>OY720430.1:202905991-204197648 GCA_963082735.1 Pocota personata
TGTAATTCGTAACATTTCTGCAGACTATTTTGTAGTTTTGCCAGTCAAATAAAATATATTCTGGTGATGGAATTTTCTTGTTGAAAATATATTTTCAGGTGATCGATTAATATATTTGTTGATTCTCCCTTTTTTCTGCTTATTAAAAAATTATATTCTGCTGATCGAATATTTTGCTAATTGAAAACTGCTGATCGACATAATGGTAGCCGACAACTTTGGGAGTGTATGTATGAATATACAGTTGGGTGCAAAAAGTTTGTACCACTGTGTAGTTGCTAGAAGTGTGTTCAGTCAAATAAAACATGCTACGTAAGAAACGACTACCGTTACTTTTGCATTGGTCCATTTTTGCAGCAGATGGTTTCATATGCGCATCCGTAGTCATTGTTTCGATTTCAAGGGCTTCGTTTGCGTGCTACTGTTGAAATTGGTATTCCTTGTATATTGCGTACTGAATATTTTAAGGTGAAATGTGAAAAAAATTTACTCAAATATAATATCAAGAGAATTTTCTTACAGGGAAATAAAATGAAGCCTCTCCCAAAAAATGTGCTAAATGAAGTGAAAAAACTTCTAATGGAGGGTAAGTCTACTCGATATGTGGCGACGAAATGTGGCATAAGTCAGACCAATGTTATTCGGTTGAAGAAAAAGTGTCAACTCCACTTCGAAGAACCTTTACGTGGGAGGCCGAATAAACTCTCTAACCAGGATGAAAGATCTCTTGCAAGGTATGTCTTATCTGGCACGGTTTCCATAGGTGCAGAGGCTGCGAAAGAGCTGGAAAATGCTACCGGTAAGAGAATTAGCCGATGGACAGCAAATCGCTCTCTTCGTAAGCTAGTTCTTGAGGCTGTAGAAAAGAAGAAGAAGCCAACCCTGTCTAGAAAAATGTTAAGGCAAGATTGTCCTTTGCGAAGGCATACGAAAACTGGTCGAAACAAATGTGGAGGAAGGGAATATGGTCTGACAAGACTAAAATCAACCGCTACTGCACAGATGGAAGGTCGTGGGCTTGGAAAAGAAAGGGTGAGTCATTGAAGCCAAAGCATGTAAAACAAACCGTAAAGAACGGTGGTGGTTCGATCATGTTGTGGGGTTGTATGAGTGCGTTCGGGGTAGGGGAAATACATTTAATTGAAGGCGAAATGGACCAACATGTATACAAAAACATATTGGTACAAAAATTGTTGAAAACGATAAGGTCCATGCCCTTACCCGCATCAGAAATAACCTTTCAACATGATAGGGACCCCAAGCACATGGCCAAATCAGTGCAAGCATGGCTTCAAACTCAACCATTTTCAATTCTGGACTGGCCTGCCCAAAGCCCCGACTAAAACCCTATCGAAAATCTGTGGGCATATTTAAAAACGGCGCTTCACAAAGAGTACGACTCTCCACCATCTTCTATGGCTGTTTTATGGGACAGAGTTCAAGAACAATGGGCTAAAATTCCAATAAGCTACTGCTCAACCCTTGCAGAGAGTGAGATACGCCGCATCCAAGCCGTAAAAAAAGCCAAGGGCCTTTGGTGCAAAATTGAACCAATGTAAAGTTAACCAATCGCATGCAATATGTACAGAAATGATGTTGTTTTTAAATTAATCTTATTAACTGAAGTCCGTTGAAATAAAAAATTATGTTTTTAGAAAAAAAAACTGTTTTAATTTTCGAGTAATTTTCAATGAAACAGGTAACTAGGCACTATTGGTTCAATTTTGCACCTAACTGCATGTCAGTCGGGAGGATAAGGACTGTATCGAAAATAAACTGCACACCTTTAAACTTTTTTTTCTTTGAATTCCTATACTATTTACGTACTTTAAAAAGTACCGCTACGTGACAGATCCATGAAAGTGTACAATTGCGTATTTTGTTTTAGGTTTGATTTTTTAGTTGCAATTAAGCCGCGCATTGAAGTGGAAGTACGGAAAAAAATTGTGCACGACTGGTGTACTCAAAGCGGTTTATCATATCGGAAGTTGAGTAAACGGTACAACGTGTGTGCAAATCCGGTAAAAAACATAATTATAAAGTTCGGGAATGAATTGACCTTCAATGACCTTAAAAAAAACTGGACGTAGGAAAGGTCCTTCTGACCCAAAATTGGAGGTTAAAATATTACAGTTTATTGAAAAGAACAATTCAATGTCCATTAGAGACATGGCTAAAAAACTAAGAACAAGTGTGGCAATGATTCAAAGAGCTAAAAAAAGGAACAATTTTAGAACTTATAAAAAACAGAGAGTACCAAAAAGAAGTAAAAGACAAGAAGAACTAAGAAAAATCAGGTGCAGAAAACTTTACAAACGTGTTTGTGGTGATAAAATTCAATGCGTTGTGATGGACGACGAAACATATGTGAAAATGGACTAATGTTTTACCAGGTCCTCAATTTTACACTAAGAATAGAGATAGTGATGTGGATGACTCTGTGGAAACCATTCGAACCTCAAAATTTGAAGAAAAGGTTCTTGTGTGGCAGGCTATTTGCAGTTGCTGACAAAAAACATCAAGTTTCTTTACAAAAGGGATAATAAATGGCGAAATATACAGAAGAGAGTGCCTTAAAAAACGTCTTCTTCCTTTGGTACGGAAGCATACGATCCCCACAATATTTTGGCCAGACTTAGCAACTGCACACTACGCTAGGGAAACAATTAATTGGCTTCAACAAAACAGCATACAATTTGTTGAAAAATCCGAGAATCCGCCAAATGCCCCGGAATTACGACCAATTGAGCGGTATTGGGCTCTCATCAAACGACAGCTCAAAAAGGAGGGTATGGTAGCTACAAATCTTCTTGAATTTAAAAAAAAAAACTGGATAAGGGCGACGAAAAAAATAAACTCCAATGTGGTGAGAAGAGGGTTAAACAAAAAATTCAAGAAAAATACCGCAATTAGTTTTTTGTTTCGTTTTGGTTTTTTAAATAATCTTTTGATATTCTTGTAAGCAAATTTGAAAAAAGAAGTAAAAAAAAAAATTTTATTTTCATTCTATTTGAATAAACATGTGTGCAGTTTCTTTTCGATACAGTCCTTATTCGAAAGAGAAAGCTCTGAAAAGGCCCAAGCTCTGGAGTCTTCTCGAAATTAAGGCAGGATAAGATTATTGTCCTGCGGCAGATTAACTGGAAAATATCTACATGCACCAGCTCAGACAAAAATAGATTACACTCTTTTCTATAGGATGATGTAAACTTTGCTATCTAATGAAGCGGAATCATAATTTCGAAAACAGTGAGGAACTGGGAACCTGCCAAGGGAAACATTCAAGTTTGTGGTGTCTGTTTGAAAACTTAAATTCTGTACTCGTACCATGTTATGCTAAGAAATTTATTTAAGTAAGGCAAACTCAACTCAATACGTATCCTCCCCCTCTTTGAATCAACACGCCAAATATTGTTAGAAGCAAATTTAAAAAAAAAAAAGAAAAGGTTTTCAAAATTGATATTCGAAATAACGGAAACTGATATCGGAATGTATTTGAAAATGTTTCTTGTTTCGCACTTACTGTTTGATCTATATTTCAGTTTAACTATTATTATTAAGTTTTTCTTTAAAATTATATTTTCAAAAATTTCCGTTTTTACTTCCAAAACTCTAATAAATTTAGTTTTTCTCTTAGGGGGTAAATCGATTCTATTTTTTTTTTTTTTTTACTTTTTCTTCTAAATATAGTTCTAAAGTTTTTAGTTGATTTTCTCTGTACTTTAAAAAATATTTTTATTTGCAATTTATTTTTAGTTTTTTTTTTTTCGGTTTTAGTTCGTTATTTTGTTTTATTTATTCTTCGGAACACCTCAAATACCAGTCTTTGATTTATAATACTTTATTCAGCTTAAAAAATATGGGATTTCTTATTTGTTGCTTCTTAGATTAATTTTTTTTTTTATTTTGTTTTTATTCTGTGATTTGTTTTTGAATTTACTTTTTTTACGAAATTTTTACCCTAAATATAGTTTTGTTCTTTTTATTTTAATTTATGTGTTGATTTGTTTTTTTTTTTTCTGCATAAAGGTTGTTTTTTGTTTTTGACACATTTTGAGTTTTTGTATAAATATTTTTGTTGTTGTTGTTGGTGTGAGAAAGAACTAATGTTATATATATTTTTTTTTATACCTATATATCGTTTGCTAAGAAAGAAAAGATAAAAAAAATAAAATTATCTACAGAGGACACTGAAATATTTCTACAATTCCATCAAAGAGTGCATTCGGTGAAGTTTTTCTTAATTTGTTTATAATTTACATTTTTCTTTAGGAAATGTGTGAGGACATTTGTATGAGTTTTTTCCTTTATTTTATTTACTTGAGTTTGAGAAAAGAAAGAGAAACATAGAATAAGGAGTGAAAGTAACACTGTTGTGGCATATTTTTGTTTTGTAATTTTTTTTTATTTTATGTAATTTTGTGTCAGGTACCAATTTTTTTTTTTTGTTTTTATTTTTGTAAGGTTTTGCTTGAATTTAAATGCTCGGATAGTATTCGTTTTGTATCGCGGTATTAGGAACATTTTTTTTTTGTTTTATTTTTAGATTATTGCAAAAAGATTTGATATTTTTTTTTTTTTTAAATCGTGCATTGGCTAAGCCAGTGTTGAAGAGCGACAAATTTTGCTAAACAAAATAAAAGTGCAATCAATTTTGAATTAAAAAAAATCAAATAATAACTGGAAGTTTGAGTTTGGAAGAATTTTGTTTTGACAAATGTTTTTATATATAAAATACACAATCGTTTGTATTTTTTTTTTTTTTTTTTTAGTTTTGACATAATTTGTGTTACCCTGTATGCAAATTTTTTTTTTTTTTTGGTATATTTAAGAAAGAACACCAAATATGGTGGGTATCCTTTTTGTTATCACGTTTGTTTGGAACCACCCCAATCGCAGAATTTGAATGCTGGGGCTGGAATAGCAACGAAATAGAAGTCGAGTAGGGCAGAGTGGGGCAAAACGCATCAGAAGGTTTTTTTTTTAAACGAAATACAATTTTTTACATTTTGACGTCTAAAATTCACATGTGCCTCTTCAGCGCACATGTGAATTTTAGACGTCAAAATGTAAAAAATTGTATTTCGTTTAAAAAAAAAAACCTTCTGATGCGAATATAATAAAAAAAAAAATTGGTGGGGGTTCTTTTTGCCCCCCTCTCCCCTAGATTTTAGTACCGGGTGCCTCATGTGAATCGAATTTCGAATGATGGAAGACTTATTTTCCGTAGATTTATCACGCTACTGAAGACATTTATAATTGAAATGAATTACCAACTATAGTGAGGTTCACATAGTGGCAGAACGCTTCAAAAGTGCACTAAAAAAATAGATGGTATGACCGAGATCTACGATTGGGGGGCAAACATTTTAAATAATAACCATAAGATTCAATTATTTAATTGCAGCAATATCTAATATGGAGCTCATTGAAAGCTTTATTATAAGAGGACTGATGCTTTAACAACTAAATTTAAAAAATATATATATGTACATATAGCGTAGAACATACACGTATTAAGGACGATCAATTACACTGAAGGAAACATATTTTTCCAGCAAAAAATGTTCAGTTTTCATACGTTTGCTTTTTGTTGTTAGAATATGGGGCGCAAAGCGAGTAACGCCAGTGGTGGTGAAATAAGGAAATTGTCGAGTAGAAAACTTCAAGGTCTTTTAAACAGGACGAATAATACTGGACTCATAAAAAATTAAATCCGAACGCGAAATCATTCGGAAGCGTCTTCAAGTGAATTGAAATACATGAAAGTAGTCTAAATGTGTTGCAGGTATTATTTTCGTGAAAACTTTACACCTCAAGATTTTGATCAATCTTGGTGATCAATCAAAAATTCCTACTAACGATGCAGTCGCTGCTTAGTCTAGGCTTTGACATTCTCGGACTTTTCCAATATGTTTTACACAGTTGAGCTTACAGTATGTTCTTTCTGAAATAATTTTCAATTCGCTTCTACTTTCGCCATGGAATGGTCGGATAAGGGAAACCGTGTTGTAGTCGTAGCGCTTCATAAATGCGGTATGAGAAATGGGCAGTTTTTTAAGGCGCTGGTTGGCATTAGCCGAATGTTTAATTATCGGTGTATATAATTTTTATTGGTACTGAAGATATTGGAGACCGTCAGCAAGGCCGTCAAGGCGCGAATTCAAAGATATCCAACATCAAAATACAACCAAACAAAGTGTCTGTTGACGGAATACGCTGCTGGTCTGCATAGAAAAATGTTGTTTACGGATATGGAAATCTTCACCGTTCAAGAAAAATGGAATAAACAAAATGATCGAGTCTATACCCAGTCATATAAGGAAGGCTCCGCACTAATTCCAAGGATCCAGAGAGGACATCACGCTGCGTTAGTCATGGATTGATAGTGTGTCTCCTATGACCGGGTCACTGATATGCATTTTTGTGAAAAAGACATCAAAATATCGGTCAAAATTTATCAGAAGACCGTTTTAGAATCCGTTGTAAAACCTCTATTAAAAACCCTATTAAAAAAAAACTGCTATGGACATTTCAGTGCCAGCTCATGTAGCAAAAACAACCCAGGCTTAGATCCGAAGCAACGTAACGCAGCACCGAAGACTGGCCTTCTGGCAGAATAAATTTCAATCTTCTGAATTAGAAATTGTAAACTATTTTAGAGGAGAACCACAAAAGATACTCTAAAATTGAGTGCATGCTCTAACCGAAGCTGTGGCCAACTTTCCAATGAATTAGGTGAGCGCTGTGATTGACGAGTAGCCGAAGCGACTAAAGGCCTCTTTTAAGGCAAAAGGGGACTATTTTGAATAAAGTTTAATTGTTTGTTTATTTTTCAGCTTTTTACAAAAAATGCAATTTGTTCGCTTCTTATCAATTTTGACTAAAATTTTAACATCTGAACTATGGAGCAAGTACGTGCGATCCAGTCGAGCCCTTCATTTAATGTAGTGACTAGAAAAACTCAAACTTCATTCGGTTCTTTGATTGCTTTCCCCCACTGGTGCTCAAACCTGCAACGTAACATTTTGCCCACTATACAGAGGTCTTAAATGCTAGCTTCTGAAAACATTCCTAAAACATACTCCAGGGGTCGGTCTTTACGTCTCTAAATGCCGGTTAGAATCAGCGAAAAATGCCAGCTTATGGAAGATTTGCAGGCTAGATTTTCAATTTGAATAAAGTTCTCTTCCTAATTTGCCAATTCACACTATACATGACGTCATAAGGTTCCTTGACTAATCAGAACTTAGAACTGATGATTTCTATAGCATGCACAGAATAAATGTACGCAATGTGACATTTTTATTTTGAAGCTTTAACGAGAACCGTAGACGAAAAGTTCAGATTTTGGCGCTAACAGCCCATACATGGCTTAGCCTAGTTCTTGCGACACGAAAGCTATGGACCTACATGTTCATGCCGTTTCCAAAGGCTATTCTTTCGATTGAGAGAAGCTTCTGATAGCATTTGTAAGACCATGAAGAAACGTTTTTGGTATTTTTCGAGACACAAACCTTCAGTGATCGTGCATTTAACCACTGAGCTACGGCTCAGTAACAACTTGGTATAAATATATCTGAGTTGTCCGAGCAACAGGCTTAGAAATGGGTTTTAAATTTTTCCGGGCTAATAGTCCAGGGCTTGGACTCACATTTAGTTCGAAAATTTTGCGGAAAAATGGATTAAAAAACTGAAGATCAAGGTAGAAGCATCAAGGTATTTGCAAATTAAGCTGAATAGAGAATGCGTGAGGCGGAAGATGGAAAATAAGAACATACATTGTTCAGGGCCAAAAAAAATCTAGGGCCGATCCTTCCTGTAGTAACGAACGAATGCGTGAAAATGTCCGATTGTTGGCAAAAAAAAAAGAGCATTTTGGCGGAGACTGGCCTAGCTTCTCGCAGCTACTTGTGTTGTGAGCCTCACGAATGGTTGAGACCTACAGTTTTATGCCGATTCGAGGCGCAATTTTTTCGATTGAGAGAAGCTTCTGACAGTTTTACTCTCGGATGTTTGTTAGACCCTCGCGAGAGGTGGGACTGTGAGAAAATATTTTTTTTTTTTATGGATTCGAACCTTGATCGCGCACTTAACCACTGAGCCATGGTACCGCAGAAAAAAATCGAAAGTGCAAAACACGAAACACAATAGAGTCACGTAGCAATCGATCCAAGGAAATTTCATTAAATTTATACTTTTCTGGTCCTTCGAACCGCATAATGCCATCACAGAAACCATTTAAGTGTGTAAATAATCTGAATGTAAATGGCCTTTTGATTGTTGCTTTAATGCCACCTAGGGTCTGACATACCTTGTCGAAAGCTACTCGTGCTGTGCATGTCTTTTCTTCACAGGAACAGATGTGGAAGCTTGCTACCACTTACGGTTGTTACTTTGATGCCTCCTAGGGTCTGGCCTATCTTATCGAAAGCTGTGTATATACATATTTTTTATTTTTTTTTTTTTCACAGGATCTGTAGGTATACCACCTACAGTTTATTGTCGTGTCCGAAGGGAGAAGCTTTTTCATGACAATTTCACTCTCCGATTTTCGTCTGACTTTCGCGAGAAGTGAGCGTGAAAAAACGTTTTGGTGTTTCTGAAATACGGGCCTGCGTCTTGCGCTCAGTCGGATGTCAAGAAAAAAAAATCTCGAAGCCCAGTAGCTGAAATATTACAGATAAACCCAAACAAAAAAATTGTTTGTTTGGACCAGAGTTGACCCCATCTGTCAACTAGTACGACTATATTTAGGGTCAAGTTCTTATTTCATATAATAATGAACAATGACGCCAAAAATAGAATACTTTGCTGCATAAGACATTAACTTGTAGTAGTAAAATGATGAGTACAACTGATGCTCCTCTCAAATAAAGCCTCAAAAGCCCGACAAGATTAGTAAAAAAAAAAAAAAAAAATAATATCGAAAGGATAAACTTTCTACAATTGCATACCAAATTCGCTCTATTCTTCCTAATCCAGGGTACAGTGCTCCTATATTCGTTTAGGTATTCAACCTCTTGCTTTCTCTTTTTTTTTTTTTTTTTTAATTTTAAGTATTCCATTTTAATATCCCTTTGTTTTCATGTAAATTATCATTATAAACGCCACCCAAAAATATATTCAAATGCGGATCACAGAATTTTCATCACACAAACGATAGCGAATATTTTTTTTTTTTTTTTTTTCTTCTTCTTTTATTATTTCCTTTCAGTTATCTCCAATAAAATTTTTATTTTCTTTTTTCTAAGCAAGTGAAAAACAAGAATCCTATGCAATTTTCCTAAATTATTATTATTATTATTTTTTTGTCATTTTACTTTACAATTATTATTAATTTCGAAGCACTCATTTTTCCAAAAAAAAAAAAAAATAAAATGTATTTAATTTTTCCCAAAAACAAAGACAAAATGAACAACACAGAGTCCTACAATCAATCTAAGTTTAACTATAAATTTAGTTAGCTTTTATTTTGTTTTTTTGTTTTTAATATGTAGATACCCCTATTCCTTCTACGTTCGTTTTGAAACCAAGTGATACTGTCGCCAATTTTTGGATGTACAAATATTTACAAATATTTTTTTCCATTTTTTTTTTTTTTAAATTTTTAACTTAAATTGTAAAATTTTGATTAATACATCATTTTTTTTTTGTTTGTAAAAGAAGAACATAAATTTTATGCTAAATTTAAATGTAACTTCTAAATAACATTTAAAAATATCAATTTTTTTTTATTTTGTAATTTATTTACTTTTATGCTACAAACAGCCAATTTTAAATTATTTTTTGTAATTTTTTTTTTTTTTCTTTTCTCCACCTAAAATGTAAACACCTAAATTTAGTTTTTTTTTTTTTCTTCTTATTAAATGTATGTATTTTTTTTTTACGGTAATAAAATAGTTTTTTTTTTTTTTTTTTAAATTTTATATTTTTGTTGAATTTTTATTCTACACAACCGCATATCGTTTGTTCGTGTGGTTCACTTTTCTTTCTCAATTTCTCTTAAAATTATTTCTATTTTTTTTTTTTCTAAGCTAACATTTTAGTTTATTTTGATAATAAGTTTTTGTTTTAGTGTTTTCTCTTAAGGAAGGAAATAAGTTTAAAAAAAAAAAATAAAAAAAAAAAAAATAAATGAAAAGAAAAACTATTTAGCATGGAAACTATTATTGCCTAGTATATGTACAATACATTTATTTATAAACATCAAAAAATTAAGCTAAGCTTTTATGTGTTAGGATTGTTTTTTTTTTTATATTAAAATTTATTAATCTTATAAGCTTTGTAACCGAAAAAAAAGAGAATAAAAAAACGATGAGGCTTTAAAAAAAAAAAAAAAGAAGAAAGAAAAACTTAAGAAAAATAGTTATATATTGTTTGTCGCCATCGTAAATGTTTTGCACTATATGTATGTTAAATGTAAGGTCGCGCATTACTTACTTTATTTTTTTTTTTTTTTCATGTATACACATCCTTTGAACTATTTTTTTGTTTTATTTTTCTTTTTTTTTATATAATTTTTGGCAGTGTTGTTAATTTTTTGTAGTTTTTTTTTTTTTTTTCCTTCAAACTGTTCTTTTTTTTTTTTGTGTCGTAAAAAATAATTTGCACTTACGAAATTATAATTAAGAAAATATATTTTATAAACTTATAAACGAAAAAATAACTAAATTATTATTACTTACAGTAAACTACCTACGGTTTTTTTTTTTGTTTTTATTGTATCCTCTCTACTTTGGTAAGTGTTTTTAAGATAAAAAAAAAACTCTGCTATTAAACAAAAAGAGACTACTATTTGCAAATAATACATGAATATGATTGAAATATTGGGGCTGAATTACATTTTGTTTCTCCTGAAAATATATGATTTTTTCTTCATTTAGTAATATTTACTCATTTTGCATTTCCTTCATCTGTGATGGCACGATAAAAAAATTATAATATATTTTTTTTTTAATTTATGTGTATGTACGTATTGTATTTTATGGAAGTCCAATCATTTTAAACATGACGTTTCATATGCAACGCTAGGTGATCAGATCGGGAGAAACAGCGATCACAATTGCGACACTTGAAGGGTTTGGCACCAGTGTGCTTTCGATAGTGACGGGTGAGTTCATCACTGCGTGCAAAGCGCCATTCGCAGCCCTCCCAGGAGCATTTGTATGGTTTTTCACCTGAAAAGAGAAGAATAAGGAAATCAATTGGGAATGTCTAGAATAATTATGATATAGAATGAGGGTGACAAGCAAGTCAGTAACAACCACAGTAGAAGGTGCGTTTGAAATGAAGGAATTAGTCGTATGCGTTTTTCTAGATATCGGTTAAAAAATTATGGATGCACTCTCGATATACTGTAAAAATCAAATAATAAACAATTGGCTGGAACACATGCTATCAAATCGCATCATCACAGCTTCACTGGGAGACGAAACAAGAAGGGGAGCAGTTCGTTCAGGAACACCACAGGGGGGGATAATATCTCCTTTTCTATGGGTGCTCACAATGGACAACCTTCTAAAAGCACTAAGATGGAACCTGTGCAAAATGCGTAGCGTACGCAGATGACTTAACCGTTTTGATAAGAGGTAGGCACCTGAACATCATAGGAGAGCTTATGCAAAACACCCTACGTATCATATTGAAATGGGCGGAGGAGAGTGGACTAGGAATAAATTCAAATAAAACGGAACTGGTTCTCTCCGCAAAGAAAACCAAAACTAGTGACTTTCACATTCCACAACTTGGAGGTGCATCACTGCAACTCCGTGACAGCGTTAAGAACCTGGGCATAATATTGGACAGGAAACTGACCTGGAGAAAGATTCTGGAAGAAAGAGTTACCAAAGCTAAAAGGGCATATTGAATATGCAGGAGGGCCATCGGGATGTCATGGGGCCTGAAACCGAAACAGGTCCACTGGATGTACAAATGCGTAATAAAACCTATCATCTTCTACGGAGTAGCTGTATGGTGGCCAGTGACAAATAAAAAGTACGCAAGAGACTTTTAACAAAGGTGCAGCGTATGGCCTGCTTGGGCATTACAGGAGCACAATCCTCAACACTAACAGCGCCAATAGAAGCGATTTTAAACATCCTACCGGTGCACCTCGAAGAGAAGAAGATTGCTGGTCTATCAGCCGTAAGGTTTAGAATCACCGGACTTTTCAACGAAGGCGCTAACACGGGGCATCGGAAAATCACCAAAATGATAAGAGAAATGACACCACTCATCGATTGTCCTAGTGATGTTGTTGTTGAAAAATCTTATACATTCACCAACAGCTTCGAAACAATTTCCCCCACAAGAGAATCTTGGACGAACGAAAGGACGACAAGAAACTCCAACGGTATATACAGACGGCTCAAAAATATCAGGGGAATCAGGGGCTGGCATCTTCTGTGCTAACCCACCGATTGAACTTACTATTCACCTAGAATTCGCAGTAGACACCAGCGAAGAGAGGCAAATAGACATCTGCTCGGACAGTAAAGCAGCAATTAGCGCGATCAGAAACCCTGTGTCAAAATCAAGACTAATAAAGGAGTGCAAAATTAAATTGAACCTACGAGTACTTGCCAGGCGTAATAGAGTCTGCCTTATATGGGTACCGGGGCACGAAGGTGTACCGGGTAACGAAAAGGCAGATGAACTAGCAAGGAAAGCAGCGAGTGACACAGAACTGAATTCTGTTAAGACTATAGGGGTCCCTCTGACAATTATTAAAACGATAATCAATGAGAAAATTAGACAGGAGTTCAATAACTTCTGGACGAATCTAGACACGTGTAAAGTGGCAAGATCAGTGGTAACAGAACCGAGTAACAACACAGCTAAAAGAGCTTACAACTCAAACAGAACACAGTTAAGAGTGATTGTGGGACTTTTAACAGGGCACATCAATCTCAACAAACATTCGTTCAGACTCGGACTAGCTGAAAATGTAAGGAGGAGGAGGAAGTGGAAGTGGCGCTTCTTATTACAATATTCGGCGATTACAAAGGTTCCGCGAAAATTCTTCAGCTCTGAATATCCCTCAGCCAGGGGCCAGCAAAACATCAAGGACCACCGAAAACATTCGGGAGGTGGAATGAAACTTGGGTGAAAAACCAAGGATCTCAGTGCGGAAAAGAGCAGCTGCTTTTGGACTCTCAAAAACTATCGTTCATGAAATTTTACAGAAAGACTTCAAATGTCACCCTTTTAAGATTGAATTGGTGCAAGAACTTAAGGAAAATGACTTTCATTTACACATACATGTTTGTGTTTGCTGGGGAATTTGCACTGCGAATTACATCTTCTGGAGTGACGAGGCCCACTTCCACCTGAATGGGAACGTAAATAAGCAAAACTGTCGCTACTGGGCTCCACGAATACGTAATCCGCGACTTAAACACCAACGGCCTTTAAGGCCCGGAAGGATTGACGTTGATGTTCAAGTATTGCCGAAAAGAACAGTCTCATAAAATCCGTCGCATACCTTTGTTGACAGATGACAGCTGATGACATTTTGTTATTGCTGTCAACCGATTGTCAACGGCGATGACAGTTTCTCTACATTCTCTCAATACTTCCACAAATGAATGTGCTTACTATCAATTTGTGAATGTGTGAACTTTAATGCGTAAATGTGTGAACTGCCAACGGATCAACGGACTAAAAAAGTAAAAAGTGAACCTACTTTATCTGTCGAAGTTCATATATCCATTGGTTATGGGACACCTTCCATAAGAATGCGTATATTCTATCCAGGTAACAATCACGCCGTGTGTATCTGACATTGTACCCGGGAAAAAGTTAAACGTCTGCTATCAACACGATCACACTACGATTGAACAAAGACATGTGCTCAAACAGCCTTCAATTTTGTACATTTAGAGAACGTTTAAGGAGCGTATTCGTTAGCGGTAGGTTAGGTGGCTGTCCCCGCTAGGTCCATTGCGATACCGCGAAGTGTACTAGATTACCAGCACCAGGAACTTTACATGATATATTTTCCCTTAAGGAAGTTAATTTCGGTAACCGTAGCGGTGTTTACAATTACAATTCCTGTTCCGCATTTATGTACAGAACCACTTAGACCCGGTGACAAAAGCTCTTTGATTTCTAAATATTGAGCCTGGCTTAGTCACCAAGGTCTTCATAGAAGTACTACTCCTCCTCGTCTCAACAGCTTCTATAGAAATCGTTGAAGGGAACACCCAGCCTAATAGCATGCCCACCTATTAAACAGTGCCCCGTGATGGCTCCTATTATTGTGCTGAGGCATTTCTTATTTATGGACAGAAGATCTTGCGTTCTTTTCATATTCGGGTTATGTTGTTCCACCTGCTGTTTGTCATTCTTAAATACCAAAGCGAAACCTTATCTATACCGCCTAAAGAGCTGACGGTACATCCCTATTTTCAAAGAAGTTCCAACTCTCACCTTCCCTTACCAGTTCGTCTGCTCTGCAGTTGCCCGGAACGTCCTCGTGTCCTGGAACCCAGCACAGGGAAACGACTCATTTGAATGAGAACGCTTTTTCATTCAGTGACTTGGATCGCAGGGTGCGCCATCTTTTATGTCGCTATGCAAACATTGAATAACTTTGATATTTATCAACCGATTGACTCGAGTAGACATATTTTTAAAACGTCAATTCAGTACACTTTCAACAATGAATCGCTTCACACCGAAATAGTGACGGTTTACATTGAAAATAGTCGTTCAGTTGTGTTAACTCAACGTGCGTATCGTCGAAAATATCGTAGCCAACAAGCACCGTCTGACAACACTATTCGTCTTTTGGTGTCGAATTTTGTTGAGCACGAAACAGTGAAAGATCGTCGATATGCCTTTCATCAACGCCCAAGACGTTCCAATGAACTGGTTGAAGTGGTAGGAGAGAATGTTGCCGAGAACCCACATGTGTTGTATCGTCACCGAGCTCAGCATTTTGGCGTCAGTGGAACCATCTTACGGCGCATTTTGAATATTGCCCACAGACCGTCCACGTCGCTTGGAATACGAGTACGGCCAAACAGTCCCTCAAATGGTTGACACTGAACCTGATTTTTGGAATCAAATTTTGATGACCGACGAGGCCCATTTCGCACTCTCTAGCGCCGTTAACAAGCAAAATTGCCGCATTTAGGAAACGGAGAATTCACACGAGATCCACGAAACACCATTGCATGACCAAAAAGTGACTGTTTGGGTCGGCGTTTACGCCAAAACCATCATTGGGCCATTTTTCCTCAGAGAAGGCGAATTTAATATTCACATGCCGATATAAAAGATGGCGCACCCAGTATATACCGCGTCAGCCAATCCGCGGCTACCCTAACTGCGGTAATTTCCGCCTGAAATACACTACAGTGAGCCGGCAGTCGTCTGGTGAAATTTACATCAGGTGCACGGGAGAAAACTCCTGCTTCCCTACCATACGCTGTTTTAGATCCCTCTGTGTACACCTCTATCGCGAATTCGATTCCCAAAAGCAATTCTGGTCTTAAACTTGATATTAAAGTCAAGGTGAGGGACAATATAGTCCGATTTGCTAGGAATACATTCTGGTCCGAACTGTGGCCAAATGTGAGGATTCCCGTAGCCTCAATGCTGCTTTATCTGCCATTTGTCTCTCATAAATATCAACATAAAAGCAAATGGAGCATTGTTGGAGTTATATTTAAAGCACCCGTTATACAGACGCAAGATAATTTCTGAACTTTCCCTAGAAGATGATGTACAGTGTCTGGTGGACAAGACTAAGCAGCACTCCGTACAACAGGATGGGCCTCACTATTGCCATATATCATAGATTTAGGCTGAAGGCTCAATTTCAGGACCAAAGCTCTTCGGCAGGAATAAACGCCTCCTCGCACGTTCCTGTATATTCAGTTTCCTACTAAGTATCGAGGATGACCCCCAAGTATCTGCCATGGTCTACGAATTTAAATTCCGCGCCATTTAGCTTTCGAGGGAACGTCAGAGGTTACTTCCCTTCCACTCGATACAAATTTCCTCGAATATTTTATAGACTGATGCGCAATTTTCTCAATTTAAAAGGAAAACATTCATCCATCCATCTCAATATTTTAATACCATTTCATAAATATATAGACACTTTTTGTTTTTATTGCGCCGACAGTAAATACATATGTCCAACAAATTGACAGAACTTTGTGTTGCTCTATCACAGCAATAAAAACAAAAATCGATCTTCCCCCAACCGACTTGTTGGCAAACACTCATTAAATCGTATTTCCCCTTACATTTCATCCAGCAGTGTAATTTGAAGTTGATTATTATGAGTCTAATATAACAAGCAAACATAACTCAAGTAGAAGTTTCATAATTTTCTCCCCACCCAACACGACCATCCATCGTCTGGCCCCTAGTCCTTAAATTTATTGCCAAACATTCAAATTTTCTAGCAAATAAAAGAAAAAAAAAAAGCAAAAATAAACACACAACACGTAAACATGATGTATAGCAAAAAAAATGTCCTCATCAGTTGCAGGATCCTTCAAACTGGATTTAAATTTCAAACGAAAAAAAAAAAAAAAAACTTCAAACACACTTTCAAGAGCGTCCGGCAAATTGTGTCTACAGCGTAATTTTAACTTTTCGTGAAAATTCGAAAATAAATGCAATAAAACAAAACACCGAAACGAACAAGGCATACAAAACTGGGGAAGAAAATCTCCATAAAAAAAGATGAAAATGACAAAAGTCGCCAATTGTCTTAGTTGGCAAGAATCCTGCTGCTGCTAGTTTCCCCCCCCCCCCCGAAGGTCTTCCTCCCTCGATATGCTTTTGTGTTTTGTGTGTTTCCTTTTTATTATCACCACCATGATGGTGTCTAGGACAATTGTGAAAAATTAAATTTCCCGAAAAATTCTCAGGCATCTCATAAACAGTGGGTGAGAGACGGAAATACCAAAGGCAACAAGGACCAAGCACTAGCAAAACAAAGAAAAGAAAAAAAAATTTAAAATTGTTTTGACTTGTTTGCGCTGTGTGTCGTAAATTTTGTTTATCCTGTTTCCGTCTTTCTCATTTTTTTTTTTTTTTTTCTATTTTCGCCTTGGACAACACACTTATTAATGAAATTACCAGCGTAGGTTTACGTAAACAATAGAACATTATATAGTCGATTCAATTTAGAAAAGGACTCTTGGCACAATGACTCGAGGAAAAATCACAACAAAAACAAAAAAAAAAATTGACATCCTTGACAACAATTTGCTATTCTTCCCATCCGGCTCCTGGCCTAAACTTCTTATCCTTGTTTTCGTGTGCATTGTATTATTTCAGGGCCGGTAGTGATTTAAAAGTCTACCTATAGTCTCAGGCGGACATTGTGTGCCCTAGATCTTTCACTTCATCAGAACGGCATAAATATTTTCATCTTAACTTGTTTTTGATGGCTCTTAAGGACTTGTCATCGTCATCGTCGTAGTTGGTGTAAAAACCAAACAAAGCAAATAGAACAAAAAAGAGACAGCTTAAAGTACGAAATAACAAAGATTAAAGGAGAGTTGACTTATAGACAAGAAGCATTTACGTAGCGATTCACCTACGGGGCACGACAACAGGACACTCCATGGCAACTCTAGAACTCATTTAGTTAAGGTATACATAGAATTGTTCTCTTCTTCGAGTTGCAAATAATTTGCTGCAGGTTGATAGAGAGAAGTAAGAGACAGGTGGTCGTAGGATGAAGGTTGTTTTTAGAATACCCATATAGACGTCGCACGTTGGACACCTTCTGTGGGGTCACATGTAGGAATGACGTCAGGTAAGCTACTGCGATGTAACCTGAATATGACTCGGAAACTAAGTTACCAACACCCTAACTGCAAGGAAGGACACTATGTTTAGTGACACTATGGACAGATAGTCTGAGAATAGTTCAATATGCCAGGGGCAGTGCTACCAGAGTTCTGAAATGCAAGGGGAAAAGGAGGGCCCCAAATAGGTCGGGCAGGAGCTGCAGAACATTGAAATGACATCGATGAAGCTCGGGTGGGACCGATGATATTATCTAACCAATAGAAACTAGTCGGCACAACCGTAGCCAAATCTTCACAGGGCAACCTAAGCAACGATGTCTAGATTCTTTGTGGAAGATAAGATTGATATACATATATCGGTCCCTCAGAGGATTGGTAGAGTGCGTAGTCCCGTTGCATTACCTGCGATCTGGATATGTAAATAGATCTTGTGTTTTGGTAAGACATAGAGTACAGACAACGCTAATGGGCACAGCTGTTAACACCTTTGTGGGATTCATCGAAACCAACCTCCAGAAAGCAGATAGAGTTTCTGGTAAATGTTTGCAAGGGCAAGACAGAAGACCTAATAAACTGGGGTATAATTGTAACCACAGAGGAGAGGATTTACTCAAGTTTATGGTGTGTGGGGATCCAGTTGGAGACGCTTATTTGGCCCTGTACAGGATGCAATAAGGACCCGACCTCCACTGACTCACAACAAAATGCGTCTGACAAGTTAACAGTCACTTATTCTTGGAAACATGGGCTTTGTCTTGAAGAGGCCAAATGTCAAAGAAAAATAATATCACTTTTATCAATCTTTGGCTGTACTACCAAGAAAACTCAAAACAGAAACTGTCGCACCCCATGAGACTTGCTGCACGATTTAAGTCTCCGCTTTATAGAATCTCTGGAAAGCTTTCTGTGTATTATCCTCAACTTATCCAGATGAACCTCGACCAACATCCAAATTACAGCAATTCAAGACTGAGCCTTTGATCTTACTCTTGTGAACGCGGAAAAGCCTTGAAACCGAAATTCCACACAGCAGCTTTTAAACGAGGATAGCTAGTCATTAGCTACAAAGAAAACTTAAGACACGCTGAAGTATATTAAAAGGAGAGAATTCCCTCGCGAAAAACTAAAGCAATTCTTCATCTTTGAATGAAGAACCCTCAGGCTGGAGCTTTTCCAAAGTCAACTGACTTTAAATTCGGGAAAATAAATCTCAGATAATAACGAACATGACAAGTGTGTAATTCCTCACAGATCTCTATTGGAGCAGGAGCAGCCCTGTGTACAAGAAGTTATTATTGCTTCGGCTTATTTCGCTGGGAATATAACTGCAATCACATCAGAGGACGACATCAATCTGATCAAATCTCCAGGGGTAAACAAATTGTTATGGGCTGCAACGCAACCGCCAACTGTACTATTTGCGGAAGCAACAACATCAACAAAAGAGGTAGTGAGTCCTAAACTATTTTATATACTTCAACTTGTTACTCGGGTAACGAATCAATTTTTGCCAACTCAATCAGACAACAGATTATAGAAAATTTCGAAAAAATATTTCCAACCAGCACGTCTGTAACAGTAACATTAGATTTGACTTCGAGGTTCCGCGCTGCGAGGTTCCGCGCTATTGGAGTCTCCACACTAAGCTCCTCAAATGTGCGGTGGAGCCCATATCTTCTTCATAACGTCATCCTACCCTTAACGACTTTATCTCGAAGATAAAGAAAATGTCGAACACGTCACACTTCTCATTAGACCTCATTCTAAGGTTTGTGCCGGACCTGTACCTTACGCAAAGTCAAGTATTATAACCCACAGTTTAAGAAGTTTTAGAGGGAAACCTGATCATAGGTGTGTTTTTTTGGTATTCCATATAAGCTTAAACAAAGCTAAAAAAACGCACATCCACACTAAAGAATCATACAAGCTTGGCAGCACATGTTTCTCAATAACACTTTAGAAATCAGCTCCTTTTAAAATAAGACAAAGGAAATTGTATTGGTGGAAGTATTGAATGGAGTTTCTTATAAGTCCTTCGCGGGCCCTTTCCGAGGCTAGTACCCTATACAGGGAGATAGACATCGAATCTAATGAAGAAACTAATAAACGCTGGTGTCGATTAGATACATGCGCTACAGCCAAATCATTATGGCCAGTCTACGACAAAAAAGAGATCTATCAATCTTATAGTAGAACTAAGTCGCACAGCTGTTGGTGTCGTGACAGGACACGCAGCACGGTTTACCTCATAACGACTACTGTAGAAGCTGCAGGGACGTAGAGGAAATAGAATCTGTTCATGTGAATCCGTATGACTTTCCAGCTGTGGCCAGAAAAAATAAGCTGTGCTTTTGGCAGATACTTCTTCTCAGAGCTGGATGAGCTAGGTAGCATTGAGCTAAGAAAACTCCTGAGATTCATACATTTATCTGGGTGGTTTAGCCTAGCGGTCGAAGATTGCAATTTTTAGGTTCCCATGGTTTTAAAAATTCTATCTAAGTGAACTGTTGACAACCCTGTCAACAAGGGCACCCGGTTACCTAACCTAACCCATTGAATGGTTTTTCTTGTTCCTCCATTCCTGATTAGTAATGACGTCCTTTAAAATGGTGGATGAAGTTACTAATGACATCTTCTTGTAAGTTATCGATAACATGTTGAAAAAGCAATGTGAGCGCACTATTCTCTATCGCAGCTAGCTGATATTATCCCGGATGTCTTTAGCCGATATACGAGTAAGTTGTTATACTCGTACAATATTTAACTCACACATTCTACGATAAACTTATATAAGATACGAAAAAAACACATCTAATACGTATTTTTAAAAGGCTACCGTTTAATCGATCAGCTGTAAAGGGTTTTTTGACCAGAAAAATATAATTTGTTGCTTAAAAATCCAATAGTTTCTTGATCATAAGACAATTTTTTCAAAACACATAATTTTTTTAAGCAAAAATGAAATTTAAACAGAAAAAGAAAACATATGTAAAATAATGTGCAAAAATGTTAAAAAATGTCACGAATAGTTTAAAGTAATATAAAGTAAAGTTTTCGCAAAAAAATGGTTCTTTCCTTGCTGATCAAATAATTAATTTTTGCTGATCGTTTAGTTTTTTTGGTTTTTTTTTTTGTTGGTCGTTTAATTATTTAGCTGATCAGCAATAATTTATTATTTTTTTTATTGAAACTACATAAAAACGTTTACATTTCATAATACTACAACTAGTTTACACACATACAAAATTGCAAAACATATAATCGCCTTTTTAGTTGCCAAGAATTAGGTCATGTGGTTTGATGCGCTTCAGTCTTCTAGTAAGTCCGTTCGTATCGGTGAGCCTCACTGCTTCTGGGTTTATGTGTCGTCTCAGCCTTTGGTCATGGACTCCTGCGTAATCTGCAATGGTTTCTGCGACAGTTTTCAGATTAAGATCGCGATGAATGTCTAACCAAGGTGCATTTACTATACTTTATTTTGAAAACGTTGTATTATTTCGATATTATTTTTAGCCGTGCATCACCATAGCTGAATTCCGTATGTCCATACGGGCCTTAGGATTTGTTTATACAATAACAATTTATTATGTATAGATAAGGGTGATCTTCTACCAATAAGCCAATACATTTTTCTCAATTTGATGTTCAGTTCTTCTTGTTTTCTTTTTCATGCATCTAGGTTCATTCCTAGATATTTTGTTGAGTTGCAGTAAGGAATTTGTATTTCAAAGATGGTAATCGGAAGCCTTTGAATCTTTTTGTTGGTGAAATTAACGTGTACTGATTTAGTACTGTTGAGATTTATACTCCACTTTTTGGTCCAGTTGACTACAGTATCTACAGCATTTTGAAGAATTCTGGTTGACTCTACTTTGCTTTTCTCGATTGCAAGTATTACTGTGTCATCGGCGAACGTGGCTATTGTACTACTTGGAGGGGTTGGGAGGTTACTCGTAAAGAGTAGATATAGTATTGGGCCTAATATACTTCCTTGCGGTACTCCAGCCTTAATTTTTTTAAGCATCTTCTTGCTTGACATGAAAGTATCTTTTCGAGAGATATGACTCCAGTATTGTCGTATATTCTTTGGGAAAGAGTGATCTAAGTTTGTATAGCAATCCTGCGCATGCCATACCTTATCAAACGCCAGAATATGGCTGAGCATACCATTTTATTTTCCATAGTCTTCTCAATAACGTCGGTTATTCTATGAACCTGTTCAATGGTTGAGTGTTTTTCTCTGAAACCAAGTGATGAGTTGGTATCAAGTTTTCATTTTCAATAACCGGTCTTAGTCTCTTGATGAAAATCTTTTCAAATATTTTCGACATCATGGGTAGCAGAGAAATGGGTCTATAAGATGATACATCATGAGGATCCTTTCCTGGTTTTGGAATCATGATTATTTCAGCGACTTTCCAATAGCAAGGAACATGCTTGAGTCTCAAACAGGCGCTCATTATCGCTGTTAGCTTGCATATTGCCTTTTGAGGCAGCTATTGCATCAACCCCACAGGAGATTTTTTCGGTTGTAGGTCCTTGCAAATAATATCTTAGATTTCATTTTGTGTGGCTGGAGGGATTTCAGCACTCCTTTGTATTTCTCTGAAATAAGTGTCCTCATTTGGGCTTTCATTGGGTTGAAATTCTTTTGCCATGCGCTCAGCAAATAAATCTGCCTTTTCCAAATTATTTTTGGCCCATAAATTATTAGCCATTTTAAGAGGTGGTCTTTGCTATACAGGTCGTTTAAGGTACTTTGTTGATTTCCACAAAGAATACTCAGTTGTTTTATCTGCAGTGAGCCCGCTTGGATATTGGCTAATACTTTGATTTTTTAGCTCTCTTATTTGGTTGCGTACTAATTCAGTGAGTTGGTTGAGTTGCGATTTGTGCACAGGATACCTTGTTTGCTGCCATTTTTTTTTCGAATCTTTCTTTTTTGTGATATTAAGTCTAAAATATGTTTTGGGTACCTAATACCAATTTCTTTCTTTTTAATTAGAGGAGTACTTTTCCAAGCAGCTTTTTGTATCTGTTGAATAAAGACGACTACTTCTTCTTCAAGTTGATCTTCGTTTAATAGCTCTGCGTGAGGATTTAGTTCTTGTTCCAGCAACTCTTTAAAAAAATTCCAATCAGTATTTTTATGAGTGAGGTAGATATTTATATTTGCACTTCAAGTCATATAGACTGGAGAGTGGTTAGAGCTCAGATCTGTTCCTTCCTCTATTTGTAATAAGCTCCTAGATATCTGTTTTGTCACGAAGAAATCAATGAGGTCAGGTGTTTTTTCCCTATCCGTAGACCAATATGTTGGCTTACCAGTTGACACTAACTCACAACCTGTTTCTTGCGCTGCTTTAAGCAATTCACGACCCTTTGTTGTTATCAATCGCGATACCCAGTGCGTTTGCTTCGCGTTGAAATCACCACTTATGATAAATCGGTTTTTATATTTTTGTAATAATTCCTTGTATTGTTTTGAACTAGTTTTATGTTTTGGAGGGCTATAGACAGCTATGAGCTATGATAATAAGCTCTGCTTGGTTTTGATGTTTATTGTTGTTGCTTGAAATTTGTCTGTGCAAATCTTGTCTTCTTCATAGTGTTGTATAGAGCTTTTGATGATTATTACACTTCCTCCCTTTGCATTGTTATGAGGGTGGTTTGTCCAATATGTATTGTAATATGCGAGCTACGGCTCGAGTAGATAAAACGTTATTCTGTGAGATTATTTCTTTATTTTCTAGTCTATAGAACAATTCAAGTTCACACTATACTATCCTTCGCAAATTCTTTCCTTACAAGGTCTCTTTCTTCTCAAATCACTTTATCTCATTCCAATTACTTAATTCACAAATCCAAACTAATTACTTTTTCTTGTTAACTCTTAACTTTCAATTTATCACAAAATTACAACTTCGCCGATTATCACTTTTCCAATTTCTTCCTGCAGTTCGAAAACCAATTGCCTTGCCTCGATCGCCATCTGTCCTTATATAGTCGCATTTCTGATAGCCAAAAACTTCTAGCAAATTCTTCGACCACTGGAACAAGAAAATTCTGATGTAATAATTCCAAGATGACAGCTGCAGCCAATAATCTCTTGCGGTTATAATTCTCTCTTAATTCCGCGACGTCGTCTTAGACATAATTCGTCTCTTACTGTGGACACGAACCTCGAATGAAAAACACTTCGGAATGTGTTGCATCTTTTTGGGGCGTAGTTATTATGCTACATTACGTTACAGTATTATAATTTTTAAATTTAATGAAGGATTGGTTTATAAAGTGCGATTCGGATATCAAGCACACATCAATTTTTTCAACTTGTAATACTGCCTGCAATTCGTCTTTATGATTTAGCAGACCGTTTGCGTTAGATAGCATTATTTTTAGTGACTTAAATATTGTTATTATATTGGATAAGTTTACTTTCTTGCAGATGTATTTCAACACTGCCTATTTTTTTTTTTTTAAGTGAAGTAATAAGATGTTCTTGTTTGTTAAGCTTCTCTACAATGTGAGATAGTATTTGTTTGTCACTAGTTTCTTTTTCTGTGTCTCCAGTCTCTTTTTGTATATTTGATGTATTTATATTTTTTGTAACTTGCGCATAGTTTAGCTTATTGGCAGGAATATTTATGTTACCGCTGGCTGAATCTGTTACTCTTGTTATAATCGGCAAGTTATTTTCCTTTATCTTCTTACTTATTTCATCGTTTAGCAATAATAAATAAAATAAGTAGCTTCGAAAGGTTAAAATCCTGTATTTTGAAAAGAACATATCCAAAAAGTGGGCGTGGCACTATACAATATACGATTGAATTGCAGAGAGGGCATTATTAATTTCGCCCTCATAGTGAAGTGGGTGTTGTTTTATTTCTCGTTAAATTAATACATATACCCTACAGGGAGAGAGTGTATAAATTTTGATCTTGAAATAGACTACGAGTATGCCAAACTTATAGGTCAATCACAGTCAGTCATATTTATAAAAATTAATCACCTTGAACCACTTTTTCCTTCCTCACAAATACAGCCGGCATTATATTGAACAATTGGTCAATTGTCAATGCAATGCAATTTTTCTTCAACAGCGAAATTTGTGTCAACCTCATCATCAACAAAATTGTCAGCGCGAACATTGACATAACTTCCACCCAAAACGTACAAAAAACAAAAAGTCAAACATCAACAACAAACGACGAATTGACGACTTTCGCTTTCGTTGTTGTACATCAATTAACCTGACTAACCCCACCGCTGCTGCCATCGTCAATAACTACATACTAAATGGCTTGGCTGAGGCTGACTGGCTGAATTCCTCTGCTAATTTAAGTCATTCATACTCGTAGGTTCTGTAGTATAAACAAGCAAGTATCCGTAAGTACCCTGATATAGCGTGCACTATACCCAAACCAGTTGTAACCGCATTCTAAAGCAAACTGGAACGCTAGCTGGAACATCATCAACATCAATGAATGTTTCCATTGACGATGATGACGATGACGACGGATTGACGACGAGTGATGACTGCCGGTTGTTTTTACGAATCACCCGAAAGCGCTTAATGAATGAAAATTTGTTGTGAGTACGAGTAAGTGTAAGGTGACTGACTCACTCGCCGGGGGATGGTTGCGCGATGATGGTGTATCATGTACTATGCAAGTGACCGAAGTTGACTGTAATTAACGCATACTGAAAGTTGGTGTACTTAGTTAGAGTAACCCAGACCTCGACTTTTGATGACCTCCCGAGGTGAAGGTGCTCGCCCCTTGGGTACTTGAGCTTGGTGTATGAATGGAACTCAATTTAATATCTGCAGATTGTAGTTTCAACTATCGACTCAAGTGACTCTAGCTACTTGATGATTCATATTTTGTTATGCTATTTATTCTTTAGGGTGATCTCATCGAGTATCACTATCATAACTTACAGCAGATAATAGTCTTAATTTGTGTGGGTATCTTTCGCTGATGAAGACTATGGTGATGAATGCTGTTTATGAAGGGACTCAGGAGCTATAATTAATTGCTTAATGTAAAAGATTCGTCGTGGTAATTAGCAATACCACCTTTGGCCTCCATCGAGAGTGAATTGGAATAGAAAGTTATGATATTTTTCAGCACTGGATAGGAATGACAAGGGACTAAAAGTCCCATGACCGGATGATTTATTGCGACAGAGTGGAATGAAAGTCCGAGAGTTGTTATTCAAAGAAGGACAGGCGACTACAATGAAATCTTGAAGATGTAGATACAAAGAAGGTCCACCTAGCTACGACTCTGACATATTAATTGACAAGATCATTGGGGATATCTTCTGTTAGCATTCAATGAATTTTGATTTGAATGTAGTGAACAGTTCTGATTTGTTATTTAAGAGTCCTCCATTGAGAATTAGTTCAGAATTTAAGGACAGACCCGTTTGCCTGGGGGATAGCTCCAAGTAATTTTATTTTAGTAGGACTAATGGGATTATTTTTTAATGGTGTGGAAATATGAAAACCTGACGATGAAGCAACATGAAGTACCAGGTAATATAGTTTTGTAGTTATGTATAGATCAGCTGGCATTATCTAAAACCGAAGCATAGGGATGGATATCAGAAGAAAACTTAGTTGGAGGAATCTTATACACGAAGCGACAAAACTCAGATTTTTGTCACCAATCAGTTGCAAACTGGTTAGTGACTAAGTTCCACACGTCACCAGGAAATATAAAATTCCTTCCCTCCTAAACTGAATGGGACCAGTCTCGTTTTTAAAGACAAATCAAAATATCTTACTTTGGATAGGAAACTTAACTGGAAACGCAACATCCAGGAGCGCGTTAAGAAGGCTACCTTAGTTTTATACTCGTGCACGAAGGCCATTGGTAAGAAGTGAGGAATACAACTTCGTAAAACTTTCTGGCTATATATGGTACGACGTGATCGTTTGATGGTCAGGTCTCTCCAAAGCTATACACCGCAACCAGCTAGTGAAAATGCAGAAAGTGCTTGTCTCAGCATTAGTGGTGTACTTAGAATCACTCCTAGGGATGCACTAGAAATTCTGTTACATCTGATACCAATAGACCTCTTTGGTAAGCAAATGGCAGCCAGTGCCAGCATATCCACAGGGTATTCCACAATTCTTCAAAACCTAGAATTCATACCAGAAAATAACGACTACACCCTCCCCGGGTTATCTTTCAATAAAAACTTCAGAGCCACTATCCCATCTAGACTAAACTGCGAGGGAGATGGTGGGGTGGGTGGCGGGGTTTTCACGACAGGCTAAACGTCAGCATCTCTATCCGCCTCCCAGATCATTGGAGCGTTTTCCATGCGAAGATAATGGCGAATAAAGAAGCTCTATTTTGGCTGAAATGGAATGTAATATCTGCTAAGCATATTAGCATCTTCACTGACAGTCACAGTCGCTCGAGATTGCTGCATGTCTCGTAACAAGATGGCACAGCAATCCAACATTCACCTATGCTGGGTGCGGAAAAAACTTTGGCATGTAAAAGACTTCAGCTGGTGCAATCTAGTGACGTCTCCTGAAGTGGGTCTTTCATAGGTTCCCATCGCACTCACGTACTAGAGAAGAATGGTTGAGGAGGTGATTGTACTGAGGTGCAATACTAATGCACATCACGACCTATAGGGTAGTATAAACCCTAAACCAATAGGAGAGTCTTTCTTTCACTTACTCGCAATAGATATACTCGCATGGTTTTCAATTGGCTACACATTCTGTCCTAAAACTACGCGACACTCGACAATGGGAATTGACTTCAATCTGGGCTTTAAGTATCTAATACCGGACAGAGAAGCGTAGAAGCATACCACAATGGTATTTGCAATAATTCAATATCTATTTTTACGGATAGCTCGAAAGACAACAAGGGAGTTGGTGCCGGTTTCTCTTCAACGGACTTACATATGGATTTCGGACTGAGATTTGATTCTACATCGACAGCTAAGCAGCAATCGGATTTTTTGCAATGAAATCTAGAGCACTGAAGGACAACCGGTCATCCCTTAACAGGATAGCTAAAAAGTTTGATACCATTATGTCGTTCTCACATGGTTCACTAGATACAAACAGCAGTGATTCATACTGATACAGTTGATAAAACGAACCATAGGTGGACACATCGTGACAATTGCAACACTGCTAGCATAATATACCCAACCATAGACAGGTAGATCTAAACAGATACTGCTAAGACACCGTCGAGATAACATCTTCATATTCAAAACAATTCATCAACGGATATGGTCTTTCGCAGAAGCTTCACAGACGAGGAAGAGGAGTAGGAAACAATAATTCAGTTTCTTTGCATACACACGCTAACCCATTATATAAGCGAGAAGAATACTTTATTTAGCGATCTGAACCATCTATAGAACCAGGAGTACTAGATACGAATCCATAGTGGTATCACAATTGACAGATGTTGGTCTAAGTGCACAGCATCGAAGAGCAGTTTTCATTTATCTATCTAAGGTCTAATCGTAGGTACAAATAAAGTTAGTATAATTTACAACCAATAAAGTATCTATTAGTTGATACATCATTCAAAATTGCGGTATCTAACTAAGTAACGGGTGGGACATCTGCTGGTTTCTTTTTAAATCACATGTTATTTTGACAGTGACACCTGTCAGAATTCGCGCTCAAAAAATTGACAGAAACACAGTATCGCAACTCCGCGATACGAAATGAATCGATTTACGCTTGAACAAAGTTGGAAAATATTGAAAACTTATTTACAAAGTGAGTGCTGTGTTGCCGAAACAGTGCCAATTTTGAAAAGAAATTTCGGTCGAAATACGGTAGAAATAATGCAGCAACCGTGCCTGCTGTACCCAAATTTATGAAAAAAGAAATTGGCATGCTAATTGATAGCACAAGTTATCCTCGGGTTCGTCTTGTATGCTCAGCTGAACGTAATCGTAGAGAAGCGAATGTATCCTCAACGTGTAACGGTTTTTGCGGCATTATTGGCCCATTTGTCTTCGAAGATGAAGATGGCAACAACGTTACGGTCAACGGAGAGCGCTACATAGCGCTTGAACTTCGAGGATCTCTAGTTCCAGCAAGATAGCGCAGCGTGCCATGCAACTTACTTACTTAACGGGCTCCCGACCCGTGAAGAGTCTCTGCCAGAGACACTGTAGCCTTCCATCCTCTGCGATCTCGGGCACGTTGCTTCCAGTTATTCAGACCAAGCGCTCTGGCATCCGCGATGGCTTGGTCTTTGAAACGGAGGTTCGGTCTTCCTTGTGGTCTCGAACCTGGCGGCTGGGATTCGAAGATCCTCTTAGCTGGAGCATTATTGTCCATTCGCTCGATGTGGCCGAGCTAATGTAGTCGACGTATTTTGGCCTGTTGGACTACATCCACATCTTCGTACAGCTCATAGAGTTCGCGGTTGTATCTTCTCCTCCATTCGCCCTCCTCGCACACAGGACCAAAAATCCGCCGAAGAATTTTTCTTTCGAAGGAGCCCAGTATCAGCTCTCCCTTCCTGCTTATCGTCCAGCACTCGGCGCCATAAAGCAGAACTGGCAGGATAAGGGTTCAGTAGAGCATACATTTTGTCCTTCGAGTTAGGAGTTTTGAACCCAATTGTTTTGCCAAACCGAAGTAGCAGCGGTTTCCTAGGGTAATTCTTCGCCGGATCTCCACTAGGATGTCATTTGTGGAGTTCATGTTTGCTCCGAGGTAGATAAACTCCTTAACTACCTCGAAATTGTTGCTATCAATAGTGACGTTCTGTCCTAGGCGGTGGACAGATGCTTGTTTGTTTGTTGATAGCATGTACTTAGTCTTATCCTCATTTACTACAAGGCCAACAAATTTCGCCTGTTCTTCAATCGCCGTAAAAGCCTCTATCACGGCACGCTGGGTGCGACCGATGATGTCGATATCGTCTGCATACCCCAGTAGCTGGACGGATCTGTTGAAGATAGTGCCTTCCGTGTTGACACCTGCCCTGCGCACTATCTGCTCTAACACGAGATTAAAGAAGAGAAGAGTTGGTGGCGGATGAACCCTAAATGGGCCAACGGCAGCGCTCACATCCCTAAATGGGCCAACGGATAGGATCAGGTATGATAAAAAGGAAAAATTGCGACATTTATTACAGCTGCCATAAAAGATTGCATGTATTAAGATGCGGATTCGTCGTGGGAAACCGGCTTAGGACAAAAGTTATTGACTTTAAGCCGATAAGTGATCGCCTAGCTGTGATCCGCATCACAGCTACTTTCCAAAACATAAGCCTAATATGTGCACACGCCCCTACCGACGAGGCTGAAGACCCTATCAAGGAGGAGTTTTATGACCTCCTTGATGGAGCCTACGGAGTCTGTCCGGAGTATGATGTCATTGTGCTCGGGGACTTCAATGCCAAAGTCGGAAATGAAAACATCTTTGGCGGGTTAGTTGGTAAACACAGAATCCATGAATCGACCACAGACAACGGGTACTGACTAACTGACTTTGCGGCAGCTCGTAATACGGTGATAAGTAGCACTAGGTTTCCAAGGCTAAGGATCCACACAGCAACTTGGCGCTCTCCAGACGGTCGAACCGCCAACCACCTCGACCATGTGCTAATCGATGCGAGGCACGTATCCAACATCCTTAACGTGCACACATTCCGAGGGGCAAACGTCGACTCTGATCATTTTCTTGTTGCGGCTAAGTTCAGAGCTCGACTATCCAACGTGTCATGCAAGCCGTCCAGCAATCGAAAGTTCAATAATGGTGTAATCCGCCGTTTTGGTGATGATGCTTGGCTTCCGTGGAGCGGCGATTTGACGTCGTTGGACTTTTTTGTGATGTGCCGTTTAAGATTTATGTTATGCTGGCTATCCAGAAACGATTCAGGCACTTAAGCACAATTTTGGTCGAGCCAGAACCATCGAATATATACTGCAAAATTGGGTTGACAGGATGGGCTACTGTCAAGCCCTGCTGCTGCAGACATTTAAATTTATCAGCAGAATAACTCATTTAGTTTGGGATGAGCTACATATCTTCCTGAACATCGTCTTTGTACACTTCCTTTAGAAGATGCTACAGTCCGGGATGGACCGGGACCTAAAGTCCTTATATTGCCGACACAACTCGTGATCATTTTTACCACAAAAAAAGGACAGACTGCAGTACAAACTTCCTAAACAGAGCACACTAAATTACACATAACTCTTGATAAGTACTTCCTGTAGAAACCTCTTGGAATTGAAAATCAGAAGACCATGTCGTTTATTAATTCCAGCCATTCAATTTCAGCCCTGAGCATTAAAAGACAATAAATATCTACTCTCCTTGTCGCTTTTTTAAATGACAAAGCAATAAAAAATAAAAAATCTAAGCTTGAAGTATTAAATGCACTTTTCTCGGCTCCTCCATGGTCTCTCTCTGGAAGGAACACATTGCACATCCACACCGCATAAACCAATAAAGTTGCCATAATTCAACTGAAACCCAATTGCACCAGCACATTGCTCATTGATTTCGCTGCTCGGTCTAAGACCTAAACAAGAGGTCGAGCCTGCTGTTTTCCCATTTGCCTTCCCAATGGAGGCTGAGGAGAAAATGAAGGAACAAAATCGTAGAAAAACCGTTCAAGTGAAAGCCAGCTCTAATGGAATCAATAGCAGGCAGCTCCTGTATGGCGGATGGTAGAGATGCCAGGATAATTCCCAACTGTATTGCCTTCGTGGCGGTATGGTGTGATGGTTCCAATCCGAATTCAACCGATAACATTAAGTTCATCGTCGGAAATAAATTTAAGTAATTTTATCGTGCATCTCCCTAGTAGCGGCACACACGCCCACCTCCCATGGGTAGAAGTAGGTTGACTCCACGGCGCGATATATTTTTTTTTTTTCTTCCTAGTTTTCCCTTTTTAATCTAACTCTATTTCCTGCATCCGACAGGAGCTCACCATCAGCGAATGGGGGAGGGGGAGATGTAAAGTTTAACCCCCCCTGGTTTGGTTTTTGCAGTTGAAAATTCGTAGCACGTCGTCATCATCGTTGTCGTCAGGTCGTGGTGGCACTGGAGCCTCTGGGATTTAAGGGCAGGAGAGTTTATCGCACACCGAAACGGAACAAATCACTGCCACCAACTAACCTACATCCTCGCTTTGGTGAATTACCAAAACGAGAAAAATACGAAGGAATTCTTGAGGATAAAAATGAGACCTGATTTTAAAATGTACTACTTACGCTCCACAGCCATTCTCGAACGATTACTAACAACGATGATGGGGCGGCGCGCGGTTGTGCAGGGCTTAAGTGGGTTGGTAATGTTATGTACCCAGAGCTACTACAACGACTACGACGACGAGGAGGGGGTGCACAGCACATCTTTCCGTTTGGCAAGTTTTCAACTAAAAGAAAAGGACGAATCACGAAAAATAAAGCGAAACTACGCAATTTATTGCCAAGGAACAAGGCGCGCCACACTAAGCAGCAACGATCCACAGAATGGCAGAAGCAAGGATGCAGAAGTAATTCAACTTACTGGTGAGCGCCGTAAAAGTCCATGGCTAAGTGTATTGGTGTATGTGTTGCGAGAATTATTTCCCCAAGAATGATCCTTTGGCATATAAAGCAATTAAACTCCACAAAGTGCGGGGGTGATTCAAAAGACTGCCATGGACTATGCGAAGGTGGTTGATAGGAATGCGTTTTATGCGAAATCACCCGCTGACGTTAACATCGCAACATCGTTCCCGGGTTGGTTGGTTTTTTTTTTTTTTTTTTTTTTGAGATTTTCAAAAATGACTATTGGTACGGACACGAAGTGGAATTGTGCGAAATTCTTCAGATACTTTGGCCATTTAGATGAGTTTCGTGGGTTTGAAGAATGGCTTTGACTTTTTTCTAACTTTGGAAACATTCTAGCTGGAGGAAAAGGGCAGAAGGTTCCGTTTTCCATTGAGAGACAAAAATTCTTCACAAGTTGTGGTTGCTTTTTGGAGAGAAAAATTCCTTCACTTCAGAGAAACGTTCGTTCTGCTCCAGTTACGATGACATAAGTTTAATTAGTTTCAGATCTGCTGAATTAAGAGGGTGCACTGGGAAATAAAATCAAGAAGTAATAGATGGCTACATTGCAGGAGTGAGTGTTTACTTTAAGAGTAATTCAAGGATATAAGGTAGAATTGAATTTGGTTAGCAGGAAATACAGAGATTTTACGGAATGTGATGATGTCTAGAGGGAGAAAGGAGGGCAGAGCTGTAAGATCAGGTAATATCGTGCGATCACAGAGAGAATGTTTCTCACAGATTGTCTTTAAGTTAGGTTTGGTTCTGTGGAATATGGTTTGCCAAGGCTAACTAACTTAGGGGCATTGTTCATGCCTGAATGAAGTCTTAACAAACGGATTACATCTTAATACAGACTAGACGGCTCTAAAACTATCAACGAAATAAGCTCTGGAGATCAGAGATCTAACAAGGATACAGCCATTCTAAATCGTGCTAGAATCAAAACGTCACAGTCACAACGCAGATTCAGATGCATGGATATATTGTGAGGATATGCGCGTCACATATTGTATACAAGGCAGTTTCTTCCACAGTAATCTACAGGAGGTAGGTAGCACAAAACTCGACAAGTTCTGCAGGCAATTCACATCACATCTTAATTAGTAGGGATCGCGACGGTTCCATTATGGTTTATAGCCCTGCATTATCTAACCGATTATAGGTGACGCCTACACAATGAGTACAGTCATACTTAGACCAGAACTAATACTGATTGAACTTATCAGACTTTCTAAATAGAGTACGACTAAACAAAAATCCTCCCTAAGCAAGTCCTTGCTGCAGAAACTTCTTAGAATTTAAAATAAAAAATCCTTGTCGTGTTTTCATCCTGAGAACTAGGTTGGTGCGCCTAAAGAATCGTTGAGAACTCATAACATTTGTATTTGTCAGGATGTTGACAAGGACAAATCGCATACCGAGAGCTGAGGAGTCACTTTTAGCCCTCTCCTCCTAGGAGTTCCTGCAAAAATTGCCTGAGAAGACACTAAGTCTTCCAAGAGAGAGAGCTCTGGACATGTACCGAGCATATGAGGAGTCACTTTTTGCCCTCTACTCCTAGGAGCTCCTGCAAAAATTGCCTGAGAAGACACTAAGTCTTCTAAGAGACAGAGCTCTGGACATGTACCGAGCATATAAGGAGTCACTTTTTGCCCTCTCCTCCTAGGAGCTCCTGCAAAAATTGCCTGAGAAGACGCTAAGTCTTCTAAGAGAGAGAGCTCTGGACATGTACCGAGCATATGAGGAGTCACTTTTTGCCCTCTCCTCCTAGGAGCTCCTGCAAAAATTGCCTGAGAAGACACTTAGTCTTCTAAGAGAGAGAGCTCTGGACATGTACCGAGCATATGAGGAGTCACTTTTTGCCCTCTCCTCCTAGGAGCTCCTGCAAAAATTGCCTGAGAAGACACTAAGTCTTCCAAGAGAGAGAGCTCTGGACATGTACCGAGCATATGAGGAGTCACTTTTTGCCCTCTACTCCTAGGAGCTCCTGCAAAAATTGCCTGAGAAGACACTAAGTCTTCTAAGAGAGAGAGCTCTGGACATGTACCGAGCATATAAGGAGTCATTTTTTGCCCTCTCCTCCTAGGAGCTCCTGCAAAAATTGCCTGAGAAGACGCTAAGTCTTCTAAGAGAGAGAGCTCTGGACATGTACCGAGCATATGAGGAGTCACTTTTTGCCCTCTCCTCCTAGGAGCTCCTGCAAAAATTGCCTGAGAAGACACTTAGTCTTCTAAGAGAGAGAGCTCTGGACATGTACCGAGCATATGAGGAGTCACTTTTTGCCCTCTCCTCCTAGGAGCTCCTGCAAAAATTGCCTGAGAAGACACTAAGTCTTCCAAGAGAGAGAGCTCTGGACATGTACCGAGCATATGAGGAGTCACTTTTTGCCCTCTACTCCTAGGAGCTCCTGCAAAAATTGCCTGAGAAGACACTAAGTCTTCTAAGAGAGAGAGCTCTGGACATGTACCGAGCATATAAGGAGTCATTTTTTGCCCTCTCCTAGGAGCTCCTGCAAAAATTGCCTGAGAAGACGCTAAGTCTTCTAAGAGAGAGAGAGCTCTGGACATGTACCGAGCATATGAGGAGTCACTTTTTGCCCTCTCCTCCTAGGAGCTCCTGCAAAAATTGCCTGAGAAGACACTTAGTCTTCTAAGAGAGAGAGCTCTGGACATGTACCGAGCATACTATATGAGGAGTCACTTTTTTGACCTCTCGGTCTAGCAGCTGCTGCAAAAATTGCCTGAGAAGACACTTTTAATAGAGAGAGCTCTGGACATGTTCTGAGCATATTCGGAGTTATTTTTTCGTCGCCTCCTCCTAGGAGGTCCTACAAAATTTCCTGAGAAGACATTAAGCTTATTTGCATGCTTGCCAATGGGGATGTATAATCTTTTTGGTGACACTAGAACTCTTCGTCAAAACTGTGGGGTAGCATAGCACATAGACAGTGACATCTCTGCACTTGCAGTTTGTTTTGCTGATTACATTCAGGAGCAACATTAGAAGATACTACGCGTAGCAAAAGGCATGACTATATTCATTTTTCCAGAAGAACTCGCAATGCCATATCTCAGAGTTCCACAGCTCTGCAAGTCATTCGAACATGAACTGCTCATCCATCTCGGTAAGGGACTAGAGGTAATCTAAAACCACATTTGAGCTTGTCTGTCTGTGAAGATACACAAATCGAGGGTAAAAATTATATTCCACTTCAGCCAAGACAAAGCTTCTTTGTACAATACGCTGCTGTGAACTAGCAAACAAAAAGAGACGCAAATGATTTTTGATGTATTTCCCACCCTCCATCAATGACAGTGTGGAAGTTTCATCAATACGATAGAGGCCCCCACGACCTCTTTTCGAGAAAAAGGTAGTGAAATGGACTGACATAATCAGTGTTCAAAGCCGTAATCCTGGATAGGGCAAATCATTGGAGTCGAAGACTACCAGACTATCAGAAGAAGTATGTTTTCAGCATGACATGGGGATTATCACTGAAAGAATACCGATGAATCCATACGGCTGCTCGAATTTACAGCCGACTTTCGTCGCGTTCAGCACTGGCTCAGGCCAAAATTGTTACGAATGGCTCCTATACAAAACTCAATGCTTCAGGCGTCTAAAAAGGTGAAGACTTATGCTAACGTAATGACTATGGTGGGTGCCATTGCTCACTTTGGATACAGTGAAAATTCCAGCAAAAACACCAACCATTTTTTTACGGCACCAGTTTTTGCGAAGAATAGGTGGAAGACTAGTAGTATCTGCATCTGTAGCGACAGTCAGTCTATGCTTACGGCCTTGTTCAACCTTTTAACCATTTCAAATATATTTTGATAATGAATTCAGTCAGAAGACAAAATATATTTGACTTCTCAGGAAATGAACCTGTATCGGGACTGCGCTTGCAACCTCTGTTAGGTACTTTATTGACGATTCTGTTTCTTATAAACATGACAACAGGATGTAAGCAAGTGCTGATGTGATGAGGGCTGATCACTTAAGCTGTACAACGACAAAGATAAGAGGTTTCTGCCTGGTAGTACAATGGATCAGTATAAAATTTGAGCGCTTCCGTGGAGTGTATAGACACTTAGTCTGGCCACAAATCTATAGTTGAACAATGCAACATGCACGGGGGGATAACTGAGTCAACTCCAGCATGATGCTGGAAGGTAATAAATCGGACGAGCTTCGAGATCTGAAGTTAAAAACATGAGATTCACTCTTAATCATACGAGTATGCCCCGGTCCCCATGTTGGTTGTAGATATCTCATCTAGATGCCACTTGATCTGATTACTGCTGACACCAGGTCCGTTGCACATAACCTTTCCGACGATACTTTTTCTTTTTGATCACTTTTGCAGCTTGGATAATGGCTGCAATTTCGGCTTCAAGGACACCGTAATCAATGTTAGTTCTAAGGAAACTCCTGTACCGACATCCATTCTAGAATCTTCAGTTTACTTTCCTTTTTGTCAAAAATTCTATTAGTGAATCACCTGTCAAAGACTAGTATCGGAGAGATATAATCGAGTTCTATCAGCTTGTTCGCAGCCGGCCACCAAGATACAATAGAAGCATGACAGTAGGGTACTGATGACCGTAGTTCTGCTTTCCTCAGCCTGAGTGATCCAATAGCAGTCCAGTGAGTGAGTGTCATTATTATAGATTCAGAGATGGTCGGTCTTTAGTTCTTTGAGACACCTTTAGGAATGGAAATGACACGTACCTTCAGCAATGAAAAACCGATTGAGTCACGGAATAACAATTTCCTCTGATTCTTGCATTTCTGATGACTTAAAAGCTTTCTGGCTCTCGTAGATTATATCGGCAGTTCATCCGCATGCATCCATTCCCGTCCTTGCATCAGAAATGGGTGGATCATCTTCGGATATGTGTGCTTGGAAATTCCTGTTTCTATTCAGTCAAAGTCTATATCTTTGTTGCTTCATTGAAGTTCGCTGGGTCGCTTTGGTATGCTCGATTACTGCATTCTTGAATGATGTGCCGAGCTGGAGCCACAATGGCGCTCTTATGGCAATACTGGTCGGTCGCTGTTCAGATCACACTCAAGGATCATACATATTTCAACAAACTGCACAGACTATAGACTAGAATTCTATTTTATCGCATTTCAAGCTTTTATGACTTTCTAAACAAAGGATATGCGACGGATCCACAAAAGTCCTATTTGCTATCATCTTTTCCAATCGTCGAGCTCACCAGCATGCAATCCTTGTTCTCCTTTGTCAGCTTCATTCATTGCATACGAATACTCGGGATTGACTATCATACGTACTCGTATATGTATCCTTTGAATCGCGCGACTGACGACCAATTTATAATCATTGAGGCGACAAATAGGATGCACACAATCATCGGAAGTAGCGCAAAGCACTCATATGAACTGGACACGGATATCTGTGTTTCAGAATTGAATTTCTCGATTTCGCAAAACAACTCCACAAAGGAAGCAATAACAGAGTGCCAATAACACAGGGAGACGGAGAGTACAGTCCGTCCTTATGCGGTATCAGGCGCTCAATGATGCATAAAAAATTCAATGGGAAAAATGCGCGTTGAATTGTGTATTGGTATTTGGTCCTTAAGGGCAAAATCTCGTGCCACTTTTGCCTGGATTAATGCGTCAATTTTGATCACTTTTGGGTGTTGAAGTTGGATTTTGTTTTTTATTTCTTTTTTCTCCGATGGTTTATCGTTTTTTTTTTTTTTTTTTGTTTTGTTTCCTTGTCATCCCATTTGTCTGGTGGTATTAAAGAAGGAGAAAGGGAAGGATTTTTTTTTTTTTTTTTTTAAAACAGATAAAGTGAAATTGCCAAAGTCCTTTTTAATTTCACGGAATACTTTCTATCTTTATCTGGCTGCTTGAAAATAAATTTATTTATATTTTTCATTTTGATTCTTTTTTTTGTTCAAGGAACGAAGGTTCAGAGGGTATACACGGGTGGGAGTGAGGTATGACGCATTAGATACAAATGAAAAGGAATAGGCACATCTCCAGGAAATGATGATAAATGAATTTTCTCATTAGAATAGATCCATCCAGATTTCTTTGACTTGTTTTTTATGTCGTTTTTGTATCTGCGAGAGAAAGGCAATGACGATTGATTTTTTTTTTTTTTTTCTACTTTGGTTGGTTGACTTTAATGGGAGGGAGGCTCTGTATCTACAACGGGCTCGCCGCCATTTGGCAGGACGTTGTCGATAAAGTCATTGAATTAATCGAACTGTCATCCTGCGGAGACTTTGAAGTAATTTGAATTGATTAAATTTTTATGGAATGATTTTAATGAAAAAATAAAGCGCGCTAGGTACTTTGGAAAGTCCTGTTTACGTTCGTAGGGAAGTGCGTATTTGGAGGTATTATACGTCTTCGATTTGTCGTTATGTAGAGGTTTTCTTTTCGGCTGCTTAGGTACTTAACTATAATTTAATCACTAGGGTGCAAGGAATATGCCTTGTTTGGATTCTACTGTATTGGGAGAGCTTTCACCTAATATTGAACCGTGGGCGATTAAATAGGCACTCTAGAACCTTTAGATGGAATCAGCTTGAAGTTGTTTTGTAGCATGAGTCGATTTACGCTTGAACGACGTTGGGAAATATTGAAAACTTATTTCTAAAGTGAGTGCTGTGCGAATTTAGAAAATAAATTTCAGTCAAAATAATGCACCAACCGTGCCTGCTGTACGCAATTTTGTGAAGAAAGTTCAAGAGATCGGCATGCTAATTGATACCACAAGTTATCCTCGTTGTACAAGTTACGCGTAGTCGTAGAGAAGCGAATGCATCCTCACTGCCCGAACACAATGGTGAAGCTGAAGCTGCAGTACTGTCAAAGTTAAAATACACGTAGAACTCCCTATAGCACGCACACAATGCGAAGCTGCAGCTGAAGTACGAAAAGTAGCTGCAGCACAAGTTGAGTCAACTTCAACTTCCGAACGAGCTGCACTACGTTTTGACAGTTAAAAACAAAAACAAAAAAAAAAAAACGAAAATGGCAGAGCCGTTTACGGAGAAATTCATAGCATGCGATCTCTTTTTTCATTATTATAAAAATTATAATTATAAAATCCACCACAAAAAACATTTTCATGAAACACAGCGTGATTAGCTTTCCATTTTGATTAGCTTTCCATTTTGAACAATCGAGCTGCGCTTCACCATTGTGTACGTGCTTTGCTACTTCAGTGAGCGAATTATTTGACAGTTTGTACTACAGCGACTTAATCTGCTGCAGCGCTTCTTGGTTTGGTTTGTGGAATGGCGGCATTATTGACTCATTTTTCTTTGAAGATGTAGATGGGAACAACGTTACGGTCAACGGAGAGCGCTACAGAGGCATGATAACCGATGAACTTGAACGATCTCTGGTTCCAGCAAGATGGCACTATGTGCATTACAAGCCGTCCCAACAATCGATATTTTGCGCACTAAGTTCAATTATTGTGTAATCAGCCGTTGCTTGGCCTCCGCGAAGTTGCAATTTGACGTCGTTGGACTTTTTCTTTGTCGGGTGCTGTTAAATATCGCTGTTATGCTGACAATCCAGAAAGGATTCAGGCACTTAAGCACAATATTAATCAAGCTATTCGTGAAACAGATCCCCAAACCATCGAAAATATACTTCAAAATTGGGTTGACAGTCTGGGCTACGGCTAAGCCAGCCGCGGCAGTCATTTAAATGAAATTATTTTCCAATAAAGCAAAAAACTTTGAAAAATATTAAATGGATTTTTTTATACCAATTTTAAGAAGAAACCAACAGATGACTTACCCTACGGAACATTGGCACCATTTTTCACAGAGATGGCTTTGTTATGTGAAAGTTGGCAGTAGTGTACAGCTGTCAATGCCATTTCATTGTGGAGCGTTTGACACCACAACAACGTGTTTTAGTGATTAAAACTTTTTATCAAAATGGTTCATCAATTATTGCAACACAGCGTAAATTACGTGATTTTTGTGGTCGACTATTCAAAAAATTATCCACAATTTCGAGAACTTTTACACAGTAAATGATTTATCGAAGCCTGGACCACGACGTACAGTGCGTACAAAACAAAACACTGATGTAGTGAGGGACAATGTAAGTGAAAGTCCCAACAAATTGGGATTTCTCGAACGTCTATGTGGAAAATTATGCATCGCGACCTGCATACAAAATTCAAGTGACTCAAGAACTTCAAGAGAGTGCAAAAATTTACCAATTGAATAGAGATGACCCTGAATTTTTTCAAAAATTGATTATGAGTGCCGAGGCGCATTTCGACTTGAGTGGGGAGCGGAGAACCCACCAGCAATTAATGAACGACGTATTCATCCTCGTAGAGTGACAGTTTGGTGTGTGATTTGGGCTCAGGGTCAAAATTAATCGGGTGTTTGTTGATAATCACAACGGATACGTGAGAATAATCCAGTTAACGGATGAATCGTGTGATACACTTCGACGTATCTGGTGTCGGAAAGTTTCTTCGACAGGTAAATATTCATATATCCCGCGTCTGTTTCGTATATCCGGTGCAATCACTTTGAGTCGAATATCCGATGCAGAGTATGTGTTGAACTGACCTTACACAAAATACGCTACTAGGGGCCCGATATGGCAACAGTGACATCGACTCTAAAGCTTTCTATCATAAATGGTGCTATTTGTATTAGACGACATCTGTATCTTCAAATTGATTTCAAAGATTTCAGGATCTCCTACCTAGCCTATAGTACTCCTAAGCATGTATGCAATCAAATTTATATAACTCACCCGTATGCGTTCTCTGATGAGCCTTCAGATGCGAACTCTTCGTGTAGACCTTTTTGCATCCCAAAAACTGACACTTGTGTATCCTTCGCTTGGAGTCCGGTATGTGTTCATGTTGTCGCTGGTGATGCTTTGTAGTCACTAGGAAGAGACAAAATAAAATCAATTACCAATAGCACTTCCTTTGGTCCATTCTATTAACTTACATGCGGTCACTTGTGGATTTTGTGCAGTCGTTCCACGTTGAGCGATCGCAGCGTGCTGCTGGAGATTTTGCTGGCTGACTTGTATCACACGGGCTAGGCTGACACCATTCTTGCTATGGGCCGCTGTTGTTGTAGTTGTTGGCAGTCGCACTATGGGACTTCGAGGAATGTGATGCTGTTGCGGTTGTTGTTGTTGTTGCTGTTGTTGTTGCTGCTGCTGCTGCTGCTGCTGTTGGAGTTGCGCTTGTTGCTTCTGCGGATGCGTCTGCTGATGATGCGCCGGATGCTGTTCGCTGGTCCCAGAGGCTCCTGTCGATGTAGTATGATGTACGCCGACTGTGGTAATGCCAGCAGGAACTGTATTCGTTGATGAGGTCGAGAATCTCAAGATACCCGATTGCTGTTGACGATTTATGAGGGCAGCCAAGCCCGCGGCCGTGAGCGTGTCACAACTACTACTGCTACTACTGTTACTGCTGCTGTTGGTTCGTATCGACTCAGGTGAGGAGGGTGGCGTTAATGTCGGCAGAATATATTCACGATGATTGTTACTTGCTATGGTGTTGTTGTTGTTGTTGTTATTGTTGTTGTTGCATTGCGGGCTATAGTTATTAATGCTTTGCGTCCCTGCAGCTATCAGTCGCAGTTTGATAGACTTCTCCATTTGTGGGTTTGACGTTACCAATAGCGAGGATATCGATGACATTTTCTCCTCACAACTATCCGAGTTGTTGTCCTCGTCATCCACGTCGATGGCCTCTTTTTTCACCACCACCGAACAACTCAGCGAACTGTCCCATGATATGCCCGAACACGCTGACGACACCGAACTCGTCGATATCGAGTCGAGATTTTGTTCTTTGATTTTCAACTCCTCCAGGATGCGAGCAGGTGTGGAGAAGATCTCCCATGCCGAATCTAATTCGGTGTGGAGTTTCTTATACGACTGAAGTTTGGGCTCATCCCGGAGGTATCGTTCCAGTTCGTAACATGTCTGCCAAGAGAGAGAGAAAGAAGAAAAATTAGAAATTAGAATCAACAGTGAGAAAAAGAAAAGGACATTTCTGATGGTGTGCTGGTTCCTTGAAAGCAATTAAAATTCTAACGGAAGTGGAGAATTAATTGCGTGATAAATTTTAATTAAATTATTCCTACAGGACACAAATGGAGTCCGGAATTTTTGGGTACAAGAAAAGCTTCTTCTATAAGAAATATACGCCACTGGGGTTGGAATTGGCTTTGAATATTTAAAGAGAGTCCTTGGGATGAAGTTAAATTTCATGGGATTTAAGGTATTTCAGGATGTTAGATACGGCAGAGATGTGGGTCATTATGTATTAAGGTATGGGTAATATATGGGTAGGTAATGGGAGAATATATAAGGGATCAGGGTCATTAGGTGTTTCATCAGGCACTTCCAGAAGATAGCTAAATGAATTTTCTTCAAATTTGAGAATTTTTATATACATACATATGTACAAGTTTGTAAATTAAGGATGTACTAGACTTTGGGTAGTTTGCTTCGGCAAGAAGAAACGTCTAAATCGATTTTCTGAAAGAGGGGGGGGTTTAAAAGCAAAATCGGCTCCCACTTAAACTGACCTTAACTGTAGGAGGGTTGAGTAAATTACAGTAATGGGCTTGGATGTACTTTTGAATATGCAATTACCAAAGGAGACCATAGCTAACAGGGTTTAATAGAGATCTATAATAGATTGAAAGAAACTGGCAATAGAAAATGATGAAGAAAACTGTTTGTAAGATTCTTATCAAATATCTTAATATAAGAGGCAGTGACAATATATAGAACTCAAGCAACAGACAACTTGGCATGAAGTTCGCAGAAAGGTTGAAAAAATGGCAATGAGAATAAAATCTGGTGAGTCTGGTGAATTCAAATGGCCAAAAAACACTGATGAAGCAGCTGTATCAGGATGTGGATGCAGAACAAAAATCTAAGCTCTGACGACTACCTATATATTGGCTCGGACATATTGTGCCGAAACTTCGTGATTTTGGATGCGAAGAAGATTGACAAAGCAAACTAAAAGCAATGTGCCAGTGATTAAAAAATGCTAGTGAACAGAACTTTGGCTGTGGATGCGAATTGCGGCCGATATGTAATGGCAGGGGTTAACAAGAACTGTACGCAAGGTGAGGTTCTGTCTCCACTGCTATGGTGGCATGGTAGTCCACTCCCCGTTGAACACTCTCAATGCTTCTAACGTTTACCGCTCAGACATATGCGGTTGATGTGGCCGTACTTTCTGTCGGACCATGACTAAAGACTGTCTGTGTTAACGTGCAAATGGCTTTGCATGATATGGAAAGGACTTTCGGTCAATCTTTTCAAAACCGAGTTTGGTCCTTATACGAGAAGGAGGATCCAAGGCGCTCTCAGTTTTCTGGCAGTGATATGGGGCTTATCACCGAAAAAGTTTCTTTGGATCTATACAACTATGATAAGATCATTCCCAGCATATGCATCGGTTGTTTGGTGGAAGATGTTTCGCGAAATGTGTGACTGCCATTTGCATTAAACTGCAAAGAATGGCTTGTCTCGGCAGCACAGGAGCTTTTCCGAGTACGCCTGGCTCTATTCTTGATGCACTTCTCAATACTCGTATACCTTCTCTTGATACTTATACCTATCATAGACAGCACTATCAAAGCAATCTATCGTCCTAGGCGAGGTGGCTTTTATACCGTCTGACGCAATGACACCAGAACTTCGATTGTTGCACAAATTTAAAGTCGACTTCCCTTGTGTTCCCAAGACTGGCTTCGGCTAGAATCTGAACCAGGAAGGAATTGTAGCGGAATCTTCACGGTAAATATGATTTAAAAATCTTCCAGATCGCGGATTGAAATTCAAAGCGCCATTGTCAACGAGTGCTTCAAGTTGGAGTATTTTTCAAAAACATGAAAGGAAGTAAAACGTATCCCAATGCCAAAGCCTGGAAAACCGCCGAATGACCCTAAGTGCTATAGATAAACAAGAAAAAGTAGCAAAAGCTAGCTTTGTTGAATGAACAGTTTCCCACCATATCAAAGAGAACTTCAACAACAGCAGATCCACTGGATTGGTTCTACTAGATATTGAAAAGGCTTTCGTGGCGGTACACAGTGGGGCAAGAAGCCCTCAAAGTGCGTATCAAATAAAATATTCGATCGATTATCATGAAATCTGCACCACAGTTGAACAATTGTATTATAGTTGTTATGCGTAAATTAAAAAAAAAATCGAATAACAACATAGGGAGAAGATATAAGGAAAATAAAGCAATAAAGAAATTAAAAAAATCATCCGTTTTACTTTTTTATTTTAATTCTATCTGCATGTTTATTTTTTTCTGTAACATTACAAAAATTATAATATTTAAAATTCGAATTCAAATATTTTAAAAATATATGTATGTATATCCATGTATTTTTTATTTTATTTTTGTAATGAAGAGGGAATGCTTGATTGCCCCATCAGGGTCGGCCATGATTTCCTGGTGTGTCTACCGACTAAACCCTCTCCTCAGGGATTGCTTCTTGCATTACTTCAGGGTGTGGTGACACTTTTGTTTAGCCTCTATAGTGCTTCAATCAGCATGGCACAACCACTCGTCATCAATTTCATAATAGGCAGTATCGTCGTCGTCATCCGTTACATCTTCATCTTCTACATCGGCGTCACAACCCTGTGGCCCAGAAGAGGATTGTAACAATTCAAGAACTTCTTTTGGAAACCGTTTTTTGTTCTCTTTAGGTAATTTTCTCTTGCTAGTTATTAGTGGGTCTGAACTTAGCAAAAAACAATTCAGAACATCTCTAATGGTTTCTTCGCGACTAGTTTTTCTAGAGTGATGTTCTCTAAATCTCTTGAAGTCTTTATTACGGGCATCTTGGGTCTCTTCAGTTAACTGGCCTATTGGTAACGGGGCAGTTGAAATTATTTTATACCCGTGAATAAAAAATTTGTGGAGTGTTGGGGACATATTGTACCAGGGATACTTATCAACAAAGTATCTGGCGGTATCTTCACCAAATTGACGAAACTTGCTAACATTAATTGCACACCCACTAGATACAACTACTAATATTGTGTGCATCTTTTTGATTAAGTCTATGTCAATTTTGGTTATTTCCGCTGTGATTTTCGGATTTTGAAAGAAACGCCTGGCAGTATTTCCATCATTGGAATTTCCAAATCATGGTTTAGGCTTATCAATAATCAATCCACAACGCTCCCTAAACTCTTTTTGTATCCGGGTTTTATTTTTCTCAACTATCAACTTATCCTCTTTTCGAGCTTGCCACTTTTTAAGAGGTAATTTATTTAGATAGGTGAAGTATTGTTTCAAAAAAACGAATCCAGCCATGTAAAACAGATATTCCATACTTCAAATTTTGTATTTTCACTTCCCGTTTAATCATTTCGTCAATGCAATTAAATTGTTTGGATGTTGCACCACATAAATAACATGTTTGAGTGGAAGATGTATCTGTAATCGCATTGAGAACCTTACCATCAACCATAGACAAAATTAAGATGATTCACCAGAAATGATTTTCCGTTTATGAAAATTGTAGTGGCTAACAACTTTTTAATTTCGTCATCAACACGATTTTTTTCTGCTTGGAAGTTTCTGTACATTCCTTTTGAAATGTAATTTTTAAGGGTCTACAATATCTGGTAGAACCCGGCCTTCATAAATACAGCTGAATCTGTGCATTTAAAACCGTGAAAAACTTGTTTATAGGAGCTATGACCCGAGCTCCCATCGAAACCCCATATGGAATATAATTTAAGCTCGTCGATATTTTCATCTCCAAATAACTCAATTACGTCAGTCTGGGAAGCTACTAAACGCCTTACAGTGAGAACAAGTAGAGCTTGCAAAGACTTCCGATATTTTTATAGTATGTTCTTCAGGACATACATACCTCTTTCTTTGCATTCTGAATAACTTTATAGGAAGGGAATTTTTCAGGAGCACTATTAGTCGAGTTAAATTGGCATCCACAACCACTGCAAGAGCATCTTCACCGTCAAAGCCTTATTGTTTGATGAAAGTGGCTTTGTTAAAGTAGTTGAATCTACTAGCTTTTTCAGGACTGGAAGATGTAATTTTTTTCAACATTTTTGATGCTTCCGTATTTCCTTTTGCTCGTAAACTCATTTGGGTGGCATAGCTCAATACATCAAGTGGTGTTGAGTCCCGCAATGTTTTGGTTTTTTTCTGCTTCGTGCGTTCAGAACTGTCTTCAAAGGAAGTACTTGGACGACCACGTTTTTTCTCTACTGAAGCACAGAAAAATGAAATTGATGAATCGAGCCATGTCTTATTGTCCCTTAAAAAGTATTCTTTAGTTCTACGTGCCTTCAACCATCGAGTTTTGAACTGGGACTTAAAACTATACAACTTTTTTACTAAACTTATGTCATCAAAATTGTTCGTTTGTTTTTTTAGCTGTTCAGTCAAACATTGCATTTGGACATCAATATTTTGTCCTTCTGAACTTCTAAGAAACTTGAAAAGTTCTAGACGCGTTAGACTTAACGTGTTGGACAACTTTCCTACAGACACATTTGAATTGATACATAAAGTAATGAGTTTAATTTTTTTAAATTATAACCAATTTTATAAATCTTTTTTTTTTTTTTACAAAAACGGCAGAAATAGGTAACAATTTTTTTACAGTTATTGAAAGAACAATAGACACTGAGTAGAAAAAAAATTATTTGTTTGCTTAAGGTGGCTTAAAGTGCAACTAATTTCATCTGTCTTTCAAAATAAGTGCAAAAAACTGTTCATATCAATTTCATTCAAAGAGTAGCCTCTTAATTAGGAACGTGAATGTTTGTTTTCAAAATAATAATTATTTGTAGACTAACAAATACCTGAGCTAGAAGGTTCCATTTCAAAAAATTAATAATTTTGCACAGCAAGAAATCAAAAAATCAATACTTTTGGAGAAAAATCAGTTCGCAACACACACGTTTTCACTTTGGCTAAATGACTGCGACTAATGCACTCAGTGCGAAGCATCTCGTTGAGTAAACGGTTTTATTCATTCAGTTTAGTGTTACTTGGAATATTCAGCATAAAAAAAATAGTAACGGTATCCTTATCACCAAATAATTTTTTGGTTTTATACGGGGTTTTGGTGCTTTCTGCCCCACTGAGATAAGGAGGAATATTTAGAGATTATGCCACACCGCCATAATCTCTAAATATTCCTCCTTATCTCGTAAAAATTATTTAGTGTTTCTTGTCGAATAGAACGTTTCGTGTATCTGTCCACAATATGTATTCTTCCAGAAAAATAATTTCAGCAGGCGTACCACAGGGATCTGTTCTGGGACCTCTGCTGTACAATATTTTTACAACAGATTTTCTCAATCTACTAAACTGTGAATTTGCTATGTTTGCATCCCGTGAGATTGGTTCTACAATATGGTTTGAATAGGCTTATTGATAATTTTGCGAAATGGAATGTCAAGATAAATGCAAGGACTGTTGCCTACCCAGAGCAAAGATTTCCATTTTAAATCAAGAAACTGATTGGGAATACAGTGTAAAATATCTTGGAGTTCATTCCATTGAATTCATTTTTTTATCACTTGCTGTATGTCACTGCCTGTGCACAACGATACGAGAAATTAAAGAGTTGAACCCTTCATGTCACACATCATGTTGGCAATGAAGCGAGTTGAACGACACCAAGATCATTGCGCTACCTCTACTAGAGGTTAATATTTGCATGGAAACGAGTTCACAATGACTAAGAAAGTGTCAATAGCAGTTGAAATAATAAAATTTCAATTTTCATATACCTATACATAGCACGTTTAGTTAGACTGAGTGATTCACTTTGAAATTGTATTATTTCAACTGCTGTTAGCAGTATTGCCACTCGTAGTCATTTAAATAACGAGAAAAAAATAATTACGACTGATAGTTGTTAAATAATCGCAATGATAATCGTCGATTACGACTAATCGCTAAATGTCAGTAATCACCGATTACGACTAATTGTAATCGTAATCGATTCATAACCACTTTGCAATATTTTATGATTATTTCGAGACCAATACATGAGAATGACATTTCTTATTCGGTATCGATTTAAAAAATTCCAGTCGATATCGGAAAAGAAGATAGTCGAAAGGGACAACAAGTTTTGAAACACCCATATCGGGATTTCTTTATTTTTTTTTATCAGAATTCGTGTCTTTTCCATCCAACATATATCTAACTAACTCAATACCACATACTTTTTCCCCTTAAATCCATCATTGGTGTTGCACGTCAAACAGTAAATATTTGCAAAATATTTGATGCTCATAACCAATGGATATAATATGTATCGCCGCTGAAGAACACAACATGCTGTCGTCTAATTATAACAGATAATGGAGTTTAATTTATGTTCTTTAGCTAGACAATATGCCATTGATAGGATATCCACCTCCCCGCATATGTAGACATTCAGCATTGGCACCCCGGTCGTTAGGGTTCATCTCCTATGGAGCAACAACGTACACCCAAATAACGCCTCATATGTTCCTATTAACGATCACACACATGCCATAGAGCACACTGATATGATTCTATGAGTTCTTCCTGTCGTGCGCGTTCTTCGCCATCTCTATGCTCATAAACGAGTGGAGCAGAGTGGATGATTCAGATTCACAGCTGAGATTCCAAACTAATTCGCTTGACTTCCCCCCCATTTCACGCGAGTAGTCTCAGATCAAACGCGCAATATAAAGGAATAAAGAGAATGATGCTCGGAAATGGAGATTCCTAGAAAAGGATTACTTTCTACGAATACGAACACCAATAATAATAACTTCCAACTGTTTCCACACCTATTTTACGTTAAATGTGCGCATAGGGAGTGGGTTGCTGTCGGGGAGGGGGGGAGGGTAGATATTCTGAGTTTTTGATAGAAAAGAAACCAAGACGCATATCAGCACCACTACTACGACCCCCGAGTGAAAGTTAGGATGTTTATTGGGAAAAAGTTACTGTTTTGTTGCGATGCGATGGTAAATTATCCTACGAACTTTATTACATTTCCTCTAACAAAGTTTTTCCCCTCTATTATTATTTTTGTTCCCTCTCTTGTTTTTTTTGTTTTGTGATGGTTTGGCAGGCGTTCACCCCGCCCTCCAACACCTCTTGGTGCTGTATTACGAATTTCAGTTCCTTTGGTACTCCATAGCACGTACATTATAGGAAAATAATAGGTTTCCTACACTTTTGCCTTGACTTTAGCAAAAATAGATTATGTTTTCGAAAATTATTGATGCAAAAAGTCAGAGGGGGATTCAATGTCTGGATGAGGAATTTTTTTTTTTTTCTCGAACGCGCAAAAGTTTGTCAGCCTTCAAAGTTCATATTAAAGTCGTGAAGAAAACATTGCTTAGAAGTTCGCATTTTGAAATGGAAAGCAGCACACGCAGAAGAATATCGACTAAATATAGAAAGGAATAACAATGACGAGTCCATAATGTTGGAAAGAGATTTATTCAGGCACGAATTTAAGATCGAAGATTGCATACTAGGAGGAATAGGAGTGACCGTCGTTCTCCCTCTAGTCATGCGAATCCAATGGCAGGTAGGCGCGTTAAGTTAGCCCTCCCCTTTTCCTCGAAAATCTAATTTTTGTTTGTTCTAATATGTTCTAAATTTCATTTGCAAAATATCAAAACAAAATTATAAAAACACGTCTTTCTAGTTGCTCTGAACATTGCTCCAGATTTTTAGACAATTTGGCCACCGTATGCAAAATATGGCCAAAAGTAAAAAAAAATAAATACCTTTCCCCTCTTTTCGAAAACCGAACTTCTGAAAGCTGTTTCAGGTTGTTTTTTCATCCTCTAGAAACTTAGAAACTTAGATGGCCAATCCAACACGACATTTTTATATTTGAAGGAAGCCCTGACAGATACGACTACGTTGTTTCGGATCGTTGTCCTTTTGCAGAAGCTAATCTCGGCTTCCACGACCTAACAGCATTTCAGACACCAACAATAAATTTTTGTTTATTTCGCATGAAATAAATAAAAAAGTCAACAAAAGACAACTCTACTGTGAAGGCATAACACAGGCAGTAGGGTGGTCATATGGCTAAAATGCAACTTGATCGTGATGATGACATCAGGAGGACGGACAAAAATACTGTGAATCATAAGCAACGACAATAATAGCGAAAAGAAAACAAAATACTCCCCAGTTATCTCGACAACCATCCTTGGAGTTTACAGAAACTTAATACCACCTGAGTTTCAAACTACACCACTCTGTCTTTCTCTCTGTCTCTTCCCCTTCGCACAAAAACGCCCGTGTTATAAAAATTAGTATAAGGATATTCATATCCCCTTTAACACGTGCAAATTATAAAAAAAAAAATTGGGTCACTCTTTGAGAATGGAGATTTCCGGCGAAGCTCACCAATTTTCCGAATCCCGCCTCACAGAAACAGCCATAAACATGCACTTTTTCCGGATGTTTCACTGTTTGTTGCACGACAGTTTCACCATGTGCAGTCCACACACGTCTCAAGGGATTGTTTAAAAATAAGTTTCGTCAGTGAAAATAATTTTGGTTCAGACCATATGTTTGTTTCGATGAGCCCACTCAAGTCTCTCTTTAATGTGTTTTTCCGGTTAACAAAGGCTTGGCTGCAACGGCTCTGTAATTACGAGTAAAATCTTTTTCTCTGATAATTTTGCGAATACTGAAGATGGAAACCTCCTGATATTTTTCTAATAAAATTTGTCTTGGTTTTCTGAGCTAAGCACTTTGTTTTCAACGTCTTTTGAAATGGTCTTTGATTTTTCCAGGCAAGTCGTCAACGTTTTCATGTTCGTTAAATCGTTTTACCCACTTCCGTACAAAACTTTCTAACTTTCGAAGATACTTTGCTGCAGCTGTAATGGAACCCTTATATTGAAAGCCAGTTGTCTGGCAATCTGTCTGTGACGCCCCCATAACTTTCGAACCGTTAGATTTAGGGGATTGAAATGCGGATCAGAGTTGTCGCATTGGAAAAAAAAGTATGTGTACGATGTTTTTTCCGGAACGGTTCCAAAGTGCAATGTTTTAATATTAAACGGTTCGCGTAAAAAAATATTAAACTTTTTTTTAAGTTAGCCATTTTGACATTCGAAATATTCGAAATATTCGAAATTATTCTAGATTGTTCTAAGACTTTAATCTTAAACGGTTCCCATAGAAAACTAGTTTAACATTTCGTTTCTTGCATTTTTTAACTTATTTCAATAAAACTTTGAAACAATTTAAGCGAAATCTAAAAGAACATGGAACAACGTTTAAAATTTCGAATTTCGAAATAGAAAGTTTGATTTTCGTAAAACAAAAGACCTTTCTCGATTTATTCATGCAGTTTTTCAAAATTTGCAAAAACAGTTTGAAGAAATCAAGAACAAACTCCACCTAGGACAACTTGAAACTGCATTCAAAATTTCGATTTTCGAAACTTCACACTGAAATTGTGTTATTCTGGCAGTTTTTTACTTTCTGCAATACAGATTTGGGCGCCGTGGATCAGTGCTTAAGTGCGCGATTACTGAGCGAGAGGTTCAAGGTTCGAATCCAAGAAAACACAAAAAGAAAAAAAAAGAAAAAAAGTTTTGTTACGGGGCCACCTCGAATTTGGGGTCAGAAGGGATCATGGCTTAATGCTTATTTGAAGGCAACATATGCTCGCCTTGTTGATATTGGTTTTGCTTAGGAAATCGCAGAGCTAAATTACAAATACTTCCACAATTATCCACTATCCGCTGCTTGTCGTAAAGGCCGTTCCAAAATCCACAACCAATGGACCCGACTTCGAAATCCGACATATTTGATAAAATTATCGAAAATGGCAGCTCCTACCTTAATCCATAAGCTCCGCAAAAGCATTCTAGTTGTAGAATGCTTTTCTAGCGTTTGCACGAGAACAAAACGAAATAAGATTCAGCTAAATCTGTGGATTGGTCGAGGATAAGACTCCTACAAATTCTGTAATCAAAGTCAAAGCAAACTGGAAAGACCGGAATATATACACCAATTAAGATTAATTTCTTTGACCTTATAACCCTCGTGACGAAGAGGAATGATAGGATATAGGGAATAACTAGTGGCTGAGTAGGCCTCTAATTATAAGGGAACTTACAGTAAGAGGTGGGACCGTGAAAAAACGTTCAAATATCCAAAGAACCACTTAGCCTAACCTGCGTACTACTTTCAGCACAACCTGAGAATTTCAGCAGTCGTTTTAGCCTAGCCCTAGTCGTCATACATCTTATACATCAAACTCAGCTGGAAAGAAAACATTAACGAACGAAACAAAAAAGCATACGTAGCACTATATACATGCAAAAGAAATGAATGGAAACATGGGGACCGGCTATACACTGCGGTGGTGAGTCCCATCTTGACCTATGGTTCTAGTGTCTGGTGGAATATGCTCGAGAAGAAATGCTACCTTGCAAACGTTATGAAAATTCAAAGGGCTTGTTGATCTAGAGACTGCCTAGGGGTGACGGAATCGATGGGATCAACACCAACGGCAACTCTGGAAACGATACTAAATCTCCTGCATTAGACTTTATTGCGAAAGCTCGGCAGCAAAAACTGCATTAAGGTTCAGGGAAGCTGGTCTCTGGATGGTGAATCCCTATGGCCACGCCTCAATAATAGCTCGATGATGTGCATCGAGGATCCAAACGGAAACGGATTACATCATCCTACTCTTAGAATGCAACAGGATATTCTCTATCAGAGAAGATTGGGATGAGGATGGGGTACGCACCGAAGACGAAATGGCTACACCGATGAATCTAACTTAGATGTCGGTACAGGAGCTGGTGACTACTGTCAGTCTCGAAAAACAAATCGCTCTTTTAGACTGCTGAGTCCAATGGTTTTTGAGGAAAATATTTCAGGAAAAAATAATCAATATTTACGAGTATGTTGATAGTCAAGCAGCAACAAAGGCATTGCAATCAACTTTGATAAAATCCAAGCTCGTAAAAATATGTAAAATAAAACTGAATGAAGATATCAACAGTCAAGATGGTGAACCTTGGCTGGATACTAGGATATAGAGATGTTAGGGATGGAAGATAAACTGGCTAGAAGTGGGTCTGGAATGGATTCGTCACAGGCCATACTCGAGGCTAGTACACCGCTTAGTACACTTTACAGGGAAATAGACACATTGAAAGTGTCAAGTGCTAATGTCAATTAGATACATGTACTATAGCTAGATCGTTATGGCCAGTCTGCGATAAGAAGACAACTATTAGTCTAATTAGTCTATAGCACTTGAGTATCTTGACTGGGCACTGTTCTAAAGGCAGCCATGCAGCGAGGCTAGGACTTCTATGCAACGACTACTGTAGAAGCTGTAGGACTGTACGACTGTCGTGCACTATCCCTTAAAAGAAGAACAGCTCTTGGTAGCAATCGTTTCTCAGGACTGAAAGACCTACGAAATATAGGGCCTGACTCTGAACTCCTAAAATTCATTTAAGTTTCCAGGATTTTAAACAAATTGAGCACAATTGACTCCAAGTGGCCTAAGTATGCTGTCAACAAATCGTTTGCCAACAAGGACACCCATTTACCTAACCTAGCCCTAGTCATATACGAGTACTCGTATGTAGTTACACGATTATGAACGAGACCGATAATAAAGACATTTCTCCTATTCCAACTAAGCCTAATACTTCCACTTCTTACACTTAGTAAAAATTTATTACACGCAACCACTTTGCCCACTCACGACAGGTAATAAGAATTTCATTCAGTGACACATTGCTCCTTTGGGGTAAAAAAGCTTAAACTAAAGCGGATAACATACATCTTCTCTCTCTCCCAACTTGACCCCACATGTAGAGCACACTTCTCAACATTACCTACCTACCAGCAGCGTTGCCACTAAGGAAAAAAAAAAAAAAAACCAAATAACAATCCAGGTAAACAATGCAATCTTGTGAACTCTTGAAGTCATAACTTAACCACTTCGTAAGTTGTTCTTCTTCTCTGTCCCATTCCACTTGTCACACTTATCCGCAGAAGTGTTGGAATGCTGAGAAACTGTTCTCGAAAAGGAAGACGAAACAAAAAAAAAAAGCAAAGAACAGCGCAATAAGAGGACACAAAACCTTGAAGAAAATCCTTCTTAAATAAATGGTCGACAAAAAGGACTTAAGTGTATTTCTTTTCTGTATTTTTTTTTCTGTTATTTAACCATAACTGTCGCACCTACCGCAAAATGTAGCCAACAACAGTAAAAGATAAGCAACAACAACAAGAGCACTAGGTACCTACGACAACAACAAAATGGCGAATGTGCTCGCGCGCGCTAAAAAAGGATATCCGAGGGAATATAATATAAATTGGGTTTCATTTTTTTTTCTTCTATTCTACTCCCCTGATGCTTCAGGAATTGCTTCTTTGCCATCCGTTGTTGTCGTCGTCGTGGCTCCTGAAGAGAGGTTATACCACAAGTGGTACTTTTCTAGTTGCAAAATACCTCCACTTACGAAAATTATTGTGAGAGCGAGGACTTGTTTTTTTCTTATTATTATTATTTCCTTGTTTCGTATCCTTGGTTGGTAGAGTGTATGGGAAAATCATCAACAGACGACGACTAGCACTTTGACTGTTCCCAATGTAATTTTGCCTGTATCCTGTTTTTAAGTCCTGATTCATTCACATACCTACACACATATTTTGTTATACATACTACATATATTCGCATTGTGTCCTTTAGCTGGTTTCGACTGTTCTTTTTCTGAGCGAAATGATGATGATGATTCCACTGGTTTCGCATTGTTTTGAGTCCTTGGGAGAGAGAAATTTTTATATTTCCAGCTACAGCGAGGAGCCCGGATTTAGCATGATGATTTGCTTCTCCGCCGGAAGAACAACAACTTTTCTTGTTTTTGGTAGGAAAAGTTTTTTTTTTTTTGCTCCTTAAAGGATAAATCTTCAGATTTTATTTCTCGTTCTCGTTCTCGTTTAGTTCTTCCTGGCTAGTTCCATTTATTGTGCTATTTTTTTCAGTTTCAATTGCATTTTTGAATTCCGAACAAACATGAGAGTACGAGTATCTAGATACACTCGTGCTGGGATATTTCAGTTCTCCTACACACTCTGCTGCTGCTGTTTCTTTTTTGTTGGTTATACTATTATTTCTATTGTGTTATCTTATACGTTGGAGGGTTTTCCTTTTTATTGTGCTGCTACTCTTTGGCGGATGTAGAGGACATTGGCAAAAGGAAGGAAGTCCAAGAGCAAAGCGCACACTGGTGGTAGAGAGATAGTAAAAGTTTCCCGTAGCAGAAAATTGAACAATTTCCGGTTGAGTTTTTGGTCTGAAATTTTGCCGGAAGCATAGGATGAAAGGTGGAAGGAGGAGTAGGAGTGATGAAGAATAATGTAAGTTTCAGCTAGGAATGCAATGAAAGTTCCAATACCAAGCACTTTGTGGGCAAATGATGCATTCAATTGCGAAAGTTCTCGCAAGGATTGTTTACCCTTTTTTTTTATTTATATCAATTGGAGTTGGCATGCATGAGAAGTGATGCAAGTTTTAACTGCTTTAAGCTAATTTGACTCCTTTCTTCAGAATTGAATTGAAAGACTAAACAATCCACAGTCTTAGATAGTACCGATCATGACACTTAAGACACTTAAAAACTGCTAATATTAATAGTGGTTTCCTAAATAATTAAACGATCAGCAACAAATATAATAGCCCAGCAGAAAGAAAATCATTCAAATCAGCAAAAAGTCGATTTTTAATCAGCAGAATATTTTTTCTTGTTTTTTTTTTTTAAGATAATTAAATGATTAGCAAGAAAAATAAGAACAAATTGTTTTCCTAGCAAAAATGAATTAATTTATCAGCAAAAAAGAAACAAAGCTTCAAGAAAATAAAAACGATACTAATTCAAGAAAAATCTAGAGTGACTGCGAAGAATTAAGACTTGTGCAAATTTGTTACTATTGTTTTTATTATTTTTTAGCTTTTCTGTTGAAATTTATTTTATTTCTTAAATTTTGTTTGCTGAAAATGCAACTCCTCAGTTGATCTGTTATGCTTTTTCTGCTGATCTTCTGTTTTTTCTGCAACAAATTATATTCTGCTGATTAAAAAAATTATTTAGCTGATCGATTGAATGGCCTTATTCTTAGACCAGAATGAATTAAACTTTAGCCAAAGCCATTCAAAGTCGCAATGCTGCTTTCACCAATGGCAATGGGCATCACAATGGATCTACATTGATCTAAGTGTGGCGTAGTAGGTCTTTGAACCTCTACGTCAACCCATCAAACCTAACCTAACCTACTATGGGATGTTCGCTACGTTGTCATCGGCAAAATTCAGTGATGCCTCTTACGTCGCTTGGATTCATAAGAATACTTGCCATTTCAGAGCTTTTAGACAGGGCTTTGCATACTCTGGATAACTTCATGGTGCTGTCATGTCTTTTTCTGACAACAGGATAAAGTCTAGTTCAGGGCGCAAGACCTGACATTGTTTAGCTTATCGACATCAGATTAATGCTGCAGTTAGACAGATTTGTGCAGACCAACAACTGGTAAGTGAGGTTGCAGATACTGTTGTGCGCGAATTAAAATTAGAGAATTTCCGAAAAACTCCAAATTTAAGGAAGGCTATACACATTATATTTTTGATACAGTTCAATATTCTTAAAGTTTTCCAAAACATGTTCATTCCGAAAAAAAAATAAAGGTACTGCTATCCTATGAAGCCTAGACTAGAAGTCCACGGATTCTTATTAGAATTCAGATCCGAAGTGTTCCCTGGCTTTCCACGTAGTCTCTTTATTTTTGGAATATTTCTTCATAACCTTAACATACTCGCAACAGAGTACACTCAAATTTGAGACGAGTTGAGATACTTACTGCCACCATCGTCGAATTCGGCATATTATTGCTTTCAATTCACAAGCTATCTACCTGTTTGGTATTTGCAATTGCTTTATAACTAAGATTTGGTTTTAGTGGGCGGGTATCGATGTGACGGAGCAAATATAGTCGTCCGGCCTTGTCTTTTTAAGCTAAATACATACATACAGAGCCTGCTACAGCTTACAGGGTTCGAATTTCTGTCCTTTTCTTCAACCGCTCTCGCCGCACCTAAATATCCGGCCTTTTCCAAACCGGACGAGGAAACTGTTTCTTCTTCAACTAGATTTGGGTTTCATCCACGTCTATCGTACCTCTGATTGGTACCCACTTAGTAGCTGCTTGCAGAGCACTTCAGCACGTGAGCCCCCAATCTCGAGACCTCAAGTAAATAAGTACTTACTCGTAATTTCCAGTTTCTAAATATTCACTCTTAGGCGGTGTGGATTTTTCAATGTTTATCTTTAAAAAATGAATTTTTTTGGAGTTCCAATATCTTGAATCGAAAACTGTGCATATCCGTGCATAACTATTTAAATCCAAACTTTAGGCTTCAAAATTTTGTACACAATTTTCCAAAATGACTTACTTTTTGCAGTTAATGAAAATCGGTTTTGAATTAGAATATCTCGAAAATAGTGCGGGATTTTTCGAATTAATTTTCAAGTCCGCTTCGTCATACGAAACAGTTTTATTTTTCCATTGAAAGTTAAAGTTTTGAAATTCATTACAAGGTGGGTACGGAATTTTCCAAAATTTTCTAAATTGTTCGGAATTTTACAAATGTTAAAGCTCTGACTATTGCCTTAAGTTAATGGACATATTTTTGAGTCAAATGTTTGAAACTTTAGGTTTTAAAATTTCCTACAGAGTTACGCGCCGAATCTTCCAAAATTGTACGGAATTTTCGCGAACTAAATGGAAACTGTTTTCCAATGCGAATATCTCGAAAACGGTGCGTCATGTAAAACAAACTCTTTTAGTCGAACTTAAGGGTTTTGACATTCTCTACAAGATGGGTCCCAAAGAAAAATGGGCAACTTGGCACATATTTACGGGGCTCAATCACCAAGTCATACACAAATTTTTGAGTGAATCAAGTCTTCTAAATAGGGCAGGCAGCACCTCAAAAATGATCAACTCTTAGGAAGGCCCTCAATGGAAATCAATGAGGGCATGTGTTCTTAAGTTTCTATAGCTAATAGTCAGAACTTTAGAAATTTCTTTTGAATAAGCTCACACGATTTCAATTTATCGTTTGCGACTTTCCAAGCATTCCAAGAGTGTATAAAGATTTCCACGCCGAAAGCATGGCCCAAAGAGCTGGAGCTGACGTTTTCAGGCGAATCAGAAAAAGCTTTTTTACTTGCAGTGTAGTTGCAAACAAATTAGAATTAGAAAGGACATTTACAAAAGTTAAGTCCACAGTGTTCTGTGATACTAAAGGAGTTGCCCTGGCAGACTTTTTGGAGCACAAACAGATAGTGACAACAATTTATTACGTTGAGGTTGTACTAAAACTGAAAGCTGCAATTCAGAGTAAAGGACTTGGAAAGCCCCATCAGCATGTCTTGTTTAATCAGGGTAATGCCTTAGCCCATCCTTCGAGACATGTTTTAAGGGACTTTCGCTGGAAAATTTAGTCGTATCCACCTTATAGCCCAGATTTGGCTCCATACGATTATTTTGTATTTCCAAAACTAAAAGAAGACATCAAAGGGATAAGATGGGAATAGATAAGGGAGGTTAAACAGGCAGTTCGTTGAATGCTTTTTATTGAGAAGATCCAAAGAAGTGGAAACATATGTAGGAGCAAAAGTGTCTGAATAAAATCTGTTTATTCAGTTAAATTTGATCTGTCCGCTTACGTTTTGACCACGTCTAAACATAAAACGTTGCAACAGACGCTTTACATTAGTAAAATTTCCATGAATTTAACACAACAGAAAGTGGATATTGTCAATAAGCTCCAAATCAGGGTAAGTGTCACTAAATAACCCCAGAGATTGTTATTAAAAAAGATTATAAATTTTACGAGGTCAGCTCACCAATTAATTGTCCTAGTCTACATCTTATTCAGCCTCCTTCAGTCATTTAAAAGCAATCTCAACGCGAATTGCCCCTCTGGTGAGTCTCTGTGATATCTCTGTCTACATCCCAACGAAGCCAACACTTTTAAGAGTCGTAATCTGTAGCAATTATGAGCGACCGTGTCAATCCCAAGTAATTTGCATATTTTAACTTATTTTTTTTTTCCACCATCACATCTCAAGAATTATCTCGGACAAATAATAAAAATAAATAAAAGATGAGTACGCAATAAGTATGCTGCTCGTAAGCAACCCGTCCAAGATCGCGTCTAGCAGCAGAAACTCCGAACATTATCTCTCAATCGCGTCTGCAGCTCATCAATTTTATTCGCAGCGCGCTCCATAACCATTTCGAGCAACTTCAAGTTCATAAAGCATAAAACATCACCACCACACAAAAATGAGAAAAAAATAAAAAATAAAAAAAAGACAAGATGAAGACAGAGTAGAAGAACGTCCAATTGGGTTACTGAAGGTTAAGTGGATGCTATGCCAGTGGATGCAGCAGCTACCAAACAATGGGGGTGGTGCCCAAGGAGCAGTCAAGACAGACGACAACGACGACAACGATGATGGGAAAGAGAAGAAAAGAAATGTATATAGTATATATTGCAACCACTTAATATGAAATTCCAACCGCATAGTGACAACATAATCGGAGATAAGTTCCGCATTGAAATGGTATCCTGCCCGGCTCCACTCTTCTAAATGGTTCTCTTGTTCTGCCAATTGTCCACTGGATGATTATGATAGTATTCCTCCCTCGGCTCCCTCCAGTTTGGTCATTTTCACAATATTCACACCACCCATCCTACCCCCGAGAATTCGTAATGGAACAAGTTCTGTTCCCGAGGAGACCGTATTTTTTTGTTGTGGTGCCATTCCCACTCCTTCTCTCTTACACTGAGTGTTGTACAACACACCATGGCGTACGTTCGATAATATCCTACCACGATGATGACTTATTAAATTGTTGTTCCCTTGTGGTTATGACGTGTAAGTAGACGACGACGTTGCTGAGTTGTTCCTTGGGTTTCATTTACACCCATCCACCCACCACCATCCAGTCAGGACCCATCAGTACCAGTTCCAGCAAATAGAAGAGATATTATCGTTGTCGTCCTCCTGGTAGCAACTATGCTGGTTGCTTGCAGCGCGCCCAGAGACGGAGTACATGCATTTTGATATGTATACAAAAGCAAACTAATATCTGTCGTGGACCAGATATTGAAGGCGAGACCAAGGACTTCATGCAAGCATACACCCACCACACACAGGGACACGTGGGGATAATTCATAATACAGAATAATTATCTTTGCTTAGTTGCTGGTATGTGTGTAATTTTTTATTATTACTGTCATCGTAGTGTGTTTATTAAGGTAATATTATCCGGGTATACGTTTTTATATGCCGAGGGAGTATAGGGTGTGATATCTTCCACTAAGCATTGGATTTAATGGAGCTCCAGCAGCGTGAATCTCTGTTTTAACTGATCCTGATGTGTGGTAGTTTCAAGTGTACGAAGATTATACGACTATGACTGTATGAAATAGTTTTTAAATTACGTCAAAGTCTGGTCTGATAATTTCCCATTGGGCGCCAGAAAAATGGATAAATTCTTGTACAAGGTTAAGTGAGCCTTGTTAGTTTGATGAGCTTAGAGAAGTCTTTTTGTGCAAAGAGGCAATGAAATTGAATGTAACTTACGTACGATTGATAAAGCAGTAGACTGTAGTTTCTTATGAAAGCTTGTTCCTTAACAAATAGTGGTTTTGAAATATTGAGATTTAAAAACTGAAGAGTCACCACAGATTGAAGGCAAAAAACATCATCACAATCACAATCGATTTAACTATTGATAGGTAGTAACTGAATGATTTTTTTCTTTCGCTCATTCGTTCACTCAGAGGGGAATAAATAAAAAAAAATCTCAGTTTTCGAGATATTCCCGGTCAGGAACGATCTCCATTAACTTCAGAATAAAGTCGGAGATTTTGAAACAACGCGTGCTTACTATTTTCGAATTTTTGAAAAATTTGACATCCAAAATGTCTCGTAGAGAATTTCAAAACCTTAAATTTCAATGGCAATAATTTCTCTCGTACGACGCATCGTTTTCGAGATATTCATTCTCAGCAACGATCTCCATTAACTTAGCGATAAAGTCGGGCATTTTGGAAGATTACGTACATATGTACAAGTTTCGAAAATTTCAAAAATTTCAGCATGTATCTTGAAGAGAATTTCAAGACTTAAAATATCGACCATCATAACTTTTTTTGTACAAAGCAGCGTTTCAAAGACATTCGCATTCAAAAACGATTTCCATTAACTTCGGGGTAAAGTTGGATATTTTGGAAAAAAACGTGCTTACTATTTTCTGCATTTTTTGAAAAATTTGCTATCCATCCAGAGAATTTCAAAACCTTAAATTTCGATGGCAATAATTTCTCTCGTACGACACAACGTTTTCGAGATATTCGCTGTCATGAACGAATTCCATTAACTTAGTGATAAAGTCGGACATTTTAGAAAATTACGTACAAGTTTCGAAAATTTAAAAAAGTTCAGCATGTTTCAATTTCAAAACCAAAAATATCGGTCGTAATAACTTTTTTTTTACGACGCACCGTTTTCGAGACATTCGCAGTTAAAAACTACTTTTGACATTTTAGAAGAACGCGTACCAACAATTTTCCAAATTTTTGAAAAATTTGGCATCTATCTTGTGTTGTAGAGAATTCCAAAACCTAACATATAAATTGCAATAATTTTACAGCACAGTTTTCGAGACATTTACATTCAAAAACCATTTCCAATAACTTCGGGGTAAAGTCCGGCATTTTGAACGATCGCATGCCTACAACTTTCCAAAATTTTTAAAAATTCAGAGTCCATCTTGTAGGGATCACGAAATTACTATGAAAAACTCACAAACTTTTCAGATCATGTATCCCTGCGTATCTCGGGAAGACCAGTATCGCCAGAATCATGTACAGAAAATCAGTAACAGTTTTAATGTGCCAGGCGACAAAGAATGAATCCATGGTTTGACTAATAGTGTCAGCAAGCACATGCAGCAAAACAAGAGATACATAGAGCAATACTGCAAGAAGAAACAAGGAACATCAGCTTTTTCAAAAGGTGAAAAGAACAGGCCAAGGCTATAAGGGCCAAACAGAAGACTGCAGAGAAGAATAAGGGAATCTAGTAGTAGAGTTACAGTCGGTGTTTAAAATTTGAAAAGAACGCTTCTGTAGATTGATAAGTAATGTCATGTACTCGTAGAATGAACCAATCCGATGCTGAGGGGGACCGCAATTAAAACCGTGAACTCGATCAAAAATAAGTGTGGATAGCAATATCGAAGCTTAAATTCAACAAAAAATTGGAGCTGACGGCCCAGTTGCTGAGTTATTCAAAACAACAGAAAATGACAGAGCTTGCACCAGTTCATCTGCAAAATATAGTCGTATGGAAGTATATGCCCGATGAATGGAAAGGAGACCCTCTGACATTCTACTGTTTGAACTCTTAGAGCCATTCGTTAACAATCTAGTTGGTTCTTATCAGTGTGGTTTTAGGCCAGGAAAGTTCACCATTGATCAAATTTACACTGAGGTAGATCTTGGAAAAATCTTATTAGTTTCCAAATCCATACCCAACATCTTTTCATTGAAGGTTGCCTATGATAGAGTTTATAGAGATGAGCTAAGCAGGTCAAGTTCAACTCGCGCTCCACCAAAGTCAAAAAAGCACATCATTGAGTCCTTCGATATAAGAAATGGTATATGATAAGGCGAGGACCTATCATGTGACATCATGCTTGAAAGGATTGTACAAAACTCGCATGCTACTCTTTCAAAAGTCCATGCAACTACTTGCATACGCTGATGACATCGACGTAATCAGAAGAGCGAAGAGGGCTGTCACTGTTTCGTTTATGAGTTTGAATTTGCGACGGAATCGGCAAAGATATTGTCATCAAGAGCGGACACTCAACTTGGACAGAAAGTCACAAGGACAGCTACAATTTTGAGGCAGTGATGGATTTCGTCTACCTAGGATCCACTGTACAACCTTACATTATTACTCATAACAATCGCTGTGTCTTTAGGCTTAGAAGGCATTTGGGTAGCAACGCCCTTGCAACTAAGGAAATTTATTTAAGACCCTCAACAGCTATGTACACGAGTAAAAGGAAGATGGGGGGAATCATCATCCGAAAGGACTCAAGTTCTGGAGAGCGTACATAAAACTGAACAAACCAAAATGGTAGAAAGATTTACATCACCTTAAGCAGACTATAAATGTCATTAACATCTGAAAAGAGAACCGAATTCGAAGGAAGGATACGAAGTCATTGGATTTCAGCACAGTCTTCCACAGTCTTTCTAAATGGATGTAACGGCGATAATAAAGGTAATTCCGGCTAACAAATGGTGTCACGTAAGAGATTGCAGATTGTGTAACGAGGGAAGTTGATCCTCATTAGGTAGATCAATAGAGTTTTAGATGTAAAATGCAGTTACTCGTAGTTGGTAGGCAAGACGAGGCATAACAGAGGCATCCAAATATCCTTCCGAATTTGCCTGCTTTTACGAAACTACTCGTATAGACATACAACACATATATTTACACGCTGGCTTCAAACACTTGTTCTTAGACAGAACTTTGGGTCCTAAGAGCTCAAAATACTGCGAATGGGGTAACACGTTACTGAGTTATCTCTCAAAGATACAGTGCATCAGTAAGTAATGGGGCATCTCTTAACACAAAGGCTTTTCCAAATGATGATGGAACCAGAAAGGGCTATCCCAAGGGCGGAGGATAAAGGTACACATTGCTCCATTCATTTCATTGGTCTGAAGTCGTTTAACTGGCGCTTCTCTGGCAGCTGTAAAGCGAGGCAAACAAAGGAGAATCTAAAGGTATCTAGGACTACAAGCTTTGCCTTCCTAACTACAAATTAAGTGCCTACAGTTGTCTTACTGTCATAACCCAACAAGTTATAAATCATGATTTATGGCCACAAAGTATCTTGTTAGCTGCAAATTTAATCGAGTTCTATCCCTGGTTATTAACTACTCGTAGTGTATATCTCTGTTATTCTATTTCAAATTTTTAACGACACCTAAAGCATTCGTTTATCGCATACTGACTTTTCTCGATTTTATGACTGCCAATGGGTGAATAAATAAAGCAACTAATCGTAGCTTGTGGGAAAGAGCAATAAAAATACTAACTTATCATGTGATGATGTTCTTTTGATATGAGTCAGAGCTACTGAATGAATGATGCTCTTTTTTTTTCTGCAGTTTAAGTGGAAAAACGTGCCGCAACGCAACACAACGTCTAAACAAAAGTTGCAATTTGTTTTTTAAATTTTTAATGCACTTAGAGTTGGTAGTGAATGAGTTGTAGTAGTACGTTTGAGTATGAAACCCTTTGAGTTTTTTTTTGTGTTTTTTTTTTGATCATGGGGCACAAAATTGATTTCCCTGGATATTCGTTTCGGCGTATCCTCGGGAAAGGACTTTAAAATTGTTTACACAAGTTATTCGCCATGGGTTAGAGTACGCAAACAATTGGTGGCCAACGGACCAATTCACTTTCCAATTTAGCTTGATGTAGTGAAGTAACTATTTCGTATCCCATCCAGGATACCTTGCAGTAAATACTGTATATACTTGGTTAGATGCGTATAACAAAGCAAACCGAGTGTGTGTTATTAACTTGCAATGTTGACACAAACCGAGTTGTGGTGTTGACGATGCTGTTGCCTTGGGATTCAATAACTTTTCAAAGTGAATCAGAGGCCACCATTATATGCATCGCTTCATTTTAATTTAGATCACACAACGACCACATAATGAGATACGCTTTCAGTTGGGTATGAGGTGATGTATAGACGTTAATTATTATTTTTCTTGTCTAAACACTTGACATTCGCCATTGGGCGGAGGGTATTCAATTTAACATTTGACGAGGGAGTCATAATGAAATTGAACAAAGGAACGAGGTTAGATATTTGTTATATCGCAACGATACCGACAAAAAAATAAATAACCCACTAAGCACCGCTATATAGGTTGGGTTAGGTTGGTGTGGGGATCATCAGTTGGGTTCATTGTACCTATTTTCGATTACCCTGGGATCGTGTAAAGAGAAACCCCCGAGCTAGAATCATCCAAATAGCTAAATATTACGTGAGTCATCCTCTTCAATCACTCTTCTTTCGACAAGTGCAGGACATTCCCACAGCAGACGGACAGATTTAATTTATTCTTCACATCTGTAGCTTCGGCTGTAGTCATTGTGGATTACACCGAGACGTTCTGCATGAATCATGATGACAAATTGCGTATTAAAGATGCCAGAGACGACTCAAGGAAGGGACCTCTTAATTTCGGAGACCGAGCACAGTGTTCTTACAGTTAGGCATGTGTCTAAGTGGATTTAGCGCGTTTTTGTGGCTTTCTTAGTAAATTATATTCGAAGAGCATGGCAAGGATGCCACTACGATACATTTTTTGTAAATTCATCCACTCTTTCATTAGCCTGGCCAAGGCCAAGGTCAATGTGCCTTTCGACTTGAAAGATATTGCAATCATTTTTAATTCTAAAGGAATGATTGACCCCTAGGGTTTTACTCAGCAATCCGCAACTCTTTTACCAACATCCATTTTTGAATCGCGCTTGTGCAGAAGGTCAGTTCTTCTTTGCCGTTTTATTAATTTTTTTCTGTCAGAAATTCTGGTGGTGAATCTCCTTTCAAAGACTAGTATGTATCGGAGTAATATAATCGACTCCCATCTACTAGCAGCCTCCCAGTGCAATATCAGCCCATCTAGATACACTTCTTCATATTTGCCCAAAAAGTAGGGTACCTATATACCAACCCAGTGGAACCCCATTTCCCAATTGTCCCATTTAAACTGCATTTAATCCAATTAAATTCTGCTTACATCTGTCCACATGTTCACAATCAAAGCCCCATCACACGATAACAAGGAAGCCTATGACAAACATTTTAAAACCCACAACCCGCGTGCATAATAGATGACCAAGCTATTAATTGTGTTTGTCCAGTATTCAAATGGCTTCATTTTTTAGTCATATTTGTCTACCCATTCCAGATCGTACGGACGCTGTTAAAGAGGATTTTACAACCCCAAGAGCGAGAGTGTCGAGAGTTATCGATGTTAAATGTCGTTCGTCATCGAACAAAAGCTCAAAATGTAAAAAAAAATGTGGAAAAAAAAAGTACCCTCGCTTCATCGGCCTGTTAACTGCTGGTGTTGATAGGGACTAATTGGATTACCTATCCTCACCGTTGACCAGGAGCAATTAAAAATCTATACCTTTGTGTTGGAGCCACCATCACCATCACCATTCACCCCGGAGGCAAATTGGTGCGAAAGGACATTTACCCTCGTCGCCGCCAAAATTAATTGATGAAATTAATTTGTTACGCACAAAAGAATTTCGTTCTGTTATGTCGTGTAGTTAATTGGCAAACATTATTTCCACCATATTCCTTCAATCAGAACAGTTAACGTTACCATGTCAATAGGACCACCCCCTCTCCCTTCTTGATTTGTTGCAAAGACCACCCCTGCGAATCTCATGGAATGCAAATCTCTATCCAACATACTCGTACGTTGATTTATCGATCTTCCCATCAGAATGACGAAGAATAAATTCTTCTCCAGCTGGAGAGGCAATGTGACTCCTCAAGGTAAACCACTGCATTCCAAGTGAGTGAGCTAATAGGCATCCGAATGAAATGATGCTGCTGTTCCCGATCGGTTAATCTCAGCTTAATGGTTATTCATGTTGCTCAAGTGGTTCCAAACGACCAACAAGACACCAGATGTTCGGCTTCACATTTGCCACCGCAGCGGCAATAATTCTCATGCTACGATGATCTATTAGCACGTTGAAGAGTTAAGTAATGAGAACGGCCTCAGAATGGTGTGCCTTCTGACTCATATGATCAGACCTGCAGGCAGCATTCGCGAGAGATTTTTATGAGCGATTAAAGTAGTTCGTGATTGCAGGTGCCTCAAGTAGGTACGTACGGATTACGGCTTGTGTTTGAGGTTTGAGGTTTGAGGTGAGAAAAGTGAGCTAACAAGACTGTGCCTGTGTTGGGAATTTGTACTTTGCTAATAAATACTGACTGAGTTATGAAACTGGTAATCAAGGTGATTAGTTCTGACGTGCACTAGGAGAGGGATACGTTTTTATGTAGTCCTCGTTAAAAGTTTGGCTTCGGGCTGTTGCAAGGAAACTTTGCGCCTCATTAGTGACGGTAGTCAGATGTGCCTATTACTTTGGGAGACTTAATTCCATTCAGACATTTTTCTGACAACAAAAAAAAAAATAACAAGCCTTGATTTATGATTGTTAAAAGCCGATTACCAATTTAAGTAGTCACATAGAGAATTCAGCAACAAATAAAACAATAATTTGATGTTCAATTTATTTAAATTAGAAAATTTTAAACGCCTCACCCGGTAGCCAAGGAATCAAGTTGGTAACTAGAGTTTGAAATATTTGCTCTAGTACGGATAGTATCGATATTTGGCTAGTGTCGGGCTGGAAATATTTATACTACCACTCAGTATCGAGTAAAATTTTGAAAACTTCTTGGCTTTTCTATTGGCTTTAGAATTATTTAACCCGAAAAGGTAATGAAAACTTTTTTAATAAAGCAGAATGCAAGATATAAACAGCATTAAACCGAATTAAAATTTCAAAACCATAATTTCTTAAGTCGGCGTGCAAGGATGCAGCTCCTGCAGCCTTAAGATCCAAGCTGTTTTCTTTCTTAGGTTAAGTTAGGACCACATCTAGCTTCCGCTAGATATCTTCATACAAGTATCGGAGGGCTATTAGCGCCCTAAGAATTAGTCAATCAGACAGCTGGAGGGTAACACTACGATCCTACAGAAATATCTAGGCAATGTATCAACTACTGATTACACCAAACCATACCTAGACTTTATAAGACCTTTCTTAAGCACCTACAGGAATAGGAATGAATGAAAAGCGGTATATTACCCAATAAACTATCTACAGCGGTATACACCGATGGATTTAAAATGCAAACAGGCGTAGATTCGGAGCCGCCTTGTCAGTCCGACTTCCGAACCGCAGCAGTGTTTTTCAGGCGGAGGTCCGTCCATTAAACTGCGATGAGGGCAATATCACCCTTTTCATCGAAAGCCAGGCAGCAATAAAAGCGATTACTGCCACAGAAATCAAATCGACACCTCGGTGAACATCACGCCTTGCACACTAAAGCTCGAAGAAGGGAATAAAGCTCTAACAGAGGCAAACAACAGGTGGACCTCTCTAGACACTTGTGTCACCGATAGGAAGCTATGGCTTCCCGCCAGGACTGACGGACTTATGCAAATGACTCCCTATCTAAGAGTGACTACGAGGTATAATACTACTCTGGTGTATCATACGAAAAAGCTACGTATAAAGGTAGAACGATGTAGGAGTTGTGGTAACGAGGAAGTTTACGAGGATACAGCCCGCTTTCTTTGCCACTGCCCAGGCCTCTATCATCAGAGAAATAAATTCCTCGGACGACACTTCTTGCAGGATCTAGAAGAACTATCTGGAAAATCGGTGAATGACATCTTGAACTTTATCAAATCCACAGAATGGTTTGTACTATAAGAGCAGTAAGTATGGTTGTATATTCTTTTATAGGACTCTCACGGGTAAGGAACTTTTACTCTTTCCCCCGATGGGTATCATAATGGGTCTGTAGTGACCTAGCCTCTCCGAATGGACGAAAGTGACTAAGCTTGCGGCATGAGTCAGTTGCCGATATAGTAACAAAAAGATCATCTTTTATTTCTTCTCACGTCTTTACTGGATTTGATTTCAATGGTGTCAAGGGATTTTAGATTTTTTACGGCCTGTTAGTACGAACCCCTTGTGGTGATGTCAGAAATCTGTTCGCCAGGGCAAACGCAGTCGCTTTCTGATCCCGTGATGTATTCTGCGTCTCCTATGTTTCGCATTCCTAAAATCAAGAAGGGTACTGAAAGCGATCATACGAATTTATGCAATCGATTTGAACCGCCGCTACAGTTATTGCTGTAGAAAATATATCCTTGACAGCAATACATACTGGCGCTTCCAGCTTTAATTTGACTTTGTAGACGTACTGTGGAGAGCGGGCCGATACTGTGGAACACTTGCTCTGCGATTGTCCTGCCTCTGCTCGTGTCAGTAGACAGATCTTTGGAGCAGATGTGGTGAGTGCTGACACCATAAGCTCCTCATCACTGAAGCTCTTACTTGCCTTTCTACGAAAGACAACAAAATTTCATTAACAGGAAGTTGCTTCCTATTGAGTCTGTGTGCTTCAGTTTAGTCTCTTCTACCTGGACAACATCGATATCGATACTTACTCGTTATCGATACTATCGTTCGAAGGCATATGATAGATTTCAAACCACTTTCAAAATTTCAGTTGAACAAAATGGCGCCTACTACGCTTTTTCATAAAAAAACTACGTTAGTCGGAATCATCCGTGAAATTGAGGTAAATAGCCTGATGCTATATTTATTACAAAAGGTTCCGCCTTTCAAATCCTAGGTGGTAACACAGTTTTGATTCAATACATTGCACAAAATGATGTCCGTAGTCAACCATTTTTTATTTTAAATATTATATACTCGTAGGTACACATACGCATGTATATTATATTTATTTTTGAAATCGCACTTGCAAGCCCTTTCATTTGATGTCCCACATGATAGATTGCAATCAACTTAAATTTTCACAATTTGACAAGATGGCGTCTGCCGTCCGCCATATTAGATTTTTCGATATCGTTTGATGCAGAAGTCATAAAAATCGGTTCAGACGGCAGGTGGAAACATGTGAAGATAGCCACATATGATACATTGCACGCATGTGCAGTGGTCGGGTAAAAAAAAAAAAAACAAACACTGAAGATGCTGCCAAATATTCAACCATTCGACGGACCAGCAGCTTGAAACCAACTACCCTATTAGCAACAGCAAATAACAAGAAGACAAATTTTTAAACGTTTTTCTTTGAGAACGTCGCACCTACACCTCCCTGCAGCATCACATTGCACACAAAAAACTTAAAAGTGACGTTTTGATTGTTTACTTCTTCACTTTGAGAAATGCAGTCGGTCTTGTTTTGCAGACCTACTTTTGTTTCCGTTGAGAGGGGTAATTCTTAAAGGACGAGACTCAGCACGTACTGAGTAACAGTGTAGGACTCTTACCCACTGCACCCCCCTCAAACGACCGCCCCATTCCCCGCAGTACTGTCATCAAGCATTTCATAGCGGGGGGGTTTTGCCTAAGGAGCTAGCGCATGTTTGCAATTTCCTGCTCTGGATTTGTTGTATTTTGCCGATTTAATTCTGTCCTTTCTCTTTCTTTCTAAGAATCATCATTATTCGCCCAGTGACTGTATCCCATGAGTCACCATCCATCAGTGGCTGGTCGAGTTCACTCCTTAGTGCATTCCCTTCGTCGAGGGATCTTGGGGATTGAAAAAAAACAAGCGTTCTGTATTTTCTATGCAGTCAGTGCAACACGTGCCCGTTAGGAACTGCGTTAAGTAGAAATCAGGATCTCCATGGCGTCTATCAATCCATGGCTGAATTTGGTATATGAGCCTATGAGTCTACCTGCCTATTTCAGCGTTCTTGCCACTCTCTTAGTTTTCCTGTTCTGTGTAGCCTGTTTTCGTTGACCTCATTTCTTTCTCTTCTTGCGCAGTACTGACATTGCTATTCAAGTGCCAGGATATCTCGTGAGAGCATTCTCGGTACCACGCAGGCTACATCGTTAGACGTAGTGCGAAATGCGCAGCTAGCACTAGCACAGATAAATTGCCATGGATAGGATTATAGATGTATCCACTCTGGCCAACAGTAAGCTGCGGCTATGTCTTGGCCCTTCTATGCTAGGCATGATACGCTCTGAAACAGAACTTGCTGTTTCACCCGCCTCGTATCTATCATAAAACCTAGATATTTTATATTCGGTTTAGATGTCATTTCATGACCGCCGACTGTAATGGTGACAGTTTATACCTTTTTTCTACTGCTTATCAAGACCGCTTCATTTTATGCTCCGCCACTGTTAAACCAACTGAGGTAAGCCATTTTCGTATTATCCTTATTGTCGCATTGCTTATCTGTTCCACCTTGTTTAAGAAAAGTCGCAGTATACCATCGTATATAACGCACCAGAGCACTGGGCGAAGGACTGACCCCTGTGGTACTCCGCCGTGGTAGGTATTGTATACTAAAATTCTGCGCCTTAAGTAGTCTACAACAACGTCTATGAGATATTTTAGTACTCGCATCACTCTGAGCACTTGTAAGATGTGACTCCAGTTGGCCATATTGAAGGCGGTTTTCATAGCCAAGCCTCTCCATGTCTTTCCTTGTATAGCCTCTTGTGTCATTTTAAATATCACGTTAATTGTGTCTGTTGTTGAGCGCACTTTCCTAAAACCGTACTGGTGTTCTGAAAGTCCTCCAGATTCTTGAATTGGTGCCTCTAACCTGTTGCAAATGATTCATTCCAAGATTTTACCAGATGATGGTTGTTCATCAGATGGTTTATTACCTTTTGGAAGAAGCACTAGGTTTTGTCGTTTCCACTGGTCCGGGAAAACTCTTTCCTTTAGGTACGAATTGTAGATGTTAATGAATATTTGAGGTATATCTGTTTATACAGCCACTAAATATCGAGCCGCGGTACTTCAAAACCCTGTTGCAGTTGCACTGGAATTATACCATCGAGTTTTGAGGATTTGTAGGTAAGGACACTGCTAACTCCATTACCACTAAAGATTGAACGTTACTATCGTCTATCTGTTGCTATTCTTAAAGTGAGTGTCTAGAAGTAGTTGCTAATCCAATGTCTTCTTACTCGCCATGGGCCAGTTACTGTCTAGATTTTTAATGTATACTTTGATGGAGATTTGGACAAAATTATTCCTATCCTGATGGAGTCGCTAGTCTTTTCTATATTTTCACAGAAAAAATGTCATGCCCTCCGTTGTGCACTCTTTAAATTTGCCTTGTTTGGTTGTCCTTCTATACAGCTTCGTTAAATAGCTTCCCGCTCTTTCCACGCAGTTGACTCTTTTCAGAATTCACTTTCGTCTGATGGGCCATGCCTTTATAGAGTTATAAAGTAAATAGCTACATCATCATAGTACTCTTTTGATTTAGTCCTTCCATGGACTTCACATTTTTAACAATCATTTGAAAGTAAAGTCAAACTATATTTTGTACTCTTTATACAAACTTCTTTCCCGCTATTACAAAGTGTCCTAATTTAGTTTTAACAGATGAAAAAAAAATAAAAAATTTTGAACAAAGAATTGCACAACCCATACCTTGTCCTGGTTGCATTCTATCCTACGCTTCGAGCGATGTATGTCTCAGCGTAACTTAGTGGAATGCTCTCTCTAGAGGATATAATCCAAATGCCATTGGTCAGTTTCGTAGGAAATACTTTGGTAAAAGTTTTTTTTTTTTTTTTACTTTACCATCAAAATTTTTCGTTCATTCTTAAGCGAGGTCATTTATGTCAAAGGATACCCGCAAGGACTTGCAAAAATATTTACTAAATAATTTTTTGTAGTTTCTTGTTTTTATTCTTTATGCTGTTTGTTGAAATGCAAACGGAAATACATAATATTTTCTGCGCTGCGCTCTCGCACTCCCATCCAAATGGAGTTTTAAAAGGAAGCAACAGCAGCAGTAAAGCTCAACCCAATAAAATTAGGTCTGCTGTGGGAAGCTGAAGTAAAACAAGGGTCGACAGTAAACAAAAAAGAAAATGTTTTTATAAAAAAAAAAAGTTAAATGGGGGGTAAAATACAGAAAAAAAAAATCCAACAGAACCATTTCGTAAGCAAATTTTTCTCTAAACAATTTATTTTAAGGACTTACGAGTATTTTATGCTTCTGGTGGGTTAGTGCGCTTTTCTTTATAGTGGTACTGGTCTGGAGGGTTTTCAAAAGAAAGTTTCCTAAATAACTCGCAAAATATTTCACAAGTTCCTTTTTTTTTGCCGGTGGTCTTCCTTTTAGAACTTTTTAAACCAAAGCGGTATTATAGGCCAACATTGAGAGTTTATTTTTAGCAATTACCAGCAGTCGCCCTGAGGTTAACGAACGTTTTCGTGGATGTTATACATTCGCACGTAATGTAATCCTTAACTGCATTAAATTGGCCTAATTTATGGCATTCAACACTTGGTGTTGTGTCCAGGTTTTAGAAATACTGAAATAATTAATTCAATTTCAACAGCATGTGTCACCGGAATACAATTTTAAATTTATATGCAGTAACACAGGGTGACCCGGAAATGTTAAATGGATTTTAAAAATACATAACTCTGGAACGAAGCAATGTTTATCAACAATTTTTTTGTTCTGTTTTAGATTAAATAATCCGATCCCACAACTCTTCAATTTTAAGAACACATCGACAATTTCGCAGTCATTTTAATCCAAGAACTGCCCCGTCTAGAGACGTCATTTTGTTGCCCGTTTTCGGCAAGAAGGAACTGTGTTTAATCATCAGACAAACTGGGAGACCTACGTCAGGACGTTCTCGACACAACACAACCCGCGTACATACTTTCGACATGGACCAGGCGGCGCTCGTCTCAGCTAAACATTCCACGGACGACCTTGTAGATCATTTTAAGAAGGAATTTACATTATTTTCCATATAAATTTCATTTTAGTCAGCAACTGCTTGCCAGAGACCACACAAGTTGGCCCGCACACTGCTTGAAAAACAAAATCAAGATCGCTATTTTTTTGAGAAATTTATTATGCTGGTGGCGCCACAAGTAAATTTTTTTTTTTGTAGAATTTTGTTTTTCGAGTTGGCAGTACTTTTTCCAGTGACAGTCAATTTGACAGTTGACAGCTGATTTGCCATTTCGCCCTGCAAATTGTGCAAATTTATTTCGAAAATCGTGGTTCAGTTCGCGAAACTTATGGTGCTCTACGTCCATTTTAGTAATTCGAATAACCATGGATCGTTTTCGCACCACGCATACTCTAATTGATAATAGGCATCCGCAGAGATGTTGTACAATGCGCACTAAAGAAACTGTTGCTGCTGTGGGGCGTAGTATTGAGGAGGATCCGAATGAGTCGATTCGCCATTGTGCACAGCAATTGGAGCTGTGTCCATCAACAACAAGCAAAATTGCCGCATTTGGAGTGAAGAAAATCCACAAGCCATTATTGAGACGCAGTTACAACTACAAAAAGTCACTGTTTGGTGTGGCTTTATAGGCTGGTCCATATTGCTTTAGAATTTAGGCTGAACAGAACGTTAGAGTCAATGGAGAGCCGCTATAGATGCATGATTACTGACTTGAATGGGATGAATGTGGAAGAGCTGTGGTTTCAACAAGACGGCGCAACATATCACACAGCCCGCGTCACAGTCAATTTATTGAAAGAAACATTTATGAGCGCATAATTTCGCGTAATTAACCTGTGAATTGGATTCCAAGATCGTGTGATTTAACACCTTTGGATTATTTCCTGTGGAGATATGTGAAGTCGCTAGTCTACGCCGAAAAAAGCAGGGACGATGGACGACTTGGAAGCCGCGTTATTTCCGATAAAAAAGTAGTCGGATATTGGACTTCTAGATTGCGCTATATTCGAGCCAGCTTCGGCGCCCATATTCCCGAAATCATATTTAACACTAATGTCATAAAACTATATTTCCAATAGAGCCAATACCAAGGCCATTATCACGATTTTTATGAGTTTGCTTAGGACTGGGCTGACTGGAGAGGTTTGGTGGTTGAGGCCCACGTTCAACCGTTTAACAGTTATACGCATTTAACCGTGTAGAAATGATCGTTCTAAAGAAATATTTTAAAAATAATGACGGTTCGGCAGCTACAGTTCGTAATTTTCGTACAAATGATGGTCGGAATAGTGATTTAACTTCATCCACTGTGAGGAGATTAATTCAAAAATTCGGGGAAACTGGATCAATCAACACTCTGGCCGTCCAGGAACATGAATTCGGCACCGTGGTCAAGAATTGAACATTTCGAGAAGCTCTCTACAGCGTATTCTCACGAAAGATTTGCATCTTCATGCATAAAAAGTGCAATTGACTCAAGAACTGAAGTCTACCGACCACGCACAGCGAAGAGAGTTCGTTGAATGGATTATGGAACAACTAGTGGATGTTGATCATCTACAGCTATGAGGCTCATTTTCATCTTGAAGGCTGTGTTAATCACCAAAATTGTCGAATTTGGAGTTCAGAAAATCCACGAGTGATTGTTGAGAAACAAATGCATCCACAACGCGTCACTGTTTGGTGCATATTTTGGGCTGAAGGCATCATCGGACCTTTCTTCTTTGAAAATGCGGCTGGTCAGGCAATAACAGTTAATGGTCGCATGAAATAAATAAAAAAGTCGATCACTTGCGAAAGCTAAGACATCTCTACTGTGAAGGCATAACACTGGCAGTAGGGTGGTCATATGGCTAAAATGCAATTTGATCGTGATGATGACATCAGGAGGACGGAAAAAAATACTGTGAATCATAAGCAACGACAATAATAGCGAAAACAAAACAAAAATACTCCCCAATTATCTGGACAGCCACCCTTGGAGTACAGTGAAACTTTGAAACTTAACTACCACCTGAGTTTCAAACCAACTACACCAATCTGCCTTTCTCTCTGTCTGTTCTAAAAATTAGTATAAGGGTATTCATATCCCCTTTAACACGTGCTAATTATAAAAAAAAAAAAAAAAAAAAATGGTGCTCGCTATGCCGGCATGATAGTCCAACTTTTTGTGCCTAAATTGCAAGATATGGATGTGGACGACATGCGGTTTCAACAAGACGGTGCCACATGCCATACAGCCCGAAAAGCATTTGCATAAATCACTTCCTGATCGTGAAATTTCCCATTTTGGTGATCAGAATTGGCTGCCCAAATCATGCGATTTAATGCCGTTGGACTTTTTTCTTTGGGGTTTTTCATGTCTAAGGTTTATGCCAACAAGCCCACGACCACCCTCGCCTTAAAGGAGCAAATTGAGCGGTATTTTGGGACACCCTTTACGTTCCAACACCTGATTTAGATACCAATATTTTCGACTTAAATAATAGGAGTACCTAAAAATATTTTGATCCATGATTTTTAAAATATTGAAACAAGGAACAATCTTTTTTTTTTGCCCGAGCAAATTGCCGATTTGGTAAAGTTGCAGCTACAACAAGAAAATGTAGCTTCATTTCAAACTTTGCAACACACTTATGCACGGTAGTTTCCCAATTCCATTAGGAATGAACATAAACATTTTCCATACAAAAAAAAAACGATTTTTAACGACGCAACTAAACGTAAAATTACACCAAACTTGGTTAGCGGCCCCTCCATTTCGTTTATAAACTCGAATAACAGGAAAAGTAATTTTATTTATCTTCTCAATTTGAGAAGAAAACTTCTTCTTTTCGAAGTCAAATGTTCATCGTCGTCATTGCAAATACCAAAAGATACCAAATTTTATAGATTTCCTTTGATTAAACAAACAAACACCAGGTCCAGAGTGTAAACAAACCATACAGAGCCTGAACAATTCCTGGGTAAAAGGACATAAATAAGAAAAACGAGAAAAAAAAAGATAGTCTCCACCACTTGATAGCGAGAAGGAACAAAACGAAATATCATCATATCTACTCTCGTTCCCAAAACATCCATTTATCTATCGATCCAATTCTATTCAATAGCAGTAGAGCAGTGATCCTTAGACGGTTTCGATGGGGTGAATGAATTTTACTGTTTTTTTAGTCAGCAACTGCATTTCCAGAGACCACACAAGTCGGTTATTATTGGCCCGCACACTGCTTGAAAAACAAAATGAAGATCGCTTTTTTTTTTGAGAAATTTATTATAATAAATTTTTTTTTTTGTAGAATTTTGTTTTTCGAGTTGGCAGTACTTTTTCCAGTGACATTCAATTTGACAGTTCGCCATTCTGCCATTTCGCCCTGCAAATTGTGCAAATTTATTTCGAAAATCGTGGTTCAGTTCGCGAAACTTATTGTGCTCTACGTCCATTTTAGTAATTCGAATAACCATGGATCGTTTTCGCACCACGCATACTCTAATTGATAATAGGCATCCGCAGAGATGTTGTACAATGCGCACCAAAGAAGCTATTGCTGCTGTGGAGCGTAGTATTGAGGAGGATCCGAATGAGTCGATTCGCCATTGTGCACAGCAATTGGAGCTGTGTCCATCAACAACAAGCAAAATTGCCGCATTTGGAGTGAAGAAAATCCACAAGCCATTATTGAGACGCAGTTACAACTACAAAAAGTCACTGTTTGGTGTGGTTTTATAGGCTGGTCCATATTGCTTTAGAATTTAGGCTGAACAGAACGTTAGAGTCAATGGAGAGCCGCTATAGATGCATGATTACTGACTTGAATGGGATGAATGTGGAAGAGCTGTGGTTTCAACAAGACGGCGCAACATATCACACAGCCCGCGTCACAGTCAATTTATTGAAAGAAACATTTATGAGCGCATAATTTCGCGTAATTAACCTGTGAATTGGATTCCAAGATCGTGTGATTTAACACCTTTGGATTATTTCCTCTGGAGATATGTGAAGTCGCTAGTCTACGCCGAAAAAAGCAGGGACGATGGACGACTTGGAAGCCGCGTATATTTCCAATAGAGCCAATACCATGGCCATTACCACGATTTTTATGTGCGCAACTGGACGGAGTTTGCTTAGGACTGGGCTGACTGGAGAGGTTTGGTGGTTGAGGCCCACGTTCAACCGTTTAACAGTTACACGCATTTAACAGTGTAGAAATGATCGTTCTAAAGAAATATTTTAAAAATAATGACGGTTCGGCAGCTACAGTTCGTAATTTTCGTACAAATGATGGTCGGAATAGTGATTTAACTTCATCCACTGTGAGGAGATTAATTCAAAAATTCGGGGAAACTGGATCAATCAACACTCTGGCCGTCCAGGAACATGAATTCGGCACCGTGGTCAAGAATTGGACATTTCGAGAAGCTCTCTACAGCGTATTCTCACGAAAAATTTGCATCTTCATGCATAGAAAGTGCAATTGACTCAAGAACTGAAGTCTACCGACCACGCACAGCGAAGAGACTTCGTTGAATGGATTATGGAACAACTAGTGGATGTTGATCATCTACAGCTATGAGGCTCATTTTCATCTTGAAGGCTGTGTTAATCGCCAAAATTGTCGAATTTGGAGTTCAGAAAATCCACGAGTGATTGTTGAGAAACAAATGCATCCACAACGTGTCACTGTTTGGTGCATATTTTGGGCTGAAGGCATCATCGAACCTTTCTTCTTTGAAAATGCGGCTGGTCAGGCAATAACAGTTAATGGTCGCATGAAATAAATAAAAAAGTCGATCACTTGCGAAAGCTAAGACATCTCTACTGTGAAGGCATAACACTGGCAGTAGGGTGGTCATATGGCTAAAATGCAATTTGATCGTGATGATGACATCAGGAGGACGGAAAAAAATACTGTGAATCATAAGCAACGACAATAATAGCGAAAACAAAACAAAAATACTCCCCAATTATCTGGACAGCTACCCTTGGAGTACAGTGAAACTTTGAAACTTAACTACCACCTGAGTTTCAAACCAACTACACCAACCTGTCTTTCTCTCTGTCTGTTCTAAAAATTAGTATAAGGGTATTCATATCCCCTTTAACACGTGCTAATTATAAAAAAAAAAAAAAAATGGTGCTCGCTATGCCGGCATGATAGTCCAACTTTTTGTGCCTAAATTGCAAGATATGGATGTGGACGACATGCGGTTTCAACAAGACGGTGCCACATGCCATACAGCCCGAAAAGCATTTGCATAAATCACTTCCTGATCGTGAAATTTCCCATTTTGGTGATCAGAATTGGCTGCCCAAATCATGCGATTTAACGCTGTTGGACTTTTTTCTTTGGGGTTTTTCAAGTCTAAGGTTTATGCCAACAAGTCCACGACCAACCTCGCCTTGAAGGAGCAAATTGAGCGGTATTTTGGGACACTCTTTACGTTCCAACACCTGACTTAGATACCAATATTTTCGACTTAAATAATAGGAGTACCTAAAAATATTTTGATCCATGATTTTTAAAATATTGAAACAAGGAACAATCTTTTTTTTTTGCCCGGGCAAATTGCCGATTTGGTAAAGTTGCAGCTACAACAAGAAAATGTAGCTTCATTTCAAACTTTGCAACACACTTATGCACGGTAGTTTCCCAATTCCATTAGGAATGAACATAAACATTTTCCATAAAAAAAAAAAAAAAAACGCTTTTTAACGACACAACTAAACGTAAAATTACACCAAACTTGGTTAGCGGCCCCTCCATTTCGTTTATAAACTCGAATAACAGGAAAAGTAATTTTATTTATCTTCTCAATTTGAGAAGAAAACTTCTTCTTTTCGAAGTCAAATGTTCATCGTCGTCATTGCAAATACCAAAAGATACCAAATTTTATAGATTTCCTTTGATTAAACAAACAAACACCAGGTCCAGAGTGTAAACAAACCATACAGAGCCTGAACAATTCCTGGGTAAAAGGACATAAATAAGAAAAACGAGAAAAAAAAAGATAGTCTCCACCACTTGATAGCGAGAAGGAACAAAACGAAATATCATCATATCTACTCTCGTTCCCAAAACATCCATTTATCTATCGATCCAATTCTATTCAATAGCAGTAGAGCAGTGATCCTTAGACGGTTTCGATGGGGTGAATGAATTTTACTGTTTTTTTTTTATCCCGCGCTCCGTCGTCGTCATCGCCGTTTATTGTTCTTTGTATTCGCCAATGTTCTTGGCTGTCAAAGCGGAAATTACTTAGAACACCCTTGTATATATCCTTTGTGACACCACCGATGAAATGTGGATATCTAATGCAGCCCACCCACCTTCCCCGCTTGACTCACATATACTGTGCCGAGAATTTCCACTTCAAATAAAGAAGACGACAAACAAAAAGGACGAATTAATTCTTCATTTAAATTCAGTAACGCGTACACAATGTATTGGGTTTATTTTTAGGATTATAATTGGAATGCTTTCCAGTTCTCTCTATCTCGCTTCGTATGCAGTGTAAAAATAAAGTAGTGGTATAGGTGGATGTTTGGTTAGTGGAAAAGAAAAAAAAGGACTTATCGGAGATTTTTTTTGTTTTTTTGCTTCCCTTCTTTGGTTTCCTTACACTCAATATTAATCTGAAAGAGGGGGGAGTAGATTGTAAGGATTCTAACACATTAAGTGGATAAGTTCAGATGAACGTTTGTGGGCACTGCAGAAATATCTTTAAGAGATTATGGGATTGTTTCTTTTTTTGTTCAGAAAGTATAAATACCATTCTGCAATTTATGTGACCTACTGAGAATTTAACCGGATGTCCTGTTTAGTTTACCTTATGTTAATCAAAAACATTTAGGTAATACTTAATTCAAATGCAGTGAATAAGGACTTATCATTCCCTTTCAAGTATCGTAGAGTATCTACACATCTTCGGAAGTTGTGTAATCCTTTCCGTAGATGAAATTCATTGATGCAGATTAATAAGGATTTGTTCGAAGAAGGGGATATGATATTTTCGAATAATTACTCCTAGGCATTTACCTTTTATTTGATATCGTTGTAGGCCGATCAAAAGGATTTGTTAGAATTCCTTAAATGTTAAAAAATAAAAAAACAATTCTGTCTGAATTAGTCAAGGTTTGGGCGCAAGAAACCATGCACCATATGATCCACCTCGATAAAAAAAGAAGGGTCTACTGAGTCCTCCAATTGCAAAGAGAATGTACAACTCTTCAAGAAAGAGATTAGATTGGGAAGGACGAACTCATGAAGGTCCATCGTATGCACCATTGTAGTACCTTGCTAGAGAATTGTTCTGGTCACAGCATCAGGGCCGATATTTTTTCCTAAGAGAAGCTTAATGATTCTTACAAGAAGATGCTGGACATTTCGGGGAATGCCACAACGAAAATAGATGTGAATTAAATTAAAAAAATAGTCGATGACCGTGAGATATTGTTGGCAATAAAATCAATTGCACGTGTAAGTCACTTAGAACTCAACATTAAACCAGCTTACAATGTCACGGCATAAGGGATTCACCATAAGGGTGGAAGCATGTAGATGTGATTAACGTGGTGGTTGAAACTGCACCCATACAGGGTAGAAGATGGAAAGGCTCTTAGTAATAACCCTTGACATCAAAAACGCATTTAATACAGCAAACTCAAGGACATGCTTGTACCAAGTATCTCATTAAAATTGTGACCGACTATTTCAGGCGTAAAATTCTCGGCCAAAAAGGAATACAGGGTCACTGAAGGTGTACCACAGGGCTCTGTGCTGGGTCCACTGCTTTGAAATATTATTTATGACGGAATCCTACATCTTCCAATCCCTGACAACATCGCTATCTTTGTTACTGCTAAATTGCTCGATGAAGTGGAACAGATTAGTTTCGGCTGTCCTGATTCTGGCAGAGCACAAAAGCGAGGCAGTTCTCATAAACAGTAGGAAGAAGATAGAAATGGTCAATTTTACAATAGGCGCACATACCATAACAACTAAGTCACAAATAAAATACCTAGGCATCATGATAGATACAAGACTTTTATTCAAAGAGAACATAAGAAATATCAGCGGTAAAACAGCGAACGCGAGTGGACCACTGGTCCATCATAGGTGGACCAAAGCATAGTCGAAGACGGCTGTTGACGAAAGTATGATAGTTTCATCCATATATCCCATACGAAGTACCAATTTGGACCAAACCAACGAGGATTAATTCAACCATATTAAAAATCGCGTCAGTGTACCGAATCTGTGGTGGCAAGAATACCAATCGACATTTTGGCAGACAAAAAACAACCCACTGAGCATGATGGAACAAGTATGGGTGGCGAAAACCAACAAACAGTTGAAAGAATGCGAAGCGTGAAGGACTGCCGAGAGCGCTGGAATGCCTCTGAGAAAGGCAGGTGGACCCACCGACTTATACCGCAAACACAGGTCATGGTTAGAAAGGCGTCACGGTGAACTGGAGTAGCACTTAACCCAGATGAAGTACAAGCATAATGCCCTTAGACCTCGCAGAGAACGCCAAATTCGTATTCTTCCAGTGTCCACGTTTGATCGGCGAAAGGGAAGTACTGATCAGAAAACTCGACGAGCCACCAACACCTGAACAAATTCTTGGGGAAATGCTTAAAAGCTAAGAGGCATGGGATGTAATGACAGATATTGCAAGGATCATCATGAAAACATTGCGTGTTCTAGATAGGAAAAGGAAAGAGTCCAACAGAAGCAAGAATGACAGCTAAGTCAATCCCTCCTGTGATGGAATGCTTTACGGCGGTCCGCAGGGAATGGGGGGTAGAAGGGGAGGTAAGTTAAGTGGGTGGAAGCCCCACACTTTTACTGAGTACGGACTCAGTTTCGTCTGGGAGAAATTTGTACCTCCCAACGCAAAAATAGAAACAGTAAGGGTTTTTTCCACTAACTATGTCGGTCTGCGCAGGCTCCAGATAGAATTCGGCATCCGCAAAAGGATTGAGCTTGTAATTATGTTGCTCGCGATCGACTTGACTTTAGGAAACGAGAGTAGCAGCACTAGTTATGGCTCCTTGTTGTCGACAAGATTCTAAATACACATACATATTTGGAATGTTCGGGCACTCAAAGGAGCACACGCAGCCGAACGAATTTTGAAGGCGATCTTCGGATCAAAATTGCGATATACGCAAGACACTCCTCTAGTATCTTGGATGTCCGAACGTTGTGTGAGAACATTTAATGTCGAACGGTTGCAATCGCAAGAGACTCCCAAAATCCCCACCGACAGGGTACCTTTAACCTTTCGAGAAATACATAGAAATAGACAACTTCCCTGATTTAGCGAAGATTGCAGATAGTCGAAACAAGATCCTTACAAAGTAGCGCTGCAAAAAATTACAAGAGTTGTTCGCTTAGGGTACAAGCCAAAGAGACGAGAGCAACATAGACTTCTACGAAAAAACCACCAGAGGGTAAAAAGAGAATGCTAAGGCAACAAAGCGAGTATAGAAGGCTTCCGAGACGAAGAGGCTAACCTCGCAGCAGAGATACTGCTGCACGTCTAGAAGGAACACTTCTGCAGTCTGGCGATGGCAATCAACAGTCCGCTGTTAGGTAAAACGAACGATTTAACCTAAACTAAGGGTATCGGAGCCGATAGGCTAACTGCCGAATTATTCAGAGCAGAGGGGAATGATTTGATAAGGAGTATACGCTGGCTTATTTGCAAAATATGGTCGCCCAAATGGTCGCAAAATATCATCACTCAAACCACAAAAAAAGGGAATCCTCTGGTTTGCCCTAGTTACAGAGATATGGGTTTACTTAATATCGCTTCTAAAATCTTCTTTGCAATGTTATGTGGACGCTTGAAACCTTTTGTCAACAATCCGCTTAGTCTTTAACACTTTGGTCTTAGATCGGGAAAGTACATGATTTACTAAATCTTTACATTTCAGCAGATCTTGGAGAAAACCCAGGAGTTACAGACCCATAGCTACTATCTCTTTTTCCTTTCAGCGAATTAGAAGAGACAGAGGTAGTAAAAGTCTTCACTTACATATGTAAGGCTCTCCAGCAAACTCATAATGAAGCATTACACTCGCCAATCTCAGTTTCTTTCAGCTAAAAAGGCAATTGCGGAGCAGAACCCTCTCAAGAACAAGCAAGTAGACTAGGGTTCGCCACCTTAGTAACGCTGTAAGGCGCAGAGCCCGGATTGCTGTTTCCAAGGAAAAGTTCTTCGAGTGATTTGCTCACTCGTTTGTGTTATACAGTAACAGCATCTAAGTGTCCATACGTCAAACGCATTGACATCGGCCCGAAGAGTATTCGATGCCATAACATAGGGGCAACATCACCCTTAGGTGGCATGTGTAGTTTGAAAGGGATCTCAACCAAGTTAGTGTGCGAAACTGGGGGAAGCTGAATGTGGCTAAAGATCGAGCAGACTTGTTACTGCAGACCGATATTTTGAACAAAATTTGTGACATTCACACACGCATGCAACTCTCTACGTTGTATCCGTGGTAAATGTTGTTTGTTGCTCATTTCTTTATGGAAGAAAAGATCAATAATTTCTGTTTCGATTCAATTGAGCTCCCAGCAGTCACTTTAAGCATTCTGTTTGCATCCGACTTGACCTCTTCAAAGCAATTTAATAAGCTAACATTTAATTTATGAGTATCTAGATATGAATAGACTTCATATGCACAGCAACACACTCCGAGTTCCATTCACATGTTAAAATCCACCTTCTCAAGCATACTTCCTCCATTTGTTGTCACAAAGTTATTTGTGACGCACAAAGCTGGGCAACGGTTCGAGCGGGTGCAGCACACAGTAAGGGGTTGAAACTAATTGCTATCAACAAAATAATGAGCCAGAACGTTGAAACTATTTACAAATTACGCTCGCATAGAATTTCATAGAATTAAGGATTTCACTCACGTAACATCACACCTCCGTTCGTCCAAGTTGGTTGGCTGTCCCGTGCCGGCCCAGAGTCATTTCCATTGTTCACGTTGAACATCGTTGCCATGATGACAGTGCAGTCAAGAATTTTGTGTCTATAATTTGGTTTGGTTGCTCGTGCAGTGAATGCTAGTTAGTGGATTATTCATGCTCACCCGGGTTAAGGAACTATGGGAATTTATTTTTGGAATGAAGTGGATAAGTTAATGAGAGTGAGGGCAAAACTAGGAAAGGACTACTATCGATTGTAAGGACACTTGCTTGAAAGAATGTAGATCAGATGTTAATTTAAAGTTTGTAGATAATTTGCACTTGGCTGCGGTAATATAATTTTGAAATTGCAAAGCGGATTGAATGGTTTCCGAAATTTAAACTTTAACCTCTTTCTAGATCGTAACACGCAGTTCTCTATCGACAACGCTCTCGTGTGTTACTACGATGCAATCTTCACCTGCAATCGGCCTCTTATTTCATTTCATTATGTCCTGTAGCCCCTTGTGGGTCCTAGGGAGTCTACAACGAAAAGGCGCCATCGTGTGCGATTTATGGAAATGTGCCTCAGCTCACCCCAACTCTTTCCCAGTTGTCGTGCTTCCTTCTCAACTGTTCTGCGCCACGTACTCCTAGGACCGCCCCGTATCCTGCCATCCTGGGTAAGCAGGTTCCATTGCATCGCTTGGTTAGCTATGGAAATGTCACCCTTTCGGAGAGTGTGACCGATCCACTGCCACTTTCGTCGTCGTGTGGTTGTGCCTATGGCCCGTTCTCTGATAAAGCTGTTCGTTAGAGATACGGTCTCTTATTTGCTACACAGTAATTCTTCATTCAACCCCACCTTGGTAAAGTAAAGAGCTACGCTCACTCCGGAACAAAAGAAACAAACTACGGCCAGCATATCTTAAATCTAGATGAGCTTCAGTTACCAATAAGCATGTACGAGTATGTAACAAATTTTCCGAAATCTGTGAATTTCGTTTCGACCAAATGGAATCCAATATAATCTCAGACCCTAAGAGGTTTTACAACTGCAAATCTGATAGCTATTCTTTCACCCTAATGCATCTTCAGCAGACCCTAAAATAGCCGGAAACTTGAGCAAACAAGTTCTTCAGCCAGTTATTTACCAACCACGTTCTTGAACCTGACCATGACTACTTAAAATATATTTACAGCTGTGCTCAAATGCCCTTAGCCGTAGAGAAGATTAATAAACTGAAGGATGATTACTACCCCGGCCCGGATGGTCTGTTCGCAATAGTTCGAAATACATAGTCCAGCCCATTAGTACCTTATTTCAATTTTCTATTTTGCATGGAGTTTTCCCCCAACTTTGGAAGGACTCCTGTATAATTCCTACTAACCAACTGTCGTCCCATTGATACTCGTAAACTCTCTTGCCTTCCCAAGCTCTTCGAAAGCATTGTTGTCTTTTCACTGCAAATCTATAATATGTCCAATCCAACACGGATTTCTTAAGAGCATATCAACTACTACTAACTTAATCGAGTTTGTGTCTAGAACTCTGTGCGCTTTAGAAGACAGATGCAATTGCTACCGACTTCCGCAAGGCCTTCGAAAAAATTTCCCATGGATTTATCCTTTTGAAAATACAAAGCTCTTGGTTTTCAGCCGGACTTCGTAATCCTATCTGTCAGCCAGTATAAAGTCCTCTTTAGATCGTCCATATCTGACCTGATTTATGCTACCTCAGGCGTCCGGCAAAGTAGCCACTTTGGACCTATGATCTTCATCTTAACCATAAATGATGTTGAGTGCATCATGATTATATGAAAATCTTCAGGGACATATCTTCTCCTGTTGCCTTTTGACAGATTGTCAATCTGGTTTCTGAAGCTTAACATCAGCAAATGTTAAGGTATCACATACTCCCGTAAGCGTCTCATTCCACCACTCGGGGCTTACTCTATTTATGGCTAGCCTGTCCCATCAACCGCTTCATCGCGTAACTTGCGTGTTCTTTGTGATAGGGAACACAATTTTCGTACCCACACTGACAACATTATCAGCAGAGCCAACTCCGTGCTCGGTTTTGTCAAACGATGGTATAAGAAATTTTCAGACAAATACGTCACAAAATCCCTTTTTCAGCACCTTCGTCAGGCCCCTTATGAATAGAAGCTGTACAATGGAGGTTCACCCGTTTTGCCCTTCCCGGTCTTGATTGAGTTGATAGTTATAACTTACCTTTTTGTGTTTTCTTAACAAAATGGCTACTATTACGGTCTAGAGGCGTCATTATCTTCTGAAGATGTACGCACGGATACATAAGAAATGTAGTATCAGTATAACACTGATAACATGGCGGCATATTTTAAAGATGATAACGAAGAACACGGGGAAAATAATTCAAAAATTCACAGTCACAGTAGGCGTAACCCGCCCACAATGATTCGAAAAGATACTTAGCCCAAATATTATTACGCCCATATCACTTCAGCACGCACCCAGAGAAATACTTTGACTACCAAAGAAAAATTTCATCAAAATCGGTTTATAAAAGCTGCAGATATAAATAAATAAAATATTTTCATTGGCCTGGCTTCTAGCAGTCATTCGTGATGGACGTTGTACGATGTTTGTTTTATGTACCCAAGAGAAACGTTGGCGTTTTTATTTTTTTATTTTTTGAGGGACTCGAGCTTGAAACTCTCTCCAGGCTTTGAGCCACGATGCCTACAGCCGCAGATCTAATATAAATAAAGTAAAAACTTTCATCGAAATTGTGCGGAAATATATTTATGTAGGTGCATACCTACGAGTATGTATATTTCTATTGCTTAAGTTTTATTTTACTAGATACAAAGATATTTTGTGATGTATCATACACCCAGTATGTTTTTTTGGTTCATGTCTTAGAACATATTTGCGAATGGTACATTGTTGTGACAAAAACTTAAGAAATGTACGAGTATTGAATTTTAAGTGAGGTTTGCAAGTAATTTTGGGTAGGCGTTCCATCTCCTGCCTCGACACAACCTCCTCATCGTTTCAAAAACTTCCACTGAAACTACTTCGTTTCCGCGTTCGAATTGCGACATCAAGGAAAAACTACGAGTCCGGAGTCTTAGTCTTTCGCGGCTAATGTAATCTATTAGATTAGAAATATATACTGAATAAATTTGCAGCAGCAACAGCTATTTTTTCTTCAAAGTATACGTTCAAAAATAGCTGAAATAGGTATACTGGAATCTTATGATACACAAATCGAGTAAGAACTGCAGGAATTTATACTACAGATTTATATTTTTATAGTAACAGCAGTAATACAGTTACCAAGGAAACTTTTAGCTTGCATTTATAGAATTAGCTATGAGAAATAGCTAATATTGCTATTTGTAAATAGCTGTGTTCGCTATTTTTTTTTTTTTGTAAATTAATGCCAATAAGATGTTCACTGCCTCACGAGGAGTCCATCTCACGAGTACCACCATCGAGGTGCGTCAATACCGCCTTAACCATCAAGGATACAGCGGCGTTGCTCTTGGCTACGTCGGAAGTCATACTCGTTCGTGAAATTATGGAAAAATATTTTGATGTTTTCTTTAGCCTAAGAGTGTTACAGCTATTAAGATAAGTCCACTTATAGTTTCCAGAACAAACAAATTGTAATTGAAGTTATGCCAGAGATACAGGAATACAATTTCAGTTATTAAAACAGCAGCTATTATTCGAATACCAGAACGGAATTAGCTATGAAAAATAGCTGTTATTGTTATTCTTCAATAGCTCTTTTAGAAATTTCAACAAAAGAACATGATTTTAGCTGACAATGCGTCAAAGAAAATCTACTACAACTAAAAACGTAGGAAGAAACTAATGCGTGACTGGTGCTGCAGGTGTTGATTCGAGGTGTATACTATAATATGAGAACGTTGTATGTTCAAAACATGCTTTTTGAGGACGTCAGAGACCCCCCCTGCCAAGAAGCACACAAATGTGATGTCAAGAGCGCGCCAAACGTGCCAGATTTCACCGGTGAATTAGTGCGATACTCATCAGGTTGAAGTAGATAACAATGTGAGTATATCCGTGTGTAATGCTCAATGAACTGAAACAGGTTTGTGGTTGAATTCGGTAGAAATACGAATTCACCACATAGTTCTTCGTAGATACCAAAGTGTGTAGCTATGATGTTTCATGCCGAAGGGCGTAGCGAAATTATTTATTCAAAATATTGATTAGTGAGGTTCGATGACTACTGGACAATCAGCAAATAGGAAGCACAGGACCGTGTTGGTTTAAAACCAACAACCCCTGGGCTAATAAACCGGTGCGATACCAACCGACATTTTTTTTTTTTTCTCTAGTTTATATTAGTAGGTACTCGTATACCTAGTATAAATCTTTGACATATGACAGATTGCTTTAAAGTGCACACATTGCCTTAGGTCCACTTAGTATATATTTTGAGACTTCCTTTGGGCAACTTACCTTGAAGTCGATTAAAATCAAATCCCATTAATCAGTCAAAAGACCGACCGCAACCAGCACCCAATTACCACAGTGCTACCGCATAGAACACACCATAGTCCTTGACCAATACATACACATACACACACACACACACACAACAACATAATTCATACCCGGTAATTAGACTCCATTTGATTTATTCGCAACCGTAACTTTAACATTTCCTCGTACATACCGAAATGTCGGAGCATAAATCAATGCAAATTATATCCTACTAAAAGGATACTAAGACATTCACTTAGAAGTTTCGCATTAAGCTCTTCCCCCTCCATCGAAATGCTCCCAATTCCGTCGTACTTAAGCTGGAGTAGAGAAATTCAATATGTCTTGCCTTGCTCGGGGAGATATCCTTTCTACATTTATTGCTTGGACACTTAGAGATGAAGACAACCGTATTTTTTCAAGAAAAAAGGATTTTCTTCGGTGAAATTCCCGAAACATGTCAAAGCATGAAAGTGGAGAGGACATGATTTCCCAAAAAAAAAAAAAAAAAAAATCTAGAGGACAATCTTCTGAAGTAATGTTTTCTGGACATCTGAGATCTTTTCGAAAGTCGACTTTGTCAGGAGAGAGACAAAAGTCAAGAAAAACTAGAGACTACTTTGTACCCACTCCAAAGTATCTGCGATGAGTGCAAAAGGATTTTGTCACAAGAGCATGGGAATCAAATCACAGCGTGCGCACTAAGATCTTCTTGAAAATAAATATCTGTTCCTTGATTTGGAGTGATTGGATGGTCTTGAAAGAAAGGCAGAGAATGAGGAAAATCCGAAAAAAATATATCAAATAACTGTGAAATATTTGAAAATTTCTAATCCCTGACACGTATCTTTGGGGTTCGGATGTACGTACAAATAAATTCCACTTCTCTAGATCATATATCAAACGTTTAATATCCTTTGCTGGGTTATGGGTACCGATAATTTAACACCCCCTTTTCGTAGCCAGCCCTCCAATGGAAGATTAAAGACGGAGTGTGTATTCTATGCGGGTGTATGCGCCGAGGGGTGTAGATACAAAACTTCAACTTCAAATGAAATGTTTTGCAATTTTTTATCTGTTTTGTGAATTTTCAAACTTAGGTATGGGGGCAGTTCTTTTTTTTTTTTTTTTTGTGCAAAAACTTCCAACTGATGGAGGAACAGGTGTTTTTGAGGGGTGCAAAACGAAAGAGAAATGTTTGAATTATGATCCTTGTAAGGGGTCGGTCGTACTATTGTCTGTTGATTTAAGTGTGAGGATATACTAGTGTTTTGAGTTTTCCTTCGTCTCGTTGTAGTGATTGAATTATCCGATTAGCAGTGATTGAGTATTGAATTTAGTGATTCGGAACTGGTTTCCATGAGAGATGGGGTTATAAATCACTATGGCAATTCTTTTTTGGTATTTCAAAGTGGATTATAGTGTGGGTAACTACATGGAGGGGGGAGTTAAGTTACTTTGAAATTGCAAGTAATTTTTCAAGTATCGTACACCCTATACCATGTATGAAAGTTTGAGACGTGTCTACTTACATCAGACTAGATTTTTAAGATTTATATGGGAGCTTATATGTCACATTCGCCATGAAGGAGAGATTCATTCATCTTCAAGAGTATGTGTGTATTTCATAAGATCCCGTCTCTATATGTAGAAACGCCTATCAATAGATCAACAAGAAATCGGAAGGATGAATGATAGTGTAACAAGTACTGCTTTTGGAATATAGTATAACCCAGCTCGAGGTAGTTCGTTTCAATGCACTTTGAATTAGGCGTGCGTGAGTAGACAATTTCTCATCCTGATTCCCGTAGTCGGTTTCTGTTGTCCCGTGGTTTCTGAATCGATTTGATTAACTTTTTCAATACGATAGGCAATAAAATTCTAGAACGAATATAATCGCAGCTGAAAGTTGGCAGCAATGCCCCGCGATGGCTAAATTGGCAATCGTCGACAAAATGAAAAACACCAACGGGATTCGGGGTGTTAATTTATGCATCAAAACAGACAAATTTTTGAGATACTATCTTTTTTAAATGACGAGCTGTCATACCTTGTGAATGGATTATCAAACCCTAAGACAACCATAACATATTACTTTGCCTAGTGTAGATTATAGTTCCAAAATTACCGTTGACCTATAGCGTGTTAAGAGCCGGTTTAGTGGTCCTCATACCACACATTTTTGAAGCTTGAGCACATACACCCTGTATGTACAATGTGCACACCTTCGGATTGCTATTAAACAAAATCGTTTTTGACAGCAAACATCTCGAAAACAATGCGACCTACAACAAATGTATTGCATTCGAAATTCGAAACGTCTTAAAACTTGTATTCGAAAATTTCGAAAATTGTACGGAAGTAATTGTTGAATGTCTGTGTGGCATATCTCGAAAACGGTGCGTTCTACAAAAAAAAACTTGGTTACGGTCAGAAGTTGGTTCTTTTTTTTTTTCAAAATGTTAGAGAATTGTACAAAATCTTTTGACATCCCCCGAATTTAATTTAAATCGTTTCTGAGTTCGAATATTTCGAAAACGTTGTGTGCTACGAAAAAAAATATTAAAACCGAGATTTCCAAATTCTCTACAAGGTGGGTGTCGAATTTAGGAACAAAATTCAAATATTGTACGGTTTTTCCCAGATTTGAATGAGATGGTTTTTAAGTGCGAAAGTCTCACAATTACGGTCGAAATCTTAGGTTTTAAAATACTCTACTCTGGGTGTAGAATTTTTCAAAGTTTTTCCATAACTATACGGAATTATTCCAAATATCTGCCTCTTTCCCAAAATCGATTTTGACTGTGAATATGTACATCGAAAATGGTATACCTATCTACGATAAAAATTTTATTAAGGTTTCAAAATTCTCCGGTGCAGAATTTTTGAAAATGTTTGAAAATTGCTCGGAATCTCTCAAAATATCCGACTCTTTCCCAAAATGAATGCAAATCCATTTTAGCTAAAAATCCTAAAAAAAATTTTGACAATTTTTCAAAAAAATTTATGCGTCGACAACGGGCTACCAAAAATGGGGGGAAAGAACCCAACACAGCCGAAGTTATACAGACCAATCAGCCTAATATCATTTCTTCTTAAAACGCACAGACAAGGAGTCAGTAGAACAGTATCTAAGTGGATGTCTGAGAACAAGATCAGCAGAAACTCAGACATCGCGTAGAATTATTAAGGTCAACACAACTAGAGGATGCCCACAAGGAGGAGTACTATCTCCTCTATTGTGGTCTAGTTATGAACTAATTGAAAAGATAACCAACCTCGGAATCAACTGTCAAGCCTACGCTTATGACAGTACAGATTGCCAAAGTAAAGTTTGAAGGAACCCTTTGTGACATTATATAGGGTGACCAGAGAAGAACGATAGGAAAAGACATTTATATAAAACAACAACGGTGTGAGATATTAAATTCAATTAGCGAACTCACGGCGTTGTCTATGGTCGTCCGGCTTCAATTCTTGCGTCAGCACAATCTTATACGGATGTAGACCCAAATCCAACCGCAAAATAAGCCTGGTTGACTCTCTGGCAATGCCCAATTCAGCAGATCGGCGCCGAATCGACATTTCTGGGTCTTCTTCGATACTGGCCGCTACGGCGGCTATGTTTTCTTCACTTCGCACCGATCTCTGTCTGGTTGGTGTCTTAAGGTCCAAAAGAGTGTACTCACACTCAAATTTTTCCCAGATACGACTAATTAACTGCGCACTGAATCCATGATGACGACCGAAATTCACGTTGCGTATTTACAACTGAGCCGGAATTTCGATAATATTTTTTAATATTTTCCAGACGTTCGGGAAGCGTTAACCGATGCATGATGAAATGGCAAACCTTACTGAATATTTTGACAGCTGGATGTCATTGGTGACTTTGACAGATGGTGAAACATAACAATTGAAAAAACTATCATTGCTATCTGGTCACCCTTTACATACACGCAAACAGAATTGCGGTCCTACTCTTTCGAGTTTTAATACCAGAATTGGTCAAAATTTTGAGGTCGGAATAGGTGCAAGTAAAAAATTATTGTAGTCAAAATAATAGATTTCGAAATGCTCTACAAGATGGTTGACATATTTTTAAAAATTTTCAAAAATTGTACGAATCTTAAAAATTTTTTTTACTTACCACCAAGTCAATTCAAATCGTTTTCGAGTGCGAATATATCGAGAACGGTAGGTCGTATGAAAAAAATTATTATCATCGAAATTCTAGACTTTGAAATTCCCAATAAGTTGGTTGCAGAGTTTTTCAAAATTTTACAAAATTTTATGAAATTTTTCTCAACTTTTCGATTTTCGCTAGAAATTGATGGAAATCGTTTTCGAATGCAAATATCTCTAAAACCGTGCGCATATGCAACGAACGTGATAAAATTGAAAATCCAGCCGGATAAAATACATATTTTATTTCCACTAAACAGGCTCAAAATAGAGTACAAAGCGTAGAGAATATGTTTGTAAAAATAACAATTGTTGGGACTAAGTTTTTGTACAGCTTTGACTTGGTTTTTGGTGATATATTCGTAAATTTAGATGTCATTAACGGGATATATCTGAGTTTTGAACTCCACCTCGTCTAGGCCAAAGATTTCACATCTCAAGAAAGATATTCTCAGGGTGAATACGAGTATATGATAGATTTGACTGACTAAATAAGTTTTATACGTTGGCATCATCATTCTTTCAAAATTCCTTAGCAGATTTATGCAACTATTTAAGTATATCACCTTCCTAATTTAGCATGGACATCATTTATGATATCTATCTTAATAACAAATTGTTGAAATCTACTCGTATACCGAAAATGCTCGTACAAATAACCGTGTTTCATTAAAATAAACCACTTGATCCTTGCTCTCGTGATACACAGTTTGTCCTTGTTTTAAACCATTCGCTACTTAAATAAGTAACTCCGTCATAACAGCTAACAAAAAATAAATAAAACAACACTTCAAAAGCTCACTCACAGAGAACGAATGATTTCATTGAGATAACGCCAACAGAGACACATCAGATGAGGGAAAAGTTAACCCAAATGATATCCATTTATTATTATCCCTGGGAATCTCCACACAAATTCACTCACAAAAAAAAAAAAAAAAAAAAAATAAAAATCGATGAAATATAATTTTTTCTAGTTACACTTCTGTCCTCACTTTTATCCTCTTTATCTCTTTTCTTCATCCAAAATAAGACCAAAGAGGGGACCACAGAGTGCTAAAAAGACTTTCCATGTTATCCTTTCTATTATTCTTGCATTTAAAAAGGATTTATCTGTAATATTCTTGAATTGTCATCATTTCTTTTGCTCTTTGAGATATATACGTACATTCCATGTGATAAAAAGAGAGAAAAGCAAGAACCATTCTAAGGTCATCGCTTCCAGTTGGATTAAGGATAAGAGCAGTTTGTAATATAAAACAGCATTAAATACAGATAATATGTGTTTGGTTCGTCACCTATTGCTTTAGTGACAGCCAACCATGCTACCCGTCACAGGACAATGTTTTCCATTTCCAAAGGACAAACTTTAGGATTAGGCTGTTATTTTGTTTTTTTTTTTATTTTTTTTTCTGCCTCAAACAAGATAGCAACAACTCAGCAATGCAAGGACATCCCCCTAATCGTAATCCTATCAAGGTTTTGTGTCAAATTCTATCACAGATCTATTTTAGTTTTCGATTTCGATTCGTGTATCCATTTGTGGCCTGACAAAAAAAAAAAAAAGATACAAACTATAAAAATTGGTTTTCTGATGGCCTTTGCTGGTCTAACATAAAATGTGACTCAACAAGGAGATCGGAGAGATAAATCCAATGACATTGCGGGTGTGAGGATTTTATTTGACGTGACGCGGGATTATCGTGTTTAAGGGAGTTCTTGGAAGTATTTGGTTAGAGTTTGGGGCAGAGCGGAAAACTGATTTTATGGAGGTATTCACTCCAAATACATCCTAAACTAAAACGTTCAACCTTCAGCGTTGGACAGCTTTAAATATTAAAAGTTTTATCTCCTCTAATGGTCTCTTAGAATATCAAATATACGAAGAATGTCCAGAGAAAAAACTTTACAACTTATTTTTTTTCTAAAAACACAACAGACAGACAGACCGACTTTTCTGTTTATCTACGATCATGTTAAGCTGTAAATCTTTATATGTTATCCTCAATCCAGAGCACTGAGCACAATAAACTCGATTTCTTCATCAAACCATCATCATTAATTCACAATCAACGGTTGCCATCAAACACGGCCAGAGGTGCAGCAGTGGATGGATTTGTGCGGTTGTCTGTGCTCAGAACAGTAGGAGACGGTGGATTTGTTGAGCTTGTATATGATATTCTCTTTTTGAGTTTTTTTTTAGAGCACTAGCTAGACTAACCGATTGTGATGAAACAGTATTTGTTAGATTGAGGGCTTATCTGTGCACATAGGAAATATGTCCAAAGAGGATATTCATAAAGCGTTTGTTATTGTTTGATCGGTTGATATTAGGGCCGATGTTGACGAATATTCATCAGTTGAGTGTTGGCTGGTCTACACTGAAGTAGCAACTAAATTGATCATAATGGCTATCAGTCGAAGGTTTAGGTGGTACCTTATGGTAGCTCACATCCGCCTTCGTCGTACTGCCGTCCGACCGACTAGGAAATTCCGTAGTGCTCCAGCAGCAAATTGACGCTCTTGCTCAAGGAACAGAGACAATCAGTAGTAAACATGTTTTAAAGATCACTTGGAGACAGATTTCGAAAAGCGGAAACAACTTAAAGATTGCATTGTAGCAGCCATCTACGTAAAGGGTTGAAGCGAACTTGAGTCGTTGAACGTTATGAAAATGCGACAACAACTTAAAGCGGAAACAACTTAAAGATTGCATTGCAGCAGCCACCTACATAAAGGTTGAAGCAAACTTGAGTCGCTGAACCTTATGAAAATGCGACATGTTAAGAGTCATGACAAACAAAACGTAATCGACTCATTTTCTGAAAAACTCGAAGGAACAGTGAGATGTTGCGACAGCAGAACCGTGTACAGAACAGAATCACCAAAGAGCTGATAGATATGCGGTGACAGCTTGCGTCAACACCTGGTGAAGAATTTTCATGATTCTCTATCGATTTCAGTTGATGATCGGCTATAAACATGGAGAAAGCATTTTCTTTAAAGTTTAGATTAATAATGCTATCTGGTGTCCAAAATTGTAGGCTATGGATCGTATCTCTCACCAAGAACGACATCACTACCAATATCAAAACAAATAGGGACGCATAGGTTGACGGTATCCCTGCGAAGTTCTACAAAGCTTCACTTCATAGAAAAGGCTGCAGAGATCGAGACATTCTCAAACGATTGGAGGAATGTTTTGATAGTCAAGCTCCTGGAGAAAGGAAAACTAACAGAATGTGAGAACTGGACACGTATCTGTGCACTACATAACTTCACGAAGGCGTTCGATAGTGCAAAATTAATAAAGAGTTCATTATGGCGTGCCGTACGTAGGAGGGTCTTTCTGGATAAACTGGTGACTAATATCAAGGCAAACTACGAATATGAAAACACTGTGTTTCGAGGTGATATCCGTCAAGGCTGTATACTATCGTCACTACTTTTCTGGTGGTGATCTTCGCAATGCTTTGTCGGTGTGAAGTGATACAATCCAAAAGAGTCATACAACCTATCTGAAACACCTGGACTACGCCGGCGATGTTTGCCTTCTATCGCGTGCATCAGATGTCCACTGGTTTAGAGACAGAGGTAAAGCTGATGGGGAAGAACATTTTGAGCCTTACAACTAATCGAGCTCACAATTATGTAAGCAATGGGTCCAGAGAGTATAGAATGTCCAGTATTTTGAAAGCATCACCTCGGTTAATGATGACTCGAACTGGACGTGAAGAGCTGAGTTGCAAAGAACCAACGCAATCAGCATAAACTATAAGCTGCGACTTGCGAAGTGACCACTAGTGGCACGTTTAATCTGTAAACCTTATAAGCTTTATAAGAAAATGTGTCAGCATCTCGATAATATGCAAGCGAAAGTAATAGTAAATTTGTTCCAACTCGCAAAAGGATAATAACTTCACAGTCCGCCATGGCCATGCTATGGAATCCACTTACAACTTGGGAAGAGCTGCTTAAATCTGATACTTACCGATGAACTATACACTATGGCGTGTCCCAGGCGATTAAGTCGATTTAAATACAAAAAAAAAAAAAAAAAATAACTTGGCTTGCAAGAAGCTGTAACTAAAAATAACTCCATATCTACCCACCAACCTGTAACTAAGGACATAACAATAAGATACACAATTTTGAAAAAAACCATTCGATTGCTCGTAACTATATCCCAGGTCACTTACAAATCTAGATGAAAGCACACGTCTTTCTTCCGAATCACAGACAAGAGGGACATTTTGCATTCAACAATGAGACCATTTGAATTATTCCTACCGACAATACCATTTCTACGTCTCTATAGTAACTATTCTCCTCTCGATATCTTCCCTCTTAACATCACAATCCCTAGGCTAGACTAAAACCTATTCTCTACAGCGTTAGGGGTTTATTTACTCGATCCTTTTTCGAAATTTACAAGTGATACTGGAAAATGAGACACACATCCATACGCACATTTGTAAAATGGTTCAATAGTCGGGTCAGTCATTTCCTATGGCTCCCAGTTTCCTCTTCTCTGGGGCATCGGAACACAGATTTATCAGTTGTTAGGCTTTTGTCGTTTATTTGGTCATTCAACTACCACCCCGGGATGGGCAATTACCATGGGATTTGCACGCATTTTACAACAGACCCAGTCCTACTAACAAAATGTTGTGGGTTTTTAATGCGATGGATTAATGCGAAGCACCAACTGGTGTTCGGCACAGGATTCTATGTCCTGTACGAGTACTAGTTGTGTACTTTATTTGCATGCATTTCAATATCATAAATTTTAAGGAAACAAAAGTGTGGGTGATACGAAAGTACACCACTGGATTCAAGGATTTCACAAAATTAATGTAAATTTGGTGTCATTTGCTGTTCGGGATGAGCGCGGCGCTGTGTGAATATTTGACAATGTTGTTGTTATAAAAATGTACGAGATACCATTTCATCATGGGATTGTGTGAACAGCACTTGTGCGGGGATGCTTTATGATTATCACGACATCGATAGATGAGTATTACCTAGAAAGAGAGAAAAAGATGAAGAAATTTAGTAAAGGAATTAGTCTTGGGATTAAGGTTTGATGGGTGATAAATTAGGGACGCGTGCCAGAAGTCTAAGCTCATAAGAACCCTTGCCTATTAGTGAGTGATATTCGTTTGCAAAGTATTCAATGGTATGCAAAACTTTCTATAACAGAATTCATTTCTAAGCACCAAAGGATTTAAAAGTTAATTTTCTATAAAATCTTGACATACTATGTGACATACTACATGTAAAATCCTTATCCTAACCCTCCACGTGGGTGCCAGCCGGAAATAACCACCACAATAGTCTCGTGCGATGTCAAGATGGGGTTAGCTAAGGCCAAAGAGCATTATTATGCTTTTTTGGCCAAATCAAAGATAAGAAACCAGCCCAGCTCCCAAAACTTACGGGCTCAAAATGGAATGATAGATGTTTCGATAAGGACACATTCGAAGAGATGCTCATCGGTGATTTAACTCTAAGTGGAACAGCGGAGACAGTTGCGCATCGCCTTACAGGCACCATCATCACAGCATGCGATGCATCAATGCTTAGGAGGAAATAAGGACACTTCGGGCAAAATGCCTACAAGACCGACGCAAAGACCAACGATCAAGAAGGAAAGCGGACTTTCAACAACGCTTGGACACTCTTACACTGTCGAGACGCAACTTAAATACAGCCATCAAGGAGAGCAAAACCGCATGCTTTAAAGGTCTTTGTCAAGAAGCTGACATTAACCTATGGGGCTCGGCATACAGAATAGTGATGACGAAACTGAAGGGTTGTAGGACTCCTCCAATAACATGTTCAATAATGCTGAGATCCATAATAGAGCACCTTTTCCCCCAAAGACCAGCTACTATGTGCAACATCATAAGGGAAGGCAAAGCAGAGGATATCCCAGTAATTACTATGGAGGAGTTGGTTAAAGTATGCGGCAAGATAGGGGACCATAAGGCGCCCGGACACGATGGCATCCCAAATAAGGCACTAATAGCGGCCGTAAAAAAGAGACCAGACCTCTTCATAACGACAATGCAGAAGTGTCTCGAAGAAGGAACCTTTCCTGAAAAATGGAAAATACAGCAGAAATAATTACTTGCTACCAAAAGGAAAGAAGCTCCCAGGAGAACCATCGTTTTATAGCCCAATATGCCTATTGGATACCATGGGAAAGATCCTTGAGAAGATAATTTATCATACTCGTATAATAAATTACTCGCAGTAGCAGAAGAGAAAGGAGCTCTCTCAGACCCCCAATTTGGCTTCAGAAAAGCGCGATCTACAATTGATGCCATAAGAGCGGTAGTTGATATAGCAGAAGGTGCCATCGAAGGAAAAAGATGGCTCAACGGCACAAAGGAGTACTTTGCAGTGGTAACGCTGGACGTTAAAAAAGGCATTTAAATCTGCGAATTGGTCGTTGATTAGAAGATCATTCGCCAGGATGGATACGCCATATTACTTGTTGCGTATAGTGACGAACTATTTCATAAACAGAAAGTTGAGGTATAATACCGAGTACCATAGGGATCGGTCTTAGGACCGCTACTGTGGAACAACATATACGACTGAGTCTTACGATTAACGCTGCCCGACGGGGTAACGATAATTGGACTGGCTGATGACATTGCCGTCGTGACAGTTGCAAAACAGATCTGTACAGTCGAATCAGCTACAAATGAAGCAATTGCTCCGATAAGAGATTGGCTAGTTTCCGCCGAACTAGAACTAGCCGACTAAAAAACAGAACCGTAAAATTGGCGAATTTTCAGGTTGTTAACCGATCAATCAGGTCTAAACAAATAGCTAAATACATCGGAGTAATGCTGGACAACAAACTGCAGTTCAAAAAGCACGTTGATTATTCAACAAAAAAAGCACTGCAAATACAGGGAGCTCTCTCGCGTATACTGCCTAACATCGGTGGACCTGGATACGCTAGAAGGATATTGCTCTTCAGAGTTGTCACCTCGGTTATGTTATATGTCGCCTCAGTCTGGGTACAGGCCTTAAGAACGAAGGAGACCAAAAGGAGACCATCATCAACATATAGACTCTGAGTGCTACGGACAATCAGCGGCTTCCGAACCATCTCAGATGATGCCGCCTTTGTTATAGCTGGAATGGTCCCCATCGACATCCTCGCAGACGAGATGTTCAGAAGAGCAATGAACCAACACGATGCCAATGGCATCAAGGTTCACGGCATGGAAAAAAAAAAGCGGCGTCGGCAGCTATGTGGCAAACTCATTTGGCCAATGCAACAAAAGGCAGATGGACATATAAACTAATACCGACAATGCAAGACTGGATAAGTCGAAAATATGGGAAATGTAACTATCACCTTACACAGTTCCTGTCTGGACACGGCGGTTACCGCAAACACCTCCACCAATTTGGATACGACAATTCACCATCCTGCCCCAAATGCAAGGATGAAGAAGAAGACACGGAGCACGCAGTCTTTCATTGCACACACTTCACGGCATGGAGAACTACTCTGCCCAGTTCGTCGTTACTCCTCGACCATATGTTGCGGTCGAAAGAGCTTTGGATGGCAATATGCAATTTCGTAACAACTCTTCAAAGAGAGTTCAACAGAACCATCAGAAGCAGCTGACATACGATGCATAGCATGATTTGCTAACCAGCCCCGCAGTAGAGTGCTGAGTGTGGATTAGTACGTAGGCGTATTCCTAGCATCGATTGTTCGGGCTTGCGAATCGTGCATGCTAGTAGCCCGGGTTACTAGTATCTTTAGGAAGAAGATTACCACACACATTGGTGCAACCAAAAAAAAAAAAAAACTTCTTTCACTGCCACTGGTCACTGTACGTACGAACAAGCCATAAGCTAAAGAAGAACATCCGACAAGAAGTGGAGAATTTATCGTCAGAAGTTTTGAGAAAAGTCACGGAAAATGCTGCGGAAGGAGGCCGAATGTGCATCTACTCTGGCGGCATAAACATAATCAACAAACAGAACCAATTTTTTTTTTATTTACAAAACTCACTGCCTTAGGAAATCGAGTGAGGACTTTTGCGCCACCCTGTAGTATAATCATTTCTAAGATAGAAGCCAAGCACGAAACTAAGCATTAGAGAGATTTTTTTTTAAAGAGATTCTAAAAATGTACTGTATTTGGAAAATCAAAAGTCTGGCTTGGTTAGGTTCGACAGCATACTCTGTCAAAAGTTTAATCTTTCTAAACAACCAGAGGTGTCCTGGAAGCACACAAATTATTAAATAAATAAATATTTTGTGTGGCACCCTGTAGATATACTAAAAATTGGGAATTCATCTCCTTTAGATTCTACACCGAGGGACGTGCTGTATGCGCATGAAGTTTTTTCTTTCTAAATAATTGAAAAGTGTTAAACAGTCTGTGTTTGAAAATCTGTCCCCGTTATTCTTTCCCATAGTATAGTATGTCTATGCTATATACGTAAGTGTATAAAATATAACCTGTATTTGGAAAATCAAAAGTCTGGCTTGGTTAGGTTCGACAGCATACTCTGTCAAAAGTTTAATCTTTCTAAACAACCAGAGGTGTCCTGGAAGCACACAAATTATTAAATAAATAAATATTTTGTGTGGCACCCTGTAGATATACTAAAAATTGGGAATTCATCTCCTTTAGATTCTACACCGAGGGACGTGCTGTATGCGCATGGGGTTTTTTCTTTCTAAATAATTGAAAAGTGTTAAACAGTCTGTGTTTGAAAATCTGTCCCCGTTATTCTTTCCCATAGTATAGTATGTCTATGCTATATACGTAAGTGTATAAAATATAACCTTTCTGGATCATTCGAGCGGTCTTGAAAGTGCGAAAAGGAACACAAACACTGACAAGTCGTTTTAAATAGATTTTTAAAGTTTTCTTTGTAACACCCTGTATTTTCTAAATCGAAAATCCGTCTTCGTAAGTTTATACCTCCTAGTCTGTATGATAAGTGCAAAAAGTTGTATCTTTCTAGGTAATCCTCAGCTTCCAGGAGATTTGGAAATATGCAAATCCATGCTGGGAAATCGTTTGTAAGAATTTTGAAAAATATTCCCTGAAACGGCCTATATTTCGAAAATCACATATTCGCCTCCCTTACGTTCTCCACCGTTACCTATGGTGTAACTGCGCAATGGAACTTTGGCCTTCCAGTGAATTTCGGTGAATTCAAGGAGGAAAGCACATATAAAATGGTGAAGTGTTTGACGCTCTCCAAAGGTTCGGTTAAAAAGGGACCACCTCTTTTTAAGATGAAAGAGGCCGATACGAAAGTGGATATCCGAAGAAAGATGACATGATCTTTGTAGTGACAGTTGATCTAAAGGTGCTTGAAGTTTCTACATATTTCTTAAAAATTTCCTTGCAATGTAACTGTTCTCGGATACCTTCTAATATTTGAAATGTACAAGGTATCCAGCTAAAAACTGACACACGCTGCATGTAACCATCCTGACAGCTCACTTCCAGTCGGATATAAATGTAATTGATGCCTTGAAGCAGTGTCCTTTTGTAGCTTAACATTGACCTTACAACCAATTTAGACGTTACTATCCAAAACGTAATCCTCCGTGTTAAATAAACACCACTTCGCCTCACCAAGCAACTGCAAAAAAGGAATGCCGAAGTCGATCCAACGAAAAGTAACAACACACTACCTACTCAAATCAAATCATCGTCGTCGTGTGCAAATTGCTGTCCAAGCAAGAACCACACCGGTGATTCCCAGTTCATGAGACTTTTGTCCCACACCCGCCGTTCCAGATACCACCAACAATACAAGTGCTTTCACCGATAGTTGTGTCTAGGCAAAACAAGTGTTCCTAAGTCGATTATACGGCGGCATACTATAGGTATATAGATTACTTTCATGCTCATGCAAACATTTGATCGGATGACCAATCCCCTAGCCCCAACTCCATTCCATGCAAGAGCACCACTGCATAATCACAAAATCAAGAGTGTCCTTTCACCGCAGTCAGTGCGTCATTCGTTGGGCGCCATACTTTCAACTCTCTGTGTCCGACTGTGTGTCGTAGTGCGGTCTTCAGATGGACGTAATTCCCTCCTGCTTTACCTGCTTTCTTTTGATTTTACTTTTTCCGCCATCTATGGTTGTTTGCCGGTTCACTTCTGGCACACAGTAGAGTTTTGCATAATCTGCGAGGAAAGCCTCACCCATTCGATGTGTCGTCATTCCTGCCTGGAACAAGAAATCACAGATAGACTCTCGCACACTTTGAAGGCTTCGGCCGTAACATCATTGCGAATGCAAAGTACCGGCAAACCAGGGTGCACCATGTAGGTAAATGTTGTCACTACGAATGGGTTTCTCTGTTACCCAATGTTTTCCGACAGAGTTTACTTTTGCGTGTGTTTTTCTCTTTTTTTGCCTTTGGGAGGCCGTGGGGCGAAACATCACACCGGGAAGCGTCCCGGGATTGAGTTTTTAATGCGATGATGGACGGGAAAAAACTCGATTAGCAGGTCACTGTGACTGGTTGTACACGGAAGATTCGTTGTAGAGCAGTGGGTGATTCTTAATTTATTAATTGACTCGAATTGATTGAGGGTTTCATTGATTTGCTTAATCAATATTGGCTTTCGTGTGCATTGGATAGAGGTAGAGTGTACCTAATCATGTTTCGGTAGAGATTTTAGGTTTCTGGGAGACATTGATTGCGAAGGCAGGATTTAAGATGTGCGGAGCTCCAGCTCAAATAAGCGATGTGAGTTATATTCGAGTTTCGTACGAATACTCTTATAAGCTTAATCGCAGCTAAGTGTGCTGGAATGAAAACCGAGGGTCAGATCTAATTAACATGTTTACGAAGCATTGACAAGAAATTCATTTTGGGTGGGGCTACGTTCGTCTATCCCGATACAGAGACAGGAGACAGCTCTGGGTGTAGGAGCCACTGAACTCAATCTAACCGTTGGACATTTTAGCGCCCTTTGAGTTAATAGAACTTACAGAGAGTGCCTGACCGAAAAACCTTTCAATATGTCACCACCACGTATGGACGTCACGTCCGTATTGCATCCAGGGTCAGGAAGATGTGGAACATGTGCTTTTTCACTGTCCGCGATTCGAAACTGAGAGGCAAACACTGAGGAATGAACTTGGGGAATTGCCAACCCCGGAGAAGATACTCGTAGTTAGAATATATGACCCAATCGCAGGAGACATGAAATGCTGTGAGTAATTGTGCAAAACAAATACTATTCAGCGACAGAGTGACGAAATCTCAATAAGATTGTGAGCATGATGTGCTGTTTACCTCCCCACGATGAAATGCAAAGACGGTGGTGGATTTAGTGGGTGTAAATTCCACACTGTTCCTGGGTACGGGTTTTTTGTTTTTTTTTGTCCGGGCGGGTATACCCTACTGGAGTATTCAGTTTTTGAAAACAGGTCCATTGTACAACCAGGCAGATAACCCCGTTTTAATGTGGTTTTTTCGCCTTTTGTAAAAAGACGGGTAGACGCTTCAGTGATGAAGAGCTTAGGTCATCAGCACTCACCACAGCAGTATCGAAGAACCACCACTGGATCCAAACAAAGGTAGGACAATCAGATAGGAAGTGTTCCGCAGTGTCATCGCCCTCTCCACAGGAGTAGAAGACAGGGGTAGCGCTTGGCAAAAGCCAAGTGGCCCGTAAGAATGCCAGTAAGTCGTCTGCAGTCTTTTCTGCTAAGAGATAGCAAGAAACCCGCAGATTTATTACAGATGGCCTGCCAGGATGCATGCCACCTTCGATTGTGTTTATTGAAAACCCAATCGTCAATGCAAGCCCTAACCGAGGACGCTGGCAAAACCTAACGTTCAGGTCCAGAGAAACTCTCTTCTAGCAAGCTAGTGGGCGTCGTGGCGTGGTGGATCACTACGAAAGAGGTTCCGAGTTCGAATCCTGGAAAACACCAAAAAGTTGTTTTTCACGATCCCACCTCTCGCGAACGCCTGACAAACATCCGAGAGTATTGTTATCACGAAAAAGCTTCTCAAAACAAATTGCCTTTCGGATACGGCACTAAACTGTAGGTCCCTTCCATTCGTGTGAAAAATGTAACACACACAACACGAGTGGTTGCGAGAAGCTAGCACCAAATATGTTGCTGTTGCGCCAAATATTTATTTATTTATTAGCAAGCTAGTCAGAGATCTCATTTCCTGTTATTCCTTTGTGTCATGGGACCCAAACAGCATTCCGACCGAATTCAAGGATGTTTTACATTCTCGAACTATTTTGGAAGTGGTTAAAGGATTGAGAAAGGCATTAAGCGCAGCCTGAGTGTCACTACAGACGCAGACACTTCGCCCCTTCATCAAAGCGTCCAGAGCAAAACCAGGCATACTGGGTAAAGCTCCCAAGCAGCAGAGACAGACAGACTTTGGCGAAATCAGCAGTTACGTATTTACGTGAGAGCTTATTCCACCAAACAACTGACGCATATCAGAGGAAGGGTCTTATCATTGCCGTGTAGATCCAAAGGACTTTCCTTGGCGACAAGCTCCATGATTTGCCGAAAACATCTTTGCATTGCCAGAAGACTGACAGAGCTTTGGAAATCTTCAGCTCGACATGTTTCGTTCAAAGAAGTTTGCTATCTAAGATTACTCCTAAATATTTGGCTCCCTTGGAGAGTTGGATAATGACGCCTTTTAGCACTACCTGAGTCAGACTAGTTAACTGAAAGCCCATTCCTAGCGCACTAATCGTCGATTGCGTCTAGGGCCATCTGCACGGGCTTAGTTTCGTCTTTAAAAGATTCGCACATTCAAGCGCAAATAAAAAGAAACGTTGGCATGAACAACGGATCGCACCGCTATACTTCCGTCAAAAAGAAACCTGTGACATGATAAAGAATCTCAAAAAGAAAACAAGAGCCGCAATAGACGAGTCAGAAGGAGGGAACTCAGGCTCTCCGCTATAGTAAAGGGTATCTATACCCCGATACACAACAAATAGTAGGTGCAACTGCAACTGCTAAATAGGTAGCTGATAGGGCAAAACGAAAACGAGTCGCTCCAACCGCTGTATAAGAATTCGTCGCAGCTATTTAAAAGCTGAAAAACAACAGAGTCGCAGGTTCCTGTATCTTGCGGAGATTTTTAAACACAGACTTGTTGAGATATAAATGGACGAAAAATGCTTGCAATATCTTGGAGTATTTATCTACAAAAACGGCGATCCTAAGTCTTGTAACAATTACCGAGGTACATATCTGTTAAGTGTTTCGTACACCATCGTATCCAGCACATTGTGACTGTCAAAAATCATTGTGTTTATACGAAAACAAATCCTGGAAAATACAAACGAAGTTCAAGTCGGAATCCACCATATATTCACCGACTTCAAATCGACGACAAGCCTATCCGACTGCTGGAATACGCAGATAATATTGACATCATTGGGTGTGGGCATGCTGCCGTAGTAGTGGAAGGCTTTCACGGTAATTAGAGACCTGGTTCCAGTTGGTTTTGACCAAATACGTGTCAACAAGCAAAGAAGCTCAAAGGAGTTCATCTACCTCGGGGTAAACATAAACTCCACAAATAACACCCTCGTGGAGATCTGACGACGACTGATTCAAGGAAACCTCTGATACTTCGGTTTCGGAAAGCAACGGCGTTCAAAACTCCCAACCCGGAGAACCCAATTGATGGTCTACAGGTTCGATTAGGATGATCCTAACCTACTCAGCTTCTTTCGAGAGAAAAATCCTTTGTCGAATATTTGGTCCTGTGTACGAAGAAAGCGAATAGAGGCGAAGATAAAACCACGAACTCTATCAGCTGTACCAAGATGTGCTTGTAGTTCGTTCACATCGAGCGAATGGACAAAAACGCTCCAGCCAAGAGGATCGTCGAGTCGCACCTCCCAGGTTCGCAAGAGATCAGAAAGTCCGTACCTCCACTCTTAAAACCAAGTGATTCCGTATGGCAGGGAGCTTGGGCTATAAATGTAGAAGCAATGTGCACAAAGTCGACGATTATGGAAGGGATCCAAACCAGGTACTCAAGTTTCTAAGGGAAACTACACTGAACCGATGTCAACCAAGTGGTAGCTGCAACTAATGTGCTACAGTTCAGCAGATCACCACCATGAAGCCTTTAATTGGATGAAAATTGTTGGCAAGCGCAGAGAGATGTGAACAACAGAAGAAGTATTGCCTCAGGAGGAAGATAACTTACTCTAGAGTTTGTCAAGAAGTCAAAAATCTTCTTTGGATTTCTTTCTAAAGCAATAAAATCGTTAAGATTTCAGTAGTAGCGGGCATTCCAAAAGGCTACCATTTAGGATAGTTATTCCATTTTCAAGGAGCGCAGGCTACTTATCATTCCATTAAGAATTCCAAGGCAATTTTCATTTGGATTTGAGTAATACTTCGACGGTTAGAAACCTCGTAGCGGAGTTACAGGCGTTGCTGGGTATATGAAAGAATCACTTCTGCAGATTGCTAAAAGGCAACAATTATTTCCTTTCACCCCAGGAGCAGTATAGGGTGGCAACAAATCTCTTCCATCTTACTCGGTCTGCAGCAAGATATTTAATCTGTGGCCACGTTTCCTTTGGGTCGCTGCTTCTACCAAGACTGTTGACCTCCATGTTGTTCTTGGTCTTTCAACCCATCAAGGATTCCATTCGATGTTGTCATTTGGCTTCCTCAGTGTGTTGTAGCCTTATCTCGACATCCAACAGATTCTGGCTCGTTTTACGCCATAGTTCCTGGTTGGATATAATTTGCAGCCAGCGATCGCAGACAAAAATGAAAGCCTGTAACTTGCTCGTGATGTTTGCCGAGACTTACCAGGTTTCACAGGCACCTGACTTACCTGACGTAAAAACAACAATTTTCATCCTCAAAATCAGTAAGATGTTCGATATGGATCTGATTGTTAACCTGCTACTTCCTTGGCGGCCCTTATAATTCAAGGTTTTGATGCAGTTCAGTCAACGAGGGGTGGAAGGTCTCGCTGACGTAAAGTATAATGTTGAAGAGTCCACAAAGAAATTTGCAATTTCTCAAAAAGTCCAGAGAAATGCTAGTTCTAAACTCGAGGTTGAGCTGCATAAACCAAAATTCTATTTCAACTTTTAGGTGGCAGCATAATTCAATGATATGCTTCAGATGTAGATGGGCCATGTTTGGCTAACTTGTAATAGTGACCCTAGTAACCATTCCCCTTCTTGCTGAACACCATGTGCTTGCTTGTTTTGTATTATTCCAGTATAGTACCACTATTTTTGCTTTGTGCACTTTGGTTTCGAAATCCTTCTCGACGTGAAACTTTTGTATTCATTGTGGTGTGCTTTTCGTGAATGCAGGGATGAAGTAGGTTCAAGGAGGCTGCACGGTAAGGATATGAAACTGCCAAACACTTGAGATTTATGATAGCATTTTCTTTCACTTGAAATTATTTTTCCCTTTTCACATATGATCCTTTTTCTTGTTACGCTGCTTGTGCATCCTCCTTTACCGATATGTATTCCATATTAACAAAAACTAGCAGACTGTTATAGTGACTACGGGTTTTTGAGTGCACCGGTTTCGTAGTGCTTATTTATCAGACGGTAGCGCGTCTTTTTTTTGGTATCGCGCCACACATGCATACTTGAATAAAGTATCTGCTGCTAGATATCGCGTGTGGTACAAAAGAGCAGGCATCTATCGATCTGTATCCCCCCACAGTTTTTTTTCTTAAGAAAAGAAAAAAAAAAAAAAAATGGTAGCGGAACCCAGAGACGTTGTAGATGTCCCCCAACCATTAACATGAAACAGTTGTGTGCGGCAACTACTAACAGCTTGTGTCGTACCCTTTTATTGTGGGTGGGGGTGGTAAGACCAAAAAGAATTCAGGATACCACTACTCGTATACCCTACCAGTTAAGAAAAAATCGCTGTTTGCCATTTTGTCGATGATAAGAGTCACAAGAGAGGAACATGTGAGTGTGTGAGCGGAAAAAAAAAAGTTTGTCTGTGTATGTGTGATCCTTTTTCCAGTCCTTATTTATTATTTATTTTGCTCTCTCAGCGTCTTGTGTTTGTCTTGAGTTTGTCGTTCATTTTTTTCTTTTACAAAACTTGCTGTTAATATCATCTCCGATGGCTTGTGCAAAAGTGCTGTAAACTCCCTATGCTAGGGGTTGTTGTGATACAACCAAAAGATATAGGGGTAGCGCGAAAAAGTAGTCGAAAAGTTAAAAATGCACTCTCTGGTGGGGATTTATAGTTGCGAAAAGTCATCCTTCATATTTATTTATGTTTTCCGCCACCATTACCACCACTACCATCGTTGAGAGGAGCATGAGGTCATAGGGTTGATTTCCAGAGAGGAATGGTGTTAGTTGGCGAAATGTTTGGAGATACTTTTTTTTGTTCCCTTTGAAGCAAATTAAGACGACGAGAGTGTTGATGTTTTTCATTTTAAACTTTTAGCGGGAAGGGATTTATTCAAATCTTGTGGAACGTTTTTATGCAAGTTTTGAGTAGAGTGGCCCACTAAAGTGCACTGCAAGTGACAGCGCTGAAATTGGTGTAGTTCCTTCCAGAGGATTTTGAGGGAAAGGAAAATTAGTTTAAAAGATCAGAAAGTTAGATGGTTGGCACTGGGACTGTGTTTTTACTTTATCGTGCTACAAATTGCTGTCTACATTTGAGGTTAGTGGTTCGAAAAACAATCATAGCTACATAAATGGTGATTCAATTTGAGCTTCTGAAAAAAATTGGATTTTTGCAAGTCCTGGGTCAAAATGTGCCAAAGGGAGCTGCAAACACCGACGAACCGACAATACTGTGTCTTCAGCTACACTTTCACAGACAGCAGCAATATTTTCGGCTGAACGGACGCCAGAATGATGCACGGACCTTACTCTATCTGCAATGTTTCCAGTTACATCAAATTTTTTCACTTCATCGCGAATTGCTCGCTCAGTAGGACGATTAAATTGACCAACAAATGTTTAACACACTTCGTACAGAATTGTTATTTCTGTATAACAATTGAACAATTTTAATGCGTTGAGCGGTAGTTGAAGGATCCATTTCGTAAATGCGTTCTTGCAAACTAACATTTGACAATTTGAAGACAGGTGCTTATTGACAGCTGTTTGATTTACAGTGCTGCCAACATAGGAAGCACGAATTGGATCACCCTTTATAAACCAATTTAAAACGTCAAAACCCCTTTAACAGCTGCTAATGTCAAACTCTTTCGAGATTTATTCTTTTGGTATTGACAGGTCTTCGTGTTGCTGCCCTTTAAATCATTTTGTTTGCAGATTGTTTGGTCTTCCTGCGTCCTCTGCAGGATCTGGTACGTATAATGTGAAGATTTAATCGATTGTCAATTTTCTAGGAGTAAGACTGCAACTCGGTAACAAATGCGTTCAGGTACTCACATATCCAGACAGAATTTTGCAAGACGTTTAGGAGCCTCATTCTTATGAATCGGGCAAAACTATGAATCAGGAGATTCCAAACATTGGGCATACTTTCATCCGAACATATGTTACACATAAGCTAGTTATGTTTTCTACCTAGCCATCTTCTACAGCTGCAAACTGCTTTATAGTTTAAACTGTTTCTATTTAGTGGATCAATCCTTATTGTGTAAGCGATGGGCATAATAAAGTCGATTAGCGATTCCATTGCCAACAACAGTGCACCAGTGGATGCGTTCGTGCGGTTGCTCGTGGAAGGACAATATTTCTAGATTTACAAAGTATTTCTTTTTTGTCCGCCAGTCTGTCTGATGCTTCTTATTGGTTTCTCCTCAATTTGAAATCTGAGCAATATACAAACGAACAGCACACACGGAACATATGACTCAGTCGTGCTCTTTATTTTTTGTTGGTTTGATGATTTTTCCGTACACTTGGGAAATAACTTTCAAAAATTGCATAACATATGTAAATTTAAAAATCGTCAAACAGGATGGGCTAATCCTGATGGCTGAGATCTAGTTGCAAATAAACCTTTAGGCCGAAGCAGATCATTTAATTGTCTATAATCACACTTATGCCAGCACTGAAGGCAGGGTGGAGTGAAATGTTAGATATACAGAAGCTTTCTTCTGACAAAAGTGGCCGTTTTTAGGTCGCAAATGCTTCATCTAGTCCTTAGTCTGAACTTATCTCGAGCTAAGATTCTGCAAAGTATTCCATGAAAAACCCTTGTAAAAGAAGATGCAATAATTTACTGTACGAAATCTTCTGGGATGTGAGCATAGGCAGAACCCAAAAGATGACTTGGAAATATCGAAAGTATGTGTGAAGATTCAACCTAAAAGAGTCAGTCGATAGCTTTGATGGACGTACGAATACAACGAATGCTATTGGTCCATAATGACATATATAGTAAAGGCTTTATAGGGAGGCAGCAAAACTTCATAATGGCCATTTACATATGCACCTAATTTCAGGATAATATAGGTATCCTTCGTTATAAAAACTCAAGCATAATAGAAAGACAATAATCGTTCTGGCCTTGATCTATCCATTCACCTATATAAGCTGGAAACGAAAATGATTGCCAGTCTTTGCAGACGATACGGCAAATGGTAATAGTCGAAACAACCACAGAAGCCTGCTAATACTTAATACTGTCCATGCTTCCACAGAAAGATGGTATCTATTATTAGATACCTGAGGCTATCCGGTCTGATAGTCCATAAAACCCTGACAAAAATTGGTTGCGTCATCGGCATTCCATATCAAAAGAATAGATCTAGATCCCATTTCACCATAAAAAGTTGCAATCAGCCGTTCAAACTTCGTGACCTTACGTATTTGATTGGATTCGAATTGATTTGTCACATACTCGTACTCGTAAAGTATAGCAAACGCAATTGGACACACTATGTTGGTTGGTGTCTGTTGTTGAATGCTCCATATAAATATTTTATTTTATAATGAGAAGACAGATTCATGCATCCACTTGGAGAGAATAACTTGTCACTTAAACTCCGTCTTGTGTCCTTTTGATTGCTTTCAACATCTGTGTAATTGGACGGCACTGCTAATAATGCGTATCAATTCATCTGTTCAACATCTCACTTTGTCTGCTACAAAGAAGGAGAATCGAAATCAAGTATGAAAATCAGCTGAGTTATTACTGTTGGTGACATCAACCGAAGATCACGTCAAAAGCCTTATAAAAACGAAGGAGTACGCAACTTATTCAAATAAATATCAGATTATAATAAACTATCTTACATATTGAGTTAGAGATGTCATTTAATCGACCAGCAGTTAAGGGTTTTTTTGATCAGCAAATAAAATTATTTGATAAGCAATCCGGGAGAATTTTTTACTACTATTTTCTGAAATACGCAATAGTTCATGTTTTTTCTTGAATATAATTATATATAGTTCTTTGCTTCAAATAATTATTTTTTGCTGCGAAAACATTTCTCCAGCTCATCTTTTATTTTTCTGTTAATTTTGGTCCTAGTTTCTGCTGATAAAAAATTAATTTCTGCTGAGCGGAAAATTTCATTTTGCTGAATAGAAAATAATATTCTTGTGGATAATTTATTTTTCTGCTGATTAATTATTTATTTTTATTTGCTATTAAATTTAGCTGATCGCTAATATTAATAACGTTTCCCGAATGCAACTCCGCTTTGAATTCAAAAGCCGAATGGACCAAATGAGATTGCTCATTTCTGCACCATCCTTTCCCGACATATACCTAATACCCTTCCTTCCTTTTCAAATATTATACTTGTTCTGGTGAAAGGAAGAAAAATTCACAAGTTTATGGATAAAGGCATTTCTCATCCTTAAATCTTCTACATTTGCCGCTATCCGTTTCAAGAAACTCACTGAGTCAGTATGCAGTGCAGGCATGGTGTGCACAGACGAGAGGTTAAAAATTGCAACCCTGGCATAAGAACATGAACATCGTTTTCTTATTAGATGAAACATGCGAAACAAAAATGTATCGTGTTGGAGGGAAGAAAAAACTTTTGCAAATTGAATTTTTTTTTTTTTTTTTTTTACCAAATTGTGGAAGAAAACCGGAAGGAGTTTCAGTCCCCCTATCCATGCTTCATAACAAATAACGTCTTTTATAAACGACAAAGTGCATTTGGGAAAACGAAGGAAATTTGCAGGATGACAGAGAATTACGCGATCTTTAGAATGTCTTCAAAGGATGTGTCGCAAAAAAAAAAAAAAAAGGATAATAGAAGAGGCACGAATTTGGATCACTTCCAAATGAAAATTAAATTTTCTTTTCATACATTTTCTTGGGATATGTCTTTTGTCACCATCACCGGGTTTCATTTTTCTATTTTTCGTTTCGCATTGGGTATTTATACCTATTTGTGGATTGTGTCCTTTTTGGGCATTACTATGGTGATGTTGTTTTTGGAATGGAAATTGGGATTTTATGCTGATGATGGTGAGATGTCGTATATTTGCTTTGCGAATATTTCCCAGGAAGAGAAAAATTATTTGTTTGGACGAAAAGTGGTATCGCTGTGCCAACTTTTGTTACCAAAAATAAATAGAAAACCCATTTGAGATGTATCGAACGGATATACAAATTGTGATATGTCGTTTAGTAAACAGTGGAAGCATGCAAAGGATCAAAGTGTCTTTATCTTAATTAATTTTGCTTTCATTTCAACAAAGAATTTACAGAGCACACAATTCTGAAACACTTTAAAAACACACGAGTTAAAGTTGCCTCGTAATTAAACTCGATTTTAAGTAAAGTTTTGGTAACATTTTTTCACTTCAACATAATTTTTTGTGGAAAAATGCATAATTAATGAAATATTTTTGTCTCGCAGCATAATAGATAATTAAAAAAGCTGCAAATCATACTCCAGTGTTTTTTACGTAAAACTTATACTTTGTACATAAGAAATAAAGGGCAAATATCATGAGGCATTGTGTCTATTTGGTCGGAAGATTCACTTTGTATATTTGGCTCAAGAAATTGTGATGTTTGAAGTTTGTTGTTGAAGTATGAGTTTTCACTTAAGACGCTGGAACGTACGAGGGTGGGTCAATAAGTCCCTGAAAATTAACATAAATTGTGTCGTCACCTTAAATTTATTTTTTTTTCGTCAAGATTCATCGCACCCAAATTTTCAGACAGATCTGTCAAATAGTTTTGTTGTGGCAGCCATTTTATATAGACGCCTACTAGCATTTTCGTTAAAATGGAAAAAAGTGAATTTCGAGTGCCCATTAAACACTATTTTTTGCGAGAAAAAACTATCACGCAAACCGAACAAAAGCTTGACAAATATTATGGGGACTCTTCACCATCGATTGGAACCATTCACCACTGGTTTACTCAATTTCGGTGCGGTCGTTCAAGCACAAGTGACGCCGAACGTTCTGGTCGCCCAATTGAGGTCACCACACCAGAAATGGTCGACAAAATCCATGGTTTGATAATGGACGATCGGCGAGTGAAAGTGCTTGAGCCTGAAGAGGCCACAGGCTTATCACATGGCTCAGTGATTTCGATTTTAAGATGGGTGCCGCGTTTGCTCACAATCGACAACAAACGCATTCGTTTGACAACTCCAAAGGTTTGTTTGGCGATGTTCCAGAAAAATTCGGCTGAGTTTTTGCGCCGTTTCGTAACCGTGAATGAAACCTGGATTCACCACGACACACCAGAAACCAAGGAACAGTCAAAACAATGGACTTCTTCTGGTGAATCGAAGCCGAAGAAGGTCAAGGCGGGTTTGTCAGCAAACAAGGTCATGGCGACAGTTTTTTGGGATGCGCGCGGTGTTATTCACATCGATTACCTTGAAAAGGGTAAAACGATCATAGGCGCATATAACGCAGAGCTGCTGGATCAATTCCAAGCCGATTTGAGGCAAAAACGGCCGCATTTGGCGAAGAAAAATGTTCTTTTTCACCAGGACAACGAACCGGCGCACAAGTCGGCAGTCGCAATGGCAAAATTGTATGAGTTAGGCAGCATATTCCCCAGATTTAGCCCCCTGCGACTATTTCTTGTTTCCAAAAATGAAGAGTGGCTCGGAGGTAAGAGATTTGGGTCGAATGAAGAGGTCATCGCTGAAACAAACGCTTATTTTGAGGGGCTCGAGAAATCATATTATTTGGAGGGCATCAACAAATTGGAGAAACGTTGGATGAAGTGTGTAGAGCTAAAAGGAGACTATGTTGAAAAATAAAATGTTTTTATACCGAAAAAAGTGTTCCTTATTTCATTTTTCAGGGACTTATTGTCCCACCCTTGTACATATCTTAGATGCTCACAATAGAGACTTTCGAGACCTCCTCGCTATCCAAATTCCAGCACGAGTGCATAAAGGAGATATCCATAGAAAAGGTCCTCCACGAGGTGGTGCAAACGAGTGAAAAAAAACCATTCATTATGAACAACACATCCTAGCGACCTTCTTAGGTATTGAAGGCGCGTTTAATACCGTCCTAACTGAAGCAATACAGGAAGCTCTCACTAAGTTGGGTATTGAGGTTTTATAACCTTTTCTATGGCTTCTGGTAATTAATAAAATCCTATCAAGACTTGACGGAGACGGTGTCAAGGTTGTCGGATATGCGGATGACGTGGCAATTTTAGTATCGGGAATGTTTTCTTCGTTGGGTTGGGTGATTTAAGCACTTGGGCCACTAGTTGTGGACTCAGTGTGAATCCAAATCAAACTGAATTAATGCTTATTGCCACCAAAATTTAAATAGCGACCTCCACAGTTAAACACCCAATTACTTTCTTTATCCTACAGCACTAGGTTTTTAGGAGTCATGCTAAACCCAAAGCTCAACTGGAAGTTAAACACCGAACAACGACTGGGGACTTCAATCAAAGAAGATCTTATGAATGTATACAGCGGTAAGTATTGACTTATGGGTTACTAGTTTGGTGGCAAAGTGTAAAGAAAGGCCGCCACAGGCACTACGGATGCTATGCGGACATGTTCGACGGACATAGCAAATAAGGGTGCTAGACATTACGTACACAGTAAGGTTTTAGATTCGTTACCAGGAGGACTGAAGAAAACTCTGACAGACTGCACCATACCCAAACTCCCTCGCCACACACTCAGGTCACTACAGACCAATTGTGCTACCCAGTAGGGAAAAGAGTAAGAGTACCTTGCCCGTGAGGTTCCTGTGAAAGAATATTACTTACTGTTCTTATGGTACAAACCATTTTGTGGATTTGATGAAGTTCAAGATGTCATTCACCGGTTGCCAGATAGTTCTTCTAGATCCTGGAAGAAATGTCGTTCGACGAATTTATTTCTTTGATTATAGGGGCCTAGGCAGGTAAACTTCCTCGACATCACAACTCCTACATACGTCTTCTTCTGTTATACGTAGCTTTGGCATATGACAGAGTAGTATTTTGCCTCGTACTCACTCCTATAAGAGTACATAGGGATTTTCTATTCATTTGCATTAGTCTGTGGGTCCTGGCTTGGTCAGTGTCTAGAGAGGTCCACTTGTTATTTGCCTCTGTTAGAGCTTTATTACCTGCTTCGAGCTTTAGTGTGCAAGGCGGGATGTTCACCGATGGATCAGGGCTTAATGCCTAACCTCTTCTTGCCAGTTCATCTGCTTTCTCATTCCCTGGTATGCCTTGGTGTCCAGGGACACAGCAGAGTTTTACCTTGTGCTGTATTCCAAGGACCTTCGATTTTATTTCTGTAGCAGTAATCGCTTTTATTGCTGCCTGACTGTCGATGAAAAAGGTGATATCGTCTTGTGGTATCGCCCGCATTGCAGTCTCACAGACGGCTATTGTCAGTGGTAGGACCTCCGACTGGAAAACACTGCTGCAGTTCGAAAGTCGGACTGACTGATATACACAGTGGCTCGGAGTAGATACCCGCACCTACGCATGTTTCTATTTTGGATCAATCGGTGTGTATCGCAGTAGATTTGTATTAGGTAATATACCGCTTCTCCATTCATCCCTGTTCGAGTAGGTGATTGAGAAAGTTTTTATAAAGTCTAGGTATGGTGTGGTATAATCAGTAGTAGATACATTTCAGTAGGATCGTAGTGTGACCCATTGTATTTGGTCTCCTTGATTGACTGACTCTTAGGGCACTAATAGCCATCGATAGTCCTATGAAGATGTTTAGCGGAAACAGATTGAGGATGGTTTCGAGTCCTGCTGTAGATGCTGTTCTCATTGCACTGGTTGTCATTGGATTAATAATTCCCAATTTCACTGTGGCTTTTAGCTCTACTCATTCTTTGAAAGCTGGCAGCTGAAATACTGATATGATCCACAAGGCTTCCCAGTGTCAAGTTTTTGGAAACACAAAAGCATAAGTTAACAGCTTTTTCGAAAGAAATCAATAGACGTTCCCTAAAGATAACTACATCAAAACCAAATTATCCCGCCCTGCCCTACTTTCCCGATTTCCGTTTCATTTCCCTCAAAGTATCATCACTTGACATCCAATTTACGATGACAAATGAAATGAAAAATTTCAAACAATAATTATAACCGGGACCAGTCTGTCGCAGGTCTTCACGATAATGAACGTAGTAGGAGTATCAGTATCCTGGTCGAGATAATTGTTAAAAAGGACTTCAAAAAGAAACCGACAAAAATACTTAAAGATACGCGTTGGAAAAAAAAAAACCCCAACGTGAGGAAAAGAATTGCGATAAAAAAAAATAGCTAAAGGAGGGCGAAATAAATTTAAGCGACAACACTGTGCTTCATAATTAATGACAACGACAGCTTCTGTTTATTTCTTCCTTTTTCTTTACTCCTTTCTTTGTCCTGGGAATTTTTTTTTTTTTTCTTGTGCATCATCTACAACTGTCCACTGACTTATAGAGTAGACGCGCGCGAAGGAAATCCCAATGAAGTGGAAGTAATTTAATTAAAAACGGTAGAGAGGACGAGAATACAAGTAGTAAAAGGGAAATCCTTTGGTTGCTGCATGAAACTGAAGGAATTCGAAGATTATTTAAATAAATACTACAGGAAGTCAGATATGGATGCAAATGAAGGAGTGACGTTGAAGAGAATGGGGTCAATGGGGACGGTTAGCAGGTGCTCCTATAATGGATGAAACATTTTTCAGATAAATGGGTGTACTCTAGGAAGCAAATATGACGTACAAACATATATTTTATCGATCTCATTTAAAATGTTATCCTTTGGCTTGAAAGATACATACATATCCCCACCCATCCCGGGGGTGCTTTAAGCTAAATTTCTAGCTCACCTAACCCACATAATTTTCACTCCCTCAACTCCAGAATACTACCTCTTAACACCTTTAAGAGCATCTCAAGGACTTTCCATCGCAGGGAAGATGACAAAAAAAAAAAAAAAAAAAAGTGAAACACTTTATTTTATAACATCTGCATGCATCATCATCATCAGCAGCCGTGCCATCCACTCCTAGCCCTCTGCTGTTGCAGTAGCATCACCATGAAAACACTTTTCCACTTGCAAAAGACATTTTGAGATTATCAGGCATCAACATCAGGCTCGCTTTTCCCTACTGAAAGTGTGAATAAATATATCTCATGCACTTATCGTTGCAATTTTGTCCTCCACCACCTTGCAGGCTCTACACGATTGAATGTTATTCTCATGACACTTAGAACCCCTGTCACATTCTTGTTTTTTTTGTTTGCTTTTCTTGCTCAAGTTCATAATTGTATTTTTGCACTTGTCGTCATTTTGAACACATATCCATACATACTCGTACTCGTAGATACAAAATTCTAGAAAAAGATACATTTTTCCCACTCGATTGTCCCCGATCGCAGTTAGCGCAGAGTGATTAATCTCTGTCACAACGAATCCTTGACTTGGCTTCTTGAGAGAGAGAGAGAGAGAGAGAGAGTAAGGTGCACAAAATTTGTTGCACCTTATGCTAGGATTATTCAATTTTATTTTCCATCCATAATAGGAAGATGGAGGTACGACTTAAGCTTGCTGCAATAAACTTACAATTCGATCTGAATTAAGGACACCCTCGTTGTATGCCGATGTTGTCGTTCGGATAATCTGCAACAAAATGAAACTTGCGAATGGAGTACTCCATATATGTGTGTCTGATGATAGGGATTCGCGTGCGACACGCCTGCTGATGCTGATGATGATTTAATAATTGAATGCATGCACAACAGGAATACAACTGTAGCGAAGCAGGCATATCTAGTGAATGAATGCGGATAAGGAGAGCTACAGGAGCAGCAGTATGTGTGGCGATTTGTAAATGTCATTCATTGTTAATCGAGCGACGTAAATCATTTGAAATAAGAACAATTGTTCTACTGTGGATGTGTAAATGGGCGCGTGCTTGTGAGTGGTTGATCTGGTGGAATGGGGGGGCGGCTGGCAAGGCGTCAAGTTAATTTGAAACGATTACGCGAACATGTTCATTTTGTTGCAAGAATTTAGTTAAATGTATGTCTGTTAGTTGAGCTTGATTAATGGAAAGCACTTTTGGACAGCTGAAGATCTGCGAGTAGATTGAGTGAAATAGAGTCCTTGTTTAAATTTAGTTTAACGATTGTGGTCACGACTACCAACGAATATGAGTTCATGGGTGTAGCTAGTTTTGTGGTCGTTAAACAAAAGAAAATGATGTCAAGTTGAACATCCGTGATACAGTAGTATTGAGCACTATTGAATGAATTCTACAATCGATACCAACTGATTCCCATATTAATAAATGCTTTGGGTAGTAGTTAACTCATGGTTACTCACTGTTCAAGAGTTAATAATTGGTAAATTATTTGGCATCCATCTTGTAGAGTATTTCAAAAACTAAAATTCAGTCATAATAACTTTTTTCGTGGAACGTACCGTGTTCGAGATATCCGCAGTCAAAAACGATTTTCAATATTTAGATTCGAGGTAAAGTCAGACGCATTTTAGAGGATTGCTTAGGAACTTACAATTTTCTAAAATTTTGAAGAATTCGGCAACCATCTTGTAGAGAATTTCAAATCCTAAAATGTTGGTCGAAGTAATTTTTTCCGTAGGACGCATTATTTTTGAGATATCCGCACTCAAAAATGGATTCCTCTGTTCGTACTTCGAGACAAAGTCGGACATTTTTGAATATTACTTTCCTACCCATCATTCAGCGAGCTATCGAATGAAATAATCGATGAAAGAAACAAATGAGTGATAACATTGTAAGCTACTATTGTGCACTTTGACTTTATTCTATACTGCCTCAGCAGAGGTAGTTAAGTTTTAGATATGACTTTTATTAGCACACAATTCCATTGAAGTTGTCTTTTCTGTGCGCTTCTTTCAGGAAAGGCTATATATAACGCTGTGACAGCGCCCCGAGATGCCTATAGTACCGGTTCATCTGCCAACCTTCGAAAAGTAATGACGATTACTTCACGAAGCAGGATATGGTGGTATCTTCAGGGTATTCGATAAGAAGTTCTTGCTTGATAATTGTTGGATACTATTCAGCTTGCAGCTTTATTGATAGCAAACAGGAGAAGTTTGTTTCGTATGTCGCACAGCTCGAATGGCTGCGAGTAGATAAGATCCCGTTTTATTATTTCGAACGTTTAGGTCAAAACATTACTTTGATCAGACTCCTAGTTCAAGGCGATTTCGATTAGTTGCGCATGATGAATGAAAAATGTAAGCTCAGGGCGGCGTTTTCTTATGACTATAATGGCGACTGTTGGCTTCCAAGTCGTCAATCGTCTCTGGTTTACCGGCGTAGACTTGCGACTTCACATATCCCCACAGAAAATAATCCAAAGGTGTTAAATCGCACGATCTTGGAGGCTAATTCACAGGCCCATTACGCGAAATTGTGCGCTCATTGAATGTTTCCTTCTATAAATTGATAGTGGCGCGCGCTGTATGGCATGTTGCGCCGTCTTGTTGAAACAACAGTCCTTCTACATTAATGCCATTTAATTGGGGAACGAAAAAGTCAGTAATCATGGATCTATAGCGCTCTGGCCGGCATCACTTTTGAAGAAATATTCCAAAAACCCATTTTTGTGGATGTAACGGCGTCTCAATAATGGCTTTTGGATTTTCTTCACTCCAAATGCTGCAATTTTGCTTGTTGACGTAGCCATTCAACCAGAAATGAGCCTCATCGCTGAACAAATTTTTATGGTGGAAATGCTTCTTCGGTGCGTCCTGTACCGTCGTTGTACCGCATCCGCAGAGACGTCTCTCTGCGGATGCGTATTATCAATTAGAGTATGCGTGGTGCGAAAAGGATCCATAGTTATTCGAGATACTAAAATCTACATAGCACACGGTAAGTTTCGCGAACTGAATCATGATTTTCGAAATAAGTTTGCGCAATTTGCAAGCGTTGTTCTGGCGTAAGTCTATTCATGGTGAAACGGCAAACCAAACTGAGCACAAATCAGCTGTCAGCTGTCAAATTGGCTGCCGCTGAAAAAGGTGTTGCCAATTCGAAAAATAAATCTCTAAAAAAAACACCCTTTACTAACAGGAAGGCTAAGTCTGTACTAAGGTTTAAAAAAGTAGGATTATGCCCACACGGTGGTTGGCTTGAAATACTCGTAGGTAAACCGACAGTAACCACAGCACACTACTTGACTTCCTGACAGAAACTACTGTATACACCGGGGTAGTCACAATCAACATGGCCGTTCCTTTAGGATTGAAAATAATTGCAGAGAATTTTGAGCTGAGGTAACAGTCATCATGCAGCTCACAGAACAACATTTTGTCAGGAATATCATGACTGTCTACGTTGGCTGTCAGGCTTCAGGTCAGCAGTAGTTTGATCAAGGTTGGCAAGACTGCACAATTGTCACTCAAATGAGCTAACAACAGCCAACAGCCTGATTTTATGCTTTGAACTAGGGCACATGGTTATACTGCGCAAGAAAAAAGTGAATCGAATTACAACGAAGGGATCGAAAAGGCATCCGTCTCGTGGTCTTCCCGTTAGATATAGGAAACCTAATTAGTGATACGCGTATATGACTAAGAAGAAGTATAGGGACGAAGAAGAAATTGAATCTGTTCGTCAACTGCGGCCAGACTTTCAGTTAGCTAGGTGACTTTCACGAGATCGAGAAGTCTCCTGAGATCTATAACTTAATTTGGCTACTTCTAATTTAGCGGTCCCTTTACAGGTTTCTGGGTTAATCTAATACGGCCACAACATAATAGGCTACAGGTTAGGTTGAAGTGGCTGCCAGCTATTACCTCCAACACACATAGACCAGTGATACCACCTGGATCATGAAAAATTTCTCCTGCCTACTAACCCAAACCATTTGGAGTTTCTGATGAAGCAAAGGAGGCTTCTGATATCTATATTTTAAAGATCGCCTAATTGAAATAGAAAGCTCCTAAGTGAACTTTTCTTTTATGGATGAGAGCTGGATATGTACAAAGGAAGTGGAGAATTATTTCCTCTTCCTCGTCGTCCAAGCAGCTTCTACAGAAACACGTTCGTAAATGCAACACCCAAACTCTTTATAGCAGACCACGATGAGTTGAATCAAATTAGCTAACTATAACTACTCTTAAGTGGAGTAAGTATTTCTACGTGGTTCTACGTGGTCTCCTCTTTATGTACTTCTGGTGCAGCGATGAGAAAAATCTCTCAACAACTCCAGTTCCGACTGAACCTACGGCCACCTGTATGATATTTATTATGAGTGGCGCTTAAAAGACCTCTGCATCTCTGTGAATAGTCCCAGCATGGGAACACCTACCACTCCACGTCATTTGACACATCATTCTCAAAGTGACAACTTGGCAAACCGTCAAGTGATTTGATTTCCGAAACCCGCCGCAAAACGGTGCACTAATTTTTCTCTCCATCTTGTCAAAGTTAAACCACAAGGTGTATGGTGTACCAGACCACACGAAGATCTAATCAGAATGACATCACACATGGTTGGCGACACGTCCTGCCTGCTTCCAAGACTCTTTAGTTTCCACTTCTGAATATTTAGGTCAATTTAGTGGTTATGCATTCCGAGTGTGTCATGTGTCACGATATCGCATCGTCATCATCGTAAACGACTCTGATGAAGGTAGAAGGAAGGCCGGGTGGTGGAAAAAAAATATATATATAGCTATAGGTACATAAGACTCACTCTACCAGGTAGAGATTGCATTTGGAAGGCAAAATACTTGTACACATAGCCTGTACCGGACCGACACTACCACATTCCGTATGCACCTTTATTGCCAGTCATTTCCATATCCGTACGTGTCCAAATGGCAAAATTGCCATCGTTCGCGTAATTAGGTATTTTACTGCTCCAAGAGAATTTGTGTGTGCGGCGGGCACTTGAACGTTCCGACAAGTGCCTATAGCCGGTGTACGACACAACACACATAGAGTCGGGGTCATGTCACGTATTATTCGAAGGAACTACACACCGGCAGCAGGTAGCCAACTAACTAACTAACTGCCATCCGGTGAGTCATACTCGTATATGTATCCAAACCACGATGTCGCCAACGCCATATTAGTAATTATAATCAACGATTGTGTTCGGGCATGGGTGCAATTGAACGATTAGAGTTTGTAATTTTGAAACCAACGAACGGGTGTATGTGTGCCGCATGTGACATTCCTTGAGTTTTCGGAACGAGATTGCATACAGATTGTATTTGCATAGTTGGTTGTCGCTAATTGAGTCATTGTTCCAAGTGCTGCTGGTCCAAACAATCACTAGATGATTAACTTTTGCATGGAAAATGATTACAAAAATTTGTATTACAATCGAAGGGATGTGATTCACCAAGTAGAAGTGATATTTATCGCGTATGTCAAGAAAATATCGATTGTACTATGAGTAAATAAAGGTGCCTTCGCAAGACTTCGTCTGACCTCAATGATAAGATGTTACTAAAGGGTGATAATGAATGGGTACACGCAAGCTTGACTCAAGAGTTTTCTGAATAGAGCTGTAAATTGTTATAAATATGGCAGAAGCGTAACAAAATTCGAAGGTAATTTTGTAGAGATGCCGATTTTGAAATAACCCTCAAATACATGGGTATCTGTCAACATTATTATTGCAGCTTTTTTTTTCTGTACTCTCTCAGAAGAGGTAAACCTACTAGAACTGCGCCCAGAGATGCTTGTAGAATGTACCTATTGTAACATAATGTAGCATAATAACTACGCTCCAAAAGTATGCAACACATTCCGAAGTGTCTTTTCATTCGAGGTTCGTGTCCACGGTAAGAGACGGATTATGTCTAAGACGACGTCGCGGAATTAAGAGAGAATTATAACCACAAGAGATTATTGGCTGCAGCTGTCATCTTGGAATTATTACATCAGAATTTTCTTATTCCAGTGGTCGAAGAATTTGCTAGAAGTTTCTGGCTATCAGAAATGCGACTATATAAGGACAGTTGGCGATCGAGGCATGGCAGTTGGTTTTCGAACCGCACGAAGAGATTGGAAAAGTGATAATGGGCGAAGTTATAATTTTGTGATAAATTGAAAGTTAAGAATTAACAAGAAGAAGTAATTAGTTTGGATTTATGAATTAAGTAATTGGAATGAGATAAAGTGATTTGAGAAGAAAGAGACCTTGTAAGGAAAGAATTTGCGAAGAATAGTATAGTGTGAACTTGAATTGTTCTATAGACTAGAAAATAAAGAAATAATCTCACAGAATAACGATCTACTCGAGCCGTAGCTCGCATATTACACTATATATGCCTATGGACACTGCTTTGGGTAACTAGAAATATGACTGAATTTCAAAATATAAACAGGCCATGTGCCCTTCATGCAGTTGCAAAAATAATAGCCAACATAATCCTCGAACGCATTAAAGAACAAGCAAGGTTTCTGGTCTGGATCCTCCACATTAACACCTTTATAGATCATCGTCGAACAATTGTCGAGCATAGATCTCTGCTACACCTGCTGTTCATTGATTTTGAAAAAGCGTTCGACAGTGTAAATAGGGAGTGTGTATGGCGTGCCTATAAAAGCAAGTTATGAAGGTGCGAAGTGTCACGTGCTGCATTATGGGTAGATTGTCGGAAGTATTTGAGATCCGAAGCGGCGTTCGACAAGTGTGCTCAGTGATGCTTTGCGGACCGTTCTGTGGAGAAGAAGTGGTGGAATCCAATGGAGCTTAACAACCTATCTTAAACACCTCGGCTACGCTGATGATGTTTGCCTATTATCGCACCAAATAACCACTAGTTTGGTGGCAGACACAAACTTGGTAGGACTGAATATTAACTCCGCCAAAACAAAAGTTCGAAGTCTTCCTTCGAACTCAGGACAACAGTCTGAGAGAGTAGAAAACTTTCGTTACATTGGAAGTGTAGTCTAAATTGACAGGGGCAACGAATTAGCCGTAAGTCAACTTTAACACCAAGCTGTGACCAGTACCTGGAAAGTGATCTTCAATGTCAGAAAAAAGGTGCAAACTTTTGTTAATCGCTGTCTAAGAAACATATCACGAGTGTTCTGGTTGTATTTCAATAAATTGTTTTATGAGAGAACAGGCCAGGAACGTATAGATGCGATTATACTAAAGCGAAAGTGGCAATGGATTGGTCACACCCGACATAAGGATGAAAATCATATTGCCCCACACGCCATGCAATGGAATCCGCTACCACAACAAGGGCGAATTCTGAAGAGCTGGTTGGAGTTGAAACACATCGCTAGGAACCGAACACAAAGGCGCGTAGGAGTGGTTGATGCCCTAAGACCCATAAGGGGACACAACATCTAAGATGGAAGATAAGAGCCCATACAGAACCCTAGCTCCTCGCAGCCAGTTGTACTGAGCGCCGCACGAATGGTTGGGACGGTAGCTTATGCCATTTCTGAAAGGCATTTTTTCGATTGAGAAAAACTTCTCATGACATAGATGTTTATCAGACGTTCGCGAGTGGTGGGTGCAAAGTCACCCCACCATACATATCTCACCTCACCTTTATCCGATTATGATGAATTTTTTTTTTTCGATTAACAATTTTACTGTCGGATGTTTGTCAGATGCTTACGAGAGGTGCGAAAATGAACAGTCGTTTTGGTATTTTACGGCACTCGAACTTTGAATCTCGCGCTTAGTGATCGTACACTTAACCGCTCTACCTAGAACAATACTCAAGTCCTCCCGATCTAGATTGTGCTTTTTCAAGCAGAAGGAGTTGTTGTGGTGTCAAATATTGTATCTCCTTACTCTAAACGGGTAGCTTAATTTTTTAGACGCCAATTTTGCGATGTTGGATATATGGTCATGCGGACATGTTACATCAGAGTTGATTTATTAATGTGGATGGTATGTATAATTTGGGCGACCATAGTTTTTGATCTAAGATGCAACTCTGACGATGCGAGATATTTGCAATTAACGGGCAAGTTATTCGAGCAAGATAATATTAGGGTACTGCCATCGACAAAACTAAAAATCTTCCAGTTTGTCAATAGCAGTAGATCGCTCATATGGAGTTGAAACAGAGTTGGTGAAAGTACGCATCCCTGAGGCACACCAGCGTTTACAGAAAAGTAAGACATACCGTCGAACGAAATTGTTCTGGTATGCAGCGATTTTGACGAATTTGAAGAAAAACAGAGCAACAAATCTTACATTTTCATTGCTCTGTAGAATTTACTAGAAAATCACTAGATAGGTGACAGGTACCAGATATGTGCAAACTTTGAAGGAAACGATGGCTTCACCAGTAACTGCTGATCGATTTTGACATATTCAAAACATTATGAACAAACTGTTTTGACACATTAGTGATTTTGTTTTGGCGTCATATACTTTTGGTTGTGTGAAAATGTCTGATTTTGTGCCAAATAATCGTCATTTGCGGGAAGTGTTGATTTCCTTCTTTCATTCGAAGAAAACGGCGGCTGAAGTGCATCGAGAACTCCAAAAAGTTTACGGAGATGCTGCTCTAAGTGAAACAACGTGCCGCGATTGGTTCCGTCGCTTCAAAGACGGTGATTTTGTCGATGTTGACGACCGTCCGCGTGAAGGAAAGCCAAAATCCTTCGAAGACGCTGAATTGGAGTCATTGCTCGATGAGGATCCGTGCCAAACGCAAGAACAGCTTCCTTCAGCATTAGGAGTTACCCGTCAAGCCATTTCCAAGCGATTGCATGCGTTTGGAATGATTCAATTTGATTTAAAGCCAAGGGACGTTGAGCGTCGTTTTTTCGCCTGTGAACAACTGCTCCAGCGGCAAAAAAGGAAGGGTTTTCTTCATCGTATCGTGACGGGTGATGACAAATGGATTCATTACAGCAACCTAAAGTAAAGAAAGTCATAGGGTCTGCCCGGTCATGCTTTGTATTTGGTAGGACCAGGTCGGTGTCATTTATTACGAACGAAACCATCACTGGGGAACGGTATCGACTGCAATTGATGCGATTGAGCCGAGCACTGTGCGAAGAACGGCCACAATACGAGCAGAGGCACGAACAAGTGATTCTACAGCATGACAATGCTCAGCCTCACGTTGCCAAACCCGTTAAAACCTACCTGGAAACGTTCAAATGGGAAGCACTCGTAGTTCCACTTGAAATTCAATCAAATAGAGTGGGGGCAAGATATGGGGAGAGGTTTAAAACTTTTTCGAATCATCTTTCTCACGCGCTACTTAAAAACCACCCAAGGGATTTCCAACATGGGTTTCATTCCACGTATTCCGATATTTTTCAAGAACTATTTATACCAGAAGACTGTTGATCATTTTCACTTTACGAGTACGTACAGATTCATACTCACAATTTTTTTTTTTTAATTTGTCGCATTAATAGTTTCGGAGATAGATGAGGGGGGAAATGCCTGGTTTTCAAGTTTTTTTGTTCCAAACATTTTTTTTTTTTGTTGGACTCCTTGGACGTGCAGTTTTAATTTGACACGTCGCATGATGGGGTCTAAAAATATTTTTTTTTTCTTCTTTAGTGTACATTATGTCCCCAAAAATAATTTTTACAATTTGTTTTCTCGAATCTTTTTAGTTTTATTTCAGCTTTCAACGTCAAATGGTTCAAAAGTTACAAGCGTGTATGACAGACGCACTGACAGTCGGACAGAAAGACATCGCATTGAATGTATTGTATAAGTGTTCCGTTTACATCATTTTGGAACGGAACACTACATAAAACTTTAGGTCCCAACCATTCATGCGGCGCACAGCACGAGTAGCTGCGAGAAACTAGGCTTGGCCCTCTATGGGCTGATAGAGCCAACATACGGATATTTATTTATTTTTAGATGCAATAACGTGTGAGTCAGTCGTGCACTTTATTTTTTACAGAACTAACGAAAATTGTCATGGGACACCAAAATCAATTCTAGTTAAAGGAATTGATAAAGAAATTAAGAGCACCACTGGGTCGAACGTAATTGATTCCTACATGTTGTTAATTTGTAAATTGTTTCAGACTTAAAATTAACACACAATTTCAAGGAAATCGTCTGGACAGTATCCGAGAAATGACAGCACTTTTTAAGGCCGCCATTAAGTAAATTAAGGTTGTTTCGATTTTTAGTAAGCAGTCCTTTTTCAGACGCCCGTATTATCACAAAATCTTATCGAAATTGTAAAAGCAGTTTTCGAGAAAATTTGTATTTTTTTTTTTTGTTTTAAATTTGCCATTATTTTGTAGTTAGAGTCAAAATTCCGACTTAGTTTCGGGATATTGGCCCACAGGTTAAATATACGAAATTCTAGGGAATTCATCCAGTCGTTTACCGGATTGTGAACTACAGTGAGGCGGACAGATTCGCGAGACCCACTTTTTGAAGTTTGACTTAAAATACTGTTAAGGAACTGTAAAGTTTGTTCGAGAATGCTTTTTGTATGAAAAATTCATGGGAATACAAAAAAAAGGGCCAACAAATTCGAGTCACACGGATTTGACTGGCAGCATTGCTGTTACTACTCGTATGACGAAAATGTTCCATCCAACCGCAGAGCTGTTGCGATAGTCCATCCATAGGTGGTTAGTTTATTTAATTGGACACTGTGCCAGATTCAAAGGAATGCTTTTCAGATATCCTAGGATGCTCCTCTGGGTTTAAGGTAATCCACCCAATGTAACCTAGGTTTAACAGATGTGAACAGCTTTCGAGGTATTATCAACAGCTTTTGTCCATAGGTAACTGGCTTTTGAATTGCCTTTCGTTTTTAAATTAAAAAGATATTGTTTGACTTCGATTTGGTTAGCGTAGCAAAGTATCATAGCTAGTCGGATTGTGTATTTATTTTGGAGGACAATGTGATTTCATTCTTTAGTCGACCTAAGGTTTGTAAGCAAGTGAATACTCGTACATACATAAATCTCGATCTACAAATATAAACCTAATTAGATCCATCTAATGGGTAGTTCCAGTCGTTCTTTGTTGCCTTCCTTTCTAACTTAGACGGCCCTAATCTTCGCAGATAAAAGGGTCTCATGACCCAGCATTAAGACAAACATTAAATGTCCCTGAACATTTTTAAAATAGTTCTAGCAACGCATAACCACTCTCAAGCTCAAAAAGCATTTTTTTCAAGATAATTATGCGAAAATTTACCATCCGAATTCGTTTTTTTTCCCCATGGTGGAATTCTAATTATAACATCACCCTTAGCCTATAGGACTAAAAAAAATATCCTTTTTTCCCAGGGTAGTCCCAAAAAAAAAAAAAGATAACACTTTTGCACCCACGGCGCGACATAGAGCACTGCGGTGTGACAGTGAAATAATTTAATGCCTGGCTAAAAGGAAAGATACTCTCTACCCAACCGGATCCACTACACGCCGTCGAAGTAGGAAGTGCCACCAACAACCTTTGCTTGCACTGCACACTTTTTTTTTTTTTTTTTTTTTAATGAAATACACTTTTTAATGAGAACTTTGCAAACTAAGCTGTGCCAGACAAAAACACACCCTTAGCTGAAGAGCCAACGAAAAAAAAAAATTAAGGGTGCAAAATATTTTTCACCGCTTTAGTGGGTGCTAGTTGTGTGAGGTACTACATCCTTGCTCTCTAATGTTCCGGTGTTATGCACTCACAAACGAAAAAGAAAAACAAAATTACAAACTCATTATGTCTGCGCAAAATTTGCAGCCCTTGGTGTTTAGGGTAAAAAAGAAAAAAAACAGGACATCATCGTGCTGTGCCTAATTATAGGTATTGCTTTAGTGAAATAAAACTAACATTTTAGTCCTTTCACTTGGGCCAAGGTACTTCATAGAAAATTTAACGAAGCGTTAAGTTGAAAACTCAAAAAAAAAAGTTGCAAATAGGGGGTAAAGCATACTGAACACCCTCATACGAGTACTAAGGAGTAGCTCCTAAAAACACGACCACGCTAGTTATTACTCTAAGAACTTAAACATCACAAAAACGGACATGCATGCAGTTGTGTCCCACTCGTAGCCTGATTCTCATTACTTAGATCGCCGTAGTCGTTTTGCTGCTTAAGGACACCCGTTGTTTTGTCCCTGATGCACTTAAAAAATCAAAAGTCCAGCTGCTGCCACTAAGGGTGTTTCTATCCTTTTTGTTTTTTTTTTTTGTCGGAAGTAGCATGTGAGCCAAATTTTGCATATTTGCAAAGTTGACTCTCTTTAAATTTCCATGTCCTTGGACTTTACCTTTGGATTATCTCCTTTGGTATCCTTGACTCTTTATGAAATTATACATAAAGGACTAACAAATATAGCACAGCAAACACAAAAAAGGAAACAAAAAGGATATTTGAATGACTCACACATCTGGTGTGACGGGCGGCGGGAACTACTAAAATACAGGACCCTGACGCTGTTGGCTGACTTGACTGGTGGTGGGGGTAGGTAACATGATACACATATCAAGAATTGTGAAACGCCATCTCTTGGTTGTTGCCGGTCGTCGGTTGTTTATCTGATTCAGACTGACATGTGTCAACCCGGAGGCAGGGGGTATATTTGTTTGGTGGTTGGTTGCATGTGTTGCTTTGCTGTATGTACCTACATAATGGGGGCGGTATGGGGGATTGAATCGTTTGACTGACACCAGTGGTCGAGATATGGTCAGATGGAAACAGGTGGGAGCTATGGATCTTATGATAGTCGGTCTAGGGTTCTTTGCTTTCTCCACACTTGATGTATTTAGTGAATTAATGGGTTTGAGCGTAAGGGATAATGAAAATTCATTTTGTTCTATGGGGGAGCTACCTATGCATGTGTGAAAAGTGTTTGACAGGTTTAATCTTCCTTGGTCAACGTTTTTGAGGTGAGGTATATACAGTGGGTTAAGGATTCACTTATCTGCTGGGATGTCGATTTTACTGGGATATGGACGTGAATAAAAGGAGTGTTGTAAAACACACATACTTAATATAGAGTGCAGAATGGGGAGTGTTAAAGTGACTGATCTATCCGTAGCATCGAGCTTAACGTGAACGAGCTTAAATGCTCTCAAAAGTCATACACAAAGGTGTAATACGGTCACCATTCGTGATTGTCCTAAACCACCAGGGAATAGAATTTCGACTAAATTCTACGAACCTGTTTTAATATTAAATGTATCTGAACCTCTCATCAAACCTGAAATGCGTATCTTGCTTCCACCGATGCAATCAGAAGTTCAGTCCAGCCGAAGATGGATGACCACGGGACAGCTATGAAAACCATTTTCAACATACCCAGCAGATTCAAGGAGATGCTTCAAACATCGAAGCTGACATAAATCCTTGGGGCATGGAATACAGGATGGTAATGACAAAGTTGAAGGGTTGTAGGTGACCACAAATTTTACGACAGACAGTGCTAAGGTCCATAGTAGAGCAGCTATTTTACCGAAGACCATCTACTATGTGCAACATAATTAGAGAGACCAGCACAATGCAAATGTGTCCAGCAGGAGTTTTTCCAAAACCAAGGAAGCTACAGCTACTGTCACCAAAGGGACTTAGAGAACCATCGTCATATTGTCCAACATACCTACTAGACACACTGCGAAAGATACTTAAACAGAGGAGAAAGGAGCATTGTTAGACCATCAGTTTGGGTTTACGAAATCACGATCCACCGTTGACCCCATAAAAGCGGTAGTGGACACATCAGGTGAAGCGATACAAGGACAAAGATGGCGGTGAGAGACAAAGGAATATTGTGCATATACTGGACATTAAAAACGCCTATAACTCAGCAATGAATACATCGTACTACTTGCGCAAGACAGTATCAAGCCACTTGACCAACAGGAAGCTGAGGTACCAAACCACCGAAGGAATCGTCTCTGCGGGAGTCCCACAAAAATCAGTACAGGGTTCCATCTTAAACATCATGTACGACGAAATTCTGCGATTAACGTTGCCATGAGGAGTTAAAATATTTGCCATTCGTTACAAACTCTAGCTACGAGTACCTTCCTAGACATTGAGTGCGCTTTTAGGGTAGAGGCTGCATAGCTTTCTACGCCTGCAGTACAATCAATGTTAAAAAGTGCGGACTTTAATCAAATAAGGTCTTGTGGATGTGCACGTGCCAGGGCCCGGAATTATAGTATAGGACAGACCACTATCCTTATTCATGGGCTGCTATTTGCGTGACCAGGTTTGGGTAAAGACTGCAACATTAAAAAAAAATAATAATAAGAAGGTGCTATACGGTCTTATCCGACCGAAGCTTATATATGCTTCTGCGCCTTCTGCCTCTCGCAATTCATATCAGAAATATAGCGTCATGCAGCGCAGTTGGGTCGAGGTTAAGAATAGCCCTGAGGTAAGGTATGACTGTCATACGAGGCGTCTAAAATCAATCCAAACGAAATAACCTTACTGATGCTATGAGCAATTTTGGCCTGGATTCCGGTCCCTTTCAGGGCCTCCCTATGCAGGGCCTTCTACACAATGTGCGGCAGACAAATTAGCGTTTGACGCCGGAGGAGAGCTTGCTGCACACAGATGGGAGACAGGGATCCACCATCTAGTTGCCCAGTGAGATACCACCACATCTTTCTATAGGCCCCGTGAAGTAGTCGTGATTACGTTTCGGAACTTGGCAGATGGGCCGGTACTACAGGCATCTTGGAATGCTGTCACAGCGTTTTAGATTCGTATTTCCTGAGAGAGAAGTAAGTAAAAAAAGCCACACTCTTAAAGTAATACTTTGGATTTGCTACAAAGGGATCTGGCAATGACTTTATATTGCACCCAAACTGAATTATTATAGAAGGCTTCCGTTAAGAGCGGACTGGAAGAGAGGTGAAGCAATAAATAAGTTTGAAACTGCGAAGTCGATGCGGGAATTTTCTCAGGAACGCTGCAAATATCAAAGTCTTACCGTCAAGGGAAAACAAATCTGTTCCCACTTTCTATGAAAGGCCAACTATAGTGGAAAAAGGTTGCATATCCAGGAAGATATGGGTCAGGACATAAGGACTTCAAAAGAAGATTCGTACAGACATTGCCAGAGTTTTGGTAATCACCACAGGTCACTCGGCCTTTAACAAAGACTGCCGCAACTGCAAGAGTTGTCACTTGAGTTGTGGTTTTCAAAATAATGCCCAAGCTTTAGTTGAGTTCTGGTGAATTACGCTGGAACAGCCACTTATACCTAACCTTTTTAAGCAACGGCATTATGGCCTCAAACTCAAGTGAGTAACACAGAGATTTTAAACGTCATCAGAGCACTCAAGAGGAATAAAAACCTGTGGGGTTTCCCTTCAGATCTTTTTCAAGTCGGGCAAAATATATCGAAAGAATTCTTGGGAAAGTGAAAACTTTGCAGAACAGTATGTGAAGGGAAAGATCATCCAATTTCCAATTTTGTCAGCGATTCTCAGAATAATAGGTCGAATAATTCTGGATCAGACCAAAGAACATCTTAATTCAACTCTCGATATCGAAAGAGCAAGTTCCTGTCCGGGAACCTCTGGCATCGATGACATTAAGAATTTGAACTTGAATTTCATCTGGTGTGCCTTGAGCAGGCGATTTTTCCATCCCCGTACAACCAAAAAGCGCCAAAAGACTTTGAAATCAAAAAGTGGGGTGTAGCAAGGTTGTCTACTATCACCTGTTATTTTTGGTTGTAATTACTAATAACTGTATGCAGCCTTGGCGAGCGAAAGCAACATTGGAGAATGACATCTTAGCAAACATATTGAATTGCTTTCGTACGGAATAATGGACCTGCTTTAAATAGCCCGAAACAAGCAAAGTAGGGCCAAGTAAGCATTGCAGGAAAACAGAACGATGAACTTTCTTTAATTAGGAAACTCTGTTTCTGAAGACAAGGAGGGACCAAATTGCAAATTAAGCAAAAACTTTTATAATTTCGAATCCTAGCTGCACTTTATAGTATCCGTACCTGCTCCACTCACTGTAGCCAGCCCTTTTAAGAAGTGCCGACAAAGTGCTCTATTAAAAGTCGGTTGCTATCATTATGTATATTTTCAAAGGGATGCATGCACGTTAGTATCTGTGGGTAGGGCTATATCCATCCATTTGAATTATAATTTCCAACCCAGAGAGTATGAGTGTATAACGTAGTTATTATGCAACATTTCAACTTACGAGGATACATGCTCCACTCCCTCTGAGGCAGGGTAGTTACTGTTATTATTAATATTATGGCGTCATGTAGGAAAAGTCATCTGATGTACGAACCATAATAACTACAACCCAGCGGGGAATGTTTATCTATTCTTTTTTTTTCTGAGAGGGAGAATAGGGGGACCAGCTATGTAAATGCAAAAATTACCCAAACTCCTCAAGGCGGGCTCATGATGCATCCGCTTACACACAGAAGGAGGATTGAAAAACAACGCTTCTCGCATAAGTGACTTATTACAGGAACTGAATGGTGGTTCCGCTGAACAGTGTTCCTATCCTGAAAATCCGTGCCGCACATGTGAGTGCTGATGCTGATGCTGGTGCTGGTGCTGGAGGATGCGAGGCAGCAGAGGTTTGTAAATTTCCTCAGAATGGATTGGAAAGTTTGTTTGTTCACTTGTTTGCTTAACAGCAATGTTTCATATCTTTCTCGTACATACTCGTATAACCAATGACTTTTCACAGCGAACATGTATTTATGGCAACGCACTACCGAAACATGAAGTTTGTTTAATTTAGTTTCTCTGAACTTTTGTTCAAAGTTTTAAAGTGCAGCAAATAACATTTTGTTGAAGTCGGGGGGGTCTTTTTCTCTGGGACAACAAAAAGTTTTCCGAATATAAAGGACAAATGGAACTGGATGGGTTTCCCGGAAAGGAGATGGAGAACGCTGTGCTTTTGGTGGGTAAAATATGTAAATCATATGAGCTGTTATTAAGAGCCGGAACTCTGGCTGTAGCGTTTTCTAATTAAAGATTATTTTGGAGGCTTATAAGGATAATATTTTATTTACTGGTAGTCTTATAGGTATTCTTCTCCGTAGAAGAACTTTCTTCTTAGGAGCCTGGATTTGGACAAGCGGAATTCGTTGCAAAGTGCTTGCTTTACGCTCTCAAGCTGATCTTCGCTAGTTAAATGTACTAATCCTTGTACCTGGCGTAGAAGTCTAGGAATTAAAGTCAGCAATCTACCTTTCTAAAATGAAATAAGTCTTCTGAAAAGCCACCTTGCCAATGAATGTCGCTAAAATGCCATATTTCCGCAACCTGAAGAGAAGTTTGTGCGGTACAATCCAGACATCTTAGGACTAAGTAAAATGAAGTTTGTAGAGGCGTATTCAATCTCCAACGCATAATAGTATTATTCTAGACGGTAAAAGTAAGTATGAGCCTACTTTTAGCTCCAGACGAACGTAAACAGAACATATACCGCTCAGGGCTCACGACTTTCGTGCCGTGCGTGTTATATTTCTTCACGAATGGAAGAGACCTATAGTTTCATTATTGCCGGATGGTGATTTCACTTTTGGAAGTTTGTCGAATATTCTCCAGAGGTGGGACCGATTGAAAAACTTTTTTTGTTGGATCTCGAACCTGACCCTACGCCTTAGTAGTTCAACACACTAATCAGTGAGCCACGGCGCCCAGTGCACAGACTGTATGATGTTTAAGGTAAATCACTTTCGCTTTTTAGACAGTGGTCCTGATAGCTCTGGGGCAGGAGACATAGAACTATCCGCACACCTTTAGGGTAAACCAAAATCAATGTTAGGCCAGAAAATGATCGTCCTCACCCATAATTGCCCCATTGCATGTTCATGGCATTTGCAGGCTCCATAGCAACATTACTTAGCCCTCAATTTGAGAAATAATTTGTGTGCTAGCGTACCAGGTGGGTTCAGGATGTGAAAGGACTCTATGTGGCGAAAACTTGGGTAATGGCGCTTTTTTTTACAGCCAATCCAAAGACATCGAGTGAATTTGGTCAAAACTCGGTTTGAAGATACAATGGAACTGGCTTAGTTCAATCCAACAACATGGGAATGATGCTGGAGGATGAAAGACTCAATCCTAAGCCGTGCCTCCTGAAGCACCCAATAAAGAAGGTATTCAACTGCCAAAGACCTCGATCAAGGCAAACGTGTCGTTGTGAGTTTCTCTTAGATAGTTGATGTTATCCAAGGCTATACTCGTACATTAGTGGAGCTCAGCCCGGGAACTCGTTCTACACGTGTCGATTGGTATCTTCCGCTGATAGGATGGTTACCTAACGATGTAAATCTCCATCAGTTTATATATTATTATTGCACTGGGACCTAGTGGTCTATTGTGCCCCCTGCTAATACCTACGACAGGTTTATTCCCTCACTAGAGTTCCCCTCGCAACATAATTCATTGAGAATTGTGTTTGAGGGTCAAACACTCTTACTTTGCCTTGCCGAGGATAGTTCGTCCTAGAGCATCCTCTCTAATCCGGTTTTTCTAAGGAATCTGAGAATGAGAAGTGGGTCCATAGTTGGTATACTATATCCTCATCTGATAGTTGGTACTTGCCTATGTTTTTCAATTTTTTATGGGTCAGGGTCCAGAAGATGTTCTGAAATATCGCTGGACTCATTGCAGAATCTGCAAAGGTCTTCGTTTGTTATTTATAGTTTCCTTAGATGCTCCCCGAGATTGTAGTGTCACATTAGAAAGCCTGTTAGTATACGTAGGTTATTCTTGTTAAAGTAAGTGGAAGCTTCGAATCATTTTCGGTTGTAGTGTCGCAGAAGTTTCTTAGCTTGCCTCAGACCTGGAGTATTAATGCAGGTTCTTGCCCTGTCTTTTACCTCCATCTTCCTGAATTCTTCGCGTATGGTATGACTCCCTATCCCGCAGAATGGTTTAGGTCCACTCCTTCAGTTTAAAAGGCAAATTAGACAGATTCATTTCCTAGAAAGTTGTAGAAAGGGGAAGATTTGTAAGACAGATAAGACAAGAAGGCCGCCAGGTCCTTGACCTTGAAATTGCTCTTATTTCAAGTGAAGTGAGACTGGATTTGAGATATAAAGGATTATCTAACAAAATGGTGTAGCTAGAGGAGCGAACGAAAGTACACGACGTTTAGATTCTTCTTCAGCATAATGGTAAAGGATGACTGTAGAGTCTCCCTGAGAGGCACCTTTGATTCAGGGTAGCACTGTGGTGGGGCAATGTGGCACTTAGCTTTACTAATAAAGAACCTATCTATCTATCTATCTACTACATCAGAAAAGATGCGAGTTCTGCTGCGCGTCGTTTTCCCGTTGAACCACACCAACGTGCTATATTTTGCTTTTCTGGGTGGTATTTTCGAAATTTATTTCAAAACGTTCGAACGTTCTAGGATAATGGTTTATTTGGTTATGCAGCTACATAGGTCAATGCCGGTACCGAATTGGATGTGACCAGTTGATATCTAAGAACTGAAGCAGCAGTGGAATCGGCTTTAACGTCAATCTTGCCCACCAGTGTTACACGCAGATTTTTGTAAAACGCTTGTTTTAGAAATATACCCCACGTATATTTGACAGAACCGTATGCAACGATTCAAAAACGGCAAACGAAACCCGACCGTATAAAAGAACTTCTTGCAGCAAGAAGGAAAGAAGGTAAGTCGTTGAGGAAAAAATGTATAGGGAGGAGCTGTAACGAGTAAATATGGGTCTAGAACGATAGAACTTCATTCTTCTCGAAATGAGATCCAGTGAAGCGAAAGACATACTATCTTACTCTACAAACGGTTTAGTGACCGAACACTGATGGTTAAATTTTAGAGCAGAGTAGTAACGGGCTTATTTTTCTGTGTTGCACCCAGAAGGCAGCCATGACTGAGGAGGTAAAAGAGGAGCACCTGTCAAGAAATGCACTTGGAAGCATACTAGACGTAGAAAGCACTAAAAAATAATCCATCGCCTTCTACGTATGCAACATCCGCCATCCATTGGATGAATGTATGTTACAACCAACGCAAGGCCTATCCAAATATATGCATGCCTGGTCTGATGGCCAGCTGTAGGAAGAAACATCCGGAAAACGCCGTACATTTCCAACAATCCAAATCCTGGAACAAGGTTACCTTACCTCAGATGGGCAGAAGTTGAAGAAATTGACTATCTGACGCTCTATACCCACTTCGGTCTAGACCTCCAAGTACATTTTTCGTCAAAAGAAATGGAAGAAAGTGTAGGCTCCGAAATCGCCCGCCTATTAAAGTTTCCAAGTCATTAGGCTGAAGTCATCAAACCTTATTACGGTGAACTAAAGTTTTTCAGCTCAAATTGCAACCTGACACACTATTGGTGTGTTGGAGATGTCTTCGGAAATGAAAAGGCCGATGAATTAGCTAGAAAACTTTTGGAACTGGACCAAACATTGTTCGGCTCTGACCCGCCTTTTAAAATCCACCATAACCTCAGGCTTTCAAAAGTTCACTAATGAGAGATGGAGCGTATCCTCTTTATGCCATGCGCAGAACTAGAAAGACGGTCTTTCAACGGCGAACTTTCAACGATTCCACCGAAATACATCCTGACAGACCCTCAGCCTATTGCTATTTTTCAGCAAACATATGTGCATACCTTCCTTTCGCAAACACACTGTATACGTACACCCACCAACAGACAACAAAGAGTATTTACAATATCGTAGCATTAGTGCACTTTAGACAGCCATTAGTCCAAGTAAATGTAGATTTTATGCAAAAGACATTCAGATAAATATCTATCACCCGCCCACCACCCCCATTCGTATGAAAATTTCAGAATAATTGCAATATTTCGAAATAAAATTTTGCGCTTTAAACAGAACAAATAAACGTATTCCCGTGAGCGCAGAAAGGACTTCCCCCACCCCTCCTGAACCGTTACAAGTATATTTCATTTGCAGTGGTATGACGATATTCAGGCGCCAGTAAGTGCGAGAAAGCACTCGAAAGTTAAGTGAAAGTTAAGTAGCAAAGGAACGACTCGTACACGCGACTGTTTCAGTAGTAAGTCAGGACTTACCCGTACTGCGTTTGTATTGTACTTGGCTAACAAAAGGATCGCGATAACCCTAGCGACATACTATACACATACACAAATGAACGCAAATTTCAATTCCTCTCCACCAGCAGTGAACCCTTTCACTAGTTACTGTGAACTGTGAACATAGGAAGCGAATTTATAGGTTGAGTGATTTAAGGGACATGCCGCTTTGATTCCTCGAGTTCCTCGAGTTCCTCTCGTTCGCCGTCGTCGTCGTTGTCGTCGAATAAGTTCATAAAATTGAGAAATTCCTTAAAGAAAAGTACGAGTATATACGGACGTTGTATCTATATATACATACCTACATCTTCTAGTACGAAACGACGAATATACAAGAAACATTTGTCCCCTTGAGGCCTACCGTTGTGGGATGGTTAATGGTGGCAACCAACAGTACCTCCTTGTAAGTAAATAAGGAGAAAAAAAAAATGTTTGCCTTTTGTTTGCTTTGGTTGTATTTGCTTTGGATGCTCATTGTAGGACGAGCGGCGCACGCGAGTGAATGATGCTAAGGACTCCTGTTACTGCTCCAGCTTTCTGCTATGTACTTGGATGCTATGATGCTGTATTGCCAAAGGGCTTGATGTAGCGTGGAGCTCTGCTTTCAATTTTGAATTCTTTTTTTTTTTTATGTTTTATGATTTTTTTTTCATTCTAATTTTACTTTTTAATTAAACGTATTGTATAGACATTTGAGCTGTTGTTGTTCTACTTTTGATTCAATGTATAAAACGTGGAGGGCTCAGGAAGTTGTTTGTTTATTCATAAAAAAAAGTAGAGTATACGCAGCCCTTTTTCTTTTGATTCGCAAAGAGTAAGGACATCCAAGTTTGGCACCATAAACAAGCCTTTGATGTAATGTTAAGAGAGCACTTTAGTAGTGGAATTGTTGCAAAGAAGGATGTGATATATTATAGAAGAGATAAGAAAGTTTATTGACAACTAAGAGCTCCTGGAGCGAGACCTCCGCGACGATGAGTAAAAGATACCCTCAAAGCGGCTTGAGAATGAAAAAGACGAAGATTGCAACAGATGAACGGATGTATCTCAGCCGAAGGAGAATAACTCCAAGGACGCTGAAGAATCAAACCCAGAAGCTGAGAAGAAGACACTGGAAGACACGAATCCCCCAGCTATAAGGAGACGGATAGTGGATTCGATAACCAAGAACTCTAAAACCTCTCACTCTATGGGCTCAGGGGGAACCCCGGAGGACTAGATGACCGACTGAGAAGAGGCCTCAGTGAAGAAGGGGCAAAATGACATCTGCACTTCCATGCTTAACGCTTCTAATCTAAAGAAACTCGGAAGAAAGAGAAAGGGAGGTAGAAACACCCAATCCTGTAGACTAACGGCGAAAAGAAGGTTGAGTTGATAGCCATGTAGAGGAATGAGATTTTCAAGACACACACCGTCATCCTTCCACCTTAGGATCGAGTTCAGAAAAAGTTGATGGCGCTACAAATCGGTACAGATTCGGCAAAGTCATTGTCAGTAGACTGATAAAAGAAACTATGAAACCACGTGAACTAACACACACAATCGCTTGGCTAATAGCTGCATAGAAGGAGATCACACACAGCAAGGATGATGAAGAGGACATAGGCATCGCATGGTGGCATCGGTCTTTCACCCACAGATTTATAATGGGTCACAAGACCACCAACCGCATCGCATAAGCCAACATCCACCGTGAAAAGACGACATCGGACGGAATGGAGTAAGAATCATAGGTACGATAGGACTCAGGATAAACTTGCAGTTAAAGGATATGCAACCACAATTATACTCGCAATAGACCCATAGCAAAAGGTACAACACCAGAGAGTAAACTTCTCTGAAAGATACATGAAAAAGCTGTGATAGCCAAAACTACTCAGGCACTCTTGCTTTGCAGGAACAGTTCAGTAAAAACCTACTACCTATGCGCACTAATTTTGAGGTACACCCGTCATCCAGTACACAACATGAATTTGTGTCAGAAGAAACAGACTGGGTTCGACCAGGAAAATTATTGAAAAAAGTGCAGACTAGTTTGCACCTGCATAGCAAGGAAGAACCGTTCTAGGGGTATTCTTGTGACTCACCCTACAAACATGCAATGCAGGTAAGGATCTTCTAGGAGCCCATACTAAGAATAACCAAAGAAGGCATCGCGAAAGGAAAATGGATCGCTTCCGGATAGGCCGAGGAAACGTTTGACTCAAGGCTTAGGAACATAAGCAACTGATGCAACGAATCCAATAAGTGGAAGGTGGAACACTGATTCCGCTTCCATTCAATCATGTTCAAAGTGATATGAGAGGCAGGCCCAGTGAAATAAATTTACCATCACGTGGATGTAAACGGAAATAAAGTACCGGTGTTCGCTTTCATTGGATCAGAACCATTCTGTGGACTGAACAGGCGCAAAATGTAGGATTTCTCGGAGAAAAAAACTATGGGGAATGCAAAAGGGGCAAACTTTGGATGCAACTCCCAAGGCCCTAAGGGTAGTAAGACCTGCATAAACGTGAGCAAAAATTGACTTAGCATTCTAGCACGTTTCCAAACGGGTTATTGTATGCCTAGTTTCACTTATCCCAAGAATTTGGTTAAAGAAGAACGGAATCAGCAGATTTTGCGGGATGTTGAGGAAATCCCAGTCATAAGGAATGAGTTCTGTTCCACAATAGAAGGGATAATCTGGGAGTGCACCCAACTATTATTTAGTGGATCTACCATCGCTAGATCCACTAAAGATACTCCAGATCAGGGAGCACAATAGATCTAAAGGGTGACTTGTTTTTCACGATCCACAATTGTTCGACCAAGCATCAATTCATCCACAAAGATTGGTGCGGCATCATCGCACCTTATTTCTTCGAAATGAGGAAAGAGACACCGTTACCGTCAATGGTCCCTGGTATAGAGCGATGATAACCGACTTTCTGTGACCAGAGCTCGACAATATCGATATATCCGAGATGTGGTTCCAACAAGACGGCGCTACATGCCATACAAGCTCGAAGTGGGGAAGGAGTAATTTGGCGACTGGGTCATCTCACGGCGAGCATTCATCAATTGGCCGCCGCGATCATGCGACTTGACACCCCTCGATTATTTTCTCTGGGGCTACGTCAAGTCCTTATTCTACGCTAACAAGCCAACCACTTTGGACGAGCTCGAGGCCAATATTCAAGACGCTATTGCCGGAATAACGCTGCTCATATTCAACCGAGTCATCAAAAATTGGACCGACGGCTTGAAGCACTGTAGCTTCAATTTGATACCTCATAAAAGGGGATGGACCAATTGGCCCTGTGCACAACAAGCCTCAACATATGGATATCTTCCAGTTCTGTTAGTTAAATAAATTAGTTCCAACAAGAGTTAAACTTCTGCGGTACAAATCTGATAGGTCAAACCATCAAAAGGATGGTAAGACAAGGTTAGGTTAGGTTAGGCTGGAGGGGCTTATCACGGGGGCCATACGGTCCATTGTGTTTCCCTTTTTGTTGTGTGGAACCTATATTTACAACCTTTGTCTTGCGGTGGGTTCTGTAGCAAACCAGTCTGCGTTTTTTATGGAGCCCATCATGTTCCTAAGTGGAACTTGTTCGATTACATTGCAACAAGACTAGGTATTTCTATTTCCTACGCAAATTTCTTCTCAAACACCCTCCGAATGGTACGTTACTTCCAAAAGACTTCAAACCACAAACACACGGATTATATCCGTTCTCCCCTTCTCAACTCATCCAAATGCACTTAATTACAAATAAATCTTGGATTACATAATCTCAACGGATAAATGCGGTAAGAAGATCACAAAAGTAGTACAAGAAAAGAATAAAACAAAAGTGAACAAACAGAAACGGCAAATGCTATTAGTTCAAACAATTACCAGTGGATTATAAAACATAATCAATGAGGCATTGCAGAAAGCGAAAAAGCCACCGAAAAAGGATTGCGAACGGAGCTCCTGCCTTTTTCTTTTCAGTGGAAAAGCTAAAACAGAACAGGAAAACTTTCGTAATCCTAAAGGATTACTTATAATTTTTATTTTTTATTTTTTCTTTCCTTTCGCGAAGTGAAATTGTTAGCCTGGTGAAAGGAGTGATACTCGTATCTAGGAGGGCAGTACAGTGGTGTGTATTGAAATTCTCATTACTTACGCCAACTGCACGACCAGCAATTGAACGTAATATCCAATATCCAGTGAAAACCTTGAACGGAAAGTTAGTGTGTTCATTAAAACTAAAAGGTCCAGTTGAACTAATTATGTATATTCATAAGTCGTACTTGTATCTATGATGTTGAATACTTAAGTAATTGTGATGAAATTTACATTTTAACGATGTACGAGTATTGGTCAGGGTTTTCAAGGAGAGCGAAGAAAAAAAAACTTGCTTTCCGGAGATTACTCTTAATTTGATTAAAAATTTCACTGAAAGGGTTGAATTGGAAATGCTGAATACGACAAAAAATAAATTCGTGCTAATATTGGCTCTTTAATCTTCTCACCATATCCACTTGGTTATCCAGTTAGCTTTGATATTTACCTGAAAAACAAAAAAAAAATAAGAATACAGTGTGAGTTAGAAAATGGCTTAAGATATCAGCCTGAAACAGGGATAGATAAGGCAATAAAATAAATTGCATATAAATATTTTTTTCAATAGTTTCGGTCTTCCCTCGTACCTTCTGATCAAAAAGTACTCGGAATTTCCCATTCAAACAAACCTCGCTTGAGATATTGTCAAAAGTTTTTTTTTTTAGGTTGGTACATCTGTCATCTGACGCTAAGTTTGAGCGCCATTTGTCGGGAGTTTGTGCGTGATAGCTTTGTAAACAAGTCAGTATTCGTTGTGTTCTGCGAATTTCGTTGAATTTGATGTCGCTAAAGAAATGCTTTCTTTGGGCCAAAATGTTATCGATGGCATCATTACCGGTGACGAGACATGTTTAACTGCTGGTCGTGCAAGAATATGACATCGAAATTAACCAATAATCATCGGAATGACGCTTCTCAGACGATCCAAAAAACAAAAAACCAGGGCTCTCATCGCGTAAGACGACGATCGTCTAACGACATCGTTTCGACGATTGTATTACTTCGTGTAACACTAAAATAGTTGAATCGTTTGGACGACGGCGTTTTGGACGATTCACTAATGCTTCGTATAACTTATTGAACTGTCAAATACCGACGATTCAACGATTGCTATTTTACAATCGTTTTAAACTTCGTGGTTGATTTTAGTTTTGTTGATTACATTTTAAATAAAAATCATAAAAATAGTAGCGTCGGCATTACAATGTGTTGTTTTTCGATGACGAAGAAAGTGAAAATTCGGTCGGTCTATTGCGAATGCGAAGGACGCTTAGAGATGCATCGGATCCTCTTTCACTTCCAACGAAAAAGTAAAAACATTATAAACTATTTTTAAACAGTAAACTTGCTGAATCCAATTTTGCATTTTAGTTTTATTCAACGTTTTCGCTTATCAAAAAAGGCGTTTGTACTAGTGTTGGAAACTGTTAACCCAAGGAGCGGCTCGCGGTCAACATACATTCCACCAATTTTAAGGCTTGGTGCTACCTTAGAGGTCCTAGAGGAGGCGAGGAGGCGACCAATGGTTGACTGGTAACGATTTTGGTATTTCTGTTGGACAAAGTACCCTTTCAGAGATAGTTTGTGAGACCATAAAAGCGTTAGAACCAAAGCTCTGTCCAATCTGGATTACATGGGATATGGACAACGAAATACGAAAGAAAGAGACAAAGCAGTGGTATTATCAGAAATATGCAATCCCAGGAAGTAAGTATAAATATCCTCGGTTCTTCGAATTATACTAGTGATTGTATTTCCATAGTAAGTGTGTTAATTAATATTTATTATTAGTTAACTAAAAGTTATTGAATACTTACATGTTTTCGAATTTTGACATTTAATGTGTTTAATAGTTCTTAAACTGTTTCTCAAACTGTCAACAGCTTAAACGATGGACGACACGACGGGATGATGCGATTGTCATGTTACACGAAGCAAACTTTTGACGACGTCGTTTAATATAATCGTTTGGAAGATGATCGTCTTAAAAGTTACACGATGAGCACCCAGGACAGAGTCGATCCAAAATTAAGGCTTTGTTGACAGTTATCTTTGATTGCCGTGGTGTGGTCCACTCCGAATTTCTTCCGCCAGGCCAGACAGTAAATAAGGAGTATTACGTGAGCGTATTAAAGCGTTTGAGGGAAAATGTTCGTAGCAAGAGGTCAGAATTGTGGAGAAACAACTCGTGGCTTTTTCACCACAATCATCTTGTATACTAATTTATCAAAAACAACATTCATACCATTCCGCAAGCTCCATATTCACCTGACATGGCTCCTTGTGACTTTTTCCTATTCCCACGACTCAAGTTATCACTTCGCGAAAAGCGTTTTGAAACGATTGAGGCGATAAAGGAGAATTCGCAGAAGGAGCTGAATGCGATTCCAAAATCGAACCGTTTTCGTTTTATTGAAGAATTCCGGGTACTTTTTGATCAGAAGGTATCTGATAAAACTTAAGAAATGCCATCTGAAATAACATCATCAGCTCTGCCATCAAATCCGACTCTCTCCTCCTCGATGGTTAGTCTAGGTTAGGTTAGGAGGGAAGTACACCTAAGTGCTTATAACGGGGGCCATACGGTCCATTGTGTTTCCCTTTTGTTGCGTGGAACCTATATTTAAAAAGCTTGTCTTGCGGTCGGTTCTGTTGCAAACCAGCCTGCGCTCTTTATGAAACATATCATGGTCCTAAGTGGAACTTGTACGAGATCTGCTAGTTCGTGAAAAAGCCAGTTTCCTATATGACGGAGGCAGCGGTTTTGAAAATTTGGGCAATCACATAACAAGTGTTTGATGGTTTCTGTCTCCTCTATATTTTGACAGCTCCTGCAGTGGTCGGATGTGTTGATGCCTAGTCTGGCAGCCATTTCCCCTATCGATCAGTGCCTGTTAGCGCACCTATCAAGATGCGAATTTATTTTTTATTCATCGCCAATAGACTTTTTGTTCCGTTTTCATCCACTGTCGGCCATAAGCTGCGAGATATGACACAGTCGCTTCTGGCAGACCATGCAGAGTTTAGGTCTATTTCCTATTGGAGCTTCTACTGATATCCGAGTATGTTGAAAATCCAATGCTGATACCTTTTTAGCTAGTTTAGCTGCTGTCTCGTTTCCTTCTATATTACTATGTCCAGGTACCCAGCAGAGAGATACGTCATGGGTATTGCATATTGTGTTCAATGTATTACGTCATCTGAAAACTGTTTTCGATCTGACTTCCTCGCTATCTAGTGCTCTGGTTGCCGCTTGACTATCCATGAAAATTGTAATCTTTGAAGGATTTAGTTTTTTGCTAGTCTGTGCAGCCCTATCAATGGCGAAGACCTTAGCTTGAAAGATGCTACAGTCAATCGAAGGTAGGTAACCACAGAGTTAAAGAAAAAACACCTAAAAGCCGTAATAGCTTCTTTAAGAGTTTTAACTGGTCGCTATGCTTCCTCGATAACAACGTGGATATGATCACTGACACTATCTTAAGTATGAATGACCCAAGGCAAACTCGTGGTTTGACCAGAGCTGTAAAGAGGCTATCAGGTTGAACAAATTAAGTTTTCAGTTTTATAAAGCCAACAAATCTGAGGAAAACGGAAAAAAGCTTAAAGAAGCAAGAAAATATCGCATACACAAATCCGCTGGTCCAGATGGTATCTCCCCCATAGTTCTGAAGAGGTGTTCTTCCACGCTGGCGAAACCTCTGCGTAAGCTTTTTTGTCTATACTACACTTCTGGGCACTTTCCGAGTAGATGGAGAACAGCATTTTGTTGGCACACGGATAGGCGGACACATATGGCTAAATCAAGATAACTTTCGACGGCGATGAGGATCGCATATATGTTTACTTATGGGGGTCTTTTAAAAAACTTACTCAACAAATACTGAACGGATTTTAATGAAGTACGGTTGCTAAGTATTTTACTACCATTCGGGATTCGAACTAAAAATCCGTCGAATGTAACTACGTATGCAGGCATTCTGGGACTCATTTGACATTTGACTCGTTTGACATTTGACTCATTTGACATTTGACTCGCGATCTGAACTCAATTTTGATCCATCTGCTGAAAAGGTTCTGGTATAGGGTATAATATATAATAAATAGATACAAAAAAAAGAAAACGCTAATCCATATGATGAGTATTTTGGCGCTAACAGCTAATATACGAGTAGTGAATGAGCTAGCTTCTCGCAGCCATCCGTACTGTGTGACACGAATGGTAGGAACCTACAGTTGTAGGCCATACTTTGAAAGTATTGACGTGAAAAATCTAAAAAAGTTGAATGTTTGTAAAGTCTTAAGATTACGCGAAAAATATAAAGTCTAATGGCGCAAGTCGTTTTAAAAAACATGATAAACTGCGGGGTTAAAAATCACCGTACCATACTTTAACCTCTGCTTCAATCGATTTGGATGTTTTAAAGATATCTTTATTAATGCAAGGCCCAACTTTCATCATAATCCGTTAAGTGGTTCTTGTGTTAGTTGTGTGAAGAAAACGATTCAAATTTTTAAAACTCCTCCACACATTTTACCGCAAATTTCAGGTCAGACAACTACCACACCAATCACAATTTATGAGGCAGATTTCATCAAAATCTGTTCAGACATTCTTGAGTAAAGAAAGATGATATAAACATTTTGGGACCCCACATCTTATTCAGACTCCATCCGATGACAATTTTTTTTACGAAAATACCTACATACATATGTACGTATCTGGACGGGATAAACACCCGAAACAAATTTCATCAAAATCTCTTGAGTAGTTCTCGAGGGAGCCGTGTAAGAACAAAAATACAGGCAGACATGGTTATATACAGGTTTTGACCTGACTCTTACGCTAAGGCCACGTACTGAGCGATAGCTTATCGCTATTTTTGTAAGCGATAGAGCGACGTCGCTCTGTATTCAATTTTGTTTTAATTTTTTAGTTCATCGCTGAGCGACGAAACATTTTTCGTTGCCTCAATTGTCAATCGACTGAAAAAAACGGAGAAAAAAAAGTAAAAAGTTCACCTAATCAAGCTATTCTACCCAGACGAATTCTATAGGGCGGTCCCTGAAGTAAGAATATGGAAAAAATAAGCTCCGAATGTTTTTTTTTTAAAAGCTGCGCGCGCCGCAGTGATTATGAATACAGAACACGGGCGTTTAGGAAAATGGGGAAGAGGAACAGAGGAGAAGCCTGTGCACATTGGCTTTAAATGTTTGAAGGTTGTAGTGATGGAGAAATACAGAGCCTGGTAGATCATTCCACATTCGTGTCGTTCGGTTTATAAACGAATCCCTACATTTGACAGTACTACCGAAGTTACGCTTTAGGGAAAACTGATGTGCATTCGAAGCATATCGCGTATTGCGGGTGAAATTTTTAAGGGGACGAATGCAACTGGCTATTTCGCTGGAGCATTGAAAATAGCGATAAAATAGGGAGAGACACGAGACATTTCTCCGATGTTCACGTGAATGTATGGAATTCACTAATATCTCTGTCACCCATAAGTTTTAACGAGCGATTCTGCACCCTGTCTAGAATGTGCAGAACGGTCTTGGGTGCACCATACCAGATATGGGCGTTATATTCTAGCTTAGTGGATGAATGCCTTATAAATTTACGCCAGATCAGACGGAGTAAAATATTTCTTGCACCGTTTAAAGAATCTCAGACATTTTGCAGCATGTGTACATATGTTGACGTTCTTCTTCTACGGCTGAAGAGCAAGGAAGGTGAGTTAGGGAACGAATATGAAAAATATGAAAAACTGAGGGTGCTATCATCAGCCACGGAATGGATTCTATTAGAAGTTGCAGACAAAAGATCATTTATAAAAATAAGAAAGAGAGTCGGAGACAAAACAGAGCCCTGGGGAACACCAGCATTTATTTGGTATACAGACTTGAAGCCGTTCAAGACAATTTGTATTGAAGGCCCCGAAAGGTAATTTCTAATCCATTGAAGAAGAGTTTCAACGACTCAATTTGCACGCATTTTCGACAAAAGAGCCTCATACCAAACTCTGTCGAATGCCTTTGAAATATCAAGCGTAACCATCTTAGTTTCGTCGAAGTTATGGAGAGATTGGTTCCACTTCTCGGTGAGATATGCCATCAAATCACCAGTGGACGCTTTGAATGCTTGATTTCAGCTGGCTCAAGCCGGCTGGTTTTTGGCAGGACAGCCATAGGGTTTAAGAATAAAAATTTTACAGATAAGCAGTGGAATGAAGTTGGACAAATTTGTAATTGTTCAGATGAGTTTTTATTAATAAATATTAAAATACAATTTTTTATTTAATGTCCAAGCTCACAAAAAATATTGTAACTCATTTCTCATATTAACGCTGTTATAATGGAACTATTATAATGGAACTTTTGTTCTTGACTGTCTGCATTTACTTTAGTTATCTCATTATCAACAGACAGTACTAACATGCGAAGGTATTGCCAAAATCGGTCTCGATAATGATCTGACCTATCTCGATAAGGATGTACACTAAATCTTCGTTTTTTCGATCGTAGAATAAATTTATAAACCTGAAAACGGCTTTCTAGTAAAAGACTACGACGAACCCCACTTGACAAAGACATTTTCGTAACTAATCGCTCAAGCATGACGCTCAATCACTCGTCGCTCAATCTCTCATTCGCTCGTCGCTCAGTGCGTGACCTTAGCCTTACAAGTACGATCATAGATACAAATTTTCTCTGGATTAACAAAAAGATACAGCTAAAGTAGGGGCAGGTATTATTAAAGAGGTCCGACTCACACTTGACCAATTTTTTTAATTACGATTATTAGAGACGTTTTCAAGAAAGCCAGTTGTTTCAAAATTTAGTCGACAGACAGTGCTTCACCAATTTAGTGGTGAAGCACCGTCTGTCTATGTTGTTACCAAAGATATGATACACAGACAGTTCAGTAAAATGAAATTCCAGCTAAGATGACGAATATAATACTTCAAAATCTATGCAGATACACATATCTATATGTGCTATAGAATCTATCCAACTAAATAATATCACCATAACCGACAGATTGCGTGATTTGTAAATGAATTATTGTTCGATGACCCATTTCAAATGCTAGGCGACCTTGTCATTCTTCATGAAGCGATGTAGTTGTTGTTTGTTATCTTTTAAATATAGAAACTGACTTGAGTTGATGATTTAATTCTCGCCACCTACGAGTATATGCCATATTCGACGCAAATAGTTTAAGTTTTGTAAACAATTTAATGAAAACCGGTACATACCAGAATCAGTAGGTGAAGTGACCTAAATTGGGGTATACTCGTAAGTGACGTATCCGTGTATCTTTTATGACCTAAATATGCATGTAGATGTTGATTGATATTTTTATCATCAGATATAACTACATACGTATATATGTATCTATTTATAGACAAAAAGGGTCTTGGGAAAGTAGTACTTGAAGTACTGAATTCTTTACTTTCCCCAATCATAACTTTTTAGCGACGTTTTTTTTTACGTTCATTGCCTGTTTGTGCTCCCATACGTCATATAACCCCCACTTAATATTCACACATAGCAACAATCTAGCAACGCATAGGTATATCTGTATATCGATCTCCAGAGCTCAATCGCTGTCAAAACGTACGTAAAAAAAGAGAACAATTTTCAAGGCTGCTCGCCGCCATAAAAAAATATTTCTTTTCAAATAAACAGCAAAACAAGATGACATAACATCTCGGCCTCCCCTAAAGGCAATCCTCATATTTCACTACGATTAAGTTTCGCTTTCCTTTCGCTTCTGTTACTTTTATTTGTGTCGTAAAAAGCGCTCTGTTTAGATATACGTCAGAGCTACCGTGCTCGTAACCCAGAGACACACATTTCGCCCTCAAAATTACATTACGTTATATACTCGTAGTAGAAGCTCAGCCGCCACCATCCCCACTACCGTTGAGTCGTAAACTTTGTAGTCATATCGACGACCACTTCAAAAAGGTCCTTCCCAGAGCGCGAGCGGGTGGGCCAACAAATAAGACGAAAAAAACAGGAAAAAAAAAAAACTCAAAACCCATTACTTGCTTTTAAAGTAATTTCATAGCAGCGGTAAACGTATCCACCACCATCATTCAACCCCCACCACGATCATCATCAGCTAGGACATGCTTAAGCTCTTCTTTCTTTCTACTTTGCTGGCCTCCATATCGGACGGACTAATGTAATAAAATCTTCAACGACGACTCTCCAAATGCTTACTGTATCACATGAATTGTGCTAGAGGGTGTCCTAAACCAACCCACCCCCACCCCCGCCCCAACCAACCAAGCCAACCCCAAGAGAATGTAAGACGGATGAATTTATGTGTCTTATATGTGTTGGGTGGCCCAGTAGAATGAGCCACCACCACCGCTGCCGCCGCCACACAGCAACAGTGCTAAACAACTCTCCTCAATTACTAAGAACGCCAAAAAGGATGTCATTTCGTATTCCAAATTGGGAAAGTTATAAGCTCGACAGATATACCATCCCAACCGGCTTGTATCTATGTGCGAGCCAGCCGCCAGAGGAACCAAAACAAAACATGGAACAACGCGATACGAACGAAAGAAAAATCCCTTTCCGGGGGGTGAATTGCTACAGTCAGACACAAAACACACATCCCTCTGAATAATAATAATGTCGTTTGTTTATACACATACACACACACATACATCCACCCACACTCATATATATGAATGACAACGCGTGTGCGTTTTCAAACACAAACCAGGATGGAAAATCTAAAAAAAAAAAAAAAAAAAAACGGAGAACAAAAATCAAGTAAAGAACGATGAGGAACAAAAACAAAACCGAAGAAGAACAAGACGACGAATAAATTTCCTATTTCGAAATGTTATCCTAGTTTGTTTGCACAAGTGTTTGCGCGCACATGTGTGTGTGTGTGTGTGTGTGGTTGTATCTGAATGAAGAGACATGGTTACGCATTAAAATGAGTTTGCCGCCTTTTACACATACACTATGTGTCCCTATGTTTTATAGTCTGTTGTATGTTTTATAGTATTGTTGTTGTTAGTTTAACATTTCAACCCCGAACTACAATATCTAACCACCCTACCTACTAGCAACACGCCCCATTTTGTGCTTTTATTTACTTTATAACAAAATTTTGCGAGATGTGTCTGAATGAGGTTGAGTGGGGATGTTCTTTCGGCAGCGTTCAAAATTTGTTTTTTTTTTTTTAGAAAAAGACACAGACCCATGCTTATAGGGGTAGGGCAATTGGGATGAGTTTATACACTAAAATATATTTTTTGGCTGACATGCAACATTTTGGCGGATATTTAATGACGACTAAGGATATTACTTTGATGAATTGCTAGAGTTTTGGCGGATTTTATTGTCTTTTGATGGATTGTTTCGGAAGGAAATGAAATGAACCTCAACAGACGGCAGTGGTTTTGTATTGAATGTATGTACATATACTCGTACTTATGTACGAAATGTTTATTAGATTCCAACGTGACCTAATTAAATTCAAAGAAAGATTGCTGGCATTTCGTTCGTTTTTAGTAAGGACGTCAGTAAAACAAATTGTTTTGTAAGTACGAGTAGATAAGGCATTTACAACTTAACTTTGATTAAATCAACAGCAAAAAAGGTAATATGCTGAAGGTTACTGCTATTGTTTCTCCAACCACTTATCATTTCGACTAAATCCGCCCACAGAGATACGCCCACTTTTAAATATTTTTACGAGAAACTGAAAATGATTTCCTTAACAAACATTCGCATTCTCAACAATTCGTCAATACGTTGTGTAATGCTACGCCTACTTTTTGGGGGCGTTTTTATGATGGAAAATCATCAAAATCCATGAACTTCTTCTCTTTACAATTTCAAAAGATGATCGCTTCAAAAATAAAATTTTACGTCCACTCACTTATCGGCGGAAACTAATACATTTCTTGCTAAATGTTCGTACCAAAGAAAAAGAATATACACACTATATACAAATGATCAGTACCAACACCGATCCATCTGTCCGTATGTCACTAGCTTTTGAGCCTTAAATCTCGAGCTAAAGATATGAAATTTCACATTTCGGCACTCTATGATCCGAAACAGTAGAAGTACGCCCACTTTTTGGAGGCGTTTTCCTCAAAAAAAGCATATTTTGCTTCCTGAAAACCATTTAGGGCGATGAATAAATCTATTTTCTCATTAGAACGCGTTAGCTTCGGTTACAGTCACACCCACTTTCTTCGTAACAACAGTCTTTCTGATAAAATCTCCTTTTTGATGATAAGCGTATCTGGAGAGATTTTTATGACATTTGCGTAGGTAGTTTCATCTAAAAATTTTTAAAATCATCTTTGATAACCGCCTAACGCAAGAAGGTTTGAACGTATTTTGATGAAATTTGCCTTGCAAGCTCATACTAATAAGTATACTAGGAGTCTCCCTTGAACATTATAAAAATCGGACGGATGGTATGTAAGATATGAGGAGTGTTCTGGTAAATATTTCCAGAATGATGTTTTCCCCCTTTAAGATCTGCGCCAGGGTAAACCTTAAGAAGAAAGTTAGGGGCGCTAGAATTCATATATTTCCATATAGTCAATTAACTCTAAGCATTGAGTTCATTACTCAGTCTACTCCAAGCTTGGTCAAGTGCTGCATTGATGGCTTGTAATCTCTTAGCTAACTAGAGCTGACTCATCTACAGCATTATTAGTCCCAGCATTTTTTTGTGGCGACAACTGGGCGGTTGTCAAAGCTTTGATTAATACCTGGGAGAACCAACTTCATCTATCTCGAGCTAAGGTAATCTCTAAAAAAAAAATAATCAAGCCGTGTTTCTACAGAAAAATCCTTACACTTAAGGAAGGTATAATGAAGCTAGAGGGTGTCCCCATATGATATTGTTGCCTGAGATTAGATTTTAATAAGTTCAACCTGTCTTCAGAGGCAGAATGCCTGGAATGCGATGAAACATCTGAGCATATTCTTTAAGAATGTCCGCCACTCAGATGAGAGTACGCTGTCTTAACCGGATTTAAGACGGCGTATCTTCCACAGAGTAATACTCTCGCGGAGTTTAGAAACTTTTCTAATTAGGTTTTATGTACCCTAGGCTAATACAAAGGACCTTTCAGGTCGTAGTGTCAGCCATTGGGCAGGGTCAAATGTAAGAGAACAAAAAAGTCTCAAATCATCGCCTCGCGATGAATGGACTGCAGAATTCTATCTAAAACGAAAGTTTTCAAGAAAAATGAAGTCAGCGCGAGAAACGAAAAGATTTGATTAATGATTCTGACCTCATCATAAGATTAGATTTGGTAACAGGAATTTTAATTTAAGATTAAGGCTCGATTTTACATGAGTGGAGGTTAGTAGATTTCACACTATTTACTCTCTAGAACCTACCTGTTCTTGCCGAACTTTATTGCCATTGAAGCTGGCACTATAAGACTGTTAAGGCTATAAATGACGTCTCTAAAGAAGGACTGTGCAATGGGGCCACACACATATATTGCCTACATACAGTCGACACTGTGATGGAGAGAGGGACAAGGATATAGAAGAGAATTAAAGATTAAGAAGGAAAATATAAATTTTTTTTTAAATATTAGCCGCTCCTGACCTGGAGAAACATGATGGCATGATGCTTATTTGCAGGCGAAATCTGCTCGCCTTTTCAATATTGGATCCAGGTATATCTGGTAATCTCTTAGGAAATCACAGAGTCAAACAGGCAAAGTTCTCCGCACCTATCCAATATCCGCTGCTTGTTCGGGATTGTTAACTAGTAAATAAGTACTTATTCATAGCTAACCTTTATATCTAAAGGTCATTCCACCATCCATAACCCGTGGATCCAAACTTCACTAACAAATATTTCAAATTCCGTAGAACTCAGAATTATACAGAACACATTTGTGCGTTTGAGGAGTCCATTTCCAAGTTGTACGCATATACATACTTCAACGCACATCCGTCAAACCCGAGGCTTAGGCTGTCAGTAAATAGCCCTAGGGATACCAGCAACGTCATTGTGGATGCGAGGACTGCCATTTGTCTCTCAAAGATTCGTCTACACCATCTCTTCTTTCAGAATCCTTACAGAAATTTTAAGACATACACTAAGTAGTTCGATGTGATGCTGAGGCTCAAGTGGGTTGGACTACTGACTTACTGGGTACAGATTTGAATATCAGCACGGAAACTTTTTTTTTTCAAAGTACCTACATACGAATATATACCTATTGCGAATGAACGACAAACTTTGTGGACATAGATGTTTTGAGAAGCTTCTAAATTTGCCGTTCAGACAATCAGACCTGGAAATATAGTACAGGGTCTTCCAATAGGGACTTCCGAACTTTGACAGTTGATAGCGGCCACATTGTTGAAGCTACATCTGTCAAATTGGCTGTCATTTATTCATTCTGTTTTGCCAAATCACCATGGATGGATATAGCGTTCAACAACACGTGCAAATAATAAAATTGTTTTATCAAAATGGGTGTTCTGTTCAGGCAACGTTCCGCGCGCTTCTCCCATTTTACGGTCGCCATAATCGTCCTTCCGAGAGGACTATTCCCAGTGTGGTGGATAAATTTGAGTCCACTGGTTCATTAAACGATCAACCAACACCCATACGTCGACGAAACGCAAGATCTGCCAAAAACATGGCCGCTGTCCGTGAGAGTGTGCAGGAGAATCCGAAGCAGTCGATTTCGCGTCGCTCACAAGAACTCGGCCTTTCCCAGACCACAACTTGGTGAATTTTGCATCGTGACTTGGGCCTGCACCCGTACAAAGTTCAACTGACCCAGGAGCTAAAAGTAAATGACCATAGACAACGACGTGTGTTCGCTGAATGGACTCTGGAGCAGTTGGAAACTGACCGCAATTTTCATCGAAAAATCATCTTCAGCGATGAGGTCCATTTCTGGATGAATGGGTACGTCAACAAACAAAATTGTCGAATTCGGGACGATACCAATCCACATGAGATCCAAGAGCGTCCAATGCATCCCGAAAAAGTTACTGTTTGGTGTGGATTTTGGGCTGGCGGCGTCATCGGTCCATATTTCTTTGAGAACGACGTTGGCCAGGCGATCACCGTCAACGGCGAGCGCTATAGGTCAATGATTACCAACTTCTTTTGGCCTGAATTGGATCATATGGACACCAACGACATGTAGTTTCAACAGGACGCCACTACGTGCCACAAAGCTTACGCCACATTGGAAATTCTGCACGAGGGATTCGAGGGCATGGTCATCTCACGTGGAGGTGATGTGAACTGGCCACTACCGAGATCGTGCGATTTGACCCCGTTAGACATTTTCTTGTGGGGTTTTCTGAAGTCGCAGGTCTATGCGAATAAGCCACAAAACACAACATAACCCATGCCATCGGTCAAATTTAGCCTGATTTATGCGCCAGAGTCATGGACATTTCGGATGCGCGCCACCCAGAGAAGCCGCGGCGGACATTTGAACGATGTTATATTCCATACATAATGGCATCGATAAACCTTTTAAGCGAATACAAAATGTCGATGATATCTCATACACACTTTGTTTCATTTAAATTTAAATATAGGAAGCGCTTAATGAAAGACCCTTTAGATGTCTTTCATGTGGGTCCTAGACCCTCCATTGATTTTCTATGCCTTCTTCAACTTCTACCTGACTGAAATTGTAGATTATTAGGTTGCCGCCTTAGCGGAACTATTGTTCCCCGCTTCCTTCGTTATATGCCACCAAAGACCTTTCAAAATGTTTGAAGCTAAATTTCCAGTTAATCCCGTGTTCACCGTGTAGAGGTGAAAATGTAAAAACAGGAATAAGTGTATAATATCTCACCGCTATTGCTAGCTATAGGAATACTTAAGAACTGATTCAGCTTACAAGATCTCAAGCTCGCTCCAGAGAACATTTAATCTTCCTACGCCAATTGTTCGCAATTTGTCTTCCAAATTAGAGCACTCTATTTCGTAGCATGTTACCAATCTACGCCACTTGAATTATTTAGCCACAAAGCTATTGAATCTTAGGATAATGTAAGGTGCTTGCAGACTGTATTCCATATAATGCAGAATTTTGAGTTTAACTCATTTTTTTTCGAGATACATGTTCGAATTAAAAACAATTAAAATCTCCATTTGTAACTGTCATAAAGCGTAATGCATCCAATTCAACTCTCTATCCCAAAGACATCAACCACTGTAGATGTTAAGCCTCAGGACATAGAGGACACCAAATTACTTTTTGTTGCTTGTTTTCTTTTTTTTCCATTTAAACATACTTTGAATATGCGCTGCCTTTTCGATGGCGCAATAGTATCATCTTCCAGGACAGCCCCAACAGCTCTCTCTAGTCTCCTGTATCTGCCTAACATCCTAATGAATGACTCTGTTTTGCCTGGCGAATCCATATGCAAATTGTTGGCACCCATGACTAACTACAGAGCGAGATAAGGATCCATAAAACCGCAAAGTACTGGAGAATGCTCGCCGACGGCCATAAACACAGAGACGTGCTATGTTTGTGTTCATCTCCTTTAGAAAAAAAAAACTTCTTCTATAGCGTGATGGCGCTGTTATTTGTTTGCTGTTCTTAGTAATTTTTCACCTGATATCCTTTCAGAGGCAGAAACAGACTGCGGGCCGCTACTACCTTTTTTTTTTTTTTACTTCACATTTTTGCTCTTTCGCATTTTTAACTCTCAAAGGATTTCCATATCCTGAATTCCTATGCAGTATAGCCTTTTGTTTTTTTTTCTACTTCTTCTCCTTCGTCATCCTTTATCTTTGCTTAAATGATTACCCCGAAGGCAAAAAGCCTAGATTCAGAATCTCGTTTCTGCTATGGCCTAAGAGAGAGGAGGCGAGGCAGCACTGTACATTTGCGCGTACCCTTCTTCTTTTGTACGACATTCAACATGACAGTTGAATGGATCAAAGGATCGTTTTGTGTTGCACGGCACGGGGGGAGAGTTGAAATTTGCAAAGTCAATACAAGTGAAGGGGATTTTAATTACATTTCGGTGCGAAATGAATTAAACAACACAAACACACATACACACACACACAAAATGGCCAAGGATCAAATAAATCACATTCAAAATATGTGCCCAATGGCCATTCTTACAATACGGCTAAAGCAGATAACTCAACGGGCGGTGAGATCAAACAGTGTTAACATGCGGTGGGATTTAATTTTTCCTCACACATTTCACACGTCCCACGGAGAGAGGCACGGAATGGTCTGTGCCCTAAAGCCATGTGTGTGCTATTTTAGGATAACAACTAGAACAGTGGAATTTTTCAAAAACAGAAAACGTCATAATTTTCCCCATTTTATTTCTCCTCTCCTTCTCTTCTTCCTCGGGCTTTATTTATGATTCTTTTACGGAGTATCCGGTTGAGTTTTTTCATATCCTTAATCCCTGGGGGAAAATTGTCAGAAAACCGTGAGAGAAGACAAACAACAATAGAAGGAAAGGGCAACTCCAGGATAACAAAGTTATACAACACTTCAATTGCCAAACAGGCGCGGGCGAAGGGCAATAAATTGCGTATACGACGTGGTGAACGTGAGCAACAAAAATTTAACAAAAAAAACAACGAAAACTCAAAACAGGACTCTCATATAAAGAAGAGACTAACCGAACGGCAGTACTCATCCACGTTATCCTTCATCAGCCACTCGGACGGAAGATATTTCATTTTCATTCTATAAATCATTTTCTTTTGTTTTCCTTTCCGCTGTGCTCCTGTTTTATTTATTTTTATATATTTTTTTTTTTTTTCCTTTTTATTCCCTCTGTTGGGCAGTTTTCTTTTGTTTGTTTGTCTCTATTGTTTTGTTCAAGTTTTATTTTTCAAAACGGTAATTGTTTATGACGTGATATTAGGAAATTCTGTTTGTAGGAAGATATGTCCTGTGCGCCCGCCCCCACAGTTTGACCAGAAAATTCGTTTATATCCTGATGACTTTTTTATGAATAAAAAAAAAAAAAAAAAAAAAAAACATTATTTAGTCATTACCGCTGTCCTTGTGCTAAATGGAAATGGAATTTCAATCTTGCTTTGTTCTCTTGCTCGAAGGATGCGGGGAATTAGGAAAAACAACGCTAACTGTATTTAAGAGGAAACTTTTGGGGTTTTTTTGTTTTTAGGAAAGTTTTTCGGTTTTTTTTTTTTTTTTTCTTGTTTTTTGATGAGTGGATGAAATGTTTGTATGGCAATGTGACATTCTAATTGGAATGGACACTTGAAACTTTCAATGTTCAAAAAAGATGGGAGTTTTATAATCGATCTGTAGTCAGAAAGTTTCAAGTCCTGCTTGATGACATGGTTAACATTTTTCAAAATAAAACATTCCTTTAAGTGAAGTAGATAGTAGTCATCTTGGTGCTTCTCTAGTAGGAAATGTAATTATCTCAACGTAAATTGTTGTCCACAAAATGAAGAGTTTAACATATAGATTTAGACTATGGAGAGGCGCACTCTGTTCTGCCCAGAGGTGGGAACTTATACTTTATACTTTCCCTAAATATTAAAATTCTTTCAGTACTATTTTCATTCGTTACTATTTTCATAAGAACGCAATCCTTCAAAATGTCCGTCAGTCAGCAGAAGCTAATGGTTTACGTTTTTGAGTGAGAATGCATATCTCAAAAACGGTGCGTCATTCGAAAAAAAATATTTCGACTGATATTTTATGTCGAAATTCTCTACATTGTAAGTATACCACTCTTCTAAGATGTCCAATTTTACCTCGAGGATAATAGTGTACATCGTTTTTGAGTGCGCATATCTCGAAAACGGTGAGTTTTACGATAAAAAATATTTCGATCGAAATTGTATGTCTAGAAATTCTCGACGAATGTCAAAATTATCGAAAATTGTAAGTAAACAATCTCCAAGATGTACGATTTAACCCCAAGGCTAATGGTGGAAATCGTTTTTGAGTCCAAATATCTCGAAAATGATGCGTTTTACGAAAAAAAATTACTTCGATCGGAATTTTAGGTCTGGAAATTCTCTATAAGATGGATGTGGACTATTTTGAAATTTCTGAAAATTGTAGCTAAACAATCTTCCAAAATGTCCGATATTACACCCAGGCCAATGATGGAAATCGAATATCTCGAAAACGATGTGTTCTATGAAAAAAAAAAAAAAAAAAAAAAACAAAAATATTTCCAACAAGATTTTAGGATTTGATATTCTCTACAAGATGGATGGGAAATTTTTCGAAATTTTAGTAAATTGTAAGTACGCAGTCCTCCAAAATGTATGACTTTACCCCGAAGCTAGTATTGGAAATCGTCTTTGAGTGCGCATATCTCGAAAACGGTACATCCAACGAAAAAAAGTTGTTATGACTACAATTTTAGGTTTTGAAATTCTCTAGAAGATGGCTGCTGATTTTTTTTTAAATTTTCGAATATTCTAAGTACGCCACTCCTTCTAGATGGCCGACTTTACTCCGAGGATAATGGTAAAGTGAGTGCGAATATTTCGATAACGGTGTGCTTTACTATAACAAATACAAGCCTACAAGATGAATGCCGAATTTTTTAAAATTTTCGAAATTTGTAAAGAGGCAATCTTCCCAAATATTCGACTTTACCCAGAGGCAAATGGTGTAAATAGTTTTCAAAATTAAAGTGACTGCAAGTTGGATGACGAATTTTTCAAATTGTATGAACGCAATTACATGTGAGACTGTGATTGCGATCACTGCTACTTATCACCCTGTTCTTCACAGTGAACAAAGAACAGTTGCGATTGCTCGGAATGATAACTCCTCAGCTGGTCAATGCTTTTTTCTGCTTTAACCCTGCACAGACAAGGCTAAGCAAAGCACGCACTGCTTGCTTATTGGTCCGCAACAGTTGCGATTGCTTCGCAATATAACTGCCAATCTGCTCAATAATTTTACTCCTACGACCCTACACGGACACTACATATATAGTACATACTGCTTGCTTATTGATCCTTAGGTACATACCAAAGCGTAGATTGCATGCTTTGCAATGCAATTGCCTCTTTCATTTTGCCCAAATCATATAGTCTTAACGCGTTTACACTAGTGTACGCTTCTAGGGAACGAGAAGTTCATGAATTAAAAGCTTCGTGATTCGTTGGTGCACATTTATTATACCTCAGTCTATTTTTTTCTCGTTTCTGTAATTAATTTGTTGTTTTAGTTTTTTTTTAAAAAGAAATATTCCTTTGTTCATTATGTTATGCATGCATGTATAAGAACTACGTTCCGCGAAGGTATCTACTTTATGAAATTCACACAAACAACAGATATTACAAGCGCAACAGTGGTATCACGTACCGAGCAGGGAACAAATGCAAAGAGCATTGAGCAGCAACTGAGTACCAAAGAGAACAAAGCAATTAAATATTAAATGTGATTAAAGAGTGATTAAACCGCTGCTACATAGCTTTAACTGCTCTTTTTATAAACTGCTCTCTGTGATCACTGCTATTTGAAAGTCGCATTTAAGTTCATATTTAAACGCAATCCTCTAAAATGAAAGACATTATCCCTAAGTTAATAGAAATATATCATGAATGTTTGTGCTGAGTGCTCATATCCCGAAAAGGGTTTTCTTTTTTTTTAATGTCAAATTCATTCGATAGTGTATGTCCTTTAGTCATCTCCATATAATATTCTTTATTCCTTTTACTGCTGCTGCCTAACTAGCTTAGAGTACTTTCAGCTTTTGATTAGTTTCACAGAATCCCAGGACTAACAAAAGCTGTCCACAAAACCTAAAAACATTTCTTTCAACACTGTATGAGTGTTTCGTGAACGTCAAAACTTTAAGTTTAAAGGGCGCTAATGTGGTATGAATCTGCGCTTTCACATACAATTCTCTCCAGCCAGGTCGATCTTTATCTAGCCGAGTCAAGTTTTCCATACCAATTTGGTTGAAATCTCTTTCGAAATATGTGCGGAGAGGTAGGAGAGGTCTCCGTACAAAGTTTTATGACGAATACGCCACCGAATATCGCCTTACTATAGTCTAGCACTTTAAAAGGAGGCGAACTGAGAGGATTTCTAACTTTCGATGTAGATTTTGCAGGAGACGTAGCTGAGACTTCTACAGTCCTTGGAAGTCTGCCTTCCAAAAGCCTTAATTTGTAGAATTTTAAAATTTGACACTAGATAGAAAAAGGCTAATAACTAGCCATCTCAGGCAACTGGTCTAGAAATCTTGCTGCTGGATTTGTTCATTCATCATTTAAAGCGACGTGGTATCTGATCTGCCAATTGCATCGCAGTGGCATATCATCCGGCAGGTATCTTCAAAGTCAAAGTAATGATGAGATATGTATCAACGCACACTGAAGTGACGCACGACACAGCATTGTTTTGTGTGTTTGTGCCATGCCACTACCACGCCGCTGCCAGATCACATTCATCAATAGAAATGGATAGATCCGTACGCCGAGACTTGCGCACCATCTGAATAACTTGCCAATTTTTGGCCGGTCATACTTTTTTTAGATAGGTCTAGGGTAGAGCTCAGTATCAGAGGCGGAATAGCTCCTGCAAGCTTGCTCTGATTCTAGTTGCTGTCGATTTGATGTGGTGCATGACGTGCAGTGCAGAGCGCGGGTTCATCTTCCAGAAGAGGCTATGAAAAATTGTACCGAACAATTATTTTTTTCCAAAATTATAACCCACACAAAAGCTATCCGATCATAAAAGAGAAAGTTCCTCCAACCACTTCGTAAGAAAGCGGTTACTTCAGCCCTACATACCGCTGTTTGATTCGATGCTCATAATAACTAAGGATTAAACAAACAGACCCTGGAAAAAGGTAAAAAGCACTTCTGTGATGCAATGGTCCAAAATAAATTTCCTTTTTTACAAGAAACTATACCACTCAACTGTACATCCACCATTTTCTTCTTAAACTTCTTTTCCAAATCATCTGTAATACACTTCACCCCAACACCTCTAGAGAAAATTACTTTGTATCAAATTCAGACCCAATTACAAAATGATATCAAGGGGAGACCACTCAAACATGTTTAGTGTATCCCCAGAGTAGAAATACAAAATCAAAGGAAATATCACGACCGCATGAGTTCCCAAACTCAAAGACAGCCTTAGCCGCACGTTTATTTCGCATTCTCTGGAAAAAAAAGCACCTTCCAGGGGTGAGTGCCACAAAAATACAGAGTATCTCCCCTTGTGTCAGATGGATTTTTTGACCCCCATTCCTGGGGGTAGACAAATAAATTTTCTGATCAAATTTCTCCATATCTCATGTGAAATTATGTTGACTTTAATGGAAAGACCTCGGTATCGTTTTTTTTTTTTTCATCAAAATGGAAGATTTCCTACACTCATATGGGGCGGCTACCCCTCAGCAATTCCATAGAAACCCCATCTATACCCATCCGCAAATCAAATGAAAATGAAAGTCTATTCGGAGCAAGGACATGTTGTCTTTTGCTACACATGTGCCGCAGAGAGGACAGATTTGTTCATCTTCAAAATCGATTTAAGAGGGTATTTCGTTTTCGTTTTCGTTCGCATCCCCCCACTCTAGAGTGAAACTTAAACTTTTCCATTCACTTGGCTTTTAATTATTTCGCTTGTAGTAGTAAAAATAAAAAATTACATTCCCCCCCCTCATTTACACATTGTGCTGGATTACAGAGCCATTACTGCCTATTATCCTTTTACATTCAGTCATTGCCCGCCACCCCTTGATTCCACCCCGTTCTTGCTAATCAAATGTTTTTAACGACTAAAACCATCCTTAACCGGTAGACAACGATGACGACGACGACGACGGAAAGGGCGGTTGATGGGAGTGAATCCCTAATTTTTTCATTAACTATCTAAGCAGTGCTTTCACCTTCCCCCTTGGAGCACCTTTTTTTTTTTTCTTGCCACCGCCGAGGGGAAGTTAATTTACTCGCAGGGTTTGCCACAAAATTCGCACGACCTGGCGGTACCGCGGAACCATTTGTTTGTTTTGTTTTTTTATGGCAGTCTCTCAGGCCTACGGTTACCTACCTAATTTTGATTTCACGCACATTTAATAGGTAAATGTACTTCCTACTACCTTTTGCGGACCGGAGACCATCCCTTAGTGTTGTCTCCCCCACTTAGCATTGGGCGCCGGAAGAAAAACATTTTCCGCGTCCGCCCTTTTGGAGAAAAAAAAATCAACAACAACAACAACACAAACAAGCACCACTCGTGCTCATCGTCGTCGTCGTCGTCGTTGTAATAATATTAGTAAATTTATTACCTGTCTTGCAGTTACTTGCTACCTATTAAGGGTTGTTTTAGGGTGCCACCACCATCATCAACCATCAACCAACTGGTAGAAGAGTAGCAGAGGTTCTACCGTGTTAATTTTTTGTGTTGGCTTCCATCTTTTGTTGGTGCCTTTGGTACCGGAAAATTGAATCGTGTTGAATTTCTGGAAAATTACAGCCCCCATTTGGAGAGTGTCATCGGTGGGCTGGTGAAGTTCGTTGGGTGAACATTACCATCCCAACAACAGATGGGATGGCAATGATGACATTGTGTAATCTCTTTGAAGGGAATGATAATTTGAAGTTCAATTCGTTAGACATTCAGCTCAAAGATGTACTACTTTCGGTGGGCGGGTGTGTCTGAATGGAATTAAGTTTTATGGCGACGGAATTTAGGATAATTTAAAAATTTACGAAGCGGTTAGAAGCTACTTTTGAGCCAACACAAGGACTATTATTTCCATTATCCCGTCGTTTATGGCAAATAGTTTCATTGACGTGTTTTGTTGGAGCTCCGTGAAGGCTGATTGGATTCTGGAATTTTATGCCGATTTGGTAGGGTGAAACACAAAAGGAGGAAGATTGATGCTGATTGATTTTTTTTTTGTTTTTTTTTTTTTAGAACCCTGATGGAGGTGAAAATTTTCGCTGGTGTAGATATAAAGTGAGTTTAAGGACCGGAAAATATCTCTCCTAAAACACTATGCTATCATCATCAAAGTGAAGATAGATAGAAGATTTGGTTTTACGAGCTTCTAAGTGTGATGCAATTTAATAAGGGGACTGATAGCCTCAGTCTTTATTTAAAAAAAAATAAAAATAAACGACCCGTTAAAGCCATTTTGCATTTTTTTTTTTAGACTAGGTAGCGGTTACATATGCCTTTATTGTGTCCGCTGCAAAGTGTTGTCTTGCGGTTAATTCGAGCGAAACGCAACTAATGCTTTTCAGCACCAAAACCCTTCCTCGACTGAATGGTCATTCACTTTCATTGTCGCCAAGCGCTAGGTATTTAGCAGTCATCCTGGATCCTAAGCTTAACTGGAAAATTAACATAGGTAAGCGGCTAAAAAATGCAGTCTTCAACCGAAGTTGACTCTATTTATGCATACAGCCGTGGTACGCCCAATTGACGTAGTAACCACCGACTTTAGCAAGGCATTCGACAAAATGACAAAACCTCTCACCGAATTATTTATCTGAAGCTTAACACCCTCAATTTTCCACCTTTCATTATCTAGTGGATTAGATCTTACCTAGAGAACCAAAAGACAAAACAAAAAGTTCTCTTCAGGTGGTGGGGTCCCCATTGACCCCACCGCCTCTGGCGTTCCTCAAGGTAGTCATCTGGGACCAATGATCTTTCTCTTAACAATAAATGATCACCAGTCGTAATACCGAAACCATCTACAGAAGATACTTCCTCCTATAGGCCAATATCGTTACTCTCAATAATTTCTGGAAAAGTACTCCTTAAAAGACTAGACAAAATTATTACCTGAACCATCAATTTGGGTTTAGGAATAAGTATTCGACAATAGACCAAGTGCACCATATTACCGACGTGATACAGAAAGCACTCGAGAGTAAACAGATATGCTCTGCTTTATTCCTGGACGTATCGCAAGCCCTTTGACAAGGTGTGGCTTAAAATTTAAACTGCATAGAAACCTACCTAGACAATATTATAAGATACTAAAATCTTATGTAGCATATTTTTTCGAGTGCGGTACGGTGAAGAGTACTAGAATTGAAGGAAATAACAGCAGGTGTCCCACAAGGCAGTGTTATCGGACCAACTCTGTATTTATTATACACAAGGGATATACCACTAGACAACAAAGTCATGGTAGCCACTTTTGCAGTTGACAAATGTGCAGGTAAAGCTCCTGTTAAGCTGCGGAATGCAGTCAACAAAATAATAGATTGAACGCAACAATGATGCATTAAACTTACGAGTAATGAGACAAAGTCGACCCACATTAACTTTACAGACAAGAGAATAAGCTCCCCGCTCGTTGTTATCAACAACCAAATAGTTCATAGGAATGACCTTTGATGCCAAATTAAAGTACAAGGAACACGTCAAATATAAAACGTAGAAAGCTATTCTGGCTAATTGGACATAATTCGGAGTTATCTATTCAGAACAAACTTATGCTATGTTAGCAATCACTTAAGGACCGTCTGAACATATGGCATTCAGTCATGGGGCTGAACAAAGAAAATAAATACTAGAATGATACAAGGTCACACTGGAATTATGGGAAATGAGATCTCCGATTAGATTGCTAGGCAATGCTCAGAGGAGGTTTTCTTAGGACCCAAACCTCTGTCGGGTCTTCCTGCGTCCTCGGTTAGGGCCTGCATTGACGATTGGGTTTCTTATGAACATAATTATGTGTGATACGGTTCTTCAGGATGCGGGCAGTCTAAACGAATGCTACCGGACGTCTGTAAGAAATCCACGACATTTTTGCAGAAAAGACTGCAGACAACTTATCGGCGATGTCACGGAGCACTTTGCTTTTGCTAAACATCTCATTGTGGAGGCTTAAGTGATACAATAGTCTGCGACGCTTATGGTGAACGCGACGACACCGTGGAATACTTCCTCTGTGATTGTCCTGCCTTTGCTCGTATCAGGTGGCAGATTTTCGGCGCTGATGTGGTGAGTGGTGATACCGTAAGCTCCTCATCATTGAAGCGTTTTTAATAGGACAACGACTTGCTATCAAACTTTCTATATGGGGTACGGTTTCAATGAAAGACAATTAGAATATATCACCAACAATGGCTAATATTATGTGACGTCTTTCATTCAGACTGACTGACGTCCCCCTGTTGTTAGTGTTAATGGTAATTACATTGCTCGAATCCAATCAGCAAAAGCATAGCTCCCCAAAAAAATAACACAAGCCTTAGGGGGATTCTCTTAAAATTTAAAATATGAAATTCAAGTAAAAGTCTGCCCTATTTAGACAGTCATTCCCTTTCTGGCATACAAAATGGACAAACAAACACATCTGTGCGGGGCCGGGGAGAAAAAAAAAAACACAAAATTTTGTAAATCTCATTACAACATCAACCACCAAACCAAACCCCTCGTTCTTCCTGAACAGTGAACTCCGAGGCAATGAAGTTACAGCTGGTGAAAAGAAAATCGGTTTTCCGCGCCATGGTGGTTGGAGCATAATAATTTTACATAATTTATGGTCCATTAAAATACGATCCAACCACCATTTTTCATGTACTCACCATCGTCATTGCCATCTCCCGGCATCCCCCGCCCGTACTCGTCCACAACTCTTTTTAACACACAGCTAGACCGCACAAGCCAGCAAGAACACATAAAAATAAAAGTGTAGATCCTGCGAACTCGCAGGAAATAAATTAGCATAGCTTTACACTTTGAAACAATGCGCTACGCAGAATGGCATCTCACACTCTCAGGAAATGGACACTCGGTCCTTGCGTACAAGGTAAACGATGCGAATGCGGTGGAGGGGATTCAATTCAAAATGGAACCAAATTTACAGACGTTGTACTAATGGAAAGCAAATAACACAAACACTGAGTTGAATTCAGTTTGTAAGGACACGAGCTTGCTATTGGGTGGGAAAGAATGTGCGTGAACTGCTCCCTGTATCCATTGACTTAGGAGCAATATTACGTAACAAATGGAATCCTATGCAAAGCAAAACCTATTTTATGGCAACAATTTTGCCATAAACAAAGCTCAAAGAGTACTAGTTTGTACTCAGGCTTAGAGAACATAAAGGAATTATGAGTTGAATGGGAGACGTTTAGCGAAGTCCTAAAAGTAAATTTTCAAAGCATTACCAGGAATAACTTTATGATGAATGGCACTCCTTAACTAAAGCTTTTCTGTTTAAAGCAACACAGCCCTGAAACCACTGAAACATATCATACATTTTGAACAGACGTCTAAGGTGTAGCTGCCTCTATTAAGGGGATTAGGTGGATTGATAAACCGTAGAATGTCTGAGCGCTGCAGTTTTTCCTGGAAACCCATTCTACGATCGCAATAACTTTTTAATTCCAGGGGTTGTTAGTAAGTCAAGGATCGTCTCTTACTCGATACTCTTTCTGTATCGGTGGAGATGTAGGCATATCGAAAGAATCTAGGAAGACGTTTCGTCACTCTCATGGCAGATTCTACAAAGTCAATTTCATGACGCGCAGATTCTCTTTCAAGAGGCACCGGCAGGTTATTCCTTCCCAGATTCACATGTAGTTTGATGTAGACTAGCCTTATTAAGTTCATAAGTCTTTAACAGATTTGAGTTAGGTACTTGTCTCCTTAGAGACTTATGCTGGCACTACAAAAGGGCTTATCACCGATAGGACGGTTTAATGCGCCAGCTGTGGGCACAGACTTAGAACTTTTATTACCAGCGTAGGTACTGAAAACTGGGATCAAGACCATCAGAAAAGTTTACCGAACGAGCGTGCATTTTATGATAGGTGGAGCAGCTTGTCTTCCTGAGATGGTCTTGTGTCGCGTGTTAGAGCTGCGGTCGATCTTCAGACACTTCTACTTGGAACATAGATGAGTGTTTCCAAGGCTGCATGAGAAGTTGTCGCAAATATGACTCCTGTGTCCTGTATGACTCCTGTGTCGACCAAATGAACACCCTGCGCCACTTCACCTGCTGTTCATCGATTTTGAGACGGTGTTCGATAGCTTCAACAGGGAGTTTATTTGAACTGTCTTACGCAGGAGAAGATTGCACAGAGGAAGGTTGTCTGAGGGTTTAAGAGATTCAAAGTGGGGTGACACAAGGCTGCATTCTTTCACCAATACTATTCATATTGGTGATTAGCGATGTGTTTCATGCAGGTTTATTGATGTGAAACAGAGGAATTCGTTGGACTCTTACATCCCAACTGAAACATTTTGACTACGCTCACGATGTATGCTTACTCTCACAGAATTATGAACCTCCACCAAATGAACAGCAGATGTGGAGGGAGGCAGGCGTAAAAAACTAAAATTATCAGAATTGGAGCAAACTCATCAGCTTAAATATGCATATGCATTGCTGGACAACAGGTAGAGAGAGTAGAGGATTTCCATTATCTTGGGAGTATAATCTTGACAGGATCGTTAAAGCAAAGTACGCGTTCGGGATGTTGTCCAAAATATGGCGAAGCAATGCAATCAGTTTGAACACCAAGCTAAGACTGTTCCGCTCCAACGTTGTATGCGTGCTGTTATATGAATGCAGCACGTGGGGAGTGGGAGCAACATCTTAAGGATTTTCTACAAGGCACAACCATCCAACGACGGAAGTGATAGTGGATTGGTCACACGTTCCGAAAAGTTGACAGTTCCATAGCTAACTATGCTATGCAATGGAACCCTTTATCCAAGGATGGCAGAATACCTGGCGATCCGAGAACATGGCGCAGAACAGTTGAGAAGGAGGCACGGCAGTTGGGTAGAAGTTGGGGAGAGCACACATTGCCATAAATCGTAAGCGGTGGCGCGTAGGCGTAGTAGAGAGCCTAGGACCCACAAGGGGATACAGGACATAAGAAGAACGTATGGCTCTGCAAATAGGTAAACTATATCAGAGGTAGACCACCTTGAGTAGGGAGCAATCCGCGTGCGAGCTGCGAGACAAGTTCGAATTGCTTCCTTTGAAGAAATATGGCTATGGAAAGACATGACTCGAACTTCACATCTTGCGGGCTAGAATTAGCGAAAAAATGCAGCAAAATGGAAATTTGTGGGCAATACTTTAAACTCGAATAACATCACAAGGATCCTTGACTAATCAGAGAATCAAAATAGTTTTGGTCTGCAAATCGTACAACCTTTCAGAGGAGATTTTAATATGTGCAACGTAGCCATTACATTACTTGGCCTAACCACACCAATCTGGAAGACTAATTTTAAAGACAAATCGATATACTCGTACGGAACGTATCAGTAAGTCTTCTCTTAGGAGAGACAAACCGAACACACTGGGATAACACGGAAAAATGTTTGTCGGTTCTGTTCTTGAATAGCTAAAGGTTTAAAGCTTCTCGGCAATATGTCTCATGGTGGGCCCTAGCGTCTTGGGTTAGAGGTCCTATTCTCGCATTTCTATTGATCATTCCATAAGCCTAACACGTGCTTTGTGCAGAAGAAAGAGCTGCACCGATTTGACGTAGACCTAGTTTTTTGCTCCAAATGGACGCTGATAGAGTTATCTTGACGCCGCAAAAGAGAGGAATCGTCTCCTTGGGTGGTACTGTAGATGAATTTTTCTTAGAAAAGGCGGTTTCTTTCGCATTAAGTCGACTTTGTTTGAATTTCTGGCCTGCAAGACTTCCAACAGATCTTAAAGGTATCAGAAAATACACCATCGACTACAACTTGAACTAATCTGTGGTGAAGAACATTTTCCATCGTCGTCCGTAGGAGATTAGGGGGCTCATGCTAAACTCGATGGAATGCTTTTCAGATATCCAGGGTCAGGACTTTTAATTTCCTGTGATGTTCGATGGTTTGATGATTATTTGAAGGCGCCATATGCTCTCCTTATCTATATAGGAGCCACCTATGTGGTACTTATTCACTGCAAACCTTTATATCTGAAGGCCGATCAACTATTCACAACCCGTGGACCCGCCCAGTAGACTGCAGCTCGGCTTTCACAGAATTGTATGTATACCGTGCTTCCGCACTAAACACCTACATATGTACTTCTATTTTACATCAAGAATTCATTGGAAGAATCAGCCGACTTCGAAAGTATTGAAGTAGATGCGGCGAAAAGAGTCTGACATTGGTGGAATCCATCAGAGTCATAGATAACGTCGGACCCCAGCTAATCAAGGGCAGAATCAATAGACACCTATAAGCATCTCAGTGCAGGTTTGACTCTCCTGAAAGAAAATTATACAAATAAGGCACAGGAATAATGAAAAGGCACCAGATGTTCATTGGCTTATAATAAAGGCATCATGATAGGGTTGAGTGAATTTCTTGGTCTAACAGCTAAAGTATGCATTGATAGCCTTGCAGATCGTGGCGGAGCATTTAAAATCGTAACGCTCTCATCCTTAGGTGGGAGTTCTGTCATCAGTACACCCGTTTCTTTATCCTAGAATTGTTAAATAAGTATCTGACCCTTCAGATTCGCGGCTCATTTAAAAAAATAAGACCCGGAATGATCAAGCTACATAGTACATGCCACGCCATACCAACAATCCTTAACTATCCCTTCTCTTCCTTCTTAAATAACGTCGAGCAATTGCTGAGGTACTGAACGAAATACATTCGCTTATCAAAAAGGCAGTGTCTTTATGGATTGGACTATGCAACTGATAGAATCATCTACAAGCAAACTTATTTCTCATAATATTGCTTTAAATATTTTCGTAGACAAACTTTAAGAAGCACTCTTGATAGTATGAGCTCGACACACGTACCATTTTATTTGCATCACGTCTATGCTTGTGACGCTTTATCCAGACCATGTTCAAGTGTCTACAAATCTGTTTTAAGCATGCGAAAGTATGCGCATTTTTTTTTTTTGCCTTCTGCCCCTAATACCAGATGAAGAGCACCCGCATTCATCTTCCATTTACATTTTAAAGCAAAACCAACCATAAATTATTCACACGTGATATGTAGATGCATATGTACATCATTTAAGATGCTCACCATTTTACCATGACCACACAATAACCATAAAACAAACAAACAAAACCTCAATTCTACATACGACCAACATTGTCATTGTGCCAGGATAACCGCTGAACCTGGGCATGGCTTCATTTTTATTTCTATGCTCTTAAGACAAAAATATGCTCATCCATCGCAAACACAGAAGCAGATGTAAAAAAAAAACCGACTTACATCACTTCGCATACGAATAAGAACAAATGACTCACAACAACAACGGCAGCATGATATGCGACTTGGAAAATGTGCCAATTGTACTTTTTTTTGCATAAAATGTCGGCGCTAGCTCTATGCTCTTCCGCCACCTCCTACTCCTCCACCCACTCGTAGGAAGGACACACAGGACAAGGAAATGAGCAAATGAAAAATGCGAGGGAAAAAATAAACACAAGTGTACGAGTATGGGCTACGAATTTAGGTCAAAACAAGAATACTGACAAAAAGAAATCTCCCCCCCATGCGAATTCACTGGGAGCAAACTGCAGCGCACCCGAAAAAGGATATATTTATGAATTTCAACTGAAATACAAAATTCTATGGGTGGCTGCTCTGCTCATGAAAAAAAATGTACAAACGTCTGACTGAATGTAAATATGCAAATGACTTGTACTATTAAATGGTAGCGCGCGTACAATTACTTTGCTGCAACTATCCAGTATCCAGTGTGGCATGGCTAGTTCGGAAAGACCGCATTTTATGGAGTGAAATTAATTAAGAAATTTCTACTTTTTTTTCCTTTCTGTTTAGCATTTGAATTCAGTATGACATCGGTAGTTCTTTAACATTAGCTAAGTATTTAGATTCTGGTGACCCAAATGTATAAATTAAAAGGAAGCGTACACAAGCTGATGGATTTTATAGTCGAATATAATAGGATAAAGGATTAGAGGAGTCTGGTCGACATCATTTATTATGCTACAGAAGGTAGCACTACAGTCCGTTTGGACATTGGTCTCAAATAATAAGCATCTTCGGCCAGCTCGATATTTACAAGTGATAGTCGACTCTAGGTTTACACTGAAGTTCCTTCCTCCTTTGCATGGAAGACTCTCCAGACCGTAGTGTACATTCGTTCTACATGCTCCAGCTGTCCTAGGCGATGAAGTCGAACTAAGTCGATGCCTTTTATCGCTGTGCAGCCCGTACTCACTGGGCCGTAGCAATATATGGACAAAAGATACTTATTTATGGAAAAAAAAAGAAGGAGGAGAAGGGCAAACGTCATTCCTCAGACACTTTATTTCAGCCAATTGCTGGGTATCCGCTGATGAATATTCCGCGGAGAAATAAGAAAATCTGGAGGATCTCAGCTGCGCCTCCACAGCAGAAGTTGGAGATACAGACGGATCTGATAAGCGTATTCGAAGACAAACAAAACTATCCCCAATGGTGTGATGCAAAGATTGCGGAGTTTATACGCAGATCACCGGAGAGTTGGAACCTCGCTTTTAGAAATTCCTCGACGGGGAAAATTCTGTGGAGAAATAAGAAAATCTGGAGGATCTTACCTGCACCTCCACAGCAGCAGTTGAAGATACAGACGGGGATGACAAGCGTATTTGAAAAGGAAAATTGCGGAGTTCATACGCACATCACTGAAGAGTCAGGAAGTGATCCAGATAGTTCTTCAAGAAAGAGTTTAGATTCGCAAAGAACTCACGGAATACAAATATTGTGCAGTGTTAGACATTAAAAACGTGTTCAACTCTGCAGACTGGAGATCCATAAGGCCCTTGCAATCATAGATACACCATATTACCTAAGAAAAATAATTGCAGATTCCCTTTTCCGATAGGAAGTTGAGGTACAACTGTGACACGGAGTCAAGTACTACAGCGTCTCATCAGGGGTCCCACAAGGTTCGGTACTATGAAACATAATGTACGTATGCTCTGAGGAGTAAAAGTGATAGGGTTCTCTGATAACATCGCCATGGTTGTCGCGGCAAAACATGTCAGGAAAATCGAATCTGCCACGAATGAAGCAATCGTTAAAATCAAACACTGGTTGGATTCCTCCAGCCTTGAACTGGCCAATCATACAACGGAAGCGGTCCTAACAACTAGTAAAAAAATATCGAATACATCGATATATGAGTTGGAAATCAGAAAACCAAATCCAAGGATGCTATCATATACGAGTTCTTTGAAGTAATGATCAACAACAGGCTGCAGTTTAAAACGCACAAGCGACGCTTTCTCAGATACTAACAAACATCAGGAGACCTGGATACGCTCCAGAGTCGTCAGTTTCATGCTCCTGGCTACAGTTTGGATCGGAGCACTTTCAACGAAAGCTAAGAGGCAGAAGTTTTCTACAATTAACAAGCTCTGTATGTTAAGAGTGCTAATTGGATTTCGCACGATTTCGTATGAGGAAGCTTGACTCATAGCCGGAATAATAGAAGAATTCAGTGCCGACAAGAGGCGAAGCTCATTAAAAAAAGAAGAAAGACTAGTTTCAAATCAAATCATTTGGCGAACGTAATGGGAAAACACCACATAAGGAAGATGAACACACAAATTGATCCCGATTATCGAGATCTGGGTGAATCACGCGAAAGGGGACTGCAACTACCATTTCACGCAGTTCCTATAAATGGAAAACACATTTAGTTACGATTGGTCACTCTTGTAAACAGAGTGCTCTGACCAAGTGAAGACTCGAAACACGCTGTTCTAATTTGTACTCTTTCAAGAATGAAGGGTCAATCTTCCAAACTCATCATCCCTTATCGACTACATGCTGCAGTTAGAAGAAAACTGGAGGGAAAATTACCCACTCATCATGAATATGCAAAACGAGTTCAGGGAAATAGAGAAAAGAAAGCGAGATGAAGACGCCAATTTAGAAATCACAGCATAATTGGCTAACCAGCCCCACGTAGTAATACTCAACGGTACTTCCGCGGGGAGAGTGGTAGGTAGAATACTAGCACCTTTAGAAGATTACCACATCATAAAATAGCTGGCTTATGGGAATGGGCGTGGGCGTACGTGTCGTTCGAAGCCTACGAATATTGGTAAAATCAACCCTAAATTTCCTCATCACTGATGTCCTATTTAATAATAACGCAACGTGCGCGTAAGGTTGGACTTTTGACTCGCTTTGCTAGCGTCAGAGGCTTTAAACAGACAGTCGCTCGTAGCGCTCGCCCCAATTCATTCCAGTTTTCTTTTTATCTTTTTTTTTGCGTTTCATATCAGAATGGTATAAAACGGAACACAGCTAGAGTCAAAACGGTGTCTGTCACACGCTTGTAACCTTTGAACCGTTTTACCTAGAGATCTGAAAAACCATTTAAAAGTGATAAAACTAACATCTTCTATTGTTCGCCATACTATAATAATTGCTGCCGTTCCGTCGTATTCACCACTATGGCAAGTGGACAATTTGCATGAGCAGATGCAGAGCATTCTGTAGATCTTGATGGCGAGATATTTTGAACAATCAAATCATTTACTCCTTATAAGCCACTGCAGTAGACCAAACAAGTTGACATTCCGTAGCTTTTACACATTCTATTTCAAAGGGGCTACGTTCCTAAGGAATTGCAGGAATTGCGAGTGGTTTCCGTTCCCATAACTGGGAACGCTAGCCGCATTATTTTCAAGAGCTACATATCAATTATTTTGTTGACTCTAAAACGTTTGATAAACATGTACACATATCACAGCTATGATGGTTTTACATTTGAGTATTGTCCATAGTAGGAAGCTGGCTACATCATAAAGAAATCGCTCTGGAAACTTTTCCCGATATTCAGCAATGCATTCCTTACGACTCGATCTTTGGGGACAGGAGCTTTTTTTTATTTATTAAATCTATGGCTACTTGTTATTGACGACATGAGACTAAAATACCGACATGAGACGGCTTCAATGTGGCGGCCAACGTCAGACATGTAAAATATGCGGCTCACCAAGGCATAAGACATATGTAGACACTATGAGAACCGCAGGCTCGTGCTCATAGTAGTGTGAGATTCGTACTCACCAAAAATACCTCCCTTCGATATAAATTTGTTAGTTGCTGCAACTAGGCTAAGACTTATCAAGTAATTTCTTTATCGCGAAACAAAGACGTTTGGCAGGTGTCTTCCCAATGATAGTCGAAAGGTTTGGTCCTTTGTAGATGGCGCAATAAATTTTTTTTCTTCCAGTATTTGTAGGACTGTATTACGATTATTAACACTGTTTAATCGAATTTTGTGCTTTCGTGTGAAGTTTTTGGTTTCATCTTCGACTGTAGGAATTCCGAGATATCGTCGTTTCTTATGTACCACGGTGCATGGACAATTTCACTTTATTCTCGAAAGTTTGTAAAATATTGACATTCCCTTTCTTGGTACAACCCCAGAGTTGCATACCATAGGTTCACATCGGCTTCAGCACTTGTTTGTATAAGAGCAGCTTATTCTCTTGAAATATTTTTCAAGTAACCAGAACATTTCTCAGTATCTGTTTTCGAGTTATTCACGTTTCTTTTTCACGTGTAACTTCCATTTCTGGTTTGCATCGAGTGTCAGTCCGAGGTATTTAGTTTCTTTAGCGAACAGAATACGGACCGAGTTTATAAGGACAGGCAAGCTGAGCACATTCTTATAAGTGAAGGATCATTGAAAGCGATTCGACAGGCCTCTGTCCAGTCATTTACATTATTCAGAGCGCTTTGTAATTTTACAGTTTGACAGTAGAAGATATAGAAGTGGACCAACAACGCTTCCTTGCGGTACGCCATCTGAAATTTCTTTAAATTGCGACTGTTCGTTTCCGTGTCTGACACGCAAGAGTTGATTCCCGAGATATATTTTCAGTATGTTGTACAGGCAGAATCTGTCGTAATTTGAACTTCAAGTCTTAATGGCACACCTTGTCAAAGGCTTGGGAGACATCAAATACGCTTGAGCAAATCTTTTTTTCTCCAAGAACTTTCTCAATTACGTCAGTGATTCTATGTGCCTGGTTAATAGTTGAATGCTTGCTTCTGAACCGAAACTGGTGATCAGTTATTTTGAAATACAATATATAAAATTATTTTCATTTCAGGAAATTACGCAAGTTGAAATCATACCTTTAAGCCTTGTGGTTTTGAGATACATTTCGGATGCTATCAAATCAAAAACTGTTTTAGGCTTACTGATATACCCCTGCGGCTTCCTTTCTCAGTAGGGTATATAAATCGACCTAAATTAGCATTGGATGGCGATGTAGGAGGAAATACCATCTGGACCAGCGGATTTGTGTATGTTAAGACCTTTGAAGAAAAGACGCTCAATAGCTGTGTGGACCCAACAATTAAGCACGGTGGTTCAGTAATGGTCTAGGAATGTTTCTCTTCCGCCGATGTTGGAGACCTCCATATAGATGGAATCATGAATGAGGTGAAGACCTTACCTTACCATCGGGTTTTCGATTAATAGGCCCTGGATTCACATTAATACATGATAATGATCCGAAACACTCTTCCAAGCTTTACCGAGGATACGTGGAACAAGAACAAGAAGAAAAACTGAAAATAATGAAACGGCCTGGCCAATCAATCGACCTCAACTCAATAGAGATTGGACAGTGTCCAATATAGAAAGTCAAACTTTGAGAGATCCTTCAACTTGACAGAGAAGTTAGAAGACAGTGTCAAAAATGGAAAGAAAAACTTTTGTAGATCCTTCAAGAAGCCTCGAGATAAATAACATTGGAAACTGTTAAGAAGCTGATCGGATAGAATGCCTAGATTGACGGCCAAAGTGGCACAAGTAGCAGGTGGATTTTTCGACGGAAAAGAAGTCTCTTTCTTTATTAGGTTCAATTAATTTATTCACTTGACTCGATAAATATAATACTGGTGAAATTATGCACAATAAATTTTGATTATTGTGTATGTCCGGGAACTTATGTGGGTGGTAGTGTACGTGCAAAATCCGAATGGACAATAACAAACAGAACTCTAACTTAAAAAAGTGTGTAAATAGGATACAAGTCCGAAATATAGAATTGATAGCAATTTTCTACACATACGCCTCAAACTGAAGTTCTTTGCAAGCGTCTTCTTTACTAAAACGACAGAAATAGCCACACATAATGTACGTACGTTGGAGAAGTAGTAATAGATAAACATACAGTAGGAACTCGATTCATGCAACCCCCTATAGTTGCAACTACTCAGTAAGTGCAAACAATTTTATTTTCGATTCTTGCAACACCAGAAAAGGATTTGATAAATTCCTTGGCAAACTGAAACAATATCCCGTTAAATTTGCTCTCTTTGTTTTGTTCTTGCTATGGTTGATCCTTACTTGAACTAACAGATAAATTAATGTATGTAAGTACATATGTACAACGCATACGCTTCTAGACTGGATATTTTTCTTACTCTGTTCGATTTGGTGCAAAGAAGTTTAGATTTCGAAAGAGACATGGTATTCGGAAACTTAAAATATCCGGTGAAAAATTGTCAAGCAAAATAGAGTCCTTTTATAAAAGCATTTCAGCAAAAAATTAAAGATCTGGATCTGCAACCATCACAGATCTATAATGCAGATGAATCTGGATTGTTTTGGAAGCTTCTACCGGAGAAAACTCTTGTACAATCGAAAGAAAAATCAGTCCCCGGGGCCAAGTCCAGCAAGGAAAGATTGACCTTTATGGCATGTTCAAATGCAAATGGCACGCACAAGGTAACACTATTTGTCATTGGAAAAGCAGAGAATCCAAGAGCCTTAAGAAGCTTTGCGGATAAGCCAGTTGTATATAAAGGCAATAAATCTACATGGATGACCCTTGCTTTGTTTGAGGAATGGTTTCGCAAGACATTTGTTCCTGAGGTTAGTTTATGCGTGATTTTTGAAATAAAACAGCTGATAAGTGAAGATTTAACTTTATTTACAAGTGAGAACATTTCTCAAATCAGAAGACTATCCACCAAAGGCACTCCTTTTGATTGATAATGCCCCCTGCCATCCTAAAGATGGCGAATTGTCGAGCTCAGATGGCTTAATTACAATAATGTGTTTTTCTCCGAATTGTACGGCAGTTATCCAACCAATGGACCAGAACACGATCAGATTGACTAAACTCTTCTATAAAAAAAGCTTTCTTGAGTCACATCCTATCATCTGGTCCTCTTTTGGGTGAAGCTATAAATACTATGTTTGTGAAGCATGCGATTTGTTTTCTGGCGTCAGCTTGGAATAGAGTTGACATATCGTCAATTGAAAAGTGTTTTACGAAACTTTTTGCAAAGGATTCAGAATGGGAAGACGATAACGATATTCCATTAGCAATGCTTGCACAGAACCTAAATGAGATGCCGTCACAAATTCACGACGTTTCAGCGTTACTCCAACAGATTGAATGTTCAGAATCAATTTCAAATAATGAGATTGAAAATTGAATAATTGAGGACCACATTTCTGAGATCGTGGAAGAGATTGAAGCAGAACCAATAGAAGAAATTACTTCTTTACTAACGATGAACATCAAAGCAGATGATGTAATAATGTGTTTTAACACAGAACAGCATGAAATTCCACTTACTGATGTGATGACTCTTCAAAGACTTCGTGAATTAGCAATATCTCACAAATTAAAATGCACGAAACAAACGAAGATTTCAAATTTTTTCATTAAAAAAGTCTGATTGAAATGACATGTTAATTTTGTTAGTTTTCACCTCCATATGTTGCATAGTACATGTATTTTAAACCTAATTTGTGTTTATATTGTAATATGCGAGCTACGGCTCGAGTAGATAAAACAATATTCTGTGAAATTATTTCTTTATTTTCTAGTCTATAGAACAATTCAGGTTCACACTATACTATTCTTCGCAATTCTTTTCTTACAAGGTCTCTGTCCTCTCAAATCACTTTATCTCCTTTCAATTACTTAATTCACAAATCCAAACTAATTACTTCTTCTTGTTAAATCTCAACTTTCAATTTATCACAAAATTACAACTTCGCCCATTATCACTTTTCTAATCTCTTCGCCACAGTTTAGAAACTACTGCCTCCTTTTGATCGCCATCTGTCCTTATATAGCAGAAGTTTCTGATAGCCAGAAACTTCTAGCAAATTCTTCGACCACTGGAACAAAAGAAATTCCAAGATGACAATCATTCTTGCAGTTATAATTCCCTCTCATCCGTGATATTATCCGTCTCTTTCGTAGACATAAACTGTGGAAACCGCAGACACGAACCTCGAATGAAAGGACACTTCGAACCAAAATTCTGCCAGAATGAAAAGACACCTCGGAATTTCTTGCATCATACTTTTAGGGAGCGTAGTTATTATTATGCTACAATATGTTAGATTGAATAAAAGCCTTTAAGTTTTGTATGTTTCTTATATTAAATAACGCAAATATTTTTATCTAAATTAGATATTCAGTAGAAGCAACTTATCCAGTGAATGCAACATGGACGGTTTTAATTAGTTGCAAGAATCGAGTTCCTACTGTATTTCTTTTGGAAATTGAGTGCGCCATAACTTAAACTAGACACACTGAAATCTGTTTTCCAAAAGATAGCCAACAAAACTTTCCCAGATACTCGTACAGTCAACGTCTGACGATTGTATACTCATTCATGAATGAAATTTAAGAAAACAAAAAAATCCACTTCAACCGGAAACAGCGAATACTCGTACTCTTCAAAACAAATTTGTTATTCCTTATCACAGAGCCTTGACATATTGTAAACAACCAATTAAAAGTTCACCATTTCTGTTTTTATAATTGTGGATAAAAAGAAAAATTTGCATTTTTCTTTTTGTGTCGGTCTCTCCTCTCTCATTCACACTCATCCGAATGCTACTGATAACAAAATAAAAACAGAAATAAAACGAACACAAAAAAGCAGATAAAAATAAAAATCTGAATTCCATTGGGAACACTTTTGAACAATTCAAACTGACCACCACCACCATCACTCTCCATCGATACTTGGACATCAGTCCATAAATTCTCTGCATCTCTGTACACAGAGTGACTAGAGAATGATATTGTTTGCCCCAAACGCGAACGGATATAGTCATTTTTTTTAAGTTTCCGCTTGATGCACACATTGCACGATATCTGAAGGTCCCCTTCATGTGAAAAAAAAAATAAAAAATGTGTAAGTACGAGTACAAAGTGCATCAGATAATGGAATGCATGAAAGGAATCCCAAAGCAATCGATTTTATTTCAAACTGACGAGAATAGAGTGACTAGAAACTGACTGATCCGTAGGGTGTTCATATTTGTTCATTAAACAGAAAAAAAAGCCCATGTAATTAAAATTTACAACCACGAAGCGAAGCAACAGGGTAATGTATCTGGGCCACATGCTCACAAGTATCTGTTTATGAGTTTTTCACCACAAAAACTGTTAAAAAAAAGGAAATGCAGACATCATTTGCAATGATGTACCTGCTTCCATTCATTGAGTATCTAAGTCCATGCACTGCAGTTGAAATATACTCTCTCTTTTCTCCTCTAGCCCAGCTGTGTATAGTACAACTACGCTACTACGTTGGAGTACTACATACACTCCCCAAGTGGTTGCAATTTCCATAATGAAAAAAAAACTTTTTTTTTTTTTGCAAGCTCTACGAGTCTATCTCAAATGAAAAGATGCAACAATTTGCAGCGTAACAATATTCATCATAACTGCTGTTCACTGTGTTGTAGTCGAGTATCTGCACCATTTGTGTTTTGTGCAGGTTTTTTTTTTTTTTTTTTTTTTTTTTTTTCAACCAAGAAGCATCTCATAAAATGTATCCATGTATCTATGCATTTATTGTGTATTCAACTATAAGCCTAGGCGGCGCGGTTGGGTGGGTGATGGGAAAAACAGGCCTACCTCAATGTACATTTGCGGGTTTAATGACACTTGCCATTAAACACAGTAGCATCCCTCATGCTCTCCTTCCGGGGAGGAAAAAACAATGGAAGGAAAAAAAACACCATGGCATGACAGCGATGACAGTTAGAGCCTATCTGCTGGTTAGGTTTGGATTTTATGTAACAGATACAATATGATATGAGGTACATAGTCATAGATATAGATTTAGATATTTATGTGATGACTGCTGTTGCTGCCTGTAGCCGGGATCAGTGAGCAATCTGGTAGCTGTTGCTTCTACAGATACTATAACCATGACTGTTGCTATACGAGTATGGCTGCTGATGACTGCTGTTCGTTCCAGTCAAATGAAAAGTTCACAGAGCGAAAATTATAAATGACAATGACTTTGTCTACGGCTGATAATACCCATCGCTAGAGAATGAAAGGAAGATTGCATATACTCGTACGTACTCTTATAGAGGGAACCATTCTATAGAACAATTCATAACTTTTGCAATTGAATGGTGGTGGTAGTGTCTTCTATGGAAGTAAATTTTTTTTTTCTTTCTTTTATATGGAACAGGGGTAGTATTATATGAGAGAAAATCCAGATGAGGTGGATGTACTGATAGATAAAAGAATATAGCTTAGGATATTTATGTGATTTCAGTGTCTGGTGAGGGCAAATTGAAAATATTATATTGCATGTAATGAGTTCAGTCCTTGGTTCAAATATTTTTACAATCCTCTTAAAGAGGCGCGCTCGAAAGAGTAGGGTTCGTCTTTGACTTTAACGTCGTCTTCATACAAAATCTCATCGTTCGGTTTAAACTTATGCTGTAATAAATTTATCAGAGCTCACCCCTGCGTATCTGGATTGTGTTCATCATTCGACATCACTTTTTTACTCGTATAAGGTCCTTGGTATACGGGCTCTAGTTTACGAAGTTCGCTTCTTCCAATTGCTTCAATTTCGATACCGAACACTCGACACGTCCAATGCTAACTTACGATCGTATGAATTTCGTAAACCAGAAAGTTTTGGCTCCACATCTTTTCATCTTCTCGGTGGGTCCACCTCATTTCGGCACCATGCACCGTAACCTAATTCCGGGCACTAATTAGGTTGCCTTTAGTACAACGGAGTTTATTCCCCGCCCTTATCTCATGTTAAAGGCAAACAAAACCATATCTTTCTCAGTACTTTCAGCATTCAACGGTTGTCAAAACAAAAAAATCGAAATTTTCTGCATCCCAGCTTGACATCACGTGTATCTACTTATTATTGGTACCCTTAGCTGACACCTGATGACTACATTTGGTCGAGCACTTGGAACGACAGCTTCGAGATGACAAGGAAAGTCCTTTTTAAAGATCAAGCGATCTAGAAGCAGCATGTCCGGAATTGATTGGAATGGACGAATACTACGTCTCACACAGAAACTTTTAACGGATTGAAGCAGTACTACGTTTCGTAACATCAGCTAAGAAAGTGGGCGTGGCTCCCAAAATTTGTAACCGAAGTTCACGGATTCTGATGAGATATTACACAATAAATCTTAACCATTATCGTAAATAGTTTTCGACAATAAATACATGTTTCTTTTAAGACAACGCCCCCGAAAAGTGGGCGTGGCCCACATATGTTACATAGACAATATTTTTCAGTTTCTAGCAAAAATATTGAGGAAAACGTAATTTTTTAAAAGTGGGTTTGTCTGTGGGTGGATGTTTTTTTACACTTGTACTGCTTCGGATTCTAGAAAGCTTATACACCAAATTATCCCTAGCTCAAAATTCAAGGCACAAAAAGTGGTGACATATGGACGGACGAACATGGCTACATCGACATAACTTTTGATGCTGTTATATACAAGTTTCGGACGAACATAAGCTTCATAGAATGACTCGAAGACTGAAGGAGTGAAAAACCGTTTGAGGAATCCTAGACATCTAGCACTACCTTTTGCATCATCAGTAATCTCATTCCTTAAGATCAACTCCACCCATACTGAGTATGACCATGTTAGTATCCCGCTTCATTTGTTGTTGTTTGCACAATCAATTGATGATTGCATTAATATCAGAGATGAGTAGACATTCGCTGCGGCTGAGAAGTCACTGACGCAGATAAAAAAAAGGGACGAAGAGAGTACTGAGCCCTGAGGAACACCGGCATTAGTCGAGAATGGTGTAGAAGTACATTCATGTCATTCAACCTACAATGATCGACCGCTTAATCAGCTTGCGGTCCACTTCATGAAAATGTCATCGATGCCATGAGCTGCAAGCTTGTCAACCAGGACACTATGCCAAACTCCGCAAATTCGCTATTAAACCCAAGAGATAGCTTTCAAAACCAGTACATTAATATGTGGTAACAGAGGCGAAAAATGTGATAACTACTTATACAGAAAATACACCCTTTTAGTCTTTCTGAATTTTGAAGACAGGTTTTGAATTTTCAACACTGTCAGACTAGATTGAAATCCTCTAGACCAGATATTTCAAGTCAGAAGTGGAAGAGATCCAGCGACTAGCATACATAGGCACAACAAGTGCCATAAAGGTTAAACCCATATTTTCATGGCTGAAGCATATTACCGATGTTGTCTGTCAAAAGTGATAGACGAGTCGACTCTTTTTCCACCCCATCCCATAAGTATCTACATATATTTATGATCAGTCCGTCGTCTGCAGGTCTGTATCTGTATGTGACCAGTTTTGGGCTTTAAATTTTGAGCTAGAAAGGTGAAATTTGGTACTTTAACTTTTAAGAACTCATAGTAGTGCAAGTGTAAACATTTTCAAAATCCGCCCACAGACACGCCCACTTTAAAAGAAAATATATAGACATTCACATTCTCTTCAATTCGTCTATGCGTTGTATAATACAAAGCCCACTTTTTTGGGGGTATTTTCTGCAAAGATACTTACGGTGATGGACAAGCCTTATTTTCAAATTGCAGCCACGCCCACTTTCTTATAGGAAAAAGCCATTAAGTCAGGTTTACTGATAAAATCTCTTAAAAATCGCGAAAGTATACTTCGAATAGAAAGATACACATATCATTGAATTTTAATTGAATATTTCAGAACGCCACGCCCACTTTATTAGCGATGGGTTAGAAAATGAGATTTAGGGTATCATATGATCCGTTCCAGACGGATTGTACCTTTCCTGCATACTTTCACATGCATTTCAACTGTTAGATACTAGCTATTGTATTGTAACTGTGGAACTTGCGACTCCGCTGTCGTTTTTAACAGACGACATCGACCAAAGTTAGTTGTAAAGCCTTTAAACTTCTTTCAAAATATCCAATTTCGTCTCTCAAAAGCATGTTTATCGGATCATTTTCTATTCCAAGTCCTTGCTTAAATATCACAGTTTATCTTACAGGACATTCCCTTGAAACAAGCCACCTTTAAATACAAACAATGAACCTAGATCTACCTATCTTGGCATCAACGAGACTAGAACTAACACAAAACAACAACAAATCACCGGATACCCCTAAGGAACTGCAATACTAACAACCATCTTTACCTTTGCCAATTTTGTGTAACTATCGGATATCCCATATCTGGAAAAATAACAAAGAATCCTCAACGAAAAGTACTCTACAATTTGTGTGTGCATCGAATGTATGATATATCAAAGCTTCAGATAGTTTATGGGAAAACACAATTTTTCGTCATCGTTGTCCTGTCGATATTAACAGTATGTACACAACAACAAGGACATCAACAACAGCAGCAGTACCGGTAGCAGTAAAAATAAAACACAAGACAATTGACTAACAAAACATCAACCGAACACAAGGACAACGACTAACAAAACAACACCAAAGGGATACATGGACCGGTGTATAGTGCAAATGGTGGATTAACTTAAATCACGTGGGGTTGTTGTGTTGATTTAGGAGCAACACATGCTTGGATACTAGCTATGTGTACGTATTGTACCTATGCTAAGCTAATGACATCGAGAGGGCAACATAGAATGGGGATGACGGTGTAAACAAAAATAACCAAACGACATGGAAAAATAAAATAAAACACGTTCGACATGAAATAAATCTTTTCGATCAGGTAAATTACCTCGAGTGTACGAGTATGTAGTTTGGATTGGATTTGAATTTTAATGCTGATACTGCTATTAGTTGAGTGAAATCGGAGAAAAGGGGACAATAACCACAAGTGGACTGAACTGATATAGGAATAAACAGGATTATGGAAAATATTAGGCCATAATGGGTCCTTCGTGATCCTTGGACTGTGACTTATTAGGATTCAGTAAAAGGCCGTTGTTTGCCGATATACCAGATAAGTCGCCATTGTTTCTACTACACAAATCTTCATACAGTTAGAGGTAAATTCGTAGACCATCAGCACAAATTTGATGAATTTGCTGAATAACAGCGGCCCTAATATAGAATCTTGCGGTACGCCAATTTCAAGAGATTTCCATTTAAAAACTGCATCAATCCTCTGAAATTAATTTTCAAGATAGTTTCTGATAACGCCAATAGCTATGTGATTCGAACCAAAGTAATGAAACAATTTCTTACATAAAATATTATGGTTAACCTATCTTAACCATTGTAGTAGAGTAACTATGGCAATCATTGTAATGAATAAGGATGATGGACAATTTGTTTTGCTAGTATTTTTTCAAGAATTTTAGAGAGGATCGGCAATATTGCTGATTTCCGGCTTTGAGGAAACGATGAGCATTTACTATGTGAGTTAACGGATGACAAATGATTCTAGCGCTTTGCAGCTTGACTATCGTCGTCGAATATCGATTACAACACCAGTAACTTGGTAACTTTTATCCGGTAGTCTTAAGGGTATAATTGGTCAGATTCGTTCAGATATCGCAATTGATGACATACTCAATCAAGCAGTCCGTTGGACATCCATTTTAACTTTTCCAGATAGGTGCTGTGCCTTCTCGGTCATGTTTTAAATACCCTCAACTTATCTAATTTTATTTTTATGTTCTGCAAGTGGGAGAGGAAGCTTTTCTAGAAACGTAATTGGCTAGTCCGACCTCTGTGACACATTACCATCAAATTGAAGCTAACTGTTCACTGTGGCAAACAATACCTTCCACAGTTCGATAGGAGATCGTCTTCAAGGTAGCTAAGGAGGAGATCGTCTTCAAGGTCCCTAAGTGTGCGATGGAACGATAAAGTCTCGGCTTTTAACATTTCGCATCCATACGTTCTGCGATGTCATCCGATCTGAGTATATTACACTTCACGTCGATTTTTCATCTTTCACTGATTTGGCCGCCGAATCATTACCCTCTTAGCAACTCTCTCGCTTACAGCTATTTGGTTTTTAAACGCCTCATATGCTAGGACCGTCTTGGCCCGATTAAATTGTGAATTCTCCCACTTAACTTCTTCAATCGAATGTTTGCATCTTGCGCCTTACAGTGCCCAGAAGAAACTTAGCGTCTTGATGCATTTATTTTGCTCAGACTTGCAGAATGCGAATTATCGCTCGAAAACAGCATATTTTGGTCGAACATTCTCTACAAGCTAGAGGTGAACGACCGAGGAGACGACACCACGACACCACATCGTCGTTGATCAGCTCCATAGCTAACTGCATAGTGTCCCCTATGCGCTAACAGCCCAATACAGTGCCTGGCCTAGCTTCTCGCAGCCACTCGTACTGTGCGCCTCACGAATAGTTAGAACCTACAGTTGTGTGCCATTTCCGAAGGGAAATTTTCTCGATTAAGAGAAACTTCTCACGACAATTTTACTCTCGGATGTTTGTCAGACTTTCGCGAGACAGTAAGAATTTTTTTTTTGTGTTTTCTTGGATTCGAACATTGAACCTCTCGCGCATTTAACCAGTGAACCACGGCGCCCACTATTTACACCCTACAATCTATCCATCTATCTACATACCCCTTCCTTGGACGACAGCCCAATACAGTGCCTGGCCTAGCTTATCGCAGCCACTCGTACTGTGCGCCTCACGAATAGTTAGGACCTACAGTTGTGCGCCATTTCCGAAAGGCAATTTTCTCGATTAAGAGAAACTTCTCACGACAATTTTACTCTCGGATGTTTGTCAGACTTTCGCGAGACAGTAAGAATTTTTTATTTTTTTTTTTGTGTTTTCTTGGATTCGAACATTTAACCAGTGAGCCAAGGCGCCCACTATTTACACCCTACAATCTATCCATCTATCTACATACCCCTTCCTTGGACGACGCATTTCTATTCAAATTCTTCTAGTTTCAAACACTGTTTACGATTACATAATTAATGTGATTTAAAATCTTAAAATACGTTCCACAACGAAAACCCTTCATGCAGGTAGTGTACATAACATCTACCCTACAACAACATACCCCCAAGTGGTATGCTTAAACAAATTACCTCTTCTTCGATAGCACATCATACAATTTATCGAAAATCATAAAGCGATATTTTACCTGCAAAGAAATAAGAAGAAGAACATCAAAATATGTTAAACATGCTATGATAATACAATGAATATCTAATGAATACATTTCAAAATAAAAGAAATTATAAATTCCCCAAAACGGAAACAAAAAAAAAATATTTTCAATAAAAAAATATTATTCATAGTTCGTCGTTCCTCGAGAATTTTAACGTTTTCCCTTTCCATCGCCCATTTACGGGGGATCAGGTTTAGGTATTGTCAGCCCACGCACAATACGGTATGAATTTTAAATTCGAAATAAATATTCCGAACATGGATAATATTTTGAAAGACCAAGGGGGTGCCCTCAATTGTTTAAATGCTGAAGCTATAGTAAAATTTCATAATTTTATCGATTATAAATTGCTAAATATACCATAAGAATCACAAAGTAGACAAGAGTGTGGTTGATAGATATGAATTCAATTAGTTAGACGGTTCAGTGTTTTTTGAAAGGAAATATATTTTGACGGTATTTTTTGAGATGGGAAGTGCTCGAAGGGCTTTAAAGCTGTGTGTACACTGAAGAATGTTAGTTTAAGTTCAGTCAATAAATTTAGGGAAAGTCGTACAGGAAAAATTCATTAAAATTAATGACAACTGTAATTGAAGAATACTAATGCTGATGGTGAAGTTTTTGTAATGAACAAGGCATCTATGTCACAGTAAGACACCCGTGTTATATTAAAGAAATTTCGAAAAGATCCCTTTTCTGGTTGTTCTATCGGTGCCAGAGACCAATTGCATTTTTAAAAGATATGACAGTGTTAGTTCTGCATTTAGAATCTCTTGTTTGGTCCTTCAACAAGTTTCTGAACTCCCGAAACTTGTACCTGAACGCATTTGAACGATCGTGAACAATCAATTGCTTGCTTGAACGATGATCTGGATACTATTTGTCAGTGGGCAGCGTAGAATAAATTGCAGATAAAACGTAAATAAAATTACCCTCAAGACTTACTTAACACTTCGTACTTTTAGGCCTTTTAAACATACCCGTTTATGGTTCTGTGATAAGTGATGACAGGGTGACAGTGTTGCTCTCTTTTTAAAAAAAATGTGAATGCAATACGTGATTTCATTAAAAACTTATACCTAGCATGTAACTGGTTAACTAAAAAAAAACACATAACTCGGCACAAACCCTACCTTCAGTACAATTCTTTTCTTATCTCCTCAATTAACAAACTTTGAAACCTTAATTGGATAAACGATGGACACCCTGTATAAAGTCTTCTGTCCGATGTATTGCACGATAATTTCAGGAGAAAAAATTAGACAATTTTAACAATATCATTAAAACCGTCAGTCCGATCAACAGTTCTAGTTTAGGAAAATATTTTGAATAAACAATCATTGAAATCGGTGGATTGTTCCAGAAGTTACTGTGAACGGAAGGCAATGTATCTAACAAACATACAGATAGATAGACGCATGTACAGCTGCTGAAAACCATTTTTCTATACACACTGAGTATTCATATTTTTTTACTTCCATTTGTTTAGAACACGGAAGTAAAAATTCTATGAAATAGTCGGTGAACGGATACTTTTAAGCTGCCGCATCAATACTCCTAAACTCAAGAGCAGCTGAACCGATATTGATGCTGATTATGTGGTTAGAAGAGAACAAAGTTTGTTGATTATTGAATTTCTGACCGAATATCATGAACTTACAAGACACAGACGAAACGAATAAAAATAATGAAACTATACGTTCAAAATGCCTCCAAAAGTCTATCCAATTTCAAGGTACATAGTGTTGTGTTGCCGAGAAGGGAATTCATTACCGAAGACTTCAACGTATCTATCATCTTTGTACGTTATTCTAAAGCTGAGAAATAAGCAAATTAAATGCGAATTCTTCAACAAATTATCGTCGTCAATTTATAAGTCAGCGAGTACCACTGCCACTAGCTGAGCAGCAGTGAATGGGTTTGTTTGGTTGTATGTGCGGAGTATACAGGTGAGGGAGGTTCGTTTTTGGTCCTTTGCTGTCTGTTTTTGTGGGAATCGTTTGATCAAAACAATTTTTGTTTTATTGAATCCTTTTTCAGAAGGTTTGAGGATTTTTTTACCCACCTGGGAAAAATAACATAAACAACTCGTGGTGAGCGGAAGAGGTGTGGGTGCAACATGCAAAACTAAAATCCTTAGAACTGAAGAACCCAAAATTAATGAATTTAAATTAACAACTCGGGAGAAATCAGGTGGGTCAGCTGGTGTAGCTAGCAAATGTAAAATTTGCTAAGAAATTCCGTACTAAATAGTATCTACGAGGGCTACACATATGTAGATCGATTTCTGATTTTTGAATTACAGTGGTTTGCACTGTATCTATAGGTACAATATATAATTCGTTAAGAAATTGCTTACTAAATTGTGTTTATGAGGGCTACACAGTCCCTTTGTTGTATGTATAGTGAGCTGAAAATTTACACAGTAATAGCACGGACCAATAAGAGGATCTGTACGGAGCCCGATTTCTGATTTTTAAATTACAGTGAGTTGCACAGTATCTACAATAGATACGAGTAAATCATTAAGAAATTACCTACTAAATTGTGTCTTTTCAAGGGCTACACAAATCGTAGGATTAAATTTCCAAATATAGGACTATTTTGCAGCCATTGTAAGTCGCTGGTTTAACTAGGAAGCTGAGCTGTTCCATGCGTACAAGATATTTTTTTCGACTTTTTTCTCTTCTCTACAACATGCTTAGTCCGAAGGGCATTGGTAAGATTATACACTAGCATACTTATAAACACAACCTACTCATAACTACAGATTTTAGGTGTTGCATCGAGATCAACTCCACCCGTCAAGATGCAGATACTGGTGTTATTTTATGACAACATAAGGTACCCGTCCATACTTTCTCGACAATGAGGAAGGTCAAGTAAAAAACATTCCCGAAGCACTCTATCGGACAATGATTTGTAACTTTTTACGATTGGCATAATAGGACAATGAAGGATTGATTTCAGTAGGATGGATCTCCTTCTCTCGTGCATTAGAAGCTACAATAGAACTGCTTCGTGAAGTGCTCCTTTTTGACAGCTTTTTGTGTTTTTTACGAAATTTTTTTTACAATTGATACTTTCACTCCACCTAACACTCAAATATTAAAATTGTACCTTACATCTGTATCTGGGTTAGGAAGACTCATCTCTTGTCTTAATCTCTACTTTCTACGTCAAACGGTTTAAAAGTTATGAGGCTGTGACAGACAAACGGACAAGCAACTGAGTTTCGTTCTTACTTTTTTTTTTACCTCGTATTGGGTCAATAACTTAATTCGTGCGGTTTGCTAAGAGATGGTGTAACTTGTATTATTCCATTGGAACATGCGTTGGAAAGCTACTGTCATTGTACGTCATTTCAGTATCTGTCATTCATTTGAAGGGTAAACAACAATAATTTTTTTTCACTCAAATATGTCGAACTTTGTGCCTGAAAAAGTGTTTTTGCGGGGAGTTCTTCTTCATTACTTTAATATGAAGAAAACTGCTGCCGAAAGTCATCGTATTTTGGTGGAAGTTTATGGTGAACATGCGCTAGCTGAGCGAACGTGCCAAAAGTGGTTTGCACGATTTAAAAATGGTGATTTTGGCTTGGAAGACGATGAACGTCCTGGGCAGCCAAAAAAGTTTGAAGATGAAGAACTGGAAGCATTACTCTATGAAGATTGTTGCCAAACACAAGAAGAGCTCGCAGAATCTTTGGGTGTCACTCAAGCAGCCATTTCAAAACGTTTAAAAGCTGCTGGATATATTCAAAAGCAAGGAAATTGCGTTCCACATAAACTCAAGCCGAGAGACGTCGAAAGGCGGTTTTGCATGTCCAAAATTCTGCTGGAACGAAACAAAAGGAAGTCATTTTTGTATCGGATTGTTACTGGTGATGAAAAATGGATCCATTACGACCACCCCAAGCGCAAAAAATCATATGTGAAACCCGGCCAGCCAACCAGCCAAATCAACGGCAAAGCCGAATATCCATGGCGCGAAGGTAATGCTCTGTATTTGGTGGGATCAGAAGGGTGTGCTGTATTATGAGCTGCTAAAACCGGGTGAAACCATCAATGGACAACGCTACCGAACACAATTAATCCGTTTGAAGAGAGCAGTAGCCGAAAAACGCCCGGAATATGCGACCAGACACGAGGCAATAATTTTCCATCATGACAACGCTCGGCCCCACGTTGCTATTCCGGTTAAAAACTATTTGGAAAACAGTGAATGGGAAGTTTTACCCCACTCGCCTTATAGCCCAGACCTTGCCCCTTCTGACTACCATTTGTTCCGGTCGATGCAGAACGCTCTCACTGAAATACGGTTCACATCAAGGCAGAATATCAAAAATTGGCTTGATTCATTCTTGGCTGCCAAGCCAGCGCAGTTCTTTTGGGATGGGATCCACAAATTGCCAGAAAGATGGGAAAAAGTCATAGCTTCAAATGGGCAATACTTTGAATAATACTATTGTACATGTTTTTCTTAAAAAAACATTAAAATTTTGACAAAAAACCGCACGAATTAGGTTATAAACCCAATAAATACCAGAATTTTGAAAGAAAAATACTCAAACACTCGAAAGACGATAAGATCATATTAAGATACGAGTACGCTTCAGCAAATTCTACCTTTGAATAGCCCATACATTCTAGTAAAAAAAAAATCTCCTCTGTGATATCCTCAAACAAAGGTTAAAATGTCACATATTTGTTAACGATATTACTTTGCTCTATAAAGAGTCGATACTTGAGTGGAAAAAAACTCGATTTCGTTTCAAAAGCTTTCAAGTTACATACAATAAATATTATTTGCATGGCATCTAGGTTGAAATATTATCAGTACACCTGTATGCATTCCTATCGAATCGAAATATGTCAATAGCATCAGTGATGAGCAAAATACTTTAAAAAAAAAAAAAAAAATACTTCACACAGAAATATACTCGTACTCGTATATCTGTGCCATATCGAATGAAGCACAAGAATCACCATCATCATTCGCAACGGAGTCATTCAGATAAAAATTTATCTTCATGCATGCATGGAATATCCTTTCATCCCAGCTGTGCTACCATAAATGCAATTCGCATATTTGCATACAGAAAACTTCTCTCATGGATATTATCGACATAAATTTATTCTCTTCCGGTTGTCTGGCGCGTATGACCTCTCCTACCCCCCAATCGCATTCCATCAAACACAATGCATTTCTGAAAAGTGTATTATATTTTGTAAGGAATACATAAGTACGAGCATATCCAAGTGTGTGAAAAGAAATGCAGATACATTCGTGGGACACTGTATCGCTATTTTTATTTTTTCTTAGCTTTAGTCATCTTCTATTCATCGGAGTCATATCCTTTCTTTAACTCTTGGCATTGCATTCAAAAGTAGATTCGAGTCATTTTTTTCATTCCTGTTCGGTTGAAATCTTTATTTGAAAGGAAGCATCGCGAGGAGAGATTTCACTATCCATAATACATTTAGATAAATAAATGCTTCAACTTGTCGAAAACATACACACAGCAAGCAAATACCCACAGAGCATACGAGTAAGTCGAGCATTCGAGCACATATAAGAAGTATCTATCTGCAGTAGAATGTTTATTTCGGAACGAATGATGTGCACAGATCTTAGAAAAAAAAAAGTTCTTCAAAAAGCTCATTTCAATTGAATTGAAGATGAGAATATCTCGATTCGCTTGATGTATCTAAAACAAATGCGAACCCATTTTTATCGAAGATCTGCGAATGCAGAGGAAATATTAATCCGATTTTATTTTTGGAATTAAATATAATCGTTGGGAAATTTCTTGAAGAGGAAATGGTTGAAACTTATATTTTGGGATAATTTCAAAACGGATGAGAGGTTGTGGATTTCTGCATGACGTGATATTCTCAAATTGTTTGTGCTGACAGTCAAAATATTTCAATGTTTGGTTGACATTGTATAGTAGTTGTTTAAGCAATTGAAATGAAACTAATATTCATGTCAATATTGATACGTTAATTGATTGAAAGAAGAAGTTAACAGATTCAAAGAATGGATTTGCTTTTTCTTCTCGCAGTTTCGAGCTCCACAGTTGCGATTAGGATCCAACAATATTTTTTAGTAAAATTTAAGTAAGCAATTATGTTACACTTTTGTAACTTAAATTCTGTATATTCATTCCTATAAATATTGGTATGCCAAACACGAAGCTCCGGTATGAGAATCGAATTTGTGTGCATCATACCGAAGCCTACATGGGCCGTAATTTTGTTCCACAGGGTTACCGTATACTTTGTTCTCTCCTGTGTCAGTGACGAATACCAAATTAATTGTATTGTCTTGTGTTTCTTTATCCCTCCAGTTTTAATTTACTTAGTGAACTCTAGTAACTATACTATCTGCATTGCAAACTTTTATACGCTAGGCACCATGCCGGGCGCCAACTTTATCAAGGTTAGCTACGAGTAAGCAAAACTTTAATTTTCGGGTTCAAGCAAAGTTCTTGTACAAGAAATTGTATAATATGTCCTATGCAAGTTGGATGACATATGTATTTAAAGTTTTGTGTAGACGTTTATAAGTCTAAGCTTTATTTCACATTTAAATATCTGTACGCCACTACAATCTGATGACGAGGGCAGAAATGTCGCGCAATTTTGTGACTATACAGGACGTTTCATTTGTGAACGGGTAATGCATGTAGGTACTGTAGCCATTCAAAAAACTTTGCTTGGCACGCAGAAATCCAACAATGTAAAGAACAAAAACAAATTGTTTTCATCTATGTGTACTAGACCCGCGTTGGGCGCCAAATTTCACCCCGTAAAATATGTGACATTTTTCACAAATTTGATGCAAGAATGTTTGATTTCAGGATTGAAATGCATATTCATGGCGGGTAGAGTATTCGATTCCTGAGTAACGCTCTAGGGTACACAGGAGCGCCTTCGGCATCGGGATCGATTCAGTAACGTGACTTTTAGTACGAAGAACGTTTAAAAAATAATCGATTAGAAATGTGAACAAACTCCAATTCAATTGCTGGTACTGGAATGAGTAACAATCCGTAAAAATCCATGCGTCATTGCTCTCAGTAATTGAACCTTTCCTACAGCTTGACGTAGCGCAAAATATCTGCATCTGCATGCCTACAGTTACAGTGATGTTAGAGAACCACAAAGTTGATGGCGATTTTTCGAACAAAATCATTTTCAGCGATGAGGCTCACTTTTAGCTGAATGGGTACGTAAACAAACAAAATTGACACATTTGGTGTCATGAAAATCCACGAGTCATTGACGAAGAACCAATGCATCGACAAAAACACACTGTTTAGTGTGGATTTTAGGACGACGTTGTGATTGGGCCTTCGAAAATGCTCCTGATACTGCTGTAAGAACCAATGGTGAACGTTATCGGGACATGATAGCAAACTTTATTTGACACCAATTGGACGATACGATGTGAAAGACATGTGGTACCACATGTCATATAGCGCGAGAAGCAACGCAGTTATTGCACACAAGTTTCCCCGGCTGCAACGCTGACGGAATTTAAATAAGAAATAGCAATCTCAAAACCAACAAAGCTCCTGGCTAAGACTTAATAACGGGACAAGTTGTTAAAGAATTGCCCGTAATACATTAGTTAAGCTTCTCCAACTTATAAACGCTCGAATGTTTTTCATGTCTCCCAAGCCTTCGATAAGATCCGGTATAAATGAATGGAGCTCAAGATACGGCAGGTCTTTCATGGCCCGCTTTATAATATTCTAAGATCCTATCTTGAAGGTAAACTCTTATGTGTTAAGCACGGTGACGTATACCCAGACTAAGAACTAGCGGCTGGGATACCGCAAGGGACTGTACTTGGTCCGTTTTTGAAAACACAGCCATATTGACAACGTGCAACACAGTCAAGAAAGCTTCCGGAATGTTGCAAAAAGATGTTGATAAGCTACATGATTGGACAAATATTTGGCGCATTGTACTCAACGAGGCAAAAAAAAAAAAAATTAGAGCTAGAGAACAAGTACCGAGAAATGTATTGGTTGCTCGGGCGATATTCTAAGCTCGAAATCCAGAACACGCTGCTGTAGGGTATACAACTATGGAGTTGTACTAAAAAAAGTAACGGAAACCTACTACAGACTTTTGAAAATAAAGTTCTAAGGGGGGTGGTGAACGCATCATGGCATGTTCGGAATGACGATATCCACAGAGATTTAAGAATAGCCTCCGTCGAGGACAAAACTATAATACAAATTTCGCACAAAAACATCCATGTCTACGGTTATTGTAACAACACTATCCTTAAAATTTTTGCCAATAGAAATGTAGTCCGTCGACTATAAAGGACAAAACCATCCGATTTAGCTTAGTAAAGAACAACCGCGCATAACTAGCGACACAGCAGATACTTATGTTGCAAAGTCACCAGCAAAACGTGGAAAATGTGAAATGTAAACTACTGGACTGAAGGGAGGTATTTTTAGTGACTATGAATCTGTCCTCAGTTTTCCTGGTAAAAAAAAAACTTTTATCTATTTGGGTTTCTATTGGGCGCCACTTTTACCTGGGACTTTGCACTTTGTTTGGGTTATTGGATCTCAAAACCATTAAAAAAAAACTACCGCATTAAGTCTGGAATCACTCAATGGGTGCCATTTTTGAAGAATGTTAGGCGCTACATGATCATCTTCGGTACATACATCAGTTTCGCGTTGGGCGCCATTTATATGAGGCGTTATTTTAGGCTTCGAATTCCAATGTTCCAGTTGTTTTATTATTCTCTATCATTGATAAGGGTAGTGAGTTCAACTTTTCGTTCTCCAAAAAGTACGTTAAGTTCGTTTTTAAAATGAACTCTTCTGTTTTGTTTTTTTCATTCGCATTTGTATTAAAATAAGTTTTTAATGACTGACATCAACATATTTATATCAAATACAACAGAGTAAAGAATGCGCCCAATTCAAAGACTTCAATTTAAATAAATTTCATTGGCATGTACGAGTATGTATCTCATTCCCATTTGATTAAATATTTGATCATATCCATAGTAAAGGCATACCTAATGCGATTGAAATTTTAACCACTCTCTGCACGAGAATGATAAAATATCTCTGGGTCGCGACACTGCATCATGAAATACCTATACATAATGCAGATACAAAAAATAAATTTCCCACACATAATCGATTTAAAACTATTCGCTCAATTCAATGTGAATTTCCTTTGTGGCATAAATACTTAACGAATTCATGCCTTCGAATATGTGCAGTGCATACCTCGAAATGCTATTAGGAATATTCCCAAATAATTAATTACAATTAACAATAATTTATCTGTTAATTGTGCTATTTAAACAAAGACCAGACCATTCTTATCCGAATTTTTATCCGCGAATACTCGTAATTATGGATTCACAACAAATTAAAGCTCCGCAGAGCAGAAATTAAATTAATGGATTACGTGCGTAAATGTGAGTTTCATTTCATATCTCATTATTAAATGACAACCGGCCGAATAATCAATGCTTGGTCGGACATAAATTCAATATATGTACACCAAACCAATGCTGCGTACCTATTCTCATTTTTCATTAAAATTTGAATACACTTTGTGATGCATCTATGTACGGTTCAGCTAATGCGTGTCGGCTTGTATACGAATAGATGCAAAAATTCTATTGCTAATTAATTTTAAATCGAAATGAGATGCATCCGTCCGCTCCACTCGGCATACAATTTTTGTATAAACAGTTTTGCGGCAAGCAGACCATACCGATCGGTATGGCACGAGTTGAAGAGGTTTTAATTATTTTATATTAAATATTCATGTGCACAGGGTGTGTGATTAGAGAATACGTTTAAACGTGTATTACACCATGCAACCACGAAATATTCACCGAATTCAATTGTAGGCAAGAACAATAAAAATAAAGTGAATAACTGTGTCGAACGTACTTGCTCACGTACATCCTCTAATGCATTCCGTGTGCATTATTGAAGTTGAAAAAATAAAGCATCACAATATTTTCCATAACTTCTGAGGGATCCATAAATTCCCAACCAAAGTAGTGTCTCTCTTGAAATCTGTGGCCTAGCCTAGTCTTGATGGGAGAGTATCCCTCGGCGATTGAGGGGCGTTTTTCTTCAAGAGATGCATTTAATCGGTCTAATTGTTGACCGGATACTAATTTGAGGCAGTTCAAAATAGACAATAGCTTTACCTTTTTAAGCTAAGTCATTTCTCAACGTAATTCACAATCCTGTTGAGAAACAGATCAAGATTTAAACGAGAACGAGACGAAGAGCTAATTGTTATTCAGTGCTGAACATTTTTTTGCTAAAATCCTGCGGTACATATTTTCCGAACTTGAAGTAAATTCGAGCATTACGGAGCCACTGGCAACATGGTATACCCGTGGCTGACAAAAACGTAAAATTTTACATGTAAAACAAGTACAGCAACGGACTGGTTACGACTCCTGTTTATTTCCCCGCCAAAACAAACTGACTAGGAATTGTTTCAACTCCCCATATTTGATTCAGAGACGTTGGTACACCTGCGGGATTTTCGGTTGTCAAAGACTTGTTCGCAAGGTAAAACCATTTTCCATGAATCTCGTGCAATGTCTTTGATTGGCTGAAAATTAAAATGTTTGCTAATTAACGTGGTAACCTATTATAAAGTATTCAGAAAGTAAGGTTTGAAAAATATTTCTTAAAAATAAATTTTGTTGAAAATCTGGTACACCATCTGAAAGGATACGAGTACGTCTAACCTAAAATGTTTTATAAAGCCGAACAAAAATATAAACAACAATCATTGACACGAGCAAAATCGTTATCTTTATAATTTTTGATGCCAGTAAAACGGTAAAGCCTCGAAACAATGTATCCTCCTTCGATTGTACCGGCTATTACTTTTACGGGCACTTGACTTTACGAACATAGCCCCTTCTTACGGCGAATCATTTGAGAGTTCACAGTGAATGTCAGTCAGGCAGATGTACCAATCTTCAAATACAAAAAAATATCAAAAATGAAGCTGGCTAGCAATCGTTTTAATGAACGGTTTGCTAGTTTTAAAAAATGCAACTCAAGTGATGCAGTTAGTTGAGCCTGCTGTGAACTGTTTTTTTTTCGATGGATAAAAGCGAAAACAAATTTTTGTTTTCCTTCTATGCCGGACGTTTTCTTGCTTTTTATGGAGATTCCCGTATCTCGGTAAATATGCAGTGTAAGTGATTTGTTCGTTCAGAAAAGTGAAGGCAGTAGTTTTGGATTTATCCACAACACTGAGTAAAAAATCCAATCTAAGGAAACAAAGCTCCTAGGGTCACGCATCTATACTCTACAGATACGGAATTGCTGTCCCTAACAAGAATCCAGATTATGTTATTCGATACCAAAATTTCAATAAGAAGACACAGAACTGGGAGTCCAACATATTGAACAGGACATCCAGTGCTAAACTGAGCAGGAAAATTCTGCAAGTCTCTACAGATTAACGACTCATCTAATGAACTAATGCGCATACGTATGCGAAGAGCAAGTATTGCTTTTGACCTCCACAATGACAATACATCTGTGGCCGAGATGGTTGGTTTTTTTGATCGGTTGATCTATGATCGAGTCCCATCGGGAAAAAGGAATATTTTGTAATTTTGTTTGGCATTAAAAAAAAAAAAAAAATAGCCATACAAGCTCTTTTCAATTGAGCTTTTGCTGGAATGATAGAATGAAATATTTGTTGAACTACCAACTGAGCTATCCGTGTACACGGTAGAACATTGGTGGCTAAAACCAAGTCTATCGCAGGACGAAGCATACTCTACGGAGTCTTACTATGTTTGTTATTCCAAGACTGAGCAAAGCTTTCAGATCGCAAAGGAAACCAATACTAGCCCTTAATACCAAAAAATACAAATTTGTAATGTAATCTGTGTCAAAGGATACGCGGTGTGCATGTTTTTAATTTGATTTATTGTTTTGTGCATTTATTTATTTTTAATACAACCATATGTGGCGGGAGAAAACACATCAATGCAGCTATGCTAGATATTTGTTTGGCATGCTCCAATTTAAAGACTTGCTGGAAAATTATGAACAAGAATATTTGGATAGCATTTTCCAACACCGAACTCTAATCATAAATTATGTGCGATAATATTGGATGCGTGCGAGGTTTTAAAATAACACTGGCCATTAAAACTGATTAATGATGACATGATGATTTTACAGTGCCACTGGAACTGCAAAAGCGCTGAACGGAACTCCCGCATGTTTAACAGTGGTGGGTGGCGTTTTAAATCGTAATTCGAAAATATTAAATTTTACAGGCTATCCTAAATGGTTATTTTACTGTCAGTCTTTGACATGTTCACCAGTAGATGTCAAATGATGTTCACTATCTTTTTTTTTAGCTGTAAGCATCGTTTGATAGATATAGCTACACGAAATTATAATGGATGCTGAAAATAACATGAGGTATGCACGCCAAGTGATAGAGCAGGGGTGTCCATAACAGTGACATTAACACAGGAAAGATATATTTGATCATCTACTTGTCCTGGAGCAGATGTTCGCTCGTAGATGATGAGCAGAAATATCGCACTTCTAGGTATCAGTCCATTGAGGTCTTCAGATCATCTGCTGTAGTAGTATCTATAGAGCGGGCGTCTGCTAACAGTCTTCGATGAGCCAACGGTTGGAGATTGGATGTTAGTGCGGGTTCATCAATTAAGCGAACTGCTCGTCCCTGTCAAGTAGGTGAAGAGAATGCTTAGGGACCGAGGTCCATACATGTGAACAATACTCAAGCAGCGGTTTAACTTTTGCTTTGTACAGAAGAAGGAGCTGTTCCACTGTAAAGTATTTACTTGCTTTAAATAGATAGCTTAACTTCATGGACGCCGATTTTGCGATGTTGGATAAAAGTGGTCGTGCCATGTAGACTGTAATGCCGAGAAGGTTTGTTGTTTGTTTGGGTTGAACGGCTCCGGTACAGTAAACGTGTTCTTTTTGAAAAGGCGGTGAATGGGGTTCTACTAAGTTGGCTTTTCCCCACTGCAAGATTTCCTACAAGTCTTCAGTTTAATAAGTAGATTTGGTGGCATCTTTGACGATGTCATATTAAGGTGCTGGCATCGGAAAAACTAAAGAACTTGATGTTTATTAACTCTCGTTGATATGGAGTAGAAACAGAGTTGGTGAAAGTATAGACCCCTGTGGCACCCCAACATTTACGGCAAAGGTGTCGGAAAACTCACCAACGATTACAACTTGAATTGAAGACCATTTTTTACACAGCCACAGAGCCGTTCTGATAGTTTGTAGGAAGCTAGTTTACCTAATAGGAATCTATGACAGACTCGACCTAAAACTTTTAAGATGTCCAGGGTGGTGTTCAATGGCTGGGGTTTACAGCTGGGTCACATAACTCAGCAGGTTCCCAGTTGATGGGCGGCTATGAAAACTATACTACCAGTCGCTTATTAGTTCGTGTAGAGAAATTTGAGTTCATCACTTTGGATAGCATAAGGAAAGTATTTCTTTCGGTTTTTGGGAATCTGTTGAATGCGGGCAGTTTTCCAGCAAAAAGAAAACGTTTTCTGCGCGACTGACATAGAACAAAGTTTAGAAAGGATCGATTATAGTTCAGATGCACAGTTTTTAAGTACAATAGCTGGTATTCCGTCAGGGACAGATGCCTTTTTTGCGGGCCAGCTTATTAAGGATTCGTCGGATTAAACGAGGTCGAAATATTACATACGGATTCCGGATCTAGAGTTTTTTACTAGAGATGGGAATGAATGACTTTTGCCATTGATTAGAAACACCGCGAGCCACTGGGTTATTCTAGAAGCATGTCGGCGACTCTCGCATTCTATTTCTTCTGCGTGGAATCGACTATTAAATTGCACGTGTTTCGGGGGCTAATGTAGCTAGATCTTGTTTGCTCAGCTGGAGCGCCATTTTCCATATGCTCTGTTCGCAGCGATGGCTTACTAATAATTCCTAGTAAATCAAGCTTTGCTGAAAGCAAATTTTTTGGTTGAATGGGGAATGTAATGGAATTTTTCGGGAAAAATTATCCCGGTGACAGATTCTGGACAAATGTTGACATCTGTTTTATTGAAATTTACGTCAGCCAAAGGAAAAGAAGCGACAAAATCCCGCATCTCATCCCAGTTAGCCAACCCATAATCCCAAATCAGGCGATGATGACCCTGTTGTCCTATCATTTCCCGAATTTCCCGAAGCGCAGATATTTTGATTGTATAACTGTCTGGCTCTCAAGATAGAGAAAGGGTTCTAAGGTCTTTGCGAAGTTGTTAGGGTCATTGGGGATTCGAGTGGGCTATTCTATAAGTTGGGTGAGATTGTTGCCGATGGCAAAGGCTTCAACTTGTCTTCCTGCTTCATCAGTAATATTTGAGTATCTCATCCAGTTGGAGTTAAAATCGCCAAGAAATTCTTCGGCTGTCGGGTGATAAATTTGAATCAAGTCGACCTTTTCAAATAAATATTGAAATAGTCTGGCCGGGTGATCGTAATTTAGTGAGCTTTAGAGGCTGCACAAGAACTGATTTCCTTGCTGTTTACCATATCTTTACGACGATTTCTTAAGAAAAGTTCGTAGATATCCAAAAAGTACGTCACATTTTGTGAAAACAATTCTTCTTGAGAACGTAATTCATTTATATGATTTTCTATTTTACCAGCTGCCAAAGAATACAAAAATTCTATAAACTGAAGTTGTTCACTTCCCAAAAATTCGTAAATTTCAGAATCCCTTACGCGTTTTGATGGCAAATACGAGTAAGTTCACCTTAACGATTCTGCAAAATGAACATCTGTTTGAAAACAATCAATTTGCCTGATACCACCTTGTAGGTATAAGCTATAGCCATCACGAAGGAATACAACATTCCATCACACTCAGCACGGGCTTCACATTCGGATAGACGAACATCTACTATGTATTTATAGGTGTTACCCGAAAGAAGAAGTGGGAACATTTTTATAAATGAACCCCTAAATAAAATTAATAGCCAACATAATAGACAGGCAATTTATTCTCTCTCATACAACAATCCATTTACGTGTTACATCACAAACATCTTTTCGATTTATTCCTTATCGATTCTCATCTGTTTTTATTTTTCTTTCAGCATCCCTTAACGTGGATTCTCTCACAGCCATCATTTCAATTCCCCTTTTTTCGTGTGTGCTGTTAACATGCATTGATACGGACAGGTATCGAATAACACACTTAAGCGATACATTCACGTTTCCTTCTACTTGAACGTAACCCATGCTAAAACAAATTTCATCATTAAGTCAACTTTAACTTGATATAACCCTCACGCCTAACGCCTAACGCCCGCCACCCACAACCCCTAGTTGCGCGCTTCTGCTCCTCAGCCTTTGCCAAGAGGATACTTTTTTTTTTTTTTTTTTGTTATTTTGCTTCTCAAAGAAAAATTAAATAAATTTGCATTGCAAATTAAAGCAAATTAGGTATACTAACATCGAGACACGGATGTCGTGGCGTGGGGGTGAGCTTGTTAATATAAACACAGCGATATGCATTGAGCGACGCTTTATGTGTGTTCGTGTGTATCTTAGGCATCAAAATTAACTTTCATTTGAAATTCAGAAGATACACGGTATGACTACACACAGAGCGAGTATGTATCGAACTCATCTCGTCTTAAATTGATGAGTTGAGGAGGAGGACAACGGGTGGAGCAGAACAACTTTATGTGTTGTGTTGTTCTTAGAATTGTGCCCTCCTACATTCATTAGGATATCATATCCCGTGTAACATAAACCAGTGGAGAGAGTAAGAGAGAGCTCGCTGAGTACTTCAAGTACACTTCCAAAAGCCAAGCAAACAAAACGATAATGACGATCTGATACTAAAAACTCACCCCCTCCGTACGATGCCAACAACCCCTTCTGGTGTCAGACAAGCAGTTCAAATTTCGATTTTACAAGAGTTTTATGGTACCCACCACTGCCACTACCGTTGCCATAAAATCATCTTCCTTGCCAGGATATACGTAAACGGTATTGAAAAATAACAAAAAAGAGGGTTACTCTTTTTTGGGGAAATTATCCGAGAACACGATTCGAATAAATATACTTTCACGAGCGGTCTGCGGTGCGGTGCGGGTGGTAGAGTACACGGATGCATGCACATCCCTTTCGAGAATGAAAAATGAAAAATCCTAACAAACACAAGAAGGGGGCGGGGAGAGGCATGATTGCAGGGTTGAGTGTTGTAAACTAAATAGGTGTTACGGTTTCCAATTTCTTTATATCAAAGGTGGACTTTATGTCGAGAATTATCGTTTTGTATGGCCATATATTAAAAAGGATCAGAGGAAGAGGGTCTACTCCTACTCGTATCTGGGATGGGTTTCGAAAAATCCTATTACAATTTTTATTCTTTTTATTTGAAAATATTTCCTCAATAAAACAAAGGGGATCCTTAGAAAATTTGATTTTCCATTTTTGTTTTTTTCGGTACAGTAGGGTTTGTTGAATAGACAACAATAATAGAATAATATCAGTTCTCTTCTGTTTATGGCATAAAAGAGGGGACCCTGATAACACTTGCTGTTATCCTTTGGTGGAGCATGTTGGGCGAGCATAAATTTGTACATCGTTCAAAATCTGTTTTAGAAATTTAGACGTAGAACTAGTAGATTGTGAAGGGGGTGGGGAACAGAAAAAAGCAATCAAATCTTGTATACATATTATAATTTTGAAAATCGAGTAGATCAGGGATGTGAAGAGGGTGCGGTATGGGTAGTATAATATGCTTTCATGTAATGCGTAAGTGGTTGAATAGAATTTTGAACAGCAATATTGTTGTGGGTTGCGGAATCGGATGGGATGTAGTTGTAGATACCTTACAAAAGGTTGTCCAAACTACTTAAATTGGTGGATATTGTTTGGGTAAACTGATGCCGTGAGTCTTTAGAGTCGCCTGAAAGAATTTTGTGTTTAAAAGTGTTTCCATTAAAATACGGTTTATACCTTGTACAATACTCGTCGATCTACTGAAACACTTTTGGGTTAAGTATTTACTGCAATGTACAATCTCCATTAGGAGGTATCCATAAGTCAGGAGGCATAATAACAGTACGCCCATTACTGAAATCAAACATTTAGAATAAATAAATAGATAGTGAACTACAATCATGCCCTGCTACTTTTCTGCAAAATCAACAGTAACAGTATCGAGGATGGCTGTGGTGTAGTAGTAACATCATCGCTTGTCACACTGTTGATTCACGGTTCGAATCCTGATGTCAAGAATCATCTATTCATTTCGCATGAAATAAATAAAAAAGTCTATCACTTGCGAAAGCTAAGTCAACTCTACTGTGAAGGCATAGCACTGGCAGTAGGGTGGTCATATGGCTAAAATGCAACTTGATCGTGATGATGACATCAGGAGGACGGAAAAAAATACTGTGAATCATAAGCAACGACAACAATAGCGAAAAAACAAACAAAATACTCCCCAGTTATCTGGGCAGCCACCCTTGGAGTTTACAGAAACTTAATACCACCTGAGTTTCAAACTACACCACTCTGTCTTTCTCTCTGTCTCTTCCCCTTTCCGCAAAAACGCCCGTGTTCTAAAAATTAGTATAAGGGTATTCATATCCCCTTTAACACGTGCAAATTATATAAAAAAAAAAAAAAAAACAGATACTGTCCCAGATCACGTTAACTGCTACTTCATATATAGGGTCTTCTACAAGAGCTTTCATGTTAAATTTTGCTGTATTTTTGACTTTTCAAACATAAAGCTGACATTTCTTGAGCAACGCATAGAAATTGTGAATTTCGCTGAACCATTTCGTAAAATTCGTAGTTTTTTCGGTCGCTATAAAGCACCTTCTCGCCCTGCTACTGAACCTGACTAATAAATTTGAATCAACCGCGCAGGCTAGTGATGTAAAAACCCCAACTCGTGCTCGTAAAGCCAGGTCGATCTAAAACATTATTACTGTGACTGAAAGTGTCGCTAAAAACCCAGGTTTGTTCATTAAAAGACGATCGCAGCTATTAGGCATATCCCCAACCAGTCTACACCGCATTTTAGATAAAGATCTTGGAATGCATGCTTACAAAGTACAGCTGACTCAAGAATTGAAGCCGGGTGTTAGAAACGCAGTCAGGTCATGCTGATTTTTTCAAGAGACTCATCATGAGCGACGAAGCCCATTTCCATCTACAAGGCTTCGTTAATAAGCAGAATTGTCGCATCTGGGGCACCCATAACCCGAGAGTGATTGTCCAGCAACCTCTCCATCCACAACGAGTGACTTTGTTTGTTTTTTGTACCTTTTTCCGATGATGCCGGACCTTATTTCTTCGAAAATGAATCCGGTGCCACCGTCACAGTCAATTGATTGCGCTGCCGAACAAAGCTAACCATTTTTTTTTTTTTCTCCTGAAATTGAAGAAGTATACTTGAATGATATTTATTTCCGGCAGGATGGGCTTACGAGTCACACAAACCGTGAAACAACCGCGTTATTGCACGAAACATTTTCTGGACGCTTAATTTCGAATTTCAGATACTTCAATTGGCTGTCTAGGTCGTGGGATCTAACACTGCTAGACTTCTTTACGTTTAGGATAAGATTTAAGCGCTCAAAGATAATATCTGAACTGTTATTTGCGAAATTGAGCCGCAATTGTGCAAAATTTCCTCAAAAGGATTACCATTTGCAAGAGAAGCCGAGGTGGACTTTTATCAGATATCATGTTCCACATATAATGTTAGATTCTGTACTAAAATTAAATAAAAATATCCACAAGAAGCAAATATCCACTGTTACATGTAATTGCTACTTGAGAGTAGCAGTGAAAATATCACTGCTACCAAAAAAAAAACCAAAGTATCTGTCCCTATTGCGATAGCGCAAGCAAAAGCTACCACTTCTTCAAAAAGAAAAAGATATCCGCAGCCCTATTTCACTATTGTCACAGGGTTTTGGAATATCTTGGGAAAATACATGTTTTTAGTCCAATGCAGTTTGAGTTTGGATGACAAATATATAGGGCTTTTGACAAGGTTGATCAGAGCATCCTTTTATATAAATAACGCATAGATTAGCATTGGTCGGGAGTCTATGTATCCCCAGGACTCTTAATCTTGGAGTCCCTCAAGGGTCTATCCTTGGACCTATCTTGCTTTTGATTTACCTCAATTCCATATTTCCACTGCCTTTTAATGGAAAAGTTAAAGCTTTTGTGTTGATCATTTGGAAATTTTATATGGCTCAGTCAACCCTTTGAACTTAGTAGCTGATATCAACCATGATGCACATGTACTGAGAAGCTAGTTAGTAGAACATAAGGTAGCAGTTAGCAGCAAAATAAAGTTTATGTTTTTTAGCCTAAGTTCATAGGAAAGTCCTGATATATATGTCATATTTCATGCGCCTAACTGACGTAGGTACCTATTGTTGATGTGCTCTGCTCAAAACTTTGAGACCATTTTTGTTGCTAATGCCTCTTGTTATGACACATGCTTTAAAGTTGAAATTGTAAATCAGTATAAATGTTTTGGAGTGACAACATTTGATCGAAATGTGAGTTGGTCCGAACACATTTCAATTTAAAAGTAATACCTCCTTTCTACCGTTCTATGTTTTTATCGTCTCAACAAGTTTTGCTCCAGCGATATGTTAAAAACAATTTTCTTTGCGATTTTTCACTCAAAACTGCAGTATGGTATAAGTTGTTCGGGGGATGCTTACTTAAATAAGTAATTGATCATCCTGCAAAAGTGTGCCATAGGGAAAGTCTGTAAATTCGCTCGCCTAGCCCATTATTTAGAACATCTTAAGCTAATGAAAATTATTCGAGTGAGACACAGAAGGTACGAAATCTTTCAAAACATCCGAGTTTAATGAGTACGAGAAGTTAATCAGTACCTAAGAATACAAATTTAGGACCAAAATTTAAGATTTTGGATGCGGAATTTTTAAAAATTTTCGAAAATCGTAGCTACGTAATCTTCTAAAATGGCCGACTTTGCTCCGACGCCAATGAAGGTAATAATTTTTTAGTGCAAATATTTCAAAAGCGCTTCGTCGTACTAAAAGCTTTGAAATTCTGTACAACACGGAGTCGATTTTTTTTTAAAATTTTCAGAAATCGCAGGTGCGCAGTCTTCCAAAATGTCCGACTATACTCTGAAGCTAATGGTGGAAATTGTTTTTGAGAGCGAATATCTCGAAAACGGTGTGTTCGAAAAATTTTCCACCAAAATTGAAATTCTAAACATGTAGGACGGATTATAATGCTTTTCATATGAGCAGATTGGTTTTGTAGGCACGCTAGGTGATGCAGCGAACTGTTGAGTAGTCAAAACGAAATTTATATGAATAGAGGTTATAGGCAACTAATTAAAAGTATCTGGTGATACTAGGAGAGGCAAAGATTTTAGGATAAGATGCAAGTAACTTTTGCTTCCTCGTTATTCAAAAAATAGTAGGAAGCTGTACAATCATTTCTGATGGCTAAGACATGTTTGGTCTTCAGACTCAAAATTTAATTCATTCCCAGTCATCTTTCTCACACCCTTAACTCAAGAATCACGGAACAGATTTCAATGAAATTTTTCAAAATCTAGTGTTCTGGTAGTTAGACGTAGATGGTCTTAAAAAATCTTAAAAAAAACTAAAATACAATGTACATTCTCCTCGTGTATATGGAGAACCACTCGATGGATATTGAGAAAATTTGTCACACGGGTAAATCAAAAAACCAAAAACGATTTTCAAAAAAATTGGTTTTACCTAGGATGTGAAATCATTTGAAAATGTCCGATAGGAAACAAAGTTTAAATTCAATTCGCTTCGGCTCACAGGTTGTCATTAAAATATTTGTGAGATGAAGTGCGTTTATTTTTTATTTTTGTGAACTACTTTTGGTGATGACGAAATCACTTGGCCTAGGTAACTTCGGAATTAGATATATATAGGAAAGCTACAATCTATCTGGAACTGATCATACGATACCCTATCTCTCATCGTTTAACCCTTCCCTAATAAAGTGGGCATGGCATTGTGAAATATTTAATTCAAATTCAATGATATGCGCATCATTCTATTCGGAGTTTTTAGATAGATTTTGTCAGAAAAACTGACTTACGGCTTTTTCTTATAATAAAGTGGGCGTGGATCTAACTTTTTGTTACTGAAGTTCATGGATTCTGATGAGATCTCGAAAATGATGCTACTCCATCACCGTAAGTAGCTTTAAAAACGCAATATCAGGTCTTTTTTTAACCAAATTTCGCCAAAAAGTAGGCGTGGCATCATACCAGGTGTAGAAGAAATGTAAGCGATATGAATGTCTATATATTTTGTACCAAATTTCATCTTCCTCTTGGGGGTTATTAGAGAAACTATGTTGCAAACGGGTAGTCTATAATTATGGCACGCATTATGTACGCCGTAAAATGAGCGATTTTTCGAAGAAAAATTGCTTTGAAGCTTGTGGCTTTGTGGTAATTTTTGTATGGTTTTTCAAAACAATTTAAGTAATGAAATAGGTGATGTCGTTCAGAAATTGAAGTACCTATCTGGCATGATTTAACTCAAAATACTCTTTTGACCATAACTCTGAACAGGGTTGAAAAGGCCCCACTTTTTTTTTTTTTTATTCTAAGCTAGAAAAACTGAAATTATGATCGGAACAACTTTGGACACCCTGTAGGCACAAAATCCATTAGTTGTTGATCTTAAGTGACAGGCTAAATATTTTCTTAAAACTTTATTGCATACTCGTATCTAATAAAAAAAAAGAAACGTTTGAGGCAGGTGAAGTTATCTTAATTTTATATCTCCCGTCGGGCCGTTAAATTCTATTTTGATATCTTCTTAATAAATATCACCTAAGAGTTACACACAATTTCCCCGTGCGTATGAATGGCATTTTCACCGCTTTCGCTTTCGTAGATCTTCATTCTAGAAACCTGCTGATATCAACTCCAACTCTGACATGTACGAGTACCTACCAATCAATTAGGTACATCAACCATAATAGCGCACCCGGCTGATTAAATAGAAAGCGTTTATCATTACACACCATATGCAACCACAATCATCGTGGTAAAGTTTATGCACATAGTACGAGTATACGTTCAAAGGTAGGCATCAGTGGCCGTGCCTCTTGGACGTAAAGTTGCGAAAGATCAGCGCGCCCACCGAGCGCAATGCTGTCAGAAGATCACCCCACATGTGGTCTCTTTAGCGCCAGTTGTTTGTGTAATCTATGCATCTATAGTAAACATTATAAGCAATTGGAATTTAATTAAAAAAAAATAAATAAATCTCGAGCACACGCATGCTGACGTGCACGCTACCGCGCGCTGTTAGTAGATCTTGTTTTCCAAAAGATCCCGCCAATTTTCTTTTTTGAAAATTGGATCATGATCACTTTGCCGGATAAAACCGTAGCTACTCGAATTCTTGTTGCGAAAATTAAATTCATGCCGATGAGAGATTTTTTGTTTCTATTTCACCCACACAAGGCGTACATTTGTGTGAAAGAAAATTTAGCACAGATCGTGCGGCAGCAAAGTAGTTATGCTCGCCGATCATGGAATGTAAACATTTGCGATAAAAATTTTCTTCTGCCTCCTGCCTTAGCTTAGAATTTGCAATGTACGGACATGTATACGCGCAATGGCTGGAAGATTACGTAAGCGATCGGTTTTATTTTGGTGGAAAGTTATGCGTAGAGGGAGGGAATTGGAAGAAAAATAAAATTAACAACGGGTGTCTGGGGTGGCGTGAGCTCAGATATGTATCTTAATTTTGGTATCTGTAGGATGGTTTTTTATTGCCGGTCTATTTATGTTTTTGCATGAAGTTCTTTATGATAATTTTTTTATTAAATATTTTTAGCTGAGTCAAGAATTTCCAATCCCGCCACTTGTTTGTTAAGCGCAAATAAATTTATCGTTGGTGGAGAAGTATAGAAAGAACAAACTATTATGACTCAATAATTTCTTCATTTTAAAATTTTGTCCACTGATAGATGAAGGCATAGTCTTATGGAGATTTAGCGTTAAAGCAAAAGCATATGGGAAAGTTACAATCCGTGTGGAACGGATCGTATGATACCCTATCCCTCATCTTTTAACCCATCGCTAATAAAGTGATCGTGGCGTTGTGAACTTATTGACTCAAATGGCATCCTTCTACTCAGAGAATATTCCCAATTTTTAAGAGATTTTCCAGATAATTTATTTCTGGGATATCTCCATAGTAAAGTTCACGAATTCTGGTAAAATATTCACAATAAGACTTAACCATCAGCGTAAATAGCTTTGAAAAATAAAAATATGTTTTTTTTAAGGTAACGCCCCCACAATGTGGGCGTGGTCCTACACAAGGTGCAGATGAATATTGAAAAAAAGTACTTTATTTAAAAAATTGGGCGTTTGTGGGCGGATTTAAAAAAATATTATATAGGGTGACCAGATAAGAACGATAGGAAAATAAATTTAAATAAAACAACAACGGTTGGAGATATCAAATTGATTCTTGCTTTATTTTGAAGCTACATGCATGCCATTATTTAAATGGCCGCCTCAGCTTCGCTGGCCGTGCTTCAAGCGGTCGGTTCAATTTTTGATGACTCGGTTCAATATTTGCGGCATTATTCCGGCAATAGCGTCTCGAATATTGACCTTGTCCAAAGTGGTTGGCTTGTTAGCGTAGACTAAGGACAAACTTTTCAACGGTGTGACTAATTGCCTGCGCACTGAATGACGACCGACCTCACGACGAAATTCACGATGCATGATGAAATGACAAACCTTACTGAATATTTTGACAGCTGGATGTCATTGGTAACTTTGACAGCTGCTGAAACATAACAATTGGAAAAACTATCATTGCTATATGGTCACCCTTTACTTGTACTGCTTTGGATCCTAAAACGCTTATGTATGAAATTTCATCCTACTAGCTGAAAATCAGGGGCGTATGTTCTGCGCATTCTATGGTCAGCAAGCTTTAGTTGTTGTGTAAGCTGGACCTTATAGGGATGAAGATGCAAATTGAAATACAAAATACGCCAAATGGATCTGTAGCAAAAGCCCAATTGCTGAGCGCGGGTTTTCGGCCACTTTCAGTTGATCGAGCATTATGATGTTGCACAGGCCTTACAGCATCACAAACGCTACCTGGTGATTGTGTTTCGAATTGTTTGCTCAGTTGGGCAACTATGATGACCATAATCTGTCCTTAAATCGTGATGCACAGATATTACAGAACTGTTATTTATCTAGTACGATGCAACAATTTTAATGCGTTGAGCGGTGGTTAAACGATTAATATTGTCAAATGGCACCTGTCACTATGGATGACAGATGGATTTGACAGATGTCATATCCCAGGGTAGATGACATATGGCATCTGTCAAATCCATCTGTCATCCATTGTGACAGGTAGTTAGTTCTTGCCTTGCCATATGAAATGAATAACCCTTTATTTACTATCGTTGGGCACTATCAAAGAATTTCGACTATCGATAGTTAGTAACTGAACGATTTCAACTCTCAAATGATTGCGTTCAAAGCTTAATTGTAAAAAGTGAAATACGCACCATTCAGTTTGACATATATCCACTTCCACTGCCTACGGGTAGCTAAAGACCATTTATCTACACTGAAACTAGTAATTACTTAGTAACCTTCTTTTCTAAATACCCAAAGGCATGTAGGCACGATTCCGTCATGCACCATAGTCTGTGTCTCATTGTATGCAACACCAAGCACAAAGTAACCGGAAAATTTTCACACGAAAATTTATACAAAATAATTTCCAATCGTATGACACAGTTTTTCTTCTTTTTTTTTTTTTTTTTCAAATGTCAACGCGTACTCTGCGCGCCTACACTGTACCATCGACACAGTTGGAAGGGTTACGCGGGGAAGAACACTCTTACATGTTGGCCACATACCGTGGTGGGTGCACGAGGCTACGTTCCACTTAACAATGCGAGCGTGTATAGTGCTGGATGTGTCTTCCGTTGTCAAAGAAAATTTCATTCGAAAATACACAACAAATTGAGTTTCATTTTCCCGCTGTGAATGAAAATCCGCATGCGATCATGAATGGAGGTGACTACTGCGGTGGGTCTCCTCCAAGGAGCAGCGTAGCAGTACGAAGTAGTAGACAATGCAATTAAGTAATTATTCAATTTGATTTTAACAGTGCGGATAAAACGTGCGAATCGCTCTGCCGTGTGTGTGCGAGCAATCCGTTTTGTTAGGTTATTCCCCACTTATAGTCACATATAACTACATCTTGTGGTATTTTGTTTGGTCTTTGTTTTACTCACCTGTTTCATGAAAATTAAACTTAATTTTATATAATTTTGTTTTGCTTACGGCAAAGGTCTCCACAGTGATGACTGTGTGGTAGGAGGGGAGCCCATTGTTGGGGAGAAGAATGTCAGTTGAACAAATTTGAGGATAAATTATGTGAACTCGTTGAAAAAGCAGACAATGATGACAACTATGGGACCTAGGTCTGTTGGTGTTTACCCTAGAGACCTAAATACGGGTATAAATTGTGTTTGTCTGCACTGCAGGCGGTCGATTATTCACGGTGCAACTACTTGGATTTGCATTTTACGCGAGTGAAACTATCAATTGGAGGGTACATAGGTATTCTGATTTTATTGCTAGTTTTGCATGACATTAGAGAGGATACGACTTTTTCGCAAGTGGGACCTAGTTTTTAATGAAATTAGTTATATCTCACTCGAAATTTGTATCTGCAGTATAGCTCGACGAGTAATTTCATTTGGTTTACAAATAGATAAATATTTTGACTCTAATAGCCCATACAAAGCCAGACCTAGCTTCTCGCTGCCATTCGTGCTGTGCTACACAAGAATGGAAGGGTCCTATAGTTTTATGCTGCTTCCGAGGGGCAATTTTTTTCGATTGAAAAAAACCTCTCATGACATTTCGAATCTCCCACTCACTGATCGCGCACTTAACCAATGAGCGAGTAGGAATATCTGCAATTTACTGATTTCAACGAAGGTCCTGGGTTCCATGCATGCCAAGCATTGACAATCCATTAGATTCCTCAATATCAATTCCGTTCATTTTGAGTTTGGTTACGTTAGAGTTAGGACATTCGCTGATGTAGTCCATGAAGGAATGGATTGGATTACGAGTAAGAGAAGGTCGTTGATAAATATTTGAAACAGGATCGGAGAAAAGACTGAGCCCTGAGGTACACCAATATTAGCTGAGAATGGGGTGGACTACTTAAAAAGCTCGCAATCCATTGTGAGAAGATGCTACCAATCCCATAATATTGAAGTTTATTTATGAGAGCACCATGCCATGGATTTACCAAGGGCACTCACCACTTGGTGGATGCATTGGTGCAATTTTTGCAGTATACCATTAGGTCCCCTGTGGAACATTGTTCCCGTTGTTTACCAAAGGTGTTTACTGGATTGTGAGCATGCTAAAGGTAGGACATATTAACACAGAACTAAAGGAACTAATTTAAGGCCTATGCCTCTTGGTAGAGTTCTATCCCCTCTGTTATGGGTTCTGGCTTTGACAACAATTTAAAAACAGCGGAATTAAAGTCACATCATATGCGGTTCATGTGATATAGACTATTGTGAGGCCTACACAAAAATATGGCTAACAAAGTCACTAATCTCAAAGCCATCATAAGAATACTAAGACTGATATGCACTGCAGTTACCAGTGCCACGAGGACTACACCAATAGCAGGACTAGTGGTTACTCTCAACCTGCTTCCATTAGACCTTTTTATACAGGAATCTGCGGCCAGAAGTACTCTGAGAATCAGCCAAACAAATGCCTGGAAGCCAAGCATGGACCCAGATCCTAAATAAATACTTAGGTTATGTAGTTACCAATGACTACTCAGTACCTTACCTAGACTCCTGTTCATTCCCGAGGAGGGACGAATGGGCAAGTGGAACAATACCAAGCACCCAAACCAAGATGGACATTGACGTGGATACGGGCATCTTTTCTGACAAAATTAGTCAGTCAAATCAGTCAGGCTCCCAGACCACTGCAGTGTTTTTCAGGCAGAGATCCTAGCAGTGACAATTGCTACCCGTGAGACTGCGATGAAGGCAATATCACGCGATGGTATCACTTTTTTCATCGACAACCAGGCGGATATGAAAGCCTTTCTGCTATAGAGGTGAAATCGAAGCTGTGTTGTCGCGAAGAGCTTGAAGTTCTCGGCACACAGCATGATGTAAAACTACGCTGGCCATGAGGGCATTCCAGGGAATGAGAAACCTGACGGACTGGCTAGAAGAGGTTTTGCGCTGGACCTAGAGCAAGCCGATCACTCAGTAAAAGTCCCGACGAAGCAGGGATTAGGGCTCTCAAGGAAGCAAGCAACAGATAGCGCTTCCTAAACACCTGTTGCAGAAAGACGAAAGACGAAATGACTCTTTCCCACTCTTGTGGGAGTGATTACAGAGCATAGTACTCTGCGAAATCATATGAAAAAGCTAAGGCTAAGTGATGATGATCTCTGTAGGTGCTGCGAAGACGAGGAAGTCAATGAGGACACAACGCACTTTCTATGTCACTGCCCAGGCCTCTGTCATCTCAGACATAAAATTCTTGGAAGACACTTCTTCCAGGATATCGAAGAACTATGTGGAATATATAGTTATAGTTAATGGTAGGTTCACTAAGGCTTCAAGGTGGCTCGAAACACGGAGACTGCTTTAGGGAATGGGCATCACAATGAGCTTATATTGACCAGAGTGTCGCGCAGAGGGATCTATTCCCCTCGCCAACCCATCTACCTAACCTAACCTACCATAGGTGAACATCTTTTGTAAGGTCTACTTTACTACGGGACAGTTACTTAAAATTGCGTTACTTCTATAATATTGGTTTGAAAGTAGATGTCTTCAAAAAATACGTAGATATTTGGTCATTCTACATTTTTCACGTACATTGCTTGTACTCATTTCTAGGCATACTTTCTGGAAGCGTTTCAAGAGGAGTTTCGTAAAAAAATGTTCGGTCTCCTCAAAAAGCTGGGTCCCGCAACTCAGCCACCCTATAAATCAAACACACTGCTTGCCTGTATAACTCCAATCTAAAAGGCTCTACTGACTTTCTTTAAACTTCATATCTGGGATTACAGTTTCAAGAAAATAAGACTTCTCATTCTACCTCCAAAATTATTGAAGGCGAATTTTAAACAATTCGGTTTTCTTGAATTCAAAATCTAGCATTTGAATTAGATTAGCTATCCGATGTTATTCTATGTTTTTGGCTAAAGACTTGTGTCATGGTATTTCAATTATTAGTTTGTTTTTGAAAATCGTCTATTTATCGGATATTACACGTAAGAAAGGAATAGCTTACAGAAACAAGTACGTGCGACCCAGTCGTGGACATTTTTCTCCATCGATCATGTTGGGCAAATAGTTCTCTAAAAACAACTGACATCTACAAAATGTTTACGTCTAAATGAAAGAGGCAACCAGTATTGATCTCCAGCTGCTAAAGGTTATTATTTGTTAACAGGAAGTTAAAAACGAAAGTCTCAATAGAAAGGAAAAAATAGAAACCAATTAACATAAGTCTGCGAAATTTTGCATCTTAAGCATTTTCCTCAACAAAAAAAGATACATATAGTACGATACTTGCGTACGAGTATCTTAATGAGCTTCGTATGCTAATTTCAGAAATTGCCTTTGTGAAACGTTTGCAGAGGAAGGGTTGTATTTATGGACAAGTCCAGCCACTACATTTCCGTGTCACTTTCGCCTTTTGGCGACTTCTGATGTATATTTTTCGGAACGGTCAAACATTTCTCATTTTAATTCCATAGTACGTATGCTTGTTCAATCACATGACTAATAAATAGTATAAGCATTGCATTTTACAACAGCTAAAGGCATTCTGCTAATCCGATATTCCAGGTCTACATACGAGTATGACGAATCTACAAATAAATAAATTAAACAAACAGAATTTACTCAGTAAAGTAAACATGCAAAGATAGCAACGGATAACAATGTTACAATCTGTTCCATATGACAATCCGTAGAATTTAATTTGCAAATTTAATTTTAGATACTCTCTCTCTCTCTCTCCACATTGACATACATAATGGTTTAGTATTGCATTTCATAAACTGAATTGAACATGTCTTTGAGACAGATACATGAAATTTCGTCAGGTTATGGTTATTATCTTGAAATTTTGTAATTCAGTGATGTAGATACACATGATAATGATGATTTCAGATTTAAATGGAACATAAATTTGCCAAATAGGAGCTTCTACCTATTTTGATGTGATATCTTGTGACATTGAAAGAGTGTGAGAATGAACGTATGCTGGGCTATGGTAGGGGTTGAAATGTTATCTGTCTTTGATCCTCACACTGAGATATGCAGAGACCTGTGTATATTTTATGATCTAGAATTATGGATTTTTAATGACTATTTTGTGGGAAAAGATAAAGATGCTTAAGAGGGTGTTCTTAGCTGTTAAGGAGCTATCAATTTCAAAAGAATTGGTTTACTTTACTAGGGAAGCAAGACAGGAAATCTTGGGGAATGTTATATGGTTATGCTTGGAGATGAATTGAATTTGTTTTTGCAAAAATATCCTAATAATCTAAATTAGTCTACGCATTATAACCAACATAAATTCATACAAACAAGGGAACTTCTACACGTATTCTCCCTAGCCTTCCACTAAAATTTTACAAGTTCCCCAAACGAACTAAGTTCTGCTCATGCCGCCATCTTGGAAAATGGCGGCTAAAATAGCTTCGAACTTTAACTTAATACTGGCACTGTCATGCATGTCGTCACGTCAAGGTCTCGCAGAGAAAGTTGTAACAAGTTCTTTGTTGACAATACAATCAGGTTAGAGTCATTATGCAGGGTGACCCCACTTTCTATTGGGGCTATTTGCTTGAATCAAACCCCTTACATTGGTTTTAATCCTCAACGGTATAAAAGAAAATAATGAGAGAGAAGAGAGACTCTTTAAAGCAGCCTTGAGTCCATAACATTTTTAATAAAATTTCAATTTAAATCCATCACCTTCAATGTATTTTTTACTCTAATATTCGCAGAAAATGCCCCGAACATACCTTGTACCTATCTAGAACCGTTTTTAAAATAGAAGTACGGATACACGAAATTACACATTGAAGAGATTTTTAAAGTGTACTCTGCACCATCCTGTATTTTGGAAATCCGTCTAATTAATGTTCTGCCCCATAGTATGTACTATACTCGTAAGTGTATAAAGTTTAAGCTTTCTAGGTAGTCTATAAGGTTCTGAAAATAGTGCACAGATATACTGAAAAATTGCTTTTAAGAGCTACCAAAAACTTTCCCTGTAACAGTCTGTACTTTGAAAATCAAAAATTTGGTTACGGAAAGTTCTACGTCGTAGTTATATGTAGCTAGTCAGAGGTGTCCTAGAAGAACGCACATTGGGAAACTGCACTAAAAAAAAAAATGTTAAAAATATTTTCATTTTACGTAGCACCCTGTGCTTTGTTAGGTTCTACCCTTTGAGTTATGACTACGTAAACGAAGTTTTGTCTTCCTAGGTAATCCAGAAGGTCCTGGAAATTGTGGGCCTTCCCACTCACAAAAATTGGAAAACTTTATTAAAGAGACACAAAAGTGTTTTTTTTTAACAGCCTGTATTTCGAAAACCGAACATCTGTCCCCTTAATTTTCATTCTCATAGTTTGTACTATAAGTGTGAAGAGTTTCATTTTTTTAGGTCTTCCGAGGGGGTATTAAAATGTGAAAAGGATACACACTAGCAGGCCATATTAATGACCGCAGTAGCAGCGGTTTCAGAAAATCGCGTTTTACCGTCGATGGCAATAAGACGTTAGAATATTCAGCAGCTGAAGCAATACTAGGAAGAAGATGGCGAGGGGGCAAATACTGTAGTAACGTTCAACGTTAAAAATACCTTCAACTCGGCGAACTGGTCATGCATTAGGATATTCCTGAACAGAATAGATACACCATACTACCTTCTGAAGATAGTCATGAACAACTTTACCAACAGAAAGTTAAGGTACCAGACCAACTATGGCGTTAAGAACTACAACGTTTCCGCGGGAGTTCCATAGGGGTCAGTCCTTGGACCTCTCTTGTGGAACATAATATATGACGGAGTCCTGATTTAAGGTGATCGGCTTTGCTGACGATATCGCCGTGGTTACTGTGGCCAAATACATCCACGAGATAGAGTCTGCAACGGATGGAGCAGTCTGAAGCTATCTGACCACAAGACCGAGGATGGCCTAAATACCCAGCCGAAAGACTATGATATACGCAAATTTCCGGATTGGGAACCCGGCAATCAAGTCTAAAGAGGCTGCCAAATATCGATAGGCCTGGATACGCCAAAAGCATCCTGCTATCCTGAGCTGTAAGCTCAATCTTTCTATACACTGCCCCGATCTGGGCGGGGGCACTCACAATGAAAAAAAACAAGAAGGAAACTCTCGTCTGCATGCAGGCTCTGCGCAATCTAAACTACTCGTATAAGTGGTTTGCAAACAATTTCGGACGATGCAACCTGTGTTATAGCTGGTATGATCCCCATCGACATTCTCTCCAACGAGATTCAAAGACCTTAAGCGAACCGCGAACCGTCAAGAAGTTAGCTTTACCAGGAGGGTAAAACGAGAAGAAAGGGCAATATGTGTAGCACTGTGACAATTCAGGTGGGATAACACAGCAAAATGCGTCTTACGCCCGGGCACGATGGCTATCGAAAATATCTTCACAGATTTATCACGATAACTCGCCCTTCTTCCCAGAATGTCCAGATGCAGCGGAGGACGCGGAGCATTCAGTGTTCCACTGAAGGCGCTTTGCAGAGGGAAGAATAAACCTGACAACCCTACAGCTTCTAATAAGCTGACGAGGTCAGGAAATGACTGGCTGAAGACCTGTATCTTCATAACGAGCGTACAGAACAAGCTGAGAACAGTCAAGAAACTAAGAAGATCCGAAATGGCAAATGCAGATGATATAACATAAGTTGCTAACTAGCCCCGCAAAGTAATACCTAGCGGCAGCCCTGTGGGTACTGGTAGAAGTGTGCAGGATGTGGATTAGTACATAGGCGCACTTATGGCATTGACTACTCGGGTTCGTGAATCGTGCATGGTAACCCGGGCTATTAGTATCATTAGAAGATTACCACATCAATTGGCGCATCAAAAAAAAAAAAGTCGTATTAAAGTGACTTAAACAATTTTTTTTTTGTGACACCTTGTATTGAAAACAAAATTCATCCCCGGTTAGGTTATTCTCCGTAGTCTGTATGTCTTGGGCCTTTCTAGGTAATGTACAAATGGATGTTGGAAAATCGTTTGCAAAATTTTAAAAAATATTCTCAGCAACACCCTGTGTTTCGAAAGTTACATAATTGCATCCGTTATGCACTGCACCATGGTCTGTGCAAAGTTAACGATTACTAGGTCATCCGGTGGCTTCCGGAGATTTCAGAAAGGGAACACGTGCGCAATGACAAAGCGTGTGAAGCTTTTCGTAGATCGTAGAGATGCATTGCAAATTTGTACCTCCAGGGTGCGACAAATCAAAAAAATTGTAATGACAAAAATTGTAGATAATTCTATGTTTAATAATTCTTGCCTGGACATTGTTTTTGTAAGGTGGATGTTTTTCCAGAAAATAGACAAAAAACATTTCTTTGGTCGATATTTTCCAAGACGGCGGGCCGAGCACAATTTTTTTTTTTGAGAAGTATGAAACGCCAATGACAAGGTTAGGAAGAATATGTGTATCTACAAATTTCCTTGCTGATATATCTAAAATGGCTGGTCTAGATATAACTACCTAATTATAGTTCTCGATTCGGAAAGCAAAATATTGCCAGCACATTCAAAAAATGTACTGTGACCCGGTGGACAGTGCATTTGAATACTTAGCGGGAGGTTCAAGTTCGAGTCCCAGAAAAAAAAAAAACTCTTAAATGTTTTCTGAAGGTCTGACGTACATATGTCTGACAATTTTTCGAAACTAAATTATAGAACTACTACCAACCGGAACAGTTTGGACAATCCACTTTGCTTAAGAGGTTGGGTCGCAGTACCAAATGCCTTTTTGAATCTCAGTATTGTACATTCTAAATGGACTACTCATTTGGTTTACCATGTTTGACGATGTGTGTAAATTGGACAAGAAAGAGCTACCAGAAGGTCTTGAAGGAACAACACAACTTTTAGCTTATTCGATGAAGCTGATGCAGGAGATGTTTTGCCTTATGAAGAAGATATAGGGTGACTCCCAATCTTATCATCTTAACCAATCGACCCCACACAAATGGTTTAAATTCCCATTTTTTTATTAGCGGAATAATAAACATAACCCAAAACAGAATAGTGTCAGCGTGTGGTATAATCCCCCCCCTGACTAAGAAGATACTTAAATCAGAATGAACCTCATCAAATCGAAAACAAATCACCCTCTTCCCATACACTTACTACATGCGATCATATCCAAGTCAAGAGACAATCTCTTTCGGAACAATAATTGCATTTCAAAGACACCATAAACATCATTTTCGCATAAAAGTCAAGATAAACTCCAATTTTGCCGCATTTAATGTTCGTCGCATTTTATGGACGGTTTTTATGGCAGCATTCTGTACGCATACACTTCCGCATCCCACACCATACTCCTGATGGAATGGAAATCCATGTTAATGACTCCTCAAATCGACATCAACCAACCATATAGAGTAGCCGAATCCACTTAATATCACACAATAAATTGTTAACAATTAAATTCTCGATCTACACTCGTAGATACGCGCAGATAATTTCTGAAACTAACATACTTTCCTTCCAATTAACATTCACAATATGAACGCATTAAAAGCGATGCTACTGTCCTCTATGAGTATCTACTATGTGTGTATGGGAACTCAATTAAAATTTGTCGTTATCATCTGTTCCAGTTGCTTTGCCCCCCTGTTTGGGGATGAGAGTGTGGGGGAGGGGTTAAAAGATACACGACTGCACATCGTCGAGGCTTGATGTCATAAAATACATTTACTACTTCCGTCAGAGTGCTGGATGCTGTGAATGCGTGCGTGTGTACAAAAAGCTAGCATAGTGGCTATAAAAATCCAAGTCTTATCTGCGTTACTCATTTAATATTCCCTCTTTGTAGTGCGATGCTATTTGATGTATCTGCTGTTGCTTTGCTTTTATTTGCTAACGCAGCGCAAAAATGAATTACACACACTATTTCGGACGAGGACGAAAACTATGTAGTACCCAACACAGGAACACTAAAAGTGTGTTGCAGATGATGGTAGTGATGATGATGGTGTACTGCAATGGGGACTGAAATAAAACGCGGGTTGAGATGTTGATGATGATGAAGATGATGTCAGAAGCTTTTCCAGAATTGAATGCTATGACATACGTACACGTACTGTCCATTTCTCTCGGTGGTGACACAAAATAATAATGTGGAACAGTGGACACTGAAGCAGAAACTATCAGGAGGCATCTCTGCGAGAAGAGTTTTACTGACTTCAATCTGTGCGAAATGTATCTTGAATGTGCGATGCTACGAGTACTCTTTTGCTAGATATAATGCGCATAATTATCCACTTATCCCGAAGAGAATTCGTACGCGTTGAGCCTATTTAGAGACAAACGTGAGTGGGACTTGTGCTTATGGAATGCTAGACATAATGGGGTCCTAAGGATGCTAGTTGTCATACTAATGAAAGTGTAAAAATATACTTTAGTGGTGTATACGCTAGGTGTTCTTAATGGAATTCATTTCTCTCTTTTCCTTTCAACGATTATTTCACAACTGACGTTGACAAGGTCTTTGCTCGTTCTGCTGTTTAAATCAGTGTACATAGATGCTCAAAGTAATTATAAATCTTCTTCAAATCCATGAACAAATTCTCGGATTTAAGTTTCAAACAGGATCAGATCTCCTTGGTGATTCATCATCACCAAGGAGAATGACCTCTATAAACGCTGTTGCAACAAAATTTTGACACATACGGATATGTATCTTTGAAACGATGGATATTTACTAGAACGTCGACTTTTCTAACTAAAATAAAATAAAAAAAAAAAATCCTGGCGGACTTTTGATGCATCGAACAAACCTTTCCAGCCAGCATTGTCTTTTACCAGCTATATGCAGTTGCGTACGCAGGTTGTTATATACTCGTACTGTGAACGCCATTGAAGATGGAATTTACCTCTTCGGGGTAGTCACGCTGCGATGGATTTGAAGACTCTCCGGAGCAGAGTGTTAGTAGGAAGAATGTGAGGCGTACAATAAAGTAAGTTCGGTTTCAACGTATCTACAGCGAAGCTCCAACCAAACTCACCATAATAGCGATTAATGTGACGTGGTTCATAAACTGAATCGAATGTGAGGAGTCGCATCATATTCTGTCATGAAAATTATTTATGGACTGTGATTCTAGTACTACATTTTCTTTTCCGTCTTTACAGGGGATTTGTGGCTAAGCGTGTTATGGTAAAATTTTCAAGTATCCTGAGCTCTTTCTCTTCCCAGAAGTTGACGTGCTTACCTTCCCTTATACTCGTAACGGTCAAGAGTAGCTCTCGGTTTTGTATGCCTATTTAGCTGCAAGTGATTTTTAGACAACTACGCCAAATCCAAGGAGGGTTCACCTGTTACATATGTGCATTCATATGTGACGGTGTTTACATGTGGCTTAGTGGCTTAACCGATTTTGATGAATAAGTTTAAAAACATTGTGGAGGATAATAGCACCGACGCAAAAGTTCTTTCATGAAAATCTAAAGCGCCTTAAAAGACAAAACAAACGGGAGACCGTCCAAGTGCTCTGGCGCGAGCTAAAACTTTTGAAAAATCCTCAAATAGAAAATAACGCATGATTCTCAAAAACAAAATTGATTTTAGTTTTGGGGATTTTGTTCTAGGGGGATTTTGTTCTAGGGGGATTTTGTTCAAAGGGATTAGCTAGCCAACCTGACAAAAATTTTCACATCGCAGCTTTTTCTCTCCACTACGAGTATGTTTTCAGCCCAAGGCTATATGATAATTCGAGAAATCTAACATGGCAGACAGTAGATGATTTATTTTGGTTCCACGGGTTGAAATTGGAGAAACAAACAAAAAGGGGACCCAGCATACCATGCCCATCCCATTGCTGGTACTCTTAATGAGACTTTCGTTTTGTTGGCTTAGAAAATCCAATCACATTAGAGGCGACACTGTTGCTGGTATTAGCGAGAGTTTTAAGGGCACTTTATTGGTAAAGGCTGTGGTAGTTTCCTGTGAGTATCATGGTTCCAATTTAGTGGTGGTTCGAGTTTATGTTTGCCGCGTCCGGACATCAAATGGGCTGAGTTTAAGTTAAATTTGCAATCACTAAAAAATACATACATGTCTATACTACTTAAATTGGTACTATAGAGGGTCCCCATATTAAAAACCACTGAACCGATTCTGACGAAGTTTGGAATCTTAGTGTGGTCTGCAGATGGTTCCGTCTAAAAACCACTAAAACCGGATGAAGGGTGTCAAAAGTCCTTAAAAATTATTATTGCTCCTAGCTTTTTATTCATATTAAGAATCAGCTGAATAGACTCTGTCTACAAAAACGTCTATCCAATGTCTTGTAAGAGTTACCAAGATACATCGCCTGCTAAATTTGTACCACACCACATACCAGAGGGAGGCTCCGTCCATGTAGATAGGTCAACACTAGGCCAAAAACATTTACACTAAGCCAAATATATATCGTAGTAGGTTCTTTTGAGAGAAAAATCCTTCGCCGAACATTTGGTCCTGTGTGTGAGGACGGCGAATATAGCAGAAAATACAAACACGAGCTCCAGTTGTGAGCGTTTTTGAATCTTCACCTCATAATTCTAGACGATAAGAAAAACCAAACGTCCGTTTTAAAGACCAAGAGATGGTGGATTTCAGTTAGCGCCCAGGAAGGAAGGTATCAAGTTAGTGGTTTCCTAAGTTTTCCATACGAAAGGAAAGCAGGGGTAGGACAGGCGAACTAGCAGCACTAAACGCATTTCAATGAAATTTATTTTGCAGGTTGAAAAATCATCATAAACAGATTGAATGGTTGAAGGTTGGAGGTATCAAAAATCGATTTAGCATAAAAAAAGCATAACCTTAATGCTTCTATCTTTTTGTTTTGGTTTACAATAAATTGTATGTTTTTCAAGGTAAAATTAACAATTTATATACAAGGCACAGGGTGGCGCAAAATGATCTTTATGGTTCAAATTCTTTATAACTCTTTTATTTCAGAATTTTACAAACAATACATGGGGAATTTAATATGGAGCGATACGCAACAGAACAATGAACAAAAATCATTAAAATTTATTTTGAAAACCAACCGGAATTAACCGCTCCCGACTGTTTTCTCTTGGGCCTATTTCAAAGAATGAGTGTACGTCAATAAGCTAGCGACCATGCCCCCCAACTGAATTTGCAATGAAATCCGTGTGAAAGCTAATGGAAAATGTGCTGTAAAGAACACGAACGTGCGTAGCAGAAAATGGACACCATTTGCGAGACGTAATCTTTCACGTTTAGGTCAATAAAATTTACCATATGTATATCGTACTTAAAACAAAAACAAGAAATTATAATTTATCCTGAAAAAGGTAATTTTGCGGCACCCTGTAAAATGATCAATTTTTCCTTGCTGATCATTTACTTATTCAGCTGATTTTTCTTTTTATTTTCTGCCGATCGATTCATGACTTTCTGCTGGTCAAAAAAATATATTCATTTTCTTATTTGAAAATTAGTTACCCGGTTAGTTTTTGCTGAGCCGATGGTGTTCTTTTTACGATGAGGTCTGACTCAGCCAGTGCTAAAGGGCATCACTATTCGGATCTCCAATAGAGCCAAATATTTAGGATTAATACTTGATAAAAAGCTCCTTTGGTCAAAACATCGCGAGTCGAAGTCAGCCAAGGCGCTCTCACTTTTCTGGCAGTATAAGGGAGCTTTCACCAAGACATTGGGCTTGTCACCGAAAAAGGTGCTCTGGATCTACACGGCTATGATAAGTTCTTTCCTAGCATATACGTCGGCCCCCTTTCACCAAACAACGCCTGGCTCAGATGCACTGCTTAATCTACCTCCTCTTGATACTTACATATATCATAGGCAGCGCTATCAAAGCAATCTACCGTCCTAGGCGAGATAGCTTTTGGTACAAACCACACTGGCTCCACACTTGTCTGACGCAATGACACCAGAACTTTGGTTGTTTCGCAAATTTAAATTCGACTTCCCTGCGTTCAGGACTGGCTTCGGCCAGAATCAGCACCAGGAGAGAATTGTAGCCGAATCCTCATGGGTGGCTCAAAAACCAGGCAGGGGTCCGGTGCTGGTGTCTTCTTGGAGGACGAGAATATCATGCTTCAGTAAATACGCGTCTGTGTTCCAAACGGAGACTTATGCAGTCCTAATGGCCATGAACTATGTTTTACGGAATAGGTCGGAGTATTTGCGTCTGTAGTGAGTCAGGCTGCGCTTAAGGCCTTGCCTAACCCTTTAACCACTTCCAATGTGCTAGTAGTTCTACAATGCAAGAACTCTCTGAATTTGGTGGCAAGGCTGAACTCTTGTTTGGGTCCCAAGCCACACTGGAATCATGGGTAATGAGATCTCCGATGAGATTGCAAGGCAAGGATCAGAGGAGATTTTCTCAAAACCCGAACCTGCGTTGGATATTTCTACGTCCTCAGTCAGGGCCTCCATTGACGATTGGATTTTTTTATGAATATAATTGTGTGTGGCACAGTTGTCCAGGATACGGGCAGATTAAAAGAATGCTCCCGGACGTCTGTAAGAAATCGGCATTCTCACGGGGCACTTTGCTTTTGCTAAACTGATACAACAGTTTGCGATACCTGTGGAGAGAGCGACGATATTGCGGAACACTTCCTCTGTGATTGTCATGCTTTTGCTCGTATCAGGTGGCAGATTTTCGGAGCGTCTACTCGACCAGGAAATTCCATTAAAATGGGTAAAACAGGGTTTGCTTCTTGGCAGTACAATGGACCAGTTGCGTCTGAGTGCTCCAGTGTAGCGATCCTTTATTCGGGAAACATTTTTAGCGCTCTTAATTTTAACGATTTACGTTCACATATTGTAAAGTTTAAATCCTATTGAAGGCAACCAACCAACTTGCTCATTTCCATATGAGATAAGACAAAACTTCTAACTTTTCCTGATAAAAATTCCTACCTTCTGTGGCATAATTCTGTCACATTTGGTAGGTACGCACTTATTTATATCCACCATCCCATCCCGTCCCACAGACAAACCAGAAAAAATTCAAATATACATAAATATTTATTTCCATGACGGCAAAGTCCTCCTTCATCCCATACCCAAAGGATATGTGCTTGGCAACACCATTAACCCAATGCTATTGCAATGCGCACAAAATGTAAAGAACAAGTATCGAAGATAATCAGCCCGTATACAGAGCACAGTCTTAATATTTATGTTTGCATTATTAATAAGCCAACATATGTTGAGCACCATAATAAAATCGTAAATAATTTACATGCAAGCAATATAACATTGCGCATATAACAAAATTGCTTAATGGAAAATTCATTTCGACACAACTTGACGAAAAGAATACGGTTTAGTGTACGAGTACTGATGGCTGCATTCAATGTACGAGTACTCGTATCTGCATGTAAAGGATATACGTACAGATATCGTATCTGTTTACTTCTATTCTTCCCGGGAGTTGTAAAAACAACCCCTAAAAATCATTCATTACATGGAGTCCTAATAAAAACGTTCCCCAATAGAGCGCGCGGGGGATTCTGGCATACATATCTTCACTTCAACCGCGTAATCCTTTAGAAATTTTGTATTTAAGGATGAATTCATCCTTACACAGTGAGATACCAAGCATACCATAGCATAGTAGTGTTAGTACATTTGGCAATGTTTTATTTGCGGTTAACCTTATTACACAAATACAGATTGATTTTAATTAGTCAGATGTGAAATGTAGGTTGGTTGCTTGGTTTAGTGGGTGGGTAAAGCCATTGAATTTAATAGCCCATGCGATGCCTTTTTCCCTTTTATGCTTCGGTTTTTATTCACAATATTCTGTGTAAATGATTTGGCATGTGTGTCTGTATGTATGGCTTTAATTTAAAATTTAAATTTAATTTAATAAAGTCTTAGGATGCTCTTAGGATGAAAAGTTTTCCACAACAATTACGTCTACAAAATGAAGAAATTGTATACGTACTCGTATAGCCGAGAGACATTTCTCGGAAATACTTTGACTTTTATTTGATGTAGCATCAAATGATGTTCCATAATGAATTCCCATCATTAAAAGGAATAAATAGATTCCAAGATTACTTTTTCCAAGGAAAACACTTCTGATGGGCATTTCAATTTATTTGAACTTCTTCGATTCGAAAGTTCTTTCAACCGTACTCGTATTTGTCTGCATGGAATGCACTAAACTATATAAAATATTTGATCCTTTTCCTTCGGTTATCCCCTACACTCCAATGATTCCTCCCCATATGATGACACAAATTTAAAAGATAAAAATTATATTTTATTCCTTTCATATAACCCCTTCAGTAGTTTGTTACTTTTCCTAATGTAATTTCATTGAGATTAAACTCCACTGACCTTTTTTTTTTGCCTTTCAATTGTGTGGAGTAGATTATTCGCATCAGAGAAGTTTTTGTCCTCTCTCGTACTCTCTGTACATTCGTTTGAATTTGTATCTTTTGTAAAAAAGGAGGGAAAAAATCCACAATTCTGACACATTTCTATAGTTCCATAATCCGTATTATAACACCAACTAAAAAAAGGACGAATTATCCCCTCGAATTCATATGTGGATTCGAATAGAAATATTCAAGTTCATATCTTCTTTTTTTGTGAAGTAGAAAACGTTATCATTTTATGTGACAGATTACAATCAGGAGTTTGAGGATTTTCTCTCCTTTTTTTTTTTTTTTTTTTGTGTAAAGGACTTAATTATCGAATCTATTTTAGGGATTTTCTATCAAACGTATTCAACGAAAACCATAATAAAATAGGGGTGAGTAAATGATAGATAATTTCCCATTTCAATAGGATTTTTTTGTGGTTACCGGATTTGTGTATTTGTTTTTGCCCATTTGTTCAGATTGTTTTTGAAAATGATTGACACTTTTGGTTGGCTTTTGCTGATTGAGGTTGGTGAATTTCAAAACAAATCTTTGTTTATCGTATGGAGTTTACAATAACAAAAAAATATAGAGATACAAATATACGGATACAAGAAGTGTTGACAAGTTACCTGAGGGAGTATACAATAGAATTTCACAAATTGATGCCAAGTTCTTTGAGCCGGTCTATTGAACTAGGTGTTGCGTCTGTGAAATCAGAGAGGTTTCCGGGATACGAACTTAGTGGACATTCTGTTACAATGTATATGATTGCCGAACTCTCCGTGCAGGGACGGGTTAAGAATATGACTACAGCGCCCCCCACAAATATATAGCGCTTGTCGTATAAGGCGACTAAGGGGAAAATCAAATCTAGGCAATTTTTAAAATATCCGAGTGAGCCTACTAGCGACACATATATCATCTTAAAACTGTCCCGCAAGTGTGCATGCGAATCCGTGGGTTGACACGACTGGAGATCACCGGTGTTGTAAAAGTAAGATCAAACATAAATTAAAAAATCGGGAGCATGCACGTGTCAAAACCAAAAAAACGCTTAAACCCTAGCATTATGGGAAAGTACGCTAAAAAGAAAAGCATTACCCCACCAGGCACTATCAATGCTACGCATGGCTGTGATCCTGGGACGAGCAGAAATGTTCGGGTCAAAGCTATTCGGTTTCCGGGGGATAGCAAAATAATGCAACAGCTTAGGCGTAACCTAAGAGTCGCGAGTTGGAACCTTGGAAGTATGAAAGGTCGCAGCTACGAGCTTGAAGAAATGATGATTAGAAGGCGAGTGGACATCTTGTATGTACAAGAAACAAAATGGCGAAACACCGGAAATCTGGTGCGTTTCTTGGACGTTAAGACAAAAGCTTACAAGATGTTCTACTATGGATCGGAGCAAGGTAAAAATGGAATTGCTATCATCCTCGCGGCAGAGCTACTTGGCAACATCTTGACCATTTCAAAATCCAGTGACCGTTTGATGTCTCTAAAATTGGTGATACAGGGTGAGGTGTGAAATATTGTAAGCGCATACGCTCCCTTCTTCTTCTGGCTGGATTTTCACAACCTCATCAAAAACATCCCCAAAGGAAAAGCTTTTGTTTGCTGGCGGAGATTTGAACGGACATGTCGGGAAAACAAATGAAGACTATGAAGACTGCCATGGAGGACTGGGGTACAGCACCAGGAATTCTCCAGGTGAAGACATCCTAAGCATGTGCAAGTCATACGGTCTTATCGTGCTAAATACCATGTTCGTCAAACAAAGCCGGCACCTGATCTCAGCCTGGCTGAGAAAATCAATTGATACAAGCTGGACAAAGGAAAAGTTTTTATTACCAACATGACAAATTACCTCTTTACCATCATCGATGAGGTCGGTGATGAGGAGTGCAGAGCACAAGATATGTGGGATTCCCTACAGCCATCTTGCTTGGAGAGAGCCAAATCACTGCTTGAAACGTCGAAAGACTCCTGCCAACACGCCAAAGAAACATGGTGGTGGACAGATGAAGCTAAAGTAGTGATACGGGAAAAGAAAACGGCTTTCAAGGCTTGGTCAAAGTGCTCTTCTACTAATAGAGATGAAAAAGCTCGCCTATAGTTGTTGCAAAGGTCTCGCGAAGAAGAAGTGCGCCCAATTTCAAGCAAAAAGTATGGAAGGCCTCTATCGGGAGTTGGAGGAAATATCGTCTTCGGCGTCTTATAAGAACCAGGCTATCCAGGAGCTTCGACAAAACAACTTGAATAAGGGAGCAACTATCTTCAAAATAGCCGCCCAGAGAAGAAGAAATGCTCAGGAGGTTCGTTCCCCAAAGTTTATTAACAATGCTCAAGGCCAGCTTCTTGTGGAAGACGACAAAATTCTCCACAGATGGCGACAGTATTGTGAAAGACTTCTGAACGAACAATTTCCCCGGGTATACTCATACTTTCCAAGAGCCGCTCCTAACCATGACGAAGTATCCGACATTACTGTCGAAGAAGTTAGGAATGCGGTCAAATACTGCGAAAAAAGAAAATCGGTTGGTCCAGACGAGATACCCTCTGAGTTCTGGAAAAAGAGGGGGAATATCATGGCTCATGATTCATATCTCCTTTGCCTATTTATTGCAGTCCTTGATTATCTGCTTGAAGGAAAAGTGACGGACCCCGAAGTGCATCAGTTATTCTTTGCTGACGATGAAGCCATCATAAGCGAAGATCAAACGTCCCCTAAGCTGAAAGGAAGGCTCTACACCGCAGTTGTACGTCCGGCGCTCAAAGGCAGCTGAGATGAAGATGTTTCGCATGACAGCAGGTGTACAAAGCTTGATAGAATAAGAAGTTCAAAGATTCGAGGAAGCCTTCATGTAAAAGAACCCATTACAAGCAAGATAGAGCACGACCGGCTCAGTTGGTATTTTCATGTTTAGAGGAGAGATCCTTCTAACCCCGTCAAAAAGGCAAAATCAATCAACGTTCCTACACAATCGCGCAAAAAAGGCAGACCAAAAAACAAATGGAAACCGGGAAGATTGCCGGTACTTCCTGAGGTCAAACCGGCAAACCCCACAGGCGGACCAGTAGGGATGCATTAAAGTGGAAGGGTTTTGATCCTCCTAATCCGTATCATAACCTCGCCGTAAGGAAAAGAAGAAGTATATGATTGTTTGTGGTTCAGTCACAGCTGGGTGAAGTTGAAACACTCCTCTTATGCAGAGTATCAGCACATATGCAGCAGTTGGATCGTATGCGCTGGAGTCGCACCATTTGCACCACTTGGTAGGTCTGTATTCGGTTAATAAGAACTTCCCTAGGAGAACAATTTGGCAATACGAGAATGCCGATTGGAGCAGTCTGAGTTCCTTCTCCAAGGCTTTTAACTGGTCTCCAAATGTCCCAGACAGAAAAGTCTAATGGATTCGCATCGGGAGAATTCGATAGCTATTGTGTCGAGGAAATTAAATGCGGAACGTTTTGTCGTAGCCATTCTTGATTTCCTCGAGCTTTGTGGGAAGGTGCAGAGTTCTTGTTGAAATGTCCAGGGTCTTTGGCGGAAATTTTTGCATGCCCATGGCTTCAATACAGCTTCCAAGACAGTTTCACGATAAGCCATCGCATTTATCTTAACACCACGGTCCATCGGCAGTCACTGCGGTCCAAACCATTAAAAACGGTAGCGCTTGCTTCCTGATGGCCATTCTTTGGTCGAAATTATCGTATGACCTCTCTGGCAGGTAAATTCGATCATTTTGCTTGTTAACAAGTTGCACAATTCTAAAATAGTGCTTCATCACAGAAGACGATGATTGGCAATTGGCAACTTGCGTGCAAGCGGATCAACTCCTTTGCTCTTTCCACTCTAAAATTTTTTTTGCTCAGGTGTGAGATCGTGCACTTTTTGGAACTTCAAAGCCTTGAGTCCGAGCTCATTTTTCAAAATGTGTTGCATCCATTCTCTGCATACGTTTAGCTCAGAAGCCATTTTTCTTCCGCTACTTCGTTCGATTCTGGCCTTCACACTCCGAATCACTGTTGACGATGTTGCTGTCTTCTTCGGATCACCTCCATAGCGTTTTGCAATGCTGCCGATTTCGTTGTAACGTGATACGGTGCGATACACAAACATGTTGTTCATTTTCAAATGTTTCAGCTCACGAATAATAGCTGGTTGTGATTTTCCAGTCAAAAAAGGGCAATAAAACTGTTACGTTTGAATTTCATTGACGATAGAACAAAAACTAAACACGCGGTAGAAAAAGAACCATACACACGCTTGTCAACAATGAAATGAATTAACAACTGTAAAATTTTCAGCGAGCTGTCAGTTGTAGTTTAGCAGACACAGCGACGTGAAGTCGGTAACAGTTCATGTCATCCACCTTGTAGTAGTACAATGCTGCCTCGATAGTCCGGAAACACACCATTTTCGCTTTAATATTGTGTTGTTCTACCAGTAACAACGGCAAGCATTTCAGCGGTGTCGACAAGTAGCTACATAGGTCTAGAAAGAAAGACTTATACGACTGTGAATACATGTATGTAGTCAACTAGTAGATGCCAGTGCGAATGACCGTCAAAATCCATCCGATAAGCTGCTAAGAAGAATGCAATTTGCATTCCTATTAATGCACTGATCCTACCTAAACCGTTTTTCGTTGAAACTTCAAACTGATTGAAGATAGTTTCCGCGATAAAGTTAATATCCTCAAATTAACTATGCCTCAGAGTGGGACCGATGGGTAAAAGAGCTCATCTAACATGTTTTCTCCACTAAGTAGCGCATTTAGGAAGATCGGATCACCACAAACTACATCTACGAGTATATGATCAACTTTCTATCCTAGATGATGGACCCTCGACTGGACATGCCACAAAGGAGATCTGGCAAATCTTCAAAACACAAAGTTTCACTAGGTACGAGTATACCATAAAAAAAAAAGCTATTCGCTATTACCTTTTTAAATTCATTTAATTTCACTTTTAATCACCGAACAAAACCAAAAGCAGCACTCTAATCTAAAGAGAAAAAAAAAGAACACCATCTCGCTAATCACCAGCAATTTCATGCCATCTGACACTCAATTATCTCAATTTCAGCAGCAACAAAAAATCTCAATATAAAGTATTTCATTTAACGAAGTGATATATACGAGTGTATGCGGTTTTTCTTTCTTTAATTTTTTTTCAAATCTCCTTTCCACGATAATGCCTCATTAAACGCAATAAAAGGTGATATAAACATTCTCAAGCGCCACTTGTGCCATTAAAATGTAATTTTCCAAAAATAATTTATTATTTGGCGAATAATAATGCGCGTAAATATAGTACATAGCTACATACGGTTGCTCCGAGATACTTCAAATTTAACACTCTTCGCGTACACACAATCATTTTGAGTTGCCTTACCTGAAAATAAAAAAAATATAAATTTAAAAAAAAATACCGAATTAAATACACTTAGCGAATATAATAATAATACCGAGAGCACATTTCAAGTGTTCATGAAGAACACATTAAAAATAATAAATTATCTACAAATGATCATGGCGCGGGGTGGGGGATGGCAGATACACAGCACATGGACTAGAAGAGGCGCGCCCACAGGACACATGGTGGCCTTTACGAGTAATATACCCTCTACAGGGAATTTAATTTCATAATTTTCAGAGAAATAATTTTACCAAAAATGGGGGAGGAGAAGGGTTTGGAAGTTTGTTTCATTTTATACTCAGTAATGGGATAGTAAGTGGTGAGGTAGTTTTTGTCTGAAAATTATAGGAATGGATGTTTCCAGAGGTCAAAGGAAAGAATGTGGGTTTGAATACCTTGTGCACAGCACATGTACATGTGAATTTTGAAAATTCAACCGGAAAACAATAACCTGAAGCGGGCGAAATACGTAGGACACATGGAATTTCATGGAGATTCGGAGAATCCTACCCTGAGGTGAATTTTGTAAAAGTCACATTTCTGACTTGAAAATAAGATAAAAAGATACATAAAATTGTATACATATTTCGAAAGGTTATCTTCAAAGCAATCTCAGAGATAAGTTCTACAGTTAAAAGGTTTTGTGCGAAGATGTTACCTGGAAACCATTTACTGGACATGAAGAAAACAATCCTATGTACGAGGGTGGGTCAATAAGTCCCTGAAAAATGAAATAAGGAATACTCTTTTCGGTATAAAAATATTTTATTTATATCCAACGTTTCTCCAATTTTTTGATGCCCTCCAAATAATACGATTTCTCGAGCCCCTCAAAATAAGCGTTTGTTTGAGCGATGACCTCTTCATTTGACCCAGATCTCTTACTTCCGAGCCATTTCTTCATGTTTGGAAACAAGAAATAGTCGCAGAGGGCTAAATCTGGAGAATATGCTGGATGAGGGAGGAGTTCGTAGCCTAACTCATGCAATTTTGCCATTGCGACTGCGGACTTGTGCGCCGGTCCGTTGTCCTTGTGAAAAAGAACTTTTTTCTTCGTCAAATGCGGCCGTTAATGCTTCAAATCGGCTTGGAATCGATCCAGCAGCTCTGCGTAATATGCGCCGGTGATCGTTTTACCCTTTTCAAGGTAATCGATGCGCGCATCCCAAAAAACTGTCGCCATGACCTTGTTTGCTAACAAACCCACCTTGACCTTCTTCGGCTTCGATTCACCAGGAGAAGTCCATTGTTTTGATTGTTCCTTGGTTTCTGGTGTGTTGTGGTGAATCCAGGTTTCATCCACGGTTACGAAACGGCGCAAAAACTTAGCCGAATTTTTCTGGAACATCGCCAAACAAACCTTTGGAGTTGTCAAACGAATGCGTTTGTTGTCGATTGTGAGCAAACGCGGCACCCATCTTAAAATCGAAATCACTGAGCCATGTGATAAGCCTGTGGCCTCTTCAAGCTCGCGCACTTTCACTCGTCGATCGTCCATTATCAAACCATGGATTTTGTCGACCATTTCTGGTGTGGTGACCTCAATTGGGCGACCAGAACGTTCGGCGTCACTTGTGCTTGAGTAAACCAGTGGTGAATGGTTCCAATCGATGGTGAAGAGTCCCCATAACAATTGTCAAGCTTTTGCTTGGTTTGCGTGATAGTTTTTTCTCGCAAAAAATAATGTTTAATGAGCACTCGAAATTCACTTTTTTCCATTTTAATGAAAATGCTAGTAGGCGTCTATATAAAATGGCTGCCACAACAAAACTATTTGACAGATCTGTCTGAAAATTTGGGTGCGTTCTTTTGAAAGATGATTCTTGACAAAAAAAAATAAAAATAAATTTAAGGTGACGACACAATTTGTGTTAATTTTCAGGGACTTATTGACCCACCCTCGTAGGTGCGCGAACACTGACCTTGAGACTCAAGGTTCCAGCCCCGAAAAATACCATAAAGTTGTTCACGGTCCTAACCCTCGCGAACGTCTGATAAATACCCCGAGGTAATTGTCATGAGAAACTTCTCAATCGACAAAAATTGCACTTCGGAAACGGCATAGAACTGTAGGTTCCCTCACATTCATATGTCGCAAAGCACGAATGGCAACGAGAAACAATAGGTCAATAAGAACCACCCTCGTACATATGAGAATCTGTGTTTTGGGCAAGACAAGCAGAAGAAATACATAGGTCGCTTGTATTTGCCCCTAAATAAATATTTTGGGACTAACAGCCCAATACAGGGCATGACCTAGCTTCTTACAGCCACTCGTGCTGTACGCTACACGTATGGTTGGGACCTACCTTTTTATATTGTTTCCGAAGGGCAATTTCTTCCAATTGAGATTGCACCTAGGAGTACATACATGTTGTATATTTGCAAACCTCTTAGATTTTAAGTTTAAAAAAATATTTTGAAAAATTCTCCAAAATTTGGTACGCCATAACCGTGTTTATGTCGGATATTGCCTATATATTGACTTCGAATCGGTTGAGTCATAGCAGACAAATAGCCAATTATCAACAGCAAAGTACCGCTATACTTTGTTTGGCAAAAACCTGGTACGCCATCTGTTGGCATATACCCACTGTAACTTGAATATTAAATTTAAACGAAATCGTTGAAGACGTTTTCGAGAAAATCAATTTTTTCGGCCATTAGTATTCGAAAAGTACCGTTAATTTTGGGGTTAGAATGACAATTCTGATTTAATCTCGAATTGTGATCCGTCCAGTCATTTAAGCTGTCAAGTTACTTACAGGAACCCAATTCTTGCCCTTACACAAGCTAGCGCAAAAGTCATCGTTCTATTGGAAGATGCTCTCATTTTTGCAAATGGCGTCTTATGTCAACGCGACTTTGACATTTGTGAAGTAAACAAAAGCAGAATACATGTATTGCTATACTCTTCAAGAATTTTAATTGTGTGAAGTCAATGTTTTTGACTCTAACGTGAATTTCGTCAGGAGGACAATTATATTAGGGTCCCTTAAACTGGACGTCTTGAGTTTGTTCTCTAGTTGTAGAGTCATAAGACTCAAACAAAATATAGCCTTCCAGATATTACGCAAAGTGAAGATTAGGTCAATTTTTCCAGTCTGTCATGTATCTAGTAGTGTTGATGACATCCTAATTTCTGCTTAATCAACGTTATTTCTACAACTATTTGCTTGAAAGTTCGGAAGCATGAACAGGGAAAAGACGAGAAGTGCAAGAGCAAGAGGTTATAAGGATAACCCCTAACTATGCGTGCGCTAAAAAAAATTAATGAAGATTTCAACATCGGTTAAATGGCCACCATGGAAGTTTTTGCAAACTTCGATTCGTGTGAGGTAATTTTCGATGCTTTTTCGGCACATTTCTGGTTGTATTGCGGCCATATCTTCACAGACGTTGCTTTTTATCATCGCTCACATCAATGTCTTCAATCTCAGGCCGAAAAAAGTTGGTTATCATTTGACCATAACACAGAGAATTCACTGTACCAGTGGCACCTTCGTTTAAAAAAAAAAAAAAGAAAAAAAAATACGACCCGATCACGCCGCCGGCCGGTCCAAAGTGCGCAATAATGTATCACTCGTGGTGTATTCAATGACCTCTCAACAATCACATTTGGATTCTCAGAACCCCAAATTCTGCAATTTCGTTTGTTTAAGTAGCCACCGAGCGAAAAATAGGCCTCAGGAAATGGGAGGTAGGAAATGCCCAATTGTTGAGCGCAGCTTGGAATTGACAATGACTATGTTTTCAGTTGATCGAGCATTACGATGAGCACAGGCCTAACAACATAACAAACACTACCGAATTTTTGTTCGAATTTGGCGATTATGTTTCGAATTCTTTGCTCAGTTGGACGATTATGACGACCATAATCTATCCTTAAATCGCGATATACAGATATTACAGAACTGTTATTTTTGTGCAAAAATTTTAAATGATCCATTTTGTAAAATGATAGGTCAACAACTAACCTGTCATTGTGTATGACAGATGGATTTGACAGGTGCCATTTGGCAGGGAAGTGACATCCTAACCTTGCTCCATATTGTAAAATGATTGGTCAACAACTAACCTGTCATTGTGTATGACGGATGGATTTGACAGGTGCCATTTGGCATATGCTGTTCATTTCTAAATCACTTAGATTTGAAATTTAAGCGAAATTGTTAAAAGAATTTTGGAAAACGTGTTAAAAACCAGAAAAAAGACTTATTTTGACAATTTTCGAAAACTTGGTATACCACGTCCTTGAATATGTCAAATATTGCTTATTTGCCGATTTTCTATCTTTCGACCTATTAGGAGTGAAAATCAAGCAATCTTGCCATATACCATTTAATAATAGGTCTTAGTCCTGTAACTAGGTACTCTGATAAAAATGTAAATAGCTAAAGTTTATGCAGATCCAACAATAAAGTTAACTTGGTGGCGAAAATTTAGCTATCTATTATGGTAATACTGGCAACAAATTAGAGTTGAATGATGGAGAGAAATACCTGAAATACAACATAATGGGTCCTAAAATTGAGCCTTGAAGTACCCCAGTCAGTAAGTTTCCTGATTCAAAGATGCTATGAACGACCGATGATTGACGAAATGCTTGGTTTGTCATGTAACATCTTGGGACTATTTCATCGAATTAAATTCTTAAGACTCTCTTTTACACATGCTTACAAAACTATGCGCCAACATAAATACACCCTATGCGGTAGGGTCTAAAAGTCATCATTTGGTTTTATATGGCATTCGGAAATTCGTTCAAAAATGCAGAACAATGGGAAAAGTAATGAAAATCTTCATCGAAATGAAAGAAAAAAATTGTAGTCAACCCCAGCAAGAGTCCCACTTCAACGCGTACTTGGATGTATGTGACATGAAAATGACATTTATACATAAATAATAGTGCGCGACAACATGATGTCAATGTTGTCAAAAATATCATCGAAGGCGCGACACACCTCCAAAGAGGACGACAATGAATAAAAGTAAAACAAAAATAAAAAAATTCGTTTCATAAAATTCAAGTAAAATCGTGAATTGTTTATCAACTCACACAAACACAGGGGAAAATATTGTTCACAGGAGATTACATCAACGACACAGATAGACTGAGAGAGAGAGAGAGCGGGTATGTAATGTTAATGCCAATATTGTCATACAAAGATAAAATGTGTTCTAGATGACAGCTGAACCATGAGGCTGATTTTGATGGGGATGGTGACAGTGAATACATCCTTAAAAAAAAATCGAAATGAATTAAGGACATAAATGAAATTCCAATTTCAAACTGTTGTCAGGGCGAAGGAAATTTCACTTGTTTGAAGGTCTATTACTTTGACACGAGTTCATGGTCTTGGGACCACCTTAAGTGAGAGGAAGGTAAGCGCGTGCCGCATATCAGTTAGATTGCGTGTCACGAATTATTCTGGGGCATGTTAAAATTAGCAATCGTCAGTCTATCGATGCACAGGGTGTCAATTTCAAACAGTTTACATTGAAAAAAGTGCACCTATAAGGCAAATGACCGATATAGGTAGTTTCTGTAGAGACAATCGACGAGTTTTTGTTGTTGCACTGATTTTAAATTTTAAAGCCGTACTACTCATCTGAATATTAAATATGTTAAATAATCATTTAATTAGAATTAAATATTGTTTTCCCTCAGAATCACTCTGTAGTGGTTAATTTTATCTATTTACTGTGATCTGAGTACATCAGCTATAGGGGTTCCAGATCAAGTTTATGGTGGGTGTCTAGGATATAACTCACCATGCTATATCCTCCATTTACAGAATGCGGTTGCAATATTCACTATACTATACAAACCATTGAACGTGTAGCGAATGTAACAACCACATTTTCGATGGTAACTTAAATGGGATTGCGGGAAAATACACAATTCGTCGTCTTGGAAAAACAGTCACAGGATCCAGGGAAAATATCCAAAGAAATTATTTCAAACGTATAAGACGAAAAATATTTTGTTGTTGCTAACAAATTGGTTGTTAGTATTTTCTCAAATTTCCAAAACCTAAAAGAAAATACCCACACTAAATATTTACAACTTTTACAAACCTTCAGCGAGTGTAACGTCGTGAATCTGGGATTTTATAAAAAGTGGTCAGAACGGGGTTAAATAACGGCTTAGTGAGAAAAAGCTTCAAACAAATCCGGACAGAATGTTTCTATAGGAGAAATGCTAAAGGTTTTAGATCAAACATGTTGGTAAGCACATCTTTTCGGATAATAAAATCACGTAGTATTCAATAATACCATTTCAATTCAATAAACGTTCTCTAATCTTTCTCGTTAAACAGTTAAAGTCGTTTGATACCATTTATGTATCGTGGATACCCTGTAACCTAAGTGGACATGTCAACAGATGTTCTATAGATGTTCGATATTCACAGGAAATCTAAAACTAATTCATGGTAACATCCTATATACATTTATTTGCCATTTGTTGTGTATTTCAGGAATTATGGTAACGCTTTAGGTGGATTGGAATCAACACTCGCTTCGCAAAATACCTATAGACTCCCTGCTAAAATTGAATTTCAAGAATGCACAGTAGGAATGGTTCCATGTAATAAATAACCCAACGATAAAATAACAAAACGAGACAAAATAACCCCTAAAAATAACTGCCGTTCTTTTTTTTTGTGAGTCAGTTGGGGCACGTGGCTCGTGGTATACATTTTAAGCTCCCCGTACGAGGGTATATCAAAAAGGAACTGAACGTGGATACCTTTCCTGAAAATGAAAAGTGTTTGTAGCTCTTACAAAATTTAGGGTAAATTGGTAAAATTTTTTGCAGTAAAAACATCAAAATGCGCGGATCGATCACCAAATCGTACTAACATGCTCCATTAGGGAGGAGCTCAAAGATGATCAACACTCAGGAAGGCCATCAATGTCAACCAATGTCTAACATAGCAGCTTAGATATTTTGCATGCATCAGTCCAAACTTTCAGCATGATGGGCCCTTAAAGCGTTACGCGCCGAACACATGGTTCAAAGAGCAGTAGTTGAAAAAGATTCAGGCGTATCCAGAAAACTTTTTGGAGGTGAGACTTGGATCTACCAGTATCTTCCCGAGTCCAAAATGCAATCAAAAGAGTGGTTGCCAAAGAGAAGTCTTGCACTAAGTTATGACCACAGTATTCTGGGAGACTGAAGGAGTTGTCCTGGCAGACTTTATGAAGGATTGAGGTTTTATAAAAACTGAAAACTGCAATTCAAAATAAGCGACCTGGAAATCTCCATCGTGCCTTGTCGATTCTTCGAAGGAATCTTCGATGTTTTAAGGAAATTGTGTCCAATCCCACTTATAGCCCAGATACAGCTTCATGTGATTTTTTTTTTAATTTTGTAAAACTAAAAGATATCGAAGGGAAAAGATGGAATTCGATAGAAGGCGCTAAACAGGTCCTTTTATAAAGAAGGTTGGTTGGAGCATTCTTGTCCATTTGATTGATATGGCCAAGTCGTCGTATTTTTTGGACTACAGCCACATCTTGGTACAGCTCGTAGAGTTCTTCTCGCATACAGGGCCAAATATATTCGATGAACATTTGTTCGGTCAAAACCCCCCTAAAATATGCTCGGAGTCCATATAGCAGAACTGGCAGGATTCGTGTCCCGTAGAGCATACATTTTGTCTTTTCAGAAAGGAGTTTTGGCACTAATTGTTTCGCTACACCGAAGTAGCAACGGTTTCCAAGGCAGAGTCTTTGTCGAATCTCCACTATGTTGTCATTCGTGGAGTTGATGTTGACTCTGAGGTAAATGAACTCCTTAGATTCCTCGAAGTTGTAGCTATCAACGGTGACACTTTGTCTAAAGCCGTGGACCCATGGTACTCTGTTTGTTGATAGCATGTTCTTTGTCTTGCCCCAGTTCACTTCAAGAGCAATTCTTTTCGCCTGTTCATCAATTGCATCCTCTAAAACAGCACGCTGGGAGCGACCGATGATGTCGATATCGTCTGCGTACTCCAGCAGCTGGACAGATTTGTTGAAGATAGTGCCTTCCGTGTTAACACCTTACCTACGCATTATCACTAAAATAAAAGTGGCAACAGTGGATGCACAAATATCTGGATGTAGAAGGGACAGTCGCATGCTCAATTTGTGTGTTCAAGTCTATGACATTTTAGAAGTACTTAGGTTGTTATTTTGTCGTTGGAATATTATTACGTGCCACCGTTGGTTAACCCGAGCCTATCTATCCGTCACATTTTCAAAACGGATACGCATACAATGAAGTAGATACATTTATTAGAAAATTTAATGAGTGAGCCTATTGACTCCCGTGAAAACAATTTTTCAGTTCCTCATCTGAAACTTTCTTCGTCCATTCGATAAAGAAAAAAGAAGACACTTCCATGATAGTATATGCAACAAGGATTCGTTCTACATTTTTTTCATTTCCTGGTTGTCCCCCAAGACGCTGATCTACCTTATCATCGTAATGGAGAACAGGAAAAACTAGATATACAAGAACAATAAATATCTTCAACTAAATGTAGGTCTCCGTAGACACTTGACATAAAAAAAAAAAATGCCATTGAATGCCAGAAGCTATCAGCATAAGAGGAACGGACGACAACAGCAGCAACACTATGTATTCGTATATGGCAGGCTCACTGACGAAATACCAAGTTGGGGGTGGCATAAGGGCTGGTGGGTGATGCTTACCTTACCTTAACCATGTATTTTCTCTACACATTACCCAAAGGCAACGTAACGTAGAGAAAAACAGACCAGCAGGCAGGCACGTCTAAGTGAGAGAGGAAATGATTTACTGTTTACACTTACTTAGTTACAATAACATTTCTTCGAGGCTCAGCCCGCCACCCTTAACCAGTGGGTTGCCTTTCATCAACCATGTACACGTTGTAGCTTCAGTTAACTTGCACTTGTTACTGATGTTGTTCTTGTTGTTGTTGTTGTTATTGTTGGGGTTGTTGAATGCGCCTACTTCAAGAAAGTGGCTGCCTTTACAGGTGCAGCAAGTGCACACACAGGATCCCTCCCGCTTTTGAATGCACACAATGTAGCACAAAACAATTTCATTGCAATTGTTTAGGTAGAGTAGAATTTCTTTTTTTTTTTTTGCTGCTTTATTTGGAGAACACTCCGACCAGGTGGAGTTGATGTATGTGAAGGTACCCTCTTAAATTTTATTCGCATTAGGAGATGATGATTGCAAGAGTGTAATGGAATGTATTTATTATAATAGAGTGGGTGCTGGGTGGTGCAAATGGAATGCACACGAATCAAGTGTCCCTAAGTGAAATTGATGCGATGAATGAATTCTTCATTTTAGCAAGGACTTCAAGTACATTTGTGTATGATTAAAGCTTTTTGGAGTGCTTCACTATGTATGTGACATTATTGTGGGGATGGAGTTGTTTCAGGAAATTTATTTTCATTTCATTAGCAAGAACGTATGAAAGCTGCCTTAAACAACTCTTTAATAAGGCGTATCCTTGACGAAAATATAAACTAGAGAATGACTATCTTGGTGAACGTTACAGAATTCATGCGTCTATCTTTCGTTTAGTCTTAGTCCTACTGATGTTGTGTAGTTGGTTGTGCGGTTGCCTGTACCTTTTTACAGAGGATGGTTGACCATCCGTCCCAACGTTGACTATGAAACAGATGTTAGACGTTCTCGCGAATTATGTGCAAATATGTGTTAACCACCATCCAAGAAATTCGTTGATCGGAAGAACGATTAACGTCAGAGCCAGGTCCTTCAACTTAGCCCACTTATTGCCGTTATGGTTAAAACTCCTTGAACCATATAGGAGAAATTAACGTCAAACCAATTGCAAGAAAGACCACTAAGACAGTCACTATATCTACAAATCCACCTAAACTTCAGCCCAGAGGTCTGAATTTCTTTCATCTTACATGTTGCCATGATGCAAATATCCTGGAAAATCCACAGCCGACCAGAGATATTCTTATATCTGCTAGAACTGTCTTCATATGAGCGTTTGCGAATATCAATTAAGAGGTATGAAAGTCAGTCAATTAATGGTGAACAGGGACAATACAAAAACAATATTTCCAGCAACAGGTCATCCCAATGAAACCAATTGGGAATACTACCGCCACCGATGAATTTACTAGAGGCCTGGGTAGTGCAGTCAATTAGCCTAACGAAATCAGACAAAGAATATAAAAGAACTCAAATTGATCGGCTTCGGTGGCCCGAAAGTTTAAAGTATAGACAATCAGAATGATCCCATGACCACTTGAGATTCGAAAAGAAGCTGATAGCTAAGAATCACTGCAGTTGAGGAAAATTACGAAAGTTACCCGGGACTTACAGAAGTCCCAACGAAGTATGCAAGTAAGCTTCGTTGGCCGTCTGCGGTTTGGTCATCCATGCATGGTATGAACGCCACAAGACATCAAAACCTTTAAGAGATGACACCGTCTCAGAAAGTAAAAAACACTGGCTTTTGAGATCATCTGATTGTAATGGAAAAGTCAATGAGTCGCATATAAAGATAGACTTGAGGATGGAGGTCTTCAAACGTCATACTGACAAATTGCTGACTGTGACTCACCTAAATTTTTGCGAAAAATGGGTCAAAACATCGATCAAAGTGTACCAGCAGACCGTTTAGGATTCATTGTGAAACCTTCGAACCATACCCTATTCCAAAAAAAAAGGAAAGGACAACCTGCGCAAGCCTATAAGGTCAAAACTACCCATACCTTGTTCCAGAGAAATGTACCACGTTTCATTGGTATCGGAAGACTTGTGTTCCGCCAGTCTAGAGCTTGATCCACTTGACCATAAATTGTTGACCGAAGCTGTGATCAACTTTCCAATTAATGAGGTGCGTGTTGTAATTGGTGACCGAAGCGACTAAAGGCCTGCATTAAGGCTAAAGGAAGCCGTTTTGAATAAAGTTTATATTTTTGACTTCGGAATACATGTATCTAATGGTTCAAAAGTCTGGTCTGTTCATCCCCGCACTTCAAACTGCCGTAGCAATTCTCAAACCGAAGCTGGTTTACTTAGTATCTAAGCAGTCACGGTGCACTTAGTCTAGAATTAACCAAGGGGCTTACCCCATTATCCAAATGGAAAATTGGCATCTTGGACTCAATCGTGCCTGTTACTAACTAACTAGCCTTTCCCTTCGATAATCAAATCATAAAAATCTGGGTAAAGTAGCAGTAAGATATGCGAATAAGGTGGCCACGGTGTAGTGGGTAGTGTGTTCGCTTGTGACCCGAACTGTGCAGGTTCGAGCCCAGACGGGGAACAGCAACCACACCCACCTGAGCATAAAAGAGAATCGAATAAAATCCATGTTCCTGCAACTACTACACTAAAAGGAGTTCTGCCTGGTAGTACAATGGATAGAACATCGAGTTTGCTCCAGGATCTTTTATAAAAAAAAAAAAAAAGGTTGAAGTTCCAAAAATTTTCAAACAGTCACACGCCTAACTTATGAACATTTGAAAGCATTTTGATAAATTTTTTTAGTGAAATTGGATGGAGGTCAAAAATGTTAATTAAGCGTTTAACTCAAGAAATATTGAACGGATTTTTATGAAATTTCGGTTGTAAATATCCTCTGGCATGCAGATAGGTCCAAAGAATCAAAATCGAATGAAGTTAAGACAAAAATTCAGGCAGTCAGTTCGAATAGAATATTTGACCCGCGATTTAAAGTTACAAAATTTTAAATTGAATTTCGATACACCTACTGAAAAAGGTTCGCCATCGCTGCTAGACAGACCATGAATCAGGTTTCGGAACGAATTTATTTCCTGGATTTCAACTAAATTTGGTATCACTACTAGGAATGGCTTCAGAGAACTGAAATCTATGACAGCTGTGTTTCGAAATAGCTTCAAAAGCTATTCCCTATTTTAGTATTCGAAAAATTGGAGTAGTTCTACAAATCCCAAAATCATCGTTGCTGAGGATTTACTTTTGAATTTTGTCTAATGCCAAAAAAACTCGGTGGTTAAGTGCGCGATCAGTGAGCGGAAGTTCCAGGTTCGAATCCCAAAAAACACACAAAAAAAATTCCTGGGACCGGACCCACCTCTTGCTAAAGTCTGACAAACATCCGAGAGTAAAATTGTAATGAGAAGCTTCTGTCAATCGAAAAAAAGGCATACTTGGAAACTGCATAAAATTATAGGTCACGCCCTGTATGGGCTGCTAGCGCCAAAGTATCTATTTATTTATTTTAGCTGTCATACTTGATCCAGAACAATAATGGGTACTTGTTCGAGTCTATGATATAGGCTGCCAAATTCCAAATTAGAAAGAGTTTCTGAGCGGCGATAGAAAAGCGCTATTGTACATGACTAGCCCTGTTCAATGTACTAACAAAATGCGACAGACCGCGAATTTTTAGTCGCTGCGATTACTCAGCGTGTTGTGCTCACATTTGTATTGAAAAGTACGTGCGCAACTCCTTGAGACTGTAAGGACATCATTCCGCTATTAACCTCTAGAATCTAAGTGGCATACAATTTAGAAGAGATGATACAATTAAAACAAAAAATCACTTCCATCTGACCGCCAGGAAGAACTTTATAGCTAAATAAAAAATGCATACCAAGCAACTAACTAGATCTGAACATCACGGACGTATTTAAGCTCAATCAGGCCCCGGTACTGGGTTTTTGAATCGCCAGTTATAGTGGATAGCGAATTTGGTTGTTGATGAGAAAGCTACCGGTTCAAGCACCAATCGGGGACAACTATTTTTTTATGTGAAAGGTTGAAGCAACAAGAGAAGTTAACCGCCGATGCCCTCGATTATTACCCGGAGGTTCATATCAAAAAAACCTCCGATCTAATTAAAGGACGAGGAAAAAAAAAGGATATGGTTCGGTTAAGGCAGGTCCCTTGAAAAACTTAGCAGATAGGACCCAAGTAAACTTCAGAGTCCATCCCAACTAGTTTGCGTCCAACATAAGCAAACATTCGAAGGCAGCAACATAGCCTTTTAAAAAACTAAAACTAGGATTTACCAAAAGCATGACAATCTTTGGTTTTATTGGATCCACTATAGGTATATTGCTCGTGCGATCTTTTGAAGCAGAGATTCGATCTTCATATCAGCTGGAATTCATACAATTTGAGAGCCATTATCTGTACCTTTCTTCCAATGAGTACAACAAATCTATATACTGCAATAAACAGCCCTTTGTATGTATATAGTAGACACCATCTGTAGCTTTCTTGTGAAAGTCGTGTTCTGAATCAGAATTCGAACTAAAAAAAAATCAACATTTACTTTAGCATTAAAATACTCATACAACCATGACGTGTCAACTGACACATTATTCAAATACCCATTTCGGAGGCAATGCCAAACCTTCAATTAGATAATCCCCTTGAGTAAGCAACATTACACACTAATACGTTCCTTGTCAGCTGTCGCATTCCCAGACATCATTGATTATTGGGAAACCTGCAAAAATAATAAAATCCCAGATAAGGCACACCCTGTCTTACACGCGTATCCATTCACTTTAACTGCGGTACAGCGATGTTGACATAACCGGAAATGGTCAAAGGAAAGAAGAAAGCAATAATCCCACGTCGGTGTGCATTAGGGAATCCAACCGAAGGTCAAAAATGCTCATAACACTTCAGTATTATATCCCAGATATCCTATTTGACCCATTTATCCGCATGTGGGCATTGATTTCCATGCCTCATGACACATAAGCACATTCACATTTAGCCTAACATCACATGGCCTAATGATAATGAGGCCGACATTAGCCGACAATGGAGACATATCCCAGTGTCATTTAATCGGATACCGTAATAGTAATCCTTTAATGGACGTACGAACACATCGGTAGGACATCTCAGCCACCCCAGACCATGTCTATTGATGAATTGTATCTGCATCTTTGATGGCGGACAATTGAAGGTGACTACGACACAATGTTACCAAAGAGAGTACACCATCAATGTCAATATATCTGTGGGGGATTTTGTTCCTTTTTTTTTGCGAATCCACAACTACTTGTACCATGTGTCAACATCTACACCCACATAATAACAGTTTTGATTGTATTACTTTTTTTTTTTTTTTTGGGACAATTTTTTGTAGCTCCTTTGACTGCCCCTCGATTCAGAGAGATCCTTTCCAACCAGCCTGCGGCAAAGTTATTAAATTGATGTCAAGTTATTTTATTCCCTCACTTCTCTCATATTTCCTTTTGTCGGTTCTTCTTTTTTTTTTGTCTCCTTCCTTCGATGGCTTGTTTTTGGTCGCACGTCAGTCAAAAACTGGGATATTTTGCTATTTTTGGTGGCGGGTAGGCATGGGTCGTTTGTTGTCGTAGTCGGATGTGGCATGTTTTTTTCTGGTGGTGGCGACGACAACGGGGGCCTTTTTTGGGGGAAGTCTAAATTTTTTTGGGAATGAGAGGGAGGGTCTCATGAGCTGTCAACATGGGAAAATGAATGAGACATGGCAGCACATTGCTCATAGAAGAATGAATGAGTGATTGCTTTTCGCTTGTCCTCACTCTTGCTTTGTGTATTTGGATGGGTGGGCTCGCAATAGGCAGCCACTACTAAGCCACATGTGCTGATGTGTTGATGACACTTGAAAAGGCTGTGTGCTGTGCACCCCAAATGTGAGCTAAAAATCTATTTGCCATCCCAAAAATGCTAAGTAATGAGCAGTAAGTAATGAGTTTTCCTCTTACAGTGACGGTAAATTCAAATTAGAGCGGTTGAATGGATTGAAGGTCGGCGTAGGTTTAGGGACCACCAGGTGGCTTTGTTTATTCGCTCAATTTAAGTTTTGTCTACGGCCAATATAAGTTTAAAAGTTAATGCAAAAGAAGATACAATCCTGAAGTTTTGGTATAGGCCTAGATGTCGACGTAGTCAAAATCCAAGAAACGACGATTTCATTACCTTGGATACGTTCAAGCCAAGTGGGTAGATCTTCGAATGCAAGCCCAGGCGTCACACTGTTTGAAGCGATTGTGGATGGCAGGGAGCTTGGTGAAATGTTTTGAAGTAATATGCCTGCGATGAATAGGTTTCATGTACAAATGATTATCAAGGACTTATGCGCATCGATCGTATCCATCACGTTGGTGTCTCATTTCAAAAAAGACATCAAAACTAGCCTAACTACCATTGCATGGATTTTGATCGCAGAAGACTGGCAAAATTGTCCTGAATTCCGTTAGTCATAAAATAGTCGTTTGTTAGACCCTACCAGGTTTTACAGGTTTTAGTATAGCAACGAAACGTCTATACCGGGTTTTTTCCCCGGGTATAGGGGGGCATAGCGTTTACCTCGTTTTCTTGGAAAACAGTTGTATGAGTAGATTGATTTTAGGAGTGTAAGCGCACTGCGACCTAGTAGATCTATTATCTTCACCCGTCGTGGTACTCTAGTCAATGAGATACTCGACTTAGAGCATCCCCTCCAGTCCAATTTCCTTGATGAACCGAAGTATCTGGAGTGAATCCAACGATGGTAGATCTTTTTCTGATATTTATTGGGCATCGAGGTGTTTCCTTCTTTTGTGGATTTTGGATCTTGTGCCCTGGTGTTTCCTCAACACCTCCTCAAAATCTGCAGTCAGCCTGCTGCTTTATAACAGGTTTCCTGAGGTGTTCCTCACATCTACAGGGATCTGTTAGGAAGCCTGTAAGAATGCGCAGCCAGTTTTTGTTAATTTTTATACAGACTTTTCTCCTTTTCCGGTTATAATTCCCGAGAAACTCTTCGGCCTGTCTTATCTTAGGGAGTTCTTCCCAAAGTTTGATTCTTTTACAATCTTCCTCATTGCTTAGCTTTTCCCGTAACATATGCGAACCCAGCCCTCAGAATGATCTCGGACTCGGATCTCGGAAAGCGGTCTCTGAGCCTTTTCTTGCTAGTTCGTCAGCTGTTACATTTCCCTCTACTCCCACGTGGCCTGGTACCCTGAATAGGGTGATTCTGTTATTTGTGTAGACCTGATTTCATAAGAGCTTAAAGCCTTGATGGCGACTTAGCTATCCAACACATCTTTTGATCGCGTAGATCTCTGCCGAGTACTTGATTCTCGGCCCGAATACACCAGTTCTAGTTGGTGTGGATGTTTTGAATCCGTCCGTATACCAGTTTATGATATTTTGTTTGAGTTGGTACATTCCGACTTCACTGCTTCAATCTCTTTTGCTGCTCAGCTACAAGTTGAATTTTCTCTCGAAGCAGTATCTCTTGGCCATAACATCACGGGGCCAGTCTCAAAGGGGGACTGATTTGGAATGTGTTGTACGCTGTCTGTGTGCAATGCATTTTTCATTCCATTTTTGATTACTCTAGCATGGTTTTTTGGCAATCATTTCTAGCCCTAAGTGTAGAGGGGTTAGTCCTAATATCACTTCCAGTGTTGCTGTGGGACAGGTCCTCATAGCCCCTATATTATGCAAACACAAAGTAGCCTTTGTACTTTTCCAAGTGATTTCCTTGTTGTTCCCAGCCTGGTTCTTCTAATCCAAGCACTGCTCCGTACGTTATAATGGGCCTGACCATCATGGTGTATATCCATCTCAGTGTGGCAGAGGTGCATCCCCACGTTTTGCCTGAAATGTTTCTGCACAACATTAGTGCATTAGTGCTGCTTTGGCTACCACAGATTCTTCATGCTTCTTCCAGAGAAATTTACTGTCTAATGTAATACCTACGAGTAGGTACTTGACCTGTTGTTGTGGTTCTACTCTGATTCCATTTATTATTATGGGTTGCATGTGTTTCAACTGCATTTTTCTGGTCTTGGTTGGGTTTATATTTAGTCCTACCGTTAAGCACCACTCCTGTGTGATATCTTATAGAGTGTCTCTTCGAATTTACCTCTCGCAATGGTAACTATGTCGTCGACTCATTATGCCTATGTTTGTTAGCATTTGCAGTATTTCATCTACAACTAGACTCTACATCAGCGGCGAGAGACCTCCTCCTTATGGCAGCCTCTAGTTGTGCTTTATTGTGATGGTTTTTGGCCCCTCCAGTTATGGTTAGAGATACTCGTATGAAAGTAACACTTATGAACAAAGTTGTAGCAAATAAAGAGGCGCATTAAATTTAAATGTTCTTGAATGTTTGAATTAAACATTCGATTTGAAGTCACAAAATTTCGAGTTACTTTGTTACCCACCTGCTGAAAAAGATTCGTCATCGTGGTACTAGAGGCTAAACGATCTGATGAATAGCGCTGACTACTCTGCTCTGTATTGTAAGCCAAGTTTCGGGAATGGATGCTAAGCAAATCAGCAAAATAGCATGGGAAGAGAAGCTCAACAGACGCTAGCAGTTAATGGTTTCAATCTGACGGATTATGCTAATGATTTTGTTGTATTGGAATCACTCCAGTTTCAGACAGTAGTGAGCCATACACGACTTAGGATAGGTAAGCAGGTACTTTTGATGACTTCCCAGTCAAGTCGACCAACTATTTCTCTGTTTAATAGATTGTGACGATGTAACTCAAGATTGTAACGATGTAACTCAAGAACGGATGTAGAGAAAGCGGGGAATATACACATTTATAAAAAAAAATCCCCATGCAGATCGCCACTGATCGGATTGTGAGTTAATATTACCAAAAAAAAAACCTTTTCGGGATATTTGCATTCAATTTCCATTAACTTCGAGGTAAAGTCTGGCATTTTGGAAGTTTGCGTACAAACATTTTTTTTTTTTCCAAAACAATACTCGAAACCTAAAATATCGGTCGCAATATTTGTTCTTCATACGATGTACTGCTTTCAAGATATTCGTACTCAAAAACGATTTCCATCATTAGCTTGGAGTCGACACATTTTGGAAAATTGCGCATACCTAAAAAAATTTTGAAATTCTAAAAAAGTTTGGCATCCATCTTGTAGACAATTTCAAAGCCTAAAATTTTAGTCAAAATAACTTCTTTCATACGACGCACGGTTTTCCAGATATTCGCACTCGAAAACGATTTCCATCATCAGCTTCGGGGTAAAGAAAGACATTTTGGAAGAATGCGTACTTGTAGTTTTGGAAAACCATAAAAAAAAGTCGGCATCCATCTTGTAAAGAATTTCAAAACCTAAAATTTTGCTCGTAAAAGTCTTCTTCGTAGGACGATGCGTTTTCGAGATATTCCTATTCAAAACGATTGCCAGCTTTAGTTGCAAGATAAAGTCGGACATTTTGGAAGATTGCGTATACCTAAAAAATTTTTAAAATTCTAAAAAAGTTTGGCATCTATCTTGTAGACAATTTCAAAGCCTACAATTTTAGTTAAAATAACTTCTTTCATACGACGCACGGTTTTCCAGATATTCGCACTCGAAAACGATTTCCATCATCAGCTTCGGGGTAAAGAAAGACATTTTGAAAGATTGCGTACTTGCAGTTTTGGAAAACTATATAAAAGAAAAAGTTGTCATCCATCTTGTAAAGAATTTCAAAACCTAAAATTTTGCTCGTAAAAGTCTTCTTCGTAGGACGATGCGTTTTCGAGATATTCCTATTCAAAACGATTGCCAGCCTTAGCTGCAAGATAAAGTCGGAAATTTTGCAAGATTGCGTACTTTTGAAAAATTCACCATCGAAATCAGTTCTAATAATTTTGTTCGTACGGTGCAACATTTTCGAGATATTCGCAGACAAAAACGATTTCCACCATTCTAAACTTCGGGACAAAGTTGTCCAACTTTTTTGAAGCCTACGTACCTACCCTGCTCACGACCTAACGAATGAAATAATCTGAATGAAAGAATCAACGTAGTAACTATCGAACGAATGATGAATAGTTGCAATCTCAATCAACATTGTACGTCATAAGATTCCTCATTTTCTTTCTGTTTGAAGTGGAAAACATTTCTAATTGGTTTGAGGAAATATTGCGCGCATTTGGGGAAAGTCAGTAATGCCGTCTTGCATAAATTATTCTTTAGTGATGCCCCTTGTACAATGCAGTCACCAAAGTCCCCAGACAATCGCAATTGCCAACAATAAGTAATTCCATTCATTCAAAAACTCAAAATGGATTCACTATACTCAGACATGTTCTTTCAATTTATCGATTTCACACATGCGTTTCCCAGTCTTGTCTTTTTTTCTGACACAATATCCTCGTTATAGACAACGTCATTTTCCTATCCATGCTCATCATCATTATCACCAGAACATTTGCCCACAAGCGATGCCACAAAGGCTCAATCTATCCAAGAAAAAAAAAAAAAATCCCCACATATTGCATCCTCATGGTCGGCTGCCTTCAACATACTCGTACCTGGTGATCAGAGAGCAGCACCCATATTGTACACCACTCATGAAACATGGATGATGAGAAGCAGAACTCAGGAGGTACATAGATACAAATATCGCGAGCTCGTATCGCATGTGATCCATGCACACGTACGAGTACGAGTATGTATGCAGACAAAGTGGCGGCGTGGTGGCGACGTACCGTCCACGCTATAGCGACAGTATCCCAATGGGACTTTTTCCGGCCGATTGCATGTTGCTTTCCCATTTCATGTCGATTACCTGGCGGTCGTATTATTATTCCGAGTTTTTGTTCTCTCCTCAATCCGCCTCCTACCACCCTCCTTGCAGTTGTGTTCCTTGATTCACCACGCTTGGCATTTTGGCTTGGGACGCGGCCTGGAGGAAATGTTAAGCCTCTGGGTGGAAAATTATTTTTCCGAAAAATTTAAAATCCCAGGGAGCCCAACAACCACGACCAGCAGGGGAAGGAGGCTGTTGATGAAGGAGTTACATTAAGGATGGTAGGTACACTCGTATGCCCAGGTGGGTGGAAGAGAAAAAGACTGCACTGCCGCCACACGGTGAAAGTCGTTTCTGTAAATCGCCGATGAACAACTGACATGCAGCCGTGCCACGCGAGGATATCGGATGAGATCGCGGGAGATTGTTGGCGCGCCGCCGGACGGTGATTTATTTGTTAAAGTTGATTCTGTTGGGGGTTTGAGTTTAATTTTTTTTTTTTTTTTTTTCATGTCCTCCGTTGCAGTTCTGTGTTTTTAATTTTGCATTTAACATGAGGGCGGAGGATGATAGAGGATACAAGGAAGAACAATAGACAACACAAAATGGAAACACATTGCTGACGATGAGGTTGCGGATGCCGATGGCGACGCGTTGATGAGGAGGCGGAGGCGGAGGCGGAGGCGGAGGCGGAGGCGACGGTGCACTAGTTGTGCGGCTTTCTCGTGTTTGTTTCATTTTTTTTTTTTTTTTGCAATTTGCACGTTGTTAACTGAAGGGTAGCGCGGCAGGAGACTAAATAGAAAAAGCAGCAGCAGTTTATTATTAAAAAACCGACAATGGAGGTTTTTATGGACTTTCTTTATGGTTCAATAAAATGTGGGAGGATATTAATTTCTGTAGAAACAAAAGATGGACGTATAATTAGCTATCCAGCGCTGTGTCGTTTTACGATCAGATTTGAAAGGATTAAAATTGTTCATTTTGATGTTTTGTACAAGGATTGAATGCGTTTGAAATTGTTCATTAAACGTTGGACTTAGTAGCCATCATCTATATAGATGTTCTTAATTTTGTTTTACGATTTTTCAAGCAGAAGACGAATGTTTACAAAATGTAGGTAACCTTTGTGTGGATTTTGTTTAGGTACATCTTAACGAGTAAAGATATTAACTTGAATTTCAGTTGATCCCCCCCCCCCCCCCCCCCCCCCCCCCCACCGGTAGGAAATATTTTACGCGATACGGAAGTATTGAGGGACAAGGTCCAAGTGAGACATGATTTTTGACGTCGAGTGGGTACACGAGTATGTACATCATATATGGTGTATATGCCTATAGCAATATCATTCAGCTTTGAAATACAAGCAAATGGTCAGGGCATTCAGCTGCAGACTGAAAGGTGTTAATTCTTTTAAAGGGTTAAAGACGCGTCCTTGTTGGAGTACTGCTAGATACAATTCGGCACTGACAACAAAATTTCAACGCAATCCGTTTTAAGGAATCCTTCGAAAACGAGTTGTAGGAATAGGGACTTACCCCAACAATGGTGTCACTCAGTGGACCGTAAAAAGGTGTAACACTCAACTGGGTAAGCTTTAATGTAAATGCAAGCTTCTCAGCAGAGCAAATCGTTCAAGAGTGCCAGACGATTAGGATCAGTACAGTCAAGTAAAAATATAAACAACTACTCTACGCAGTAGAGTTCCCACACGCCTAAGTATAAATGCCGCCGGAAGTCTAGAAAAAAAAAAAAAAAAAAAAAAGAAACATTAAAATCGGATGGAGGCGGGATAAAATATTACGCCTCAATCAACAAGCGTCACCAGCTAGCTCGATCTTGTGCTAGCCGCCTAAAGTTTTGCACACGAAGTTGGTTGAGGTTCCTTTCTTCCCCTTGTGTGTACCACCTTAGATGAGGTCATCCTTTACCGCGTCGTCCCTCAGGGATGGATTCGAAGACGTTCCAAGCCGGAGCGTTGATTTCCATTCAGCCTAAATGTTCCAGCCATCTCAGGCGACAAATTCGGACCATTCTGAATAGGTCGATGTCACTGTACAACCGATATAGTTCGTTGTTGTATCTTCTCCTCCATTCCCCGTCCATAAAAACGGGAGCAAAAATCATTCGAAGAATTTTTCTTTCAAGACAAGCAAGGATGTCTTCATCCGCTCGTTTCTATAAACGCTATCATAGTCGACTTTAAAATCAATGAAAAGGTGGGATGAATTTCGATCTGAAGTTCCTGGGTTTTATCCAAAATCTTTCCTGGCCTAAAATCACATAATATGGCAGATTGGATATTATACGCGATGCAGAGGGTCTTTCTTTATTGAGGACCGGGACAACGACACTGAGGTTCAATTCGTCGGGCATAATCGTACGTGCATCCAACCACATCTTACAGATCAATTGATGTATGCTCCGTAATAAACCAACTGTTTTAAATAGCTCAGCAGTTGGCTAGATATTGATATGTTCACTTCACTTTGGTTGGGTTGGACGGAATTGTTGATCGTCATTGTCCGGGTTAAATAAAGCGTTCTGCCTTTGATCGATAGACAATGACCGCTATACTACTCAAGAACGTGAAATAATTCTGTTGATTTTTTTGAGGAATAATTCGTCAGTAATAAGAACACAATGTGAATTTCGTCCAACTGGTCGCACAATTCGACGCCAAGCCCCACACTTCAAAGAGACTGGCTCAACATGAGGGGAAGTGATGCTATGCATGACGATGTGGAAGAGTGTCCAGAAACATCAACGGGAGGACGGGCCACGCAATTGGGCATTTCGAAGCACTTCTACAGTCAGCGCATCATAAGCCTTAACCATGAAGAGGACGATGTTCCTTAAAAATTAATCATTTGCGATGTAGCACATTTTCACCTCTCCGGACATGTCAACAAAAGCAGCATACTCGCTTTTGGGGCACTAAAAATCAACGTATTATTCAAAAATCGCCTTTAGGTTAGGATCTGAAGGTCTGTACCTGTTTATAGGCACACTTAGACCAAAGGAGTTCAATCGCCTTTACATCCACTCTAAGCGACTATATGGTTCTACGTCTGGGCTAAAAGTGTGATTGGGCCTTACTTTTTCAAAGACGCTTCTAGCAATGTGTTAACTGTCACTGGCGAGCGCTACAGAACCATGTTACGTGATTTCTTGATACCCGAATTGGATGAACTGGGGTTGGAGCACACATGGTTTCAACAAGACGGTGATACTACACACGCAGCGGGCGACCCTATGGACTGAGTGAAGGATAATTTTCCAGGCCGTGTTATTTCCCGTTTTGGCGATTTACATTAGTCCGCAAGATCACCCGATCTAAACATTCCAGACTTCTTTCTTTACGGTTATTTGAAGTCAATGGTCTATGTGAACAAGCCACAGACTCTCGCAGTCCTGAAAGACAACATTAGACAAGAAATAGGGAAGATACCAGCGGAAGAAGGTCTCAACAATTATGATAAGATAAATGCCAGTATGATACCATCAGGTAGCAAGTATGGGTTAACACCGTAGCAAGATTCGATTGTTTTCAGAACAATTTCGACTGAGGCCGACCACAATTAGTTCGCTCATAGCATTTGCAGTTGCGAATGATTCCAAGTTTTGAAACAGGGAGTGACTTGAGGACCCGAAAACATGTATATTCTCATATCAGTCTTGAAAACCCACAGTACGTAGGGCTGGAAGCCCAGGAATTCGTTGCTTATGACTCATCGGTGTTGATACGTAACTATGTATGAGCTTTTGTTAAGGAATAGTGGTGGTCAGTCCCACTTCTAAGAGTATCAGTGCAGTCAATGCCGCTCTACTGCTGACCCTGAATTAATCAATTTGTGCTACATTCAATAGTCCACATAACTTTCGTATACCCTCCAAACTGCGGAAGACACACTAAAGATTGTACAGGGTCGTCTAATAGGGACTTCTGAACTTTGACAGTTGATAGCGGCCATATTGTTGAAGCTACATCAGTCAAATTGGTTGTCATTTACGAGTATTCAGTCTGTTTTGCCAAATCACCATGGATGGAGATAGCGTTCAACAACACGTGCAAATAATAAAATTGTTTTATCAAAATGGGTGTTCTGTTCGGGTAACGTTACGGTCGCCATAATCGTCCTTCCGAAAGGACTATTCACAGCGTGGTGGATAAATTTGAGTCCACTGGTTCAGTAAACGATCAACCAACACCCGTACGTCGACGAAACGCAGGATCTGCCGAAAACATCGCCGCTGTCCGTGAGAGTGTGCAGAAGAATCCGAGGCAGTCGATTTCGCGCCCTTCACAAGAACTCGGCCTTTCGCAGACCACAACAACTGCGTCATGACTTGGACTTGTACCCGTACAAAATTCAACTGACCCAGAAGCTGAAGGTAAACGACCATAGACAATGACGTGTGTTCGCTGAATGGGCTCTGGAGCAGTTGGAAACTGACCCTAATTTCATCAAAAAATCATCTTCAGCGATGAGGCCCATTTCTGGATGTATGGGTACGTCAGCAAACAAAATTGTCGAATTTGGAACGATGCCAATCCACATAAGATCCAAGTCCAATGCATCCAGAAAAAGTCACTGTTTGGTGTGGATTTTGGGCTGGCGGCGTCATCGGTCCATTTTTCTTTGAGAACGACGTTGGCCAGGCCATCACCATCAACGGCGAGCGCTATAGGTCAATGATTACCAACTTCTTTTGGCCTGAATTGGATCATATGGACACCAAAGACATGTGGTTTCAACAGGACGGCGCTACGTGCCACACAGCTTACGCCACATTGGAAATTCTGCACGAGCGATTCGAGTGCATGGTCATCTCACGTGGAGGTGATGCGAACTGGCCACCGAGATCGTCCGATTTGATCCCGTTAGACCCCGTTTTCTGAAGTCGCAGGTCTATGCGAATAAGCCACAAACCACAGCGGCCCTCAAAGCCAACATAACCCATGCCGTCGGTCAAATTCAGCCTGATTTATGCGCCAGAGTAATGGCAAATTGGACATTTCGGATGCGTGCCACCCAGAGAAGCCGCGGCGGACATTTGAACGATGTGAATAAAAAATGTCGATGATATCTCACACACACTTTGTTTTATTTAAATTTAAAGATAGGAAGCGCTTAATGAAAGACCCTTTAGATAGTCTGCTATTAGCATAAGTATGACCTCTTCATGCTGCCTGCTTTCTTGCTGTTCATCAGAAGATCCAATTTCATTCTATGACGTGGTCTAACCATCGGTATCGCTTCTGATGTAATGTGCTGTCGTAATGGGTACCTTAAACACAAATTTCCTCAGAACACTCGTTTCTGTAATAGATTCGGGCGCATCGAATTTATCTCTTTCTTCCTGCATAAATAGTCCACTCAATAGCTTTCTTGTGAACAAGGCAAAGCATACACCTTTTATGGACACAATAGATCCACCATCACTTGCATTCCTTTCCGACTTTACCACCTCATTACCACTGTAGATGCGAATTCATCCCTCGTAAACAAGAATCGAACTTAACCACCACTCAATTTGCTTCTCATCCACCTCAACCTCACGTCTGAGACGATGGCAAAACGTGAAAATCTTTAAAGTGTGTAAAAAAAAAAAGAAAAAAACGTGAAATTCGTGACGCTCCTTGCATTGTAATTATGTACATCCACGTCCTTTTATTACATTTTCTTCATTTTTGTCATTTTTCGCTCCTCTTCTCCTGTTGCTCTCAGAGAGCATCCCGCAGCGACAGGGGGGAAAAAGCTTATGACTTCATTATGTCCCCCACACAGAGTCGTCATCATCATTAACACCTAAGAATATCCCGCAAAAATGTGCAAAATTAAATGTCCTCACTCTATCCTTCTGTTAATGAACTTGCGTGGGAGCACCCAGTTTCACCGTCTCTCACACACAGAGAGACCGAAATCACAATGAGAATGAAATTGTTTGCTTCTCTCGAGCATGATCCTTAAATTGTCTAATGGTGACCCAACGGAACTAAGAAAAAGAAAAAAAAGTATCTTACACAGGATACTCTGTCGAAAAGCGGATTACATCCCAGCGACAATACGTTTAATGAACTGAAAATGAATTATTTGTCAATTTGGAAATTTTTACATCGCACCAGAGCCACGCGAACCACCGACTTGTCGTCCACTGAGTGATGATGGCAATGTACGGGCGGTGGTCTATTGGTCTGTTGGTCTGTTGGTCCACCAACCGTCTTTACTGTGTTTTGACTTTTCAAAGGCGACTCCATGGTCGTCTAATCAAGGACACGATATAATTTGGTTTTCTTTTCCTGTAGAAAAAGGAAGGCGAACAAAAGTACTTCTTAGTATTTGCGCGCATCTTCCTAATTCGATTTGTGGATAGGTCCTTCGAAGTTTTACTTTTCTTTTCGTGTTTCTATCTTGTTGGGGGGGGGGTACACATTTATGTCCTCTTGCGTCCTAATGAAGTTCAGTTGTTTTCACTTTGTATAGGCTGTGCGTGTGTCTGGGGTAAGATGATTTTCGCTTTTAAATGGAACATAAATTGCGAAATTTATCGTCCAGAGGCTGGTCACACGCTAAAGGATCTAGTTTTTCCCTCCTCAGTAGGGATTACTCAATTTAAGGTTGTTTGGTTTAGAAATTTCTATACAATGGTGGAAAAGTTTTCCGCAGGTATTGAGAGTGGAAGTGATTATAGATTTTTTTTTGTCCAGCTTAAGTACATGCTTACGATAAATTTTGACACTTGTGACACTTCTTATTATAAAGTTTGTACAGGATATAAGCACGTTTTCCGGAGGAAGTTACTTTGTGATTAGAATTGTCGTTGTTGACCATTCTCTTGGATGCCAGATGCAACTGCTTTTGTCAAATTTTTAGACTGTCTGAACACTTCTTATTTTGAATTCATAAAATTACACAACTGCAACTTGAACTTTTAGAAAAGCAGTAGATTAGGTTGGATTAGTCTTGTACTTTAGATTGTAGAATTCTAGCAAAACTATGTTCATCAAAACTATGTACATTGTCCTGGGACATTCTTATACACCAGGCGGCACCTAGCGCCGATAAATTTTGAATTGCTCGGCCAACTCGCTAGGAGACGAGCGCCAGTGCCTTTGATGTGCAAAAGACCGACTTTAGTTTAGCTTGGCTGTCAGTCCGTTTCAGCCAAACCAAAGCTTCTTCGATCGGCCGACTCTCTCTGTAATAGACTACCGTGACTTGCGGGGAAGGATATTAAGACCATCGGAGGAAACTATTCCATCAGCTTCCCACAGTCGACTTTTAAGCCGATTTCGCTTGTTTCTCAACCCTGCTGGTAGGAAAAGTGGTCTGAGAAATGTTTATCAGGCAATAGCTAGGCAGGGTTAAGTCGGTGTATTGTATGGTCTGCCAAAAAGATTTTGATGCATCAGAATGTCTAGTGTCGACAAGTAGGGGCGCCCAACATTAATTGGATAGAAAGCCACAGTAGACAGCTATAACTTGGAGGTTGTTAGGGATTTTGTATACTTTGGCTCTGCTATCACATCAGACAACAACATCAGCGCAGAAATCAAACGAATAGCAACTCTTGCCAATCGCTATTTCTTTGGGTTGAGAAGGCAATTGAGTAGTAAGACCCTTACCCGGAGAACTAAGGGGACTCTATACAAGACCTTGATAGTCCCGGTCCTGCTCGATGGGGCTGAAGCATGGACTATATCGAAAGCGGGTGAAGATATCCTTGGTCGTTTCGACAGAAAAACAAAAAAAAAAAAAACCTCGTAAGATAATCATTCCCGCTTGCGTTGATGGGCTTTGGAGATTCAATGACGAACTGTACGAGCTGTACACCGACATCAACGTAATCAAAAAACTGGGCATTTAAATTCGCTAGGACATATAGAGCGAATGGGCACCAACGCTCCGGGCCGAAGTCTTCGAATCTAACCCGGAGGGACGACACAGTAGAGGAAGACCTCGCCTAAGGTGGAGCGCACAAGTAGAAGTGGACCTCAACCAACTTGAAGTGCGCTACTGGAAGCATTTGGCTAAAGACCGGGCTAACTGGAGAGGTTTGTTGGTGGAGATCCATATTCTCTTCGAGCTGTAGCGCCACCTAAGTAAGTAAGTAAGAATGCCTAGTGCAGTCGAATACTACTGCGGGTACTACTAAAGCACAAGCCAGCTGATCTGATATTCAAAGCCGTCCATCAAGTCACCACGCCATACAAACTAACAGATACATAAAGCCAGTGTATTATTCGGGATTGCGTTCGCCAGTTAGAGTTGTAGATGCCTGGCTACCAGCTCAGTTTTCTATCCTAAATAAGGAATTATTGTCAGGCTATTCTCCATTTTTTTTTTTCGACTTCAGTCCTCCTTTATGCGACCTGAGCTGGCTTTACAAAGACCGAAACGGTTAGAAGTCAAATGGCGCTATGTCATGATGAACATGGTTGCCAATCACGTGCAACTTTCTTCCAGGGGCATATCGCTGATGGTATATCGGTCCATGCTGGGTCTCAATTTGTACCCTTATTTGATTGTGACCTTCTACTTTCAGAAAGAAGCGAAGCACAATACGGGCAATAGAGGCAGTGTGTAGCATTGGGCGTGAAGTAACTGCGGGACGAAGATAGCTAGGAGGGATAACGTCAAAAACACGTCCTACTCAGTCACCTGGAGATACCAAACTAGAAATAATGAGAATAATTGCCAGCTACTTTTAAGATAGGACCTTTCACTACGACACAGAGGAAGAGCCACAGAAGTACAAAATCACGGAAGGAGTTCCTCAAGGGTCAGTGCTTGGCCCAGTCAGATGAAACATAATCTATGATGCGATACTGAGAATACCTAAGCCGAGCGGAGTGGACATCAGCCTATGATGTTTACTCCGCTCGGCTTAGGTTGACGCTGACGATATTGCAATAGTTGTTGTGGCAAGAACGCTGGAACAAGTGCCTGATGGGTACACAATTCAGACCTGGAACTGACAGACGACTAGACAGAAGCAGTATTAGTAAGCAGCAGGAAAAGAGTAGAACACCTCATTATACAGGTCGGTGAGCATACCATTGAGTCGAGCCCATCAGATACCTGGGAATGCTGATGGACCATAGGCTCATCTTTAAAGAACACATGATATACTCTGGTGAGAAAGCTCTGGGAACTAGCGGAATTATCCAGATTAATGCCAAATATTGGCAGACCAATTAGAAAGCTGCAAGCAACGAGGAGCAAGTCGATAATTATGTATGCGTCTCCTATATGGTCATCAGCGACTGATGTGAAATATTACATGAGACGCATAAACTCGGCACCCAGAATCACATCGCTAAAGTATGCTGCGCTTTCAGAATCATGCCAACGGAGAGAGGAGAACCACCAGCGAGGTCATACAGGCGAAGTGGTAACACAGATGGAACACTCCAAATGAAGATGGACATACATACGAGTATCCAACATAGAGAAGTGGACTAGCAGAGGATACGGAGAGGTGAACTATTATTTCTGACCGGGCATGGATGCTTCTGAGAGTATCGCTGCAAATATAAGCACATAGATGACCCATACTGCAAACTGCACGGCAGGTGGCAACAGCTGTAAAGTCCAAGTGTCAGCAACCGAACTCAACTCGAATATAGATGTGATCATCAACAGGGGCGCTATCTCCTGCCTCTTAAACGGGACACCAACGTATCCAAACTCAAAATAAATGCAGTTGGTGTTGAGGTATCTTATTGCATTAATGTAAAAAGTCCAGACTTTGGAATTATCTGATGCTGCAAACCCTGTTTGCTAGATGCATCGGATTCCTCAAAAGATGTTAACGATTGTTCACTCCCATAGAGCTGGCTACTACGAGTATCTGTAAAGCTTGCGTACCTCCCAGACTTGAACACAACTCTCATATATTTCGGCAGGAGCTCCGACCATATGCTCGAGTTCATCGTCAAACATGTAAATTGATCGCTCATTAGTCTATTTGTCGGTACTTCCGACCAAAATTGTTCCGATAAAATCGCAATACACTCGCGTTCTCTTCCGCACATCCTTCTACTTCGGAAATATTAGACAGAATCGATTTTTTGAGGCGACCCTGTTCCTCATCCTCTAGCCAAAAGTATGCACAGTTAAAAAATATTTCTTTTCTGGATTTCCTAAGCAAATATGATTTTTGCCACAACGCACCACCCACCACCACCTCCACCAACAAAAACTGATTGATTTTCATTTTTCCATTATCCTGGATAGAAATTCCCATGTGATGATGAGATGATACTATGATTACAGCCTGAGAATAAACACATTATATACACCACTGTCTGCGTTCAGGATGCCGTGGAATTTAATTTTCTCACACACAGGGATAACCTTCAGTGTTGCGTTTGATTTCGTCCTGCTTTCTGGTTTCCTTTTTTTTTTTTTTTTTCTCACACTTTCAACACACTCCCTCGCATATTCTGCTATGGAATTTCAATATGTGGATTCTGTCGGCAGTAACAGCCCCAAACACCATTCTCCCATGCTTATGTGTGTGTTTGCCACCGAAAACCACGTCAAAGGAATGCAAAGAGGCAGGCTAGCGGATTCGCCCCTCGCTTATCAACTTCGTTCGCATCCATCATCGGAAAAATACCAACGCCAGGCGGGAATTTCAGCGTTCACTACCGTCGTCTGACGTGAAATTGATTTCTTTTAATTTTTCAAATAAAAATAATAATACTGGGGGAGTGTGGGGTAGTGCGCACAGCTGAAAAACATTCACTTAAAATTGGGTGTTTAACACGCTTGAGGAATAATGAAATATTGGGTAATCCACGAAAAATCATTTTCCTGAAAACGTTTTTATAGTGGAATCGCAAAGGCATTTATTTTTGGGATAGTCAACAAGGCTCGGATTACAGCGGCCTCAGCAGTAGACGGAACCGAGTTAGAAATCCAATATCACGTGAAAAAGAAGCAAGTGCAGCTTTGTGTGAGATGTGACAAACGTCAGTATATCGACTCACTTGCCTCAAGTTCTGAAGAAGCAGCAAACAGGTATGACAGTAGAATTGTCTATAACATCACCAAGTAGCTCATTGGTGGTCGAAACTTCAAACAACATCCAGTGAAGAGTTTAGATGGTAACCTTCTGAACACTTCGCTACAATCCTTAATCACGAAGATGGCGATATGATCCCGAACTCTAATGAGTCTTCCGAAGCAACAAATTCTCGAATTCAAACAGGACCTCCCAGTAAAACCGAACTAACGACAACAATCAAGTCCTTCAAGAAAAACAAAGCGGTGGGTATTGATGGCATGCGTGACGAACTATTCCAAGCGGCGCCAAATACATCGGCAGAACTGCTAAACCCGCTCATACTCGTAATGTGGAAAAATAAGCAATTTCCGCAGGAGTGCAGAAGAGGGATGATCATAAAGCTTCCGAAAAGGAAAAATCTGATGGATAGTGGAAACTGGAGAGGTATATGCGTTCCCCCGGCCGTAGCAAAGATATTAGCTAGAGTCTATACGTCGAGCAAGCTTTCGCGTTGTATCCTCCTGCAGCGTCCACATAAACACCTTACAGAACAGACCAATGCGTCGAGTACAGGTCTTCGCTGCATCTACTGTTTATCGACTTCGAGAAGGCTTTCGACATATGGATACGAGTTGCTATCTGGTTGGCCTTGCGCAGGATTGGCATCCCAGAAAAACTCAGCTATACGAGGGTAGTATGTGTCACATCTTACTCAATTGTCAGGTGTCGGTGGATTTTAATGTCCAAAGTGGAGTACGTCAGGGGTACATACTGTCACCGGTGTTGTTCTTTCTGGTCATCAGTGATGTACTCCGTGCAGCATTGATGGAAGGTAACCATGAAATTCGATGGACTATGACATCCTACCTTAAACACCTCGACTACGCTGACGATGTTTGCCTACTTTTACATTGGATAATGAACCTTCATCCGATTGCCCAAAATCTAGAAGCTGAGGCAAACAAAGTGGGACTTAAAATAAACACAGTCAAAAACAAAAGTCCTGAGATGTTCAAGACCTGACCAGTACCATCACCAGATACTTAGAACTGACATGTTCGGCGACAAAAGGTTCCCTCGTGGAACCCAGAACTGCAGAGACTAAGAAAGGAAACCAGAAAACTGGAATCTTTTTAGGTCAAAGCAAAAAGAATACAAGAAGATAATTCGGATGTCGAAAAGTGCTTCCCATAGAGAATTTTGTGAAAAGATCGAAGCAAACCGACCAATTTGGAATCACTTAGGAAATCAGATGATATCTTCACTGAGACGAAGGTGGAGACTTTTAGTCTTATGCTGGAAACTCACTTCCCAGGAAATCAGATAACAACTCGGATCACTCACCCAGGCTGAGCTGGATCTAAGTCAGAAAGCTAGGCGCAGCTGGTGTATTGCATCAGGTGTGGTAACGGATGAGGCTATCCAGTGGCATCAAGTGCAGTGGCATTTTTTGATGGTTTAAAGTCGCCGGGTACCGATGGAATATATCCAGCCACGCTGCAACATGGTATAGACCAGCTGCTACCTACTCTGAAAATAATTTTTACTGCTGGACTGGCACCGGCATATATTCCTACACCCTGGCGAATAGTTAGAGTAGCTTTTATACCAAAAACCGGTAAGGATGTAAAGGACGTCACACGTAGAAGTAATTCCTGATAAAAAGCTCCTTTGGTTAAAATATGTCGCGTCGAAGACAGCCAAAGCGTTCTCAGTTTTCTGGCAGTGACATGGGGCTTATCACCGAAAAAGGTTCTCTGCATCTATACGGCTATGATAAGACCTTTCCTAGCAAATGCGTCGGTTGTTTGATGAAAGGGGCTTTCGTATAAATATGTGACTGCCTTTTGCACTAAACCCCAAAGAACAGCTTGTCGCGACTGCACGGGAGCTTTTACAAGTACGATACAGCAGATATACTGCTCAATCTACCTCCTCTTGATACGTATATCATACTCGTAGGCAGGTCTAAGGCGAGGTGGCTTTTGGTACAACCCACACTGGAGTTTTTATGACCTTGCGCGACACTCTTCTCCTACGACCCGTGTCTTATGGATATGCCGTCTGACGCAATGACACCAGAACTTTAGTTGTTCCGCAAGTTTAAAGTCGACTTCCCTCGTGTTTAGAACTGGTTTCGGTCAGAATCTGAACCAGGAAGGAATTGTAGCCGAATCTTCACGGATGGTTCCAAAACCAGTTAGGGTGATGGTGTCTTCTTGGAGGACGACAATATCAATATGCGTCTGTTTTCCATGCAATCCTAATGGCCATGAACTATGTTGTCGGAAATAGGTGGAAGGGTCGGAGTATTTGCGTCTGTGGTGACTGTCAGTCTGCGCTTAAGGCCGGACAGAAAGTAGGGAAAGTAGACAACTTTCTATATCTAGGAAGTATGGTCTCGGCTAACCGCGGTGGCACCGAACTGGATGTGTGCAGCAGAACCGGAAATGTAAGAACTGCGTTCGGAATGCTATCCAAAGTCTGGAGAAGCAATGTTTTTAGCACAAGAACTAGGTTGTGTCTGTTTCGCTCCAATGTACAATCAGTACTGCTATTTGGGTGCAGCACTTGGAAGGTGGATACAACTAACACATGCAGTTATCAGTAAACACATAGGCATCCGTCCACTGCTTAGGACAAAACATCACTGCTGATAATTCCAACTTAGAAATAGTGAAAGAGTTCATCTACCAAAATAAATGACAACCTCGTGGAGATCCGATGATAACTTCTACCTCGGTTTGGCACCAGGTGAATGCACAATAATGCTCCATCCAAGACCATCTTCCAATAACAGATCGAGAAGACAGAGTCTCTTTTTTAAAGATCAAACGATCGCGCAGTAAAGAGAGAATGATCTAGAGAATAGGAAGCAATCTGCTGTGGATAGATGAATATGGAAATCTGCAATGCCTTAGGCGGAGACTTTTCTAGTGACACTAAAATCGCTTAACCGATTTGAATGACATTTTTTTTTTTTTTTTAAATGAAATTTCCAAATCCCGGAGCACTCAGACTCAGAAACTCCTTTTTTGGTGTAGTGGCTGGAGAAACTTAGTTTTTATTCGTTTCTCTTATATGTTCGGGTAGCTGAGATTGCTGTTCCCCGTCCGGGCTCGAACCTGCACAGTTCGGTTTACAAGCGAACACACTACCCACTACACCGTGCTCTTTTCGTTTATAAGTTGGTATACAGCATAAAAATTAATACACAAATGTGGGTCATAATTATGCAACTCTTCTGAACGACAGATGAAGGTGAATATGTCAGACCGCTTTTGGGCATTTGTCAGTAGTATTAAGTGAATATATGTAGATGCCTTGCAACAGCAATCATCGACGCATGATAGCATGCAAATATACAGGGAATGTACAATTCTATAAGACTATATGCATCTCAGAAAATCACCTAGCTAAATGACTCTTTGACAATCAAACTTGACTCAAATATTGTAAGTTTCTGCTTTGCTCTCAATAGTTATTGAGGCAAGAGAAATACCAAACTTAACAGCCCTTAAAATCCATCAAGATCCCCTTCACATTACATCTGACAATTTTGGGAAAAAAAAAATAACAAAACACTTAAATTAACAGCTGACACTTGTCAAATGTGTTCCACATATTTCCACTCCATTCCGCTTTCTCTGTCAGATGCAATAACGAATGTCAAATCCATCCATCACCCACACAACTAATGTCATACCATGCTACACACAGTTGGGGTAGCGATGAAAAATGCTCGTCGAAAAATAAAAAAAAAATAAAAAAACCCAGAAGTATGCTCACTTAACGCGGATTGAAAAGAAATATCTTTTTAAATGACTTTAATGGTCCTTAACATGAAGGATGGACAGAAGGCGGGGAAGAATGCGCCTCTCGTTATAGTACATAAAATAAAAGTGGTACTTGCTCTCTTTCTCTCTGTCAAACGTCCCATAAACCACATTTTGTGGCGTCGGCCAACAACCCTAAGAACCCACAAAGCAAAAAAAAAAAAAAAAAAAAAGGAACAAATTAATTAATCACATTCGAAGCACTACCGTATCCGTATATTGGCGGTAATTCCAAAATAAATTGCCATTGCTGCTGCCACTGCACTAATCCTTGGTGCCTTTATGTCTCAGTGTGTGTCGGGTTTATCCTTTCTCGTTTCTTTTATTTTTATCCTTTTTTTTCCATTTTTATTGTCCCCGGCTTATATTACACAACAATCTTGCATTTTTACCGCATTGTAACTGCTGCTGGAAACGAAGATATTCTCTTAACCCCATTTAATGGAATGTTACGTTGGTCCTTAATCTAATCCCAGTAGTGAGTGTATGGTATCGATCAGAACGTTATAAAATACGTGACCGTGTAGAGTGTGATTGAATGCACTACACCAGAGGATTGTGGTGGGTGGGGTATTGTCCTTTTAAGTGACTTAAGAAAGTCTTTAAACAAAATTAATTTTTATGACCTAAAAGACTGAAAGAGTACACTCTGTGATATGTGTGTATCTAAAGCACTGACTTGCAAGTATTGGGTAAATTAGTTTGAGTGAAGGACAAGTAGTAGAAAGGGCACGGCATAACGAAATCTGACGCAGATAAAAGTGATAGACCTCGCCCAAACTGAAAGACAGATTGACTGTTAGAAAATGGGACTTTCCATCAATAGTTCTCATTGTGAATCTCGTTACTAAAGTTTAATAGTTAGAGTTCTGAGTTTCAATTTTGAAACCATCCCCGTGAGATATCTATTATGTGCGCCGGAGCTCAGTGGTTAAGTGCGTGATCACTGCGTCAGAGACTAAAGATTCCAGTCCCGAAAAACACCAGCAAGTTATTTCACGGTCCCACCTCCTGCGACCGTCTGACAAACATCCGAGAGTAAAATTGTCACGTGAAGCTTCTCTCAATTACAAAAAAAAAAAGATTGTTGAATATCGGTTCCTCCCATTCGTCTGTCACACACCACGAATGGAAGCGGGAAGCTAGACCAGATGTAAAGGGTGTTTCTTTTTTAGAGGTATAGAACTTTATAATCATATAAAACACATAAATATCGTGGTAATGGCCATGGCTTAAATATACTTAAATATGGTTTCGGGAATATGGGCGACGCGGCTCGTTTGAATAAAGCGCAATCTGGAAGTCCAATTTTCGACCATCCAAGGCGTCTATCGTCTCTTGTTTATCGCCGCAGACTAGCGACTTCACATATCTCCACAGAAAATTATCCAAAGGTGTTAAATCACACGATCTTCGAGGCCAATTCACAGGTCCATTAGGTGCAATTATGCTCTCATCGAACGTTTCCTTCAATAAACTGATTGTGGCGCACGCTGTGTAGCATGTTGCGCCGTCTTGTTGGAACAAAAAAGTCAGTAATCATGGATCTATAGCGCTCTGGCCGGCATCACTTTTGAAGAAATATGAATCAATGATTCCACCAACCCATTTTTGTGGATGTAACGGCGTCTCAATAATGGCTTGTGGATTTTCTTCACTCCAAATGCAGCAATTTTGCTGTTGACGTAGCCATTCAACCAGAAATGAGCCTAATCGCTGAACAAAATTTTGTGGTGAAAATGAGGATCAAGGGCAATCTCGTTTTCGGCCCATTCACGTACGACGCATACGATGGTCAAGTGGCTTCAGTTCTTGCACGAGCTGGATCTTGTAAACTCGTTATCCAAGATCTTTCTGCAAAATCTTTCATAAAATGGATGGGACACTTCTCCAATTGCTGTGCACGATGGCGAATAGACTCATTCTTCCTCCTCCGGTCCTCCTCAATACTATGCTCCACAGAAGTAACAGCTTCTTTGTCTCTGCGGATGCGTATTATAAATTAGAGTATACGTGGTGTGAAAACGATCTATGGTTATTCGAATTACTCGTACTTGCTCGAATGGACAGACGCACGGTAATTTTCGCGAACTGAACCACAATTTTCGAAATAAATTTGCACAATTTGCAAGCGTTGTTGTGGCGTAAGTCTATTCATGGTGAAATTGCAAACCAAACTGAGCACAAAACAGCTGTCAACTGTCAATTTAGCTGTCGCTGGAAAAAGTATTGCCAGTTCAAAAAAAAACCTTTTAAAAAAAAATACACACTTTATGATTTAGCCTCGAAGCAATAAAATCTAAAAGCTCAGCAAGCTTCAAATACTGTGACCAAAATTGAATTAAAATTATCTGGTAGCCCCCAGGCAGCTTACTCTATTGCGGATCAATGTACCATTGTCTATTAAAATATGATCCGGAGTCTCCTCTGCTTCATCGCAGAATCTGCATAGGCATTCCACTTTTTTTTTCGGTCTAATTTCTTGAGGTGTTCCCGTAGCTTACAGAGTTCTGTGTGCGTTCCTACTCAAGCTGGTGCAGGCTTTGGATATCTTTCGGCTAAAATTATGAGTGATTGTGTTTGGTTTAGTTTTTTGAGTTCCCTAAGGGCTGCAGATCGTTTGAGTTCTTCTTCTTCTTGCAACTCTTCTCGAATGAAAATTGTGACCTTAACATTGCAACTGACACACATTTCACATTATTATAAAGGACCCTGATTTTGAAACCAGAGCATATGCTACTCTTTCATTGAAAATACTGCTATTGTATATCGCCTCACTGCACTGTGTTTGTTCTACAGAAGCTTTCTATCCAGAATAGTTCCTATGCACTTGCCCTCCCTTTTCTGTTCTATATAAATGCCTTCCAGTCGGATAGAAGTGAAGCAGATGTCTTTTTTTTATAAAATGGTATCACCGTGGTCTTGGTCAGATTTATGTTGAAGCCTACCGACAGTCATCTCTGAATTATATCACAGAATGTCACACTGAACTTACTTCCGGCTATTACTGCGTCTTCTGTCTATTTCGCGGCCTGTTAGCTTATGAAGAAGTTCGTCTATTTCTGGGCTCCAAATTAAAGGTGAAAGGACCCCAACTTGAGAACAGACTCGTGATGTTATTTCACAAATCCTTCACATACGAGGATGTTGTGAAATGTTCTTTTTGTATCGAAAACAGTGCTGATACCACTTTGTAGTAAGTTGTGGAAGATTTAGGATGAGTGGTGTTCTCTTAGGTTGAGAACAACACACCTGTGATAAGTCTAGGGCTGTTATTGCGTTTAGGGAACACGATTGATTGCTGCCTGGCTATCCGACAAGATGCATTTATCTATCGTTGATATGACGTTTATTCTTTAGCCAGGATAAAACTTCCTTAATCGCCATTATTTCCACCTAGAACATGCTACACTGACTTGGAAGACGGAAGGAGAGATGAGATTTAGCCTCCACTTACCCCGTCGTTAGTTTTTGAACCGTCCGTATAAAAGTGAATGCACTTATCTACTACAAATCTATCGTTCTCCCAGAAAGACCTGGAAGGGATGCTGACTTCAAAATTCCTATCAAAATTTAGCTTGGGTATGGTGAAGTCGGTGCTTTCTGGGAAAATTCTGAAATCATTCCAAATGCAGGTCAAATTCTTTATTTGACCAATGTGAGAGTTCTTTAAGACGGCACTAGCCACCATTTGGTGTTCTCTTATATTTGAGGAATCTCCGACACTACTGTAGTCGTAGAGCTTGATTGAGATGAGGGGTCCAAGTGTTCACATAACTGTCTGACTGAAAAGGCACAGTAGATACCTAATAGATACATAGTAAATCCAGCTACCAACAAGCTGGAAATACATGAGTGTTCTTTGATGCAAAGTTTTAGACAGTTTCCTACACCGTCACTGGTTCTCATCGATGTCTTGTTCAATGTATGCTAGCATTCGTATCTAGTCTGTCACGCTACATCCGTAAGATGTAGTTCCCAGTTTAGGTTTACAAAAATATACGTCTTGCCCGTTTAACGAATTTGAAACTGTTTTTGGATTCATGTCCGTTCTAGAGAGAGTTACTCGTACATACTCATCTGCTGACATTCTAAAAATCGTTAAATACCAGCTATTAACACATAATTTACGTCAAGTCACCAAAACCCAGACACATGGCCCCAAATGGCCTTCATTTATCGACTTGTCACAAGCATGGTAGTACCAAATACCGACATTAACACGGCCAATGGTCTTTGAAATTAGAGCCTACATGTTGCATTTCAATGTTGACTTTGAAATTAATTTCCATGTTCCATTAGACAAGGTCAGATCAGCAATGTAACGATCGCATTCAATATGGAATTATTATCTCGAAAAAAAAAAGATACTCAACTATTGACGACTTAATGTCTGCTTACATCAATAGAACCTGTCTCAAGTTGGCTTCAAATTATTATATTAACCATCTCGCTGTCGGGGTACACATCTCGATTTGAATAAGAATAACACTCGTCGTGTGCAGTGTTTACGCTACCCCCCTCCGCCCTAAACAAATTAATTTAGCTGTTTAAATATTTCACATTTTTAAATTTTCAAATTACAGGTATCTATGGTGCGTTACCGATGAATGATTTCTTTTCATTTGGCTTGGAGGCAGTTTGGTTCAAACCAAGGTTGTTTTTTTTTACATCCGAACAATAATAATATTCTCTTGTGAGATCATATTGCGATCTTCGTCTCTAATTTAGACAACTCGAGATATTTATAACATTGCGTCATAATGAAGTTATTCATCCGAAACTTGATAGATTTTTGTTCTTTTGTGTGGTACAGCGTGTGACCAAAGATGGGATACAGTTTGGGAAAATAGGAAAATTCTTCAAGTGAAGTTGAGCGTAATTTACGACAGTAATTACGGATCATGACTAAACGGCGAATGGCCTAAAAGAGAGTGGTTATCGGAAAAAAAAGCTCTTAGTTCCTACGCATACCAAAGCTACATGGCAGCAGCGATTGACAGTGACTTGACATTCGGTATGCATCTTCAGTTGAAACAAAAATAAAAAAAATGCTAAGTCGTTTCAATTTTTGTCACGTCGCTGTGGTGTGCATTGGACCTTAGATCGCATTCATTGCATTGAACGTGTTGAATCTTATGCAGAACTGGAAAAACGCCATGCTTAATTCAAGGATACGCAAATCTAGACAGCGCCTCCCTACCCCCAAGTTCTAGGAAGGTAACGAAAACGGAAAACGATGTTGTATCCTTCTTCATCTATGCATATCGATTTCTATGCGTACTCGTACTCGTAACTATCCCTGTCCACCACCAGGAACAATTTGACAACGACTTAAATTCCAGAGCTACTCTGCTCTATTTTCACAAAGGGAGGTTTACTGAAGCTCCTGCTATGCTTCTGGGGCCGAAGCTCTTAGAAGATGTCTAACCACATCCAACGAAAAGCGAAAACTTTAAATTTTGCCAGACGGTCTGCCATAGAATATCGTGCTAAAGAAATTGCTTGTGGACACCTCTTCCTTTTTGTAATGAGAGCAGAAACATGGTGTAGCACAGACTCCACCACATTCAGAACCAGGCTCAAGACGATTGTCTTTGCTACGAGACAAACATGACAGTGTGTAGCACGAGATTCCCATATCTCAACAATTATAAGGTAGACGACCTGATCAGTTAATGTTTGAATCTTCGTAAGGAAGTTCATCATTGATCGGCTGCAATCGCAAGACACTGTCAGAGTATTGGACGACCGAGAGTAAGTATAAAATAGCGACACTAACAGCAAACTAGCAAAATATGGTAGAATTCACTCGACCAGCTGCTCGAAATCTTAGCTTAGCCTATTAAGCTGCTCTTTATATCTGCAAGCGGAAATGAGCATCAGCAACGGTTAAGTTAAGTCATACTGGGCTGTGAAACAGTGCTTTCACAGGACATTGACATCATAGTGGGTCCGTAACGGTCCCTGTATTTTGAATATCAGAAATTCGGATCGTGGCCATGGTGTAAAATTAAAAATGTCAAGATCATCAGAGGCTTCTATAGGCCTCTAAAAGACACATATATTATGGATGTTCTCAGCAACCCAGATATAACCCAGATATCTTAATAGTGCATGCACGTGTCTAAATGTGTCATAGCTAGTCTTTTAGCATGCTTTCGCAAGAGGCAATGTCCCGACAGTATTCCTACTTAATTTTTGAATGGTCATGGTTCTTTTAACATGTAAAGCTCGCCAGAATGCTTTAGACAGTCTGGTCACGTTGGAAGACGCTTCATGTCTCTGAGACCTTAGAGTATACCTACCATCGTTGCTCCACCATTTTGGTAACACTTTCTTGATCTGTAACTATTCCCCATCATTACCTTCTAGCTCGTTCGAAGGTCGTTACATGTTATTCCACAGTGACCAGGCACCAAACATAGTCTTACGATTTAAGACTTAATAGTGTTTTATTCTAGCATCTAGGGATTCTTTAGTCCTCAAAACCTGTTCCATCGATTGGTTTAGAGCTAGCTGCCTTGCATTCTAATGTCACTTTCATACAGAGTATAGTAAATGTCCGTTTGTTTCGGATTTCCCCTTAAGAATTCATTAAACAGTGTCATATCCTGTAGGTCTCGAAGTAGCCTTAGCGCACTATATATCACAATGTTTTTGTTCCGTACTGGCCGATGTCTGTACAGCAGCTAATTTCCCCAGTATGGTTTTGATGACTTTCCACCAGACCAGTGCATAGTTGCTGGCTTAAGACCTCAATTTTCCCAGAAATATTTTTGCAGATAAGAAGATATTGTACTCTTTCTTGACAGTTCCAGTTAAATTTCATGTCCAGTGTTATACCCCTAACGTCATCCGAGAGGAGCAACTCCTCGCCATTCAATTTGGGCAATTTAAAGGTGGTTTCTTGTCGAATTGAGCCTAGTTAAATCAGTCAGACTTCCGAACCATAGCAGTGTTTTCCAGACGGAGGTCCCAGCAGTGACAATTGCTGCCTGTGAGACTGCGATGAAGGCAATACCATGCGATGATATCACACTTTTCATCGACAGCCAAGCGGCTATAAAAGCTATTTCTGCTACAGAGGTGAAATCGAAGCTTGTGAAGTGTTGTCGCAAAGAGATTAAAGTTCTTGGAACACAGCATGAAGTAAAACTATGCTGTGTCCCTGGACATGAGGTTATACCAGGGAATGAAAAATCTGATGAACTGGTTAGAAGAGTAAGCTGATCACTCTTCCTCTATCGAGGAAGCAAACAACAGATGACGCTCCCTAAGTAACTATAAAATAACGAGAAAACTATGACCAACGTACAATAAGGCCAGATCTAATGCAATGTTGCAGAAAGACAGAATGGCCCTTTCCACTCTTGTAGGAGTGATTACAGAGCATAATACTCTGCGACATCATATGGAAAAACTAAGGCTAAGTGAGGATGATCTCTGTGGGGGCTGCGGAGACGACGAAGTCAATGAGGACACAACCCAGGCCTCTTTCATCTCAGACATAAAATCCTTGAAAGACACTTCTTCCTGGATATTGAAGGCATACCTCTCAAAGACATTTATAGGTTCATCAAAGCTTCAAGGTGGTCCGAAATCCGAAGGCAATAGGACAGTGCTTTAGGGATTGCTCCGTGAGCAAGGGATACTTTCCCCCCAAATGGGCATCACAATGGTGCTGTAGTGTGGCGCAGAACCATCTACTTAACCTAACCTAACATACCACGTCACATGCGAATGCAATTCGTTGTTGTTGATCACCAGCATACAACAGTGTGCCACCCTTCACTACGGTGTTGCTCTGTTGAATTGTTTCTTTATTGAGCTTTGTTCTGGCGTGGAAAGAAAGTCGTGATTTCTATGGAAGAGAAAGGTTTTACAGCTAAAACTAAAGTCTGTAGAAAGAAAGGAACACCGCAGTAGATTAATTGTAGGGCGCTCTGCGATCTTTGTAGATTTATTTTGATAAAAACCGTGGATAGACTACGAGTATTTGTGAAGAGTTACAAAAGTTCATATTCTGTTGTCAAGCAATACCACTCAGATAGATCGAAATCATGTAGCTGGAGCCATGCTTATCTTAGCCGAGCAACTAAATAGAGCGGTCGAAAAGCTGAAGTGTTTAGAGCTATATTAGATGACATGTTAGGGGATCACGCACCAGAGCATCCGTGAGATATGATGGAATGAAAGTATGTACGGCCTTTATTGGAGTCTGACAAAATCTATTGGCACAAATGCTCTTTTGCGGGTCAGGGCCGAATTCAAAAGAGTTATCTGTGAACTGATATATTGGACTGGCATCAAACAACCCGTGGAATATACATCGACCTACCTTTTTTGAGTGTTCCTCTCACTAATATGAGGTGAGCATGGGAATTGGTGCTCATTTTGAGCAAATGCTGAGTGAAAAAATCCATGTCGTATTCAGATCATCATGTCCATTACGCAAGCACTGAGCCACGCCAATCCAGATTAAAACTACAGCACCATTTAAAAAGATCTATGGAAAAGATGCCACTTACATGAAAACATGCTTCCTGAACATCGTTACCGTAGCCGATCTGACCCAATATTTTATCAAAAGATACAGATAGATACACGCCTGAAACCTTACCAACTCGTATATCATATTTCAAATGTTGCTCAACACTTTCTGCATCTTTCTGTGGCATCCGAATTCATTTCCTAAATTTCGAAAACCATTACGATTCCACCTGTTAACCTACATTCCGCACAGTCTGTTCAAAGTTATGACACAACTATTGCACAATACTGCTTGCTAATTAGGATCATCCACATTGCGCACACATTGTGGTCATAAAAAAATATTTATTTAAGAATTTTAATTGAGAAAAAAACAATAACTTCTCCAACTGAGATTGATCTTGAGTGAAATGAATCATTCACAATCCTTGCAGAGTAATAACAAGAATTTTGTTGCATCACACCTACATGTACCGAAACCTAAACACGTTGTTGCAAGTGGAGCAACTTTAATTGAATGCGGATAGTAATTTGAAGAATTTCATTCATCCACTGCCGAATTGAATCTTTCATCTGATTGTCGTAGAACCGATTAAACTGAAAAAGAACTGGCTGGTGGATGAAGAGAACCGAAAAAAAAAATAACAAACTAACAAAAGAACGCTTCACGTTCACAGCACAAAGCATTCCGTTGAAATTATTTTTATTTTTGAATTCGAATTAAACGTTGGGAAGCGAACTTAGCTTGTTGTTGTCACTAATGGTTTGGCGATTCCAGTATGTTGGGAGATTATCCATCATATGCGGTGGAATTTATAAATAGAGTTAGCACCCATCAGTGAATAGATACAAAGATTCTTTGGTACACATAAAGGAACTTGGGACGCTAGAGAGGTAACAAACCGCAAGCGAGCATTCTGAAATAAATGGTCTAATCATGTTGCGCGAAATTATTGTGCAAATTTATTTAGCCTTGGATGTCAGCTTTTGATTTTTTTTTTTTTTTTTTTATATAATCCGGTCTCTATGTGTTTGTTCAGAGTTGAACGTTTTTGTTGGTTTAAGTGTAGCTAGATACAATTCATCTAGAAATGTGCCAGTTTGCGGTTGCAATTGATGGAAGATGATGATTGAAACACAAAGTTCGCGGAGACAGTGTAGAACTTTTGGATAGAAAATTACGAGTAAGATCTTATATTAGCGGTTTTTCACAAGCTTATGCAAATTTGACACATTCCTCTCAAGAGATCGAGTGTAAATTGACATCGGGATACTTAGAACATGTTCAAAATTGTATGTGACAAATGACTAATAGAGTGCTGGTATAGAACGACGTTTAGTAGATGGAAAATCGAAAGTACGTTCTAAGTGCACTTTGACTAGGCTTAAGGTTGAACAGAGCCATTTTAAACTTTTTATTGCACGACTGAGGCGGTCGAAATTCGTACTTTGCATGAGTCATGCAATTCGATTCGTCTTCCAAATATGATCGACGTAGTTCCCTGATGTAGATCCACATACCATTTGAAATCTGTTACTCACCCCAATTCTTCAACTCGTATACGAGAGTCGAATCCGACCATAGTCGCATTTAGTTATTACAAAGTCGTATTTTACGAACACACTCGTATGTCATTTTTGACAGGAGTCGTATGCACCGCGACGCATACGAGTCTCGAATTTTCTTCGCTATTACGATGTATTCAATTTGCAGTTTGATGGTCGTATTTTACTCGTATTTTACTCGTGTTCAAATTTGGCTATGACGTGAAGGAAAATGGAAAAAAATAAATATGTAAGTACATGTATTTGCACTAAAAATATTTAAATTTGTACTTTTGAGTGCTTTATTGTAGAAAAGTCACGAATCGTAGCCAATTTGAAAGACGGGTTTCTGCTATGGAACAAAACGTTGATGTCGCTAGGGGTCATGGCAAGAGTGGTATCTATAAAACGGATACAAAGACATTTTGGAGTACTCTTGCTATAAAATTAAATAGGCTTGGACCACCCAGTCGAGATGGCCCAGGATGGCTCAAAGTAGGAAGTTCTATATGTGTATTTGGTGTTCAATTACTACATACATTGTTCGTGTTTATTTTCAGGTTTGGAACGATGTTGGTACTGATGTTGAATGCAAACATCTTTTTATGAAAGGATTGATTTCCTCCAACAGATAGCTAAATGCCTCATTAGACAGCCGTTTTGTTTTAAAATTTTCGTTTTATTCGTTTTAATAGTTTGACATTTGCATAACTGCGATGATATGCGTTGGTTTTTTTAAGGAGTTGTATGCATCGCATACGAATCGAAGAATAGGAATTTAATTTTGATGCGACTCTAAATACGAAAGAAAATACGACTGATCACTCGACTTGAAGAATTGGGGTGACTTTCTCATTAAGTCCCCTGTGGAACGCTGTTACCGAAAACCATATTGACGATCATTAAGGAGATGGTTCCATTTAATATAACACAGATGGTTAATAGTATTCTCCATGACCTTGGAAGGGGAAATTGTATCGCCTTTTGTTATAATTGGCTGTACGGGTGTAAGTATTCATATACTCGTATCCGAAGAAATGCCTATGGAATACGATAAATTGGAAAAGCTACGCATAGATTTGGCTAGGGTAAAAGAACAGTTCTTTGATACAAGGGGAGAAGTGCCATCTGGCCCTGAAGACTGAGATCTTTTAGGACTCGAGCTACTGAACGGATTCGAAAAAATATTGGCCTCAAAAAATATTAAATCAACCACATTCAGTAGACGTGGAGAAAGAGGGCAATCTGGTAACGTAAGCTGACAGATTAACCTTCTCTGTAGAATTCTTAGAGCTGAGATGGTAGATGAAGCAAAACATTTAATTCTTTTCACAAAAGACCAAAAGAACTTACTGCCTTTAGGACACCGCAATATTTTTGACCTCACTTTTTGATCTCGCTGTAGCCTTCGGTTTTCCTCAAGTTGTTCGTGCCATAACTCAAAAGATTCTCCTCTTTTCTTGAAGGAGAGCATTCCATGTACTAGTAGGTTCGGCTGTAGCATTAATGTCTCTATCGAGGAAACATAAAGACCAGTTAAAAGCCCTAAGAATAGGCTGAGACCGCCCCAATCAGCATTGTGCCAAAGCATTGGCAAAAAGCAGCCAAGAGAAAGCAAACACTTTTGCAGAGTATCTTGAAGACGTCTTCAAACCTTATGAAGATAAATGTTATCAAGAGATCGAAGTAAGATGCGAAGAAGATAGACCTATTCGGCCGTTAATAGTTAAAGTACTTGCCAAAGAAATTAAAGAAGTCATAAATATAAAAAAAAGGCAAAGGTAATTTTGAAACAATCTTTACGAAAAGGTTTAAAAAAAACTAGCGCAGATTATAAATGCTGCATTCAATCTAAGATATGTACCAAACATGTGGATTATCGCGGAGGTAATAATGATACCAAAACCAGGCAAACCACCTATCGAAGTAAATTCATATCTCCAATATCGATACTATCAATGTTGTCCAAGTTGTTCGAAAAAATGCTGGTAAAACGGCTGCAAAAGATACTCGTAATTGATGAAAAATCTATAGTCCCAATTCACCAATTTGGATTTAGAAATAAGCACTCTACAATTGATCAGGTGCACAGAATCACAGATAAAATAGAAAAAGCATTTGAAGAGAAAAATGTGTTACAATATTTCTTGATATAGCACAAGCTTTCGATAAAGTCTGGCACAAAGGATTCGATTCTTCAGAATTAATCAAGAAACATAGTACTCAACATTAAAATAAATTTAAGCGGGCGTACCACAAGGCAGTATATTGGGTCCCGTGCTTTACCTTTTATTCACTAGCGATCTACCTGAAAGTGGAGAAACCACTATAGCAACTTTTGCAGATGACACTGCTGTACTTGCTGTGGGAGCAACTGTTGAAATAGCAACAAAAAAGCTTGAAGTGGCAATAAACAGTATTTCAGAATGGACTAAAAAATGACAGATTAGATTTAATGACCTAAAGTCAGTCCATATTAATTTTACATATAAAAACGTACCACACATTCCAGTATACGTGAACAACAACGTAGTGGAATACTCAAACAGCGTCTAGGAACTAAACTGGAAAGCGCATGTAAAGAAAAAGAGAAATGAGTTGAACATTCGATACAGTAAAATGTATTGGCTTATTGGGAGATACTCATCCCTGTCCAACTACAATATAGCTATTGCTATACAAGCAGGTTCTGAAACCGGTATAGACCCATAGGCTCCAGTGTTGGCATGCACATGCCAAACAAATTTACAAAAAATCCAAGTCTTTCAAAATGAGATACTAAGGAACATAATTAATCCACCTTGGTACATATGCAACGCTGATCTACATAGAGACCTTAATATTGAAATGGTTGAAGATGAAGTTAAAAAAGCTTCCCAAAGGCACAAAAGTAGGCTTCTCAACCACGTTAACATAGCAATGACAGAACTGTTAAATACTGACAATGTAATCAGGAGACTAAGACGGACAAAACCTCTCGATCTGTAAGAGTTAGCTAAGGCCAAGAAATTAGGTAATATTTTTAAACAAAAAAGTCTTGAAATTCGACAATATAAATGACGAAAGTCAGTCCTCCCGGGAGGTTTTTTTTAGATCGGGTTAAAGTCCCCCACTATTGCAGAAGCATCCTACGCGTACTAATTCTGCAAAAAAAAAAAAAAAAAATGCTATTCTTTAATAGCTGTTGCAGCTATTTTTTTGTTTACAGTTTATTGCCTCGCGAGGAGTCCAACTTACGATGATCGAGGTGTTGACGGAACACATCACCCATCGCGGCTACGACGGCGTTGCTCTTGGCTATCTTCAAAGTCATACTTTTCGTGATGTTCGTGATGTGACGTGTTATATTCTTCGCATGTATCTACGCTTTTTTTGTTTGCCTTTTCTGGACGGATGTGTGAAGCCCCATAATGGCAATTTTAGTTTCGGAGGCTTGTCAGACATTCGTGGGAACAACTTTTTGGTGTTTTCTGGGATTCGAAACCTGAACTTCCTGCTTAGTAGTCCAAAGCACTAACCTCTAAACCGCGGCGTCACTGTACAATAGCAATAACAAAAACAGGTCAGATTATAAATTTCATTTTCACAACGTACTCGTAGTTCCGCCAAAAATATAGGAAAAATTACTGCATACCTACACAGTTGCAATGGCTATGCCTAAATGACATCTCATGTCAGCGGCTATATTGTAAATAGCAGAATTAGCTGTGAAAAATAGCCTACACTGCTATTTATATGAAATGAAAGTAGGAGAATTTGCTAATGTAATGGCAATTGAGAATTAGCAACGAATATATCCAGTGTTCATATAATTTGTATGATATGCTGCTATATAAAATTATTCAATGCTTTTGCTATTCAAAACTGGGCAACACCAACATTTTTGTGTGAGCCTCAGCTATAAGTATTTGATGCTCAATATTTTGTACTAGAAACGCAATATTAAACAACAGAAAAACTATATAAATAGCGAAGTTCTTTAATAACACTCAAGGTGCAGCTATATCAGTGATACGTTAGGTAGGTAGGTAGGTAGGTGTGGCTGCAAGGCATGCAGCAAGGCATGCTGAAACATAATTAGCGCAGAGGCGCCGTTTTAATACCACAACTCAAGTGACCTAATTTGTTGTAAAAACTGACGTTGGATTTGTGGTAAAGGAGAGAAAAGATTATTTAAATCCACCCCGTGGCATTGAGGAAACTGATGACGTCCCCGATGCTTGTTTCCGCTAACTCACTAATATTATCAAAGAGGTGTCTGCCAAGTATACGGTGTCTGACCCTACTAAGGGCCGGACACTTACAAAGGAAGTGAAGGATTGTTTCAGGCTCGTTGGTCATATTGCAGCTACGACAAAGTGCATTAAAAGTAATGCCCAGTCTGGCTGCGTGGACCCCTATCGACCAATGGCCAGTGCTAATTGCCAGAACTCTAGCAATATCTGCCCGGTTTCTATCTAATAGCTCTTGTGTTCTGCGCCAGTTATAATCGGGCCACATCTGCCTGGATATGACACAGTTCTGCAACCCTCGCCATCTATTACCAGCACCTGTAAGGAAATGAGCAAAGATTCTACCCTTAAGGGCCCCTAACGGAATGTTGACTTCCTCCGCGCGGGAGCAATCAAGGGCAGATCCCTGCCTCGCCAATTCATCAGCCCTTTCGTTTCCGTCAATGTTACTCTGACCGAGTTACGTTGACCGAGTGCGGCAAGCTCCTCCTTGCATTGTTCAACAAGTTTGGAGGAGGAAGTCACAGATACGATGGCTTTGATAGCGGCCTGGCTATCAATGAAAATGGCTATGGTGTTAAGTTGTATCGATGTATGTTTGAGGAGACGACACGCCTCTCGTACAACAAGAACTTCCGCCTGGAATACGCTGCATGAATTGGGTAGACAGAATGAACTGGAGATATTGAGGGATTCAGAAAAAAGTGAAAATTGTTGTTTTGAACTCGTTTGTCACCACGAAACATTTCCATTCCCCTGGAAGGGAATCTCACCGTGACAACATTGCGAAAGTTCACCCTGGGAATTATGCAGTCGGTCGGATTTGCCGCCAACTCCCGAGGTAGCAGATTAAAGATGCTGTTGTGGCCGTAAAGACTATCGCACCAGCTACCTGTTTCTCTTAATCTGACCGCACTACATGCTGATATGTACTTTATATGAAGGTCGAGTGGTATAAGGTGAAGGATTACGTTCAACGCTTCAGTTGGGCATGTTCTCATCGCCCCTGTAGCACCTAGACCCGCAGTCCTTTGTACTTTGTTGACGAGTGTAGTAATATATGCTTTCTTAACCACCGGCCACCAAACTAGCGATCCATAGGAAAGTATAGGGCGCACCACCGCAGTATACATCCAAATGACTATCTTCGGACGGAGTCCCCATTTCTTACCGAATGTTTTGCTACAAGCATAAAAAGCCACACATGCTTTCTTTACCCGCTGTTCAATGTTAAGCTTCCAGCTTAATTTAGGGTCGAGTACCACACCTAGGTACTTAGCACTAGATGATAATGAGAGTAATTGGTTATTAAACCGTGGAGGCGTGAAAGCCGGTATTTTGGTGTTTTTGGTAAAGAGCATCAGTTCAACTTTGCTAGGATTGACGCTAAGTCCACATCCAGTGGCCCATGTGCTAATCTTATCCAAGGCACCTTCCATAATCTCACTGATCACAGAAGGAAACATCCCCGATACCAACACTACCACATCATCCGCATACTCTGTCTCTGTCAAGCCTACACAGAATTTTGTTGATTACCATAAGCCAAAGAAGAGGAGAGATAACCCCACCCTGAGGAGTTCCCCTTACAACGGGTGGCCGTGGTGTAGTGGTAACATCATCGCTTGTCACGCTCTTGGTTCACGGTTCGAATCCTGATGCAATAATCATCTATTTATTTCGCATGAAATAAATAAAAAGTCGATCAATTGCGAAAGCTTATGTCAACTCTACTGCGAAGGCATAACACTGGCAGTAGGGCGGTCATATGGCTAAAATGCAACTTGATCGTGATGATGACATCAGGAGGACGGAAAAAAAATACTGTGAATCATGAGCAACGACAAAAGCAAAACAAACAAGCTCCCCAGTTATCTGGACAGCCACCCTTGGAGTTCACTGAAACTTAATACCAGCTGAGTTTCAAACCAACTACACCAATCTGTTTTTCTCTCTATCTCTTCCCCTTTCCTCAAAAAAAAACGCCCGTGTCCTAAAATTAGTATAAGGGTATTCATAACACCTTTCACACGTGCAAATTATAAAAAAAAAAAAAAAAAATATGGTGGAAACACTACTACTGAGTGTCGATTGAATGATTCTGGTTTTTAGCATAGTCACTATCCACTTGCTAATAAACTCCCCTTCACCTAGTTGGGACAGAGCTTCCTGAATCGATTCAGTACTAACGTTATTGAAAGCACCTTCAACATCTAAAAAGGTGGCAAGAGTAAATTGTTTGTAGTGTATTGTTATACGTTATGTAACTTCGAGCATCTGTACAATGTCTTATGTCTATTGGTTACAAATATTTATTCAGCATACAATTCCATTTTGGAAATAGATTCAAAGAACGTTTTTTGACACGACAAGTACTAAGTACCCACAGCGGTCTATGAAACTTTCTCTCAGAAATCTCTGCTGCCGATTTGTTTTAAACTTTGAAAGCAAGATCGATTAAATGGGGTAATCTTTCAAATAATTGTATAACTGTTGATCGATTAATGGGAACATGAGTGAATTAAATTTTGAGCTACTCATCGATGTGAGTGTTCCATCTAATCTTTTCGATCATCTTTGACGCGACTCTCAGTCAGCCATCTGCCACGAGATAATCTTCGATGATTTAATTTCTTCCTGTGGAGACTTGACAAGAATCATTATTTAGATACGTAATGTTGAGTACATTTTAGAAATGTTGAGTAAATTTTAGTCAACAGAAGGACTTTCTGAGAGTGTAGATATCAAAAACAGATAGACTCTATGAAGATAACCAAACATATTTTGGTCAGCTCCATGATGTATAAAGCATCTTGTTCTTATCATCCTTGGCTTTGCATTATCACCACTTGTACTTCAAATAAATACAAGTAAATGTCTGCCTAATGTACATCAAAAATTGGGCTATTCTACCCTTTGTAGTTATTAAGAAGCGTAACTGTGACATAAATGGAAATGAAATATATATGTACAGACATTCAATCAAAAGCTAGCATAATTCAATACCAACCACCACCTGTCAAATGATACAACTTTATTACCTACAGTCTCGCACCACAAAATAAATCCCAATGACACACGAAAGACATTTCAATGTTTGAAATACCAAATTGGAGCCGGATTGTCGTCGATGTTCCTTCGCATATAAAAACAAAAGCCATCACAATTTTGCCTCACGACAATCACAATACAACACCACACATCTATCTTCTTTTCTTAGATGGGCAGGGGGTAAACACACCCCAATATTCCCCAAGCACAGGATTAAAGGTAATTTATAGCGCTTATACCATTAAAAATGATGCCATTCCAAGGAGAGGTCGAATCTATGTCATAACTATTAAATGGCAATAAAACAAAAGTACACTCGGGCACATACAATAAAACGAACAAAAAAAAGCCTCTTCCCGAATTAAAATAAACCTGGATACGCTTGGGTCCCTTCTCTAATCTTACGTCACTAATATCGTCGCAATAAAAACGAACAAAAAAACAAAAAAAAGTATCTGATGTTGGAAATTTTTATATTTACTTCGATTTAATCCTTCATATTGATTCGATACCACCTGGGGAACACATGCAGATACATAGATACATTCAAGGTTGCTACAAGTATACTGACTGACTGGATTAACATGGAATTAACATTAATGCTCGGATTCAACATGGTGGCTGGTCGTCTATTCCCCATCCAAGCGAAAACAAAAATGAGATACTCATCATCCCAGCACACCTCTGTTTTCATCTACCTGGAAGAATTTCGACACATCTAACCAAAAAAATAAACAAAACAACAATACTCGTATGCTTGAGAGGTGGGTGAGAAGAGAACGCTAAAACATTCCGTATGCTGCTCTCATCATGTGGGTATTATAAAACTGCTGCTCTTCAGTGCGGTCATTCAAATACATAAACATAACGTGTCAAATAAATTCAATATTTTGGTTAAGGTTAAGTTCGCGGGTCCAAACACTATCAGCCAAACGAACCAACCAAACAGCAAGCCAACAAGTTTTGTGTCGAAATTTTCGTATTTTTCTGACGACGGTTACGGTTGCTTCTTCTTGTTCATATGTTAATGCTTTAAGCGTGGGAAGTTCATGAGACTTGTTCTTGGTTGAGATACTTTTTTTTCTTTGTTAATTTATTTATGAAAATGGAAATCGTTGGCATTTATTTGTATTTTATGTTGATGCAGTGCTTTGCTTGAACTGGTTATTGGGTTGGCTTTTGATTTGGAGGCGCGTTTTGTGAAGTGTTGGCAACTGAATGGGAAAATAATTGAGGTACATGCTGCCACTACCTTTGCGTCGTTCCACTATGTAGACAAAAAAAAAAAAAGAAGACTCTTCGAGAAAGTTAAGGTCTTGAGAACTTTGAGCATCATCCATCAAAATGAGTATTTGGCATCGGGTCAGATACTTACATTTGAAAAGTACACTTCCAGTTGTTCTTTTGATGATGGATTTGTGCTCAAATGGACATGGAACATGGTACATGAATTATAGTTTATGCTTTTAGGTTTTCATAAATTTTCTTGCATGACATTGTTTTCTACTTTTCCATGGACTCAATTACCAATAGATTCATTTAAAATAGTACCGACACGATTGATCGTACATTCTGTGGCACTTTAGATTATTTTTTCTGTACAAATGCGTAGCTCACATTTTAAGTTTGATATTATATTGAATTTATAAGCTGAACGCAGAAGCCTACTTTTGAGACAACCTCTTCCTATCCGACTTCGCCGGGATACAAACAAATTTGTTTTCATGTAGAGCTGTTAATGAAATTTTAATTTGGCTTGGACAGAAAACATTATACCATCCTTTCCTTGGGTTCTAAAATAGTCAGGCTGCTAGGTGTGCTCAAGTCTCCAATTGTTAAACTCAAAAGTCTTATGAGGTCTAAGGAAGAAAAACCTGAAAACACTTCGCCTTAAAAGACCTTTTTTGTTTCCCCTTGAATTTTCAGCGTCAAATTTGACCTTATAACCGTTTAGCAGATTAGTTTCCTAATTTCAGATGCACTTGATCTTCGTTATCGGTAATTATCTGAAGCACTTTTGAAAAATTAAGAAATTGTTTGGCTTCCCTTAGTTCCTGAGTTGAGTGCCGCTTAGATAGCTTCTCTTGGAATTCCCAGGCATTGACAGCATGGTTCAGGGCCAATGAACGATGATTGTGAGTCTTACTCGGCAAGTCCATCGGTAATCTCAAGTGAGCGAGATTTAATGATACAGTTCCAGATGAGTTTATCCTCGTAGAAATTCAGACCTTCCAGCTCTATGTTTGATCTATGGAAGTTGAGAAGCCGAGAGGGACTGACAGTTTAAAATTAGGAATCTATCTTAATTTTTGAAGCATCTGTGTATCGAGTTGATTGGGAGTTCCCACTGTTAGGGTTTCCATTTCACTACATTTTTCGATGGTTAATTTGAAAGGCTGTTTGTACTCCGTACTATGCATAGCAGTGTAGGCAAATACTCGTAATTCAATCAAATGTAGGACCCTCAGTGGAACTCGCTTACCACCATCAAATATATCAGGGAAGCTTTGGCCATAATACGACAAAGCCAAAACCAACAGACTTTTCAAAAATGACAGAAAATCGCTGTCAATGTTGATAGGTGTGCTCACTAGCCACAACCTTCTAAGAAACCACACAATGAAACTTAAACTCAACGATGACGATATATGTAAAGGTTGCGGTGATGAACAGGCTCACACTTAAGTTCCTCTGCCACTGTCCAAGCCTTTGTCAAACAAAACAAAACATGTCTTCCAGGACATGCAAGAACTATCTACCGTTTCACTAAACAATCTTTCCAGGTTTCTGATGACGTCACAATGGTTGGAAACCATAATCAACAATGAGCAGTAAGGCAGGAACCCAGTACAGGAACTGGGACCAACCCCGCCATTGGACCACAAGGACCTAAGTGGGATGAGTCCAGTCTTTTCTCCCCTCATCAATCCAGCAACCTAACCTACGATCCTCAGTTTCCCATTCAAATCGTCTGGTCTAATGTTTCATATGAAGTTGAAGGTTTAGGGGTACGGGTTACACAGACAGAGAACAACATATTTTCTTAAATGGAACCATTTACACGTCCAGTTTTGCGGAAGCTATTCCTTAAACCAGTTCTTTCATCCAGCAATACCTTTTTCATACGAATGGAAGAAAATGCCGGGTTCTAAAGGCGTAAGTGAGAATCTTCTTCATGGCAATTTTACTCTCGAAAGTTTGTCAAACATTTGCGAGAGTTGGTACCTAGGACCATGCAAAGACCTCTTAGCTTTTGCGCTGGCATTAGAATTTCATCCTCTCACTCAGTAGTCTATCGCAATAGTCAGTAAGCACCACGCCCACGATTATACATTTGCAGTTAATACGGAAACAAATGAGAGATCTTTTTCGTCCTTAAAAGGTGCAGGGTTAGGTTAGGATACCAAACTTGTATGTCATTAACTGACCCTCCCACGTAAATTTTCTGACTTTTGACTTGGGTGGAGTTTTATGGAGTTTGCTGCGATGGACTTCTTGATTTTTATTTCAAAATTTAGAAAATCTAGAAGGGTTTCCAGTATTGCAATTGGGCATGTCTTTCAATTTGTTTGCAATAAATTTTGAGCAAAGATCTATTCAACCTTTTTGGAACAAAAATAGTGGGGTAGAACCCACTTTTTTTTAAAGAGTCTTGAGTAAGCCTATAAAGCCGATGTTGAATTAAGGCTTTATAAAAGTGTGCACTACAATCAAATTTGTGGCCTAGCTAGAATCACTCCTAGTTGACGAGATAGCTTATATGTCGTTAACCGATAAAGTTGAGAGACTGAGATGGTAGGAACTATGATAGTTTGAGAACCCTTCTGACTGACCAAAACCCCAGATCTTGTTTCTTTGTCTTTTGCATTAGACTACTTGTTTCATGGTTGCCAATAAATATTGTTAGCAGGTCGACGGCATATCCTTGCGAAACCGGAATTATTTAGGTGGATAAAAATGGATCATAGGGCTGAGGGGAGGGTCAGAGGTGAGAGAAAGCCATGATTATGAACCTTGATTGTAACGTATGAATGTTCAAACTTTAGTCCATGGCATGACGTATAGTCATAGACCCCGTCAATGTCTACGAACAGAGTGCTACTTCGCTTTTGCCACCAGGGTTTGGCTATTCTGTTTGTTTACAGCTCCACTCAAGTCAAATTGCGTCATCTCTATTCAATTGGTAAATTTTTCCGCTCTAGTTCCGTCGTCAAAGATGGTCATTTTCTTGAAGTTCTAGAGTCACTTTAATTTTGTACGGAAAAAAATGCAGATCGCGATGCATTTCACATAGACGATGAAGAAATCCTACTTTCGGACTTTCACTCTTGTTTGACGTTTTGCTGTATACGCGCTGTACGACGTGGTGCAGGCTTCGGTAAATCACTTCCTGTGTAAAGGTTCTCGAAATTGTGGATAATTTTTTGAATATTTAGTGCTTTACACGTCGACCAAAAAAAAACACGTAATGTACACTAAAACACGTTGTTGTGGTGACAAACTCTCTATGATGAAATGGCATTGACAGCTGAACACTACTGCCAACTTTCACATAATAAAACCATTTCTGTGAGAAATGGCGCCAATTTCAAATCGGTCGCAGTCACAAAAAAAAAAAAAATTCTGTGTAGGTATATAGATAGTCTGCAGCTATAAAAGCCTTGAAATCACTGACACAATACTATCCAAATTAGTAAAGCAATGCCGCAGTTCTCTGAATGAGATTGCTGACAAAAGCGACGTTTCCCTTTGCTGAGTTCTAAGACATGGACGTTCCGGGCAACTGCATGGTGGACGACGATCTGGCAAAGGAGGCAAAGGTGCAGGTCGGAACTTCTCTGAAAATATGAAGGAACCGACTGTTCCTATAGAATCAATAAAGTTCCGCCTTGATACTGAAGCCAAGAAGAATGTCAAACAGCAGGTGGAGCAATATGAGCACCTGTCTTTCGTCGAAGCAAATCTGGCCTAACCTGTATCAGAAGCGATCGAAAAGACTTCTGTTCATAAATGAGGAATGCCTATAATTGGGGCACTGCTTGATAGATAGGCATGCTACCCCCTGCAACGATTTATGTATTATAGAAGCTGTAGAGACGACGAGGAGAAAGAAACAATAAATATCCTGTCCTATCAATGTTGAGAAGGAAAAACAATCTGTGAAGATCTCGGTGACTTAGCCGGGCTCTATATTTCAAAAATAAAGAACTCTATCTCCGGATCTAAGTGGTTCTGCACATAAATGCGGAACAGGAAGGGTTAACTTGGATAAAACATATCAAGTAAGGTTCCTGATGCTGGTGGTATCACAATAGCCCTACCTCTTGGCCACCCAACCTAATCTTTTGACTACCTAAAGTTGTTTGAAAACATCGAACACCATTACCAGTTCAATGTCTTACCAATCCGTACCCGTGTGTAATAAATCTCAAGCTTCTGCGCTGATTAACGACTAATTAATGACAAGAAAATTAAATTAATTACACTTAACGATGCCGTAAGCATTCACAGAGTACACATATCGTCCGCGTGACATTATCCAATACTGCACAAAGCACATACCTGAAAGTAAACAAAGAAAAAAAAAAAGGTCATTAAATAACCGTCAAATGCGAGATAAAAAATTTATTAACGTGAAAAAGCATTTTTCAACATAACCCATTTACAAACATATCCTACAGATACAAAAACCGATTAAATTCGAGTTCAAGCAAATCCATTGAACCGGCCTTGCCCACACCAAAATTTAAAAAAAAACGGCCTAAAATTCCAAAGAAAAATATTTCAAATCCTCTCAACGGTCAACTCGTATCTTTGTATCTTTTTCTTCAATATTTTTTCTCCTTTCATTTGTTTTTACTCTGAAATACCAAACTTAATGACATCATTGTGACCAGATGTGTTAATCATCTAAATAATATTCACATTAGTACGAGCAACGCGCGCGCAGTCGCACAATGCAAAAGAGGAACCAAAACAAAATACAAGAGCGCATATACTCGTAAAAAATAGAACAAAAAGCCTTGATAAAAATAAGATTCAAGTGTGGAAACAAGTTCCACCAGAGATCATAACAGCAAAAGCGCGCCAAATCTGTTCGGTCAAACAGCTAAAAACTGAAGAATGTTTTTAACTCTGGAAACCCTATTGACCGGTATACTCGTAACTATAATGCTATGGTTTGCATCACAGCCGGTTTCTTCTGCTTAACTGGCTTTAACCGCTCTCTCAGAGCCTTAATCGGCAACGACAACAACATTCAGCTCTAAACATGGCTAAGACCAGATTCGTTTTCGTTCAAAAACAAACGTCGTTATCGTTGTCGCTTCTGACGGTTTGATTGTGCCTTAAGCCTGATGCGGCACAACTGGTTTTTTTTTTGTTTTTTGCTGTGGAAAATTAATTATTTTGTTGTTATCTAGATAGAATGTCGTAACCATCAAACCAGTATTGATGGAGCGCAATATAGCATACTCTACTGTTTGTTCGTAAACAGCTTCAATGATTCATATAATGCGCAGTATTCGCGCCAAATTTATACCAACAAGACGCTAGCCTAGCAAGCTGACTGGCTAACCGATGTGTGGCTTCTGTGGTATTTAGTTTGCGTAATTTACTGGATTTGTCATTTAGCTGTGTCGCCGCAACTTGAACAATAAAAAAGATGCTGAAAGAGGAGAGCCTAATAATAGCAGAGGCTGGCGTTGATTTAACAAATAGGCCAGGTTATGCTGAATAGCTGGCTCTATACTTAATTGATATTCGCATAAGACTAGAGTGGTTAATGAGAAAGATGGAAAACCAAAAATAAACAATTTTATGTCTGGATGACTGATAACAGAAGAGATACGAGTACAACACTATCTATGACATACTAACGTGCCACACGCAATAGCAACAAGTACCTACGAGTATAACCGCTTTGACAGACAGCGAGTCGAGATACATACGAGTACTCGTACATGACTGGCAATGATATTCCAGAGTTTGGCTATCATTTTTGGTTTGTTTATTGAGATTTTTTTTTTTTTTTGTATGAACTATTCCATATATGGTATAGTGCTGTATGTTGTAGGAATGTGGATGAATTCGTCTTAACTTATTTGGTCATCAACAGATGGAGATAGTGGTCATATAAGTGTGTAGATTTGGATGATTTGCATTCTTATGAAGTACAATAGAAACCGAATGTTGTAGGTTCAAGAGCTAGAGGAAGACATCGACCAACAGTCAATCGAGCATATACGACAAACATCAAATATTTTTGATAATAAAAATCCAATTTGCTTTACAAAAATGTTTGTGTACCTATTTAACCAATTCGCGGGATCAAGATAAAACGTTGATGATATTTTTGGAATCCTTGTTGTAAGACCTTTCGTTTGATATCCCACATGATAAGTTTCAAACATCTTTCCAAATCTAAACTGGACAAAATGGCATCTACTGTCTGCCATATTGATTTTCCTTCAAAATTACACAGCCAATGTCATTCGTGAGATCAAGATAAATCACTTGGTGCTGCATTGAGTACAATAGGTTCAACCGTTTAGGCTTGAGATGGTAACACAGCTTCGATTCAATTAATTGGACAAAATGACGCATGCAGGCAGCCATTTTGTATTATACATTATATGTATGTTGTACATACTTTTGGAATCACAGTTGTAAGCCCTTTCGTGATACCATACTCGTACATGATAGATGACAGATTTTAATCAACTTTGATTTTCGTAATTCTTACAAAATGGCATCTACAGTCCGCCATATTGAATTTCTCGAATAGGCATATAATCAGTGTCACCCCCGTGATCTAGGCAAATCATTTAATGTTTTAGTCATACAAATCGGTTTAGCTATTTGGCCTGTAGGTGATAACATGTAAACATAGCCACATGGTTGGTTGGTTATGGAGGCTGAGAACAGAATACTCTCGTAGGCCGCAATTCGGGCCGGTGTGTTACCCCCCTTCCTTTATAAAAAACATAGACATATACATGCATATAAATATATATGCATACAGACAAACATCTTCAACACAGCAAACTGGAGAAACATCCTCAGGACACTTACCGTCAGAAGAGTGCACGACTACCTGCAGAAGGACTATTTCAGAAATAGAGACACCGATGATGGAACGAGGCAATACAACGTCACACGTGGCGTTCCGCAGGGTTCCGTGCTAGGTCCGCTACTGTGGAACCTGATGAATGATAACATCCTTAGATTGAGGAGATAATTCATTTAACTGACGGCTGATGAATTGCAGCATGACTGGAATGAAACTATCAGGATAGTTCGAGACTGACTGACATGCATGGGCCTACAACTTGCAGAGGAGAAAACAGAAGTAGTGCTCATCAGCAGCAGGAGAGCGATGGAAACTATAACAGTAACCGTCAGCAATCACGCAGTGTTCTCCAAGCCGGAGTTAAAATGCCTTTTAAATACGAGTATTGACAAGGTGCTAATACAATGTACAGCTGACAAGGCGACAAAAGCAACTGCTTGCCTGACAAGGATCATGACAAACATTGGCGGGTCAAAATATAGGAAAGCCCTCTCCTGACAAGAGTTCTGCCATGCTGACAATTATGGGCCGGTGCCATGGAGACGAAAACTTACAGGAGGAAGACGGAGGCATCATACAGAATTAATGCGTTAAGAGTATGTAGCGCCTTCAGAACAACTTCCTGCGCCGTGGTGTGTATAGTGGTTGGCACGGTGGCAACCGATTTCCTTGGAAAAGAAGCTTAACACCTCGCCAGCAAAACAACGTCATCAACAAGGACGACACATACTCGCAGCAATACCTAGTTACAAGTCTGGTAGAAGCACACAAGGTCGGGAATAGCTGATCATCTCTTTGGCGGTTATCATGTCCTAAACATCCTTCTTTTCTTTACTGTACTATGTCTCTTAGCATTCGAAGCTGATACTGCTTGCATCTTTTAAACCTTCCACTGATAGGCAATTTTTAGTATCGCAACTATTTGGTTGCGATTGCCTCGGCGTGCACACATGTAACTGAAAAGTTTCAATATAATCGAAGTGGAGCAATTGCTAAACTAAAAATTACATATCAGCGAAAGGCCTTAAGCAATAAAGTAGTTATACCTCTATACCTCGACGAATAAACCCCCAACGGAAAGATGACATATCAATAAGTACATCAAACGATGGTGACACACCGAGTTATTACACTAACGTACGAGTTTTACAAAGTATTTCTGTTTAATTGGCTGGAGTGACTAAGGGAGAACTTGCTGCGAAAAAGTGTTATTTCAAAAGAACCCCGGTTTTATTGTTAGTCACTAGCAATGTTGGAGTATACATTTCATGAATCACTAACGCATCGTACACCAGAGACATTTTTAGATTTGTACAGATTCTTAGTATCGATAACCACATCAGTTTTACTGCGTAGGAAGGCCAAGTAGACACATACTCGTAACTTATTTACAGAATACCGAGTAGAATTTGATTAAAAATGTTTGGTCCTTCGAGCCGGATAAATCACGAATCTATTGAGAAATCTAGAGCCAAATTACAGTATTAGTCATTGGATATCTTGTGACTTGAATTACATTTTATTGTTGATAGATCAAGTACACAAGGTAAAACGTTAGAAGGGACATGACCAATTTTACCAGAGTCAGAGACAATTTCACTCTGGATTTTTCAGTACATAAGTTCGGCAGCATGTGATAGCGAATGACGAGCAATAAATATCTACATTAAGCAGTAAAACGGTTTCAGAAATGTTGCATCTAAGCAGATATAGATGGAGTACACTCTTTAAAGTTATGCACTACTTGCTCACTGACTAACTGCCCGCAATGTGTCGTTTTGGCTCCACTGCTGGGGTCTACTCTCTGCTAAATATCTTAACTTCAACGCGGACGATATTGCCGTATTTTCGGTGGGATCATGCCTAAAGACTCTCTGCTTAAGGCGCAGATGACCCTAGATGTGACTGGTGAATGGTGCACTAGAAATGGGCTCTCAAAACTGTTTTCTATGCGAGAAGGAAGCAGTTAATCGATCTGACATAGCCAGTGTTAAAAGGCGTCACAATCTGAATCTCCTATGAAGTTTAGTTTTCAGAGTCATTGTGGATAGTAAACTTTTTGGTCAAAGCATGTGAAAACGAGGACTGATAGAGCGTTGTCAGTTTTCTGGCAATTGCAGCAGTTCTTTCGGCAAATTATGAGGTTTATCACCGAAAAGAGTTCTACGGATCTACACTGCAATGATAGGACCCTTCTAAGTACACGGGTCGGTTGTTTTGTTGAACAAGTTTTAACGTCACTGCTGCTTTCACAAAACTTTAAGGAACGGAATGTCTTGGTGAACCTCCCTACCCTTGATATTTATATTAAAGCTATCTTTCGTCAAAGGGAGGTGACTTTAGGCATTGGGAGTTCTTATGAACTTGGGCGACAATTATCCTTGGACTTACTTTTAGAGGTATAACGCCTAAGACTGCTGCGCAATTTTAAATTGAGCCTGGTCACTCTTCAGAACCTCTCTTAATTCTGCACAAGCTTGACCTAAGTGAATCTTATTTGGGTCTCAGGTCACAATGTCATCACATGATATAACATCTCCGCTGATTTTTCAACGCAAAGCCCAGAAGTGGACCTCCCAGAGTTGGGCCTTCTAGTGCCCTCGATCAGGACTTCCGTCAACGGTTATGTTTCCTGCTAAAATAACGTTATGGAAGACTACAGATTTGCCAAGAGTCTCAATGCTTGGTTTGTTGGTTGGTTTAAGAGGGTGAGCTTATGCTCTTCACTTAGGCCTCCATTGGGCTCGTTGTGTTCCCCTCATCTACGTAACTGTAAGGAATAGTGCTGTGTTTTGGGAATTATGTATTGAGAGGATTTAGGTCTAGGGATCATGGGTAGTATCAACGGGAAACTATATCGTATAGTATTCGGGGAATCGTAGTGTTCGTCTGGCGAACTCCAATATATCCCTGATTCCTTTTTTACTGAGGTGTGTAATATCTGGAATCCTTGGAGATCCCAGAATTTTCAGCCTTAGCCTCGCTGTAGCAGGGTAGTGACAGAGGATGTGTTCTATATCTTCCTCCTCCTCTTCACAGTTGGCACAGATTGCTGTATCAGCTATCCCGAGTCTGAACGAATGTTTGTTGAGATTGATGTGCCCTGTTAAAAGTCCCACCATCAATCTCAATTGTGTTCTGCTTGAGTTAAGAGCTCTTTTTGCTGTGTTGTTACTCGGTTTGGTTATTACAGATCCAGCCACTTTGCACGTGTCTAGATTCGTCCAGTAGTTATTGAACTCGTGTCGTATCTTTTCATTGATTATTGTTTTAATAGTTGTCAGAGGGACCCCTATTTTACTATCCGGATTCAGTTTTGTATTGCCTGCTCCTTTCCTTGCTAGTTCGTCTGCCTTTTCGTTACCCGGTACACCCTCGTGCCCCGGTACCCATGTGAGATGGACTCCATTGCGTCTGGCAAGTAATTTCATTTTAGTTTTGCACTCCCTTACTAGTCATGATTTCGACATGGGGTTTGTGATCGCGCTAATTGCTGCTTTGCTGTCCGAGCAGATGTCAATTCGCCTTTCTTCGCTGGTGTCTTCTGCCAGTATTTCGGTTGCCTTCATAATTGCATAGACTTCTGCTTAGAACACCGATACAAATGGTTTTAGGTGAATAGCAAGTTCAATCGGTGGGTTAGCACTGAAGATGCCAGCCCCTGATTCCCCTGATATGTTAGAGCCATCTGTATAAACTGATATCCCATTGGAGTTTCTTGTCGTTCTTTCATACGTCCAATATTCTCTTGTGGTGAAAATTGTTTCGAAGTTGTTGGAGAACGTATACGATTTTCCAACAACATCGATGAGTCTTATCATTTCGGTGATTTTTCTATGTCCCGTATTTGCTCCACCAATGAAATGGCCGATAGTTCTAAGCCGTGAGGCTGAAATGCCGGCAATATTCTTCTCTTCGAGGTGCACTGGTAGAATGTTTAGTACCGCTTCCATGGCCGCGGTTGGTGTTGAGGATTGTGCTCCTGTAATACCCAGGCAGACCATACACTGCACCTTAGTTAGCAAGTCTCATGCATACTTTTTGCTCATCACTGGCCACCATACAACTACACCGTAGAAGATGATATCCAGTGGACCTGTTTCGGTTTCAAGCCCCGTGACTTCCCGATGGCCCCCCTGCATATCCAATATGCTCTCTTGGCTTTGGTGACTCTTTCTTCCAGGTTCTTTCTCCAGGTCAGTTTCCTGTCCAATATAATGCCCAGATACTTGACGCTGTCGCGGAGTTGTAATGATACTCCTCCGAGTTGTGGAATGTGAAAGTCACTAGTTTTGGTTTTCTTTGTAAAGAGAACCATTTCCGTTTTATTTGGATTTATTTCTAATCCACTCTCCTCCGCCCATTCTTTTATGATTCAAAGGGTATTTTGCATAAGCTCTCCTATGATGTTCAGGTGCTTACCTCTTATCAGAACGGCTAGGTCATCTGCGTACGCTACACATTTCGCACAGGTTCCATCCAGTGCTTTTAAAAGGTTGTCCATTCTGAGCACCCACAGAAAAGGAGATATTATCCCCCCCCCCCCCTGTGGTGTTCCCGTACGAACTGTTCCCCTTCTTGTTTCGTCTCCCAGTGAAGCTGTGATAATGCGGTTTGTAAGCATGTGTTCTAGCCAATTGTTTATTATTTGGTTATTACAGTATATCGAGAGTGCCTCCACAATTTTTTGAGAGTCTCAATGCTTACAAGACAACAATACCTATATATGGAGAAGCTGACAATTCAGCAAAAGACTTCCGCTGCCCCAGTTACTCGAAATTTCATTACCAAGACGCTGGTAGCCTGGTAGCACAATGTACCACCAGTACTCAATCTAAGTGTTCTAGTCTGTCATAAAACGTGATGTCGCGTGGCCACTATTAGTACCCTAAATACCACGTGCTTAATTAGAATCTACATAAATAAATAAACCGAGACAGTGATTGACTTAAATTAAGTAAACAAGTTTGCCGCCATACAAATCGATAAAAAAACCGTCTCATTACTATGAACTACCAGTCGTCACCGTCACAGACGTGTATTAAATCACGGAAACTCGTAAAACTATGTGTACTTCACCTGTGGATAATAAAACAACTTTTTTTTTTGCTAATAATATACTTTAGCTTATTTTTCTTTTTCTTTTTAAGAATTTTTACTATAAAAACAATTTGTAATGTAATCTAATCGGAATCGGTTTCCTGAAATTTAATTTTATCTTAACTTCTTAATAAACAGAAATATTTATTTTGTTTTGACATATTTTGGCCGTGACATAATAATATTAACAATATTTTGTAAATAAAATAATGATTGTATGTCATTTCATGTTAAATTCAAGCCACATTGACGAATCTAACTCAAATACGGACGTGACCGCCTATTAGTATCATAAATCAATTTAGATACTCATGTGTTTGCGTTAGGCAGAATGTTGATACTAAAGTTTACATTAAAAGAACAGGTGATGTCATAAAAAATGTTAATGTTTTCTGAAAATAATGGAAATAAATAGTTTTGTAAACAATGTTTAGTATCTCTGGTAATGGTAATGAATCATTTACTAGCAGTGCTCTATCTAGGACTCAGTTACACTCAATATGCGATGGAGAGAGGCTTTACTCTTACTCCTATCGAATATTATAATCTTGGTCTCGTAGTTCTGTCCGACTGCCTGTACCTTGAGTGCAGCGTTAGCGGTTGGTCGGATTTTCTTCACATTTACATCTGGAGTGTGTGGTGTCATACGAGTATCCTGAGACGGAATGTAAATTTTCATTTGATCCTCAAAATTAGAGAAAATTTACTGTAATGATCTTTACTACAGGATGCGGAGGCTATTTCAATACAAATTAGAAGAAAAACTTAAATAGATATGTACATCCCCTGTCAACAGATATCATCCTGTATGACATGATTGATTTGTTGAATGATGCACCATTAGAAACTGCGGCGCATTTTGACTGTGAATGCAAATGCCAACTTCTTTTATTAAATTATCAGATTTAAGCGCATATCCCCCCAGATTATGACTGCTGTTTGGAGGATGTTACACTGACCATCGCTCTTTTTACTTTTTTCTTCCTCAGTGGCTGGAGTTCAACTCGATTCTCGGCTGGATTGGATTGCTAATGCTTTAAAAATAAATCCCCAAATAGAAAACCCCAGAACCAAAATCCCCAAAAACAAGATACCCAAACCAAAATGCCCAAAAGAAAATCCTGAAACAGAAACCCCCACAGTTCCAATATTCTTAAGTATCATAAGTTTGGCCCCCTGGGTGTTGAGTGAATTAAAGATTTTGTCGATTTTATCTCGTGTTTCGAGCTATAAGAGAGCCGCATAAAACTAATGTTAAGCACTACCGAGAACCAAGACGACGATGCGAAGTGACAATACGTCTTTTTGTTCAAATGCCAATATACAAATTATACGATAATAACCTGTCAATCGTCTGCACTGTAGTGTTGCTTAAACATCGATAGCCTATCGATAGTATCGATAGTCTTTTAACATCGAAAAATTAAAAAAAAAAAGTTATCGATGATATCAGGACAAATTTCCAGACGACGGGCCAATTGCACAAATTCTCCCCTTATTCTCTCAATACGAGGTGATTTGCTTTATTGCCATCGAGCAGTCACGAATGAGAAGAAGGTGATTGGAACGTTGGGCGAGACGATTTTCCCCACTCTAATACTCTACAAATTTGCGTAGCAAATTGGTGTGTGAGTAGGCACTTTTACCACCCATCAAATCGGGTAGTTTTGATTATTGGTAGTTTTAGATCTCCCCGCACCCCGGTTCCCGACCAATTTATTTCTATTCTCACAGCTGTGGCTTTAAGACTTTTTTTTTGTGAATAGTTTCCGACAGAAAATTGAACTTGAACGCACTTTTGCGGGATAATATTATCGACCAACTTATCACAGAAAAATAATAAAATGCCAAATTGTTGTGAAAAATATACCAAAAAAACATTTAAATTGCGTCGAAATCTAATATTTGCTTTCGTTGTAATTATGTCCCTAATATAAAGGATTTTCTAAAGTAGGACAATTCATTTCGCAACACCCTGTATTTTGAAAATATACCATCCGTCTGCATTACATTCCCCTTCGTACCTATGTCTCACTCGATGTGTGCAAAGTTTCAGCTTTCTAGATCACCCAAAGGCTTCAGAGATGAAATTTTGTATATTAGACAGAAGAAAACTGCATTTTGCAGCACCCTATTTTTCTTAAAATAGCAATATGGCTACCTTGATTAAACTTTCCTTCCCATCGCCCACACTAAAGTCTACTAAAGATACACATTCTTAACCTAAAAGTTGCAGAAAAGCCGTGGATAATTTCCATTGTAACACCCTGCATTTCGAAAATAAAAAATCTTGATACATCGCTCTATTCTTTGTGGTTAAAACCATAAATGTACAAAGTTTTCCCTCTCTATCTGGTCGTCTTAATGTATTATACAGTATAAACATATCAAATACTATCGATAGATACTATCGAAAGTTGAAGCTGTCGATGTTTAAGCAACGTTGTTGCACTATTGTCAACAACATGCAGCCGTCTATGTGTATTTAATTAAAATTTAAATAGTAAAACGGTCATGCATGCTGTTTTTTTTCTCAACTTCAAGCAAAAATTTCGTGTGGCATAACAATGAGTGTTTGGGGATTTTGTGTTTAGGAGTTTCGGGATTATGGCCTTGGATATTTAGGGGAAAGATTTTATCTCTAATCTTAGCTTAACATGGTCCTGGTCCTGTAAAGCTCGTCTTTTTAAACTAATAATGCGGGTATTTGGTCTATACCGGCCTGAATCTAATGCGGCTCAATGGGATTGTGAAAAAAATGTTTACGGCGTTCACATAGTATGGCAGACAAAAGCTTAAGCGCCAACGATGTTAAGATTTCATTAAACAGATACGCTTTTAGAGAAACTGCAAGGTTGATGATAAGCTCGCCAGAAAAAGCATCAGCCTCAGTATTCTATCGGAAAGGCAAAATTTAGGTATGCCTCTCGTTACATGCAGACACTGACTCATGCTGGATGTAATCAACAAAGCCGTGTCAAGTCTATCTAAACATAGATCTGGCTTAAACTAGATCAAAAACGCTCTAATAGATTTGGTTTGCTAAAACGATCGCAGATTAACACTGTCATGAATTCCTCACGGGACACTGTCGTATTGGTCTACACGCTAAATGGCTCTTTTCGATGACTTCAGTGACCTGGCATATGTACACAGATGCAGACAGCCACCCTAACCAAACCTAACCTAACCATGTAATTAAAATATGTTTAGTCTACAGCAAGTATAAAAGTATCCAGTCCTCATTTTCTCCCTTTTTCTCATAGTGGCTAAGCCTATGAGACTTGCGATTTTTGCTGCAGGAGTGATTAAGAGAATCCCTCCACAGGTTTATAGGGTGGATCGATACCCATAATCCCCCCTAGATACAGCTTTGATTAATACAAAATCGCTTTCTAGTTCTTACAAACAATTTGTTTAAGTTTCTCATTACAGTTTACTCGCTGGGGGGTATAATCGAACGAAAAATCTTTTATGCGGTTAAACGCAGACTTGACAACTATATTCTGAAACTCTATTCAGCCGTCTGTCAATACTTTTCAAGCAGTAGACTTCAATTGTTCGCCAAGTTCTGCTTGCTACACTACATTTGCTAATCATTTTCACTTATTTAGTATTCGATTACACTCCACATTTGTTGAATCATTCATTCGATAAATTTGTTACGACGGCAGTGGCACCACCATCACCATCACACAGTCATCTCCTGAGAAGCGCTTTTCAATGGAAACGCTGTTAAATGCACTTCCACTCGTGAATAATAAACACTATGACTAAATGATTTTCCCGGAAAATGTCTAGTCGTCGGAATGTCGCCGCTAAAACAAAACTATGCTTCCCCCGCACACACCTCCCTGCACAACCCTTAAAAACCAAACCAACCCGTCACCGTCAGAAGGTGAAATAAACTCATCCACTGGCTCTAGTTGTGGCGGCAATTTTCCTGCGGCCTGTGGTGGAAAAATTTTGTGAATTGTCAAGTTATACGAAAACTGTAGAAATGAGAAGTTGTGGAAGAAATATTTTTAGAATGCCGACTGTTTTGGGGTAGAAAATTGTATCATCAGGGGTGCAAATGATTCATTCAGTATTCAAAGGCAATTTCGAAAAAAAATATGACATTCAATACACAAAGGACATGGTACCGACACGACTCATCCAAAATTATCCAAATGACTCACCTTGGATAAGTGATGCTGTACGAGTATCTGTATCTCAAAGAAGTAAAAACATCTTCAACACATATTTTTTTCTCCGGCTCTCCGTAAATAAACAGAATTTATTTTCGGCGCCAAGTGTGAAGGATTCTCGAGAAAACACGATCAGGATGCACTTCACTTTCAATCCATTTTCTTTCAGTCGTATTGCTGTTGTTGGTTTGTGCTTCCCTTTGCCTCATTACCAAGGCTATTTATACTCTTATCCACTTTCGATTTTAGTATCAGATACACTACGGCCCCAAGCCACACGTCGTCTCTCAATGGTGGTGTTGGTGGCGTGCTCTTGAAATGCGTTCTGTAATTAATCAAATGCCAAATGTATCTCGTGGCGCGGTAATAAACGCACATGTGTAAACTATTTTTAGATTAATTTATGTATCAGCATATCGGTAAGAGAAAGAACGTGCGAGCGAAGAAGTTAAATTCATGTCACTTTTTATTTATTTAATTTTCTGTCTCTAATTTTGGAGTCGTAGCAGAGATTGCCAGCTTGTTGGGGGAGGTACTGCGACTTCAGAATACTACTCGTATACATACGACAAGCAAGGTCAGTGTAAAAATCTTTAGGCAGAGAAAATAAAAAACAAGATCAGTGAGATCAGCGTGAAATGAGACAGAGATCGGATTTGAAAGTGCTTTTGCAAGATATGAAGATGTTCAGCAGAGGATCTGTCGGTTTTATGGTATCTTTGTTTTTTTATGGAGGTTCCTTGTGGTTGTTGCTTTATGTTTTTTTTTTGGTTTATGGTGTTTTTTGGGACTCTTTGTGATCGGAATTAATTGCTTTGTCGGACATGACAGATTGCACTTTTTATTGCCGTCTTTGGTTTAAGTGTCTTGTCTTTTATTTGTTTTTTTTTTTTTATGATCTATCGCACGATTTGAGTTTTACTGTAATAGATGATGGATACATGTCGCCACTCGAACCGCCACAGTTTATTACAAAGAGAGCTACCTGTCTTACCCGAACGTGTAGAGTTTCCATTTGATTTATATTATAATCTGTGCTGTGGAGTCTTGCACTGTCTATTTTCGAATGATGGTGTCTCTGAATATCCATTAGCTGTCGTTATGTGATTCGTTGGAAGTTCTTGTTGAAACGACAGCGATATTCGATGGAGACACTTTCGGACAAACACTTAGAACATATCGGTCAGATCATGGAGCAGGAAAGAGTACCAGTTCATTCACGGTGTATACGAAGATTATCGGATTCCTAGAATCGAAGGAACTGATGGAAACTCGAGGGTAAGAAACGAGAACACTTAAACTTTGTAGTGGCTCATAGTGCTACCACACAGAAAAATCTTGATGTCTTTCATAGAACGTCAAATAGACCCTTTTGTGGTGAGAGTAAGACACTGAGGTAGTTGGTAAAAGTCTAGTAGCCCGTAAGTCGCCTGCAGTCATTTCTCTTGAGAGATAACAAGAACTAGACTTTGGGTCGTTATTTTTCGAGCACGTTTTGTAACGTTCCAAAGTAGTAATAATAACTCGTTCAAAAGTTTGACCCCGCTAGGACTTCTGCTATGGTCCGGGAGTTTGACTAACTTAAATAAGCTCCAACTTGTCAGAAAAGATACCTCCACCTACGCCAATGTCCATGTTAAACCCATGACTACAAATGTGTTTCATTTGCGTGCTTGGTATTGCGCTATTTACCGATTCCTCTCTGCTTGGATATGAACAGGAAAATCGTCTTTTAAAGTCTAGGTAGGGCACTGTAAAGTACATTGCCTAGCTATTTCTTTCGGATTATCCAGTCGTGCTTGCCACGTCGTGCTCTAGACACTTCTGGCCACGGATTCCTGTATAAACAGGTCTAATGAAAACAGCTTGAGAATAACCCCTAGTCCTGTTCTCATAGCACTGGTAGCTGCAATGCATATCAGATTTTGTATTCTCTAGATGGCCTTGAGATTGTTGGTTGACTCAGTGAGTGGTGGACTCAGTAAGTCTTAAAAGTCGTTAAAAGACTGAGCAGAGTGTTGAGTGTAGCCTAGCTGGAAACGCAGATACACCATCAATTCCACAATTAAAGTGTAACATTGAAAAATTATCTCTGAAAATACTGAATATTTCTATTCAAATGTTTCTTCAAAATGCCAACCAAAAAATTCTCTTCAAAATACAATCACTCAATTTTCAATATGACCACCTTTAAATAGGATCACAGTGCCCAATCTATCGGCGAACGCATTGCATGAGTCTCGAATGACACTCTGCTTGTTCCATTCGTGGACTAGTGCACGTTTCAAGGTTTCAACGCTTTCGTATTTTTTGTTACTGACTTTGCTCTCCAAAATGTCCCATATGGCGTAGTCCATCGGATTGAGATCATGCGATGACGAAGGCCAATATGCCGTCGAAATGAAATCAGGAACGTTTTCTCGAAGCCAAGACTGAGTTGTCTGCCCATGTTTTACACAACCTTCCAACACAACTTCTTCATAAACTCCGGCGTTCATTTTCACCCCCGCTGGCATCAAAACGACTGGAGTGCATTCACTCTCGGTTATTCCGGCCCAAACTATCAAGGACGCTACCCGCAAGTGATCCAAATTCATAGCAGAACGTTCAGTCAACCAAACTCTATCGTTCTGTTTGTTTACGAATTGCTACACAGTGAACACCTTCTCATTAGTGAACACAACATTTTTCAAGTCGCCGCAAACGAGCCGCTGCTTCAATGACTTCAATCTTTGGTATTTTGAAAGATCATCAGCTTATTCTGTAAAATGCGATGCATGCTTCCGGCATGCACACCAACCTCTTTTGCTATCGCGTTTCCGCTGCGAAGTGCACCAATTTGGTTCTCACATTTTTCACGTTCACAGCTGATGTTGCAGTCGATCGACGGCCACTGTTTACTATGCTGGTATCCTGATATCGTTGTATGGTCTGGTAGACGAAGATACGATTCACATTCAGATGCCGCAACTTACGAACTATCACCGAAGTCGATTTATTTCTCAAATAAAGTGCGACCACTGATTCACGTTTCGTTTGCGTCGGTTGGTGCTGTTTATTTCGTTATTTGACAGACAACTGAATGGCTGAAGAGTGTTTGACATTTCGATTTGACGTTTCAAAAATACATCAGTCTGAAGTTGGTTACACTTCAATTGAAAAACCCTGTAGTTCATAGGCATTAGGAAAGCATAAGTGTTTGCATAACGAGAAGTGATGCATATACATATGTAGCTCAAGGGGAGGCAACTTCATCAATGTATCCAGAGCACAGCCTGTGTTGTTAGGGAACGATACCATTCAGCCAAGACATTACGTTATATTAGAATTTTGTGAAAGCAACAGTGACAATGCTTTATAACGCCCTTACACTTCAAAATTCATCAGATCATGTAGTTATCCCACGATGAAAGTGTTTGAATGTCCTTACATCTACAACGTGTAGAAACTACTACTAATATCCGCCGTCAGAACGTTATATAGCTTGTATTACATTTTCACTATGAACGTCATATACGCATTCGTGGACATCATCTACTATTCCCTCAAGAACAGGCTTTAAATGTTTAAATTCAAACAGCGAATTTAATTTCTTCGCAAGAAACTGCTTGAAAATGACCTTTTATCCTTTTGGATAGCATTTTCATGCTGAATCAGCTTTTATTGGACGACACCCAATTAGGATAGGCGCCACCAAAACTGAAACTGACACCAAACAAGAATTTACCCAGAAACAAAGAAAAGAAAAGAAGGAGATAAAAGCAAAACAAAAGTAAATGAACTTCGGGTTCACAGGAACAAAAGAAGGTCAATGAATGGAAGACTGTTTGCTTATTTATGATAAAATGCATTTACAATGCTCAACTAACTGATTCGGATTTTTTAGGTAATGACTGCAAGCCCACCTATTACAGTTTAACTTGTCCCATTTGGTGAATTTAAAATCAGAATTCAAAACGTTGGAAGAAAACCCTTTCTTTGTGTACCGAGCCCGCCACACTAATGTAATCAGACCACCCAACCAAAGACTGCACCATCACGAAACCCAAAATCAAACCGCATTCACGCTACAAGTCACTTAGCTGGAGGGGCTATATGTGCGGGCTGCATACCTAGATAGCTGACTACACGGTTGGTGGGTGCTCCTGAATGACAGAGATTACAATCACGCAAAAAAGGACGAAAGTGTGGTGCAACGTTAGAGGAATGCATTCAAATACGAGTATGTGTGGGGATAGCGTGTGTGTACGTCGTCTAATCACCGCCACTGCTACTCGTATCATAGCCGTCTCGCATTTACTTTCTCGGTTTTGCAAGTACCACCAAAATTAGGAGCAAGAGAATGGGAATGAGAATGGGTGCAGTTGTAGTTTTGACGAGGTTGTATACCTGCCAAGGGTAAGTAGTGTATGGCACTTTAGTAGTTTTGTGGTTAACATCCTTTCTGTTTTATAGACGGTGTTTTACCCTACCGACACGCCGCATCGCTTTTTGAATTATAAGTGACACCCTAAGGAGGATGAGAAGATCCTTCCAGCGTTAGATAGTGCAGTGATAGCAGTTAGATTTGTTATGGTTATGCATGCACATTAGCATAGCAGCAGGGTGCTGCCATGCCCTTTTTTATGCTAATAGATGCAACGAGTGCATTATCTACTTTGGAAGATCTGACGGTTTTCTTTACATCACGCGTTCTGTTTTTGTTTCTTTTTGGGGAAATGAATGTGTGCAGTGCTGCGCGAATGAGGGTGACTAGTTGGTTGGTTGAAAACTAACCCCCGGCGGTTTTGCAATAAAACAAAGGTGAACGAATAAAATGAATATAAAATAATGAATATGGTGAAAAACAATTAAAATTCACCCTCTTTATGTCAGACCAACTGACATAGCCGCGGAGCTGTTGGTGATTTGAAATTTATAACCCGTCTGGTTACACTATGTCCAGCAGGTCAAGATCTAATTGATGTGGTTACGTTGAGATAGTATTGTAACATAATGTAGCATAATAACTACGCCCTCGAACAGGCAACAAATTCCGAAGTGTCTTTTCATTGCTTTCTTTTGAGGTTCGTGTCTGAAATTAGTCACCACAGCTCGGATAATATCGCGGATAAAAGAGAACAAGAGAGAATTATAACTGCACGAAATGATTGTCATCTTGGAATTATTATATCAGAATTTTTCTTGCTCCAGTGGTCGAAGAATTTGCTAGAAGTTTCTGGCTATCAGAAACTTCTGCTATATAAGGACAGATGGCGATCAAAAAAAAGACACAGTTGGTTTAGAACCGTGGCGAAGAGATTGGAAAAGTGATAATGGGTGAAGTTGTAATTTGGTGATAAATTGAAAGTTGAGAGTGAACAAGAAAAAGTAATTAGTTTGGATTTGTGAATTAAGTAATTGAAAGGAGATAAAGTGATTTGAGAGGAAAGAGACCTTGTAAGAAAAGAATTTGCGAAGAATAGTATAGTGTGAACTTGAATTGTTCTATAGACTAGAAAATAAAGAAATAAATTTCACAGAATATCGTTTTATCTACTCGAGCTGTAGCCTGCATATTACAGTATTATGAAATTGATTTACCATCACTGTAAGTATCGTCGTATGAAGTCACTGTAGGCACATTGCTTAAAAATATCCGTAACTACTCCCGATTTCGCAAGTGCTCTCTGTAGCCGTTATTAGCAGTAGGGTGGTCATATGGCTAAAATGCAACTTGATCGTGATGATGACATCAGGACAATAATAGCGAAATCAAACAAAAATACTCTCCAGTTATCTGGACAGCCACCCTTGGAGTTTGGAGAAACCTAATACCACCTAAGTTTCAAACCCACTACGCCAATCTTTCTTCCTCTCTGTCTCTTCCTCTTTCCACAAAAACGCACGTGTTCTAAAAATTAGTATAAGGGTATTCATATCCCCTGCAAATTATAAAAAAAAAAAACAACGCCTGTGCGCCATTTGGTTCGGAATTCTCACTCTCAACGACCTTGATTCCTCCTCAACTGTTCTGTGTCACATTTGCTTAGGTCTCTCCACTCTTCGCGCAGTAAGGAGTGGCCGATCCATTGCTATTTTTTCATCTGTCTACTGGTGTCTATAGGGACTTGATCCATTCTCTGATAAAGCTGCTTGAGATACGATTCGGCCAAAACGAAGGTTTATAGCTTGCGAATGACAGTGGCGATCACCTTTCAAGTACTATATCTATGAAGAAGCACTGATTCGATATTGGAGCGTAACAGCGGCAACTTGTTCCATGTGCTGAATACATTGCTTTTGTTGATAGCATTTCGAACGCAACTTCAGTTATTCCTATTCTGCTGCTCACATCTTAGTTCGATGCCACGGGCAATCGAGACCACGCTTCCAAGAAATAAGTCGAAAGTTATCATCTTTCTCGAAGTCTTGCCCAATATTTAGTTGAGTGTCGGACTTTGTAATGCTCAGGATTTTTGTTTCCGTCATTAATATCTTCAGCCCCACTTTGTTTGTCTCAGCTTTCAAAGTGTGAACCATTAGATATGGGTACATTATACTACGTGAAATCAGGCTAACATCGTCGGAGGAGGTTGATAAGATGCACGAAATACATCGTTGATGACCACTAGGAACAACAATTGTGAGAGTACTCCACTTTCAATTTCAAGGTCCTCTAGCACCTTACCATTGTGCAAAACGTAACACTTACTACCCCGATACGTAGCCATTATAAAAGCTACGAGTATTTATGGGATGCCCTCACGCGCAAGGTCAACCAAATAACATTTCGATTCCAGCTATCGAAGGCCTCCTCTAAGTCCATGAACATCCCTGAAGTGTACAGGGATGTAACTTTTCCATTCACCATCTATATAGCTCCTGCAGAAGCCATTGCGAAGTGTGTCTAGCCTATAAGCAAGCCTACCTAGAATGTAAAGCTTGACTTCAGTAGGTGATTGGAACTTTTTTAATCTATGACTTATCATAGTTACCTTGCTCGTCTTAATATAATGCCACACTTATGATTTTTGCAAAGCTAGCTCAATGCTTCTACAGTTCTCCGGAATGTCATAGCGACCTAGAACTGTTTGACTTCTAATATTCTTATAGGCTAAATGTGAAGGCCGTCTGACTGTCGATTTTATTAGCCTTTACCATCCGTGAGAGCGCGATGCATAGCCGCACTTCACTGTACACTGCTTCACAACAAACAATTGGTTTGGCTAGTCAGAGTTCGAACCGGACTGCGTTCCTGATAAATTTCACCATTTCCATAAGTGAGGCTTGTACAAGCTCTTCCAGTTCCTCAAACAGTCTGTTTTTCTTGTGACAAAGACGACGGATTTATGGATAAAGTCTTTTCCTTCTGTATCTTGACTGCTTATGCCCGAATCGATTTCTAGTTTCTAGTGCCTTGATAACTGGGTGGATTAATTTTCGTCATAGAAGTTACTCCTGGAGTTCTGAAAATGACCAAGATTTGAGCTTGAAGGACACTGAATTCTGACCCCTGTTTCTAGCCATACTATGAACTCATCGATGTAGAAATAGATGTTATGTTCTCTGAATCTTCTTGAAATCCGTCAGTAGTCCATATTCCTTGCGACACGAAGTCTTTTTTTTATAATTTGCACGTGTTAAAGGGGATATGAATACCCTTATGCTAATTTTTAGAACACGTGCGTTTTTGTGGAAAGAGGAAGAGACAGAGAGGAAGAAAGATTGGTGTAGTGGGTTTGAAACTTAGGTGGTATTAAGGGTAGCTGTCCAGATAACTGGGGAGTATTTTGTTTGATTTCGCTATTATTGTCGTTGCTTATGATTCACAGTATTTTTTTCTGTCCTCCTGATGTCATCATCACGATCAAGTTGCATTTTAGCCATATGACCACCCTACTGCCTTCACAGTAGAGTTGACTTAGCTTTCGTAATTGACCACGACCACCCTTATCTGTGGAGTAGAGAGTACCCACCCGTTGATACCAAGCATTAGGTACTTCTAAGCCTACTTGTGGTGTTGGTATCTCCACGGATATATGAGTACAGTGAAGTTGTTGAGTGTTATACAATTTGTGTTTCACCAAATATCTGCACTTAGGTGCATGTAAGTCGATAGTTCTCTCCCCTGTTTTCAGAAGAAAGGTGAGAGTATGGCTAGCAGTGAGGTAAAAAAATCACTTTGAAGTGAAATCTTACAAGTCAACCCCACCTGAAGCTTAGCTGGGATTATGACGTCTGGTCCTGTTGATTTATAAGGTTTAAGGCATGTTACTGTCAAAGCTACTGATAATGTAATCCATCGTGTCGTAGTACTGCAACGAAGGGTATGATGTGTTCCGAGTGTGCGTTCGTAGATACTCCCTGGAAGGTGTGTTTCCTTGAATTTCACCTAGGAACTGTCGCGAAGCTTGATGTATTCGGGAACTACTGTGTCACTGGATAGAACTCTATGTAGGCTTGCAACATCGCTTGTTCTCATTGGATTTAAAAAAAAGGTGCTCGGTTATCCTTTGAGTTTAGTTGCTATCTGCAAACAGTCTAGTCTTGCTTTTACTGGCCTTATTGTGTAGTTTTTTGAACTATGTCCAACATGTTACTTTGATGGGCCTACGATTACGGAAGATCGGACAGAATTTGTTGAAGACTTCCTCCATTGTTTCAGTTATGAACTGTAGCCACCTCAGAGTCAATTGTTTGAATGAAATTAGTAACATGATTCATTTCTTTTCCAACACACTGTCCATTTCTAAATTCGTATGTCTATTGCACTATAGGAATCGTCCTGCCCACCACAAATGATAACAAAGAAAAGAATTATATTCTATAGCTACTGCACCCTCACTATTCGCATTTTTATTTCCATTCCTGACACCGTCAGACGCCCATTTTGTTTGCCCGCGTTTCCGTCTGTTCCTGGCGATGTGCATATACTAGTCATACACAGGAATACAACGGCAAAAGGGTTCATTGTCTCTTTGGTTTGGCCCGAAGAAAGCACTGAATGGGGGGGTGCTTTTGGTTTGGTATAAAAATCCAACAAAAAAAAAGACCAACGATGACGAGGAAGAAGCAGCAGCAGCAAAACGCTTTTTAAGGACAATGTAACTACGCTTTTGTCTGTCTGCTCCGTAAAAGAGGAAGAATCCCAGTTTTTCAACGGCCGTGCTCTGGTGCTTGGGAGTGAGATGATTCATCCAGCAACCATATTTTGTTTTAATGAAACACTTCTGTTGGAAAATTAATTCAACTTTTTGTTTCCCCTGTATTTCTGGTTCTATTTGTTTTTTTATATAATTTTTTAAAGACACTTTTCCGCAGGATAATAGGAGAAAAAAAATGCAGATTGCACTGCTACACGCTGCAGATGCATCGTAACTTCACCATTTTCCCAGTCTAGATTTGCAATTGTCATGGCAAATCTACACTCACTGGAACGTATTTCGTATTCATGTCCAAGACACAATAAAAGGAAAAAAGAAAAACTGGGAGCAATACTAACAGAAAGAAAAACAGGACGAAAAATGGAGAAAAAAAATGAATAAGAAATTAACCCTACGTTTATATATCCTTTTGTGCTAAATGCAGCCACAGGCATTTTCTTCATTCTTGTCTTATTTTTGCTGAATTTAAACAAAACTACCCAGATACATGTACTTGGTATCTATGTAGATACAGAGAGTAGAGATCGAGTTCCTTTCATGAATGAGTGCAGGAAAATAGGACATGGACCAACGAGAAACGTAAAGATACGAATGTAGCTTGATGCAATTTGTTTTAATGTTTATTCTTTTTTTTTTTTTTTTTTTTTTGATTTTGAATGAATTTACCATCAAGAGGATCAGCTCCTCCAAACCTCCCCACTATTTCAATCGTTAGTGTCTTTTGGTTGGTGTAGTAGTTTCAGTTAAAAATGCATTTATTCGTCGTGTATCTTTCAGTCAGTCAGTCAGTCAGTCACTCAGTCAACTTGGCCATGATGTGCGACTACGACGCAAAGAGGAAAGAATGTTTTGCTTCACACCATGATGGTGGAGGATAGGTTGCAGATACAATTGTGGTAAACAAATTATTTTCTGTTTATCGCATTTGCATTTTACAAGAAAAAGTTAAACGAATGGAACTGGAGTGACGCAGTGCTCGTGGTGTTCAGTGCAATGGAAGTGCGATAATTACTATGCTAAAAGATTGCCACATGGAAAACAAGTGAAGAAGAATGAAGTATCCTTATGTAGATGAATTAAAGTGTAATTCCAGAGTAAATATTAAATGTTTAACAGACAACTTGGACATTGATTAGAGGATGGAGGGCTTAATTTAAAATAATTATTCTATATCTTTATTCTGTTGCCGGATTCTAGTAACCACCCAGACTCATAACACCAGGGTCTAATCAGCGGCGAGAAAAACATCTCTGAACGCCATAGTATCGTCTGACATACAGCTTTCACGTATGTTTTTTCTTCAGAGAGAAATCGAACCAGACTACCTTAAGCTCCTTTCATCTTAGGCAGCCTTACCGCCTGGATTCCTTCAGAGTTCCTCCCTAAGATCATTTTCTCGTGTCAATGTTACCTTTTTCTTGAAAGATATCTGGCTAATCATCTCGATTTCCAGCCGCACATTGACTTAATACGTGTGTCCCTTACTCCACATCCTTCAGGCATAGCCTACATGTATTGTCTTCCACAAGTTTCATTTTCTTTAGGCGATACCTTAAGTAACTATGTTCTGTGGATATCAGTGGGTACAGTCCGTTTGACTTGTCTGCACGTCTGACCACTGTTCCCATGTGCATTAGTGATCTATTTTTCGGTAATGCCTCTCACTATTCCTTTGTCTAGCGCAGAAAATGGTTTAGAACTCAAAAATTAAAGGCTGACTCCTGTTTTACCAAGGCGTCTACCTTGTTCGATCACTACGTGTTCAATCGCCAGTGATGCATTAATTCCCGTCCGCTGCATCCGTTTAATCACTGCTACATTGTCCAGTGCTAATAGGATATTTTCCCCATAACATCACCTTTTTTGAAACACCATATCGACTTGATACGCGAGTCTCTTTTTACCAGACTAAGATGACCGGCATCATGAATCATTCCATAAATGGAAATGATCCATCGTCAATTAGTTTTGTAATACCTCTCGCAACTCGTACTCTATTCGTCATATCCATACCCATACTCAGCTCTTTTATGTCACGAGTTCCAGCATCTTCCTGTGCCCATAGAAGGTACCGCTTTAGTACCGCCTCGGTGTAAACGAAGTGTGGTGGATGCCGCTGTCTTCTTTATCAATAAACTTCACTTTTTCCGAAAAGATCGAATGGACAGCCAAATTATCCAACCCAATGATAATGCATCTTATTGGCGTCATATTCGACTTGGTGTAATATGGTATGACCACATATGTATCTAACATCGCAAATTCAACTCCACGATGTTGAGTTATATGTTCAAACAAAGAGCATCGCATTTACTCCAAAACATCCTCTTCATCTACTCGACAGCATACAGGGACGAGCATTTTGCTTAATAGATGATTCCGAGCCAATCTTCGAAGGTTGGCAACAAACTTATGCATGTGCCATAGATACTACCAGGGCAGACGTATCGAAGAACTCAATGAAATGATCACTAGCAGTGCGACAGTTTTCTACTAGGCGACCATCGCCTTCATTTCTAACTACCCCGCAAACCATCAGGAGACATTATTTTCAGAAGTACTAATTTTATCAAAGTCTGATTGTTGATTTTAATTTGTTTGTACAATCTCTTCTACGAAAATAGTTTGAAAACGCTTTGAATGGTTATTTGTAAGAAACAACGACAATCTTCTGCTTTTATTGGTAAAATACTGATCAAAAGTAGCAAGTACTGGAAGCAATGACACATCGATCAAACGTGAGCAAATTTTTCTACTCCGGCTTTTCTGAAACTTTACGACATTTACAATTCAATGCCTCCTAAAAGCTAATAGAAAATGACAGGCTTTGAGCAACTTTATTACGATATTTACTCCAGCTGACTATTTGTAAAACGAAATGCGACTTCAAGCGCTCGGACGTTTTAACATTTCAATTCAATTGTTATCAGCGCATATAAATAGTTAAAATGACTTTTCCGTAGAACAACTAAAATAATTTAAGACAAAAAAACGCATCAAAAAAAAAAAAAATAAAGCAGTCGTGGAGCAAAAAATAAATTCAAATCGAACACACCTGCGAAACTGTCAGCTGTGAACTGTCAGAACTCCCGAGCTAGTAAAAGTAGAAACACAATGTGCCGTTAGCGCGGTCGCGCAGTGACAGAATGAGTAGAAGCAATTGGATATTATGAGGTAATACCAAATGTGACCTCAGGCGTTTGGTCGATTTTTGATCGTAAATATCGTAAACCCCACCTCAATGTCGGAGTAGAAACTGCCATTGTGGATTGGATGAATGGAAACAGCCATTGTCATTCCCTCGTGGCTATTTCTCAGTCAAGGAAATCCTTTAACAGAACTTCGTCAACATTCTGCCCCATTTCGAGAATTACTCGTGCCTAGTACATGATAGTGATTCATCTGCCTGTTGAACTAAAAATTCGACTAAACCGGACCCGATTTCGATCGGATAAAGAAGCTGAACTCGCAATAACTGCGAGTGTGTGATGGCGCCATCAATGAATTTCAGACAGTGGTTAACAACACAAGATAGATAAGGCACAACACTCCCGTACTCCGTACCTACAGGGATAAACTTGAGAACATTCCAAGGTATATCCAGACTATCTATGCCCACAGGCAGAGGCTGAGGAAGAGGCTCCAGAGGATCTTTTACAGGACATGAAACACCATCAATGATGAATATCGTAGTGTGCACTCGCAGCTGCAATGCACTAATATGATGTTCCCCCAGGCGGTGAAAATCTACAGGAATAACGAGTTCACCAGGTGCCTTGAAGACATTAAACCCTACCCCGATGCCTTTCTACCCTCTGGTTGGTAGATCTAATACCTTACCAGAGAACATCAATCACGGCTAAGAAACGGCAATAACTCCTGCCGATAAAGTTGCGGCATTTGCTAACCATTTCGATGGTAATTGCAACGACTGATCACCTATGCACCTTCCCGATTTTCTAGAAGTAGAATCTGAAGCCTATGAGGCTATAAATTCCAGTAATCCGACAGCAACATTCAGCGGAGATTCACCATATCGCCCACCCCCATGATGTAGATTCAAATGTTTGAACGGAAGGTCCTTCGAATTGAATAGTACATGATTCAGCTTTCAAGCAGACTCCTGCAAAATCTGGATGATCATCCCAACTAGGAAATACAAGATTACTGAGTGCACGAGCAATCACCGACTCGACATTTGTAGACATCATAAACTGAACTCCTAAGACGTTCACACCAGCCACTTCGCACTCAGTTACAATCCCGAAATGTTGTACAAAAGTAGGTACTTCAGACCGTAGATACTTCAGACCGTTGCCAACATTGTCTGGTAGGAATGTTCAGGTGAAATATTTTCGCTGAAGTTTCACTTACCAACTCGAAATCGACTGATCGCAAATTCGAACTTAGTCCCTAGTCACTCACAGGTTCAAGGTCTTAGAGGTGGCAGGGTTTGATGGTTTAATAATGATCCCCTATAGACATTTATGATTTCTAAATTATAGATTTTCGGATTTACTTGTACCTAAATTCATTAAAACAAAAGTCATCAACAATAATCCGCTGTGACATTAAATAATTGACCCTGAAGCCCATTACATCAACCCATTCATCAAGTCATAAAACTATCTATACTTATAGATAGCCATCAGGCAACTTGATTCAATTACAGGAACTCTTTTTTCTACTTAAACCGCATAATTGACAGCGCTGTCATAAGCATTATATCCCATTTTTTACGAATGGAACGCCTTCCTGTTTTTTTTTGTTTCCGGTGAATTGTACACCTCTCTATAGAGGTCTGTCTCTTTGTTTTGTGCATCATCATAATAAAAACTGTGCACCAACCCTCCCCTCCCACTGTATTATTTCGCAATAAACACATAAAATGCACATTTGCTGAAATTGAATATAAAAAAAAAAAAAAAACACCCACAGCCAGACAATTGACAGACAGAATCAATTGTCTGGCGCTGCTATCCCTTTCGGCAATGTAATCACACTCATGAACAGGATAATGATGACGAGGGAGTGTACGAGTACGCTGAGTGCATCATAAAAAAAGTCCTCATTTTCAATATCTATGTATCTGAATCAAATGATTTCAAAGAATGGGTGTGTGGGACCCGGTTCCCGTTCATCCCCATACTATAACCATTATGTGGCACAAGTCATTCTCCTGGTAATTAGCTTGATTAGCCATATTCCTCCCACCCCCATCTGACTCACACATGTGCTTTTGTGGAAATAATTATTATAAGGATGATTGGTTATATCGTACAAGCCAGTGCAGTATTGTTGTTGGTTAGATCCTTTCAAAAGGTTACCCAGGTAAAGTCATTGTTTCTGCTCAGTCAGGCGGTTGGTTCATGTATACGTATGTTTGTGTTGTGTTAAATAAAATATGCAAATTGATAGGTTACAAGTAGCTAGGTATGTGTCATTATGCTGCCCGATAATGAATATGAAATTCACTTACAGATCATTTAATATGGTTTCTAATCAGCCGTGAAAATTGTTGAGCTTCTACGTTTGACGACGGCACATTGTGCTGAAGGAACGAACATCGAGGAGGGACGATATTCCGTTTTTTGCACGCAAAAAAAAAAGAATTTTACACTGACATGACACAGGATTAATAAAAAGAAACAACCGAATATAAGGTGTTCAACTGAGTCGAGCGTACTCGCTCGTAAATGCAGTCAAAACTCTCTCATCTAGGTCCTTAACCATCCTGAAGCCCTAGTAAAGTCATACAATTTCTTCCCGGAGAGTTCTTCTACAACTTGAAAGAAATGTCCTCCGCGAATCGAAAATCTTGTGTTGTTATCGTGATATATTTTTTGTCACTGGTGACATAATTTCAAAATCCAGTAAGTGACATATTTTAGCCATCTTGGAATAAGTGACAATTTTAGGCATCGTTTTTTGGCATTCGTAAAACCTGGAAGAAATCTCTACTGGAAGCACTTGATTTTGGTTAGGATAAGATAAGAAATGTAATTCGTACCAAAAATATTGTAAATTTGTTTTTCTTTTATTTTTTGTCGTTTGGCTTAAACTATGTCAAGGTGACAAATTTTTTGTATTTTTGTTGTTAGAGAATGGAAGAAGGGTATGAGTCAGAGGCAGAGTTTGGTTTTCTTTTTTGTTGGAGTTCGAGTTTTGTTGCACGATTTGTCATGTGACATAATTCTGCCAACAAGGTGACATAATTTTGTGCGATGACAACACAGGGCCTGGTCAATGACAGAGGCAGTGGGGTGTATCGTCGTGAGCTTCCCCATCGCTGCAGTGCATACAATGGTCATTTTCTTCATCTGCGGGAGTCTCTCAGTCCTCGTTCTGTCATATACCGACCAAAGCTTCCTCTTTATTTTGCAAGTGGCTAGACACTACCACTTGTAGTTGACGGCTATGAGCATTTTTCCCTGCTTCTTGCTTCTTGTGAGTTGAATTTCATTCCCTGGGATACTTCTACAACCAGCCACCCAGCAGAGTTTTGTTTTATGCTGCGTACTTAGAATCTTGAGCTCTTCGCGACTGTCGACGCAAAAGGTGATATCATTAGGTGGTTGTGGTAACTGTAAGGACGAATCTCTACGTGAAAAACGCTTCTATTGTCTGGAAGTGAGACTGACTGATGATGACCGCGATCATTCCCATATCCATTTGGGAGTCATCTGTATAGATGGGCATGAATTGGGCATCTAGCACATGACCAGTTTCTCATATAGGCATTCAGATGCATCATAGTGTAGTCCATGGTTACTACGTCACCTAGATACAAATGTAAGATCTAAGTATAGCTCAGAACAGTAAATGCAAAATGTTGTTAAAGCTGAGATAAGACAAATTTGCTCGTCGCACAAAATTTGAACACAGACATTACGTTTAAAATGAATCTATAAAACCATTTAGTTGACAGTACGAATACTGATAGATAGACAGACGGGTAGACAAACGTTTCAGAATTGTGAGACCAATAAATTAAGGATTCCCAGGGAATGTGAATAAATCAAACAAATTTTAAAAGCGCAGTACGTGGTTTACTTAGCTTTAAATTTTCCTCTCAGAAGTAACCCTTATAGCCGGCTATATAAGTAGATGTCCGTTGGAAATCTTATCAGGAAAAAAAGTGGTGCTGAAACCCTCAATTTGAGTTCCTTTGACTTTTGTTACTACTCAGTAGAACTTGATATCAAAACTTCGAGTTCGAACATTTTCACGAAACCAAGATCAACCCTTTAAGTAAAAACGCAAACAGGAATTTGTGCTTCTTTGATTTACAAAACTGTTCGGGTTCTTGCATTTTCTTTCGTCCTTTTGTTTTCTACTGTGACGGTGTTATTGATTTTCAATTAAATCATGAAAAGATCCTTTGACACGGGACAACAAGGTGAATAGGGTCTAATTAAGGGAGATATCAAAGAGAAAGTTAGGTGTGTAACAGAAGGAGTGGTCCTTGTGAAGTTGAAAATATTCAGTCGAAATGTTTGTCATTCTGCACTTTAAGGTAAGATGAAATTACCTTGAAGAACAGGTGGAATGTACGGTCGCAACTTACAATGCAGAGACTTTAAAGGATTTTGACCGGCCGTTAGGATATCAAATACTGAACAAAAATCTCTTGTCCGTTAACAAAATATTCGATTCAAAGTGGGGCCCAGTTATAGGAACGGTGGGTTAAAAGATATCACAAACGTACCTATAATAATTGTTAGTTCCTCTGCCACGTGTTCAGGCAACGGAATGTTGATCTAAAGTCTCAAGAAGCTGAAATTTTGTAAGGTACAGACGGACCCACAGACCTACAGAATTGCCAGACCAACTTTAATGAGTTCCTCTGCCATAGTAATGACAAGAAAACGATAGTGACGTGGCGTCGCAAAATTTTTAATCAATACGTATCTATACTTCTACTAAGAGAATATTTTCTGAGAGTTCTAAGATATTTTATTAAAAAAAGCTGTTGTTACGCCCTTTTTTTCTTAGAAGAGTGTGGGCGTGGTTATCATAGCTTTTAAACGGAATTTACGAATTCTGATGAAATCTTGAAAATAAGTCTGAAACATAACCCAAAATAGCTTTCAAAAGAAATATAGTTTGCTTTGTTTTCTTTTTGTAAGAAAACGCCTCCAAAAAGTGGGCGTGGCTGCGTATAATGTATTGACGAGTTGTGTAGAAAGCCAGAAAAAATTTGTTAAGGCTTAATTTTTAAGTTTCTTCCTCATCACAAGCTTAGTTAAGCCAAGCATTTGGCACATAGCATAATAATCAGGCGAGATATTCCAGAGCGCTTTAAACTCTTTCTACTCTGACGATATGCAGTTGATAAAGAGACACCACATTATGAATTACTGAGCAAGAGCCATAAACAGAGTCATTAGGGAGTGGGGATTGGAAAACTCCACTGTATTCCATTTGATGAAACCGACTATGGAATTGGCTTTTGACGTTATGTAATCCAGAAGGTGAAAGATATTTTACTATATTTACCCTAGTAAGTTCCATAAAATCGGTCAAAAGACAATTTTCTTTGCACCAGATTGAGAGAGAGTCAGTGTCAAATTGCTTTGAGCAATCTGAGAAACAATTTTCAATAATCAGCGTACAGCATTCAGTGTAGCTTAGAACAGATGTTATATCATATATGAAAATGATGAAAAGTAAAGGCCCCTGGTGGCAACCTTGAGGTACCCCTGTGCAACAGTCAAATGGTTTTGAATTAACAGAATCAAGCTTAACCATTAGCACTCTTTCTTCAAGAAGCATGTGATCCATCTATTTATATATAGGAAATAAAATTTTTCTTATAAATGTGTATGCTGCCCAAAGGTCAAAGGGTGAGAAACTAGAAACTAGGCATAGAGCCAATTATGGTATCATAATGATGACCCAATTGCAAGCTGCATACGGACGTATGTATGATTGCAACGAATTTAAAAATTAATTTTCAATAAAATATTGTTGTTTGTTTTAAGTAGTCGCTCAACAAAAAACAGTTGCACAAAGCAGAAAAATAATTCACCAGCAAAAAATGCATTCTTCGATCAGCAGAAAGTAATTTTTCGATCCAAAAATAAAAAATGAAGACCAAATCAACAGGAAAAGTAAATAATTAGCAAAAATGTATGTATGTATGTACAATGGCGTGCACATAATTAGAAATGCTGCTGATATTTAAATTTGGATAGTGGTTGCATTGTAACCCGCAGACTACTGATTTTTTTTTAATTTTAGTATAAACTTGCATTGAAATTGTTGAAGTGGTTGTTTAAGGTTAAATTATATCAATACTTTCCTATCACAGCTTAACCGTACATGTAATTAGAAACACCTGTAATATTTTGATAAATACGATAATATATTTCAGTTTTCCGCCGTCTGTATCTGGTTGTTATCCTGTTGGAGCTTTCAAATTACTCGCGGGTAATCGTCTGCATATGGCAGGATTGCATTCTGAAGGATACTACACTACAATATTGAAAGATATAAATATGTCCCTCAATTTTTGGACAAACGCCGCACACTACCACCACCGTGTTTGGCGATGAGGCGCGTGTACCTTGTATCGAATGCCTTAGATCTCGAGCATCGAAGACATACTTTTCCATCGGATAAAATGCAGCTGATCTTAATTTTATGGGAAAAGAACACATTTTTCCACAGAGTGATAGTCTAATGGGCGAATTCCAGAATCTTTTTGCGGTTTCGTTCAGTCAACTATAGCTTCTTCCAGGCTATGCGTCCAAAGAGCTCTACATTGACCAACTTAATCGTATGTTTAACTGCGTCAAGAGTTTTTCTGTTTCGCGGAAAACAGCTACACGAACTTCTCTTAGTCTTGAGTGAGAATGTTTTTGTTTTTTTTTTTTACTTTTGCCCACAATCAAAGTATCTTCTCGGACAGATGTTGACCTTGCTCTACAACTGCCAGTAATACTGCTATTTCGCTTCATGACGGCCAACAATAAGGTTAAGAGTTTCTGCGTCGCAAAAAAATAACATCAATTCAATATTTAGAATATAAGAGAATACAAAACCTTTTTAATTTATTTAAAAACTTGAAATAAAAAGAATCTATAGTCCGTTCCTAATTATGTGCACGACACCAATTTAGGTTGATGTAAGAAAGTAACCGTACTAGATGTCAATGGCATATATTTTGCCATAAGGTTGGCAATCATGAGCATCAAAAACAAACATTTTGAAAAGGATTGTTGTGAAAGCACAAGAATGTAAGAAATGCGGCACCGAAATCGTTCCTAATTACGTGCACGCAACTTAACTACCTTTCCATAGCTAAATTTCATAGTTGACTGCTAGTTGACAGCTTTGTTCAAATATGCAGATGTCATCGTCTAAAGAATATTATATTCTGATGGGATACGAGTATGTCGGTGTATAGGTGGAGTGCCTGTTTCTCTGCTCAATGGTTTTTTACCACATCCTGGGCCATCAGTATCCAGTGCCATCTTGAATTAATTTCAAGAAAATTCTACAACGACTCCCGTGGGATCATTCCGGTATTTACCTTTCAGTGCTAACCGCATTGTGGAGTTCTACCTACTTTCACTGTACATGACTGAAAACAATCAACAAATTTCGTACAAGGAAACCCAACCCGCCACAAACTGAACATTCCACACACATTCATGGTTGGAAAAGCAAACAGGCATTTTGCCCCCCGGAACAAAGGATATTACACCCCCGCCTGGTCCAAAACATTTCACTTTTCTTTTTTTTTTTTTTTTTTTTTTTAGTGTTAATCCTTGTCTCGTTCGTGTTTTCTACTTTGGTTCTTTCGTTTTATTATTTAAGTGATCAGAACAGTTTTCTCTGCAAAATTTAGGTAAAAAAAAGGAAAAAAATATCTAAAAGGGTGACCGGACCAGAAGTAACCGCATGCATGAGATGCTTTTAAGCAAAACTTCATAACACAACATTGCATAGGAGCGGGCGAACTGGCAGGATACTCGTATACTATCTACTAACCCGAGATAGTATGAGTAAATGTCATAAAAGCCAGTAACCCTCGGTTTTGTTTTTTTTTTTTTTCCTTCTCATCCCTACGACACGAATAGAAAAAAAAAAAAAAAAAAACTCCTGGAGATAAAAACAGAGTAACCCATGAAGTGAAAGCCGGAGAGTTTTCGTAATTTCTCTAATTCATTCGAAATGGAAATGTACAAACCACACAGGGATAGAGTGCGGTATGTACACATATACATATGCAGTGAGCGTTCAAGGAACATAACTGTGGGTGGAACGAAGCTATAATGTGGGACGCCAAAAGCATACAACAAGATCATTTGAAAATCCATTTTATGAGATGCAATGAAGGGGGACATCGTAATCATCATCATCGTCAGGAAGATGGTAAAAGTTTTCGATTCTTTTTTTTTTTTTTTTTTTTTTCTTTTCCTGAATAAGAGTAGGGGTAAAAGGACATGTTTCGAAAGTGGTCAGACTTCATTCGTTTTATTATATCATTTAAGATGGTGACCGAGAAGGTGATGTGGTTCTCCGAGCGGGGGGGGAATTCTATTATGGGATGTGTCTGCAGTGCGGAATATGATTATCACAGTGCTCTTTCAGAGGACACAAACATATATGCGGGACTAACCATGTAATGGACAGAAGTACTACTTCTGATGCCGAACTCTAGGATATTATTGCAATTTTCAGAGGAAAACTTTTGAGTGAGATTTGTGTTGAACTCGATTTGACAGAAGCGGGAGTGCACTAAATGGATGTAAGGTGTTTTTTAATAGTTCTGCAATTTAGTTAACGATTTAAGTACGGGAATGTTTCCTTCAAAAAAGTTGAACTCATCCTGATTCTTGAATGGAAAATTAAATGTTGGAAAAAATTACAATGGAATTCAATTGTATGTTTTGGATAAGCGTGTGTTGATAGGAGAATTCCCGTGGTAGGAGAATTCCCGTGGATGAACAGTTCGAGGGGAACAACTTCTTACCAAACCCTACTTGGAAGATTCTCTGACATTTTTGAAGCAAAAACTACTCTGAGAGGAGTATGCAGAAGAGATGGTGGCACTTTCAAGTCAGATGAGTACCTTGGCATCAGGTGGCAATAGGTTATAATATCAAGTAAGCTTATCTTGCAAAGCGGCACTCGGTGTTAACAACAATTCAGATCTCAGAGAGATATTCCGAAGGTCCGCTGGAGGTTTTGATATAATGATTGGACTATCATGGATTTTAGTCGAAATTATTCGTTCACTATACAAAGCTGCCTCCATTTACAGTCAAGTAGCCATTAGATAAGGTTAAGGTACCCATTAAAATAAACATCCAAAATAGTAAGACTGAACAGGCTGAACTATCTGGATGCCCAGGATGCAATCACATTAGCAGAAATAAAAAATCAGACAAACTAGCTAGATTTGGTCTAGCCCAAGGCTCACTGTGATATGCCAAAACAATCCAAGACGACCAGAGCAATTCCAAACAGCCAATAGCCTTAAAAGTCTCTTCTAAATCAGTACCCATGACATGACCTGTAAGGCAAACACTCAGAAAAACTTACCGGACATACTTAATGTGTTACTGCCCACGTATCAGAAGACTCTGTCGGAGCTTAAGATGAGGTTCTGCAGCAAATCCTTATGGACAAAGTGAATGTTCGAAACAGAACCACAGCAAATAACCGAACATAAGTACAATGAGTAAGTATCGCAGCCGATAGCTAGTCTGTTGATAACCACTCAACCTACATGGGGTGTCATGACCAGAGTTCCCACAAAAGCTGAGGTAAAAGTCTAAACAACCCCGACCTGAAATCTTCCAAGGACAGCGAGATATCTGAGAGCAATTTTATTTCAATCTATCTATAACCTTGAAGGAGAGCACTGATGATCGCGTTAAGAAGGCATGCGAAGCCTTCTACTCATGTAGAGGGGCGTTCAGTAATACCTGGACCTTAAACCGAGTATTATATGGCTCGGGCGCGGTGGCTCAGGGGTTAAGTTCTCGATTCTGACCAAGATCCAGAGAGCAGCCTGCAGCGGAATAACCCTGTGGCAATGAAGACCACGCTAAATGATGCTACGAAGAGTATGAGAAAAGTGTGACTATGGTCATCGGCACCCTATCGTCAGGCTTCCATCTTATTTGGATGAAATGCTGCGAAGCACACAGAAACTGTTTGTATGACTCAGATACTAGTCTTTGGTAGTAGATTTACTACCAGAATTCCTGACATAAACGACTGGATAAGCCGCCACTAGGAAAGATGAACTGGCCTTCTACGGGAACTAGGATTTACTGTGCATTTCAAGCAGAGATCTCAGACAATATCGTTAGATAGGTCACTACTGAACCAGGCAGCCGTTAAGGCTCTGGAATCAGTGGTAGTCATAGCAAGACTAGTAAAGCTCTGCAAGCACCTAAGTTCGACAAACGACAATCAATATTCCAGACAATGATAGAGCGAATGACATGCAAGGAAGGGCAGATATCTTTCCCAAATATCTTCCATCCTTTCTATGCTTTCCCTGTGGTAAGGATTGCGGTCAGCACTCTAATTAGGATAATTTACGCAATAGCCACAAGTGGAACAAATATGAGCTGCTTAGATCCACTTGGACACACACTTCTGCGAGAACGATTTGACTATTCTTCGATAAAAAAAATAGTAGAGTTTCACGATGCATACTACCGCCGTTTGAAGACAAAATTGAAATGTTTTTTTATTGCCGACAGAAGATTGAGGACTTGTGTACATAAAATTGACCTGGAAGAATTCATGTGGATTTCTTTACAGATTCACTGGGTAATCGAAGTGGACGCGATACACCCACCAGTGACTGACTTCATTAGGACACCTATTTCTCCAACCTAACCTGAGTTTTAGACAAAACTTGAGAGACACTTTCAAAGTTACAGATATTCGCGAAAAGTTAACTGAAAAGATGATAAGGAGATACGAACGTGTGATGATGAAAACCTTGAGCAACGTGACTACAGGCACTATCAACATGAAAGTCTAGGTCCTGTCTAAACAAAATTGGCAAAAAGGTGATGGAAAAGAAGATGAAACTCAGATTAACTGAGACAAGTCACATACAGTGGTGGTCATTGAAATAGAGCCATCTATCTGCAACTAGGAAAAACCTACATTTTTCGAATTTCTTCTTAGTTTTTGGTGTCGCCGTCTGGCGGACAGATTCTGTACATTGTTAACATATGCAAGCATAAACATTTACCGCTATATCGTTTGTCAGCTGTGTGGAAAAATGAATTTTTATGTTAAAGTGTCAATTTGGTGTGGTCAGAAAAATAGAGCCAGAAGTGATTTTAGATTTTTGCTAACTACAAAGTGTTCTAAAAACGTTTCGTATCAAGTCAATTCAAAAGGTAATTAAGAAATCTACTTCAGCAATTTAAGTTTGCTTTATTTTCGAAACAAATTTTAATAGCTATGGGTCGAAAAAGTCATTGTACTTCTACTGAGCGAGCAAAGATTTTGGTATTGCGAAATGAAGGCAAATCTCAACGGCAAATAGCTAAAATCATCGGGAGGACCAAAAAGATGGTGGAAAATGTCTTTAAAGCAAAGGAGAGTGTGGAAAATCGAGGTGCAAAGCGGAAAACCACACTGCAAGTCTATCGAAGAATTGTTCGTGCCGCGAAATCAGATCCCTTTAAGTCTTCTCACAACATAAAAACAGAGCTTGATCTTTCAATAAGTGAAAGAACAGGAGTCTAACCTCAATGGTAGAGTGGCGAGAAAGGTTCCACTCCTATGTAAACGACACGTCAAGGCGCGTTTACAATTTGCAAATGACCACCTCCAATGGACAGGGCCAGAAGCAAATAAAAAGTGGAGAAATGTTTTATGGAGTGATGAAACAAAGATAAATTTAATCGGGTCTGATGACAGAAAATACGTGAGACGTCCTCCGAATCAAGAATTTTCACCGAAATACACAAAAAAATGTGTAAAACATGGAGGTGGAAACATCAAGCTTTGGGGATCATTCTCCTGGTATGGGATTGGTCCAATATACTGGATAAAGGAAAATATGGACCAGCATGAATATGTCAACATTCTTGAGACTGTGATGTTGCCTTATGCCGAGGAGAACATGCCTTTAAGATGGACATTTCAACAGGATAATGATCCAAAACATACTTCGAGAAAGGTAAAGAAGTTCTTCGAGGATCATAACCTGACTGTAATGTCTTGGCCAGCTCAATCACTCGACCTAAATCCGATTGAGAACTTATGGCAAGAACTCAAGACCGTAATTGGCAAGCATCACAGCAACGCGGCAGAATTGTGGGACGTTGTGCAAAAAGAATGGTCAGATATTTCCATCCAGCAATGTCAGTCTTTAATTGACTCAATGCCGAGACGTTGTGAAGCAGTCATCAAAAATAAAGGTTTTGCAACCAAATATTGATTATTAGCTCCCAACAAAACTTTTCACGCGAAGTTATTGCCCATGATATATCAAAAAGGTAAACTGGCTCTATTTCATTGACCATCCTACTTTTCTAATTTTTCTTATTTTCAGGTCACTTTTTCGTCTATCAATTACTCTTCCTTTCTAATTAAATAAAGTACATTATATTTAAGTTTTGCTGCAGTATGGTTTTTGTAGAATGTAAGGGTAAGACAGAATGGCTCTATTTCAATGACCACCACTGTATGTAATTCAATGCAGATGAATCAGTGTTACGATCCGAAGAAAACTTGCCAGCACTCGGTACATGAACTGCAAATTAATATAATTTTCTAAGGATAAAGCTCAGTGTCGTTTCAAGTTCAATAATATGACAGAGACACAAGTCAAGAAGTCATTCACTCTGGCCTTGAGGAACAGACAAAAACAAATGTTTCCAATCAGAAGCAGACAATGGTGATGACAGATTGCAAAATCGGTTCTGTTATACCCTCATTATGATACCGTAGTTATAAGAAATGATTATGCCAAGCAAATAACACCTCTAATGGCTTTTACTTCTCTCCAAACAACCCATCTATCTGTCTGTCTACTGTTTTAGCTTTATAAACATTTAATTCGCTTTATCTCTTTCAAAAAAGTTAACCTAACCAAAGAGCATTATTTAAAAGACTGTTTTTTTGTTTTCTCAGTCCCAACTAATTATTAGTCATTTTGGAAACTTCCTCCACCAGATATATCCACTAAACTACCCCAAAACAATTAATTACTATAAAATCAAAACACATACCTAACTTGTGAACACCTCCTCCTTCTCATCTCTGTACTAGCAACCTTTCCGGTTTCTCTTTTTCCACATCCAATCGTTCTCTTATCCCCAAAAAACAAAACAAAGAACAGAAAGTTGAAAATTAAAACCTCCACCCACATTCGTTTTAACTGGAATCAACAACAATCAACCCTAATGAATGAAAGACAAGCGGTCGCTTTAGGGTTAATTTACAACACAAACATTCATTCTAAGGGCATTGAAATCCCTACACACACACACACACACACACACTGACTGAACCCATGTTACAGGGTGAAAAAAAAGAAAAACAGGAAACAGAAACCCTTTCCGTCAATCTTTTCCACAACACGAGGGACTGAGAAAGGAATCAAAACGATATAACGCTCTCTCAGCCCCTAAACAAATCCATTTCTTCCTCCCGTCGCCTATCAACGTCGCTGACAACGATTAATTACGAAATTTTCTACACATCCAGACAAACACATACACAGCACCACGTATCCTATTAGACAATTTGCAAATCCAAAGAATAGCTAAAGGTTCCAATTAATCCTTGTCATCCACTTGGTAATCTACTACATGTCCCATCCCTGAGTAGGGGTGCTTTTTTTGCGTTCTAGCCTTTTTGAAATGGTATCATGTACATAAGTAGTGTCACACGAAGGAGTCTTCCCCGACATAAAAGTGAGGAATTCTTGTAGACGTCAAGAGCAAAAAAAAACGTCTCAAACGCGGAAATGAATTTACCACGAGTACGAGTATCTATAAAGGCGGGCCGGTTGAGTAGCTTACCAATAGTGAAAGGTTGAGAGGCAGCGGCAGCGGCGTCGTCATTAAGAAACTTCTACTGTCAGTCAAAAGGGTCGTCTCCTCCGTATACGTTAAGTTTAATATTTACAAAACCTATAAAGTCATCGCATCGTTGTCGTCGTGTGGGTAGTTGCGGTTGAAGTTAGTTGAGGTTTTAACCTCTATTTACGATATTCAAGCGTTCACCTCGACTCGGAAGTTCTTTCTGCATTCATTTTCAGCTCAAATCTGTTGGGTAATCGTATATATGCCACGTGAGGGTCTGTACTGGGACTTGTCGCAGTGTGTCGAACAAGAGAGAGTACGAAAGGGTATATGAGCGGAATTTTCTTGATAACACTTTGGACAGAACTGACACTACCGAGGTTGAGTTCAAGGAAGCCACCCAAGGAGTCCATCAAGGATCCTAGTAAGTTTGCCGCCGTTTCAGCCACAGTTGCTGCTGAAGCTACTCTAGCAGCTGCCGTTAAGCAGGAATCCCAAGAGGAAGAAGACGATGACAAGGTTTATGTCGAATGCATCTATGAAGCTTAAGAATCCGATTATAATGTCGATAAATTCAGACAAGAAATAAAGATTGATGTTGATCCGATGTTGACCCATGAGATGCGCAAAATTTGTTCAAGTTATCTCTGGATGGTGTGAATGACAGGCCCTTTCCACGGGTTCCATAGCTTGTTATCAGTGACGTACGCTTCTATGTTTTGCAACGCTTGAAGGTGTAGACAAAAGGAGTTGATCTAGCAATCAACAAAGCTAAAACCAAGTAACTAAAGGTAAGACAAGTCACGAAATGGTAGCCTATTACTGTTGAAATACTATTTTTTAACTCAGATACTTCAAAAACAACTATATATGCTGCAGAATCAGATGCTTAGAACTCGGAATTCAAGTTTAGACAATGAGATTAAAAGCAACCAAACCCTTAGATACTTTTAGTTTTGCCAATTCGTTCGACAATCTCGTAGAAGAATTAATAAGTTTGCCTTTCCAACAGTGCTCGCGAAAAGTCCAATGCTTCATCCGTTATCAAGAATTAGTTATTGAGGCTATCAACCCACATCAAGAAGTCTTTATTTCTAAGGCGGCCTAACGAAGCTTTAAGATCTTGAATATTTAAAAATAGATACGAAGTATAAAATACATGCACAACCCAAGTATCCGAAAATATTTCTTAAATGGTTAGGGTTTCAATGAGCGGTCATCCTCAGACTACCAATTCACCCAATTTGGTCTTGACGATATTCTATGCTAGAAATGGGCCTCCAAAGTTACCTCCGTGAATCTACCTCTAGATCATAATAATGACACAGATAAAGATACTTTGTTTTGTGGTCGTGGGTTCTGGTCTCGCGTTGGGCGCCATTATTGACATCCCCGTCTGACACCAACAACGGAAAAAAGCGTCTCCGTGCCCCTGTCTTTCTTAGCTGCACCAAAGTTGCTTTCATTGTCAAAATATTACGAGCACTGTGGAACTGCTCTATTCTCGATGGTACGTTCCAGAAACAAATCATTAAGCTGCAAAGAGTATACTATGGTTGATGAAGCTTTCAACAACTGGTTTAGACTTTGGCTATTCACCTGTTCAATTACCCTACTCAAAAAGCTTGTCGGTACCTCTGCTCAAAGGTTTGTCTAAAAGGGCACTCTGCAATGGTTTGACTTGAAACAGAATGTCTTCTTCAAGCTCTACAGAAACATTTTTGGCAGTCGGATAGCAGACAGCACACACGTTTGACTAAAGCCAGACTAGAACAGCTGAAAACGCAAAACAGACTTCTCAAAATTAAGTAATTTTTCACCACTTATGTCGAGCACAACTCTAGTTGAAGACAAATTCCTACAACAGTTATCAAAGAGAAATTCGAAGAAATATTTTGCGACATCATACAGAGTCGATTGGTGCTCAACGGTAGGACCCGACCAAAACCACGTTGGTATCTTTCATCAGGAAAATATACTCAAAACATATACTACCGATCCTATTAGAAGGGTTACAGTTAACTCACAACGCTAGCATATTACTTCTGTAGCAGCCAAAGCCACAGGAACAACCTGGGAATGCAACCCAAACGCACTGAGGTTAGAACCGACATCTAGGTAATATTACAATGTACCGCCCTACAAAATGCTTGAAATGATCGTTAAGTAGATGGAGAAAGCCGGGCGCCATTATTCTGCTCATTGTGAGAGCACCGGAAACTGCCGTTTGCGCAGGGATGCTGAAAGAATCCCGGCCCACCAACTCAACGAATATGGAGTACTGTTTTACAAAAGAATGGACTACCTGAGGGCCTATAGATATATAATACCATTGATAGATTCACTCCATGCACCAAGGCAGTAGGACTAGACGAGATACACTGGATTCGAGTATCTCATTCGGTTAAGCACAATGCATAGTGCACTTGCACCAACCAAACCTATCTATTCATCTAGGGTCAAATAGTATCCACGGAAGTCCAGTCATTATCAGCTCCAACTGGTTCGTAGGGTCGAATCGTAAATTCAAAGATCCTTACGGATTTACAATGGATCTACTTCTGATATAAGTTTGCCTATCTGTACAGACAGCCACTCGAACCTTACCTTATCTCGTTGAATCATCTGTATTTTTACAGGCTTCATTTTTCACTGGATTTAGGATACTAAATACGTCTCTATGAACACAACCCTCACTGTCCATTGAAAGAGCAGAAAATGTGCAAACATACAGCAGTGGAAAGCCATAAAAAAAGAAACTTCTTGTCGAACTCATTGTACACTCATGCATATGCACTTTTTTCATCTCCACTTAAAACTGAATTTTTTGGGAATTCTAAGGAAAAAAAACTTTTCCATTCCCACAATGCAACACCCTCCAGCCCAAAAAATCTGAATAAAAGGTTAGAAAAGCAAATACCGCCTACGACCATTCAATTCCTCATCCCTAAGTTCAAAGTGCATATCTCGAATTTCCTTCGAAGTACAAACATATTTATCTTGGTCCCATAATTGAGCTCAAGCATCCCGGTCGAGTCTGCTCTTCAATAGCACGCTGCTCCTCAACTACGTCAACTATGACACAGGGAGATGCTGCAGCCACCAGAAGCAAGTTGTCGTCGTCGTCGTCGTCGTCGTCGTCATTGCGGGCTATACAATAAGTTTTAGTGCGATATCCAATTCAATGCATACACCCACACACACCCAGATATATAGAGTAGTCCCTCTATCATTCAAAAAAATGCAAACTTTATCCTCATTATTATTTACCAGAAATTTCGCTTCGGATTTTTTGAATGCATGTTGACATGGCCGCCAGTCAAACCATCTGTGTGTGCGTGTGTTAGTACGAGACTCACTCCCTTCCGTATACCTACCCCCAGCTAGGGCTCTTAAGAGCAGATTAAATTAAAGTCACAATAAGGACATGAAAGTGCTCGCAATTATCTCGAGAGTACACTTGAACGAGTGAACGAACGATGACAGAACGAGGCACATATACACGTACATACAGACAGAGGCGGTGGGGGGTGGAGGAAAAAAAAATTAATTTCCATCTGCAAATCCAGCGGAAAAGTGCTTTTGTCGGAGGCAGGCGCTTCATTAACACCACCGCCACCACTCTATACACCATACCATCGTACCTCGTCATTCTCATCTGAAGGATGTGTGTCTTGAGAGAGATTGACGCACAGAGTGAAGAATTATGGTCAATTAAAAATGTGCTCTCTACGCTTTGTGTCGCTCTTGCGCGTTCTGATTTTGAGAGTCCCCCTGAAACTGGTGGTTGGTGACATCTTTTGATGGTGGCTCCTCAGAAACAAAAAAAAAGCTATGACAGGCATTTACATTAGGTATCCTTGTCGCTTTGGCTTTTACGAGGAGCATTTCCCTCATGAGGTTGACTTTTGGTATTTGGTTCGCCTTTTTATTGCCGTGCTTCAATGCCATCACACACCGCCATAAACATCAAACAAACCTTGTGTGTGTGTGTGTGTGTGTATGTGCCATGGTTTTGGCTTTGTTTCACTGTTTTATTAGGATGTCCTTGTTCCCTGTCATTTTGTCGTAGTTCTTGTTGTTTAATATGTGTGACTTTGTGGTTTATTGTTTTGTTGGAAATTTTCCAGTGTTTATCGCCGTCGATTTAACGGTAATGAAAAACCAAAGACGATGTGCATAGATTGAGGGGAGACATTCTCCTTTCAATAATCGCAGGATTGAGGATTTATATTCACTTTGTACGGTCATCAGTGTGTCATAAGACGGATGCGTCATAAATTTAGGATCATGGTTTGCATCATTGAAGGATTTCAAAGAGTGTTTATAGAAGATAGGAAGACTGTCATGGGTCATGTTATTGAAGCAAAGCATTGTTCCGTGATTACAAGACAACCAGAACCGGGAAAACTTAGCCTAATAATGCTTCATCAGTCAGGTACTTGCTTTTGAGGACCTGTCTAGACAAATTGTAAAAATCCATCAAATGGGTCCCTTATTACTTTCATTTCAAGGTTTCTGGGATCATAAAACTAGGTAACTGACTGTTGGACTGTCATGTCATGTACGCAACCCTAGCTTTACCTACTTATGTTGTACTTAGACCAAAATTTCAAATGCATGCTCTAACAAGAAGCATAGGTAATATTTATTATTCTAGGACCGATGGGTGGCACCGTACGACTCTAACGAAAACTACAACTATTACGCCTCGGATAAGAAATAATTTTTTCCTTCGGATTCTTCCAACGCTACAGTCAGCTCTAGTGTAACATGGCACGACCTCATATCCATCATCGCAAAATTCGCATCTATAAGGTTAAGCTACCTGTTTAGAGAAAAAGAGATGCTTTTCAGGGAAGAAGATACTTCTTCTGCACAAATCACAAAGTTAGACCGCGGCGAACAGTACCCCGTTCTCACGTATGGAGTGCGACCCTAAAATATTCTCTTCATCTACTCAGCAGCATACATAGACAAACAATTTTAATAGATGATCCCGCACTAACATCCTCTGTCCAATCGTTGGTTCAATGAAGGCTGGCACTAGACCTGTCTTTTCTACAGATACTACCATCGAAGACGTTCTGAAGACCTCAATAGAATGATCCCTAAAAACGCGACATATGAGCGTTCAAACAAACAGTGAAAGAGCGAAATAAGGTGGATAGATGCGGGTGACTTAGAATCTCCATCGCTACCTTAATCTGCTCGGAAATAGCATGCGGAAGTGCAGAAGTGAGTCTGGTCCAGTTCTACCTGTAACTCCAGGCAAACACACAAGCCGCATGTCTTGAAAGAATTTGAACGACCAGATGTTGACGACCAAATTTAGTACAAGATTAAGGAAAGTTACCATGATTCGGTGTTATAGTGGAGACACACTGCTGGTATTGATACCATGGTATAGCAATACTACGTTCTATACCACATGTCTGTCACTGCAATACTACGTAATAGTATACCATGAAATATACCTAGTATTGAGATTCGCAATTTTTTGCTGGTATACCACCATCTTACTGATTGCAGCGCCAATTTCTATCTATTGGCTAGTCTCCGTAGCTTCTTTGACAATTCTTAGGTATGCACTTTCGTTTTTAAGTATTTGAATTTTCTTTATTTTCATCATTTGGCACAAAAGTGAATCATTTTTATTCATCCTGTCTCGAATTTTCTATTTTTATTTGTTATTGCATACAACACAAACGTCAAAGTATACTACTTAACGCCAAAGTCACCGAATACTACGAAATGCAGTCTATCAGGGGTCGTAGTATTCACTATACCATGGTATTCGTACCATGGTATCAATACCAGCAGTCTGTCTCCACTATTACCCACCGACGGAACCAGCGACGGAACTAAGTACTGTTCCCAATTTACGACCTAATGGAAACACCATCATTTTGATGGGAGATCTCAATACCAAAATAGGCAATAACAGCGAAGAGCTAGAACATGTTATTGGAAGACATGGCCGTGGTGTAGTGGTAACATCATCGCTTGTCATGCTTTTGGTTCACGGTTCAAATCCTGATGTCAAGAATCATCTATTTATTACGCATGAAATAAAGAAGTCGATCTATTGCGAAAACTAAGTCAACTCAACTGCGAAGGCATAACACTGGCAGTAGAGTGGTCATAAGACTGAAAATGCAACTTGATCGTTATAATGACATCAGGTGGACGGAAAAAAATACTGTGAATCATGAGCAACGACAAAAGCAAAACAAACAAGCTCCCCAGTTATCTGGACGCTACCCCTGGAGTTTTACAGAAACTTAATACCATCTGAGTTTCTTTCTCTCACTCTCTCTTCTTCATAACGCCCGTGTCCCGTAGTAGTATAAGAGTATTCATATCCTCTTTGGCGCGCATAAAAAAAAAATATATAACGATGAAAGGTTTGTGGATTTCTGCAACACAGGCCGCCTAGTCATAGGTATGTAGCACCATGTATGAGCAGAAGGCCCGACATCAGTTGGGTGTCGACTAATCTGCAGCGAAGTTCCAAACAAACGACAGTTAGGAATTGTCTCTTAGATCTCCCAACCGAGCTGACATCGGAATGGGACGAGACCATCACCTAATGGTAACTTATACCACTTTCGTACAGCAACCATCCGAACAAGCGGACTCACAGAAGATACCAGCGAAGGGAGGCAAATCGACATCTGCTCGGACAACAAAGCAGCAATTAGCGCGATTACAAACCCCATGTCGAAATCACGACTAATAAGGGAGTGCAAAACTAAACTGAACTTACTTGCCAGACGCAATAGAGAACGTCTTACATGGGTACCGGGGAATGAAGGTGTACCGGGTAACGAAAAGGCAGACGAACTAGCAAGGAAAGGAGCGGGCAACACATAACTGAACCCGGATTATACAATAGGGGTCCCTCTGACAACTATTAAAACAATAATCAAAGAAAAGATACGACACGAGTTCAATAACTACTGGACGAATCTAGATACGTGCAAAGTGGCTAGATCTGTAATAACAAAATCGAGTAACAACACAGCAAAAAGAGCTCTCAACAAATATTCGTTCAGACTCGGGATAGCTGATACAACAATCTGTGCCAGACATTTCCTCTGCCACTGCTCTGCTACAGCGAGGTTAAGACTGAAAATTCTGGGATCTCCAAGGATTCCGGATATTACACACCTCAGTAAGAAAGGAATCAGGGATATATTGAAGTTCGCCAGAAGAACACTACGATTCCCCGATCACTATACGATATAGTTTCCCGTTGATACTCCCCATGATCCCAATACCTAAATCCTCTCAACGCATAATTCCCAAAGCACAGCACTATTCCTTACAGTTCCATAGACGAGTGGAACACAACGGGCCAAATGGAGGCCTAAGCGAAAACATACCGCTCTGGGAAGCCAGGTGTGACACCAACAGTAGTGTGAAAATATGTTAGGGGCCATCTAACTCAAAGAATTTCATTAACGTGCTGGCTAAATGAACTGATGCTACAGCAGAACAGTTTACAGAGTAACCAAGGTGCTCAAGGTGGTCATAGCTTGCGTCAACACCCTGTAAAGAATTTGGATAATTCTCTGTTCATTTCGGATGAGGATCAGCATTTTTCCATCCACTTTCGCTATGAACTATCCAATGCCCAAAACTCTAAGGATTCACAATGAACCTCCCAACAAGAACGAGATCATTAATACAATGCACGACTTGACTGGATTTCCGGGAAGCTCTGCAAAGCTTCGTCAAAAATATCGACAAAACTTCGCCAACAACATCAGCCCTCATAGAAAAGACTTGGGAGACTGAGACGTTCCCTGACGAATGGAGAAAAGAAATGATTGTCAAGCTTTACCTGCGTTCTTCCTGAAATCAAAAAAGTAGGTAACTTTCGAACACATTAAGGAATACGTGGGTCCTTCTGCGTTGACCACATCAGCGAATTTCAGATCATGATCCAACTTGCTTTTATGGACTTCGTGAAGGCGTTCGATAACGTAAGCAAACAGTTCATATGACGTGCCTTAGGCAAACTAGTGGCAATTATCAAGGCAAGCTAACAAGGCGCGAGAAATTTAAGATTCGAAGCAATAAGAGCGAAGCGAAGAGCAAGTAGGCAAGACGTGGCCTCGGTGACCGCAAAGATAAGGGTGGCCGTGGTGTAGTGGTAACATCAACGCTTGTCACGCTGCTGGTTCACGGTTCAAATCCTGATGTCAAGAATCATCTTATTTATTTCGCATGAAACAAATAAAAAAGTCGATCAACTGCGAAAGCTAAGTCAACTCTACTGCGAAGGCATAACACTGGTAGTAGTGGTCATATGACTGAAAATGCAACTTGATCGTGATGATGACATCAGGTGGACGGAAAAAAATACTGTGAATCATGAGCAACTACAAAAGAAAAACAAACAAGCTCCCCAGTTATCTGGACGCTACCCCTGGAGTTTTACAGAGAACGTCTTACATGGGTACCGGGGCATGAAGGTGTACCGGGTAACGAAAAGGCAGACGAACTAGCAAGGAAAGGAGCGGGCAACACAGAACCGAACCCGGATTATACAATAGGGGTCCCTCTGGCAACTATTAAAACAATAATCAATGAAAAGATACGACAGGAGTTCAATAACTACTGGACGAATCTAGATACGTGCAAAGTGGCTAGATCTGTAATAACAAAATCGAGTAACAACACAGCAAAAAGAGCTCTTAACTCAAGCAGAACACAATTGAGATTGGTGGTGGGACTTTTAACAGGGCACATCAATCTCAACAAATATTCGTTCAGACTCGGGATAGCTGATACAACAATATGTGCCAGACATTTCCTCTGCCACTGCTCTGCTACAGCGAGGTTAAGACTGAAAATTCTGGGATCTCCAAGGATTCCGGATATTACACACCTCAGTAAGAAAGGAATCAGGGATATATTGAAGTTCGCCAGAAGAACACTACGATTCCCCGATCACTATACGATATAGTTTCCCGTTGATACTCCCCATGATCCCAATACCTAAATCCTCTCAACGCATAATTCCCAACGCACAGCACTATTCCTTACAGTTCCATAGACGAGTGGAACACAACGGGCCAAATGGAGGCCTAAGCGAAAACATACCGCTCTGGGAAGCCAGGTGTGACACCAACAGTAGTGTGAAAATATGTTAGGGGCCATCTAACTCAAAGAATTTCATTAACGTGCTGGCTAAATGAACTGATGCTACAGCAGAACAGTTTACAGAGTAACCAAGGTGCTCAAGGTGGTCATAGCTTGCGTCAACACCCTGTAAAGAATTTGGATAATTCTCTGTTCATTTCGGATGAGGATCAGCATTTTTCCATCCACTTTCGCTATGAACTATCCAATGCCCAAAACTCTAAGGATTCACAATGAACCTCCCAACAAGAACGAGATCATTAATACAATGCACGACTTGACTGGATTTCCGGGAAGCTCTGCAAAGCTTCGTCAAAAATATCGACAAAACTTCGCCAACAACATCAGCCCTCATAGAAAAGACTTGGGAGACTGAGACGTTCCCTGACGAATGGAGAAAAGAAATGATTGTCAAGCTTTACCTGCGTTCTTCCTGAAATCAAAAAAGTAGGTAACTTTCGAACACATTAAGGAATACGTGGGTCCTTCTGCGTTGACCACATCAGCGAATTTCAGATCATGATCCAACTTGCTTTTATGGACTTCGTGAAGGCGTTCGATAACGTAAGCAAACAGTTCATATGACGTGCCTTAGGCAAACTAGTGGCAATTATCAAGGCAAGCTAACAAGGCGCGAGAAATTTAAGATTCGAAGCGGTGTGCGACAAGGTTGTATACTATCGCCACTACTTTTCTGGTAAAGACCAGTATTGTTTTTCGGAGTGCTTTGTCGATGCGAAGTGCGGGAATCCGATAGACTGGAAGAGGCTACAGCACGAACAAATTCTGTAATTTCTAGCGAATTGTAAAAATGGAAATTCTTGGCATCGCTAATTAAACAAAATCTGCAAGGACAAGGACGGGAACTCCATAGTAGACACACAGTCAGTGTAAAACACAATGAAAGCCACAATCCTGTTGTCAAGCAGGCTGATCGTCTTAAATTGAACGATGACCATCATATTGCACAACCCGATCGAAACGAAGTCAAGGCTACTGCGTTAGACGGGATAAAAGTCAAATTATTTAAGTCTGTAGGAAATGACCTGTTAGGGAGCATGCCGATGATAGGAATCTTAGCACCATCTGCCCAAATCATATCAAAAGAGATCGCATCACCTACACCATTTACCGAGGTATAAGCATTCTGAACTTGAACCAGTGTGATGATAAAACCCTATTTAGACGAACTGATTTGGTCCCTATCAGTGCTGTTTTAGACCTGGAAAATCTAGAACCCACCAGATTCTGGAGTATATCCTAGAACGGGAAATTGACATCCACTACCAGTTCATTGATTTTAACGCAGCGTAAGACATCCTAAACAGGAATGAACTATGTCTAGTTTCGGTATTCTGGTTAAACCTGATAGTTTATGCAGGACGACAATGAAAAACGCTCACCGATACCTTCAACACCAGAGTTTTTGAGATATAGGACAGTTCGCTTTCGTGCAATTTTTACAATCTTGTACGAGAAAAAATAGTGCGAAACTTACATATCAACACAACAGGTACTATTTTGTATAAGTCAGTGCAGATACGTATATATTTGACTACCTGCGCCTTCGCAAGCATCGAATTAAAAGTGATCAAGACGCGTCTAGATATAAACGAGAATAAGACGAAGTACAGTGTATCAACAAATAACATCAGGATAGATAGACATCGATGTTGTCAACGAATTTGTGTTACACAATTTATTTCACTCTTGTTGAGTGGCAAAGCTCTACTAGGAAGAACTAAGCAGAGCTGCATGAAACTTTTATTATCCCAGCCCTATTATATGATGCAGACATATTCTTCGTACGAAGTACCTATGTGGTATGGTGTATGTATGTGGTACGGTCCTATTTACGTTTATGGAAGAAGATTCAATCTCGAACTATGCGGGTTGTACAGAAAGATACGCATTCAGCGTTTGAAGTGGCTAGAGCGAATGAACACTAGTGCTCTGTCTCAGAGAATTTCCGAATCCACCCCAGAGGAACTACGCAGAAAAGGTACTCAACCAACTTGCAGTACCTGCTGGCTAGAGAAGTTCATTGGTAAGGCCCGAATTCACCCCGGACTCCAGCGCCAGACAAGCTCCTGCTCGGAAAATTTTCGAATCGTCCCCAGATGGGCTACGCAGAAGAGGTAGGTCTAATCTTTGATGGCGTGCGCAAGTGGAAGTATACCTCAATCAACTTGCAGTATCTGCTGGCTAGAGAGGCTCATTAATAAGGCGCAAATACATCCCGGCTTCAAATTCACCCCAGAGGGACTACCCAGAAGAGGCAGGTCTAATCTTCAATGGAGTTTGCAAGTGGAAGGACAAACTCAACCAACTTGCAGTATATGCTAGCTAGAGACGCTCGTTAGCAAGACCCCGGACCCTAGCGCCATCCAAATTTCTCAGTACAAACCTGAAAAGAATAGTCCTATTATCCTACCTAAAGATACTTATTCTAGCGCAGTTCATCACCATAACACCCAAATGATACGAGTATCTCAGTTCCTTTGAGCTAATGATTCCCTAATCCCGTACTCCTTTGATTTATCTGAAATTTTTCATTGACCGCCTGCAAATTGCAACTGTTGGTGCTCCCTCTGTATTGTACGTGCGTAAATTGCAAAACATTCCATATGTATCTCTCCCTTCCAAATCCTAATAGGTTATGCACTTCATATCCAACAAAATGAGCAACCATTTTTCACAAAAGGAAATGAACACACTTCCTTCCTCATTCTACTCAGAAAAAGAAAACTCCCTTGAGAATGATTAGGGCCACATTCTATACATTTTTTTTTTTTTTTTTTGCGAACAAATTTTGGCCGACTTTAGGCACTTTTACTGCCGCCACATTTGAGACGAATGTAGAGTAATCGTAAAATTTCACCAAACAGCCACACATAGTAGGCATATAGCGCGCCCACCTACTTCCGTTCCCTAACGCACATCTCTAACTTTTAATAAAAAATTCCAAACGTGTCTGTGGCACTGTGTAACCACCATCAGTGCGCGCCAACCCCTCCGAGCGCGCGCAATAATCATAAAAGTTCATGCACCTTGTTCATTTTTGCCTGTCGCGTTTGTTTTCCTCCACCTAGTACTTTTCTTCCGTTTTTTTTTTTTTTTTTTTTTCGCCTTTCGTTGTGTCATAAATTTTATATATCCTTCGGGAGTCCTATGTGTGAGGGTGGAAGAGGATAAGATATAAAATATACCTATGAGATGCGTGCAACTCCCTAATGACATTGACTTGCCGTAGAGTGTTAGTTTTTTTTTTGCTCTTTTTTTTGTGCTTATTCCACTCGTATGACAGATCCTTTTTTCGTCCCTTTTTGTAGTGGCGAGCGTGTATCGCGCACGCAACATAACATAACTACCATGTGCTATTTAGTAATCGTGCCGCCAAAAGGACGACCTGAATTAAGGCTTTCAGTTGAGAGCCTCTGTGATTCACGTGTCATAATCTCCTATGGCGGCATACCTACAACAGTCACAGGAGATTTCTGTTTGTTTTCAGTGTGTGTATCCTTTTTCGTGTTCTGCATATTATGCCTTTGACCTTTCAGCTGCTTTGCTGGATGACGATGATGATGTGTGAAATGGCAAAACTAAACGTAGGGATGGTGGTACACGAACACTGCACAGGAGTAATAGAAATTGGATGAAGGACCTCGGTCCATTTTTATTTTATATGCAGGTATGTGTGTGTGTGTATTTGCGTAATGTAATTACACTAAAACCACACACACTCCCATCCATACATACATATGAGAGCCAACCGATGTAGTAATTTGAATAATGTATTTCTAGCTCCCTGGCCATGGGCGAGTAATTGCAAATACGCTGCTAACTTTATGGTGAGTGTATATGGAGAATGCGAAAAATTCAGGAGAAAAAGGATCTTTTTTTTTTGTGTGTTTTTCGTTCTTCTTTCGAATCCACTCTAATTCAATTGGACGATGTAACAAAGTGGTGGACATGCTATATGCATGAAGGGCTAGACCAGTTGTTGTTAGCTAGCACCATGCATAACACATAGGAAAGCAATGCGCCGCCATCAGGTCAGCACATATGAGGAGATGACACGTGGCATTCAGTTAGTTGCTTAATTTTCTGTTGCCCCCTGGTGTATCTATGAACCCATGGCCTTTGAGTTCGGTGTACGCCAGCGCTGGTGTGTACGTCATTCTTCCTGTACGAATGGGAATAATGAATGAGCTTGGACAAAAAAAAAAAAAAAGGTGAGCGCATTAGGGTTCGTTTTTATTAGTCAAGGGATGGATGTGGACAACAAAGGACTTTGTTGTTACCCTGCCGCTGCGAAAAGGGCTGGTGAATGCACACAAATGTTTGCATTTTGTGGTAAAGATGAATGCAATGCAATGGGAGGCAGGTTAATGTTGCAGGACGGGTAGTCCTTTCATCCCTATTCATGAAACAATTTGCAATCGAAAGAGGGTTTCATATCACATTTAACGTTACAACCTAGCGCAGGTCTTGGCCTCATCAAATATTTCTGTGTAGGTGTGCAGGTTTTCAGAAAGCACCCTTCAATTTCGGGTTGATTCAGGTCTTCATAATTCAAAAACCTTTATTAGAGGTGGGGACCATTTTACACATGGTATTTGCAATGTGGAACGTATGTGGAACGTAATGTTCGGAGTTACTAATTACTTAACATGTCCCTCATAATCAGAACGAAATAGCAAAACTAGCTTAATTCGACAAAAGTAGTAACGTCTTCAGTGTCGTCTGCCAAAATTTTTTCAAAAAATATAATAATTCCAAAAGAGTTGAGTGGAATTTTGTCCAAAGATGGGTAGAAGGCAGCACTTACACCACCGCCTGTCATTATAGAACTATTAAACTTAAGTTAGGTTAGGTTAGGTGGCAGGCAGGTACCACAAAGAGTAGCGGGAATACCATCACCAGAAACCCTTTTACTTTTAACCTTAAAAGGCTCTTGAAACTACACATATGGCTGACAATCTGTAAGGCCAGTCTGTAAGTTATAAGAATTGAGGAAATTGTGTGCGACTCGTCAGACAATCCTTCTACTTTACGATGACAACTGAAGTAAATTGCGACAAGGGTTCTACACGCGCTGCAATTTGCAAGGCCAGAGTAGGTCCATTGTCTATTGTGATACCATAGCATCTGGGGATTTGTCCCGTCGTATCTTAGAACTAACTGGAGCTTCTAATGAATCGATGGAGGTTCCTAACAATTGACTTAGCCAGTTCACCGAGGCTGTCGTAGAAGTAAGCTCCCAAGTGAAGCATTCTTTTGACTGAGAGAGCCGAACAAGTGCAGAGGGGATGGAGAGTTGTCTCCTCCTCCTCCTCCTCGTCCCTACAGCTTCTCCAAAAGTCGTCAGAGAAGAAGCCAAGCCTTTTATCGTGTCTTCCAATGAGACAGTGTCCCGTAATGACACAAATTGTTGCGCTGATGGTATGCTTCCTGGTAAGGGAGACCAACCACTTGGAGCGTATCTCATCCAGCTGAGGTCAAGTCTCCCAACTGAAGTTGGTCTCCTTATAGGATTTAGCTTAAGCAATTGCTTACATGTAGCGAGAAGCATGCCGAGATTCTCCTTTTCCGGTAAAATCTGCAAATTTGTGCCCTGCCTGGTAAGATCATCAGCCCTACAGTTCCCTGGAATATTCCTATGCCCCACTTCACATTAAGAGGCATAGCGAAGTTGGTACACCAATACAATCTGCTCTGGAAAACCCGAGCTATTATCTCAAATTCACGCCGCACGTAAAAGTTATAAAGTTACGCGGTCAAAACGCTCACAGACTGGTCCAATTTGTATTTATTTATTTCTATCGTTTAGGGTATTATTCAACGAATATTTTGTAACCGTAAATCATCATTGAACGTTTTCTCAAAGTGTGGGTACTACTGCCAACAACGATGCAACAGTGGATAGGTTTGTGTGGTGCTGGTATGCTCATAATAGGGGCGAGAGATTTGGTTTGCTTTTCTGGTTCATTCTTTTTCATCCGTTTATATGCGGTTGTATTTTATGTACCGAAAATGTGATACCGACATCATTCTCTTTGTAGTGAATGTTTAATTAGTTAAATCAATCCTGCACTTCCATACCTTGAAAGATTGTAAGTTACCCCAAAGCCACTAAAAACTTCTCAAAAATTGAAGAAAGGAGTGTAATTTTGATACAACTGCGACAACTTGCAGCATAATTTATGACTTTAATCAAAGTGGAGGTCTTTTCCACATTTAAGGCGAACGAAATGGCCAGAAGAAATCGCCGGAAACCTGAACACTGACGCGGTAACTTCAGTTTTTAAAAACGAGTAGCTATATACTCGTTTTCCAAATTTCGTTTTCTAATGGAACTGAACCCAGGCTGATAGAAAAAGAACAGTCTTCCTGATAAATGCCCTGCATCCGGGGCTTATACAATACTTCTATCCCCTCACAACTTGCCTTTCACCTGGATCACAGTCTTTTCTTCACCCCGCAGTTCGTTATTGGATGAGAATACAACAGATCCGAACTGTGGTCTAACAACCAATCATCCAAGAACTAGTTCGGTTACAACTTTTGGGCTGGAACACACTTGAGTGACCTGAAGAAATCCCAGGTTGTTTTCTCAAGGCGGACTTGATGGTTTCAATCCCTAGCAGGGCATATGTAGAGGAATTTCAGTATTACAGCCACATGCTGCAAAGTTGATCTGATATGGATGGACATTACAGTGATTAGCTGGTCATGAAAAGAGCATGTGAACTGATTGAACTGGTTTCTTAAGACACGAATAAGTTGAGATGGCCTAGATTTTCGCATCTATTAGTCCTGTGCGTGTTATATTTTTTTCACACGAATGAAAGTGGCCTTACTATTTATTGCCGTTTCCCAATGATAATTAAGAAACTTTTTTATGAGGATTTCACTCCCAGATGTTTGTCAGACGTTCGTGAGGAGTGGGACTTTTCGACGCTTCTGCGATTCAGACCTGAGACTCCAGTCCAGCTCAGTGGTCCACACACATAACCACTAAGCAAAGGGACCACATAGCTCAAAAGAGATGGTTTTCCTTTATAACTGTGGCAGTGAAAGCGTCAATAAATTGAATTCAGGAAATGATTTTCAACAGGCGAACATTGAGTGTTAGAATTGCACTTTTGATTTGCTTTCTGAGAATTCTCTTTCTCCAGATCTATTCGATGAAATTAAAAGTAATGAAATTCATAGCCATACCCGAGTATCCGCGTATCTAAAATAACAAAGAATTCGAAACCTCAGCTTCCTAGATTTGGGTATCCGGCTGGGACATCCGAGATTCAGATTCTGGTACCGTAATCCTGAATAGGGAAACTCAAACCCAGTATTTGTCGATTCGAATTCAGGATTTAGATTTGAATGAACGTTGAAAGCTATCTCTAGGATACGAGTATGTATTTTTTTGTATTGATTTTGGGAAAATGTTGCTTTCGAGTTTTTTGGATGTTTTTAGGGATCAGCTAATATCCCTTAAATTTCAGATCGAATGCCGGACCCGATTCAAATCGAATCTTTTTCAGATTTAAATCAGAAACTCCGGTGCGAATCCCAGATACGAGTAATCAGATATAAAATTCTGATCTGAGATTCGCTTAGATTCCAGATTCTAATAACCGAATAATTTCTACAGCTCAAGTTAAAACGACATTGGGGTCGTCAACTCGAATAACCAGCACTAAAACAACGATGGACTAATTGCGCTGAACTCTGATGCGACGGCATCGATAATTGAGCGACAGATGTCGTACATTAAGCCGATTTATGGCATATCCATTCAGCTGCCCCTTCATTGAGGTCACTGAAACATATGTCGAACTATAACGTAACCTAACCTATCATACCCCGTTGCAAAAAGGCCACCTACCCTCATCACACAGCATGAAACGAATTAAGATCTCATCTCTGATTGAAAAGTTATGTACATCCTATTCAATGATAAATGTCCTTCAGACCCTAATGTAATTAAATCCTGTATTCAGCCGATCCAACAAAAGGTACAACAACACCAACTATCATCAGTTCTCCACAGAATCCCTGCATCGACAGCGCAAAACAAGAGATGACGAGACCCCCCACTATGCGGCTTTATTGCTTTTCTTTCAAAAACAATTAACCACATCCATTGCGCTATTAAACAGAAAAACTCTCCTCCTACCGAGGGTGGCGGATGCAAAAGAACAACAAACCATAACAACAAGGAATGAGAGAAAAAAAATAATAATAATAATAATATGAAGTGAATTACGACACCGGGATTGGCAATGCTTCTCAATTGAATCGGGGACGAGGGCGCGAGGGACAACCCAATTGATGAATGCCAGAACAGAACAAACCCCCCATTCCCTTGGCGGATCAAGTGCTGGAAATAATGAAAAATCCATAAAGCTAGGATTTTCCATCTCCACTCTCCATGGCAACCACAATCACATGATGTACCCCAAATAAATCAATGGTTGCCGGCATCATGCAGAAGGATATACCACAGAAATTGATTATCGAAGGACGGACCATTGTGGGTGCCGCCGTGCAAAGGGCAAAGGGAGATCTCAGACTAACCATGGTTATCGTAATTGAATGTGGAAATGAATTAAGTGGGCTTTGGTGGGGGAGAATATACAAAAAAAAAAAAAAATTATTTTCCTATATCTCCTCGTACTCGTATATCCTTTTTATAAATTTTCCCCAACTCCCTGTATAGAAGCCATTAAGCGTTAACATTTTCTATGATAAACAACAAAATTGGAGAAAAACATATTGACACGTTGAGAAAATTAAATGAAAATCCCTTTCAAACGTCGTCAAATCAAAGTAAATATTTCGCCCCTCCCCCCACCCCTTTCTCAAAGGATACACTCTTATAATACGAATTGCTTCGAATTCAAATCAAAAGAACATAAAGCGCTTTTGCCGATTTCTTTTCAACACTGCACACATTCTCAGATGTTGACGCGGAATTATATTTCCCTTTGACGACATGGAAGGCTTTAAGGATACACCGCGCGATGGTTCTGTTTGTTAGTCGCCATTTTACTTCCACACAGAGCGTTGCTTCCTTTTTTTTTTTGTTATAACAAAGTCCTTTTTTCGTTTCTCTCTCGCTTTGTGTTTGTTCTAAATATCTTACACAAATCATAAAACACTAAAGCTTGGGCGGCGAAAACGCGAGCTCTCGAAATTGGAATGGGGTAGGGGGAGACAGGCGCGCTTTGCCGTTGAGTCCTTGTGTAAACTTTAATTTTCTTCTTAGCAAATGATTTATTGATTTCAATTTGTTTTTGTAGAGCGAGAAAAGAAAAGTCTGTTTGCTACTGTTGTCGTTCGTTGTCGATGCCGCGCATTTTCTCCATCTCCGCCCGCCTTTGAGAGTGAGTTAGTCAGTCAGAAGCAATTTGGTGGAAATGTGAAAATCAAATGAAATTTGCTGAAAGGATAAAGTCGAGTGGATGTGGGAGTGGTGGGGGGGCTGGGCTTGATGTATAAGAACGAAACAAGGAGGCCGAGGGCTAACTTTTCAAAATCAATATTGATGAAATTAATTTATTGTATTTAGATGGGATTGTTGCTAAGGGATGTTTGGTTATCAAGATTTGATTACTTCTCTGAGTGATGCTTCTCCATTGGTTTGGCTTCGATTGGGACGTGGTGGAGGTCACACACAATGAGTGGGCATGAATAGCACATTGTGCCTAACTTGAAGGATTGCGGATTAGAATGGACGCAATTATGAGGAAACAATATGGTATTAGGCATGGTTGGCATAGAAATGATGGATTTGTATTTGGTAGACTTCCAATGTTGGTTAGGGTACTACTTACAGTAAGTAATATCTGTTCAAACCTATTTCTGTCTTAGAGCTCCTCAATGCATTGTTTTCGAATACCAGTTGTCGGTTGGTCTGTGGCCCAGCGAACCACAATAGTAAAAAATCAAAATTGCTCTAAAACGTCTCGGATACGGACGGATTCTTTGTTGACGACCTTTGACTATCATAACACATGGTTTCTGGAACGTCAAGACCCTCCTCAAAACGCCAGATGCCACTACCTAGAGTGTGAGTTCGCGCGATACAACATAGACATCTTGGGGCTGAGTGAGATAAGATGGATCGATGCTGGGAAATACAAATGCCATGCTCTACTCTGGTAGACCAGCTGGGAGCGCGCAGAGGTCCAAAGTATGACTGATGCAGCACGAGAGAGCCTCATAGCCTGGAAACCACACAGTGAGCGGATAATGACGACTAGATTCCAGAGCAGAATAAGAAAAAAATTACCATCGTGCCGTGTTATTCTCCAATCGAAGACGCGACTGAGGATGATAAGAACAATTTCTATAGGCATTCAGGCTCCGTCTACAACCAAACGCCTAACAAGGACGTCGTAATGGTGATGTGGAATTTTAACGCCAAGATAGAAAGCGACAAAACTATGCTTAAACACGTAATAGGAGTTCGCGGTCTTGGAGACCGGAACGACAATGGTGAGCGGTTTGTGGACTTCTGCAATACCAACCGCCTAGTCACTGGAGGTACACTGTTTACACATAACACCTGCCACAAGATCAGTTGGGACTCAACTCACAGGCAGCCAGATCGATCACAATGCGATCAGTTGCCCAGACGTCCGATACAGACATGGAGCCGACATTAGACAAGAACGCGATCATCATTTTATGTTAACTTTTAAACGCCTTCACACTGCATCCGTCAACAGCAACCGCTTAAACTTGCTCAACATTACCAGGTTCAAGACCGAAAGGCTCAGGGATCCCCAAGTGCCAACCTCCGGCGAAGAACTTCATCAGAAAACGGGCCAAGAACCTATAGACATGACTGTACGAAGTAGAAAGTGGAAGTGGATGGGATACACACTACGGCGCGAAGACAGTTCCATAGCGAAATAGGCAAAACTGCGGGACGCCCTAGGCAAACATGGCACAGAACAGTGGAGAAGGCATCAAGCTCTTTGGCAATGAATGTTGGAAGCAGTTCAATCGGATTGCAGAACTCCGAAGAAGACGTTGTTGACGCCGAATGTTCCTCGAGGGATGAAGGGATTTTAGTAAGTTGTTCAAAAAACTTAAATTATCTATCTTTCTGAGGGGAACAAATCACAATCCGATTTCATACAGCAAACGTGCAGGAGCATTACAAGACCGAACAAAGCTCTACGAAGAGGAAAGAAGAGGCGACAGACTAAGGTCTTCCTCAGCAGAGTTATCCGCACTAGCGAGTCTGCACAAAACCATCGGTTCGTTTTTCCTGTAGACACCCGAGACCGAGTATGAAGACACATTCAAGGGCGGAACGCACGGAAGGAGTACGGCTTTAGCCAAAAGTATATGTGCAGTTGACCTGACCTTCTTAAAATAGATCGAAGACTATGGCCAGACAGAACTAGTCTTATAGAGACTTTCTCTCAAGAAGCACCTCCGAAACTATCCACCGAAGCTATTAATCTTGAAACCATTCACGATTGGAAGCGGAACGCAGAGTGATTTTCGGTAAACACCGGTGAAAGTGACCGCATAATATCCACTGGATGTATACGGCGATCATTAGACACGTATGGTCGAATGCTATTGACAAAAGCTATCTTAATATCAACACAAAGGTGCAATGATTAGCATTTACAGAAATAATAAGAGCACTGAGTTCAACACCGCAGGCAGGGTTAATCTTCTTTCCCTGTACATTAGATACCTGGCAGGCAAGAGCGTAAATTCGACATAAAGAATCAGACCTATGGAATAGGTCATACTATGCCAAGATTACAATAAGAACTACTCCATCCCTATACCTAAAAGAGTCACATACATCCTTATATCAGCGTCGCATCTCTATTCTAGAGTCAAATACCTATGCCAGAGTTACATTAGCAAATGAACAGGACACGTGGTAAGTTTCTGCTGGGTTCCCGGACAAGGTGATATAAAAGGGAATGAGATAGCAAGTGACCTGCCAAGGAACAGCACAACTGAATGAAAGAAGGAAAGAAGGAAAGAAGGATGAATAGCCCCGAGCGCTATCAGCTAAATAGCCAATAGACTAGGAATCAACTCTTTAGACGCCTGCAGGAGATGACATGAATGAGCAGGATATGGAGACCACCAAACACTTACTCTGCAACTGCCCAAAACAGTCGCCTTCGCGATATAGACTGTTTGGGGAACTATGTGAGCTTGCAGGAAATTTCACTGATAGACAAAATGCTATTTATTGGGAGCATGAACTTATCCGGGTCCAAAGCAATCCATCAACTAACAGTTGCTGATGATTTCAGCTTAGTTTTCAAATCAGCTTTAGAGTAAACTCGTGGAAATAATAAGGAAGTGTGCCTTATGCCAAGCCGATCAACTGGACAGAACAGCAGTCCAGAGGATGAAACAAAACATTCGAAAGAGTTAATAGAAATTAACTCATCTCCGATTCGATAGGAGCAACAGACTGGTAAACCGAACCATGGACAATTGGCTAGATTACTTAGGAGCAAGACTATCCACCTATTCGTTCCTTCACCAAGTTTTGTGTGATATGTCTTAAATAAAACAAGACTTTGAGCAGCGGGATGTCAACTTTGTCACAATTCATCAGCTATTTGTGTCACTGCACCACTGATTGTTTAGGCGAAACCTACTCCGCCATCTATTCCCTCTACCTAGCCAATCTCTTTCAAGTAATTTCCATTATAAACGTATTATACGCCCTTTTAATTTATGCGCAAGGTTTTAACAAATCAAATCGCTTGCAAAGTCATCTGCATCGAGCACTCTTAGTATCGAATAGACACAATAGATACACTCAAAAGATAATAACCAGAAAAAAAAAAAAAAAAAGAAAACCTCAAACAAATTACAGATACGCGCAGCCGTTCACGTTTTCAATTGTCGTTTCACAGAAAGACTACAAAGACCGTCCATTCGCTGACTTGTAGTCGTGGGCACGAACTTAATTTCCTCAAATTAATTTATTGGGTCCGCACCTTGGTACTGTAGTAAATCCATTTCTCAGCATATACCATTGAAATCCATTTAGTCCGTCGATAACTTGTGTGTTTGTAGGCATCTGTCTGAGCGGGGACAAAAGAATAATAAAATTCGAAACACTTGGGCGCGACGTCATTTCGGTTCATGTCCCATTGTAAATTCACATTGGTCAAGCAACTCATCGACAACTTTGACCGTATCGATATGGCAGGCCATCCACCCTTGGAATGATTCGATGACAGTTGAATTAATTTCTTCTCAAACTGCATCCAGATACATTTATCATACCATTATCTCGTACATTATGTGAACCTAATGACCCTTGAAACGGTCCATTACAGAGAGAGAGAGAGAGAAGAAAAAAAAACCAAGAAGTGAACCATGTCCAACAAGTCCATAACGATGAAGATAATGATAATGACAAAGCATATCATACTCAAGGCGCACAGGATATGCAAAAGGATGGAAAACTTTTGCATCCTCATCATCATCATCACGCTTGCTTTTCACTCAATTTTCAGGCTATCCATGCTGTAATTAGCTGTGGCCAGGGCAGAGACACACACAGAATGATAGAGAAAGAGAGACAAGCACAACGCTGCCACCATATCCTTAATAAGATCAGTCATCGTAATCAACTTTGCTTGGTCGGCTGGATTTAGTGTTCGGGATAGTTGCGCATTTCCATCGACCGAAAGAGGGAAAACTTTTTTACCAGCACATCCTGCATTTGGACGCTCTTCTAATGCTTACTGCTGCTGATGCAGTTTCGTCGAGAAAACAAGTTGACTCCTAATGACTTTGGTGGAGATGAGAGAGAGAAAATGGAAAACCAGAAACCGTGAAGCCAATTGCTTCTCTCTTCATGAAGAATAATGCAAAGATAAAGTAGAGTATATCCTTTGGTACAGATGATGTGAATTAAAGTAATTTACGAGGAATATTGTGGCATAAATCTACTTAAAAAGTATAAAAAAAAAAAGGATAAGTTTGAAGGGTTAAACTTTGTAGGGTGACAGGGGCTACAAATATGAATCGGCAGCTAGAATTTGCATATCCAACGTCTTTGTGATTACGTTCCACTTTCTAGCATTAAAAAGTTTCGCGTACCACTTGAGTAAAAAATTTACAAAATTGCGCTTCATTTCTGTGGCCTACATTTGTAGGGTGCATCACATATAGTACATTACTTTGACATATAGTTTGTAAATTTGAGAAATAATAAGGATATGCCCCCAAAAGTAAGTGATCGCCAAAGACAGCTAAGCCGATCTAGCCACGTCCGTCTGTCCGTATGTCACCACTTTTTGATGAAATTAAGTACACTATATTTTAAGAACCTGCAGCAGTGGAAGTGTAAATATTTTCAAAAACCGCCCATAGACACGCCCACTTTAAAAAAAAAAAGAATTTTTTTTCAATGTTTTTACTAGAAACTGAAAAATATCGCCTTAACAAAATATATAGGCGTTCACATTCTCTACAATTCGTTCATACATTGTATACTGTCACGCCCACTTTTTGGGGCCGTTAAAAAAAATATTTAGTTCCTTAAAACTATTTATGGTGAGGGATATGCCGTATTTCCTAAGAATCTCTAAATTTTAGTAACAACCATTTACAGCCACGCCCACTTTTCTCTAAGAAAAAGTAGTAACACCACCCACGTTATTATGCCGCCACGCCCACCTTATTATGAATGGGTCGGTAGATGAGGGATAGGATATCACACGATCCGTTCTATGATTTGTAAAGATCGAGAACTTTACTTCTTACTTATGTCCTATATCCCCTTGTGGGTCCTAGGGCCTCGACTACACCTACGCGCCATTGTGTACGGTTTCTGGCAATGTGTCTCAGCTCTCCCCAGCTTTTCCGCAACTGCCGTGCTTCCTTCTCGACTGCTCTGTGCCATGTTCTCCTTGGACCACCAGGTCTTCTGCCGTCCTGAGTTAAGGGGTTCCATTGCATAGCATGGTTCGCTATGGAGCTGTCACCCTTTCGGAGAGTGTGACCAATCCACTGCCACTTCCGTCGTTGGATGGTTGTGCCTACTGGTTCCTGACCCGTTCTCTCGTAAAGATGTTCTTTAGCGATACGATTGGGCCAGAAAATCCTTAAGATGTTGCGCAGGCACCTATTAACGAACGTTTGCAGCTGTCTGGTGATAGCGGTGGTCTCTCCACGTGCTGCATCCATATAACAGCACGGATTCAACGTTGGAGCGGAACAGTCTCAGCTTGGTGTTCAAACTGATTGCATTGCTTCGCCATATTTTGGACAACATCCCGAACGCGGACTTTGATTTGGCGATTCTGTTGGCTATATCCAGTTCGGTTCCACCATCGGTCGAGACAATACTCCCAAGATACTGGAAATCCTCTACTCTCTCTACCGGTTATCCAGCAATGCATATTTGAGCCGATGAGTTCGTTCCAAGGCAGATAATTTTAGTTTTTGCGTTTTTCCTTCTCCACATCTGCTGTCAATTGGTGGAGGTCCATAATTCTTTGAGAGAGTAAGCATACGTTATCAGCGTAGTCGAGATGTTTAAGTTGGGATGTAAGAGTCCATCGAATTCCTCCATTTCCCGTCGACAAAGCTGCACGAAGCACATCGCTAATCACCAATAGGAATAGTATTGGTGAAAGAATGCAGCCTTGTCTTACCCCACTTTGGATCTCAAATTCCTCAGACAACCTTCCTCTGTGCAGAACGTGACATTTGGACCCTTCGTAAGTAGCTTTGACAATAGCAATTAATTTATCAGGAATACCTCTCCGATCGAGAAGAATGCTAAAAACTTGTGTGACTCTGAGATTCATTAGTTGCTATTAAGCTGGCCATAGTCTTTGTTCTATTTCAACAGGAGTACCGTCATTGAACGAGTCGTGCTAGTCGGTATCATACGAGTATGAGGTCTGTTCCATAAGGCCACGTATTAGATTCCTGAAAATTTTCTATTTCAAAATTTTGATCAAACGTGACATTACTAAAATAGGAAAACTCAAACAAGTCTGTCTCTCAATTCTGTCTGCCTATCGGTCTGCAACTGCGACTGCGTTTAATTTGAAAGGAATATTGAAATAAAAAAAGCAAACGGAAAAGCCTCTTAATCAAAATCCGACGAAGCATCTTCAGGTATCCCTCAAGGCTCCTTACTGGGTCCAATTATTTTTTCGATCTATATAAACGACTTGAAACGTCAACCTCTCTGTGCGCGACTGTACGATTCTGCAGACAGATATTGAACGTTTAATGGTCTGCTACTCCGATAGTCACTTCCTTAGGACGTTTCCAAATGTGTAGTACTATCTTTCTCCAGAATGCATACCAACAATATTATATGACTATGCAACGTAAAATCACTACTCTTTGATAAAAAAAAAAAGCTTACCTTCGACTCTCGCTTTTCATCTATTTTCAAAAAAGCCTGTAAAATTATAGGAAGAGAAGTTTTGAATCATCTGATGGCAGAACCTAGATGTTAAAAGTAGCATGAAGCTTGCATTGCCTTTGGTATCTTGTCTCCAGTAGGGAAATCCTGTCAAATCTCCTTAAGCACTAAGTTGAGACTCTTCAAATCCAACGTTGAATCCGTACTATTGTACTAGAAAGTCTCGGCCAACATCACAAAAAAATTACACGATTTCATTAATCACTATCTGCGCTACACTCTAAGGATTCGCTGACCGCAAATTTTATCCAACCAGGAATTGTGGCGTATAAACGTCAGTCAGAAGCTGTTGGATGTCAAGAAAAGGCACCCAAAAATAGCGCTGGATTGATCACACACTGAGGAAGCCAAATGGGAACATCTTGGCAAAAGCAGCGACCCAGAGGAAAACGTGGTCAAAGCTGAAATATCTAGCTGCAGACCGAGAAAGATGGAAGAGATTTGTTGGCGCCCTATGGCCCACTCGGGGTTAAAGGAAACATGATGATGATGACAGATACCAGATATGAAACCAATATTTGTCGCTATAGGAGTAAATAAAAATCTTGTCAAGCTTTGCCAAGGATTGTTAAAGCGATCGCTTATGGAGATGACGTGGTCATGGAAGTTGGTGAGGATAAGCTAAGCAAGTGGCATTGCCGAAATCTACCCGTCTCCCAGAATCACACAGTAGTGGCTTAAGGACAGAATTACTCGAGACACGTGCGGCTTGTCGGATACTAAGACGCAAACCTACAGCCAAATGTATTTTCGTTGATAGTCAACCCGCCATCAAAACCCTACATTCGACTACATCATCCTTCAAGCTGGTGGAATGGTGTAGGAAGAAACTCGTGTAGTTAAACTGGCGATTAAAGGTCACTCTGTTTGGCCATGGTGTAGTGAGTAGTGTGTTTGCTTGTGATCCTAGCTGTGCAGGTTTCTATTTTGGTAGTCAAAGTTACCAATGGCATCCAGATGTCAAAATATAAGGTGCATCATTTGACACTTCCCGAACGTGTGGAAATTATTAAAAAATATTTTTGAAATTCCGGTTCAGTTTGTAAATACGCAACGTGAATTTCATCGTGAGGTCGGTCGTCATCATGGCTTCAGTGTGCAGGCAATTCATCGCACCGTGGAAAAGTTTGAGCATGAGTACACTCTTTTGGACCTTAAGCCACCAACCAGACAGAGATCGGTGCGAAGTGAAGAAATCATAGCCGCCGTAGCGACCAGTATTGAAGAAGACCAAGAACTGTCGATTCGACGCCGATCAGCTGAATTGAGCATCGCCAGAGAGTCAACCAGGCTTATTTTGAAATTGGATTTGGGTCTACATCCGTATAAGACTGTGCTGACGCAAAAATTGAAGCCGGACGATCATAGACAACGCGGTGAGCTCTCTAATTAAAGTAAAATAAATAAATATTTAGCGCAACAGCTCTTTAAGTGCCAGGGCCTAGCTTTTCGCTCTCTAATTGGGCGCTAGAAATGTTGGCCGGAGATCTGAATTTTGGCCAAAAAATCATCTTCTCGGACGAGGCCCATTTTTGGCTCAGCGGCTATGTCAACAAGCAAAATTGCCATTGTTGGAGCGACCACAATCCACAAGTGTTCGACCAAGCATCAATGCATCCACAAAGATTGACTGTTTGGTGCGGCATCATCGGACCTTATTTCTTTCGAATGAGGAAAAAGACACCGTTACCGTCAATGGTCCTCGGTATAGAGCGATGTTAACCGACTTTCAGTGACCAGAGCTCGACAACATCGGTATATCTGAGTTGTGGTTCCAACAAGACAACGCTACACGCCATACAAGCGACGCAACGCTCGAAATGGTGAAGGCGAAATTTGGCGACTAGGTTATCTTACGGCGAACGTTCATCAATTGGCCGCCGCGATCATGCGACTTGACACCCCTCGATTATTTTCTCTGGAGCTACGTCAAGTCCTTAGTCTACGATAACAAGACAACCAAATTGGACGAGCTCGAGGCCAGCATTGGAGACGCTATTGCCGGAATAGCGCTGCACATATTGGACCGAGTCATCAAAAATTGGACAGGCCGCTTGAAGCACCGCCAGCGAAGCCGAGGCGATCATTTAAATGATGTGTTCCATACATAATGGCATGAATGTAGCTTCAAAATGAAGCCAGAATCAATTTGATATCTCACACCGTTGTTGTATTATTTAAATTTCTTTTCCTATCGTTCTTATCTGGTCACCCTATACAATGGGCCGACAATCGAGTCAAAGTGCTTTCGAATTTTATAAAAAAAAAGTGGTCACTCTTCTCTGGGTTCCCCATCTGTGTCCGCGTTTCTGTGGAAGATTTTAAGACAAAAAATCCTTTGCGCACTAAAGGTCCATCAGTTTAGTTAACTGGGCCATATCCAAATAGGTGTCATCCACCTATAACTAGTCCGGGAAATAAGAACTTTAAAACAAGACCCGTGCAGAATATGACCAGACTGGGCATCTCCTTTAACATACAGATGTCCAGCACTATGTAGATATCGCACACTAGGCAAGCTGTTCTTCGACGACCTGAAAGAAATTTTCGAAAATAGAATTGGACAGATGATCTGTTTTTGACTTAGTGCAGCGATCGAACTAAGAACGCCTCCTGAAGGGGAGGCACAAAATTATCGACGTTTTTTCACCCATTTCACATTGATTCATTAGAAAAGATACAATTTTTTTTACGACGTCCAACTAATGCTCAAAAAAAACCTCAATTTTCTGCCAGTGATCCAATTTATGCACCCCCAAAACGCTCTTTATCTTTACCGCCTCACCTTGGTTTGTATACGAACCGCATAACGCCTCCTGTGACCACGGATACACACAACTTGAAAAGTAAATACCCAAGCCTGTATGACCTAAACAAACAGTGATAAATCATCGATTAGTAAGCAGGGTTTGTCGTTCGCGTTATATCTCCACCATAAATTTATTTATTTATTTTTTAAGTTCCTTTTTTTTTATGTGTCGCATTAAGTTATTAAAAATTTTATCGTCAAGCTCAGGTATGCCAGTGTGAGTGTGCATAACACAAACACAGAGAGGTATATCAATTTTGCCATAAATACTCGCGGCGACAAAAGAACATTTTCTCCACCATCGTCTTTGACGTTGTCGTCGTCGCCGGGCGCTGATTGCGCAATGAACTTTGTGAGTGTCTTATTAAGGTTGGCCCAATGTGGGGCCCCGTAATGGTGGGGAATAACTTTTGCAAAGATTATTGCTATCGGAATTAAAAAGAATCGAAAACAAAATAAAATACGAGTAAGAAGAAACAAGAATAAAAAAAGAAAATTAAAATGAGTTCTGAAGTCATTATACCTTCGTCACCTTTTCGCCTTGATACCGCGCGCCGGCCGGCAGTAAATACACTCACATGCCATGTGCGCCACCTAGTTTACTGCCGACGAAGTGTTTTTCAGTGAAAACCGCTAAGTTGATTAGAAAATTTCCGATAGCTATTTTCCTCGAATGAAACTGAAGACAGTTATTGGTCATTTGTAGTATCATTGAATCCAGAGATACTATCATCATCGACACAAATAACCAGACTATGGCGAATGCGTGCAAAGTTTGTACGTACCTGGAAAGAAAAGAGAGAAGAAAAAATAAAAAAAAAATTAGATAATTAAGTCAACAGGTGAACTTACGAATGAGGATTGTTTTTGTTTCGATTAGTTAATCGGTGTTATCTATCAAATGACAATCGGCGGTGTCGGTTATAACGAGCAAATGGCATTGTTTTGAGGATTTATGTTGTATCTTACAGTATACTTTGCAGGTAGATAAGTCGTCATCAATCAACTTTGGAGGTCTGACACGTGTGGCAATAAATTCCAAATCGAGGGCTAAATGGACTTTAATAAAATGTTTGATGGCCGAGAAGAAAGAGCGTAAATTGGGACATGTTATGAAAATTATTAATTAAATTATTCAAACTCGTCGCACATAGAGTTCGGTTAGAACTAACAATTCGAACTAATGGCTGATTGAATTGGAGGTTACAATTTTAATCTGGCAACACTGTGCTTCTGTCAAAGATAAACAGCTGATATTTGACAGCTGTCAATACTAAGCATTGACATTTTTAATTGTGAAGTGGTATGCAAGAGAACAATGCATTTTAATTGTTAAAACCCATCACCGAAATGGGAAAAATATAACCAACACGATTCGTTCATTGTGAAATAATCGATCAAACAGAGTCAATGTTGGATGTGCAAAGACAATTGTGTCCGCAGTGAAGGACAGTGTTCGTAACAATCCGTCAAAATCCACTCGCTATCGTTGCCAGCAATTGAAACTTTCCTACAGCTCCAAGCAGTACATTTTAACAAAAGATCTGCATGTGCATGCCCACACGATCCAATTGATTTAACAATTGAAGCCAGAAGCAGACCATGAACAGCATCGTGACTTCGATGATTGAGTGTTACAAAACCACCAAATTTATGGCGAACAAAACCATCTTCACTGATGAGCGATGGAAATTGACACATTTGACTATTCATGAACAACCAATGCATCCACAACACAGTTAATATTCGGTGGAGATTTTTGGCAGACTTCCTCGAAAATTCTCGTGGTGCGGCTGTAACAGTCAATGGTGAACGTTATCGAGACATGATAACAAATAATTTTTGGCACAAATTGGACGATATTGATGTGGAAGACATGTGGTTTCAATAAGAAGGTGCCAACTGCCATACAGCGCTAGAAACAATGCAGTTATTACACACAAAGTTTCTCGACCGCGTCATCTCTCGTCTCGGCGACTAAAATTAGCCATCAAGATCGAGCGTATCGCACCGTTGGATATTTTTCTTTGGGATTATGTGAAGCAGAAGATGTATGCCAATGACCCTCAAACGAATCCATAGCTAAACGAAGAGATTCGACGCGTTTTTTTATCAATAAAGTTCTATTAGAAATGATTTCTGAATTTGTGAACCGATTTTGATGAAATTTTTTTTGTTGTTTAGAGGATTTCTCGGAAGATATTTTTTTGTCACTCAATTAGGCCGCTTGGTAAAGCATTATAAAATAAAGAATCCATTGCTAACATACAGCTCTATTGCCATGATTCTTCTCAAATTTGTTGGAGATTGACAAATGCAGGGACGGGCAGGCTAGCGAGAGCAATATGGTTCCGTGGTCTGTTTACGGAACCCTGGAAATGGAGGTAGGAAACAGTTACTAACTTACAGGCAAATTCAGAGTTTGACTGTCCAACGAGCAGTTGCAAGTCGACCAGGAGAAAAAATTCAACGTCTGACGTCTTAGCACGAGTTTAAAAGCCTGAGCTTACAGAGAGCACCTGACCGAAAAATTCTAAAATATGCCTCCACCACCGATGAACGTCAGGAATGTCAATGATCGGTGGATCGATTATCGCAGCATCATCAAAGAGATAGATGTGCAGCTAGGATGTAATGCCTAGTCTGAACGCATGAACCCCAATGGGCCAGTGGCCTATACTAACGGCCAGAATTGTAGCAATATCTGCCCACTTTCTGTTTTGTAGATCTTATGTTCCACGCAATTCTGCAACCCATGCCATCGGTTATTAGCCTTTGAAAGGAAATGCTCGAGGATATTGCCCCCAAAACCACCAAGCAATATTCAGAATAAGAGAGGAGAAGAGAATACCCAAGGTTCTACAAAAAAAAGCAAGGCAACCGCTTGCTGGCTGCTGGCCTTAAGCTCATAACTCAGGCTCTTTGCAAATAGTGAAAGTAATCTGACGATTGGGTTCATAAGTCGTAAGTCGAAGAACAAAATTCAACTATAGGGAGCCGAATGGTGCAAATATTTGGCTCTTTCGAAAGAATAATATTCGAATATTGGCAGAGAACAAACGGAGGATACAATACAACTGCAGACTCTATGCATTGTATCGAGATGTGGATGAAGGTAGCCTAAAAAAACCAATGCCCTACGACCAAGGGAGTCAAGAAGGCCAACCCTCTTTTTTTATAAGACCAAGCAATCGCGGATGACAGCATTCGTAGTGGTTTCAGAAACTTTCTTCTTGTCTCTTTTATGCTCGGTTGGTTGACGTCCCCCGCTGGGGCTCGAACCTGAACCATTCAGTTCCCAAGCAAACTCATTACCTACTATACCATGGCATTGTCTTGAAAATTGAAAGCAATGTGGATGGCATCGACGATTATGGAGTGCTTCGATGCCTCAAGCGGATACTTTTCACAAGTCGGGGTCGCCTTCAGTAAGTTAGTAAGCTTTAGGTGATATGAGGAATGACTTGGTGGAGGTCACTTCCAAACTGCACTTTATTTGATTTTACACAAACTTTTTTCCGTTTTTTTAGAACAACGTCCTCATTTTGGTTCAGCCTACGCCGAATCAGTACCAATTTTAGTTATTGTCCTCAATTTCGTTATTCGATTCGTGATGCGGCTAAAACTTTGTATGAAAATATTTTGAAATTTTGTTCGAAACTTTATTTGTTTTCTTAGCCCCACTGTACAATCCAATTCTCAATCCTTCATGCTTCCAACCTCCAGCTAAGCATCCAGTAATGCACCACCAACTGCAACTGGCAAATGTATTTCCCAATTTTTTGCTTCGTTGAATAGAACTTTCGTACGTTTTTAGTGCTTTCTCCGCACATCATCATCATCCTGCTGGAAACTGAATTAGAAAAGGGGTTCCCAGAGCATAAATGGTACTGCTACTCTGCCCCAACATCTCTCTGGATGATGAATGGTTTTCGTCTATCTGCCCGAAACGCTTTGTTGTATCGCGTACGCCACTCAGCTGTTAGTATAGTGGCACAGCGCTATTATAAATGAAATTTTGTTTATGTTCTATGCGTGGTCTTCGTTAGCTGGGTGTTTATTTTAAAAACACGTTGGTATAAAAATAAAAATGATGGATAATTTTCGCTTGTTTGCTTATTTTGTAATATTTTAACGGGAAACACAATTAAATGGGTCAAAGCGTATACAGGAAGTTTGCTGGTTAGTTGATGCCTCTTTTTCCAGATTTATTACATCATAGATGCATAGCTATGTAGCGCACGCTTTGTTTGTTGCGGCATCACATAGAAAAACCGCCAAATGGATTATGATGTATTTTATGAGGCCATTGAAATAGTTCGATGCATAGAAGTTATGACGAACTAAAAATATGAGATTTCGAAAACTTTGCTGTCATTTCCTTACTTATACGAGGGTATACCGGAATGCGTGCGTCATTCTCGTTATAAAAAAAAAAACTCTTTTTGTATCTTATTTGCAAAATTTAAAGTATCATAGATTGTTTGCATAGCTCATATGTAAATATGATTTTTGAAAGGCGAAATTGTTTGCATAAAGGATTTTGGGTTAAATTTGGATGGAGTGGTGACATCATTGATGCCATGGAAAAAGTTTACGGGGATCAATCACCAGGTATTGCTGGATCAAGTGCATCAAAGAAGGCAGGAAAGAACTGAACAAAATGTCAACACTCAGGAGACTACCAGAGTTCACCAACATGAAAATAGGCTCTTAAGTTCAAGAAATGATCGGCGAGTTTCTACGAGTATCAGGTGCCAAATTATTTCTTATTGATTTTGACTCATCGTTTCGGACTTTCCAAACTTTCCATACGATGGGTGCCTAAGCGTTGCGCGTTGAAGTTGTTAAACAAGATTCAAGCAGATTACGAGAACTGAAAGCTACATTTCAGACTAAACGACATGGAAAGCTCCATCAGCGTGACTTGTTCCATCACGGAAACGCTCCAACTCATTCTTCGAGGCAATCTCGAGATGATTTAATGGAATTTCGCTAGGCGGAGCCAGCCGAATATTTGTATCTTCAAAACTTAAAGAGGATATCAAAGGTAGATGGGAATCTATAAGGGATGCTGAACAGACTGTTTTAATGTAGTTTTGGTTGAAGGATGTTGCCTTTTATGGAGAAGACAGAAAATCGTTTCCCTCAACCTATCGGAAAGTCCCGTGTCACCAGCAGCAAGTGCAGAATATAAGTGGCAACGCTGCCAGAAAACCATCAAAAGTGCCGCCTTTAATGTGCTAGCTTACACCAGGCGACAACAAAGAAGAAATCCATGGATTGATGAAGAACGCCGGCAAGCGCATTCAGCCAAACAAGAGGCATATCTGCGACTCTGTATGCAAGGACGAGAGCTGAAAGAGGATTGCTTACGACACCTACGAGCAGAGGAAAAAGGAAAAGTCTAAATTTCTCCGAATGAAAAAGAGGGAATTTTGAGAAACGCGCAGTCGAGTTGATAGAGAGATATTACCACAGGAAGGAGGTGCGAATTCGTTACCAATAGGTAAAAAGAAGATATCAACGCCCACCAAAGCCTTCAAAGATGAACAAGAGAACACATGTAGTTGTAGAATCGCAGTCGATGCTAGAAAATTGGAAGAACCAGTTCTGCAAACTACCAAACGGCGGTGACGACCAACATTCCGCTGTCAGGCAGGATGAGCCATTTAATATTCACGATAACAGGATGAAGTGAAGCCATATTTAAACTTAAGTACCACAAAGCTGCGGGAGCCGACGGCCTAAGCGGCGAATTTTTCAAAGCTGGAGAAGATGACTTGATAAGGAGCATGCGCCAACTCATCTGTAATATCTGGTGGGAGGAGAGCATGACCGATTCTGAAGAAGGGTGACCCTCTGGACTGCGCAAACTACAGAGGCATAAGGGTCCTCAACGTCGAATACACGATTTTGTCTACCATAAACCGATCGTCCTTATCAGTGCAGTTTTAAGCCGGGGAAGTCTATCATCGACCAAATATTAACATTACGGCAGATCTAGGAAAAAATCCAAATCAATACCCACCACCTGTTCATCGATTTTAAAATTGCCTATGATAGCGTACGGTGCCATGTATAATCTTGGCGTTCCTGCTAAACTTGTCCGATTGTGCAGGGTGGCTATAGAAAACCCCCGCTGTTCCATCAAAGTCGGTAAGAACACCAATGAACCGTTTGATTTCAGAAAAGGTCTTCGATAGAGTGACGGGCTATCATTCGATTTATTCAACATCGCACTTTAAAAAATTGTACGAAACTCACAAGCCAACGCCAGAGGTATATTTTTTCGAAAGTCTGTGGAACTACTTGCATACGCCGATGACGTTGAAATTCGTGAGTACTAAGGCGGAAGCGGCAAAGATGGGCGAAATATATGTGGTCTACAAGAAGAGACACTAAACATCAGCGCCTTAGACAGAACGCAACGTTGGACAGATATAATTTTGAGGTAATAAAGAGCTTTGTCTAGCTAGTCTCTACGGTGAACTCTGACAATGACATCAGTGTGGAGATAAAACGAGAATTACTCTTGCCAAAGAGCAAAGTGCCCCGTGAAAACACCGACAGCAAGAATGGCGCAGATCTTACATACGTCCTGGGGCATTCGTTTATTCTGCCCGCATCCTGGAGAACCGTACCACACACAATTATGTTCATAAGAAACTGAATCGTACCCTGACCGAGGATGCAGGAAAACCCAACGCAGATTTGAGTCCTGAGTAAATATCCTCATCGGAGATCTAATTCCCCATGATTCTAGTGTGGCGTGGAACACAGACAAGAATTCAGATAGTTCTTGCATTCTAGAACTAAATTGGAAGTGGTTAAAGGGTTGAGTAAGACCTTAAGCGCAGCCTGAATGTCACTACAGACGCAAATACTCCGATCCTTGCACCTATTTCTTACAACATAGTTCATGACCATTAGGGTTGCATAAGTCTTCGTTTGGAAAACAGACTAACGGAAAATGCAGCCTGATGTTGCCGTCCACCAAGAAGACAAGGTCATCAAAACTCCAGTGTGGATTGTACCAAAAGCCACCTCGCCTAAGACGATAGATTGCTTAGATAGTACTGCCTATGATATAAGTAACGTAAATTGAGTAGTGCATCTAGAGCAGAGCCAGGCGCGCTCGGAAAAGCTCCCGTGCAGCTGAGACAAGCTGTTCTTTTGAGTTAAGTGCAAAAGGCAGCCGCATACTCGTTTTACGCGGAAGCCCCTTCCACCAAACAACTGACGCATATGCTATGAAAGGTCTTCTCATAGCCGTACAGACTCAGAGAGCCGTCTTGCGGAACACTGCCAGAAAACTAAGAGCGCCTTGATTGTCTTCGACTCGACATATTTTGACCAAAGGAACTTTTTATCAAGGATTACTCCTAAATATTTAGCTTAATATCTGCGTTTGATAAAGTCCATGTTTTTTCTCCATAGACTAGAACTGGGATAATGTGGGGCCTTATACAAAGTCGGTTACTATAGGAAGATTGTAACATTCTGTATTGAGTTTTCTTCCTTCTTCTGTCTCAATATTCACGATCCACTGCCAGATCGCTGTATTTCTCCTAAAATTTTGTGAGATTTGTGCAGTCCTTTCAAGAATGATGCTAATGATATCACACGATTGCGCGTCGACTACATACATTCAACTTTTCATAATACAAGTACGAGTATCTAAGACAGGAATTTAGCATCATAGTTTGACCTTAAACATTCAATTCTACCCCACAAATAGTTATCTTTCAAAACCAGTAAAATTTATGTGCGATTTAGTAGTCTAAGGATCAATCCACTATCTTCTCTAAAGCTTCCATTCATAAATTTACTTATTATCTAACAACTTTACTTTCCTCATAGCCGCTACTGCTGCAAGAGAAAAATCAAGTTCTCCCTCTATCTACTCGTATCAACTTAGACAATAAATAATAAAAAATATATTTCAAGTTCTTTTTTTTTTTTTTGCAAAATCAAGGTCAATGCCATAAAAAAAAGAAAAGAAAAGATAATGAGTTCCATGTGAAGCCGGCCTCTTTCCCCCGGAACCAAAAAAGAAGAAAACTAGCAAAACATATTCGCCGGTTTGCACTGCGCCAAACACAACGTTTGCTTGTAATCAAGAATCGTATCTTTTTTCCCGTCAAATATTAGCTAATATGTATTTTATAGATACAAAGCGCAAATATGCTTCAGCCACACACAACATGTGTTTCGCGCATTCCATCTAATCAGAAAGGCACACAAAAAAATCCAAGCACACTAAAAAAAAAAATCTACAAGAATATAGAAAACGAAAAGAACAACAAAATTCACTTTCAAATAACTGCGCGAATATATTTATAATCATGAGAATAAAAAAAACAAAAAAAAAATAATAAAAATAGAATTAATTTATTATTTAGAAATTTTTATACGATATTCGATGGAATTTGTCACGTATTTTGGATTATAGATACAATTGTGGCTGGAGGTGTGATATTGTAAATGAATTCTGTTTAATACAACAGTAAATTACTTTAACTTTAGGCCAAGGATAGGTCCATTGTGATGCCACAAGAAGAACCGAATTTTCGGCACCAGGAACCCTACACGATTAATTTCTTCCCAAGGAAGATAGGAATGGTTGTGCAGAACCATCTGTAATCATAGACAAAACTCTCTATCTTGTTGATATCAAGCCGTTAAGATCTTCATAGAAGTATTCCCCTAGGGTTTTCCCTTTTACACTTAGATAAGGCAGGACAGGTGCACAAAAGGTGAGTACTAGTTTACTCTTCTACAGAAATCGTTGGAGGGGCCAGATTCCGGACTAGAGTACGACGCGTCACCATCATACAGTGTTATGCCCCAACGGAGGGCTCGTCTGAGGACGAGAAGGAGAGGTTCTACAATCTCTTAAACGCCGTCTTCAATACAACACCAAATGGAGACATTGTCATAGTGATGGGGGATTTGAATGCCAAGGTAGGCAACGACAACGAAGGGCTCAAACATGTAATCGGGAAGAATGGACTAGGCAACCGCAATGACAATGGCGAAAGGTTTGTGGATTTATGCAATGCCAACCGCCTTATGATAGGTGGCACCATGTTTGAGCACAAGACCTGCCACAAAGTCAGCTGGGTTTCCAACGACAGGCAAGCAACCTCCAATCAAATTGACCATTTTGCTATCAGCCGTCGCTTTAGAAGTAGTCTCCTGGACGTCCGAAGCAGGCGAGGGGCAGATGTGGGGATAGTACGAGATCACCATCTTATGATAGCTACTCTTCAACTACGCACTGCTGCCGTTCGAAGATCCCACGACAATACAAGAATGCCCATGTTCAACATCGATAGACTTAGTGATCCCTCAGTGCGCCAACAATTAAGGAAGCACATTTCGTAAGGTGTGGAAGCAATCAGCAGCTCACTGCCCACAACCATCCAAGACCATTGGTGTGCTGTGGAAAATGTTTTTACATCTGGTGCTGAAAGAATTGTCGGTCGATCGCAGGAAAGGCATAGGGCGTGGCTTTCCGAGGATACCTGCAGACGGATTGACGAACGGAAACAGCTGAAAGCTCGCATTGCAGCCGCTCCAGCAGCAGGGAGTAATGAGCTAGAGTCCCTATATCGCATGAAGATGAGAGAAGTTCAGCGTAGCGTGCGATGTGACAAGCGCAACTACATCAACGCGCTGGCTACAGAAGCAGAAGATGCTGCACGAAGGTTCGATAGTAGGACCGTCTACAGAATCACTAAAGAGCTGACAGGTGGTCGCAGCTCCAGCCAACACCCAGTGAAAAGCCTAGACGGTTCCTTGCTTATTTCGGATGAGGACCAGCTTGAGAGATGGAAGGAGCATTTTGCTATGGTTTTAAACCGTGAGCTTCTGCTTCCACTTATAGAGAGAGCTTGGGAAGCCGAGAACTTTCCTGACGAGTGGAAAAAGGGAATGATCGTCAAGCTTCCTAAGAAAGGTAGTTTAATGGAGTGCGGAAACTGGAGAGGTATCTGCGTGCTGCCTGCTGTAGCTAAGCTAATATCTAAAATCATCCTGGAGCGAATCAAACAGCATCTCGAAGACACACTCGATGCCGAACAAGCAGGTTTCCGCTCTGGATCCTCCTGTGTCGACCACATCAACACCCTGCGGATTATCATCGAACAGTGCGTTGAATAACGATCGCCACTTCACCTGCTGTTCATCGATTTTGAGAAGGCGTTCGATAGTGTTAACAGGGAGTTTATTAGGCGTGCCTTACGCAGGAGAGGTATTCCTGATAAATTAATTGCTATTGTCAAAGCTACTTACGAAGGGTCCAAATGTCACGTTCTGCACAGAGGAAGGTTGCCTGAGGAATTTGAGTTCCAAAGTGGGGTAAGACAAGGCTGCATTCTTTCACCAATACTATTCCTATTGGTGATTAGCGATGTGCTTCGTGCAGCTTTGTCGACGGGAAACGGAGGAATTCGATGGACTCTTACATCCCAACTTAAACATCTCGACTACGCTGACGACGTATGCCTCCACCAAATGACAACAGATGTGGAGAGGGAGGCTGGCGTCGTCGGGCTGAAAATTAATCCCGCAAAAACTAAAATTATCAGTCTTGGAACGAACTCATCGGCTCAAATATGCATTGCTGGACAACCGGTAGAGAGAGTAGAGGATTTCCAGTATCTTGGGAGTATTGTCTCGACCGATGGTGGAACCGAACTGGATATAGCCAACAGAATCACCAAAGCAAATTCCGCGTTCGGGATGTTGTCCAAAATATGGCGAAGCAATGCAATCAGTTTGAACACCAAGCTAAGACTGTTCCGCTCCAAAGTTGAATCCGTGCTGTTATATGGATACAGCACGTGGAGAGTGACCACCGCTATCACATCTAAAGGATTTTCTGGCCCAATCGTATCTCTAACGAACATCTTTACGAGAGAACGGGTCAGGAACCAATAGGCACAACCATCCAACGACGGAAGTGGCAGTGGATTGGTCACACGCTCCGAAAGGGTGACAGCTCCATAGCGAACCATGCTATGCAATAGAACCCCTTAACTCAGGACGGCAGAAGACCTGGTGGTCCAAGGAGAACATGGCGCAGAGCAGTCGAGAATGAAGCACGGCAGTTGGGGAAAAGCTGGGGAGAGCTGAGAACGGTTTTATTGCCAGAAACCGTACACGATGGCGCGTAGGCGTAGTCGAGGCCCTAGGACCCACAAGGGGATATAGGACATAAATAAAAGAATAAATACTGATACTATTTCACCTGCTGGTTGGCATTTTTCTGGCTTCAGCATCAAGGCGGAACTTCATCGATTCTAAGGGTACTTTTGCTCTGTAGTACCGAAACTATCCGTCAGCCGTGAGTTTTACAGGATATGAGACTCTAGGGTCTTGCAGACTGGTACTCTTCCGCATCGAAGTATCTGATCCCGCTGCGTACCAAGATGTCTAAACTACGAGTGTATCGCAGGAATCTGAGACTCTGTATGTTCCGGAACCAATCTTACTCCTGGGTACGATAGTAAAAATTCGTCAAAGTGTGATCATTCCATATCTAAGACGCTGCGTTAGTTTTGATGGTACATTAATTTACGAAGACGTAGTTTGAAGAAGAGCCTGGTATATCATTCCACATTCATGTGATTCGTCTTATAAACGAATCCCTATACGAGTATTTGACTGGACGACCGACGTTCGGCTTAAGGGTGAACTGATGTGCATTCGAAACATGACGCGTATTGCGGGTGAATGTAACTGGCTATTTTGCTGGAGCATTTTTCATTGACGGAACCCGCACACTTAGATTAATGTAGATCCGTTGTGATGCCCTGAGGGTCCTCCCATACTGTAGAACCTGTGAAAAACATATGGATTTTCAAGCCATTCCGAGGCGTTTACGAATTTGTGCAGGTCATTTGTAGACTTGCTAGAAAGTCCTGACAGAGCGCCGAACAGTGGCACAAAAAGTATGGAGTATCCTTATGCACATCTTCGTCACCACATCCTCTGCATTTAGGTTTTGCTGAGCGCTAATAACCCGTAGCTCTTCGCGACAACGCTTCGACTTTATTTCAATGGCAGAAATCGTTATTACTCGTATTGCCGCTTGGCTGTCAAATGAAAAAGGTAATATCATCGTATGCAACCTGTTTAGCAACTGTCGTCACTGCCAGGACCTCAGCTTGGAAAACACTGCTGTAGTCAGGAAGTCTGATTGAACTGGATAGTCCGAGAATTTCGAAGTAGAATCCCGCCCCAACGCCAATATCCATCTTGAAGCCATCCGTGTAGATGGGTACTGTCAATTCGTTGATTGGTAGTTGATTTTTGCGTCACTCTGCTGGGGAAAGAAGTTACGAATGGTCTTGCAAAATCCAGACGGGGAGTTGTGTAGTCCGTGCATATACAGTTGCCCGTGTATTTTTACAGAATCCGTGCGTAAGACTGGGTTTCCAGCTTCCAGTTTGGCTTAGCCGAAGAGCACTGTTTCCTGCAGATTCTTGTACGAAAAGATTGAGTATAGCCTAAAACCTTTGAATCTCAGTCATAGTCGTAAGGTTGGTGGCTTTGCACATTCCTTGCCACCAGACCAAATTTCCATATCAGTATCGATCTTACTACCCCCGTATAGAGCCACGACTAGGACCCCAGGTTTTTCCAAATATCCCGAAGTCGAAGGATCAATAAGAGTGCCGAGATATCTAGCAGATGAAACACTCTCGTTTGATGAAAACCATTCAAATAGATTACACATTTCATTGACTAAACAAGTTTAGAGGTGCTAATTGACGTGTACGGCTTCATGGACTAAAAATTGAGAAATACAACAAATCTTCACCGCTCACACCAAAGGCAGAGCGCTTTAGCATCTCGAAAGCTTAGAGCATAAGAATAATAAATCTTTTACATTTAATGCTTGCTTTGGAGAAGGGATAGTGGGTTTAAGTTGCGGCACATCTTCAAAAACTGTCCCATAGCAGAAGATGATAGTGATTCGCAAAAAGTTTCGGATATCGCGTTGTTCGAAATACATGCCATTGAGGTTCAACGATATGCCCTGCGCGCGTCAATTAATCTGAGTCGAGGCGATATCATAAGGGCTGTCCTTTTCCTGAAATAAATCACAAAAAGAGTACCGAAGTCGTATCCAACATTAGTGGAATCTCGGTTGTTTGCTTTCTGGTGAGGATTTATCCCATTTTATGTGCGCGAATATAAATACGAAGCTTTTTCTTTAGAGGGGTTTTCAACCTTCGTTCATCAACATATTTTCAGATCTAATCTAGTAGGCATTTAAATAATGATCTGTTGATACTTGACTGGTGGTTTCAATTAGAGATTCTATTCATCTGTCTCACGTATCCTACTCATAATCGAAAACTTAATCTACCGTGACGGGATTGTTGTAAAAAAAAAAAGTTCATTTTCAATGTGAAACTCATCGATTTTGACTTTAACGATTACTCTGTGCCTCTGTGTTGTATCTCTAGCCATTGAAAGAGTATAAATTGATTTTCCACTCAAGTTGAGATCTCGAATTGATTTAAATTTTTCCAATTCAGACCAAAACAAAACCAAACAAAAAAAAAGACTCATACACACACGTAAAAGCGGGAATAAAAACATTTCAATAAAATTAAGCATTTTAACTATTCAAGTGGATTGAATACGCATCGATATGGAGAAGAGTGCCCATTTGAAACGAGGTTTTATGAGCACGTTCAAGAGCTCGGACAGCAATTAAAATTACACCGCGTAATGTTGATAAGTCCACGTATGTTGTTAAATTCGCTGATGGTTTTTTTTTTTTCTCAATTGTAGATCACGATTCAATTAATTGGAAACACTTTGTAATATGTATGTAATCCCACTTAATCCGTATCAATGAGGGAGAATAATAACTCAAAAGCTGAATGGTATTTATGTACATTATGTTATATCTCATTGATAGTATTAACTTTAGTCCTGTGGTAGGAATTAAGAAAACCAGAAGCAGAAAAATCGATTTTGGGGAGGCCATACAGGTTTTTTTGTCGATAGTTAATTGTAAGGAAAAGTACGTAATGCATTACCATTCTGTCACATTGGTCGATGTGTATCTGCGAATATATTGCCGACTGGACCTTTATGTCGGTAGATATTTATAGAACCGAAGGCAACTAGGCTAACGTACATGTGAGTCGGTCTGGCTACAGATCATCAATGCGGTAACAGCTGTTGTTTCAAGCAATATGGTCCATTGCACAGATATTTAACTTTTTCCGGGTGAAGAGTGTGACATTATCGGTGAAATGAACATACTGCGACCTAGAAAATTCATAACGCTACTGCTATCAACTATACCTGCCAATGACAACAATCAGAAGTAATGCATTACAACATTCGTTAGTGCTACAAGCTTTTAATTGTTGGACGAGTGAGAGAGTAATGTATTGTGAGAGTACTTATATTTCCAATAACTATGGCCCGCATCGTGATCGAATCGCAACCAGATTGTGGCAGAGGTAATCAAAAGTAATTCATTACCATAATTATGTTCATTGTTGCTAGTCAGCGAGTATCTATTCTCTATTTCCAAAAGCTTTTTCAGATGAAATTTCCGAATCCCGGAGCACTCTGACCTGATGGTCGGTCCATTCTCCAACCAATTTTATTCGTTTCTCTTTTATGCTCGGCTGGATCTTGGTTACCCCGTTCGGACTATACAACTCAGTTCGTAATGGAACACACTACTCACTACACAGTGGCTAATACATATTGCGCACATCTTGATCGAATCGCCGTCCGACTGGCGCACGGGTAATCATAAGTAACGCATTACCACAATGATGTACTCGATTTGAATTATTGCCTAAGAATATCTATTCTACAATTCTCATTCTGACCGGATTGTAGTCAAACCGGCATAATAGTAATCAAAAGTTATGCATTACCACTACTCCGCAGCATTATTAGCTCTTTGATTACTTAGCATTACCTAAGCTTGCTTTTAATATACCAAGGACGTTACTAATAGCTAGCTATGATTCATTTTTCTGCCCGGATCGCAGACAAAACGGCTTAATGATAATCAAAGGCTATGCATTACCAATGAATCGATGTTTTTTTGTCGACAACATTACTTGGCATAACTAGAGTTTATTTTTGGCGTATCCTTATTAAAATTGTTGGCAAACTGCAGAAGAACTAGTGATTAGTCAGAATTGACACGTAATGCATAGTAATGTGATAGTAATAGTATCTAACAAAGTAGTGTCAATGACAGACGGGAATTTTAACGTAAAGCACATACATAGGTACTCTAACTTTGCGGCTCATCTATGTGCATTCTAGAGGGTTATTCATTTTATGCTTTAGGAATCCAAATTTAAATAAAATAAAAAGTATTAAAGACTTCAATGAAATTTTGTTGCTGCTATAAATTTTGAACTATGCCACTATGGAATACAACATCGGTTAAATGGCCGCCACGGGAGTTTTTGCAAACTTCGATTCTTTTGAGGCAATTTCCGATGACTTTTCGGCACTTTTCAGTGTGTATTGCGATCAGAACGTCACGGATGTTGGTTTTTAAGTGCTCCAAAGTTTTGGGTCAGATCACGCGATCTTGACGGCTTATTGATGTCCTCAAATCTCGAAATTAAACGGCCGGGGAACTTGTCGTTCAATAGCGCCAAATTTGATTGTGTCGTATGGCACTTAGCCCCGTCCTATTGGAACCACATGTAGCTCACATGAATGTCTTCAATCTCAGGGCAAAAAAAGTTGGTTATCATTTGACCATAGTACAGAGAATTCACCGTAAAAGTGGTGCCTTCGTCGATTTTAAAAAAAATACGACCCGATCACGCCGCCGATCTACGATACGCACCAAACTGCCATCCGTGGTGTATGCAATGGCCTCTCAAGGATCACATTTGGATTCTCAGAACCCCAATTTCTGCAATTTTGTTTGATTACGTAGCCGCCGAGCGAGAAATGGAAGATTTTGTTAAAAAAATCGGCGTCAACTTGTTGTACACAGATATTACAGAAGTGTTTTTCTTCTTTTTTTGTATTAAGATGCACAAATGTGAATGCATTGAGCGGTGGTTAAACGATCCATTTTGTAATATGGCAAGGCAGGAACTAACTCCCTGTCACTATGGATGACAGATGGATTTGACAGACGCCATATGGCATGAATAACCCTTTAGTAGCTTCGTTCAAAAATTCACTTTAATTTATGCAGCACTGCAGCTGTAACATTCCTTTGCCGGACCAAATAAACACATTTTCAAATTAAACTCTCTATCTGCTATTGTATCTCGGACAAATTGCATAGCTGTATGCCACAACATCCGCATTCGCAAAAGCAAATATTTATCGGAAAATGCTTCGAAAAAAAAAGGTACCCCACTCCATCCAATTATACAATAATAGGTTTCTACATCCATCAATCTACTTTTTGAATTATTTTTCGACAACATTACGTGACATATAATCCATTGACATTCGCATCCAGGCGACAATAAATTCTCGATTGACCCATTTTATCGAATGTCGCTACACAACAATCCAACGAACAAAAAAAAAAATTCCAATTCTTTCACGTGTGACATCGATGTCGGCGAACAAAAAACAAAATTCTCTCGTTACATTCGCCTTTTTTTTTCCTTTTTTTTGATGACATAATGTAGGTAGCCATGTAAAGAGTCTTTACCTTTGGAAATCGCTAGATGTCAATGTATCATGCATGCTCGTACATGAGTCAGGCGAAAAATGCTTAAACAGCTCAATTACTGGGACACATCGTTTGATATCCCCGAAAAAAAATAAATAAAATTTAATGATAGGTGCCGTCTAAAGTGACAGTCAGCGACTCACTCACATTAGCTTTAATTTAGAATTATAATATTCATTGAATTAAATGAGTAATCAAACTATAGGTATGCGATAATTGCGTATGATTCACTTGCATTTGCATACAATTTGCATTCAATTCAGTTACTCCTCAGATTTTGACGAGCATCTCAATGGTAATTATTCTTGCATAACAATTGAGTTTTTAATGAGCAATTTTAATTGAACTGTTGTTTGTTTTGACTGTGGGGACATTCGTTAGTTGATTGCGTATCTGCGGGTGTTAATTTTACCAATTTTTATATCTTTATTGAGTTTTTTGGTTTTAGGGTTCCCATTTTGCTTGGAGAGTGGCATTTACAACTTTCACGTGTGTGGTTGAGATTTAATGATATTTTCTTTGAAGGCCTTTTTATAGCACTAGGGGGTATGGTTCTTTGGAAGCAATACCATCCATTCTGTACTCGGGTTTAGGTGAATTTTGTTTAAGACATCAATGCAACCATAGTCTTGTAGTTATGTGATGGGAATATGCGTGCATTTAATCAAACATTTTGTCGTCACTCGATTCTGTACATCCCAAGGAAATTCCGTCCGCAAATCACTTAGATTCAAAATTTAAAGAAAGAAAAATGTTTTTTTTTTCCTTTTTTTTGAAGAAAAATTGGTCACAAAACATCACATCTACTGGTTTCTTTTTAAGTTATTTTGACACTGACAGCTCTTTCGCGCTCAAATTGACAGAAACGCAGTATCACATCCCTATGCTTGAACAACGTTGGAAAGCGTGTACTGTGTTGCCAAAACAGTGTGAATTTTGAAAACAAATTTCGGTCGAAATAATGCGCTAACCATAAGTAAGTTTGTAAAGAAAGTTGGTGAGATTGGCATGCAGGTTGATAACACAAGTTATACTCGTGATCGTCCTTTGCGCTCAGCCGAGAATACTGCTGCTGTTGCCGAAAGTGTCTCGCCACAGAAATCAGCAACTGAACATTAGCCACACTAGCTTGAGGAGAATTTTGCGTAAAGATCTTTGATAATTACCTTACAAGGTCCAACTGACTCAGTAATTGAAGCACAATGACCAGCCTCTTCGTTACCGCTTCTCTGTTTGGGCTTGAGTTCGAAATTATCGTCGATTCTGCTTAAAAAAAAATATTTTTTTCGGACGAGGCTCATTTTCATCTCGACGGCTATTTAAACAAGCAAAACTGACGTATTTGGGTCTCGGAAAACTCACACGTAGTAGTAGAAAACCGAATGCATCCTCAGCGTGTGACTGTTTGGTGTGGTTTGTGGAATGGCGGCATTTTTGGCCCATTTGTCTTCGAAGATGAAGATAGCAACAACATCACGATCAACGGAGAACGCTACAGTGACATGATAACCGATTTTTTTTTTTTTTTTGTTGCCAGAAACTGAGGAATTATATTTGGACGATCTCTGGTTACAGCAAGACGGTGCTGAGTGCCATACAAGCCGTCCAATAATCGATCTTTTGCGCACTAAGCTCAATAATCCTGTAATCAGTCGTGATGTTGCTTGGCCTCCGCGAAGCTGCAATTTGACGCCGTTAGATGTACCTTGTGGGGTCCCGTTAAAGGCCGATGTCGTGCTAGTAGTCCAGAAACCATTCAGGCACTTAAGCACAATATTGATCGAGCTATTCCATTGCAATGAACCATTGAAAATTTGGGCCAAATTGGATTGACAGGTTGGGCTACTGTCAAGCCTAGCCATGGCAGTCGTTTTTCCATAAATAATCGGAAGGTGTACTCTCTTCAATAAAGCAAAAAAAATTTTTTTAAAAAAGAAACCAACAGACGGCCCACCCTTCCTTCATGTGCCAAATATTTTTCAAATATTGATTTCGAATGAAATTGATCGAGTCATAGCCGAGAAATAGCAAATTTTCAAAAACCGTCTAATAAGTAAAGTACCGTTACGCACATTTTTTTTTAGTGTAAACCTGGTACCCCATCAGTTGGGATATGTCCACTGTAACTCAAATGTTTAATTTGAACGACAAAATCGTTTTTTTTTTTTACAAAATCAGCCGACAAAGTACCGTTAATTTTGAGGTTAAAATGAAAATGAACTCACAAACTCGTTGATTCGCCATTTTTTCAAAATGGTGGACGTTGTACAAGTCGGATAGATGAGAACTTTTAATGTGTTGTTGAGGAAAGCCATTGGAATGATTGTACGAAATAGAGTGGAGTTATTAGTTTTGTCTCGGATGGATCTAGTGAGCCTGGCCTTGAATAGAGAATTTGGAAAAACTAAATTTTGAAATGCGGAATTTTGGATCATACAGCATTATAACAACCACGACGTGTTGAACACGTCTTGTTTGGCTTGACTTTAGAGCATCATATAGTCTCGACCCATATAATCCGTCGACGTTGAAGGTTGATGGTGACGTTCACGTATTGCCGGAAAGTTCAGTCCCATACAATCCGTCGCATACCTTCGTTGACAGATTGAAATGTCAACCAATTGTCAACGGCAATGACAGTTTTTCTTCTCTCTCAATGCTTCCACCAATGAAAGTGCTTACTCTCAATTTGCCAACTGCCAACGGATCAACGGACTAAAAAAGTAGAAAGTAAACCTACTTTATCCGTCGATACATCAGCATACATGCGTCGTATTCTATCTGTATGTCAGTTAAAAATGACGCAGCAACGGATCAACGGATTCTATGAGTCGGGGCCTTAAATGCGTGGACTACTGAGCGGGAGACTCAGGCTCGAGTCCCAGAAACACCTACAAAATTTGTACGGTCTTATCCCTTGCGAATGTCTTTCTCGTAACAATTTTACTATCGGAGGTATATTAGACATTCCCGAGAGAGAATGGAAACAATATTAGTCATTAGTCCAACGAACTAATCACTGAAATTTCGGCCATGTGGGTGACATGGGTTAGGTTAGACATGGGTTAGGTTAGGGTGACTATCACTATTTATGTATGTACAGACATGCACGGATAGGAATATATGGCTGAGGACTTATCGGACTTCATGAAGCGGTTTTCCTCTTTTTGTTTCCTTAGTGGCTTATTTTATCGGTGCGTAACACAGAATAAGCTAATGTTCGTATATCTTGTCCTAAAACTGAAGTCAGTAATTGATTAGGAAAAAAAAAAACACTCAAAAACTCGGATCAATTGAAGTGCGGGATACCCAATTTGACATTTGAACTCGAGCCGATCATTCGCCGTCTAGACACGTCGAAGAAAGAACACTCATCACAACGTCACCCGAGATCTTAAAATATGAACTTGAGGCCTAAAGGTACTATGCAGCCTTTTCACATACCAACCCGATGACTAACTTTAGAGGCAAAGCAATTCTGTAATGACAAAGAAGGAAGCGCTTAACGACAGTTAATGACAGTCATTTCGACACACATATTCGACCACTCGATATCCAAACAAAAGAAACCAATAAGATCAGTCTGATGGTAAAGATTAAAAGTATCGCAAACAATACACATAGTATTGCTATCAGTGGTAATTAGATATTGTAACATAATGTAGCATAACAACTACGCCCCAAAAGTAAGCAACACATTCCGAAGTGTCTTTTCGGAACACATTCGAGGTTCGTGTCCACTGATAGAGAAGGATTATGTCTAAGACGACGTCGCGGAATTAAGAGAGAATTATAGCCACAAGAGATTATTGGCTGCAGCTGTCATCTTGGAATTATTACATCAGAATTTTCTCGTTCCAGTGGTCGAAGAATTTGCTAGAAGTTTCTGGCTATCAGAAATGCGACTATATAAGAACAGATGGCGATCGAGGCAGAGTAGTTGGGTTTCGAACCGCACGAAGAGATTGGAAAAGTGATAATAGCCGAAGTTGTAATTTTGTGATAAATTGAAAGTTGAGAGTTAACAAGAAGAAGTAATTAGTTTGGATTTGTGAATTAAGTAATTGAAATGAGATAAAGTGATTTGAGAAGAAAGAGACCTTGTAAGGAAAGAATTTGCGAAGAACAGTATAGTGTGAACTTGAGTTGTTCTATAGACTAGAAAATAAAGAAATAATCTCACAGAATAACGTTTTATCTACTCGAGCCGTAGCTCTCATATTACAATATTATACTGTATACATATTCGAATCTAAAATAAGATCACAAAGGACCTAGTTTCTGAACAAGATGCGCCACGATTAGCACTCCACAAACAATATACAGTGCTGGCACGCTAATTAGCACACCCTATCATACAAAGTTATGATAAGATAAAACGAATGTTAAAGTAAAACAATTTAATAAGGATCTTCAACGTTTGCTTTTATTGATATTAATACTTAATTAATTTATAAAAAAAAATTTAAAAAAAACAGTAAAAAAAATTAAAAAAATAAAAAATAAAAAAAATATGTGTTTTCGTAACACGCCAGTCTCGTCAAAGACATCTGAAGATATAAAAAAATAAATAATAACAAGTTAAAATTAAAATTAACTTATGTAAACTTACCTAGTACTTAGTTGGGTACCCTTTTTGGGTAATTCCGGCGGCACATCGTTTATTCAAGGAGCACGTGAGGCGTGCGCACTCTTCCTTTGGTATCTTAAACCATTCTTGATGGATTGTGTCCCATAACTCCTTCACATTTATCGGTTTTAAAGCCATGACACGTTTCTTAATAATAGCCCACAAATTTTCGATTGGGCTTAGGTCTGGGCTCTGAGGGGGCCAATCCATTACCGATATTTGGTGTTCTTCAAACCACTCTTTTACAGACCTGGCCTTATGGCAAGACGCATTGTCCTGCTGGAAAACAGCTTCCCGGTACAATGATAGCGGTAAACTCTCAAGATATGGTATGAGGTGGTTCGACAACATAGTCTTATATGCTAGAGCATCTAATTTACCTTTTATAAGGACTAGAGGTCCAACACCATGAGAGCTAAAACAACCCCATACCATTACGCTTCCTCCACCAAACTTTACCGTCTTTTTGGTGTACTTGGGATCTAGTTGCTTGTTTGGAGGTCGTCGTACAAAAGTTCTTCCATCAGAACCACAGATATTAAATTTGGATTCATCGCTCCATATCACTGAATTCCATAAAGATGAAGGAGAATCCAAATGGCCTCTTGCGAATGCAATTCGCTTCTTCCTATTACCATCTGTTACCTTCGGTTTCTTAAGACTCTGGCATCCTCGAAGGTTGTTCTCCAAAAGCCGTTGTCGCACCGTCCTAGCCGCGATGTTTACACCATATTCTTGCTCCATGCGCGCTCTACTTTCAGAAGAAGTGACAAAAGGATCTCTAAGAGCATGTCGGACTATAATGGAATCCTCTCTTTTCGTTGTTTTTCTAGGTCTGCATTTTCTTTTATCCGCAAATGTTCCATGGGTTTCATAAAGCTTCAAAGCGTTGCAATTTTGCTGACTTTTTGCTCCTTCTGGAACATTAGCCATATTAACCTCCTCTCCTCCGGCGTAAAACTCTTGTTTAATCCCATAACTATTTCTAAATGCACTTAAACACTTCAAAATAATACTTTATAACTCACCACAACAATAGGATGAATGAAAAATAACGGCTTTAAATGAAACGCAATTTTTTGTTTGGGTGTGCTAATTAAAATGCCAATGCGAAAGGCAATCTATTTTAAAAATAAAAAAAATATAAAGCAAAGCCTACTGAAATTTCAAAATTTGAACATTTCAAAATGTGATTAGAGATTGTTAAATATGTAATATGGACATATAATAATTTATAAATTATGTTTATTAAATTAAATTATTAAAAGTTTATTCTTTTATGAGGGTGTGCTAATTAGCGTGCCAGCACTGTACATATGACGCATGTACCACATTTCTCAAAGCACATTTAGTAGGCATTAATGTGTTCTTCTATCAAGCTCTGGATAAAGCAATGAAAATCTTTGAGAACCTTCAAAGTCGACAATTCGAAGAAATTAGTACAATATTGCATACAAGTTCTCGATTGCTGTTATATTAATTTTAGTTGCCATTTAGCTACAACCGGTAGTTCGTTATAACTGGAAACACCGGAGTTGACTATACGTAAAATTGTAGTTGCTGATACAACTTTTTTTTTTCTTCAACTAAAATCATAAAAATTATGACTAAAACCAATTTAATCGCGAGGATATCCTTCAATGATTAACAACTAATTTTCAGAAATTAATCACAACTACTTTATTCATTTTGGTCAAAAATAATTCAACCATGGCCGAATTATTTAGTTGAAGACATAGTTAACTAAAAAAATTTGTTGACTAATAACCGACTATAATCCTTACCAAGGCGTTTTGAAACATCATCTATCGTTTTCCCTCATGGGTATGTGAAATGATTAACGACTAATTTTCAGAGATTAGTCACAACTAATTTAATCATGAGTGAGTTATTTCTTTTGCATTCACAAATACGAAAAGGATTTTGTTGGTCTTAAATATTCCTACGTTTGTTGGATGGTTTGCAATACCTGATCTTCAAAACTCACTTACGTCACCTCTTTATTGTCTACAACTTCGATTGTTTTATTTGTTTACCCACAAGATGTTAACACACATTGAAAATGCGTAATAAACCTTCTAGCGATAACATGCGCGGCAAATGTGTAATACAATTTCCGTTTGATATAGAGAGTCAATTTAAGAAGACCCAAGAAGTATTAAATTTATGCAAGAGACAAAAACAAAACACCAAGGACACTTCGTCACACCCCTGTAGATCTAAACAAAAGATCGTACATTCACACATTACTTTCATATTTTTTTTGGGGTTTTATAGTGATATCCTATTGCCCCACTAACACTATTAGATACGTATCAAGAAAATCTGTTCTTTATAAAATATATTCTACGCCTTTTTGTACAGACCCCCATATGTATGTTAATTCAAAATTAAAAGTTGGTAACTTAAAACATCTTGAATTAGCCACTTGACCAGTCTATTTCAACGTGCCTGTACAATCTAAAAATAGCTCAAAGTTTGTTTATTCCAACCAACGAATTTAATGAGACAATTTATTAGCCACAATCGCTGTGTGCCATCCGACGACACACCCGCGCACTCTGCAGTGTATTGGCGTGGATACAAAATATTCAAAATGATTGCATCAAATTAGTGATGAATTTGCAAACGCACGTACACGTGAAACCCGAAATGGCACTTAAAAAGCGGTTTGCTATCTATACCGGCAATGAAATACTCGTACACCATCAATACTTGCTTGCCGCCGACGCCGACGACGACGCCGCCGTCAGGTAAGTGGATAATAATTAATGAGTTTCGAATTAGTGCGTATCGGTTGGCAGCTTCCAATTCTTGTTATCCTCGTTGATTTCCGTTCGATCAGAGGTGCAACTTCAAATCAATTAGTTTGGCAACGAAATTACCAATGATTTGGGTGGGTTTTTGAAAAGCAATCAGAGAACATAAAAAGAAGGCAATCCGATTGAGAATGGTGGACCCATATGCAAATTATGGTGTTCAGATAGAATAGATTGATGCCCTATGGTTAAATTGAAATTGAATACTGTATATAAATTAAAGTTAATGTTAAGGGTTATTTAGTTTTTGCCTAGATGGTGGCTTTAAAGAGCCTGCTTAATTATGAATGAATCAAAGTGGAGGCTAAAAGATAAGTTTATCCCAAGAACTCAGACACAAAAGCGGGTCATTTTACTTAAGTTGTCTCTCTTAGTTTGTTTCCCAACGACGTTCATATTGCATTATCAATTTGTTGACTTCTAGGCGTTCTACATGATCTGCCGCTGTGCGTATTTGCCGGTTAAATCTGGATTTGCTAGCCTTTTGCTCTTCCATCCAGTTTTCCAGTTGTTTCACTGAAAACGTCAAATTTGTTTCCCAAATTAATTTCATCTTGCACTGTAGGTTATTACGTGTAAATCCCGTATTACACATACCCGACATCGGATATCAGATATCCGGCTGGAAGTGCAGCGTTCAAATATTTCCGGCACCAGATACACAAAAAAAACACCGCATATACGACTATTTGCCCGCGGAAGGATTCCTCAGTTCAATCCGACACCGGATGACGGATAACCGACGCCGATACATAGAAGTGTATAGAACTCAATGATAGCGTTCACACTATTCACTAGTCGGATATACAACGACTGATACAGAATTTCTAGGTTGTTTATACGTATCCGGTGCTGGTTATATGACTCGCTGATTGCTGGAAAAGTATTTCTGGCTTAATTTAAGAATCACTAAACCGATTTTGATGAAATTCACGTGCTTTGGTGAACTGTAAATATGGCCCCATCTGAAATTCATCAGAATCGAATAGATTTGGGGGGCATGCTATCAAAAATCGTTCTGTAGATATACTTTACAAAATAACCACTAAGTGGACTACGAGAGTCTTTCTGACAATCGTGAAAATCGTATTGAATTGGAATAAGATGTGGGTGGTGGAATAACGTAATTCCTCAAAAGACGTGATTTTCAAGACAAATTTTTGATTGCCTCTCTGATCTAAAATGTAGGCGGTATTATCTGAGAAGCATCAAATTCGGATGCAGCCAGTACAAAATATGGAGCGGGGTTTAAAAAATCATAAACTCGCTTATACGACGTCTATGTCGTACATACTTATGGATATATCTAGGGGAAATGTCTGATCATTCTCAATGAGTTATATACACGGCGTTGTATATCGGACGTCGGGTATGTGTAAAATTGTGTACCCGACGCTAAAAATTGTGTATACGACGTCGTATAGCCAAAGCCTACAAAGAATTTACACTATTCGCCATCAATAGAAAGACGCTTGGTTTTGGTTTATTTTCTTGCATATATACGTATGTTTTAAAAAGTGCAAACAGGGCGCCGTCCGTGGCTCAGTGGTTGAGTGCACGATCACTGAGCGGGAGATTTAAGATTCGAGTCCCGAAAATACAACAAAAAAAAGTTTATTTGTCCCACCTTTCGCGAACGTCTGACAAACATCCGAGAGAAAAATTGTCATGAGAAGCTACTCTTAATCGAAACAAATTGACCTTCGGAAACGGCTAAGGCTGTAGGTCTCAACCTTTCGTGCGGTGCACAGTACGAGTGGCTGCGAGAAGCTAAATCTGGCCCAATATGGGCAAAATGTTTATGCTCCTATCCGGAGTATATTAAGTTTGATACCTCTATGTTTGATTTCCTCTATGTTACATACACAGTAACATAGAGGAATAGTAACGAAAGACTCCAAAAGTACATTCGTGATCAGCATTAAAAGTTATGTCGATCTAGCCATGTCCGTCCGTCCATATGTCACCACTTTCTGGGCTTTAAATTTTGAGCTAGGCACATGAAATTTGGTGTATAAACTTTCTAGAATCCGATGATGATTGATGCACGTGTACTGCAACACGTGCAGCAATTTTGGAAATCCGCCCACAGACACGCCTACTTTTCAAAAAATGCCGTTTTCCTCATTATTTTAACTAGAAACTGAAAAATATTGTCGAAGTAAAACTATGGTGACGTTGACTTTCTCTACATTTTGTCCACAGATTATGCTTGGCCACGCCCACTTTTTTGGTGCGTTTTCTAAATAAATAAAAATATTGCCATTTCAAAGCTATTTATGGTGAAGGTAAAGACTTATTGTGAATATCTCATCAGGATCCGCGAACTTCGGTTATAAATTTTGAGAACCACGCCAACTTTCTGGTAAGAAAAATTTGTAGCAACAGATTTTGTGATAAAATTTCTTAAAAATCGCGAAAATATCCTCTGAATAGAAAGATGTCTCTGCATCCGTTTTAGGGGCCTAGGACTGAGTTTCGAAATGGAGGATAGGGCATCATACGTTCCGTTCTAGACGAATTGTAACTTTCCTGTATGTTTTGAATATTTTTACTAGAAACAGAGAATCCTACAAAATATGTAGACGATGCCATTGTTTACAATTCCTCTGTACATTGTGTAGGGTCACGCCCACATTTCGGGGGCGTTTTACTCATAAATAGTTATTTTGCTTTCTCAAACCTATTTCCGATTATGGTTCAATCTTATTGTGAGTATTCCACCAGAATTCGTGAACTTTAGTTACAAACAGTGACAGATACGTCCACTTTCTTCTAGGAAAAAAGCGTGACAATAGTTTTGCTGATAAAATCCCTTAAAAATGCGGGAATATCCCGCAAGATGATGTTCAAAGGTGTTATACGACCTGTTCCAAATGGATTTCAACATTTGTGGATGCATGTGGGGTCTCAAATCGTCAAATTGTCCTTGTTACATGCCTAACGCAAGAGCCAATCCACAGATATTGACGAAATTTGATTTGCAAGTTTAGGCTTGTGCGTCCAAACAAATTGTTCAATCTGGAGGTGTTTGGCTATAGAGGTTGGGCGTCCAAAATCCTTAAATCGTCCTTGTCAACCATCAACTAACTCAAGAAGAACTAAATGGATTTTCATACAAATACCGCACCTTTCCCTATTTAGATAGCGGGGCGTGTTCATTAGGTGCAATCGTTAAGCCGCAATTATTGAATTAAGAAAAAACACACATTTTACAAACGCATACGGCTATTCACTAAAAGATGGCCCTGCCTGTGGTAAAAAGTATCTTGTGGCATCAAAAGTTTAGAATAAAACAAATATAGTCGTGTTTGTACGACGTAAAATAAAGGAATAAAGTTTTATCACTCTAAACCCTTAGACATGCATAGAAATTCTTTCAGTTGACCATAGTGCTTCCGCAAAATACCACACAAACTTTAAATCTTTTAAATACAAATATCTTTCCAGATAAAATGGTAGATTCCTCTCGTATAATTCAAATAAATTTGTTTTATATCCCAGCAAAACTTCCCATTCCTTGTGGTTGAATCTTCGAAAATCAATTTGAATTCTAATGCCACCCACCCACTTGACACGAAGACTTTCACTGCTTCTGGCATTGCCGACATCAACTATGCGCATACATATACCGTACATCTCGTCCTCTACATCTTAAAATGGTATCCCATTTCCCGTTTCCTTGATCCACATATCCAATGTGGGATAGTGAATTTAAATATTAATATGATCTGAATATTCAATTGCAACAAATTCTACCGTTGCACTTGCCTAGATACTCAAACACAGGCACAGCAAGGAGGTAGCCAGACACACCAAGTTACTGATCTCGATAGGAATTCAATGTGCACTCGAAAAGCCATACCATTTATTTACAAGGACAACATGATTTTAAAATACACCAGATTCATATCTGCAGCAGACGCTTCAAGGAATGAAAATAGTGTATGCCCGAGATGGGAAATTCATGGATTTGAATGCAATGTATGCAAACAGCTGGCCGTTATCCGCATCACTTGCCACATATTTATCTGTGCATGAAAGTGATTGTTTTGTTTTACCATTACACTCCTAACTCTCCTACGCAACCCTTTCGGTCTTCCTGGCGAGTGTGGATTTGAGTTTTGAGAAAATAAAATGCAAATGGTGAGAGGGTGGAAAGTTGTGTTTTTTTTTTTTTATCCCCTCAAAACTGTATAGAATCAACCACACGGGTCCCTTTTCATGACGCCTCTCAATTCTGGCGCTGTGCGCGGTTCAACAATTTTGATAATAATGAGGCGCGAATGTTTCTGCTCGCCAAATGTTATTCCACAATTACAGTGTGTTTGTGTAACTGTGTATCTCTGGGGGTAATTTTGAAATTTTTAGCTCTTGTATTGAAATTGCATTGAAACGGCATTTACACCATAAATTACCAGCACTCGCTCGTTTCGGTGAGTGGAAAACCGAACGCGCTGCGTATTCAAAGAGTGCGCTGGCCTCTTCTTCCTCCTCCGCACTGAAAATTTGTAGCACTCTTGTTTATTATGTGCCAGCAGGAAGTATTATCAAGTTGATTGCTTTGCAGCAAATTACTATTTTTTTTTTTTTTTTTTCTGCACTGACATACAAATTTGTGAATATTTTTGGATTGTTTTGTACGGAGTGCTGAAAGTGGTAACCAGCGATACAAAGCGAACTCTTGCCTATGATCGGTGACTGGAAAATCAATGAATTAACAGAGGACGTCAACTTGTTCAAAAAGCAGATGTAATTATTATTGGAAATTTACTATCGAGTAGGTATGTACTATACGAAGTTAAATTGAAAAACCACAAAGCTGTCAAAAACTTATGTGAGTACTTGGAAACGAATTATAAGGTTTCATCCGATACCGTCGACTCCAGTCGACGAGCATTTTAAAATCATTCTATTGTCAGACTACTGTCGTCTGTTGCCATCCAAATTGAGATAGATTTTGGTTAGAAGTAGATTGTTTTCAGTTGACTCAAGCTCTGGCTATATTCAAATTAAAATCACTTAAATATGTGATTTGAATTGACACAAACTACGAAATCCACTTAGCACGTATAGCAAGAGACAAGATACCGTAAAACAGAAGTGATGTTGGAGAATTGATCAAGGAATGGTCCACGGATACCTCAGTTGGTTGGATAAACTCAAGTTTATCGTAGCAATTCTTCAACAAAATATCTCATTTCTTTAAATTTTAGCAAAACTCGATTATAGGAGGCGTAGTGTAGTGTATTCAAAATTTAGAAACTCAAAGAAATTCAAATTTCCCGCCTTTGTATTGAAATTTCGCACGTTCCACAAATTTAGATTTCGCGCCTACATACGTCCCACAATACAGTACGATATGTAGATTAAAAAACAACTGTACTTTCAGCAATATATGCTATCTAGGAGCTTCTGGAGAGGTGCTAGAAGGCACAGTCATGTTGAAAAATTGTATATAACCCAAACTTTGGATACATTTCCCTATTTTGTGTGGTAGGTGGTGCGACGCCCTGTATATCGAAAACCAAAAATTGTGCTAGACTTTATTCTTTCGCGTGATCTGCTCTCTAAGTCTACTAAGTTTCAGTTTTTTAGGTCATCTGAGAACTTCTGGAGGGGTGCGGGAAGCTGTACAAATATATGAAATTCTATACAAAGAAGAAAAATGTTTTTTGCAAGACCCTGTGCTTCGAAATAATTCGACTACGTTGTATTCTTCTGCATACTCCGTGCTATAAGACTGCTGAGTTTTACTATTTTAAGTTACACAACAATTTCGTAAGAGCTGCGAGACGCACACATGGGAAAATTAATTAAAAAATGGTTTCTGCAACACCCTATACTCAGAAAAACAAAATTTTCAGTGCATTGTAGTCTACCGCATCATCAGTACTTTAAGTCTGCATAATAGCAAGCAAATAGGAAAATTGTACACAACTAAGAAGACATATTCTTATTCTTTTCTGTAGTTCTTCTTGAGGGCTTCTGAAAGTGTGTGCGAAAAGGCTCTCACACATAACGAAATTGTTTATAAGTCGGAAGAAAAATGTTTTCTGTAACTGTAACGCACTGTAACGAGGAATAATGTTCACTGTATGTCGCTGTAATGAAGAAAAATGTTCACTGTAACGCACTGTAACGAGTAATAATGTTCACTGAAACGAGGAATGATGTTCACTTTAACGCCCTGTATATCGACAATACAAAATTCGGCTACATCAGGTTTATGTTTGTGGTCCTCACCAAGTGCACGCAAAGTTATAGCAATGTAGGTGGACCCTAGACTTCCGGAGATAGCACATAGCAGCTTTTAGATACGACCATCAACACTTCAAACCAAGTTCTAGTTCTTGTAACAACGGTGTGGCAAGGGCTCTATATCTCATCTTCACTTCATTTAAATTTAATGATTTCAAACAAGAAATTAGGGGACTTTTAGTATATTGTTCGGTACACTCAACTACGGCCTATGTTGACATTTTCAGCCATACTTTATTTATTCCAATGTTTGACCCAAATGCCAACATTAAGAAGGCTACACTACGTCATTACGATTTCATAGATCTCAATGATCTCAACACCGCCTCTTCGGATAACATAAACATCTTCATTAGAAAAAGAAATTGATTCCAGGAGCGGACAGTGTAACCCACCAGTCTCTACCTAGTGGCAGCACTATCTGGGTCTAAGTGTACCACATCGAGGGCCACTTCAAACCAACCTTGACCCAAATTTCAGTTAAAAATTTGGGCTTATAATATTGTTCATTAAATAAAATTAATCAATCATCTGCCACTGGAATTTGAAAGTCAAACGACAGAACCAACCTTTTACCTATAGTCTTGCCTGGAACCAAAAAAAAAGACCCAACGAGCTACGACCGAATTCAGAAAAGACTTCCATTTTCCAACTACTTTGGGAGTAAGGTTGAGTAACTATGCTAGGTATGAGGTGAATGCAGGCCTAACGAATAGTAAAGCTTAATGTTACCGCCCTCTATGAAGAAACCAGCATCAGACAATCGATACAGGAATAGGTAGACAATTTCAATGGAGAAGGCATAAGCCGATGTTGACAAGGCGACTACATCGCACCACCCCGATAAAAATATAGAATGTTTCGAAAATTACAGAATAGCTAGAAGAAAAATTAAAGATTCGAAGCTGACGTCCAACAAGGCTGTGTACTATTGCCACTACATTTTCTGGTGGCGACGGTGATTGGTTATTGGTTCGAAGCTGTCGAATTCAAAGGACTCTTAGAACCTAGTTCAATCATCTCGAGATAAGCGACATATGCCTGCTATCACACATGAAGTCGGTGCTGTAATATGGCTGCAGCGCAATTGAAGTGACTACTAATGTCATAACAAAAGAGGGGAACGTGAAGATTCGATTATGAGAGAAGCGAAAGTGTAAGTGGATTGTTTATATCCTTCATAGCCTGCAAGGCCATGCAATGAAACCCATTTACGCAAAAGAGAAGAAGAGACGCTCTCAATGGCAATTGGGAAAGAGCTAGTTCAAGCTAATGCATATCCCAAGGAACTCTACACAATGGTGCTTTGACGTGGTAGATACCCTAAGAACTAAGACGTAGACAAATGACATAAGGATCGACAAGAAAATATCTTCGAAATAATTCGACAAGTGTGCAATACAAATCAATTAGTCGTCTAGAGAAATGCACAAATTCGAACTGCAGAACTCCTAGTCGTCATTTGTACCATTAGATGAGGTTCCATTATCAGATTTAATCTCAGCGAGCATGAATAAAGGACCCCAAAAGTCCAAGGTGAAACAAAAGGTTTCACAGATTTTTAGGTTCAACTCCCCATTCATTATCCGCAAACCCAATGTAAACGAAACAAAAGGTTAAAATCCAAAATTTAAGTTTCTTCTCTGCCCATGGAAACGATTTTTGCGAACCGTATTTCCAATTTAACCCGAAACAAAGAAGGAACATTTTCATTAATTTTTTTTCTGCTAGGCCAGCGGAATTTGTTGGATTTATTATACTGGATTATCATTGGATTTTTTTTTTTTTAATGAAAATCATTCTAGGTAGACATCAAATTATATCAAAAGGATAACGATAACGATCCGATTTATTTAACATTAAGAGCGAGTATATGCGTTTACCATTCCTGTACATACAGAGAATCCTTTTGATTACGCAATTCCATATCATTCTCAGTGAGCATGGAAAAGGAAAAATAAATTAAAGGATATGATAATGGATGGTCTTTTTTTTGACTTTTTTATGTTGAAAATTGCAATTTTGTTATTTTAATTGCGGAAATCCGTTTGGGAAAAAATAAAAAATATCTTTATACCTAGAGCAACACAGGAAACGGAATGATTTAATTTCATTATATAGACATTTATGCGAGCTACATGTGACAACTATTAAAGAAACGAAAGTAATCGAAAAATGATTAGCCCCAATTTAAGGAAATAAAAATAGAAACGTGAGAAAATCCGTCATCTCTGTTCATAGATACAAATAGAATCTTACCCGTTCCTAGTTTTAAAAGCAGAGTATCTACGAGTATGTGTGAAGAAAACGACGCTAAAAGTTGACGTGGATATATAGATATTGTGTGGAATCGCCAAAACCACAGATCTTGTTGTTTGTTGACACCCGGTAGGTCGTTGATATGGAATAGAAACAGAATTGGTGAAAGTACAGATCCCTGTGGTACTTCATCATTTACAGCAATGATGTCAGTAGCTACAACTTGAATTGATCTGTCCTATATATGTAGGTCTGAAGAAAACGACCCTAAAAGTGGGCGTAGAGATATTATAGAGCGCACTCATCATCAAAATCGAAGATCTTGTTGTTTGTTGACTCTTGTAGGTCATTGATGAAACAGAATTAGTGTAAGTGCGGATCCCTGTGGCGCTCCATCATTTACAGCAATGATGTCAGAAGCCACACCATTGACCATAACTTGAATTGATCTGTCCTGTATATGTAGGTCTGAAGAAAACGACCCTAAAAGTGGGCATGCATATAAATTTTGTGTGAAGATATTATAGAGGGCACTCATCGTCAAAACCGAAAATCTTGTTGTTTGTTGACCCGTTGATATGGAATAAAAACAGAATTGGTGTAAGTACGGATCCCTGTGGCACTCCATCATTTACAGCAATGATGTCAGGAGCAACACCATTGACCACAACTTGAATTGAACTGCCCTGAAGAAAATTGTTCTGGTAGCCTGCAGGAAGCTAGTTTAACTAATAGGGCCCTATGCCAAACTCGTTTGAATCCTGTTGAGCTGTCCACGGCAACAGCTCTTGATTCGCCGTGTTGTTCATTGGGTGTACGAGTAGTCTATAGGTGGGTTACATAACTAAGCAGATCTCCAGTTGGATGCGACTGTGAAAACCATACTGCCGGTCGCTTATTAGCTTGTGTCTCTCCAGAAAATTGATTATTCAGGCATTGATGGCTTTTTTCCATCACTTTGGATAGCATAGACAATAACGCTATGAGACGATAGTTTTGGGAAAGCTTTTTTTTTCTAGTTAAAAGCGGGAAGTTTTCTAGCAAACGTTTCTGGGCGTAAGATATGAGAAAAGTATCTACAAGGAATCAATGCTAGTTCAGGTGCACAGTTTTTAAGTATAGCTGGTATTCTGTCAGGATCAGACGCCTTTTTTGCAATATAAATTATTACGGATTCCTTGGATCAAACAAGATCGAAATTTGACATCCCGCATCGATGACTATTAAATCTAGCAACCAAGGAGTCAGTGTACCACATTTGATTCGTCTAGTTCAAACAATTAGCGACTTGTTATCTACAACAACATACAGCTTTGTATGTTTTCATCAACTTTACATAAAATTACTCGAAAAGTGACTCAGAGAAGTCATCGAGGATGAACTGTAGGAGGAACAGGCGGCTTTCGGACCCGGTAGGCAAACCCAGGACCACTTATATACACTAAGAGCTGTCATGGTAAAAAGGATCGCCAAAGCCAACGACCTTTACTTGGCGTTTATAGACTTGAAGGCCGCTTTTGACTACGTTCCAAGGCACATCTGTGAAAGCCTGAAGATGAAAATGTACCAGAGAGACTGATCAACGCAGTTAAGAGCACCTACAACAACCAGGTTGGCATTATTAGATTGCAGGGCGAAAGATCAAGAGCGTTCAAAAACCATAAAGGACTGAAACAAGGCGATAGCCTCTGCACCTTGTTATTCATCGTATTTCCGTATTTCTAGACTAGATAACAAAAGCATGTAAAAGACGCATAGGAAGAACTAAAATTGGAATGAGGAGGTTAGGCCCCATCTACTTGCAGTACTTACTCTGCGCAGATGACATAATTATCGTGGCAAATACTCAGGCCAAATTACAACAGGCAGTAGAAGTCTGGCGAGACGAACTTATGACAAAGGGAATGATAATTAACGTAGGCAAAAGAATAAACTTATGTGAGTATCTAAGGAAGACAAGTCGGTTAACCCCCTCAGAATAGCATGCGACGATCAAATCCTGTAACTAGTTGAAACCTTCGAAAACTTAGGCACTGTATAGATAGCAACGGCAAAATCGAACAACGGATGGACGATGAAAGGAAGGCTAAGCAAGTGTCTGAAATGAAGGTGAATGACACAGCACAGCACCTAGAGGAAGACCACGGAAAACCTGGGAACAGCGGATGCAGACACTGGGGTCGAAAAGGAGTAAGACCTTGCAGAAATGAAACCCGACTGCAGGGACCAAGTACAGTGGAGAAGATGGATACCGCGAGATTACACCCACGCTTAACAGCAAATTGGGGTAACGAAGGAAAAGAAGAAGAAGAGGGAAATACTATAAAAAAAACTGTTATTGCTATCCATTAATAGCTGTTTCAGCTATTTTTTTTTTTTTTTTTCAGTAAATATATATAAAAAAAAATCATACCTCATGAGGAGTCGAACATAAGGATATCGAAGTGTTGACGATAAGTCTTAAAAATCACGACTACGGCAGCGTTACTCTTGACCATACTAGAAGTCACAGTTTGTTATTCGTTGGTGATGTGACGCTTTTATTACGATTTCCGAACAGCAATGATAAAGAAGCTTCGTAATGACAATTTTACTCTCGAGGGTGTGTCAGGCATTCTCGAAAAGCAAACCAAAAAAAAAAAAAGTGAAAAACTTGTTGGTGTTTCCTGGAATTCGAAACCTGAAACCCTTCCGCTTAGAAGTTCAAAGCACTAACCACTAACAGATCCCATTCATAAATTTAATTTTCATTACGTAGTTTTGCCAGCGAAATACTGTATGCCTACATAGTCCCAATTGCTTCTACTGACACTTGTAAAACACCAGTTGCCATATAAATAACAGAATTAGCTGTGAGAAATAGCCATTATTGCTATTCGTAAATAGCTGTTTTAGCCATTTCTGTTAGGGCAACCGCCTCTTCTATTTGATGACAGATGTAACATAAATAGAAAAATGATTAGCAATGAAAATAAACATTATTCACGTCATTTTGTGACATACTTCTATATGAAATCGTTGGTGAACACCAGTATTTTTAGTTCTTTATTCTGATTTCAGCTGTTTTTTGGTATAAGAAATTGTGCAACACCATAATTTTGGTGTGGGCCACTTTGCAATACTGGAAATGTTACAAAAAGCAACAGAAACATTTGGTAAATAGTCACGTCCTCTGTTAACACTCACAGATGAAGCCGTATCTTTAGTTAACAAAATCAGTAGTAGCTATATATTTTTATCAGTAAAAGACAACTTAAAGTGTAAAGTATTAACCTGACCGCCCATATCATCGGCGTAAGGGAAGAAATTGTTCACAGTTGCTTGCTGCAGTAAAATACAGTAGTAGAAGAACAAAATACAGTACAGGCCCCATACGGACTATCGAAGTTTCGTACAACTGGAATCCAAAGGAAGTTTCTTCTTCGCAACAGAATTCACCTAGATACGTTATAACCGGTTACGTTATAGCAGTGGCGCAGAAAGCCACACATTTCGAAGAGTAGATACTGACTGAGAGAATTAAATGCATGCGACACATTCTCTGTCAATAAAAAGTCAAACTTTTAGAGTTTGGAACATGGCTTACAAAGACAAATGACTGATAAATCAACCTCTTATGTGAAGCGATACAAATAGTAATCGATTAGTTTCTTTAAAGCTGTTTGATTCGAAGCCTTGGATGGCGCTAAAAGGTCGAAAGTAAGTCTTTCAAAAACCAATTTGCTTTACCTATTTGTACGCGTCATATGCAATTAAAGATACAAAAGAAATAAAAAAAAAATAAAGACATTAGAGATCAACCATTTCCAATTTAATTCTCCGACATATTCCAATAAAGTCATCCAAGTGAGAAGCCACAATTCCCAACCTTCAATTGATCACACATAGTTCAAAGCAAACCACGCTCACATGCAACCAATATACTGTCTACCACCCGCTGCACTTTATGTTGCAATTCAGCAATTTATCTCAAAAGTCAATTAACTTGAGGCATTCGTTTTGCAATGCACTGCATCTCTCGCTCTTTTGTTTTTTATGCTCCCACCATCTATATATACCGTGTCTAACTATAACCAATTCCAGAAGATATATCTTCGTTAGTTCTCTTTGGTTGTCGTTTTTTTTTCCAATTTTTCCATTTGAAAAACTCATTCAGGGAATTGTATCGACAAAAAGATACACAAAGAAAGAACACCAAACGAACTACTCCTATCATGGTCGAGCATCTGAAATTAAGTGCAAAACTAACACCCGACAAATAACAAGCATCGGCAATTTGTGCGCCCCCTTGGCATTCATACGAGTATGTGCATGCATCTATGTATCTATACATCAACTTGTGTATGAGTAAAATCGCAATTGCATTTGAAAACTAAGAATTCTTTCGTATAATGAACCAAGGAGAATAAAAATTCAAAATAATTACAGTTGAGTCATTTTTCTTGAATTCACAAACCCACGGGTCACTATAGATACACTGCACATGTATGTACATATGTATGACAACTTGTAGCAAAAACAAACAAAAAATAGTAAATTCATTCATTTCTGTTTGTCTGGCGTACCACAAATACGAGTAGTGCAGTTACACGATTCACGCTTCGCACAGATACAAATTTATCTCAAGCAAGTAGGTGTTTCCCGCATTTTCTTGGTTCCCCTGAAACGATCAGACAAATGAAAACAAAACAAAAAATAAATAAAACCCCTAGTAGTCGCTTTTCCGTTATCTACATGGTGTTGAGTTGAATAACTCTACCTGTCACATGGCGGGCGTAATCCCATCAAAATTGTGTCTCTGATTGCCACACATCTGAGGCATTCTCTTTAGCAATGTTAGCATTCATCATCATCATCAGCATCATCATCAGCAGCTAAAAGTGTGACGTTTCTGGAACATTTCCCCTTTTCATTTGTCTTTTTTTTTTCTCTAATTTTTGGTTCCATTTGTTGAATTAGAAAATCCACCTACATACTCGTACACACATCGTTGTTCCAAATTAAACTCTCAAAGTGGTACATGTGCAGAGATATAATAAAAGTGTGCTCAGATGTGGGATGTACCTATCGGCAGTACGACATGCCGACGACCATCTGTCGTAGTGATGTGATTAAAAATAAAAGAATTGCGGAAATACACATTCGTATTTGCATGCATTCGTAATAAACTACGAGTATCTTATGAAGAGTAGGAAATACACAACTTGTAGTGCAATGTACTCGTACTTACTCTTAGTATGAAAACATGGAACGATAAGTTGGTGAAAATTTGATGTTTGCAAGAATTTCAGTGCATATTTGTGTTTCGTAGATTCATTCTAGGGACGCATACTTGTAGTTCGATGATGATTGAGAAAATCCTGAACTTAAAGTACGAACGAAGAACGAAGTTTGGAACTGTTTCGCGGGCAAGTTCAAAGTGCCAAAACAAGGGATTAAGCAGCCGGGGGAGAAGGGAGGAGGGCTTGGCTGTAATTTACACGCGACTCATGCACTGTTTGCACTTGGTACACCTTCAAGTCTTTCACCAAAATTCGCTGTCTGTTGATGTGCAATTGCGTGGCCCGTCGTCTGGTTTGAGGGTCCTCGTGGACATCTGCAGCCGCAGCAATGATATTCAACTCCGGGGCCTACTACATCTGATACTGTCCCGTATTGAACCAATCTCCTCGAGACGAGCAACTAAACGCCGCAGTTGGTGCCACACGACCATGGACTAGAGTGACGACGAAAAATCGTTTGATTCTCGGGGTACACGATCCCGATAAATTTGACTCAGTACCTTGCCACCCTTTGGCCAAGTGTCAGAAATTTAAAAAATCTTCAATGGGCTCAATCGCCTTAAACAAAATAAAGACCCCCTTCTGTGGTGTGTTCATTCGGGCGCCAATTTCAAAAACCAAAAATTTTAAGTGCTTTATCGATTGAAATGCTTTAATTTTTTTTATAAAAACGGACTTTACCGCTTTCTGCTTTAACGTTAGAATTCAACGATTTTCCCAGAAATACAATCAAACTTTGAGAGATGATAGGCGTTATCAATATTATACGGGGTACCTACATACTACCGAGTCTACGCTATCGAGCAAAGAGAGTTATTTCTAGGTACTCTTTAATGTACTTAAACGTTGAATTTCCTACCAAATGGTATACTGTTTACGGACTTATAAGACAGCGATAAAGACTGTTTCCAGCTTTGGGGAACTATTCAAATCCCTGACCTTCTACATACACACTACAGCTGCCTGTGGACTAGTAAAGCTCACCTCTTGTACACATCTCAACTTTATGCGTCAAACAGTTTAACATTGATGAGGCTGTGTAAAATGACCGGGCAGACGGACATACCTGACGCCCTACTCGTATAAGTGTTTTGAATTTGGTAACCGTATAATTGACAGTATTGGTCGGCGTGCCTCAGTGGTTTGTGCGCATGACTACTGATCGGGAGGTTCAGGTTCGAGTCCCAGTACAATACCAGAAAGTATTTTCGCGGTCCACCTCTCGCAAATGTCTGACATACATACATACATACCTCAGAAAGTAAGATTATATTTAAATATTGAGTTATATGCATTTCTGTATGAGTTTGGACGTCGCTGTTGCTCAGTGGTTAAGTGTGCGATCACTGAGCGAGGCGTTCAAGGTTCGAATCCAAGAAAAACGCGAAAAAAAGTTCCACCTCTCGCGAACGTCTGACAAACAATCAAGAGAAAAATTATCATGAGAAGCGAAACTATTGCCCTTCGGAGATGGCATAAAACAGTAGGCCCCATCTTTCAAGAGTGGTTGCGAGAAGCTAGGTCAGGCCCTGTATTGAGTTGTTAGCGCCAAAAAATTTATTTATTTCTGTATTATAGATTATTACTAATAAACTGTTAATGAAATATAACCTAAAAATTGATTTAAATCATGAGAAGTTTCTCAATCTCGCTGTTAGGATTCAGCGATAAAACTGTAGGCTCCTTCCATCCGTTCGAACATATAACACGCACAGTATAAATGGCTGCCAAATAAGATAGGTAGGCCCTAAGCTCTTTATGGTCTAACTGTGTTAAATAATTATTCGCTTATATTACTAGTGATTAGCTACAAATTAAACGACCAGCAACAAAAAAAATAACCAACGGAAAAATAAGTTATCGGCAAGAAAATCATTTTCCAATCAGCAAAAAATCATTTTTTAACAGCTAAAAATAAAAAAAACTAATCAGCAGAAAATGAAAAAATAAATTATCAGCAGAAAGAAGCAGTAGTTCCAGAAAATAAAACGAAAAGTATGAAACAGTTCTTTAAGAAAAAACTAGAGGAACTGCGAAAATAATAGTATTACCTACACATTGGGTGGTATTTGAGTTTAAGCTGATTACTCATTTTTCTGAGCATTTGCTTGACATTGGTATACACAAAGAAATCAAAAATACACTGACCGAGTTAGTGGCCATACTGTGAGATTGATCGTAAGTATTGAGACTGATCTCATTTCGGCAGCTCAATGTACGTCAGTGCTCTCATTTGTACGCGAAAAGATAAGAAAGAGGTTACTTACATGAGATCTTGCTCATAAATTGTTGAGCGTGGTAGTTTCTTTACTCAGTTCATATACAACCATCGAGATGGCTGAATTTTAGCAAAATTTTGCGTCCAGTAGGTGAAGAACGTCTAAATTCAATGGAAATTATCCCCACCGATTTTAATGAAATTTTAGTACCATCAAATGTTTCGTTTTTGTTTTTTGATTATATGTCGAAAGCTAAGGACGAGCGACCCCTACAGATCAAATACTCAGACAAATTTCCTCTACAAGATACTAAATTTTCATAATAATGAAGGCTTAACCGCCGAAATAAGCACAAATAACTCGCTCTGGACAGCCATAAAAAATATAAAAAAAAAAAAACGCAAATGCAATCGCCACCGATCAGAAAAAATAATGGCGAATGGGCAAAAGGTGGCATACAAAAGGCACTTAGAAGAAACATTTAAGCCATTTGATGGAAAATAATAAAGCCCGTGGCTATGATTTAATAACCGGACAAATCCTCAAGGAATTGCCAAAAAAGCGCTAGTTAAACTCCTTTATTTAATAAATGCTTCGCTTAGATTATTATACTCGTACCATCCAAACCAATGGAAAGTCGCAGAGGTCATAAGGGTTCTGAAACCGGATTATAGAATAACCGATGAAATTGAAAAAGCCCTAGAAGCGAAAAACATTTGCCATAGCGCTTTTCTTGACGTCTCTTAAGCCTTCGACAAGGTTTGGCGCGATGGCTTGAAGTTAAGACAGGTTCTTCCGGACCATCTACATAAGATCCTAGAATTTAACCTTAAAAACTGACTTTTTCGTGTTAAACACGGAACCGAAATATTCCAAGTTTAAGAAAATCGCCACTGGGGTTCCACAAGGAAGTGTCCTTGGTCCTATCTTATTCTTGCTTTACACTCGGAACATACACCAAATTGAAGGCACCGTTGTAGCTATGTCCGCGAACAATGCGGCTATTCTGGCAACGGAAAGATAAATCAAGTCAGCAATTGAAAAACTCCAACAAGCTTTGGATAAAATCTGCCAGTGGACAAAAATTTAGCGCATAGTTCTTAAACGAGACCAAATCGACGCATGTTGACTTCACTTACAAGAAAATAATCGAGTTTTCATTAACTCGGTACAAATGCCGTCTGGGAATGACACTGGACTCGAAATTTAAGTGGAAGCCAGACGTCAAAAATAAATGCGGCGAGCTCGAAGATCGACTTATTACCTGACAATAAAAACCCTTTCTGTCTCCCCCCCAATTCCCCGAACTTAGAAAATCACCTCCGTACATGACATATGTACATACGTTTCAACGATTTCCCTAAAATTTCGAATCTGAGTGATCTGCAAAATACTCGTATGTAACAGCATACACATATGTGGTGTAGATGCAAGCGCACGTGCGATCCAGTCGGATGATTTAAAGCCCGCTATTTTTGGACTAAATAATGTGTCTACTGGTCGATATATCACTACAAATCTAGGCGGAGCTGCGGCATGTCTAAGAATTGTATAAATATGCTCTTTTCGGTGTTCGGAATCCGTCCGTCCGACTGTCTGTCTATCATCACCTTCTACCTTCTATACTATAAAAGCCATGTCTGTGCATGATTTGTACACAGATCATGATTAATAATAACTGAAAGTCAAAATTCGGTGAAATTTTTCAAAAAACCGTTTTCTATCACGGTAATAGAGAACGACAAAAAGTTTTGATTTTAACATTCCAATCAGTTTGCCTGATATCACATTTTGTATGTAAACTACTGGTTGCTTATTTTATATCGTTTAATCCACGTGTCTTAAATGAGCGACCGAAAAAGCAATTTTATCTACATTCATTCATTTAGGTCCTACTCGTATGTCCCCTTATGGGTGCTAGTGCATCTACCACGCCTACACGCCATCGTGTTTGGTTGCTGACGATGTACTTCAGTTCCCTCCAGCTTTTCCCCAACTGCCGTGCCACCTTTTCGACCGTATTGCGCCAAATATCTCTAGGGCGATCTGCTGTTCTTCCTTCTTGGTTGAGCGGATTTCATTGCATGGGCTGACTTGCTACGCAATCATTGCCCTTCCAATGAATGTGACCAATACATTGCCACTTTCTCTTCTCAATAATCTCTCTGTTCTACACGTTCCTGGCCCATTTTCTCATACAGCTGAGACAACGATTAACAAAAACTTGCAACTTTCCTGTGACAAACATCTAAAAATTCACCTAAATCGGTTCAATAGCTCAAAAGTTGTATAAGGAAACGACTGACAGCAACCGTGTGTCTGAAGTCTTAATTATCCTCTTTTTAATAGAATGCTCCAAAAATCGTGAGATCACATAATTGTTGCTCTAAGACATACTAGAGACGAAAAAAAATAGGCAAAATCCGGTATTGGGCGCCATTTTTTCTAAAAAAAAAATGGAAAAGATCGCAAACTACGTATATTTTTCAGAAAGCCTAAGTCTATGTAGGCTCTTATCAAAAATTGATTTAAAACTACCCATTGACTATGACTAAAATAGAAAATAGGCCCTCGCAACTACAGCATATCCGTGGGCAACTACAGCATACCTGCGGACATCAAAACCTATTTCATTCGAAATAAACAAAACTCCCATTTGTCGATTTCCATACCGAAAACAACACAACAAAAACTACCTAAACAAATAGCTGTTTCCGTCGCCAAAAGCAATAGCCCTTATGTAAACCCAACATTCACGTACAGCTCTCCAACGACCCAAAAAAAATGAATACAAATTACAAAAATTCAGCACGTAGCCTGAAGAACAAAAAAAAACCAAAAAAAAAAAAAAGAAGACAGAAAACTCATATAGAAACTCATATGTCAAAAACACCCACAAAACTTAAAAAACCCTCTACCGTACCCAATCTAGGTGCATTTCTACAGCACAACTACCTACCAAACGATATTCCATCTAAGTAATAATCAAAAAGGTGATTAATTACATTGGACATATGGAAGTCCCACCACACACAGGCATCCAGAAAAGAAAACGCCGCCGCGCGAGGGCGAAATGTGAATAAAGGAAAATATAGTATAACTACCAACTTCAATTAGGGTCACAACCAATTATTCCACCAGAAACAGAAACGAGCCCAGTAACGAGACCGAATCGTTTAGATACAAATCATTTTGCTCTGTGCGCCTTGTTTTTACCATTATCACGGAGCCATCATCATCAGGTAAAGAGTAGAGTAAGATGCCATGCCGTCGGAAACACGGCCGATGTATTTATGTGCACATAGATACATATTTTTATTTTTCGGGTGTTGCGGAATGAATATTAAAGAGGAGAAATTGTAGCCCAACCGAAAGTGTTGTCTTTTGTTCTTAAGACAGATGGAGTAGGGTAGGGCTTTTAGATATAAAATTGTATGCAGAGTTTTTTTTTTTTTTTTTTCATGTTTGGAAGGAAATTTTTGGAAACAATTTAAGAATTTTACTGTTAAATAGTGCACTGTGTAGATGACATCTTGTGGAGAATTATACTTTAAGTGCTTCGGGACAAACACGGATAGATACATTTCAAATTAAAGTGCGTTGCTGTGACTTAAGTTTCCATTGCAAGTCTATTTGTAGTCATGTGCTTGAACATAAGTGAGTATATGCGGATCTCAGAAGCAACAGAACTTTCAGTATGAAAGGTTTTCAGTTTGAAGCTACATACTAACAAGGAGTCAGCAGAAAAGCCTCTTCCTTCTTCCTCGTGGATGACGAAATGCTTAGAATTTTTGAAACGGATTGTTTCAGCGTCACAGCATAGACATGCCAACCATGACTCAGTTGAGCAATTTATCAGAGGCTAGGTATTAACCCTTCAAAAACAGAAATACTGCTCTTCATCAGGAAAAAATCCATTCCCCAATTTAAGCCTTCTAGCGTAGATAGGATAGATCTTACAATTTCAGAATCGGCAAGTTATTTGGGTAACATTTTATATTCCGGGGAAAACGAATCGTCTTATCTCCGTGAATAACCCGAAAGGCGGACTGACAGACGAGCGTTGGGTCTATGTGGTCCACTTGCTCTGCCAGCTGAGTTCTCTTCTGAGCAAGTAGGGGACTATGCAAAGAGCACTCACGAAATTATGTGTTGAGATCCACATCATACGTCGTGCGGTAGAAAACCAATGAGTAATGAAAAACTTCCTGAACGATTTATGAAATGTTCGCACCCTGAACAGACCGCGTGCTGCCGATGAACCAGCAACGTCTGTCGAACGCTTGAACGCAGATATAAGAGCAATTCCTGAAATACACTGGAATGGATCGCGCGTGACGAAAACTTGGAACATATACTTCCTGCCGTGAGAGTAATCAGCAATTACTTGGATGCCGTTTTGCTGTCCGAGGCAGACTAGTCTCACTTGTGCCCTTACAAGGAGAAAGACGATACTTCCTAGGACTGCTTGTCGAGCTCGTCGCGAAAACCTTCCTGACGCTTCAAGTATGACGTCACAATCATACCTGGAGATTTCGAAGCATATATCGGAAGAGAGGACATCTTTTGTGGCCTATTGGGAATAATAGCCTGCACTAGCAGCTCCAGAAATGGATTCAGGCTCATCGACATTTTGGCAATGTATACACGAAGTTCCCACATCTCGATATCCACAAAATAACATGAAAGTCACTGTCAACCGGATTGATTACATTGCGATCAGCGGAAGACACTCTTCAAGCTTATTGGACGCCAGTACGTTCCGTGGTACCATTATCTGGTTTGCATCGAAGATAAAGATGCGAATATTCAAACACAGTGCAACCTTGAGGAGTTTCAATATTGAAAGTATGCAATCGTGAACAACAGACAGAGGTTTTGCCGATCGAGTGTCCTTCCACCTCTTAACAAATCCTTAACAGCAAGTATAGTGACATCACCACCAATCCATTATAAATGCCGGAGCTGACGTGTAGTAATAGATTTCACTGCACGAAATTCCCGGTTTGAATGACAGGCAAACGGTGACAAAAAACTCCACAAGGAGATACGAGAGAGGAAGAAAATCGCTTGCTCAGAAGGAAGAAGCATGGGCATCATGAGATCGAAAAGATATAGAAATACTACATCAAGAAAGAGGTAAGGAGCTTTTACAAAAAGGTACTGGCTGCAGGAACAAAGACGAGAGCGCTGTAGTGTAAACGCAATCGTTTCTATAAGAAAAAAAAAAAACAGCGGACTGCTAAACGACGATGGCAGCCAAAATCTCTCCGTTGGCAGTCTGATGTAGGATGATCAATTGTTCATTTCTAAAAAAATGTGTAAATCCTTTATGCCAGCCCCTTTCAACTCTATTTCGACTCTCACTCTCTCAAGCCGTTTTCCCTAAATTATAGAAGGACTCCTTTATTTTCCCGATTCATAAAAAAGGCAGTAAAAATGACATATCAAACTACCGACCCATAGCCAAACTCTCTTCTATACCTAAGCTCTTTGAAAGCATTGCTATGACTCAGTTTATTTTCACTGCAAATCCATCTTTTCTCCACAACAGCACGGTTTCTTAAAGGGTAGATCCACAACGACTAACCTAACCGAATTCGTTTCTAAAACACTGCAAGTATCAGAGAAAGGCAAGGAAGTGGATGTCATTACGACCGATATGTCACCTAACTTTTACCTTAAACTTAAAGCCTTCGGGTTTTCCCCTTTTTCATTTCATGGTTGAGATCGTACCTAGAGAAACGCCAGTACAGGGTTCTCTTTAGATTTTCAGTCTCTGACCCTATTCACTTCAGGTGTTCCTCAAGGTCACCTTGGTCCACTGATTTTTGTTTTAACAATAAACGATGTTGATCTAATCATAAAAGACTCAGACTGTCTATTTACGCGGATGACATGAAAATCATTAAGATAATATCTACTCCCACCGATTCTCTCTTACTTCAAAACGACCTAAATTTATTCTACATATGGTGCGACAAAAACTTCTTAGAACTTAAAGTCGGCAAATGACAATTCAATCCATAACATTCTCCCGTAAGCGACTTCCCCCACCCCTCAGAACCTATTATTTTCGCAACGAGCCTGTTCCCGCAGTCTCCTATGCACGCGATCTGGGTATTATTTGTGACAGAGAGCTAAACTTCCGATCTCACATTGATCAAATTATTCACAACGTCAATTCTTCTCTCGGTTTCATAAAACGCTTGTTAGACCCCTCCTTAAATACGCCAGCTAAGTTTGGTCACCATTTCACGACACCCATTCCCTTAGAATCGAAGCCGTGCAGCGCAGGTTTATCCGTTTTGCCTTACGTGGTCTCACATGGTTATCTTTTAAGTTATGGCTTGTACTAGGCTTCAATAAATAAATGCTCCCCGACAGAACCGAAATCAAATCCAACAAAGCCGCCCTCTCAGATGGTCTAAAAGCTGAACTACGTAAGGTTGTGAGAGATGACTGTGTAGCACCAGATCATCTATAAGGCATTGTCCGATTGCTTGATTCACACGAAAAGCGGTTGCCCTATCTGCGCCAACCACAGAGGTATTTGTTTGCTAAACATCTCCTGCAAGATAGAGTCTGGTGTAATGTGTGCGCGCGTAAAACTCTGCCGATGAACTCATTCGAACCTATCAGTGCGGATTTAGGCCGGAGATTCGATAGTCGACCAAATCATAACGTTGGGTGAAATCCTGGAAAAGACTACGCACAAAGATTTGAAGGCAGCGTAAGACAGCATGGTAAACTTATTCGCTGCTCCGTCAAAGTCGAAGAAGACATCACTGAGGCCTTCAACACGACCAGAGGCTAATAGTGCGAAACACGACAGCCAGTGTTTTCATAAGTCAGTGCAACTATGACATTTAAATAGCAGACAACTAAGATGGAAGAATAAGACGAAGTGTATGCTGTCAACATTGACCAAGTCATCAGGCTCTGCAATAAATTCTATCGACAACATCAGCGAGGAGAATCACTATTGCCAACCACAATTTCTACGGGCTAACAAGGCATTTGAGTGGCATAGCCTTATCAAAAACAACAGAGGAAGAGGACCTCAAGCTCAACCAACTGAGGACGTAGAGGATTTTGCGAGCTGAAGAGCCTTGTTGGTTGAGACCTAGGTCCACCCCGGACTGTAGCGCCATTTAAAATAAGTTTTAGATTCCAAACTAAGTTGCAAGTTTAAATACCGATGATCGAATCAAAAAGGAATATTAGACTTTCAACGCATCTAAAATAGTCCTAGTAACACCTGCGTTTCAAGTGGAGCGTAGTACAGCTGGGCCACCTTTCTAGTGTTCTGGTTTTTGAATAAAATCAGCAGAGATCTGACTGATAGAATTTTTTTTTTTTATATAATTTGCACGTGTGAAAGGGGTTATGAATACCCTTATACAAATTTTTAGGACACGGGCGTTTTGAGGAAAGGGGAAGAGACAGAGGGAAAGACAGATTGGTGTAGTTGGTTTGAAACTCAGCTGGTATTAAGTTGCAGTGAACTCCAAGGGTGGCTGTCCAGATAACTGGGGAGCTTGTTTGTTTTTACTTTTGTCGTTGCTCAAGATTCACAGTATTTTTTTCCGTCCTCCTGATATCATCACGATCGAGTTGCATTTTAGACATGTGTTATGCCTTCGCAGTAGAGTTGACACAAGCTTTCGCAATTGATCGACTTTTTATTTATTTCATGCGAAATAAATAGATGATTCTTGACATCAGGATTCGAACCGTGAACCTGTAGCGTGACAAGCGATGATGTTACCACTACACCACGGCCACCCTCATTAGAAATGGTATTCTATCATTGCGAAGGCGCATGTCGGATTCAAACCCGTATCACGCGACCAACATTTTTTTCGTTAAGTAATAAGTCGACGACAATATACCTGCTAATGATTTCCTACAATTTGTTCAGACTTTGAAAAACTTTGCGTGTCTTTCAGCTATTCATGTCATTTGTGAACCTTCCTTGAGAAATTGCCCAGGCTACAAAGCAAACAGAATCGAAATCCGTTCAGCCGATCATGAATTGCAACATTACAACGTGAACAACCGAGAAGAAGACCATTTAATTTTGTATTATTAGAGATATAGATTCCTCTAGATCTGACATTTTCTCAAGATTTACACACATGTCTGATCGATCGGACCATATGTTCTTAAGGAAGGCGCATCTACAACAATCTATACTCAATGGATGGACTGAAATTCCATCCAACGGTTTTGCGTAACAAACCAAAGCATCAAAGGAGCGCGCTCTTCAGGAAATGACATCCATAATTAGCTTAAATTATTCAGAAATAGTAAAAATATGTAAACCCAACAGTGATGCCAGAAACAATTTTCCTTTGCTCAATCACACAAAAGTCTAATCACAAATCTCAACAATTACGATCAAGTATCGCTACAGGGTCATCTGCACACAGTTTCGCAATGCAAACCACAAATCTGCGCAAAAAATAAACACAACACAATGACATTCAGATTGACACTTTTCACAGTCCGACAGAAAACCGCAGTATCTAAACCACATCTTTTCTGCTGCTCCCCCCTTTTCTACAGCACTTGCACTTCCATACCGCCACTTGGCTAAATCGTTTAAGTGCATCCCGCCGTCATCAAGTAGCAACCGAGCGTACTCAGTCGCCATTGATCGTCTGTATGGATGGGAACTGAAAAATTATCCTACCAGTGTCGTGTTCATTGGGGAAGATCGGAAATTAGATAGCCACAGCAGTGTATCTGCTGTAGATACACTGTATCTGTTCGATGCAGTTTTGGTTACAGTTCAGTTGCAGTTGCTCTTCAGTCTGTCTCACGGTGCGGTGCCCTCCCCGATCGCTTAGGGTGAATGATGCACTTCGATAGCAATAAAAAAAAAAATTATTACAAATAATGATGATCACCATCATGATGATCAGGGTAAGAAGTCAGTTCATCTTGGGTACAGTCCCGCTACACAGTCATTCGATTAATTTGCACAGACACACAGGAAGTGTGTGTACTCTCGCATCTGGGTACATTTTTTACTCGTTATTCCTATCCGGTCTCTGGCACTCATTCAAGTCAATAGCAGCTACGGATGTGTATCTCGTCTCGTCCGAGTCTCTTAGACTGCGTAAAATAATTTTAGTCATCGTGAATGATCTTAGTCATGCCTTTTTCAGATCGCATTCAATTAGAAAGAATTTCAAAATCTCATTCGCAACAATGCATCACACAATTGTTAAAGCGGTTGTCTTGTAAAATTCCCAGACAATTCAGAGACGAATCAATTGAACGCATGCATCTGTTAGCAGCAACAAATTCCCATTGAATTGTTATATAGGTACAGACGAACACAGATTTAATTTACTCTGTGCATCTCTGACCAAGTGGTGGTGGTGGGTATTGACATTGCGCACGTGAAACAAAATGACGCTATCCAAATCACGACTCATTATTTCTCGGAATTAAATTGTATTTCAGATTACGATCACCATTTCGACAAATTCGTGGTAAAAATGTATCAAGAATCGGAGAAATGACAAAAAAGTCGTGAAGTCAGATACTCGTATCTCCATAAGTTCATTTGAATTTAAAATTTCGGACTAACAGCGTTTCTAGCGGTGATATCAAATCGAGGAACTGTTAAGTGAATTAATTGCTGCAAGTAAACATTTCGAGAGGTTTCATTGACGACACAGATTTTATCAAGCCAGCTGAGGCGTGACGGCATTAACATTGTCATAGCAAGCGAAAAAAGATATGCGATTAATTTTTGTCGTTAGTTAGAAAGGGTTGGAGTTGGATTAAGGTGACATCTAGGCCAGACATTAACATTTGAAAGTATCGCCAAATCAGTCTGACATTATTCCACCTTAGTAGTGATAACGTCAGTTGTAATACGTCAGAAAATTGAACGTCAAACACACTGAAAGTTCTGATAAATGAGAGCTGAAAAACAATTTCGTAATACTCGCTTTTTGACGTCTTGGTCGAACTTCACATCTATCAAGATATAGGTTGCATTTCACCAATAAATAGAGAACGAAAGTCCCTTAGAATTGTTTCTTTTTTTTACGGAAATATTGAGAAATATTGAGACCGAACCACACAGAAAAGTTGCAATCAATATGGGAAGGGTGTCATAATATGATCTCTCTGAAATGGCTTTTAACTTGTCTGTATGCTCTATCTATGCAGAGCAATTTTTCAATGAAAAAACCGACACTAAAGCAGTCACTCGCGCCGCACGAATACTTCGGACCTAAGAGAAGCTTCTCATGACAATTTTATTCTCGGATGTTTACCAGAAGTTCGCGAGAGGTGGGACTGTGACAAATTTTTTTTTGTGTTTTCTGTGACTCGAAACTTGAGTCTCCCGCTCAGTTATCGCGCACTTAACAATTGAGCCACGACGCCATAAGCACTTAATGATACGTCTTTATGCTAAGAGGTACGGCCTAAGAACAAGTTGAAGGAAACGTTAAGCAAATTTAGAAAAAAAGGTCGAAAGTAAAGCTAATGTTAAGGGCTAAGGATAATCACAAAATTGTTCAGTTAAACTATTTAAATCTAACAGGGGATACGTTGGTTAGATCGATCAATGGTCGATGAAAAAAAAATGGCAAAAATATATCCTTAACAGTGCCCGATACATTCCGCTAATAAATAAAAGGTGAATGAATGATGAATAAATGCTGAATGAATAATGAATGAATGGTGAATGAATGATGAATGAATGATGAACGAATGGTGAATGAATAAAGAATGAATGGTGAACGAATGATGAACGTATGATGAATGAATAAAGAATGAATAAAGAATGAATGGTGAATGAATATTGAATGAATGCTCAACGAATGATGAATGAATGATGAATGCATGGTAAATGAATGAATGGATAATGAATAAGTGTACGAATGAATAAGTGTTGTTGAAGTGCTTGGTATGTTTTAGACGCGTTAAGGTTCTTAATATCTTCTTTTATGTTACCCACCCTGTAGGCTGACATGAACTGTTACTAATTCAAATAGCTGTATTTTTTTAATTGTGAATACTTTATATTGAATCCAGAGAAAAACTGTTGGCAATTTATTCCATTTCAAGGATTTAATTAATATTTTCGATATGGCCACCTTTGGCAAGAACAATTTCCTTGAGACGGTCAATCAATTTATCACACACTGCACGCTAGTGTGTCTATGGAATGCGCTTTCATTCCCGGCGAAGCGCTAACTTGAGCGCGTCCGTTGTTTGGTATTTTTTTAGCGCCACCCTTGGCCTTCAAAATGCCCCAGTCAGAAAAGTCTAATGGATTTGTATCGAGAGAATTCGATAGCCATTGTGTCGAGGTAATGAAGTGCGGAACGTTTTGTCACAGCCATTCTTGATTTGCTCAGGCTTTGTGGGAAGATGCAGAGTCGTATTGGAATGTCCAGGGTCTTTGGCCGAAATTTTTGCGTGCCCATGGTTTCAACATAGCTTCCAAGACAGTTTCACGATAAATCATTGAGTTTATTTTAACGCCACGCTTCAAAAATACGAGCGAAGATCGATCATCGGTAGTCACTGCGGCCCAAACCATCAAAAATTGTGGCACTTGCTTCCTGGTGGCCATTCTTTTGTCGAAATTATCGTATGACCTCTCTGGCAGGTAAACTCGATCATTTTGCTTGACAAGGTGCTCAAATCGAAATGGTTCTTCATCACAGAAGACGATGTTTGGCAATTGGCCACTTGCGTGCAAGCGGATCCTCATTTGCTTTTTTCACTCTAATTTCTTCTTGGTCAGGTGTGAGATCGTGCACTTTTTGGAACGTTAAGGCCTTGAGTCCGAGCTCATTTTTCAAAATGTGTTCGTTCTCTGGACATGTTTAGCTTTTGAAGCGATATGGTGCGATAATCAAACATTTTGTTCACTTTCAAATGTTTCAGCTCACGAATAATAACTGGTTACGATTTTCCAGCCATAAAAAGGGCATTAACACTATTACGTTTGAATTCCATTGTCTGTTCTATCGACTAACTAAACTAAAAACGCGATAAAAAAAAAACCTTAAACACGCTTGTCAACAATGAAATGAATTAACAACTGTCAAATTTTCAGCGCGCTGTCATTTATAGTTTGGCAGGCACAGCGACGTGAAGTTGGTAACAGTTCATGTCAGCCACCCTGCAGTTTCGTTAGTGCCGTCGTTCTCAAAATTTGTAAGTAATTACCTTTCAAAATTGTTGAAATCATTGTATTTTTCATTTGTGTTTTGCTAACCGAAAATACACAATACAACACGATACGAATATAAAGCAATAGGAAACCGTTGATGACAAACGCTTTTGTATTTGCCTACTCATTCTAACTTTGAGGGGCACGGCTAATTTTCTAATAATTACTTGAGCGTCTCGTCGACGAATGAAACATATAACGAAACCGTGACTTATATTGGGAAGAATTTCAGGGATATAACTATATCGATGCTGTGGACCCGAAATTTAACACCCGACAACGAAACTAACTGCCCAAAGAATCAGAAATGCAACACCTAAATTTACGTAACTCGTCTGCATAGAAACAATACCAATAGCAAGGAAGTAGACAATCTTTTAGAATACCTATGCTTCTCATTTCTTTTGTAAGTTGCGCAGTGGCACATGTCTGAGTCCATGCTGCGCACATGAAAAACTTTCGAAAAGTAGTAAATTTTATTTAGAAAGGCACTGCAGCATGTTGAACTTGGCACTCTTTTAAATGTTTATCACTTTCGTGACTAAATTGTTACAGGATTTCTGTACTAGAGAACTTGGTCCGTTTTTTTCCATAAATATTTCGGTTAGATACTCGTATCAATGCTTTTTTTTACAACGATTAGATATGGACACACACCAACCGTAATAATTTAGTGACAAAGACAGACTTTTCACTGGGAATCAGGTAAGACTTCAGGTTGTTGACCAATTTTTACTATAAACCAATTGCAAAACGTCTTATGGAAGATTTTGTTGTGCTAATAACCATTGAACTTGAAATGAAATGGAATCTCCTTACCAATGCATTTAGAATGGTATGCCGATTGATTAAATATTGGCAACGTCCCCACCAATTTTTGGGGGCTATTTTCCTTCGTCTGCACTTCAAGCACTACCTTTGTTCTAACTTTCCAAGTACCATGTTTACGGGGTTTTGATGAACGGAGTATCAGTGCGTCAGTCACAAAATAAGCGATTTTTAAAGTCTCTCAGGGACCACTTAAGTTGAAATTTAAAATTCGATAGGGGCCCTAAAGTGGCTTAAGTTTCGCTATATGCACGGCTTCGAATATTTGGAAAATGGTTTAGGTTTTGAAATTCACTACAAAATAGGTTACCAGATTTTTCAAAATGTTCAAAAATTGTACGAATTCTTTCAAAACGTCCGACTGTATCCCGCACTTAATAGAGGTCGTTTTTGAGTGTGAATATCTCGAAAACCGTACCAAGTAACTGCCATAGAAATTCTAGGTTTTGAAATTCTCTACAAGGTGGGTACGGAATATTTCAAAATTTTCAAAAATTGTACAAAATCTTCAAAAATGCCAGACTGCAACCTGAACTTAATGGAAATCATATCTGAGTACGAATATGTTGAAAATCGTGAGGCTTGCGAAAACGAAAAAGGTTTTTGGAATTCTCAAGAAGGTGGCTTGGCTTGGGTACCAAATTTTTCAAAAATTGTACTAATTCTTCCAAAATATCCCTCTGTTGAGTGCGAATATCCCGAAAAGATTTTGTTTTTAGTAATGAGAACCCCCGACTCTTTATGTCACAAGCCGCAACTGATTTTGTGCAATTTTAAGGATTGAACAAGTGTCTGTTGACAAACGCTAGTGCCAGAGAATGAATGGGTAAGTGCCCAAGTGGGTTGCGGTACTTACATATTATCGACGAGTAGACATGTAGCAAATCATCAGAAGAGTTTGAAAAGCCTAAAATACGATCGAAAGTGTGATCAGAACTGTTAAAGAAAAGTAGGGAGTTATAAAAGTAGTTTATAATTTGTGCTCACTTCCACTGCCATTATCATCGCCGAGAAGTTACAACCGTGAAAAATGTTCCCTGGATACATCGCCTTCCTCCAATATATCATGTCTCCTTTTCATTAACTTAATTTGCAACGACGACATAAGACAGACCGACCGACTTTATTTCGTAGATTGAAAGACTCACTTTTCTAGGGCAATATTAAAGAGATCTATGATTGTGCAACAGATTTTTTAAAGTTTCAAGTATTTGCAAAGAAATATCTTCATGGAGTAGAAGAAGTACCAACAAAAAAGAACGATCTTCTTGCAAATTGAAATAAGCCAACCTTTGTCTCTCAAGCACGTATCTCAACCCTATTTCGTCGCTATAACAGTAACATAAAAATAAAAGTTGGAAATAAAAATATTAAATAAGTGTAACTAACTACAGTAGCGCAGCCTTTTGTGTTAACGCAGATATCAAAGGGAAGACAAAAGTGAAATCCAATTTTACTCTTGCACGGTTTTTTGTATCTCAGACCCCCATGGGATTTCACACAAAAAAAAGAAGGAATCTCCTCCATATTGACACAATTGCCTGCCTTTTGCACCCACTCCGCCCGACACACTTTGCATTTTGGTTGGGTTTTTGGTCCTTTTTTCTGTTCCCTCTTTCGTTTTTTTTTTTTAACCACACGTATTGAGTGGCGAAGAGAAATATCTTCCGCGTCACTTAAAGAATGAAAGGAGAACAAAAAAAAAAGGGAGCATCCAGGGAAAAAATGATTTCTCTTCCTCATCCACTTAAGTTCAAAGTGCGTATCTAAGAGGCCATAATAAAGACGACCGTCAATTTTCATAAGGGGTTGTGTGCATAGAGTAGCAAAGAGGTTAACTTGTCCTCCACCGATTCTTTCTGCTCCAGATGATGGTTGAAGATACATACTATACACACGCCTACACCCTTTTTTTTGGCAGCGTGTTTTGAATGTATTTGCATGTCTCTGGCAACCAAGCGATGAGTGTGGGGTTGGGGCTGGGAATGGCGGATGGATGGAGAAAGGATCTCCTGTCCTCCTGACTGACTGCCATTGCAAATAGCCGCCGTCGTTGTTGGTAGCGTCTCTCTCTTCGACGCCGCTGCCGCCGCCTTACGGTCGTCGCTCTCAAGACATGGGCACGTTTTGTAAATCGAATTTAATCGAAAGACATTTGTAACATTCGCATACGTTTAGAGTGTGTGTAATGATGCATGGTAATGGAATGTGTTGTGTTATCCATTTTGTTTCGTTTCATCATTCTCTATACAGTGGATCCTCCTGTCTTTTGCGATAGTGATAGCGTCTTATCGGGAGGTGGGGCACTTTGGTGGGTGATGGGTGGTGCTGGCGATGTTGTGTAGATGGATGAAGTGTATATTGAAAATTTTCTTATCTTTTCATATTTGATGATGTCATGGAGTTTTCTTCGTTTTTTCATTCGAAATTCATTTTATTTTTACTCAAACGAGAAAGGGAGCGGAGGATATTACACGAATGTGCTTCATTTAGTTTGGGATGGGAGTGGGTTATTATTGCGAATGTTAGCAAATTTCATTTTGAAATGTAATTTTTGATATCACTTTAAAGAGGAGTCTATACTCCTTTTGGTGCAAAACAATGAATGCTGCGGGGGGAATCAAATATTGAAAGTAAGCAGAATTTAACGAATGGAAATCGTGAATTGTATGCAAATGAGATGTACATTTGAAGGGATTAAGGCGACATTGTTGCAAAGATTGGGGTTGACATTTACGACAATTGGCGATATTAGGCTTTTAACACGTTTAGTGTGTCGCACAAAAAGTGGGTGACTGGAGAATGAGTTTTCAGAATCAGTTATGCAAGCTACGCGAAATCGTAAACGATGTTGGAAAAAACAAAACAAAGTGTTTTACTGGTTTGAAATTCGAACGCAAATTACAAGTTCAATGGAGAATGGCGAGTTTTTGTTCAGTTCGTGCCGGTAGCAGGACCTCTTAAGAAACATTCAAAACCAAGTGTTTGGAAATCGTTCAGCGATCATTTATTTCTCGGGCTAGATTGCAGCCCTTGCACTGTAAAATTAAATTAATTCTAAAGGTTCCTTGCATGCCGGACTCGTTTAATCTATTCATCTCGATAGTCCATCGGTAATGCGAGGAACTGTTTGGACCCAGAGTCGAATCTCGAAAATGTTGAATGCTACGCGAAATATTCTTAGGGTACAAAATTCTTAGGGTCGAAATGCTCTACATAATGTCCCCCGAAACTATTGGAAATCGTTTTTGAGTGTGAATATGGGTTTTCGAAAAAAAAAAAAAAAAAAAATTATTAATGAATGAATGCCCTTATCCACTTAATTTTATATCTTCTTCTAGGTATCAATACAATGATTTCTTTCTACTCACAGGATACATATGTCCTCGATGCCTAAGAGGCGTTTAAATCAGAAAAACAGTTTTCATGAGTTTTTCCTTAACCATCACCGTAAATAGCTTTGAAAAAGCAAAATGTTTTTTTTTTTTTTAAGAAAACGCCTACAAAAAGTAGGCGTAGGCCTGCACAATGTATGCACGAATTGTAGAGTTGTTTCAGTTTTTATTAAAAAAAAAAAACTGCTAGGCCCTGGCTCTTTAAGTGCCAGGGCTTAGCTTCTCGCAACCACTCGTGTTGTGTGCGTTATATTTTTCACACGAATGGAAGGGACCTACAGTTTAGTGCCGTATCCGAACGGCAATTTGTTTTGAGAAGCTTTCTCGTGACAACAATACTCTCGGATGTTTGTCAGACGTTCGCAAGAGGTGGGATCGTGAAAAAACTTTTTGGTGTTTTTCTGGGATTCGAACTTGGAACCTCTTGCGTAGTGATCCGACACACTAACCCTACGCCACGACGCCCACTTCAGTTTTTATTAAAAATTAAAAAAAAAAAATTAAATTTGTTTTAAGTAGCTGGACGCCCGCGCACTGTCAGATTTCCACAGACGACCAAAACCGTTAAAGCCAGGACTAATCTGAAACCGCTGCGAAAGCAGAAAATCTTGTCACGTCTTGACCGTCAAAGATCCTGACGCTCGCACACTGGCAGAACTCCACAGACGATCAAAGCTGTTAAGCCAGGATTAATCGGAAACCGCTCTGAAAACAGACAATCTTGTCACGTCTTGACCGTCAAAGATCCGAAGCCCTTGCACTGTCAGATTTCCGCAGGCGATCAAAGCTGTTAAAGCCAGGAAGCAGAAAATCTTACCACGTCTTGACTGTCAAAGATCCTGCGCACTGTCAGGACTTCAAAGACGATCAAAGCTGTTAAAGCCAGGATTAATCGGAAACCGCTGTGAAAGCAGAAAATCTTGTCACGAGAAACGGAGATATCGCAGAAACCCATGTCTCGCAACAATATTTGGGACTCAACGCATAAAAAAGACTCACTGGCCTCTTACTCACAGTCCATTTAAAGCAAAAGCAGAATGAAAGTTCAAAAGCTCTACGCCGCCGGTAAGCGCAAATTGATGACAGGAAAATGTTGTTCACAGATGAAGAAATAGGAATCGTTCAATAAGCAAATGACAGTCATCCAAAGAAGCGTCAGAACTCATTCCGCGAGTCAAATGGGGCCATTCTTCCACATCTGCGATGGTTTGGTGGGGACTCAGCTACAAAGACGTTACGCACCTTCAACTTTGCGCGAAAGGAGTAAAAACATCGGCGAAAATGTACCAAACGGATGATCTGGAAGGCATTGTAAAGGGACCAGTGGGCTTTCGAACAAAACTCCGCGCCAGTTAATAAGGCAAAGCAAACATAAGAGTTGCTAAAAAACAATCTTCAGGCAGTCCAGGCCTCAATCCTTTGAACTACAAGCCGTCGCCTATTTTAGAGGCGGTGGCTTGTTCTACTCGACACCCAAATATTGAGTCCTTTCCAATGAACGAAGTGCGTGCTGCGATCGATGAGTAGCCAGACCGACACAAGGAGTGCATAAATGCTAATGGCGGCCATTTCGAATAAATTGTTGAAATATCGTTTCGTAAATAATCAATTAAGTCTTACAGAAAGGTTTCGTTCGTTTTTATTTTATTACCAAAAATCCGCGTACCAGTATTTATGACTCAACTAGGTACTCGTAAGTAAAGGGTGACTAGATAGCAATGATAGTTTTTCCAATTGTTATGTTTCAGCAGCTGTCAAAGTTACCAATGACATCCAACTGTCAAAATATTCAGTAAGGTTAACCATTTCATCATACATCATTCGACGCTTCCCGAACGTGTGGAAATTATTAAAAAATATTTCGAAATTTCGGCTCAGTTGTAAATACGCAACGTGAATTTCGTCGTGAGGTCGGCCGTCATCATGGCTTCAGTGCGCAGGCAATTCGTCGCTCCGTGGGAAAGTTTGAGCATGAGTACACTCTTTTGGACCTTAAGCCACCAACCACACGGAGATCGGTGCAAGTGAAGAAAACATAGCCGCCGTAGGCGCCAGTATAGACGAAGACCCAGAAATGTCGATTCGACGCCGATCAGCTGAATTGAGCATCGCCAGAGAGTCAACCAGGCTTATTTTGCGGTTGGATTTGGGCCTATATCCGTATAAGATTATGCTGACGTAAGAATTGAAGCCGGACGACAATAGACAATGCCGTGAGTTCGCTAATTGGGCGCTGGAAATGTTGGCCGGATATCGGGTTTTTGGCCAAAAAATCATCTTCTCGGACGAGGCCCATTTGCGGCTCAGCGGCTATGTCAACAAGCAAAACTGCCATTATTGGAGCGACTACAATCCACAAGTGTTCGACCAAGCATCAACGCATCCACAAAGATTGACTGTTTGGTGCGGCATCATCGGACCTTATTTCTTTCAAAATGAGGAAGAAGACACCGTTATCGTCAATGGTCCTTGGTATAGAGCTGTTAACCGACTGTCTGCGGCCAGAGCTCGACAACATCGATATATCCAAGCTGTGGTTCCAACAAGACGGCGCTACGTGCCATACAAGCTCGAAGTGGTGAAAGGCAAATTTGGCGACTGGGTCATCTCACGGAGAGCGTTCATCAATTGGTCGCCGCGATCATGCGACTTGACACCTCTCGATTATTTTCTTTGAGGCTACGTCAAGTCCTTAGTCTACGCTAACAAGCCAACCACTTTGGACGAACTCGAGGCCAACATTCGAGACGCTATTGCCCGAATAACGTCGCACATATAGGACCGAGTTATCAAAAATTGAACCGACCGGTTGAAGCACTGTCAACGAAGCCGAGGCGGTCATTTAAATGATGTGCTATTCCATACATAATGGCATGAATGCAGCTTCAAAATAAAGCCAAAATTTGATATCTCACACCGCTGTTTTTTTACTTAGATTTCTTTTCCTATCGTTCTTATCTGGTCACCCTATACTAGTCAGAAGATAAACCTGTAAGAACAGCAATGCCAGATCTACGCAATAATTTCAATAATTTGTTCATATACTCGTATGTAGGTAATACTCACTCATTTATGCTTAAAGAAATTCCATATTTACCTGAAATAAAAAAAAGGATAAGTCAATATTTTTATATAATTCTCTTGAAAGCAAAATAAAAATCTAAAAGGCGTGAGTCAACATGAAAGTAAATCACAGATTACATCCTGAGCCTAAAAGTTACACCATCTCTCTACATCATGATCGGAATGCTTTGTGCATGTCTTTCATCTTTCCTGTCCTCCCCAATCAAATGATTTATCTACGAATTTATTTATTTTTTCCTCACTAAATATTATAATATTCCTGTCTGCAAAAACCGATCCACTTTCAAGTTTAAAAAGCTGTTTTTTTTATTATTATTTGCGCCCGCGAATGCGTGTGTGGGTTTTTCCTTCATGTTATTTTATCACTACCCGATGAGAGATGACATGGATATAAAATGAAATATATATTTGGTCTTCGCAAATCCCAATTATCTTTGCAAACAAAAAAAAAAATAAATAAAAGAAAAAGTTACCTGGCAACGAATGTAGTGCTGCAAAAAAACAAAAACCAACCAATCCGACAAAAATAAAAATCAATAAAACCCACACACAAAATGCAAACTTTGGGAATTATACATTTTTCGCACAAAAATATTTGTGTGCAGTTTTTTACTACAACAATAGGATGAGTGGATTGAATTTATTTTAATCGATTGCAAAACTGTTTTGTTTTTCTTTTGCTGGTAATTTTGTTAGTCTGACCTAATGTGTGAGTTCATGCACGTTTTCAAAGCAAACACACGCAACAAATAAGTAGACTAACCGACACACAAGAGCCCCCACTGCACCAGTTATAAACAATTTATCTTATCGGCTCTTATAAATTTTATTTCCCCCTATACGTGTTATCTATGGAGATGATTCCGACTGAATTTCTGATATAAGAATTAAATTAATTAAGAACAGCTAGAGATTACACAATGAAAACAAACGAAAAGAAATATTTGGAGGGGGATTTCTTTTGATTTGTCCAGCTTAGCGTCAGTGATGAATGGGCTACGGACGACCATCGTGCCGGGCATTAAAATTCAATTTTCTTGGATTTATATGAGATGTCTCAACTTTTGTGAAGAAAACAAAATACATGCCCCTTAGGAAGATAAAAACATGACATCTCGCATGTCAATCAATTTCAATGTCAAAGTCAAAGTAAGAGGTTGAATGGGTATATCCATTTATCATTGTAAGTATCTGTGGATACTTTGCTTGGCAAATTGCTGAGATTTATGGTTTAATTAGTTTTTTTTTTTTTTTTTTGCATTGCGAAGGTTAAAGTGAGGTCGTCAGGTGAAATTATTTAACAAAGTTTTGCACTTTGCAATTTATTTGCTTGACGTGTTTGATGAGGTTTTAATTATGCTTTGATTGCTAGTTTGTACAGAGATACCTGTTGAAACAAATTAAATCGAAATGTATTTCCAAGTCAAAGTATTACGGAACGAAAGTGTTTAAGAGTCAAGGTGCCACATACGAGTACTCGTAACTAGACAATAGTTAGAGAAACAACAAATCAGAGATGCTAATGGGATAAGTGATGTCTGGTGGACTTATTTGATCATTCATTCATTGGATAAGTAGTTATTAAAATTTGTTCATTACTAGACATACCACGAGGGTGGGTCAATAAGTCCCTGAAAAATGAAGTAAGGAACACTCTTTTCGGTATAAAAACATTTTATTCTTCAACATAGTCTCCTTTTACTCGTAGCTCTATACACTTCATCCAACATTTTTCCAATTTTTTGACGCTCTCCAAATTTGTTTCAGCGATGACCTCTTCATTCGACCCAAATCTCTTACCTCCGAGCCATTTCTTCATGTTTGGAAATAAGAAATAGTCGCAGGGGGCTAAATCTGGGGAATATGCTGGATGAGGGATGAGTTCGTAGCCTAACTCATGCAATTTTACCATTGCGACTGCGGACTTGTGCGCCGGTGCGTTGTCCTGTGAAAAAGAACATTTTTCTTCGCCAAATGCGGCCGTTTTTGCTTCAAATCGGCTTGGAATTGATCCAGCAGCTCTGCGTAATATGCGCCTGTGATCGTTTTACCCTTTTCAAGGTAATCGATGTGAATAACACCGCGCGCATCCCAAAAAACTGTCGCCATGACCTTGTTTGCTGACAAACCCGCCTTGACCTTCTTCGGCTTCGATTCACCAGAAGAAGTCCATTGTTTTGACTGTTCCTTGGTTTCTGGTGTGTCGTGGTGAATCCAGGTTTCATCCACGGTTACGAAACGGCGCAAAAACTCAGCAGAATTTCTCTGGAACATCGCCAAACACAACTTTGAAGTTGTCAAACGAATGCGTTTGCTGTCGATTGTGAGCAAACGCGGCACCCATCTTGCGGAAAGTTTTTTCATGTCCAAATATTTATGTAAAATCGAAATCACTGAGCGATAAGCCTGTGGTCTCCTCAAGCTCGCGCACTTTCACTTGCTGATCGTCCATTATCAAACCATGGATTTTGTCGACCATTTCTGGTGTGGTGACCTCAATTGGGCGACCAGAACGTTCGGCGGTACTTGTGCTAGAGTAAACCAGTGGTGAATGGTGAAGAGTCCCCACAATATTTGTCAAGCTTTTGTTTGGTTTGCGTGATAGTTTTTTCTCGCAAAAAATAGTGTTTAATGAGCACTCGAAATTCACTTTTTTCCATTTTAACGAAAATGCTAGTAGGCGTCCATATAAAATGGCTGCCACAACAAAACTATTTGACAGATCTGTCTGAAAATGTGGGTGCGTTCTTTTGAAAGATTATTCTTGACAGAAAAACAAATTAAATTTAAGGTGACGACACAATTTGTGTTAATTTTCAGGGACTTATTGACCAACCCTCGTAATTAAAAAAATCGTTTCTGAGTACCCATAGGTATCTCGAAAACGGTGCGTCTAACGAAAAATAATTATTACCACCGATATTTTAGGTTTATAAAACGAACGCCGAATTTTGTTTAAATTTTCGAAAATTGTACATATTTCTGCAGTAGTCTAAAATACCTACTTTGCCCCGAGGCTAATGGTGGAAATCCTATTTGAGTGCGAATATTTCGAAAACGGTACGAAAAAAATTATTTCGACCGTAATTTCGAAATTTTAGGTTTAGGAATTCTGTACGAAATGGACGCCGAATTTCGCTTAAATTTCCGAAATTGTATGTTTGCAGTACTCTAAAATGCCCGACTTTGCCCCGAGGCTAATGGTGGAAATCGTAGTTTAGTGCGAATATCTCGAAAACGGTACATCTCACTAAACAAATTGCCAATACCGAAATTTTAGTTCTGGAAATCCTCTACAAGGTGGATACCATTATTATTTTGTTTTAATTTTCGAAAATTGTGCATACAGTGCCGTTCAAAAAATGTTGGTCAAACTTTTTTTTCCGAATTTTGTCAAATTTGTTGCAATAACTAAATATTTTTTAATGAGAATTTGTTTTCTTATGCGGTTTCAATCGTTTCAGGATACATTTAGAGTGGTTAAATTTTTCACACGCGGTCACGGGAGCAAAAATTTGTTAGACCGAAAAATGGACTTTTTAGGTACGAGTACCTGCCTCATTTTTAGGGATTAAAGAATAATGCTTTATTGGCGCTGTTTTCTTTTTTATTGCTTCTTAGAAACATTATCTATCTAATTAGTACTTTGTTGGACCTCCTCTTGCTTTTATTACAGCTGCACATCGGCGAGACATTGACTCATATAGGTTTTTCCATGTGGAAGCAGGTATGGTGTTCCAGGTCCGGATAAGTAAATTTTTTAGGTTTTTAATTGACTCTGGACGCTACTTCACAACCTTAAGTTTCATTACTAACCAGATATTCTCAATTGGATTGAGATGTGGACTGTAGGGAGGCCAACTTAAAAATCCGGCTCAGTACTGGCTTGAGTGCTCTAAGTCCAGCTTTCACGAGCCTTTTCCTCACTGAGCTTGACGAAATTATTTTTCCTGTAGCTCGACACAGATCGTTTTTAAGATCCACCATGCCACAGTTTCTTGAGCAACATTTAATCTTCTAGAAATTTCAAGTGTTCTCAAATTGAGACGTGACAGGCACAAAATATTAGCTTTACTTCGGTTCGTTTCGGACTGCTATCACGAGCTACGAGTAAATACACCTCTTATTCATAATAACACCGACTTTTATGCACTATTTGAACGACATTTTGCTCCCTAGTGCAAAAAAAAACCCGTAGCTCTCATAAATTCCAAGAACTGCGCCCGAAAAGGGTAATAAAATGTTTGACCAACATTTTTCGAACGCCATGAGGCTAATGGTGGAAAACGTAGTTTAGTGCAAATATCTCGAAAACGGTGCATCCTATGAAAAAAATTGTTGAGATCGAAATTTTAGATCTGGAAATTCTCTACAAGACGGGTGTCGAATTTCTTAAAATTTCCAAAAGTTTTAGATTGCTATCTATCCAAAATGTCTTACTTTGCGCCGAAGTTAATAGTGGAAATCCTTTTTGAGTGCGAATATTTCGAAAACGATAGGTCGTACGAAAAAAATTATTGCGACCGAAAATTTGGGCATTGAAATTCTCTGCAAAATGGATGTCGGATGCCATTTTTCAAAATGGTGTATACGCAATCCTTTGAAATACAATTCCCGAAGTTAATGGCAATCTGTTATGAATATTTGTTATTTTTTGTACGTCAACTCCCGACCTCTTTGTATAGAGTATTTGTGTCTACGTTAAAAATACGCTTTCTGAATGCATGGATAAATGAACGACATCATTCGATAGTGGAATTCATTCAAAAGTGCCCAACACTAATTGGGATTCCTTCTGACCTCGAAGAGTTATGTAAAATCTGCAACTTACTTATAGAATATCTACCCATCTATGCTGCTTAAAATTGTAAGGATGTCTGGCTTACCATCTTCAAGGTCTACGAGCCAGAGTGAATGTTTTATTAGCGTCAAATGCTAACACCAATACTTTAAAACTGGATCTAATAATGACTCACATTTGCATGTTCTCAAAAATGTAAGATACTCGTAACAGTAGAATCAGGTTCAACATCAATCTGCGACGTTTCGCTCAAACATGTTTTCTATTCATTAAAATGGAAAGTGGTTTTTAGTAAACGTTTTCTCAGAAATTGTTATATACTCGTAGTCTACAATGCGATTACGTAGAACAACAAAAATGCAATGGCTGTCAATTGGGAACCCGGTACACCTACACATAGTAAAAGTGTAACTCGTCTGCGGAAACTTGATAACCGAAGGAAAATTCTGACCGCAAAGCAAGGCATTGACGACGAAGCACAGTGGGTTTTTGAGCGGAAAAACCCTCAAATCGTGAAATTAGAAGTTATGTACTTTTTAAAAGTATCTACATTAAATGAAGACAGACTATCCCTACCTATTGACCTGGGGTGTCGCTGACTTAGCTGTTGCATATAATTTATATCCTATAGGTTTTTCAGTGCTTTTCAAAATAGCCGCCCAGAGAAGAAGAAATGCTCAGGAGATTCGTTCCCCAAAGTTCATTAACAATGCTCAAGGCCAGCTTCTTGTGGAAGACGACAAAATTCTTTACAGATGGTGACAGTATTGTGAAAGACTTCTGAACGAACAGTTTCCCCGGGTAAGAGCCGCTCCTAACCATGACGAAGTATCCGACATTACTGTCGAAGAAGTTAGGAATGCCGTCAAATACTCCAAAAAAAGAAAAGCGGTTGGGCCAGACGAAATACCCTCTGAGTTCTGGAAAAAGATGGGAGACATCGGGTCCAGATTGCTCATGATTCTTATCTCCAAGCGGTGATCCAATGCCTAATCAGTGGAGAGAAAGTTATCTTCTTCCTTTGCACAAAGGGAAGGGCGATACGCGAAACTGCGATAACTACCGTTCTGTCAAGCTGATGTCACACACCATGAAGATCGTTGAACGGGTATTAGATGGCCGACTGCGGAAAATAATAAGGCTATCTGATGACCAGTGCGGGTTTGTCTCGGGTAAATCAACAACAGATGCAATCCAAAGTATAAGGATCATAATGGAAAAACATCGTGATTCCTTAAAGGACTTGCATATGTTGTTGGTTGATTTTGAAAAAGCCTTTGATAGACAACCAAGAGATTTCTTATGGGTGGCGCTAAGACAACGAGGAGTTCCAGAAACCTACGTGCGCATGATCATGGACATGTATGAGGGAACAAGGACAAGAGTAGGAGTCACCGAAGAGTTCCCAATCAAAGTCGGTGTACACCAGGGAACCGTCCTTAGTCCTTTGCTATTTATTGCAGACCTTGATTATCTGCTTGAAGGAAAAGTGACGGACCCCAAAGTGCATCAGGTATTCTTTGCTGACGATGGAGCGAAGATCAAATGGCCTTGCAACGAGCACTTGATGTATGGGTGGAAGTTTTGGAGGGAAATGGGTACCGTATTAGTTCGAAAAAGACAGAGTATCTGTGCTGCCCGTTCTCTGATCCACACCGGCCTATTCCAGACATTTACTTGAACGGAAAAGTGCTTCCCAAGTGTGAAAAGTTCAAATATCTGGGATCTATGATCAATAGCGAAGCAACTTGTGATGATGACAACAATCATCGCGTAAGCGTAGGGTGGATGAAGTGGCGGGGAAACTTCGCTATCTTCTGTGATCGAAAAATGCCCCCTAAGCTTAAAGGAAGACTCTACACCGCAGTTGTACGTCCGGCGCTCACATACGGTTCACAATGCTGGACAATGTACAAAAAGTATGAGTCCAAATTAACGGCAGCTGAGATGAAGATGCTTCGCATGACAGCAGGAGTAACGAAGATTGATAGAATAAGAAGTTCAAAGATTCGAGGAAGCCTTCATGTAAAAGAACCCATCACAAGCAAGATAGAGCACGACCGGCTCTGTTGGTATTGTCATGTTCAAAGGAGAGATCCTTCGAACCCCGTCAAAAAGGCAATATCAATCAACGTTCCTACGCAATCGCGCAAAAAAGGCAGACCAAAAAACAACTGGATCACACAAATGCAAAAACACCAGCATTCGATTGGCCTCTGTACTTCCTGAGGTCAAACCGGCAAACCCCACAGGCGGACCAGTAGGGATGCAGTAAAGTGGGAGGGTTGTGATCCTTCTACTCCGGATCATAACTTCGCCGTAAGAAGAAGGTTTTTCAGCGCCCTAAGATTTTCAAATGCACCCTAGGGTCGTAAATAAGTGATTTTTACCCACTGATTCCGAAAATGTAGCTCAAAATTACATAAGACGTCTAGAATTTGTAATTAAACAGAAAAATATGAACAGATTGAATTTGTTCGTAAACTAATGATGTCAGCCAAAGGACAATATACTCGTAAGTAAAAATGCTCTCTGTAAATGCTGCTCTATCATCCTTCGATTAACCCTAACAGTTTACGAGCAAACTGAATTTGTTTATAATCTTCTGCTTATTTGCTGTAATATACAATTAAATTTGGTCGGATTTTTGTGAACCTTTGATGCTCAGTTGGAGGCATCCCAAGGTCCTACCCCTATTTTTAGTTTGACTGGACTACCTATAAATTTATCAACTAAATATCTCGGAAGCCGACCATTTAACTTAATCTCGCGGAGGTATGTATATGCATGTAAATAGAATTCCGAACATTTAATTTATTTCACAATTTATTAGACAAGGATATCGGTTACCTTTCGTTTAGAGCCAACGCTTAACAACTCACGAATTAAGGAGTACCCACACCGACTCAAAAATACCGCGCACCTTAATAAATTCACGAACTTTTGACCTTCGCCTTTAAGCCCCCGGATTTCAATTTCAAAACTTGTGGAATTTCCGATTTCATCCCATGTGTCAGGTGTTAAATTATGTTTCCTGAAATATTTCTTCATTTCGCTTTTGACATCGACCGCACCGAAGAAAGTATTACAAATACTCCTTTCTGCGTTCACGCAACAACGATGGGGGCGAATCCCTTTTCTTGATTGTGTCGACATTAGACCTTAATATACACATTTCCTCAGGTTTCAATCCCTTTTCGACATCACCTCCTTTTTTTCTGGATTTTTTTTTTTTTTTCTATAAATTTTGTTTTGTCATCCATTTTTGAAAGGAAACACCATTATAAAGGATTACTAAGCGGTAATGCTTTTTAGTGCCACAGGTCACATACAGGTTCAAGTGACACAATAAGCGGAAAAAAAAAAAGGACACCGATGAAAACTAAGAAGAAGAAAATGAAATCGTGTCAAGCGAAGGAGAGAAACTTTTATCATATTTTTTGCGTCCTTTTTTGGTTGCTTACTGTGTGTACACGGCCAATCAAAGAAATTGAGAAGATGAAGAAGGGTACGAAGGGTTCTCCTCGGGTTCATGTTCAGATTCAGGGTTTTTTTTTTTTGTTGGCTCGCCTTTTTTGAGCAAGAAGGGTGTTATCCTTTATGTGGTGTCTCGTGGTGGCATTGTTCATTGCGTTGCCTTTTTTTTTTTTTTTTTTGGTATTGTTTTGCGTTACGTCAAACGTCGCGTCGTCGTCATGAACGTCTCTGCAGCAGCCAGCGTGGCAAAAGTCGGGTTTATTTGGATATCAAATTACACAACCGTTTATTAGCCTTTTATGGAGATTCTCTTTTTTTTCCGTTCTTTGTCCTGTTTTTTTTTTGTGTCCTGTAAGAAAGAGAGATGCTTTTCGATGTCGTTTACGTCACGGTATTTTCAGAAAATGTTTGTTTACTGTGGAACTTTTTTTTTTTTTTTATTATTAAACCAAAGACCGGGTGGCGCTTTATTTACTTACTCTCTGAGTGAGTGAGAAATATCTTTCGGCAATTAAGGACGAATGAAATATAAAAATACAACCAGGAACCCAAAAAAAAACTCAAATGACATTCTGTATTATTGTCGTTTGTTCATGTTTTTGGCATGCCACACTGATCATCCCCGCTTGCGATTTTTTCGAACCAATTAAAGGTCAAAACAGGAGCGGGGCGGTGTGAAGGAGAACTGTAGAACATTTATAAAAAAAAAATTCCTGTCCCATGGGACTTTGAGGATGATTGAGGGTGTTGAACATGGCAATTTGGAACATTTCGGCCGGAAGAAAGCAAAAAATACAATTAAACTGATTAAAAACGATTTCGGGGTTTTTTTTTTTTTTTTTTTTTTTTCTCTCATACCCAATTGGATGCCAGCTTTTGAAGGGTCGCTAGCATACGCAGTATACTCTGGGACTCACCGAATAATTGGTGTCAGTCGTTGTAGAAGTATTGTAGTCATGTGGATCGATATATTTTTTATGGGTCGCTGTGCCTTTTCTTCAATTATAAGGTCGTGCGCTGAAGAGCAATTAATGTGAGCCAATCCACTAGCAGTATTTTTATCTGAAGATAATGAAGAAATTATCAACACTTATGTGGGACATACACTTTTTTATGGTTGCTCGTCAGAAAGTGAAAATTTTATAAAGTTAAAGGGCATGTAATGGAGGAATGAGTCTTTTTATAAAAATTTCAATTTCGAGGTTATTTTTATACGATGCGGTTCGGCAGTTAACAAGTTGTTAAACAAAAATTCAGGGAACCCTTTTTCTTTGATACTGTTTATGGGTTTGGGACGGGGGTTGCAATTTAAAAAAGTCTTGAGGGTAAAAAGGAGACCGTGAAAAGAATGTAGGTTCTGATAGGAGGTATCCTGATCAGTAGGATTGTTTTTTTAAACAAAGACGATATAAACTTTTTAAGTAGAGACATGCAAACCTACATACAAATATATCTATCGTTGTGGTAGCCAAACTTCTGGACGAGTTGGAGCATGACTGCAATGAAACTATGAGTATAGTTCGACAACTTGCAGAGGAGAAAACAGAAGTAGTGCTCATCAGCAGCAGAAGAGTGATGGAGACTATTACAGTATTAAAGCATTATTATAGACGCAAGGCTAAGCAACAGCATGCAGCTAACAAAGCCAACTGCTGCCCTGGCAAGGATCATGTCAAACATCGCCGGGTCAAAATATAGGAGAAGACTGCTTTTAACAAGAAATACGGTAATCAATAATGGTCTATGGGTGGCATGAAGACGAAATCTTGTAAGAGGAAGACGGAGGCATCATACAGAATTAAAGCGTTGAGAGTATGTAGCGCCTTAACTTGTGTTTGTGCGGTGTGTGAGGAATCGATCAAAGTACCTCGCCAGCAAAACAACGCCATCAACAAGAAGGACACATAGCAATACCTAGTCATCACCAAGGGTGACAAGTTTACAAGAATGGCAGCAGAGATGGGATCACACTCTGAGAAAGGCAAGTGGACGCACAGAGTGATCCCAAACATATGTAGACGCTTGGATCAACAGGAAGAATGGTAAGCTGAATTCTTTAGGGCTTATCTCCACAGATCTGGGCACAACGACAAACCCTATTACCCAACCAGTATGGAAGCTGTCGAAGATGTGAAACATATTATGTTTCATTGCCCGCAGTAGGATAAAGAACGGCATCTGCTGTCGGAGAAAATGGGTGAGGATTTAACCCCAACAAGAACAATAATTTGGACGCAGTTAACGACACTTTGGCAACCATTTTGAAGTAGCAACTCCAACGAAACGCAGTAAAACGGGCTGCAAATAAGAGTTAGCCGAATGACTAAGGCTGGAGTCCCCCTCGCGATGAAATGCTTGACGGTACTCTCGCGAAACAAAAGATAGGAAGTAGGAGATGGGTTTGAAATCCCACATGGGTGGAAAATCCCACGTTATTACTGACTGTTTACTGAAATTGTATTTTCCAATATGGGGAGGTTAATTTCCCGTAGGTATAGACCTAGCCGCATCTTCGATTGTCAGCATTTCCACTTGAAAAGAACAGCATGCGCTCGTTAGCTTGAGAGACTGATGTTGCAGTGCTTTTAAGTAAAAGCTTACTCTTGAAACTGAATCCATTTTTAAGCCATCAGTGATGTCTATAGATCCGACCGGTCTACGACACGTGATATGAAAATCCGAGATACTTCTATCGCTGCAGCAGTTTTTCTTTTTTTTTTCCATTCTATCCAAAGTTATCTACCAAAGCTTACCAAAGTATATTATCAAGAGTCTTAACCAAAATTTTAGGAGTTTTCGAGTAGTTAGTGGTTCAAAAGCCTTACAGTGCTGCCTTTTATATCGAAGCATAAATCAATTTCCCTCGTTGATCAAGGGAAACAGAAAATCATGCAGCAACTCTAAGAATAATTAGAACCAGCTTAGTACTTGCATGCACACCAAGTCTCTAGAGAAGAGCAAGAGTAACTTTCATGGGAAAAAAGGACACAACTCATCCCAAATGCTCCGGACGACCTATCCTTCATTCTAAGGACGATGAAAAAAACTTTGGAAAAGGCACACAACTCACCCCAAATCCTCCGGACCTATCCTTCGGTGGAGGAAACTGTGGACAATTGCAAAGGAACAAAAGTGCCGGACAGGTTGTCTTTGCACCCCCGCCAGTATGCATATAGAACCAGCAGATTCATGCAGACAGCATTGTACGAGCTATTGAGCTCTTTAGAAAAAGCGCTAGAGATTAGAGAAACTACTGCCGGCAAGCTTTCACAACACTTCATACGAAGGAACTAAGACAGCCCTAGCAAAAAGAGGAATGAACTTCACAGTTTAAAAGTCGATGTATGAGATGCTATGTGCGAAATCTTTAGTGCAACAATACACAATTAAAGTTAGTAGTTACATCACGAGACTGTCCACAAGGCTAGACACAAATTCAAGGAGACACACTGTCGGGCCTTAAGTTAACTGTCGGCTGATGTGAATGTTACTCACGATTATCGCTACCGCTTACATTAAAAATTCATCATGTTTATTCGAACCGCCAGCGTCTATAAATTCTTTCTATCAGCTCATTTTGTCTCTGATTTTATCAGCATTTTCTTCTACTGATTAAAGGTGATCATTGTCTGTCTGGTCCGGGTTAACTCTATGACAGATCCAGAAATCCTGAAGCCTATTGCGTATCTATTTCGAAAGATTAGAACAGTTTGGCCATTTGATGTTACTCATAGACAGATGTTCAACAAATGCTAGATCATTACCTAAATACCTTAATCCAGATACTTGAGTAAAATATTACAAAAGCGGTCGTTAAAAGGAGTATTCCCAACAGGCAGACTAAAGAGTATTCCGAATCTTCCAATGTAAACTATAAAAGAACAACCATATGCATTATACATGTCAAATCGCCAACAACAAAAAAACTTCTCATAACCATCAGTTTTGAGTTACTCAATCGCCGCTTGCTATCCCCCTATCGTGAGAACTTCTTATTTTAGCAGCGAAAAATGTTTTCCTTTGTCAAATACAAATTCCCCCCCATCCCATAGAATACATCAATAAAAATTATTCATCGAGGGAAACTGTTCCCTAAAATGCTCATATTTCTCATCTCTTAATGGCGGCTATTTCAAAATCCAAAAACTCTCAACACTTCCTCATCTTTTTTTTTTCGAAATACATTTTCCACGCATGACATACACCCATTCTTTAATTTTGACATCGAATTCGAACTAAAAAAAAAATTACTTGTCCAAATACACACTTAAGAGTTATCATGTGTCAGCTAATCAGAAACACAAGCAGCAGTGAAGAAAAAGAAAAATTAATAAACAAATAAAGAAATAACTAAGGTGACATGTGTTAATATATCGGACACCGATTAGATGCAAGAATCACAATAAATTCGGTTGTTCATGCATATTGCAACGAAGTTTACCACACCACCCAACAAACTAAGTGACATAAGTTAAGATACTAATAAATTTATAACAAAGGTCTATGGACGCAAACTTGCTGTTGGGTAAACTCTCGCCCTGAACTAAACCAAATGAAGGCAAGTGTGCTTCTCATCGAAAAGAAGATAAAATAATTTAAATATAAAGCAAGAAGCTTAAAAATAAATTTAAATTTATAAATAGATACACAAAATTGAGTGTATGGAATTATTTTAAGAAAATAGGCAGTGATGGTTGCCATGGATCTCTCAAAGTCTGGTAAAATCATGATGGAACAGTGAAAGACACAGTATCTTTTGCAGAAAAGTGGATGCGGTTTAGTGGTTGGATTTAGCTTGTTTATGACTTTTTTTTTGTGAAGGAATTTGATGTAATAACCAGCAATTTTTTCCTAAATCTTTACTTAGTAACAACATTTGGGAGGGTCGTTGTATCTTACACTCCAAGAAAATTAATTTGAACAAACACAGCATCAAGTATTTCCTGGTTCTAACGAGAAACCAGGCTAAGGTATGTGCCAAGCATGTGGAGTAATGATTCCAAAACCAGGCAAACCACCGAGCGAAGTAACCTCATATCGCCTAATATCGTTGCTACCAATGTTGTGCAAGTTATTCGAAAAGATACTGGTGAAAGGCCGGAGCAAAACCATCAATTTGGCTTTAGAAATAAGTACTCTACGATTGATCAGGTGTATAAAATCACAGATAAAATCGAAAGAGCATTTGAAGAGAAAAACATATGCTCTACTACAATATATTTTCTGATATAGCACAAGCTTTCGATAGAGTATGGCATAAAGGACTGATCCATAAATTACAAAAACAGCTGCCGAAGCAGTATTCAAAAATTTTAGAGTCTTCAGAATTAAACAAGAAACAGAATACTCAACATTAAGGAAATAAAAGCTGGTGTACCACAAGGCAGTGTACTAGGTTCAGTACTACAACTAGTATTCAAAAATTTTAGAGTCTTATATATTACAACGATTCTTCAGAATTAAACAAGAAACAGAATACTCAACATTAAGAAAATAAAAGCTGGTGTACCGTACCACAAGGCAGTGTACTAGGTCCAGTACTACAACTAGTATTCAAAAATTCTAGAGTCTTATAGATCACAGCGATTCTTCAGAATTAAACAAGAAACAAAATACTCAACATTAAGAAAATAAAAACTGGTGTACCACAAGCCTGTGAACTAGGTCCAGTACTACAACTAGTATGCAAAAATTCTAGTCTTATAGATTACAGCGATTCTTCAGAATTAAACAAGAAACAAAATACTCAACATTAAGAAAATAAAAGCTGGTGTACCGTACCACAAGGCAGTGTACTAGGTCCAGTACTATACGAGTAACTATTATTTACTAGCGAAGTCATCACTATCGATGGAAACTATCGAAGTGGTAACAATAAAGCCAACAAATTATATCTCAGAAAGAACTAAAAAATGGTAGATTAGATTAAATGAGTCAGTCCATATTAATTTCATGTATAAAAATACACTACACATTCCAGCATACATAAATAACATTGTAGTGGAATATTCGAATACAGGCAAATATCTAGGCATGACTCTAGACTCCAAACTGCGCTGAAGAGATGAATTGAACATGCGCTATAGAACAATGTATTGGCTTACTGGGAGATACTCATCCCTGTCCAACTACTATTATCTATTACTTTTGTATGTTCTGAATCTCTTCTTCTTCTTACGGCGAAGTTATGAACCGGAGTAGAAGCATCACAACCTTCCCACTTTACTGCATCCCTACTGGTCCGCTTGAAGGGTTTGCCGTAATAAGTTCTGAATAACCAGTATATAATTAAAAAAGTTACTCAAAGACACAGCCTCTCAACCACGTTAATGTAAAAATAACACAACTCCTAAATACTGACAATATATTCAAGAGACTAAGACGGGGAAAACCTCTTGAACTATAATAGCTAGCTAAACAAAACTGAATAGTATCTCAAGAAACCAATTCTTTCAAAGAAAAAGTTCAGAAATCCGACACTGGACGACTTTGCCTTTTTAATTCCATAATAAATAATATGATTTCATTAGTCCAACGTTAGTCAGTCATCGGGAGGTTTTTTAGAGAACCCTCACTATTGCAGAATGCTCCCTCGCGTATACGCTTGTGCAATGTCTTTTGATAAATTTTCCTTCCACGAAACCACCAAAACAAAAAATTTGAGAAACTGGCAAAATTCCTCAGAAATAAAAATTGTAAAATTCGACCCTGAAGTTGGGCAGACAGACTTTTGTTCGTTGACTCTAAGACGAGTATAACATTTCATAGAAATGAAGCAAACGTAATAAAAGTCAACTTTTTATCACTTTATTGTTAGTAGCCCTAAAAAGAATTAAGAGACACTTTTTAACCAAAAGTTAACTCTTATTCTGAACTTGTAGAATTGAACTACAAAATTCTGTAAATATCTAGAAAATAGTTAGAAGTTAAGTTATTGGTATTTAAGTCGAATCTGAAGTGGCATCCAAAATAAATTTAATTGCTAACAATGTGTAAATACAGGGTGGCGCAAAATTACCTTTATGGTTTAAATTTGTTTCAAAATTTTACAGACAAGACTTGGGAAATTTAATATGGAACGACAAACATAGGATCATCGAATTTTATTTTGAAAACCAACCGTCAATTGTTTTGACGCAGTGTGCATATCGTCGATATTTTAATGAGCGGATAGCACCCACAGTGCCAACAATAAATCGTCTGGTTGCAGAAAGGAACCTACCTGGCACCGAAAGACCACGCACACTGATGAAAATATTCAAAGTGAACTGGAGAGTATACAGGGTAGTCCAGAAACATCAACGAGAAGACGTTTGGCTCAACTCGAACTATCGCGGATATTCGTTCAGAAGATTTTGGCCACATTGCGCATGTTCCTATATAAAGTCCAGCATGTGTAAGAATTGAAGCCGACAGACTACCAGCAAAGGATTGATTATACCATTTCGTTGCGGCAAAAAACAGATCAAAAACCAGCCCATGATAACCAATGCTGCTCAATATCGGACGATGTTGATATATTTTGTTGAGCTGTGCTAAACCAACCGCAATTATGGTTCCGACAGGATGGAGCCACAGGGCATACTGCAAGAGAGACAATGGCTATGTTACGGAACATCTTCGACGAGCGCACAATTTCACGCAGTAGCGACTTCAGTTGTCCGCCCCGCCCCGTTCACTAGATTTAACCGATCCCGACTGTTTTCTTTGGCCCTTTTTGAAAGAACGAGTGTACGTCAATAAGCCAACTGAAAACCAATATTTGCAATGAAATCCGTGTCATAACACCTGAAATTTTGCGAAAGGTGTTGAAAACAGCACGAATGTGCGAAGTAGAAAATGGCCACCATTTGCGAGATGTAATCTTTCACATTTAGGTTAATAAAATTGTCTATCTGTAGTGTGTTTTAAAAAAAAAATATATAATTTTCTCCGAAATAAAAAAAGGTCATTTTGCACCACCCTGTCTAAGCACGGAACAAGAAATAAAAACACTTTTGAAAAACAATCAATAGTCAAACCGAGTTCACAATAGTGACAATACAAAAATGACTCACAATAGTGATGACAAGTTGACTTCGATTTAGCTTGTTTCATTTCTACGAAATACACGCGAGACTGTAGCATTGATTAACAGTGGTCTGTTCTGAAGTTGAGTTTTTAATATTTCTACGAGTATATCTATGGCCCAGTAATTATTGAACTTTTACTATTGTGAATTTGGTTAGTATTTTTTGAATAAGACAGTTTTTTTTTTACTTCTCTTTCTTATTTCGTATTCAAATGCTGTTTGCAAAAACAAATGAGAGTCACATTAGATTTATCTTAAACATCGACGAGTCGACTCTAACTATCTCCTAGTTAGTGTAGACACTTATAAAATGTTAAAGCTCATCTTTACAGCTTTAGATTTAGAGCATACTTTTAGGTCAAAAACGTCCTTAAACTGTTTTGCATATTTCTAAGGGTCTATACAGATGACAAATAAATTTTTAATGATGTGGTTACGGAGCAGTTACAAAAGATATTTAGCAATAAATTGAAAAGTATTGCAATGCATTGTGGAATTTCAACCAAGCTGACATGTTGTTAACATCTTATGACTCACAGGATTGAACAGAACTTTAGAAGGGCATATCTGGCTCGCACATATTCGTAGGGACTTGCTTTACATTTAAAATTATTTAAAAAAAAAAAACAACAACATGCTTTTAACGTGTAAAAACTTGACCAGTAAAAAAAATAAATCATCGGCGAAAAAATTATTTTTCAATCAGCAAAAAGAAATTATTGCCTAGCATGAAATAATTTATTGATCAGCAGAAAAAAAAAACAGATCAACAGAAAAGGTAAGACTCTTATTATTTTATTTATGTATTCTTTTAATTTAATATTCTACTAATTTTCATCGAAATAACAAGCAACCTTAAATTGTTTAGTATCAGCTTGAAGAATGTTACTGAAAAAATTAATATCAGCTAGCTGACACTATTAGCTCTATGGATCACACTTTTTAATTCAGAGCCGGATTTTCTGTTAGCATCAACGTTAGAGCCTACTTTTGTGACTGTCGGTAGGGGTATACTAAATGATTAGCAATAATTAATTATTTAATCAGCAAAAACAAACAATGCTTGGAGAAAACGACACCGGAACCATAAAAATCTCCGCGAATTGTTTGCTATTATTTTCTGAAGTTAGCAATTGCTGAAGTTTTTTCTTTTGCATATGGATCTTGCTGATTACTATTAATTTTTTCTGCTGACATTTTATGTTTTGCTAGTCAGAAAATTTATATATTCCGCTGATCAAATATTCTAGTTTTGCTGAAAAAAAAAGAAAATAATTTTTCAGATGATCTACTAACAAATTTGCAGATTTTTTAATTCTGCTGATAAAATTAGCACATTTCTTGCTAATCATTTACTTTTTCTTCTGGTTTTCGTCTTTTTTTTATTTTCTGCAGATAAAAAACGAATTTTGCTGATCAAAAAACCCCTTTACTGCTGATCGAAATACGTCAATCCGTGAAGTAGGTACCGTTATATGAATTTTTTCTCAAAGAATCTGCGAAATTTTATAGCAGCACATAGAGAGATAACCTAACTCAAATATGAATTTGTATCATAATCATTAGACCGATTTTCGGGAAAATCTGATACAGAATATGGAGACACCTAGATTGATCAAAATTTCGAGATTGAACATTTTCACGAAGCCAATATTTGTTTGGAGTTAACCGCTCTATAAATCTGAAGCTCGTGCAGTGTTAATCAATCCGAATCTGAGTTTTAGAAAAAAAAAATAGAATAATGCAACCGGATACTGAAACTCGTAGCAATTTTCATCGATTATTTCATACACGAACCATGTAGTAACCGAACACAAACAGCATCTGAGTTTCAAACCACCACGCTGAAAATCTTTCTCCTGTTCTATGCAGTAGAAGGGTATTTATTCAAATTCCTTTGTGCGTTAAATTAGAGATAGAATTTTATTTACAAATTCATTACTCGTATACTGTGATCGGAAGAGTTTCTATTTCCTTTTTGATATTCTTCAGCGAAACTGTTTTAGTTCATTATTACCCCGGACAGAACTGTCTGTTGCTCTATCAACAAAGAGTTGTTTAATCCCAATTAAATAGATACAGTGAAAATACAACGTCTCGTTTATCTTTCATAAAATAAATGCATTACTCTATCCGCAGCATCTTCTAACGGAGGCACTAAGCCATATCCAAAGTGCAAAATACAGAATACAATAGAAATTAATATAAATTTTAATTCATATTCTCTTATGACTAATCCTCGAGCACTTATCGAGCAATTAAAGCATCATTATATCAAATGATTAATTTAATTCTCACCAATTAATTGGATTAAATTGAATTTATTATGAAAATCAAGACAACCGCCAGTGAAACACTCTCAGCGGTAGCAATTGAAATGTGAGTCGGAAGATAACTTCCATCAGACGACAGTACACACAGAAAATGCAATAAATTTTCTTGAGAAAATTTCAATCATAAAACGGGATTACTCACAAAACCGCACGCACTTCAGGCACACACACATACATTGTTAACCACATCACAGAGATACATTAGATTCTCATACATACGCAAAATGTGGTGACATGATAAATGGGAAATTTAATGTTTTCCACCGGAAGAGGAGATACGCCATAAAGGTGAGTTCTACAAAAAAGTGGGGTGGCTGAGGTACCCCCGTCCATGGTTTCTAAGGAATTTTATGCAAAAGAGAACAAAAAAGTTTCACTTTTTGTTGCACACGCTGGGAATCAACGTGAAACAAAGTTCTTGTTTTTTTTTTTTGTAGACTGGGGGCGGAAGTAATAGAATGATAAATGTTATTTTTTTCGAGAAAATTGTTAGAAGTTACACTGATAGTTTTCGCATAAAAAATAAAAGTTTGCAAAAAATTGCAACCGGGTATTGAGTTACCTAGAAAGAATCAGTGGGACAAGGGTAATGTTACCCGCTGAGTTCTATGAAATAGCCGAGGGATTACCACTGTGAGGCTATTCCACGAATTCAAGTGACAATTGTTTGAGTAATTGGCAGGTAAACAAAAACTACGAGTATTACATTTGGGTGTTTGTAACTCGTTTAGTATTTATTTAAAGAAAAAATCTAAGCGCATTACCATGAAAGTAAAGATTTGAAAGCATATTAAGGACCAGATAAAGATTTGGAAAAGGAAGAAATACCACAACACGATTCTTGTGATTCTAAGAATTTTCATCATTAAGCTATCAAACTTTTCTTTAGGCCTTACTTAGGAAACGAATTCATTTATCCAGATCATGTGTATATCGCTCTACAACATAAAAGCTTCACGAAAACAAGACATTTGAAAAATTGGTTTGAAAAGTGGCAAGGATTACTTGGAAATAACTATCATCTTTGAATCTCCTACCAGTAGCTAGGTAATTTTTTATTTATAAGATACAAGTTTATTATCAAACTCGGGTCTATGTATTCTAGAAATTAGGCATATTGTCCTTACTTACCGACTTGAGAATCTGTAAAGATCTGAGAGTGATATATCAGGTAGCTCTTCAATGTCAGGGAATAGTAGCTTAGTAACTATTTATTTATTAGGTAGGAGATGCCTTAGCATTAACAGTGACAAACAACATACGGTGCATCTTCATGAACATCCTTGTCACTAAAATCTCGAACTCTACATAGATCATAATCGATAAGATTTAGTGCTTTTTTTTTTAGTAGGTTATGTGAGCACACCTATCCTTTCTCAATTGGCAACAGCTGTCTGGTTTTGGATTTGCTGTACTTTGGCCTACGTTTTTTATATATTAAACTAATGGACAGTGATTTCCGTCAGTTTTTAGCTACCAACGGAATCTCTTGGATTACTATTTCCTTTAGTAGTAAAGAGTAAAGTTCGGTCAGCTCGCCAGTTCGTCAATTATTTCATTTCACGCAAGACGCCCGTAACTAGGGTCGCAGCAAATTGTTGCATTGTGTTATGAGCCAAGAGCCTTTAGGTTTTCGTGAAGTGTTTATCAAGCTCCGATTGTATCTAATAGTAAAGATTGCTTTTAAAGCCACCTGGATGTCAATATAAATGGTAATGTTATCCCGCACTATTGACATCATTGAGGATACGTTACTTATAGAACTTAGTTTTGGAAAATAGTACTGTGATCATAGAGTTTGATCGAACTGTATGCATCTGGCACTGGCGCCTATGCATACTTTCATATTTGCACCATCCGTTTAGGTTGGTTCGTTGGTTTAAGGGGATGAGCTTATGCTCTTCACTTAGGCCTCCCCTGAGCCCGTTGTGTTCCCCTCGTCTGACGAGCTGTAGAAGAAGTATTGTAATATGGGAATTATGTGTTGAGGGAGGATGTAGGTATTGGGATCATGGGGAGTATCAAAATGGAAACTATGACATAAAGTGATCGGGAAATCGTCTTATTCTACTAGCGAACTCCACTATATCACCGATTCCTTTCTTACTGAGCTGTGTTAGATCCGGTATCCTAGGGGATCCCAGTATCTTCAGTCTTAACCTCGCTGTTCCAGGACAGTGGCAGAGGAAGTGTTCTATATCTTCCTCCTCCTCCTCCTCACAGTTGACACAGATTGTTGTATCAGCTAGCCCGAGTCTGAACGAGTGTTTATTGAGATTGATGAACCCTGTGGTGCGACATCTACCATTGCTCTTAACTGTTTTCTGCTTGAGTTGTAAGCTCTTTTTGCTGTACTGTTACTCGGTTCTGTTACCCGGTACACCTTAATGCGGACTCTATTGCGCCTGGCAAGTAGGTTCAATTTAATTTTGCACTCCTATTAGTCGTGATTTTGACATAGGGTTTGTGATCGCGATAATTGCTGCTTTGCTGTCCAAGCAAATGTCGATTTGCCTCTCTTTGCTGGTGTGTTCTGCGAGTGTTTCGGTTGCTTTCATAACTGCAAAGACTTCTGCTTGGAGCACTATTACAAATGGTTCTAGGTGAATAGCAGCTAACAGCTAACCTTTATCTGCAAAGGCTATTCCACCATCCACAACCCGTGTACTCGTCGGAAATCATTATTAGAGCTATTCTCATCTAACCAAATGTGTTAACAAATTTTAGCTTTTGATTAGTGCCCGAATTTCTTGGCCACCAAACTAGGTTGCTGCAGATAAGTATAGATCTAACAATCGCTGTGTACCTGGTTCTAGGGTTTGGTCCCCAATCTCTGTCAATAAATCAGCTGCCTGTGTACTCTTTGTTAAGTTTCCAGTTCAGCTATATATCAAGTACAAGGTGAGGCAAAATTAATGTCATAATGTGAATGCACCATAATTTTTGCAAATGGCGTCAAATGTCATTGTGCTTTGACATTTATGTTGTAGACAGATAGAGAATTAGTTGACAACAAGCAATGGAGCGATACACATCTGAAGAACGCGGAATTATTGTTACTGCTTATTTGACCAATTTCCTGTCTGTTGTTTTAACGCAGAGTGAATTTCGTCGTCGTTTTATTCGTCCTCCTGCACCATGTCATCCACATAAAATGCACGAAGTGCCATTGCATCCCCTCAAAATAACTGTTTGGTGCGGCATTTGCAGTGAAAAAGTGATTGGCCCTTACTTTTTGAGGATGCCAACAGAACCACCGTAACCGTAACTCGTGAGCGCTACAGACAGACCGAAATCTTCAACAAGGCCATCGGAGCTTTTAAATCATAGAGGTGATATTTTGGTAGGGCGCATGCACCAGATCATCAACAAAGTGTGGGTAGACGAAAACATGCCGGATTATTGGAATATCAGCTCTATATGCGCATACAAGACCCTACCCAGCGTAATGTGTAAACGCTTGAGACCTTTCTGCACCTCACTCATGGGCGCGTACCAGTTGGACGATAGACCAAATATTCACACTAAAACAAATCCTGGAGACGACCAACGAATTCGAAGTCGAAACGCACCATCCTTTTAACGACTTTAAGGCCACATACGACGGCCATACAGCCATGCTATGTAACGCAGAAAAACACGCTGTGCACTGTGCGGCATGGATATAGTTTATCGGAATTATTCCAACCCGCTCTTGGTTCCTTCAAAGACATACGCTGTCATACGATTTCTTCAACATCGTGCTGGAAGAGATAATGCTCGGGGCATGTGTTAACACCGAATGCACTATTTTTCACAAGTCTGACCAGCTACAGGCTACGCAGACGACATTGTCATGAACGCGGAAGCTCATAGCGCCGCTTTAGAAGGTTATAAATGAGGATTAGATCAACCACATGCTACCGACAAACAAAGAATCATGTGTCCACCGTCTAGGGCAAAGCGTCACTACCGAGAACTACAACTTCGAGGAGGTTGAGGTGTTCACCTACCTAAAAGTAAACGTGAATACAACAAAGACACTGACTTCGGTTTAGCGATACAGCTAGATTCAAAACTGCTAACGAAGTTGAGGCTCTACAAATCGATAATCATCCAGTTCTGCTGTATGTTGCGGAATGCAAGAAAGCAGAGGCTCCTTTGAAAGAGAAATACTCCGTCGGATAATAGGTCGTGTGCATAACCGCGAACTGTATCTAGTGTCGTGAAAGCCACACCGAGCGAATGGATAACAACTTTGAATCCCAGTCCGAGGGCTCGAGTCGTCAAGGAAAACGGAACCTGCGTTATGAAGGTAAAGCGATTGCGAACGCCGAGAGGCTTGATACGACGAATTAGATACAACCTGCTCTTGATCGTGAAAGACCAACGAATCATGTGTCTCAAGCAGAGACCCTTCATGGATCGGGAGCTCAGAAAGTCAAAGTGAATATTTATTTTCAGGTATTTTTCTAACAGTGACGTGGTTATCTTTCCTATCCAAAGTTCCCTCCGTTTAAAAGCAACCTGCCAGTTATTTGATTTTTTTTTCCCTACGAATGCAAGGCTTTCAGCACCCTTAAGCTGCAGAATGTCAAACTGCTCTGTGATATTGATTATTCGTCTTACTTTCGGAATTTAAAATCAAAACTTTTTTTTTGGCTAAATTAACTTTTTTTTCAAAAACACAAACTTCATTTATTTCCATTAATATTCCATTCCATGCCTCCCTTTGCTTTCTTTAAAAATAAAAAAATCATAATTTATGACTTACACATTATTTTGGCAACGTCTGCTAATTTTCGTTTCCCCCCACCCTTCGGGGGTAAAAGGAGAAAAAAAAAAAACAAACCCACCCTATGACCAGCACGACCTTTACCCTATTTTTCGATAATTTATGTCGTAATACTACAATATATACGAGTATATCTAATCGGAAAATTATTACACAACCAAGGAATCAGAGGCTGCAGAAAAGTTATTTCCCCACCATTTCCGTCATAAATCTTAGAAAAAAAAAAAAAACTGTTCCCCTCCACCTCTTCCGGATACTCTTATCTTCCCAAAGACCCCACCGTTGGATATCCTTTCTGTAACTTTTCTTTTTTTTTTTTTTGCTCCATGAAATTCCATGAAATTTTCTAATGAATACACTTTTCGATGTCATTAAACTTTATTCACAAGTCTACCAATCATCCTCCTCAGCATCTTCATTCACCCGCACTCTTTATACAAATGGTGTGCTATAGGTCGACCGTTTACCAGTGCGATTATAAGATTTCTCGTTGTATCTTTTTGCAGCCCACTTGACATTACACAAGTGACATGAGATTTCCTCTCTTCAACTCAACTGTCCGCATCATAATCAGATGGAAGGGGGGAACAAGCCGAAAAAACCTTCAAACTAACATAATACTTCGTTTATGTGCTCTAATTTTCGTTCTATTCATCTTCTTGTAGTCTGCATTTATCCGAAAATAAAATCATTAATCACCAATGGAAAATAACTTCCTACTCTCGTTTTGGATAGTCATATAGTCGTCGACTTGGTAGTGGTTGTGTATGATGCGGGCCTAACGGCCTAGCTCAATCCAATAGGCACATGGGGGTAGCGAAAAATCAAATAAAAAAAGCAAACAAACAAACGAGATACATTTTTTTGTTGTTGTGTGTGTATCCGTTGTTAGAGGCAAACGTCAGGGGGTGTTGTGACGCTGCCAAAATATACTAAGGGTCGTCTCTGCACTAAAGGCAAGGCAACATCAGCAATAGTAGAACGCAGGGTAGAAGGAGAAACATTACAAGCAATCAATTTGTCATAATAACTTTGCGAAAGATGAGTGAACGACGACGGCTCCAATGAGTCTGGACACATTGGAGTTTTATTTATGAATGTTTTGGCGAAAAGTTTTCTTCTTCCTTTATACCTCCCCAGTCATCTTTATTTCAACTTTGGAATCTACAAAATGAGGGCAAAGCGTAAAAGATACACAAGTACGAGTTTGTTCCATATAATACCCCGCGTATGTGACCTTGCAAATATACAAGAAGAGAACATCTTGCTACAAAGAATATAATTAATTAGTGAGCTGCAATTTATGTGCGTGCGCTACTCTAGAAAACTATAGAAAACAAATAATCTAATAAAAGCCATTTCTAAGAATAGAATCACCGAAAGGAATGTGGAAATTTTCTACGTTGATAATGTTATTCCTGTTTTTTTTTTTTTTTTTTTCGCATAAAAGTATTCACTAACAGAACGGCAAAGAGAGAAGAGCGGGACAGTTGAACCATAGCAATAATAATAAAACAAAAAATTCAAAGAAAACAATAAAAAAAAATTCAGCTCGTATGTATTGTTGTAGGAAGAATGGATGTAGATTTGTGCTAGAGCACGTGCAAAAGCTAAGATATAAACAAAGCCATTGAATATGTGTCACATTTGAGATTGAAATTCATTTTTAGCGAAAGAAGTGATAGAAGGACGCAGCAGGAACACATGCACATATGTCATGTTCAGGTTGCCATTGCAGAAACGTACAACAATTATTGTTTTTTAATTCTTGTTTTGGCAAAAATCAAAGGGGAGTGTTTGAGCTTGAGGTCCAAATGCGATTCATTCATACAATGACATGTATGTCATACGTCGATTGACAGTGGAGTGCAATAACAAATCACTATGAGATTAAAATATGTACATGTCGGTATGTAAACATTGAATAACTTTGACATTTATCAGCCGATTGACTTGAGTACAATTTTAACCATAAATATCTTCACACCGAAACAACGCGTCGATATAGTGTTCGCTGTACATCGGAAATAATCGTTCAGTTGTGTTAACTCAACGTGCATATCGTCGAAAATATCGTGGCCAACAAGCACCGTCTGACAACACTATTCGTCGTTTGGTGTCGAATTTTGTTGAGCATGGGACAGTGGGAGATCGTCGATAAGAGAGAGTGTCGGTAAGAGAGAGTGTTGCCGAGAACCCACATGTGTCGTATCGTCACCGCGCTCAGCATTTTGGCGTCAGTGGAACCTTGCGGCGCATTTTGAAGTATGATTTGCATTTGTTTCCGTATAAAGTGTAATTGACTCAAAGGATATTGCCGACAGGCCGTCCACGTCGCTTGGAATACGGCCAAACAGTCACTCGAATGGTTGACACTGAACCTGATTTTTGGAAGCAAATTTTGATGACCGACGAGGCTCATTTCGCACTCTCTGGCACCGTTAACAAGCAAAAATGCCGCATTTGGGGAACGGAGAATCCACACGAGATCCATGAAACACCATTGCATGACCAAAAAGAGACTGTTTGGGCCGGCGTTTGCGCCAAAACCATCATTGGGCCATTTTTCTTCAGAGAAGGCGAAACAGTCAATGGGAATCGATATCGGCATTATGTCTGTCCACAAATATGTGAAAAAGGTCTGGATGGTTACTGGTTTCAACAAGACGGTGCGCCATACCACACTGCAAATCAAACAATGCAATTTCTGCAACGAAAATTCCCTGCACATGTGCTGTCAAAAAATGGAGACACTGACTGGCCACCCAGATCTCCAGATTTGACCCCTCCGGAAAAGCAAAGTGTACGCCAGCAAGCCTCAGACCATTGACGAGCTCAAGGCAAATATTTGTGCCGAAATCATCGCTATACCGCCCGAGATACTCGAAAAAGTGATGGAAAACGCAACAAAAAGGGCACATCTCGCGAACGTTGCGTCCTGAGGACAAAATGATCAGAAATTCACTGCAACTTGAATGCCGACTTAAAAAAAAAAAAAAAAAAATAATAATAATATTGAAGGTAAGCGGTCTTCCAAAAGATCCGACTTTACCGGAGAAATCGTTTTTGAATTCAAGTATCTCGCAAACAGTGAGTTCTGCGAAAGAAAAAATATTATAGTCTAAAATTTCGACTTCAAAATTCTCTACAACATAAATGCTTCTAAGATATTCGACTTTACCCGAAAGTTTAGAAAAACGACATGGTTCAGGGTGAATATCTCGGAAACGCTGCATTGTACAAGGTGGGGCCAATGTGATAATGTGAATTGGCTACCATTTTGTTAGAAATGAAAAAAAATTGGGCTCTGTTTTCACGAAAAGTTTATCTCAAGGTGTAAAATTAATGACATCAAGTTGAAAAAATATCGGTCAAATGAACTCCTCTTGAGGAGATGCACATTTGTGCTCATTTTGAATTGTTGCTCGCTCGCAAAACATCTGGCTCCAAATTCTTCAATGTTGGTTTGTGGATAACGCAAGATTTCAAAAAGCCGCAAAGAAAGAAGTCTGGCGATCTGGCCGGCCAGTTCAAATAACCAAAACGGGAGATCACACGGCCCGCAAATTGGTGATTCAAAATCTCCATCGCTGCCCGAGCTGTGTCAGCGATTGCTCCGTCCTGCTGGAACCAACAATGCTCGAGACCGAATTCAGCAACTTGCGGCAAAAAAAAAACTCGTTTAACATCTGTCTGTAGCGCTCACCATCATGTTTGTGTTCTCTCGGACGTCCTCGGCCACAGATGTGATATTCTCAGCCGAACGAGCAATACGGTGGCCGGCCTACTTCTTGCGACATCTCTAGTGGACCCAGTTTGCACGAGGCACTTAGCCAAACTCTTATTGTTCGCGCACATGTGCAGGACAAAGAGGAAAACGACGACGAAATTCACTCTGCGTTAAAACAACAGACCGGAAATTGGTCAAATAAGCAGTAAAAATAATTCCGCGTTCTTCAGATGTGTATCGCTCCATTGCTTGTTGTCAACTAATTCTCTATCTGTCTATAACATACTCGTAAATGTCAAAGCACAATGACATTTGACGCCATTTGCAAAAATTATGGCATATTCACATTATGACATTACTTTTGTCCCATAATGTATGTAAAGTATTATTTCGATAGTAATTATAGATTTTGAGTTGGTATTTTGTTGGATGTTAGATTTGCAAGGGTTTTTAAAATTTTTCGAAAATTGTAGTAACACATCCAAAACGTGAAACTACACCCCAAAACTATTAGAAATCGTTTGTGAATGCGAATATCTCACAAACGTTGCATCCTGCTAAAGAAAACAACTTACATTCGAAATATTAGACTTTGAAATGCTCTACAAGATTGAAATGTTTTCGAAGATATTCGACGGATGTTAATAAAGAAAAAATCGTTGTTCAGTGCGAATATTTCGCAAACGGTGTATCCTATGAGAAATATTATTGCGATCGAAATTTTAAGTTATAAAATTCTTCACAAAATAGATGGCGAAATCTATCTTTTTTTTCGAAAAGTGTAGCTATGTAGGTCTTTCAAAATGTCCGACTTTGCCGTGTAAAGTTTAATCTGAAGTTAATGGAAGTTGTTTAAGAATGCCAAAAAGTTATCCAAATCATAGACGAAAAGTTAGCTTAATAGAAGATCCGGCACTAATAATCAATCTTCAACCGATGGCTTATCGAAGGCAGTAGTAGACCTATGCCTACAGATACGAGTACTATATTTGCAGATGTTCCGAAGATCTCAATACAATGATCCCTAGAAATGACATATTTTAACGTTCGACTAGGCAAGCCGCTAGAGCCCATCAGCTTTATGTCGACATGGTAACCGAGTAAATTTTTGTCTATCAGAACTAGTAAACTAAAAATTTCCAGCTAATCAGAAGCAGAATCAACAAGCATCTACAAGTATCTCGAGACGGTGTCCTAGCTTTACAGGGACACCCTCTCTGATTACAAAAAATAAGTAAAGTAATCGACTGCCTTGACCTGTTGTCCGGCAACGATGAAATTTAAAAGGCAAAGTCCTTCAATCTTGGTCGTATTACTCTTTCGCTTCTAAAATTTGGATCATTTAGTCCAGGTTCATATTGATGTCGTTGTCTATCGTACCAAGAACAACAGTGGCGATAGTATGCAACCTTGTCTCACTCCGCTTTGGAGTTCAAGTCTTCAACCACCTTACCATTGTGCAAAGCATGACACTTAGCACCTTCGCAGGTGGCGATACCTTTTCTGCATAAGGAATGTCAGTTGAAATCCTGGTTCACAGATAAAGTGAAAAACAATACTCTACGAAAAATTCTATGACGATCCCAAAGGATTTTTTTTTTTATTGTGGACCTCAGATTGAATCCTGCTTGTTCGACATCGAAAGTTCAATCACATCAACCCCCTTTACGATATTCTGGAGAGCTTCTAGTTCTATATAGGAGAATGTCCGCTGTGAAATCAGATGTTCGTTGTTCAGGTAGCATGACGCTTAAACAGTTGAAAATTGTCTTCTGAGTTGTTCAGGTTTTAAAAAATCATTGCGTTAACCTCATTGTCAATCCACCCCGTAAGAAAGACACCTCTTTATAATCGCAAAGGCTTTGAGGCAAGGGTATGCCGTATGATGTCAAGCTGCTTATCTACCATGCCTCACGATTGGTTTAGTAAAAGGTCTATTCCAAAATGAATCTGAATTTATAGTTAACATAAAAGTATGAGAACAGCTTATACCTAACACCCATTCTTATCATCATTTCTATTACAACCATTTTGATTGACCTATCAAACGGTACCATCAGTCCACTTTAATGCTCAAATTAATAGTTAGCCAACATCAACAATGTCCGTCGATAAAAATGTCAAACAGAAAAGAATCTACGTATCTCACACACCTGTCAGTTAGCTCCTAACTCCAACCATATCCACATACACATGTCCTTCAGAGTCTATTGTTTTCCCACCTGACAATCAACATCATTTTTATCCTCAGCTTTTCGTCGTTACACCTCTTCAGTCCTCGAGGGATACAAAACACTCATACAGTTAAAGGACACTGTTTGTTCTAGCTATACGTGCGAATTTTTAACTGAACTGAAACTCATGCCTACAGCACCAGGGCACTTTGTCATTTTCCTGTCAGGTCTACTGGTAGTCATTGTCATCGTTTTGAATTGGCGACGCAAACAAAAAAAAAAGAAAAAAACAAAAATAAATATCTATGTCTATAGATATCCGTACGAGGGTACACCATATCTGTATCTTTTATATCCCTTTTGCCAATTTGTCAGAAAAATAAAGTATGTACAACTGTACTCATGTGCAAAAGGAGACAGAAATAGAAATCAATAAAATAAAAAAAACCGTAATACATATAGAGTAATTGCCCCATTTTTCACAGATACTTTTCAAATTGGAAAAAAAAAATTGAGAACTGTGCTACCACAACCACTACACTCGCTTACAATTCCATTGCGTTTCAGGGCAATTATATGCCAGTTTCCTGCTTCATCAGTCAAGGATTTGTACACATTTGCGTGCATCCACAGATAAAAAAAGAAGAAAAAAAAAACAACCACTGATCGAAGTAACATGAAGGAAAATACACACACGCACATGAAATGGAACGACCACCTAATCCGCTCCTGAGTTGATAGGCTGTGACAGGATACATACTCTTCGTGCAACAGTCTTTCCCCTTCATTAATGCCATCGCCGCACAGTAAGACCGAACGATATTTTTTGTGGCCAAAAGTTAATAACATTTTGATTAACTTTTAAGTGCGTTGGATAAAACAAAAAATATTTTTTTGTGTTACAGAGTTACATGTACGGTAGATTTGTATATTGTTAAGTACATCTTACTAACAGATTTAGTTGAACTAAGACAGAATATCCATTGACACTTCTTATTTTAATTATACTTCACACACGGTACAATAGAAAAAAGGTTGAAACGAGCTATGATGCTCTGGTAACAATGTTACACAAAAGATTATCAGTTTCTGACAGAACTATTTGTTCTATTTATTCCTCCTTGTTTGTAGACTCGAATTTGACCCTTCTTCAGAAACAGTTTTTATTCTTTTTGAAATGTCTTTCAAGTCCCTCGATATCCCCATAGTTACCAACTTGCCAAAAATGATATCGTATACAACGAAGCGAGTGGATATTAAGTTTATTATTGTAACGTTACGTTGTAACGAGGTAACTTTCGAACGACTAAACCAATTTGCATACTATTTTTATTGTCATTTAGGAAATATCTCAAGAAGAGTTTATAGACAGCTGAACAAGATGCTGAGGTTTGTGAAAGCTGAGCAATTTTCTTGAAATCGCTGTTATGAAACGAATTTTTTTATTAAAGGGTTTTTTGTGAACACAACGGGGAAGTGATATAAAAGAAGCAGCCCATGGTGAGTGACACAATTCATTAGAAATTGATTTTCCAAATGTATAAGCTGTGGAGGGTGATTATGTGTATTCGTATGGGGACGTCTGAGTCAGATAGAAGTTACTTTATGTCTTTATTGTGCCCTGATTCCCAAACTGGCACATTTTGTTCAAAATCATACTTGCGAACTTATCGACTACTTGTTTAAGCTCAGTCACCCCTCCTGGTGCACAAGGTGTTAACAAGGCTTCTTCCCAAATATGTAAGTATTAACGTTCTTCGCAAGATTAGCTTCTGTCCAGAACGAGTTTGTCCGATAGTATCGTACACCCACTGCTAGCTTCATTTATAAAGGTGGACCTTAAAATGTGCTTTGTTTCTATTTAAATTAGCAATTCCATTCGGTTATTATCTACGGAAAAAGGGTCACCGATCTGTGGAATTCCACTGTACTCGGTCTGTTCCTGCCAGGACTTCTTGCTTATTGTAACCCACAGTGGATGTCAAAGTCTCTGACGGATGCATATGCTGTATTATGTTGGCATCAAATAGGCCCAAAAAGGTCAGGCAAAGCGGGAATCTGTAGTCGACAATTAGCTCTTTAATAACCTTCAGTGCTATAATATGGTCGCTGCGAGAGGATTTTGAGCGGAAGTAATGTTCAATAGCGAGAGTCGTTTGAAGGTGTACCAGCAATTATTTTGGCAAATGCAACAAGAACACGGGTACCTTCGGTGAAATATGTACGAGTACACTGCCCGGTACGTTTTCTGGGGACTAGCAAATAGACATGTCCCTCATTTGCCAAACTGTTCTTTGCGGTCATTGCCAAGTTTGAGGGCGGTGTTGTCTCTGCTGACCTTAGCATTTGTATAGGGTTTTTCCCTGTAATGTCAAGACCCTCCGATAGCACAGCTTTATGTTATATATCTCACTTTAATATCGGAAACTTTTTTCATCACTTTGGAGCCTTAAGAAAGATTTTAATTATAACGTGCAGTTTAGTTTTATGATAATTGTTATCTGCAAACCTTCGCTAAGGTATTCCCCAAAAAATAAAAGAAACCACATTAAAATCGATTCACACGTACTTGAGTTACATAGTTACAACACAAAACCTGGAGAGAAAAACTACTGAGTCTTACATTTGTCTATAATTTTTTCGTAGTACACCAAATGACAAGATAAAGAGATATTTTTTCTTCTAATAAAAAACTTGAGAACGTTTTTTCTTTAAACAAGCTACCAAAAAATTGCTTTTTAAGAATCAAACGTCCATCACAAAATTTATAGTTTTGACCGCAAAAAGAACGTATTCAGGTTCACTGTATGCCACCATCTACGAGTATCATCCTGTATCCCGGGTATAGGATAATGAATTTGACGTCAATCTTCATTTAGAAAGTTACATAGCAACGATAAACGCGTATACATACGCTGTCAGTTAAGGGGTTTGTTTTTATTTTTCCTATTTCTCTGAAATGTTTTTCTATTTTTCAATCGGATCAGCTAGAGATATAAAAAGATGAAGGAGCAGAAGATACTTTTTATCTCAACACGATATATCCACATCACAAATATGTTGTTACCACTGACGGGTGTTGTAGAAACTAGAAAAAAAAGCAGGCAAATTGAAACCCCCCAATGAATTTATCCTAAATATGGACAATTGAGGTTATGGAGTTGGGAATAGAATCATAAGGAGTTTACGACAACGAATGAGAATCTTTAGAGATATTTCTATTCTCTTGAGATAGAACTCTCCCATCTGTATGTAATCCTATTGTGCTATATTTGATGGAAGCAAGGAGGAGGACCAGCGAAGAAAATTTATCGTAAAAAGTTTGAAAAGAGAAAATCATCATTAATATCTTACACGTGGGCAAATAAACTACAACAACAACACATACACACGCAATTGAAGGATTTATTTTTTGAATTGCTTTTTGAGTGGATGAAGTATTTTTTTCGAGATGTATATAATCTGATTAGGACATGCTTCTTGATCGATGAAACAAAAAAAAAAAAAGTGGGTATCTTCTAAACCTGACGACGATTGAATAGCCTGTATACAACGATTGCCGTTCGAGTCAAGTCGAATAAATGAGGAAAACTTGTACCATGTACTTAAGTTTTTTGTTGTTTTATAGACTGCTGCGACTAAAGGGAACATAGTTCGAAACTGACCCTCAATACGATATGTAAATCATAAATTCTGTAAATTTCATGATATGACGTTAAAAGGTAAATGTATTTGCTAGAAAAAATATAAAAAGGTGGTTGTATATGATAAATAGAAGTCTTCGCTAAAAGATAAAAGCGCGTAAGTGAAACAGAAGATTGGTGTTAGATCCTATATACTCATAAGTAGCAGTATGAAAATAGACTTTTACCAGCAGTTGAAACAGCAGGAAGCCTCTCGGAACATCAATACGGTTTCCGTAAGGCGCGCTCCAGGATAGATGCAATAAACGCGGTAATAACGAGAGCCCGAACAGCTACAAAAGGCAGGCGCTGGAAAGGTGACACCAAAAAATACTGCACTATTATAACCTTGGACGTGGAAAACTCGTTTAACTCAGCAAATTGGGAACGCATTATGAGCTGTCTTTATCGGATACAAATACCGGATTATCTCTGCAAAATAATAAGGAACTATTGCGAACAGAGTCCTCGTCTACGATTCTGATGAGGGAATTAAGACATACAAAGTAACTGGCGGGGTCCCACAAGGTTCGGGCCTTAGGCCCCTACTGGGGAACGCTATGTATGACGAAATCCTACGCCTACCGATTCCAAGAGAAGCGTCAATCATCGGCTTTACGGACTATGAGTACATCGCGGTGGTGGTTGTAGCAAACAAGAAGCAAGAAATTGAACTTCACTGTAACGAGACAATCACAATGGAACGCCATTGAATAGCTAAAGCTGGTTTGTAGCTTGCTGACCATAAAACCGAGGCTTGTTACAAGTAGAAAAGTTCGCGAAACGATATCGCTTAGAGTCGGACGCCACGAAGTGGTTTCTCACCCGTTTATTAAGTACCCTGGAGTGATTATTGATGCTCGTTTAAGTTTTAAACACCGCCTTGAGTATGCGTACAAAAAATCTTCAAAAGCTATTAGTGCACTTTCAAGGCTAATGAGTAATATCGGAAACGCCAGTTTTACATATACGAGTATGTACGCAGCAGAAATATGGTCAAGTGCCGCGAAAGTTAAGTCGTACGTGCGTAAGTTGAATCCGTTCACCGTCTTAGCACACTAAGGGCAGCCAGAGCGTTTCGAACTGTCTCGAACGATGCTATACTCGTCGTATCTTCAATGCTACCCATCGACTTACTCGCTGAAGAAAAGACAAGTCTAAAATGCGAAAGAACCCGCAGTACTGCTACCTGGCAACAACAGTGGAACGTATCCGTAAAGGGGAGATGGACGCACCGTCTTATACCAACGATCGATGTATGGATAAAACGAAAACACGTCGAAACGAACTTTTATCTGACTCAGTTTCTGACGAGACATGGCCGTTTCAGAGAATACCTCTTCAAACGCGGACATGGATTCCAACTATCCCAAACTGTCCACATTGTGAAAATGTCCCGGAAAACGCGGTGGTAGGCATACTCAGCGACCTTAGGCGCATAGAGCGCCAACGTAACGCGAATAATCCGAACAGTGGAGATCCATCCACCTATGAACACAATAGGCGTAGAAGGGAACGTAGCCTAAAAGGCAGGGTGTGGTTTAGTACGTAGGCGTATTCCTGGCCTCGATCATTCAGGTTTACGAATCGTGCATGCCAGTACCCTGGGCTACTGGTATCTATGAAGATTACACACCCTTTGGCGCACCGATTGTTGCCACTTTAGATCATTGATGATGGAAGATGGACTCGTAACAAGGGTTGCCCCTTTGCGATGGCTTTGATGTTTAGGGTGCACCCAAATTATAGTACTTTTTGATATAACTACGTACAAGAGCTGTTTCGGTTTCGCACAGTGATGAATGAGTGTTGTAAGTCCTATGGATCGCAAAGTTTGCATTTTGTATTTGACAGATGTATTATTTGCAAATCTAAAGATGGAGAAGAAATCGCTCTTCAACCGGGCATAATTTTGTTCTTTAGGATCTAAAGTAGCGCGGAAATAGTAATACTCGTAGTTTCTTCCGGTTAGGAACAGCTAACAGCTTTATGTTTTTAAATCGCGCAACTTCCGAAACTTTACTCATGAAAAGAGCAAATATATATAAAAAAAAAAAAACTCCCTTCCTGTAACACATACTGCCTTTCCCTTTGGAAAGACCAAATTAAGTATCGTTGGCGTCATCTTATGAAAACCCACTCACTCACTCCGGTCTTCCCATTAACCACAATAACAGTCAATCTCCCCCCCGTACTCGTATCTATAGATAGTGAAGCGGGAAGTTAATCCTTTTTTATGTGAGATCACGAGTGGGTTGTGTGGGGGAAAAGAATAATTAAAACCACAACATTGCTCCATCGGATTCTCTATCTCTTGTCATCTTCTTCTTATTTTTTTTTTTTTTTTTGGATTTATCCCCAAGCTAAGCTGAAGAGGATCAAGCCGAATGATTGAGTGGTCTGATTTTTCTTTTATAAAGATTTAATTTTATCTTTTATTCGTTGTACTGCTTCCTTTTTTCGAAAAGCTGGTGCGATTGTCTTCAATTGACACCAGTGCGCTGCACTCTTTCACATGTTGGCGGTAGAGTATTTTGTGGTGAGTGGTTTTACAATTCGTTTTTATGTGGAAATCCAACACCGCGTCATCGTCCCGGTCAACCGCATCCCGCGCTTTTTTTCCTCTTTGATTGCTCAGTGCATAATACCGCAGTAGTGTGGTGCAGTAGAAGAAGTTGTTGGCACTGCAACACACCGAATGACTTACGTAGAACGGGTTTTGGAGTCAACGTCATGTGGATGGTGGTCTTGGAATGCCCAGTGTAACGGATGGTGTATGTCCACGTAGCCGACGACGACGCCATCGTCGTCATTGTCAGCGTCATGTAGTATCTGTGTGTATAACTTGCGGGGTATATTGATGCACACGCACACACTGTCGTACAGACGAATGTAATAAATGAATGTGCGTGGGATTTTCCTGATATTATCTAATTTGATGATGCGTATCGGTCTGGTTCGTTGTTGGGGCATCTCATTTTGGTTTAACATCTTTTCACAGTCGTTTTTTTGGTACTCTCAAGAAAGATCATTTGTAACCGGTTTCGTTTTTTAGGAAAAATTTTAAGAGTGATGTTGCCAGGAATGGAAGATTTCCAAATGGGGTTCCATGAAATAATGAGAAACACTTGAAAAAGTAATTTTGGTGATTGGAGATTTCTCGCCAGCTTAGGCAAAGAGGTTCAAAGGAAAACACAAATGTTTGCAGATCCCTATCGAAGATCGGAGTGGTCTTAACTGGCTCACGATAAGTATCGATGACCTGTAGCCATATTCTAAGTAAAATGGGTAGCGGTGTATGTAATTATCATGCAGTTTCAAATCCATTTTGATCTTTAAACCACTCCCGCCACTTTTAAGAGGTTGCCATTGTAACACAGGCTATTTAATCTGCAGTGGTACGAACGGGATGTACTTGTTCCAAATATTAGCTAATGAAAAAGCCGACTATCGCTATTTATTTGAGATTAATAGAAGATACATTTAACAATGGAGCAATGGCGGATTGTCACCTATGAGTTAAGGGTAGACTTTGTAAAAAAAAGACCCTGAAGCTTTTTGGAAGCTTGGACCGATTTCAATTGAATGAGAATCATAAAATACAAAACAGAAACCGGGCAGATATTGCTAGAATTGTGGCAATTAGAACAGGCCACTTGTCCATTGGTGTCCACGCGGTAAGATTAAGCATTACATCCAGTGCACATTGTCGTAGCTCCAATACCGCAAGCGAAACAGAAACTACCTACCATTGCTCAGATTAAAAAAAAAACAACGTTTCCATTTTCCGCCAAATAAAATACAAGTCCAGAGAAAAAAAAAGAAAAGACAACTGTTCTGAGCAACATACAAAACAAACATAAAAACCCATCCACTGGTGCACCACTGTTGGCAGTATCCGTAGATTGAAAATAAGTAAAAAATGTTCGTTGATAAGTCTTTGTGAGAGTTTTGACAGTCTATCTTTAAAATGTGTGCATTTAGCGTTAATTTGGCTTCATTTATCAGCTGTTTGACTGTATTCAATTACATCTACTGAACTGTCAGGCACGTAGTAAGGGAAACAGTTGGTTTCGATAATGTTTACTTATTTTTACTTTATTCTTCAAGCTACTATCCACTTGCAGTGCGGCATTAGGTTTTAGAATACCCCCAATCCAGTCGATTGCTATCAGTCTCAGATAGAACTTGATGGTTATTGAGTTAGAAGTGTTAAAGATATTAAATGGACTTACAAACAGACAGACACGGAAAAGCAAGAGTACTTGTTTTGACCTGAAGTGAAGAAGAAAGAAAGTGCTTCCTGCTTACTGTTTTACATTTGAACAAACAGCTTTCAGATTGATTTTGAATGGAGTAGAGCCAGAGTCTATATTACTGCGACCACTTTTTTTATAATCTGCGCGTGTCAAAGGGGATATGAAACCCTTACACTAATTCAGGACACGGGTGTTTTGAGGAAAGGGGGAAGAGACAGAGAGAAAGACTGATTGGTGTAGAAACCCAGGTGGTATTAAGTTTCAGTAAACTAAGGGTGGCGTCCAGATAACTGGAGAGTATTTTTGTTTTGCTGTTATTGTCGTTGCTTATGATTCACAGTATTTTTTTTTTTTTTTTTTCTCCTGATGTCATCTTCACGATCAAATTGCATTTCAACCATATGACCACCCTGCTACCAGTGTTATGCCTTCGCAGTAGACTTGACATATGTAAGATTTCGCAATTGATCGATAGCTTTATTTATTTCATGCGAAATAAATAAATGATTCTTGACATTAGGAGTTGAATCGTGAACCTGCAGCGTCACAAGCGATTATGTTACCACTACACCATGGCCACCCTATTGCCATGGTGTAGTGGCATATTGCGATTTCCTCGTATTAGAGTTCGTCCGTGATGCTGGAATTGGTCATAAATTCAGCTAGATCTTTGGGTTGGCTTGGCTATCTGTTTGAAGATAGTAGTTTGTGAGATATGTTCTAGATAGTTGCATACGTTGTCTTGTGATGTTCCCATGACCATTAAATCCCTTTTTAACTCAATAGACTCCGGTTAATAATGACCACTGTGCACTGGCACCTAAATAAGATATACTTTCTTTGAGTAGGCTAGTAAGGAGCAATTGTAGGTAGTCTCAAACTAGTTTTGAAGTTATTTTGTAAGACTTGTCATCTTGCGTTCGGATAGAATATAAATGTTTTTGTTGATTCTCTCGGAAGCTTTCAGGTAATGAAAATATCTTTTAGAGTGGAAATGTTTGAATGCCTTAGCGTACGTTTAATGGCGCACTTATATCCTCGAAAGAAAAGCTAACGCTTCTATATTCCAAGCACAAAAGTTACATCCACTTAATCCCACTCGCTCAATGATAATTATACGTTTTTTCTAGATCACAGATACAAATTTATTATGTTTAATGCCCGGCTTCTGGATAACGTACCGAAGACGATTTATACCTTAAAAACCTCGTTGATAAACATCCTTTTTCCCTGTCATTTTTATCTAAATAAATGCCCTCTAAAACCCAGGCTTTTTACTGAGAGCCTATTAAGGCAACAAGTACAAAAGCAAATGGGTACACAAACAGAAAACCTCACTCGTATCTATTTCAGAGTATAAGCATCTTTTACTACAAATGTGCTGCAAACAAACGTCCAGACACAATGAAACTACCCTTTTAACATAAAATCCGTCAAGTCATGAAAACTCTACTATAATGCTACCACAAGTCATATAACTTACAACGAATGTATCTTTCACTTCGCTGAGCTCACTCACTTTTAATTACAACTCAATCGTTAAACTTGTACACACAAATTTGAAAAAAAAAAAAAAAAAGTTAAAACCCCATCTAAACTTGAATCGCTTCCATTAAACAAAGTGTCAAGAGTGTCACATGCGCGCACATGTCACATTGCCATAAATTAATACAACTTTCTGCTTAAGAAGTTTAACAGGCGGAAAATTACAAAAAAATTCCTTCCAAAACTACCACCCGCTCCACACGCTCTCACTCGCTCTTTGTCAATCTTCGCGTGAGTAATCATTTTTCGACACAGCAACGACAATGACGAAAATTTTGTTCACGCTCGTCATCATCATCACATCTTCATGTTCATGTTCATGTGATGCGATGCGGTGCCTCTGTCTCTGCCAGTGATGTGCACTAATGTCGAACTTTGGTTTCCCTATCGGTTCGATGCTGGCAGTATTTCAGCATCGTCATCGTGTCATAGTCTCGTCTCACTGCTTCGACTTCTTCATGACTTTGTCATGTGACAAACTAAAAACCAACTTTTTTTTTGTGCCATCATTAATAAGCTCGAATTTGTCATTTAATTTGTGGCAAGGAAATGGAGCTACCGAGCCTTCTAATGAAATTCCGACAAAAAGGATTATAACAACGACAAGAAGAAAAAAAAAAAAAACCGGAAAACTGAGAAATAACACGAAAATTTTGAAAATGTCAGCCCGAACGAGCGATTTAAGTGACAAGAAAAATAAAAGTTGGGACTGGGAGTGCTTGTATTCAATGGCGCGTCGTCGTTATCCCCTCTTGGCATTAATTACGTAAGCATGGTTGTGGTAAGTAATTTTTTTTTTTTTGTGTCCTTAGTGTGTACGTTTTTTTTTTTTTTCCCTTTTCGAGCCTGGCAAACAAGGGTAGGGTATCTGGATGGGATGATGGAGATGGAGATGATGTTGATGGTAACGATATTCTTGAGGAAGGAGTAGGTGTGTGTATATGTACGTTGTAAAGAAAGTCAAGTTCAGTTAATGGGTGTCAATTTTAGGGCAGAAATCCGATACAACACAAACACGAATAGGGAGAGAATGAGAAAAAAGGGGCGAATAAAATAACGTACACACGTTAAATGAAGGAGGGCTAAGCCCACACAAATGGGATTTCAAGATCTCTATATAAATAAGGATACAGTGTGGTTGCGATAGTGGGAAACGCATTTGAAAACGTTGAGATGTGCCTAGCTCACATTCATTTGGCATTTAATCACCCTTATTCTCATAGTCGTGTCACTTGAAAATAAGGTGACAGGTACAGTTTTTTTTTTCTCCCCCATTAGCCATTCAAGTGACACTTTAAATGCCATTCATTTGGCATTTAATCACCCTCATTCTAATGGTCGTGTCACTCGATAATAGGTACAGTTTTATTCCCCCATTAGCCATTCAAGTGACACCTTAAGGGTGCACATAAGATTGAGGCTAAAAAAAAAATCAGTTCCCAGAACTCCGGCGTGGTAGTGGAACAGCATCTGTTGTAGAAACCAATTGCAACAAGATCGTAGTTACTTTTACAGCATTCGAGTTCTACAATTCAACAACATGAACTTGACTTCAAAGGGAGATGAATCGTTGGATGTTCCATATTTAGACTTTCTGAAAGTAGCCACCATTTTGTTGGTAATGCACTTCTTCTTATGTGAAAACCAAAATGCCCATCACTCCTTCGGTATGAAATCAACCAGTCCTTGAGAAATGCCTCAATTAGCTGCTCTGCGATGGAAAAATGACGGCCTTTCACGTGCATTTTAACTTAGGGGAACAAACTTGACAGACTAGGGGTTAGATCTGGGCTGTTCGGAGGGATTCTAAAAGGCTTATACCAATTTTCCTCAACAGTGAAGCCGTTTTCTGTATACCGGTGCATTATTATAGTATAAGTGCCACGAGCGTAGTGCTTTGCATGCACAGAGATTCATGACGGCTTCCATTAGAGGCTTTGGTGGTCATGCATAACTGCCTCTACTAAAGTTGTCTTTCTAAAAAATGCAGTCACTTTTTCGATGCTTACTGGATTGAGTTGGAACAAATACCATAAATGACCATATCTTCGAGAGTGCTGGGCGTGTATGAATGATGGCGAGACTGAAGAAAAGAGCAAAGTATGGCAGTGACTATGATACATGAATCGACCTTAAGACAACAATTATGGAACAGTTCCAATGGAGCCTAATGCTCTCGATATCATCAAATTACTGCCTTAACTGCGACTTCAACTAATGGGGCAGGAAGGCAAACTGAAGCCTTTGTCATGAGCTGCAATCCCTCACACAGCTGGTCGAAGTGGTCACATGAAGTGGGCAAATAAATTCGAAATCTCTTCCTTCCATTACAGCTATACACCCGTAACTGATACCAATGATAGGATAACAGGATCGCCTGACTTTGTATACCAAGTTGTCTAACTTTGAGGAGCTGCTGCATCTCTTTACGATGGAAACCTTTGTGCAGAAACTGCCACCAAGGTAGTTTTTTTTTTTATAATTTGCACGTGTTAAAGGGGTCATGAATACCCTTATACTAATTTTTTTAGAACACGTGCGTTTTGTGGAAAGGAGAAGAGACAGAGAGAAAGACAGAGTGGTGTAGTTTGAAACTCAGGTGGTATTAAGTTTCTGTAAACTCCAAGGGTGGCTGTACAGATAAGTGGGGAGTACTTTGTTTGTTTTTCGCTTTATTGTCGTTGCTTATGATTCACAGTATTTTTTTCCGTCTTCCTGATATCATCACGATCAAGTTGCAGTTTAGCCATATGACCACCCTACTGCCAGTGTTATGCCTTCACAGTAAGTTGACTTAGCTTTCGCAAGTGATCGATTTTTTATTTATTTCATGCGAAATAAATAGATGATTCTTGACATCAGGATTCAAACCGTGAATCAACAGCGTGACAAGCGATGATGTTACCACTACACCACGGCCACCCTCGTTCTTCTCGGAATGGTGCTCTACGTTTCACAACAGAGATTGTGAGCAGGCCATTATTGCTAGGAACAGAGCCTGTAGACAATTGTGAAATTTGGACCTCGTGTAATCTAAAGACTAAAAGGCCACACAAGAGGTGTCGCTCTGGATGACTGGAAAATTGTGTGTGTACTTTTGCTAGAAACACTAGAGTGCCTCAGGGATCTACACTTTCACCAGCTCTATTTCTATAACCCAAATCAATGGAGGATAGAGTCGGCAAAGAACATGATTTTTAGTATATTAGTCGATGACAGCATCCTAATATCATTATGCTAAGCAAATACCTGACAAAGAAGACCTGCAGGAGATTTTGCACTGGGGAAAAGCCAAATTCAGTGCGAAGAAAACCCAATTTACCTACCGCGTTTTCCAGACAGACATCATTACAGTCTACTTTTGTGAACCAAGACAAAACGAAGACCACATATAAACATTGCTAAATCAGCATAACAGGTGGACAGCACTATCAGGTCGTTCAAAAGTTATTTGAGCCTCAACCTGAAGATGCTAGAATTGTATCTTAACTATTTTTGACTCTTTGTTTGGAAGTCTCTTATATCAAAGTAAGTCAATGGTCGCTTGAGACCAAAAGCCCATTCTAGTGAACGCATTTCAAGGACCTGTTGAAATGATTTAAGAGAAACGAGTCGGGTTTTTTTTTACATCGATTCATAACCGTAGATGCAACTTTGATCCACCTATAAGAAGAAACAATCAAACCAGTACCTTGCGATGGTGAATCTGCTCCGAAAGACGCGAAAGCGGTTTCGTACGACCCTGATACAAGGACTGTCAAACATCAACTGACCCTTAGAAGGGCTGACATTTCCAGAGGTGTCTTCAAGACGAGTACAATTTTTTCTGACTTGATGTTGAGGACCAACACTTTTGAAACTTCCCTCGAAACTACGAAAAACTACATTTGAATTATAAGGTCCCTGCACACACAGCAATTTACGGAACTATTCTGTAGGGTGTTACAGTTAGGGAAGTTGTGTGCTACCCTCAACATGTTATAATTTTTGCACTCCCTTTCAACATTCATTATCAAATCACATCTGTCGCACCCACATCCTCTTTTCACTGCCCGATTACAACTAATGTGAATCGACAGGATCAATCAACACAGTCAACAAAGTAAAGGGAGGAGTTTGGAAATTTGCCCATCGCGTCTGGATTTCAGGAGAGCAATAGAAAAAAAAAGCCTCCACACGGCAATTCGGAGTTTCCGTAAATTGGTCCCTTCAAGTTGCTGAGTGTGCAGAGACTTTTACACTTTGGAAGACCGAAATTAGTGTGATAACACACCGATACATTTTTTTTTTTTGTTCCACATGACCATCTACCCACATTTGTCCAACCATCATGTCTATAATATTTCCCTTTGCCTTCGTGTGGCAATAGTCGTATTCTTGTCACGGTTCTAAGACGTCACTTGTAATCAAGTCAATAGGAACACCAGACAGTTGATACAAAATCCTGTTATTTATTCAATTCAATGTAAAGATACTTTATGAACGAAAAATGTGGAAAAAACCCAATCTAGCTATGAACCAAATTGTGACCAAAATACATACCTGTAGTCGAGAATGGTGCAAGAATTAATGAAGGGACCAATGTGCCGTAATCATAAATAATCTTTTAAATTGGAATTTATCGCCTGATCCCTTTGAATGGAATTTATATTTTTCAGTCTTACAGCCATTACTTAGATTGTTAATCCTTGAAATTTCGTTTTTTTTTTTTCTCTTAAAATACCTGGGCGTAGGATAGACAAAACGTTGTTATCTTCGTTATTGTGGGCGATTTTGGTATTTGAGCACTCAAGTATCATTAAAAATATTTGTTTGTACAGAAAAAGGTGTGAATTTATTTAAATATTTTATTAAAGAGGTGCTGACAGATGGAGCAAATTAAAAAATCAAATCATTTTAATTTTTTTTATAGCTGCTGAGTAGAATAAACAATTTTCTGGATGTTTAATGTTCAAGTGTTTGCTCATTATTCTTCCTCAGTTATCTGGAGACTTTACTACAAAGGTGTAAGCTGTTTCTAAAGTAATAATTTTAATAATCTAATAATTTCCCCTGCAAGTGGTTAGGATGACGTTTGAGCTAGTTTTACAATGGTTCCTGTCAAACACATCCCCTGCCTTATGTATCTATGAATATGCTTCTAAAGTGGAATTATATGCTGAATTCATATCTGTAAGCAAAATTTGTATACCACTTATAGTTTTGCAGTTATTACATTTTCTATGAAAGTTTTGGGCATCATTCTTAGCATTTCAAACATATGGAGTTATGTTCATAGAAAACACTTTAATTGAAAAACTATAGGTTGGAGAAAAATTTTGCTTCCAGCTATTGATTCAGCATATAATTCTAATTTAAAAACGCCTTCAAAGATACATGAAACTTAAAAACTGTTTAACAGGGGCCGCTGGCAATTTAGCTCACATGTCAAAAATTCGTATCATAAACACTCTATATCTGAAAAACTGTACTGTATTTCAATTCGGCGCAAAATTTTACTTTCGAAATCCTTTGAAACTTTCTTGCTGCCAAAAGCAAAAGAGCGAAATGAGATGATTTCAAATGACTCATTTCGAGGTGTTTTCCAGTGCTGATATATGGAACGAACTTCAAATGTCATAATTACTTCTTTTTGACAGTTTTTCATTCAATTTTCTAATAAAAGGTATGTTCCCTTGTTGAACTTTGCTTTATAGTTATTTTACATTCCAGATGCTGATAATGAGATGATTTAGCAAATGAAGAAATGTATGGGAAATGAGATAATTAAGCGATTTGTTGTCCAGTGAAAACTACGTTAATAATTATTATTGCTTAACACCTTAAGTACTGGAACAGAACAGGAACAGTACTTAACTGGAACAGAACCCTTACAATATTGGCTCAGACCAATTTACGTAATTAAACGATTAATGATGAATGAATTAATTCGGCTTAATACAAGCTAAAAACTAAGACTTAAAAACTCCCAACGATGGAGGTGATCAAGTTTTAGGCGGGGAGTGCTGCGGTCGATATCAAAACTGTAAAGTTTAAGTTAACCTTCGGTAGCATACGGAAGATTGGTGATTGGAGCCATAAGAGGTGCGGTAGATAGAAGAGACAAAGGTAACGAGACTACAGATGAACTAGCTAAAAAGGGATCAGCATTGGATTTTCAAGATACTCGGATATCAAAAGAAGCTTCAATACGTGAACGCTCCAATAGAATGGAAACAAAACAAAAAGCCTTTTGGCGTGCTAACAGGACACTGCGCGATTTTTTTTTTTTTTTTTTTATAATTCGCGCGCGCCAAAAGGATTATGAATACCTTTATACTGTTACAGGGCACGGGCTTTTAAGGACAAGGGGAAGAGGAACAGAGGAGAAGCCTATGCACGTTGGCTTTAAATGTTTGAAGGTTGTAGTGATGGGGAAATACAGAGCTTGGTAGATCATTCCACATTCGTGTCGTTCGGCTTATAAACGAATCCCTATATTTAACAGTACGACCGAAGTTAGGCTTTAGGGAAAACTGATGTGCATTCGAAGCATGTCGCGTATTGCGGGTGAAATTTTGAAGGGGAGGAATGCAACTGGCTATTTCGCTGGAGCATTTTTTGTAGAAAAAACGATAAAACAGGGAGAGACAGGAGACATTTCTCCGATGTTCTAATGAATGAATGGAATTCACAATGTCTCTATCACCTATGAGTTTTAACGCGCGATTTTGTACCCTATCAAGAATGTGCAGAACGGTCTTGGGTGCACCAGACCAGATATGGGCGTTATATTCCAGCTTAGGGCGGATGAATGCCTTATAAATTGAGGCCAGATCAGACGGGGTAAAAAATTTCTTGCACCGTTTAAGGAATCCGAGACATTTTGCAGCATTTTTGGTGACCTCGAATATGTGATCATTCCATCGAAGATGGTTATTAATACACATACCGAGAATGGCAAGTCTTTCGGTTTCAATGATGCAAGTACCATCCATGGATAATGGTTGAGGGTTTTGGTTTCGCTTGAGAGACAGAAGACAGCATTGTGTTTTGGAAGCATTAAATTCCACGCGGTTGGTTGAACCCCATTTAATTATGCTGTCCAGGTCGGAATTTAATGTGTTTAACATACGTTGCCGTTCCCCTTCTACGGCCGAAGAGCAAGGACGTGAGTTAGGGAACGAATATGAAAAACTGAGGGTACTGTCATCAGCGAAGGAATGGATTGGATTAGAAGTTGCAGACAAGAGATCATTTATAAAAATGAGAAAGAGAGTCGGAGACAAAACAGAGCCTTGGGGAACACCAGCATTTATTTGGTGAATTACAGACTTGAAGCCGTCCAAAACAACTTGTATTGAACGTCCCGAAAGGTAATTTCTAATCCATTGAAGAAGAGACTCATCGATGCCATATGCACGCATTTTCGACAAAAGAGCCTAATGCCAAACTCTGTCAAATGCCTTTGAAATATCAAGCGCAACCATCTTGGTTTCGCCGAAGTGATGGAGAGATTGGTTCCACTTCTCGGTGAGATATGCCATCAAATCACCAGTGGACCTGTTGCTACGAAAACCATACTGCCGGTCATTAAGGAGTTTTCGTGAATCGAGATATTTCATAAGCTGACGATTTATCAGCGTTTCCATGACCTTGGAAAGAAGGGACGTAAGTGCAATGGGTCGGTAATTGGACGGGGAGGAAGATTCGCCTTTTTTGGGGACGGGCTGGACAAATGCTGTTTTCCATCTACTCGGAAAGAGCCCTGAAAAGTAGGATAGACAGAAAAGCTTACGCAGAGGTTTTGCCAGCGTAGAAGAACACCTCTTCAGAACTATGGGGGAGATACCATCTGGACCAGCGGATTTGTGTATGTTAAGACCTTTGAGTACTCCTGCAACTGTACGAGTGCGAAAGTGGACTTGTCCCATGGATAATTTGACGCTCTCAAATACAGGTGGAGACGAAGCATTATCTGGCAGTGTTGAGTTCGCTGCAAAGTGAGCAGCAAGCAGATTAGCTTTGTCTAAGGAACTGACAGCTGGAATGTCATTGTAAATGAGCGTGGGGATGGCAGACGAGGCAGAATTTTTAATATTTTTGACGAATGACCAAAAATTTTTACTACCTTTGGGACATTGTAGGATTTTTTGCCTCAATTTTTGGTCATGTAAGAATTTTACACGCCGAATGTGGGCATTGCAGTCTTTTCTGGCTTGTTTAAACTTCATTCGGTTTTCCTCAGATTTGTTGGCTTTATAAGACCGAAAACTTACTTCTTTTAACCTGATGGCCTCTTTACAGCTCTGGTCAAACCACGAGTTTTCCTTAGGTTTAATGCTCTTTATTCTGTTAGGAATAAAGTCATTCATACCTAAGAGGATAGTGTTAGTGATCATATCAGCAGCGGCATCCACGTCGCTATCGAGGAAGCATAGCGACCAGTTAAAACTCCTAAAGAAGCTATTGAGGCCGCTCCAGTTGGCTTTCTCGTATTGCCATACTTTTCTTTTAGGAGTTTTTTCTTTAACTGTGTGGTCAGAGTACGAGAATTTAGCTGATACGATATTGTGGTCGGACTGACCTAGAGGCGCTAGAACATCAATGGTGTATTTATCAGGGTGAGAAGTAAGAAACAAGTCTAAGGTGTTGGCGGAATGACTTTCAATGTCCGGTATACGTGTAGGCTCATTTACAAGCTGAGTCAAATTGTTAATCTCAGCAAAAAGTTCAACATACCTTCCTTCGGGTGTTGTCTGGCCAGAATGTTGAAGCCAATCCGAATTGTGTATATTGAAATCGCCCGCAATGACAATTTCAGTATGAGGATACAAGGAGACAATTCGAGTGATGGAATCGGACAACGCATCAAATTCATCAAAAGTTGAGTTGCTGTCCGCACTAGGGCTTCTGTAAATAAAGCAGTAGTCAATTATTTGCTTACGGACGGTGAATTTTAGCCATTTGAAATTAAATTCCGGGTTGGAACAGTGGCCATACTGTGGTGGAACTTGGTAAGCAATATCACTACGGACATAAATGGCGAGGCCACGGTGGGGAAAGAATAATGACACTAAGTTATATCCAGGCAGTTTCAAATCAGAAGATTCTTCCACTACAGCGATAGGGGAAATGGCTGCTAGACTAAGCATCAACACACCAGAGCACTGCAGTTGCTGTCAAGATATAGAGCAGACAGAAACCATCAAACACTTGTTTTAGGATTGTCCAAATCTTCAAAACCGTCGCCTCCGTCATATGGGAAACAGGCTTTCTGACGACCTAGCGGATCTCGTATAAGTTTCACTTAGGAACATGATAGGCTTCATAAAGAGCACAGGCTGGTTTGCAACAGAACCCACCGCAAGACAAAGGTTTCAAATATAGGTTCCACACACCAAAAGGGAAACACAATGGACCGTATGGCCCCCCGTGATAAGCACTTAGGTGCACTTCTCTCCAACCTAACCTAACCTAGAAGAGACGAGGACATCATAAATTACGATGGTTAGTTTTGAAGAAAATAGAGTTATACATATAAAGACGTGCAATGGACAGAACCTAAGAAGAGGCAATGAATGAAGAGAATGTCTGCTACGTCTCTCTGTTATTGAACTGTATTCAAGTTAATGAAGTTGAGGCGGTCTTGATAGGGAGCCAAGGGTCGTTCCAGGGTAGACTTCGAAGAGCAAATCGAAGAAAACGACGTTGAATATTCTTGATACATGAACTCGCTAAAAGGAGACGAACAAAGGTAATATAAATGAATCTGGTTACGTAAGGGTTGGAGAATTTTTTGGACCACCATTTGACAAAACCAAGTGATGAGTTGGCTTTAAGGATTATCTCATCGATATACGAACGGAAATTTAGATCCCTATTGAACAATATGGCAAGGTCGCGAAGATATTGAACTAGAGATATAAGGTGACTTTGAAGAAGTTATAGTCGGGGAGGGGTTTTGATACACTTACGAGACAAGATTATAGATTGGCATTTGGCGATGTTGAGCTCTAAGCAATTTTTTAGCCACCAAATCGCAAAACTATCAATGTTGAGGATGACAAGATTCTTGGGGTGAAGAAATTGCTTTGAAAAATTTGCCATCGTCAACGTAGAGGAAGACGTAGAAGTATTTAATAACCCTCTCAAGATCGTTTATAGTTAGGATGAAGAGAATGGGACCTAGATGGCTGCCTTGTGGAACACCAAAGATGACCAAGAAAGAAGCTGAGAGGACATAAATACGGTTTTCCAGGCAAGAAAATATCTATTTCAACCATATACGTTCAAAGTCAGTTCAAAAAGGATTAGTTGATGAGATATCTTATCAAAAGCTTTACTGAAATCGGTTACAATAACATCGACATCGAGACTAGCCTGATTTGCAGTAATTGATCTACTTTTCAGAAAGCCGTGTTGACAAGGGAGATAAGAGACTTGCACTGAAAGCTTAAGAATTTGTATAAAATACTTTCGAAGATTTTTGGTATACGAGAAAGTTTAGCAATGGGCCGATAATTAGCCACTATGATCTTTGATCCTTTTTTTGTGTATCGAAAGGACGTCTTTCAAACCTGAGGAAATTCTCCTTGTGAAAGTGACAGACGAAAAAGGTAAGAAAGGAGGAAGGAAAAGCACTTTTTAAAGAATATGGCGAGAAGACCATCGAATTCATCATTCAATTTTTGTAACTTATTTTCGATATGACCCCCTCTGCGACAAATGTTGTTATTTCTTTCACTTGTCACAGTCAATCTTATTGGTCACTTGCAGCCGGCTTAAAAAAACTTACATCTGTAAGCAACTATGTATTAAAAATAAATTACTTAACTTTCCGGTGTTTATTGAATGGGAATGTGTATCCGTATCTAATCGTGGCAAGTGGCGCTATCTGCAAACTCATAAATTCAAATCAATTTCCATTCACATTGCATAATTTGATTTTGCATCAATAAATTCATAATTGAAGAAAAAAAATGGAGGCAAACTAGCTTGCCTCCTCTGCACATAAAATCTCACCCATTCCATGGTACTTATCTCGCCCCACTATCATCGTCTAGACCCGGCCAGACTCAGACAGGCTACATTCGCGCGCAAATAAAATAAAATCATCTGTCATTTGCAATCCAACCGCAGCGACTAAATTATGTAAATTCCATTAGATTCATTGGATTCCTTGAGACTGGGCTCGCAGATACACATCTCAGTCTCTCTACCTCTGCCTCTGTCCAACAGCAGCTGGCCAGTACCAGCAAACACAGTCCATCAGATGGGGGTACTTAGCATTACCATAACAATTTCTCAACTTGCATCGCTTAAATTCAAAAGTCATGTTTGACCTATTTGCCGTAGGAGGTGATGGCGGCGATGGTGATGGTGGTTAGAGCCGGTGTTGTCCGAGTCCGATTCGGAGAATAGTGCTGCAGCAATTCGGATGCACAAACAAAAGACGGTATAGCCTACAGCCAGCCGCCGCTGCCGCCAGTGGACTCTGTTTTTTTTGTTTTTATTTATTTATTTCTTTATCACCGATTTCCTAAGGTCTACTCTAAGTGAGTGGATTTTCGTTTCTCCCTCCTCCCCCATTCTAAATGAAGGAAAAGTGTGAACAATTCAGTAGTAAGTAGAAAGTGTGCACACAGTATGTGGCGGTGTGTGGCACGGCGTGTATCTATGCCAGATGCATTTCAAATAGAAAATGTTTAGGATGCATGTTTACTTGGGGGCATGTAGGTACACTCACGCTCGGATAGTTGTGTAGCTTCTAATGTTTATCGCACCTTTGGCGCAAAGAGACTACGAGATGGAGCGCGTTGTTAGTGTTAATTAGAATTTGGCTTGGATCCCGAAATGTTTGGTTTTGTTAGTATATTTTCGATTGTACGTGTCTTTTGTTATACGTGCTTGTACATATGTATTCCCCTGCTGGCTATGGATCGACTCGGTTACGCTTGATTGAGTTAAATTTTAGGTGGAGCAAGTAAGAGATTTTCGATTTGCATGGAAATTAAGTAGATTTCATTTGAGGGAATCACTGTTTGATTGGATTTGGTACATAATGAATTATGAGGTACCTTTAATCAATGCAGAGAAAGGTGAGCACAGTTTTTAGGTAGACGAATACTGACATGTGAGCGGTTTAGAACTAGAGCAACAGGGATTTATCCGCAAAAGGTGACATGAATGCATAAAATAACACACTTTGCCCACGTTAATCGCCAAAGCTCATTTCCTGTGGTGACGGAGGGTCCATCCCGGTCTTCTGAATAGATTTGTATCTGCCATTAGCAGAAGGCAGAATCTGAAAAATGTTGTAAAGGGTCGATATAGACCCATTGTGATACCCATTTGGGGGAAAGTATCTCTTACTTGCAATCCCTAAAGCACTCTCCTATTGACTTCGGGTTTCGAATCACCTCGAAGCCTTGATGAACCTTTGACAGGTATGCCACATAGTTCTTCGGTATTCTTGAAGAAATGTCTTCCTTTTATGTCTGAGATGGCAGAAGCCTGGACAGTGACATAGTAAGTGTGTTGTGTCCTCATTGATTTAGTTGTCTCCGCAGACCCTACAGAGATCATCCTCATTTAGCCTTAGCTTTATTATATGATGTGGCAGAGTATTATGCCCTCTAATCACTCCTACAAGAGTCATACATTCATTCTGTCTTTCAGCAACATTGCATTAGATCTGGCCTTGTTGTACGTTGGCCATAGTTTTCTCGTTATTTTACAGGTGCTCAGGAAGCGCCATCTGTTGTTTGCTTCCTCGAGAGCCCTTATCCCAGCCTCGTGTTTAAGCTACACGTCGGGACTTTTACTGGGTGATCAGCTTGCTCTAAGTCCAGCACAGACCCTCCTCTAGCCAGTTCGTCAGCTTTCTCATTCCCTGGTACTCGTATACCCTCATGTCCAGAGACCATAGTTTTACTTCATGCTATGTGCCATCGTGTGGTATTGCCTTCATCACGCAGTCTCACGGGCAGCAATTGTCACCGCTGGGACCCCCACCTAGAAAACACTGCTATAGTCCGTGAGTCTGACTGATTTAACTAGGCTCAGTTTGTCATAAGAGATGCCCGCACCCACGCCAATGTTCATCATGAACCCGTCAGACTAGATGGCTTTGGTTTGAGTTCTTGCTATTGGAAATGAACAGGAGATTAACAGGAATTAAGATCTGGTTGTGCTTTGCTTCCAGTCATTTGTTTTGCTGATTCTCAAAACACTTCTGACCGCAGATTCCTGTAAAGTGGGTCTAATTTAAGCAGGTTGAAAATAATCTCAAGTCCTACTATTCATGTGGTCCTCGTGGCCTTGAGATTTATGACATTAGAACAAAACGTAAAAAGCATAAGGCATAGATGAGCCCCGTAACTTATCATTGAATTTGCAGTTTTTAAATCTGCAAATATTACCACTAATGGTTATTTTCATTGTCAATTTTAATATTTATTAGTACAAGTCATTTAAGAATAGTATTTCAGCTATCAATAGGTAAATAGCAACTGCCATTAAATTTGTTTCGATCTTCCCAATACAAATATTTTAAAGAGCTATTTAGGAATAGCAATAATGGCTATTTTTCATAGCTATTTTTGCTACTAACATAAAAACTGCTATTTTCAGAAACTTCAGTGAATGTATGTTATTTGAGCAAAATTACAACGACATATGTAGGTATGAAGTAATTTCCCCGATTGGTTTTATTTTTATTCCTTTGACGTAAATACATCAACCCAGGAATTCCAAATCAATACCCACCACCTGTTCATCGATTTTAGAGTTGGCTATGATAGCGTGTATACAGACGAGCTGTCTAGTTTTGGCATTCCTGCCAAACTCGTCCGACTGTGCAGGATGACGTTAGAGAACTCCCGCTGTTCCATCAAAGTTGGTAAAAACACCACCGAAACGTTTGATGTCAGAAAATGTCTTAGACAGGGTGATGCGCTATCATGCGGTTTCTTCAACATCAAACTTGAAAAAATTGTAGGAAACTCAAGAGGCAACACCAGAGGTACAATTTTTCAAAAGTCTGGGCAATGACATTGACATAATCAGAAGAACTCAACGGGCCATCTGTGGTGCTTTCGTGGTGGAACCGGCAAAGATGGCTTTAGCGGTGAATGAAAGCAAAGCTAAATATATCAGCACCTTGGACAGAACGCAACGATGGCTTTATGGTGAACTCTGACAACGAAACAGTGCAGAGATCAAACGAAGAATTACTCTTGCCAATCGCTGTTTCTACAGGCTAAGAAGGCAATTATGCAACGAAACCCTCTCTCTAGCAAATAAGGGAACTTTATAGAAGACCCTTATCATTCCAGGGGGCAGAAACGTGGACACTCTCAAAAGTGGATGAAAATATTCAAGGTTTTGAGAGAAGAATGCTCCGTGTGATCTACTGTCCTGTTTGTATTGACGGGTTTAATGAAGAGCTTTACGGGCTATACAGCGATGTAGACCTGGTCTAAATTCATCGGGTAAGATGGCTAGAGCATACAAGGCGTATGGACACCAACGCACCAGCATGGAGAATCTTTGAATTCACTTCAGAGGGATAACGCGATAGAGGAAGACCTTACCTAAGATGACGTGCGCAGATGGAAGAGGACCTCAACCAACTCGGCGTACAAAACTGGAGGCAGCTAGCAAAGGATCGAGCTTGCTGGAGAGACATTTTGGCTGAGCCCCAAGTCCGCCGCGGACAGTAAGCGCTATATAAAGTAAAGTAAGTAAATAATTGAACTTTGTCATTGCTGTTGTATGCTGGCTCCAGGGCTCAATGATTAGTGCTTTGAACTACTAAGTCCAAGAGTAAAGTTGCTACAATGAAGCTTCTCAATCATGCTGTTTGGAACCGGAAATAAAAACTGTAGGACCGTGCGGAAAATATAAGATATCACATCACAAATGAACACAACTATGCCTTCTGTCATAGCCGTGATTTTTACGTCGTTAAGTCAATGATAGGATTGTTCGATTCCTCACGAGGCTTCAGTCCTTTTTTGATATTCATTTTCTTAAACAAAAGAAATAGCTAGAACAGTTATTTCAGATTGGTAATGATGGCTACTTTTAATAGCTATTTTTCAGCTATTTTCGTAGCTAATTCTCTCATAAATAGCAGCTAAAATAGCTATTCGGGAAGACTACATTGCTGTTCTTTTGTCCCAGATGTATGTAATATAATAAATAACACACACGACTTTAATAAAAGCGAAGAAGTAAAGTTGAACGGTTTTGGCATAATAACTTTACAGATAAGCTTAAAATATAGAAGTCGATGATACCATACGTCGCTTTAAGGAATCATAGACTTTTAAGACCCGGAAGAGAAGCGGAAGGTCCAAATTACCATCAATAGAGAAGAACCAGACTCTAAAATTAATAAGCAAGAGGGATGGATAGCGTACAGCTCTAGAAATCGGCGCAGATTTCACGCTTTCGCACTCAACGCAGATATCAGTAACAATGACAAAAAGGCGGTTAGCTGCTGCAGGCCTGCACGGCCGAGTAGCTATACGAAAACCTTTGCTACGACCTCAAAACAAAGTCAAGCGGATTGGTGAAGAGAACACCAGGATTGGACATCAACCGACTGGTTGAAAGTCTTACGGACGGACGAGTCCAAATTTGAAGATTTTGGACAAAAAAGGAAGACTTTACGTTCGGCGGTCTGCTGAAGAAAATATGCTCTCCAGCTGTGTGGTCCCAACAACCAAGCATGGCGGTGGTTCAATAATGGTCTGGAGATGTTTTTTTCTTCCACCGATGTTGGAGACCTCGATGGAATCATGAATAAGGAGAAGTACAGACAAATATTAGAAGAACACACCTTACCATCGGGCCCTGGATTCATATTAATGCAAAATATTGATTCGAAACAACATTCTTCCAAGCTTTGCCGAGGATACATGGACCAAGAAGAACAAGGAACACTGAAAAATATGAAATGGCCTCGGCAATCGCCTGACCTTAACCGAATAGAGGTGCTTTGGGACAAACTTGACAGTGTCCAACATCGAAAGAAAAACTTTGGGAGATTCTTCAACTTGACAGAGAGGTTCGAAGACAGTGTCCAACATCGAAAGACACACTTTGAGGATCTCCCAAGTAGCCTGGAGATCAATAACATTGAAAACTATTAAGAAGCTGATCGATAGAATGCCTAGTTTGACGGCCAAAGTGGCGCAAGTAGCAGGTGAATTTTTCGACGAAAGAGGTTAAAGCTACTTACAATAAATTTTGATCATTAAATTGAAAAAGACGAAGAGTTTCATATCAATTTCTCTGACCAATGGACAGTAGTATCTGTAACTGAATCTCTTAACTAGATTCGCTTTTTAGACTCTCCGTTGATAGTAGTAAAATAGTTTGCGGGTCTAAAATCTACTGGATCAGGCGATAAAAACTAATTTTCGTCGATTGTTAAAATGTTTATAGGTTTATCTGATCAGAGATCATTGCCTTTAGCTTCGTTGGTAACACAGCTTGAACTGATGCCACACTGTTCTGCCACAATAAACATATTAAGTATGCATAATTAGGATGCAAACATCATTTAAATATTAAATTATAAAATTTGTAGTGTATCAGTAGCCTTCATTAACCTTTTTGATGGCTTAAAAAACATAATCAAGTAATGAGCATAAATTAACCATCAATTAACCACAATTCATAATATAATTAGTTAGCTATGCAAACACATACGTATGTATCTATGTTGGACAAACTTTAGAAACGTTTTTCGCACAGCAATGTTCTAGTTTCATAATTAACCAAAAACCCAGAGCGTGCGCTAGCCTGCTGTATACACAAACTTTTTAATAAAGCGATAAACTAACTACGATTCTAATGAAATCCCAAAAAACAAAGCCAGAGACCACCCATCCGTCCACCCGTCCACCCGTACCCCTCCCTTTCTGTTTGCCATTTTCAATTGGGACACACGCATCCATCACAGAAATAAATCCCTCACATATCAAGTTCATTAAATGATATCATATATCTCAAAGGCAAAACACCAAATAAATGTTCAAAGATGAAAACGTGTGCATAAGCAGATACAGGAAAACAGATACACAGATACATGTGTGCCTGTCTGTGACAAAGTATCCGTGTTATCTTTTCGCAAATCAGGCTAACACTTAACATCCTCTTCAACGTCAATCTCATTCTAAACAATAAACCAAAAGAATAAGGATATAAATTGAGGTAGGGATACGAAAATGTGAAATATCTGGCATTACTCTTGGGAGCGAAAACCCTTGAGTGTGCGTAGTATTAGGAGGTGATGGGTCGCCCTCGACCTCCACCCATATCCCAAGACCAATGTGGCAAGGATAAGGAAAAAGGATTAAATCAAAAGTAAATCTACTACGTCTCGTTCACTTATCATGTGTGTCAGATAAACATGAATATAAAAATATCCTTTTTTTTTTTTGGTATTGGTATGTGTAATGTATCTCCAGCAAGCAGTCAAAAAGAGAAATTGGTTACTAGGACACACAGCACAAGCTGTCGGATTCGATGAATCTACTTTCGGGCATATGTACATATGTACATATATACGACAAACATGATGGGGATACATTGACATTTGTTTTTGTATTTTCTTTGGGTCGTCCTTTTGTCTTTTGAGGGAGTAACGCTTAATGATTCTAGGACAACAGAGAAGCAATTTAGTCTGCGCGATATTTTAGTGTGCCAAGAATCTCCGTTTTACTTTCGAGACAAATTTTATATTCATTTAGGGGAGAAATACTCGGAGAAATCCGGACACAAACAGGATACTTGCCAAAAAAAAAAATCAATGAATTCCAGTTTATGTTGAGCAAATGTGTACCTAACCTACTACACATTTGGGAATAACGAAACTCGAATTGTATGTTAGGCAGAAGCAAAATGAGACAATGGAAAAAAAAAAAACACCTGGCACTTAAAGAAGGATGTGTTAATTCGTTTCGAGTGCAGAAATTCAGATACTTTATGTTACTCTGTCAGAAATCGTGGGGCAGTCATTAGATTAATGCAGTCGTTCTTGCTCAAAACCTGAAATGACGTCTTTAAATCACCGAAAAGCAGTCCCAAATGTATACGTACACTGTATTCTAAGGTGCAGTGCTCGGTAAGGATTCTAGGAACGTTAAGCAGATACATCCCGGTGAGTAATCCTAAAAATTGAGAGTGTTTTAGAATTTATGATGTATTTTCTTCAAAACACTGTTGGCATCCCTGATCACACGCAATAATCCACATATGTAACTCATTTAATAACCAGTTGCAATATTAAAGATATTGTCAATTTATTTTAGGACTTTTCAGTGGTCATCACACGGCTTTAAATGTCGTCAAGTTTATAGCACCTAGAAGCTAAAAATTTTCCTTAAGACTTGAAAACGACGTTGAAGCTGTCAGTATAGAAATTTGACACATGTTTTGGGCCTACCTGATTTATTTAGGCATCTCTATCAGGATTTCTGCTATTTAATCTTCGGCTATTCATTCTATTTACTTAAACTTCCAAAACTGAAAGTGACACTATCTGACAATCCCCTTAAGACACTCTGCTACAACAGTACAGGTGGTGTTCCTCAAGGCTCCATGCTGGGTCCTTTGCTGTACATATAGTTAACTTTGCTGATAGCATTGCAATCGTGGTGGTAGCTAAAAACTTGGAGAAGATAGAGAACGATAGTAACGAAGCTATTAGGACGGTGCGGGATGTCTGACGCATATGGCTGAAAAAACGGAAGTGACACTCGTCAATAGTACGAGAGCAGTGAACACCATAACAGTCGGCATCCATTATAGACGCAAAGCTAACTTTCCACAATATATACGATATGAAACTGATTAGGCCCCAAAGGCAACATCTGCATTAGGACATACTCGTATAATACCAAACATTGGCGAACCAAAATATAAAAGAAGATTGTTCCTGACAAGAGTGGCAGCATCAATAATTTCCGTGATCTGGGTTGAGGCCAAGCCAGTTAAAATCTATAAAGGGAAAACGCACTAACGCATTGAGAGCAATCAGTGCCTTTTGGACAACGTCATACGAAGCAGCGTGTGTGGTGGTCTTCATGGTGCCGATTTACATTTTAGCAAATGAAGTCCAGGAGAAGTGCAAAGCCAAGAGAAAAGCAGCAAGTACATAAAACGGTATGCTGATACAATCAAGGGTGATCAGTCTAATCGAATGGCAACGAAGGCAGATGGACACACAAAATCATCCACAAAATACGAAGAGCTTAACTTCTTCATAACCCAGATGTTAACAGGCCGTTGTTGCTAATCCGCCTTGACCAAGCTGCGCGGAAAGCATCCAAGTTGGCGGAGCATGCCTTCTTATTACTCGATGATGTCGGGTCCAAATGTTGGCCGACATACTTTCAAACTAGAGTCCCTCAATGATCTTCCCATAGATGACTCATTCATATCCACATTACCGGCCTGTCGAAGCAAATCCCTAGGCTCAACAGCTTTAAGGTATCTTTTTTTAGATATCTGAGAACGATAAATCGGTTAGCTCTCTTCGTTGTCCGCTTTTTGGCTCACGTTTCACGTCTTTTCATAGTCGAAAATCTCTTGGATTGTTTAGACAGCTTGCTTACACCTAGGTCTACCGAAATTTGGTTATTAGCACCTAAGAAGCAGCAAATAGGTGCGGCACCAGGGCCGTCTATAGTATTACTAAGGAACTCGTTGGTGGTCAAAGTTCCAAACTATATCCATCCCCCCAGTAACCCTGAAATAACGTAGGCCCTGAAGAAAAACAAGGCAGTTGGCAGAGACGGCATACCGGCGGAACACTTCCAAGCTGCGCCCAACATTTCGGCGGAAATCATGCAGTCACTCATTAGGAAAGCATGGGAAATTTAAGCCTTACCCGAAGGTTGGAAGAGGGGTATGATTGTTAAGCTGACCAAGAAGGCAAACCTGATGGAATGCGACAAAAGGGAGAAGTGTATGCATTCTTCCGGCTAAGCTAATAGCTAAAATAATTCTGGATCAAGTGAGAGATCATCTCGATTCAACGCTCGACAATGAACAGGCAGGCTTTCGAGATGGATCCTCCTACATCGACCACATCAACAACTTACAGACTTCCGCTACACTTGTTGTTCATCGATTTTGAGAAGGCCGCCGACAGTTTGAATCGAGATGCTATATGGCGAACATTGCGCAGGAGAGGTGTACCAGAAAAACTAGTCGCTATTATACTCGTAAAGTCTGTCTATGTTGGCGGTAAATGTCATATCTTACACAGCGGTAAGGGGTCAGAAGAATTTCAGGTCCACACAAGGTTACATTCTTTCGCCACAGCTATTTCTTGTAGTAATCCGTGATGTGATCCGGCCAACTCTGCCTGGAGGAAACATCATGAAACATCTTGACTTCGATGATAGCGTTTGCTTTGCTCTCACACAGAATAATGGAGCTGTGTCAGGTGGCCCATAACTTGGTATCAGAGGTGAACAAAGTAGGGCTCAAAATAAATACAACAGAGGCAAAGGCACTTCAATTTCTCAACATAACACCAGAACCGCTCAACTCAACATTACCGGACAGCAGTCGAGAAAGTAAAAAGCTTTCTATATCTAGAAAGTATGGTCTGAGAAGACGGTGGTATCGAACTGAATGTGGACAGCTGAATTCGCAAAGCAAAGTCTACGTTCGGTATGCTGTCTAAAATCTGGAAAAGCAATGTTTTCAGCACAAAAACCAAGCTGAGACTGTTCCGATCAAATGTGGAAACACTGCTACTTTATGGGTTTATGACTGCAAACCTTCACAAATATATGTCTTCGCAACATCTTCTGGTTCTGATCTTCTGACCGAACCATATGTCGAACGACCAAAGGAAAAGTGGCAGTGGATTGGTCATACCTTACGACCCGAAGACAGTTCCATTGCGCCATGCAAAACTTACCTAATCTCGCAGACGAGCGGGCCGATCTAGGCAGACATGAAGAAGGACATTCGAGGAGAAATCCAGATCATTGGAGATTACTTGGAGGGAACTCAAGCGCGTTGCAGAACTCCGAATATTATGATGCGCAGGCGTTATTGACGTCCTATGCCCCACGACGGTTCAGACGACCTAAGTAAAAGTAAGTATAGGCACCTCTCAGTTGCCTAGTTTTAGCACAAAATTACTCACTATGGTTCATTTCCTTGAATCAAGCAGAATAAAAGAAAGTACATTAAATCGGCCCTTATAAGGAAAATCAATGAACGCTTAGTACAAAACACCACATCTTTGGAAAATAACACTCGACCCATAATGAAAGCAGCAAAACAAAGATTTCATTGATTTTACAGTCAGTCAGTGTATGTATCTTTCTTAATGCAATGGCCTATGTTATCGGTCTAAGCTTGGAATCCAGAGTCACAAGTACTTAAACTTTCTCTGCCAGTCAGTGTGTGTATCTTTCTTAATGCAATCGCCTATGTTATTGGTCTAAGGTTGGAATCCAGAGTGACAAGTACTTTAACTATAGTTGACTTGCGGTCACATCAGCCACTGTACCACATACGCGTTGTGGAATAGGTTACATAGTAATGAACATTTTTTATACCTACAAACAATTCCTGTGGTTTAGGTGGCAACTTTTCCAATAATGAAGATGCAATCTTGATGACTTCAACGTCAAGTACCACATTATTGCACTCAGCAACTTCATAAATAATGCGGTGCGTTCACTTTGAAATTTTAGAACAGCCCCAGGAGATTTCATTTGCCCCCCTCATCGGACTTCTGGTTATTTCCGATCTAATCTCAGAGGATTTGATGTTATGATTCTATAAAGAACCTGAGAAGTTTTTCAAAAAAAAAAAACAAAATAAAAATGTTTACGACGTCTTAGATGGTCGTAAAAATAACTTGAAAACTTTTAGAACCATTTGGCCTTCTTCTTTTATTTTTATTTTTAAAATTCTCCTGGAGGCAAAGACACCTGCAATAGTTTTTCAACACTCTTGTCGACTACTCGTCGGAGTACTCGTATATTTAACTTTTACTTCAAATCCTTTACAAACAGATTTCCTTTTTTTCGTATTCGTTTAATTGCTGACTCATTAGCAGAGATACAAAGTACGTGAGTATAAAATATAGATACATTTAAATACAACTCTTCTTATCGCTTTGCAGAACAAAATGTTTACATATTTTTATTTAATTAAAGAATGCGAGTAGATTACTTTGCAAGTTTATGCATAAATACATGACATTTAGTATCTTTTTTTGAAAAATGCCGAAACAGTTTATGATGACCTTTGGAACATCGTCCCACATGATGTTCACTTTAATTAGAAATAAAAATAAATAAAATATGACATTTAAACTGTCAGAACTAACGACAAAAAATGTCTTAAAGTGGACTTTAAGATTCTTTGATATTTAAAAAAAGCAATAATTTTCAGCATTTATGGATTTTATAGTAAAGAAAAGCGCTTAGTAGTCGTATTTGGGTTAGTTTAGATACAAATGGTAATCAAAAATTAGTATAAATACGTTGGCATTAACAGCCCATACAGAGCCAGGTCTAGCTTCTCTATTTTTATCCTGTTTCTGAAGGGCAATTTGTTCGACTGAGGGAAGCTCCTCATGACAATTTTACTTGAGTCTCCCACCCTGACTGAATTGTATCTATTCTACGTTTCTACTTGTCTACCAGCGATTGAAGTGGAATTGTTTGCGAATGGTACGTGACCGCAATGTGAGGCGTGTGAATGAGTCAAACAAATCAAATTCGTGGGTTGTATCTGATTCATTCGTCGGTATGTCTCTTTAAAACCGAGTTGCATCAATGTTTGATCAAAAAGATATGCTTTTGCACTCATCATTCTCCATACCTGACAGTCACCGGAGTATAATCACGTTGCAACTGGAGGAAGGACACTGCTACAGTTTCAAAGTTTCGGACCTCAATTAATTTGCAATGAATAAACGAATGTAATGCAGGCGGTGGTAAGACCCATCTGAACATATGGATTAATTGTCTGGTGGAAAGGGCTCCAGGAGAAGTGCTATCTCGCGAATGTTACGAAGATTCAACGGGCATGCTATTTAAAGGTGACAGGATCGATGAGAGAAAAACGATATTAAGTCTACCTCCATTAGATATTAGGCTCAGGCTGGTCTGTGGACAACGAGTCCCTATGGCCACGCCTCAATCCTACCTCCATAGAATATTTAGAATTCTCAGAACACAATCGCATATTCTCTATCAGAATTTCTACCAGAGAGGGATAGGATGACGGTAGAGTTTGCACCGCAGACGAAATGGCTATATACGAGTATCGAAAATGGATGTTGGTACGTCAGCTAGTATCTACTGTGAGTCTCGTAATACAAATCGCTCTTTTGTACTCAAATATAGCCGTAGCTGAAGAAGTCGCAATAAAGCAAGGAAAAATAATCAAAATCTAGGAGTATGTTGATATTGAAGCAATCATAAAGGCGTTGCAATCAACTTCGTTAAGATCCAAACTCCCACGGTTTGAATTCTTCACAGGCCCTAATCGAGGCTAGTTTTCGATAAGAGATCTGAGTCGTAAGAAAATTCGAAACAGTCGTTGACATTTTGACTGGGCAATGCTAGGTAAGCGATCATGCAGCAGGGCTAGAACTTCCATACAAAGACTATTGTAGAAGCTGTAGGAACAAAGAAGAAATAGAGACTATTTGCCATCTACTTTGTTGCTGTCCTGACCTAGCCCTTAAAAGAAACACAACTCTTGGCAGTTAGGGTTAGTTTAGGTTCAAGTGGCTGCCTGCGCCCTAAGCACAGACACACTTCATTGTGATACCACAGGATCGAGGGATTTCTCCCGCCCTACCTTAGAACCAATTGGAGTTTCTAATGAAACGATGGAGGTTCCTAACATTCATGTTAGCCAGTTCACAGAGGCTGTCGTAGAAGTAAGCTCTCAAGTGAAGCACTCTTCTGACAGCTTCTACAAAATTCATTAGAGAAGAGGTCAAGCCTTCTGGCGTGCCTTCCAACGAGACAGTGTCCCGTAATGACACCAATTGTTGTGTTGATATGTTTCCTGCTAAGGGAGACCAACCTCTTCAAACGTTTCTGATCCAGCTGAGGCCAAATCTGTCTGGTGACATGAAACTTGAAGCCAGTCTACCACCTGAAGTTGATCTCCTTGACAGCATTTAGCTTGAGCAATTGCAAATTTGTAGAATCCACATATTTATACCCTGCCTAACAAGATCATCAGCCCTACAGTTAGAATATCCCTATTCCCGATACCCAGCACAAGTGAATGTTGAATTGCTCTGCCATCTCGTTGAGAGACGTGCGGCAATCTAGAGCGAACTTTGATGTGGAAAAGATCGATTCCAGAGATTTTATAGCGGCTTGTCTGTCAGTGAAGATGCTAATATCCTTTGCAGATATTACAATCCATTTCAGACAAGATAGAGCTTCTTTGATCGCCATTATCTCCACATGGAAAACGCTACAGTGATCTGGAAGGCGGAAAGAGATGCTAAGGTCTAACCTGTCGGCGAAAGCCCAGCCACCCACACCATCGATTGTCTTCAAACCCTTGGCAGTAACCACTCCTCAGGTCTTGAGAATCTACGTAATATCCAGCTTAACAAACTCCTGACTGAATAAACTTCATTTATCTGGGTGGTTTAACTAGCGGTTGTTAAAATTCTAAATTTCCATGGTTTTTCAAAATAAACTGGACGCAATGGACTTTATGTGGTCTAAGTGAACCGATGACATTGACTGTCAACAAGGGCACTCATTTACCTAACCTAACCTAGACGCTGATTACCATAACACTAAAGAATAGGTGCGTGTAAGTTTAGCGGCATTCGACTGTAGAACCGCCAAAACCTTTACCACTCAACGCCTTTAATGTCTTCTAAGCAAATTCCACTGCTAACTGAGATTATATTTACCTTCATTCCTATATCTAGAAAATTTTATGTTGAATTAAAGTACATTTCAGAAGCAAAAATGTGCAGAACTCATCGCACTACCAACAGCTTCTATCGGATTTCGAGGTTTTGACAACCGTTGAATTATGTGCTTAAATGCACACAAATTATTAGAAACAAGAAGCTGTAAGGAAGCCACTGGCAAATTAATCATTTGCAAGACAAACCTCGACTATCTTAACTCAATGCGATTATATTAGGAGCAAAAATTATGTAACCAAGAGAAGACTATCGATTGCTTTGAATCGAAAACACAAAATGAGATATCTAAGGGGCGTTCGATAATTTCATACAGTCTCGACAGGTGGCGCTGCAACAATCATCAAACCATGACATACAAAATATTTGACAGATCTGTCATTTAGTTTGTGTTTGACAGCCATTGAAAGCAGACAACTTCTTGTATTTTTGCAAACATGGAGAAAAGTTCGTGTAATCATTATTTGAAGAAGAAAACAGCTGCGGAAACCAAAAGCAAAGTTGGATAAACACTCTGCACCGTCGCTAAAAAATGATTTACAAATGGTTCCGAAATTTCCGATGCGGTGATATGAGCACAAAAGACGCCGTGCGTCCTGAACGTCCAATTGGGGTCACCACCATGGTGATGGAGAATTAAAGTGCGTTACATTGCTGAGACTGTATGCATCTAAAATAATCGGGTGTACAACATTTTGAAAAATTATTTGGATATGAGAAAGCTGTCGGCGCGATGTGTGCCGCGATTGCTCACTCTGGACCAAAAACAGACCAGGATGACCAGCAGCAGTGAAATTGAACGAATTACCCTACGAATTGCTTCCCCATCCACCATATTCCTCAGATTAAGCCCCTTGCGACTATTTGCCAAGCATGAAGAATTGCCTTGGAGGTAAGAGATTCGCAACAAATGTAGAGAGAGTTCGACAAATCTTATTTTTCGAACGGCTTAAAAAAGTTGGAGCATCGCTGGGCTAAGTGTATAGAGTTAGAAGGAGATTATGTTTGGTTTTTGCCGAAAGGACCATGTTTTCTATATTATTGTCCGGAATTATCAAACGCCCATCGTATTCACGTTCGAAAGTCAAAAAATCTGGGAGAATCGCGTTACTTTCTGAAACATTCGCCACTTAGTATTCTAAACTCCATTATCACATCACATTAATCTGAACATACATGTTTTAGACTCAACCTGACAGCAACAATGGTCTGAATCTTGTGGAACGCGATGTATTCACATTCCAATATCGAAGGAGATAGGAAGAGACCTTACGGCGATATCAGAAATTATGGATGTGATTCCCACCATAACTGCTTGCTGCTTCTACTCTTTTCATTTTATTTCATCTTGTTGAACAAAAACCGAATTTTACATCACAAAATTGATCAAAAATTGCAAACACATCGTACCTTTGGCGATGAATTCTTCTTGCTGTCAATGTGGGTTAAATATCTGGCAATCTAATACATCAATTATTGGAACAATCGCAGTTTTCTGGAGTTTTTAAGGGAAGTACAAGTACCATTCTCTCAGCTATAGAATTCAGTATATGTAGCTACATCGGTACCATAATTTGCCGAAGAGATTCTTCCGAGATAAGTATTTTTATTGAAAACTTGTTTCTCTCTCTCGCCCTGATGACCCACATTGATACTTTACACCTAGCTAAGTTCAAAATTCTATAAAAATATACCCACGTATATACATTGTGCATAATGTATGTAAAGTATAAAAGTTGACGTAACTGCAGCGAAACATATTTAGACCGATTGCATTCGATTTTTTGTGTATTTTCACTGCACGTTTACGTACAAGAATTTCATAGATATTGCTACTTATTTTTGCACGAACAGACTAGATTGTCAAACTTCAAATTTAGCACGATGCGTTCTTCTTCCATTAGAAGCGTGAGTATCGTTTGTTTTCGCTTCCTCTTCGACCGGAAATAGATTGTTAGTAAGCACAGCGTGTTTTTTTTATGTTCCAGGTCGATGTTGTTTAGTCACCATTTTGGTTTGTTTGGCATTTGCCAGTTCGAATTTGACGTTCGTGAGGAGCATCTATCGTCTCAACAACGTGTGGAAGTTCTTAAAACATTTTATCTAAATTTTATCGGTCAATTGTGAGAAAACACCAAGAAATTTTCTTAATTTTTGGTTTAAGTCATGTGCCTAGCAACCATTCAACTGCAACTGATCATTACACTTCATCGCCCACCAAAGTTCAACAGAAATGCTGTCAGTACGTCTGCGACAACCACCTCGCACTTGGTAGTTCCCAAAAATACCCTGTACCCAACTAGTTAGCCTCAGACGGCTGTTTGTCTGACTTTTCGTGTATCTGTCACACGCTTTCGTTCGTTTGAGCTGAAAATTTTGCACAAAAATATTCAGGAACAAATTTGTAAGAAATATTTTTAGTAAATGTACCCCAAGATAAAAAAAATATATATTTTTACACCCCATCATGCGACATATCAGATTAAAGCTGAATTCCCATGGAGTCCAAGTGTACTAAAAAAATAAAGTTTCTTGAACAAAAAAAAACTCAAAAACCCGGGCGTTGACGATGTCCACCGCTGAAACTATTATTGCGAGATCTGGAAAAATATTGGAATTTCAGACAAACATAAGTTTGTCGGCATAGCTGACATAACTCAAAACCCAAATTTCACCAATATCCGTTGAATGGTTCTTGAGTTAGGCATATGGGCAAAAATTATTGGAAAATGTTGTAAACCCCTCCTATCTGACTGGCACAATAGATCTTTCTGGTCGCAGTGCCTACACATCATTTGGGCGTTAAAAAAAAACTTACTCCCACTCCTACTAATAAAGGATCCGTCCTAGGGTTTTTGAGTTAGGCGACTAACAAATATGGTTTAAAGATTTTTGAATCACACTCGCACTTGGGCCTTTTTTACAGTTTTTAGACGAATGAACTACGGATATACGCACATGCACACAAATTAAATTTCATTAAAATCGCTTTAGCGGTTCTCGAGCGAGACGTATGAGGATAAACGAGAACCTTTCAAGTACGACCAAAGCTTCCTCTCTTTCTGCGAATTAACGAGAAAGAAACTTAAACGTGCCTACTCACATAGCAATTTACGGAACCAATCTGTAGGGTTTCAGAGTGGGGTAAATGGTGTGGTACCCTCCACTCGTTCCATAACACGTTCGTTCACTTTTCCAACATTCATCACCACAATCTGTCGCACCTGACCTCTTATCTTCACTACCCGATGTCAACTGATGTAGATCGACAGAATTACTCAACACAACAAAATAAGTAGAGGAGTTTGGAAATTCGCCAGTCGTCTGGAAATTTGTCCCAATGTCTGGAGAGCAATAACAAAAAAAAAAACATCCGATGTGCATCCACACATGCCAATTTGGAGTGGCCGTAATTTGGAGTGGTCCCAGTAAATTGCTGCGTAAGTAGGCACTTTAAAGATACAGTTATACTAACGATACGGAATACTAACCGTGCGAGGCTTAACTCGCACTTGTCTATAAATAACTTTCACGTCACGTGATTTTATTTCACGGCTCGTCATTTTAAATTCTCATCCCGTAATAAAATATGCGTAGCAATTGACTCATGTCATCGATATTCGCACATGAATGTCTCGAAGCTAAGATTGTCCAACATGGTGCACCTTTATAATTTCCCTGCTACCACTTTCTGAATAGGGTATGCAAATAAATGATCAGCAATAAAAGTAAAAGATGAACCGTGAAAGTATGTATTTTCTCAGCAAAAACTAATTTATTTGATAAGCAGAAGCTATTTTTTTATGAGAAAAAAAACTGGAAAAAGAAAACCAGTGCTCCAAGAAAAATAAAACGAGAAGAAGAAAACAGTTATTCAAGACAAAACTTATGCGATTGTGAATTTCAGAAAATAATAGTAAACAAAAATATAAGCCTTATGTTTAAAAATCGAATTTAAAATTCGAATCTCACTTATTTGAAAAATTAACACGCGGTAGGCGTGGTCAGGTTGAAGTAGATACTGTTTGCTTATTAAAAGCGGTAGCCACACTATACGGAAATTATATTAGGTCATTACATATGAAATTGCCGACCTACCGATCGTTCCTAAAGTGATCGTTGTGGCGTGAAGTTGTGCAGAGAAATTGAAAATAAAATTTTTTTTTTTAAAAAAAAGAGTGCAGTTTAATCTTTCTAACGGTAAAAATTAGTGACTTTTTTCCTTACATAGAAAATGCTTTCACCAACAAATTTAAGGACAATTTTCCTTTTTCAATTTAAAAAAAAATCATGAACGCAGCCGGAGCGACTAGAGAAATTAACGGTCCTTTTGGTTTGGGTACGTGAAGTGAGAGAACTGTTCGAAACTAGTTTACCAAGTTCAAGCGAGGGAGATTTTTCGCTCGAAAATTTGCCAAGGGGGAAGACCAGAGAATATCATTAATAATGAAGAACTTGGAGCAGCTGTTGAAGAAAATTCAGCTGCGATTTTTCTTAGCCTTGCTACAAGTTTCAAAGTGTCAGCTGCAACCATTAGTCACCACCTTTCCGCCATCGAAAAGGTAAAAAAAACTAGAGAGATAGATGCCTCCTAACACCAGCGAATATGCTACGACGTTTGGAGGTTGCAATATCTTTGACTAACAGACACCGTATGGATCTTTATTTGCATCGCATCGTCACCTGCGACGAAAAGTGGATCCTATACGATAATCAGAAAAGGTCCGGAGAATGGGTAGACGTGGATGAGCTTCCCAGAGGACTTGGGAAGGCAGACTTACACCCCAAAAAGTAATGGTGACAGTATGGTGGACGAGTGAGGGAGTTGTTCATTATTCCTTTCTCAAACGCGGAGAAACAATCACGGCCGAGTCGTACTGTAGAGAAATCGACATAATGCACAACAAATTGCTCCAAAAAAAGCCGTCACTGGTAAATAGGCATGGTCCCATACTGCTGCATGACAACGCAAGACCACATACCGCACAGTCGACGTTCCTGAATCTGGCGGAGTTGGGTTATGAAATTTTGCCTCATCCGCTTTACTCACCAGACTTATCCCCGACCGATTACCACCTTATTATTTTTTGGAATAAACTTTTTTAATTTTTGAAATATCGTTGTTTAACTTTCCACATAAAAATCGGCAACTTCATATGTAACGACCTAATAGCTCCTTTTTTTAGCGCTAACAGCCTAATGCAGATCCTGACCTAGCTTCTCCCAGTCACTCGAGCTGTGCGCCGGGCGAATGGTTGGGACCTACAGTTTTTTTAATTGAGAAAAGCTTCTCATGACAGTTTTACACTCGGATATTTGTCAGACATTCGCGAGAGGTGGCACCGTTAGAAAATTTTTATTTTATTTTTTGTTTTTTCTTGGATTCGAATTTCGAACCTCTCGCTCAGTGATCGCGCACTTAACCACTGAGCCAAGGCGCCCAAATTTTTAGTAATTATAGCTGATTGTAGTTTTTTAGTCTTATTTTCCCATGAGCTTCCAACTGTCATTCTACAGAAAGTCATTATCTGAATGATTCTGGTTCGAGCCCGAATGGGGAACAGCAATCAGCAACATAATAGAGGAACGAATAAAATCTAAGTTTCTCGAGTCCGAGTGCGATATGGAAATTATAGCTGGTTGTAGTTCCTTAGTCGTATTTTCCCATGAGCTTGCAACTGTCATTCTACAGAAAGCCGAAATAGTGATATCTCATGAAAGACCCATCTGCGTACAGAATCACTATCCTGCACAAAATTTCATGTCGTATGTGAATAGATGGATGGATTGGGATTCCTTTTCGTTGTCTGTTGGATAATTCATCACAATTGAGACATTATGTATATTTGCATACCATTAAAACGTCCAATTGCATTCTTCAATATCACACGTCAATCAAGCAAATTCAATTCAACAGGATGTCAATCTTACTCCCATAAAAAAAAAAAACAGAAGGCCATTTGCGTACTCCAATACAAAGATACATTGCAGGCAACTTTACTAGGGTATGCCCATTCCTTCGATTAATTAGGGTTACACATGACAACGAATATAGACGAATGGCCAGATGTGTAAAAGTAATTTGTGCGATCAAAGAGCGCTCTATCACCTTATAAACGAAAGTTGGAGAGGGTAGTGCGGTAGCATCTCTCGATTAATGTCAGAACAAGATTAGGTAATAAAGTAAGATAATTCTTTATTTTCACTTTTTTTTTTTGTCCCCATTCCCTAAGTTATTCAATGTATCTAAAGCACCTAAAGCTTTGTGCCCATCCTCATCTTTCTTCTATTACCGAAATTTATTTCGCAATGTTTTGTGTTCTCTCCACCACAACAAACAGCAAAACCATCTAACTTCACAGTTAATGATTAATTGCGCATAGTAGGGATGATTAATGATCGAACAAGGATGTTGGTTAGATCTTTATGCTGGCATTGTCGTCGTCATCGTCGTTGCCGTCATTTTATTCTACTCAATGCGATGAAAAACAACAGAAAAAAAAAACAAAGCCAACAACATTGGAGATGTGCACATATAAATGACAAAAGAAGATGAAGGACTAACAAAAAATCGTATCCATCATAGCATAGGGTTTGGCATGTTGCTGGCTTTTATATCATCTGCCTCGCCGCAAGAAACGGACCAAAGGACGAAAGCAATACCAACAAAAAAAAAAAAAAAAAACAGGTGGCTTTTTCTGACTTGCCTATATCACAGAATGTAGGTGTGAACAATTAGAAAGTGGCAGGGCTTAGAAATTGAATTGGAATTGACTGAAAGGGATTATCCTTCAGTCAGGGATATATTTTTTTTTTTGTATGCTGAAGCTGGTGGGCTTTTAGACTTCAGACGACTGACAGTATTTTGTGATCTTTGATTTGATTTCTGGTTGCCCATACGAATAATTTAGGTCTAACGTAAATGAGATTGGACCAGTAGGTAGGAAAAAATAATTATAAAGCGACAAATGGGTGTAGACAATACAGCCACACCTTTTATTCGAACCCTAGTAGATGTAGTAGTCGAAATGTGGTGATAGGAGGTTCGATTCTTATCTTCCATTCTAATACTTCAAATTTCGGTAGCTGGATTGAACAAGTATTTGAGTGACGTAATATGTACGAGTACCTAGCCACTTAGAAGCGGAAAATGTGCGCCAACTATAACTATATTAGGTAAGTAATGTACGAGTATGTAGGTAGACATCACGATAAATATTACGACTCACTTTTTTTTTTTAAGCAGAATGCATTTCTCCTTGAGCTCTTGATAACACTACTTATGGCGATATAAAAATACGGTTTATACGTCAATGAAATTTTAAAAACTGATAAGACGCAGTATTGTTTAGATTTGCCGGGTTTTTTCCGACTGTCAAAGCAGGATGTTAGGATTTTTTTATCGAATACATACCTAGTCCATGCCATATCTAAGCGATAGCGACTGAAATACTTGCCTTACGATACGATGATTGTGAGTATCCAATATGGCTTAAAACTTTAATAGAAACATTGCATAGAGCTTTAGTTATTGTACGCACAAAAAGGACGGTCTAAAAAAAAATGCATACCAGCAAGCAAATTTGTACTCATATTCTCCGTAGCCTTCTATTAGAATTTTACAACAATTACACACTGGAATACCTTTAGTAAAGATATTTTAAAAATGTACTTTGTAGCAAAATCCGTCTATAACTGTGCAACATCTAATATTTGTAGGTCGCCCGCAGGGTCCTCAAAGTGGAGATACAAACAATTTTTTTTTTTTGACAGCTGTCAAATCTAGCTATATATGTTTTAACACCATAGTCTGTGCTCTAAGTGTGGAAAGTTTTATCATTCTATGATACATAGTCACAGCTGTCCTGGAAAGACACATCGGGTAATTGAATTAAGTAAATGTTAAACATATTTTATGTAGCACCCTGTGTTTGGAAAATTGAAAATTCATCCACATTAAGTTCTTCTATTTGAGCCATGATAATGAATCTCATCTTTCCGGGTCATCCAACCGGTCCTAATAGTATAAAAAGACAAACGCACACGCTGGCAGGTGGTATTAAAGTGATTTTAAAAGTGTTTTTGTAGCACCCTGTAAAAACGAAAATCAGTCTATGTAAGATTAAACACTGCAAATTTGTGTCTTTCTAGGTAACGAGGAGCTTCTGTAACAATGTTCCTTGAAACACTCTGTATTTCCAAAATCACATAATCGTCTGCGTTAATCTCAGCATCGTGGACTCTACGCTATGTGTGCAGAGTTTCAGCTTACAACGTCATCCAGTGGCTTCCGGAGAATTCGTAAAGGAAACACATGCAAAAATAAGTGTGTGAAGGTTAAAGCTTTGTTGCAAATTTCTGCCTCGAGAGTGCAAAGTGTAGATTATTCTATGCTAAACAATTTTTGATTGACGTTATCCTATCCAGGACATATTAATTTTGATACAAATCTTGCCATGTTCGACCCTCCGCCCGTTTGTCCGTATATCACGACTTTTTGGGCCTAAAATTTTGAGCTAGAGGCATGAAATTTGGTATAGAAACTCTCTAATATCTGAAGCAGTACAAGTGTAATCGTTTTTGAAATCCTCCCACAGACACGCCCACTTTACCAAAAAAATTACGGTTTTCTCAAGATTTTTCCTACAAATTGAAAAATATTGTCAGGGTAAAATATGTAGACGTTGTTTTTCTCTACATTTCGTCCTAACATTATATATGGTCACGCCCACTTTTTAGTGGCGTTTTCTTAAAAAAAAAAAAAACAATATATTGGTTTCAAAGTTCAAAGCTATTTACGGTGAAGGCTAAGTCTCATTGTGAATATCTCATCAGAATCCGTGAACTTTGGTTACAAATTTTTGGGAGCCACGCCCACTTTATGTTAAGAAAACGTTGTAGCGGAAATATTATCTGTATAGTAAGACATTATTGCATCTGTGAGTTAAAAGATGGGGTCAGAGTTTCCTGTATTTCCAGGTCCATCTCGGACTGTAACGCCATCTAAAGTAAGATTATGGTTTTCGAGAATTTCGAGTATTTTAGACGCCATTTTCCAAAATGGTGGCCGGAGCACAACTTATGTAAGTATAATGGCAAGTATTATAATAGTTTCGTGAAAATGTTCGACCTCGAGTTTTGAATAAATCTTAGAAACTAGAAAGAAATTGGTCTCGGAATTCTATCAGTCTTTCCGTCCGTCTGTATGATGTGTATGTATGGCCGACTGCAGCTCTAACGGCTGAACTAATTTTCTTACAACTGTGGGTTCACAATTTGAGGTGAAATTTTTAATTTGGCTACCAGATGGCGTACCAGGTTTTTGCCAAAAATACGTGTTTGAATCGATTTTGTTATAAAGGGGAAGAATGGCAAGATTTGGGAGAACTTGTGTACAAATTAAATAAAACCTATAACAATTCGGACAGGGTACCTATTTAATTCCTTAGTGATAACCTTAAATAATAATAAATTGCTTAAAAAAATTAATTTTCCTTTTCGGCATAGAACAGAGATTTTTTAAAATTTTAAGCGATGAATCGAATACTGCATGAAATAACCAAACAATTTCTCGATAATTAACAATCCATGACCTTCACTCGTGCAGAAACGAATTTATTGAAAAGCAAAAACAAATATATTTTATCGCTAAGTGAAAAAAAAATTCGCAAAACATTTTTTGCCTCTTTTATCGTAAAACTTTCAGTACAATACTTTAATCCAAAAATACGCTTTTTATCTATAAACATTCATGACCGTTTGCTTGATAATTTTTCATTTATTTTTCTTAGCACGAGGTAAACCTTAAGCCTTCACATAAATTGACATATTTTTTTTTTTTTTTGCAAAGAAAAATTTTAATTTTCTCTTGGTAGCTACATATTTGCTTGCAAAAATGAAGTCAGCGAATGACGATATCCGCTTAAAGCGAAACACATGAAACATTCATCTAAAGCCAGTTAGTAAAATAATAAAAAGAAAAAAAAAAAAAATAATAAAAACAAATTATTATCACCAGTTAACACATTAATCACAAGGGGTGAGTTTAATAATTTCAAATGAGAGCCCAAAAACCCGGCAACGTTTATCGCAGTTTTCAAACTCTCAAACAATCTTTTTTTATTTATTTTTTTTTATGTCGAAATTCCTCATGAATTACAAGTAAAACGACGACAACGACAAATGAAAGAGAGCTGTGTGATTATAGACGTCTGCGATAAAAAGTTTCACTTTTAGGGGTCACAACTAAGTACAGGGTTAAAAGTATATATTCTCTGAGCAATGAATCACATATGTACTCGGAATAAGATTAAAATTCCCTAGCGGTTTTGAGATTTGTTTTAATCGCAATTGCAGGAAAGTATTTCAAAGATGCCAAGACATTCATCAACAAATGAATTCCTTCCTGCTACCAGTATACGAGTATATATACAAAATTAAGCAGAATCGCATGCCACGATACACGCAAGCACATACGATACGTATCTCGGATGTAAGGAAAGGTAAGTATCTGTATCTAAGACAATATATTGTTCGTAGGGTAGTATACTCATATCATACCGAATGTTTTTTTTTTGTTTTTCTTGCACAGCCTTTTGGATGATAATTAGCACACCGTTTGTTCAAAAGGTGAGCTCCGCTTTGAGATACACTGTTAATTGGATGCACGCAGTACAATATAGCGTAAACACGCATACCCTTACACAGAGATAAACGTTGATTGAACCAATTATGTTTACATTAGGCTTCGACCGATGAAAGGTGAAACAACATAAAATTAGAATTGGATTCGTTTATGTAGGGGGCGTGGATGCCAGAAAGGTAGAACCAAAAAAAAAAAAAGTATCTTTAGGTATTCTTCTTGTTTTATTTTTTACGAAAGTAGGAGCAGGGAGAGCGGGCAGGTTGAAAGAGAACAATTGGCTATGTTAGGATCCTTAGTCTTATTTATATGCGAATGTAAACAATTTGCCCTCAAGCCAAAGAAACCCACGTAAAATCATTGCGTAGACTTTTTTTTTTTTTCTTCTTTGATAAGAAGTATTAGTATGAGGAAGTAGGACGTAAAGTAGGTTGGTAACAAATATTTGTAATTGAAATTTGTTCGGGAAATCGTTAGTGCCAAGTGAAATTGAATTAATTTGCGTATCTCGGTATAGGTAAGTAGTATTGAAAGAGGACACTTCAACAGTTGTATAGGTAATTTGGAATGAAAAACAAGTAGATTTTCATTTGGTGTTATGGACTTTTCCGCACAAATTGATATAGATACTCGTAAATCTGAAAAACAGCGTCGAAGATTATAGTTGATGTATGTACAAATGTATATAGGCAGTTCGCATTTTCAAAAGTCTATACATTTCAAAACAATGATTTAGAAGATAAACTGTTGTGTACGAGGAGGGGAACAATTTTGACTTAATTATCTTCATTTTCACCATTTTCTACATTTTAGTACATTTCCAATCATCATCACTTTTTTGCTGTGCTTTAATTGGAGCGCTTGCACCTTCTGGGCTCCATACCGGGGAATGATGTTTGGGTTCCGGGTTGTAGTAACAGGGTGCGCCATCTTTTATGTCGATATGTAAACATTGAATAACTTTGACATTTATCAACCGATTGACTTGCGTAGACATGTTTTTGAAAAGTCAATTCAGTACAATTTTAACCATTAATCGCTTCACACCGAAACAACGCGCCAAAATAGTGACGCTGTACATTGAAAATAGTCGTTCAGTTGTGTTAACTCAACGTGCATATCGCCGAAAATATCGTGGGCAACAAGCACCGTCTGACAACACTATTCGTCGTTTGGTGTCAAATTTTGTTGAACACGGGACAGTGGGAGATCGTCGACATGCCGTTCATCAACGCCCAAGACGTTCCAATGAACTGGTTGAAGCGGTAAGAGAGAGTGTTGCCGAGAACCCACATGTGTCGTATCGTCACCGCGCTCAGCATTTTGGCGTCAGTGGAACCTTGCGGCGCATTTTGAAGTATGATTTGCATTTGTTTCCGTATAAAGTGTAATTGACTCAAAGGATATTGCCGACAGGCCGTCCACGTCGCTTGGAATACGGCCAAATAGTCACTCGAATGGTTGACACTGAACCTGATTTTTGGAAGCAAATTTTGATGACCGACGAGGCCCAATTCGCACTCTCTGGCACCGTTAACAAGCAAATTTGCCGCATTTGGGGAACGGAGAATCCACACGAGATTCATGAAACAGCATTGCATGACCAAAAAGTCACTGTTTGGGCCGGCGTTTGCGCCAAAACCATCATTGGGCCATTTTTCTTCAAAGAAGGCGAAACAGTCAATGGGAATCGATATTGGTGGATGTTGGCCCACAAATGTGTGAAAAATGTCTGGACGGTTATTGGTTTCAACAAGACGGTGCGCCATGCCACACTGCAAATCAAACAAAATTCCCTGGACGTGTGCTGTCAAAAAATGGAGACAATGACTGACCAACCAGATCTCCAGATCTGACTCCTCCGGACTTCTTTTTGTAGGGTTATTTGAAAAGCAAAGTGTATGCCAGCAAGACTCAGACCATTGACGAGCTCAAGGCAAACATTCGTGCCGAAATCATCGCTATACCGCCCGAGATGCTCGAAAAAGTGATGGAAAACGCAGCAAAAAGGGCACATTTTGCTTTGGTCAATAGAGGCGGCCACTTGATTGATGTTGTATTCAAAAACTAGTCCAAATAAATTGTAAATATATGGAAATCGGTTATTTTTCTTTAAAGATATTCAATATTCATACACCGACATAAAAGATGGCGCACCCTGTACTTTCTTTTTCATGATCAATACAGTAATATCAAGTTTAATATAGAATACCCTTCCTAGTAACACTACTGTCACAAAATATGATAATTTTTTATTACTAACACACACACGTATCTACGTAATCCTGCGATAAACTCATGCAGTAACGTGTGTTACCGAATTCATGTAACGTGAGTTAATTTTGTTTCGAATTTTTTGTAATTAATGTTAAGACTTACTAATGATCAGCACTAATAACTATTTAACTGCTTATTTTTGTTTCGTCAGAACAAAGTTTGAAACTCATTCATTTAGATTGAGAGTACTAAGTCGCCTGATGTAACATGAGTTACCAGGAGATCTCTAAGCATTACGTAGGAAAAGAATAAACATGGTTTTGTTTCTTTTACTCAATTAGTCCTCTTATATGAGGAACAAAGTATTGCCATACTTTCATAATTTATATTGTAAATGTAAATGAACGAGATATATTTCAAGTTTCGAAGTAAAATGTAACATGAGTTACCATGGAATTACCCTGTTACAGTTTTATTAAAGAAGCTCGACTCTCCGTTTTCAATTTTTTCCAAGATATATCGGGCAAAACGAGCACGTGCCTTTTGTGCTCGTCATTTAATATTCTTGAAACTCATCGAACTTATTTTTTCATGTAGTTCAGGTGATTATTTAGCCATGCCATTCAATTCCAGCTCTTCACCTATCATTTCCCACGTCATTCTTGGATCTTGGTCGATTATTTGCCTCCAACAGGGACATATTTTTATTGTCGGTCGAGGATTTGGAGGGACCTTAAAGAGGGGGACTACCACTGGTAAATGCTCGGTATGGAACCTTTACAACCACTTGGAAACAGTCGCAATGAATGATGCATTTCATATGCATTTTGGCATTAGTGGGAAATTTGCACTGGCCATTCTTTTCGGATTTCGACGTCAACTCACGCCATTCAAAATTCTGCATGAATACCAAAATGCATACGGAATAAATGCACTATCTCTTGTTACTATTTCAAAGTGGTTTTGAAGATTCCAGACTGGCCATTTTCCTGTGGAGGACGAATACCGTCAAGGTCGGCCCAAATCCTCGACTGACAATACAAATGTGGCCCCGGTGAAGGTTAAAATTGACGAAGATGCCAGGATGACACAGGAGATGATAGCGGATGAACTGGGCTTGAATGCCATGGCTGTGTCACGAATTTTAAATTATCCCCTAAAATATTCGAAGAAGTCAGCTCGATGGGTTTCAAAAATTTTGAATGGAGAGCAAAAAGAGGCTCGTGTTCGTTTTGCTCAATATTTCCTGGATTAGTTTGAAAATGGAGAGTTAAGCTGCTTCAATAAGATCGTTACAGGTGATGAATCTTGGCCCGGAAACCAAACAGCAGTCCATGATATGGAGCCCAGAAGGTGCAAATCCTCCAGTAAAGGCCAAACAACAAAAGTCATGATGTCGATGTACTTCACCAGGGCGAAAATGGTTGCCGTCATCCCGCTTAAAACTCAGACAGTCACTGTTAATTGGTATACTGAAACTTGCTTACCACAACGTTTCCAAAATTTACTAGGACACCGACAAAAAGAGGAGCTGCGCCGCTACTTTTTGCTGAAAAAACCAACAACTTTCTTGCGCTCTCGGGCATCAATGAAATTCGCCCAGCACCTTATTCTCCGGATCTAGCGCTGGGTGATTTTTGGCTGTTTCCGAAAATAAAAAAAAAGATTTGAGGGGAAAAATCTTCACATCTAACGAGGAGATTATTAATGCAGTCAATGTCGAAATCGAAATGCTCCAAAAAGAGAATTCTGAAAGCTGTTTTGAAAGATGGATCTATCGGCTGAATGGGAATTATGTGGAGAAATTTAAAAAAAAAGATGAAAATTAAATATTTAAAGTTAAAACTATTTTTGTGTTTTATTATTCAATCAACTAAGCGATCTTTTGTTAGTCCCTACGTATATACTTAGTTACGGATAGGTGACTCTATGAGAAGTAGACTATCACTGAAAGATTAGCACTCTGTTGTTGTGTGCAATTTTCATTCATCTCCAACTGTTTGAACATTCAAGCAGAATTTAAATCCCATTCCTGTCATCTATCTGTGCGCTAAACTTCTTTTATAAAAAAAAAGAAGATATTTTCAGCAAAAAGAAGTTATTTATGTATCTACTCGTATATATTTTTTAAAATAAATTTACTACTCGTTGCTGGTCACAAACCTATCCTTATCTACTTCAAAGTTATTTACTAGGTTTTCGAACTCAGAATATCAAAATTCAAACTTGAAAAGACCGTTTAAGATTGAAGAATCAATAATTTACACTCGTAGCCGAAGGAAAATTAATAAAATTAATTATGTATGAGTAGATAGGTTATAAACTTGTAACCTTTACAGATAAAAGGAATCTTTTTTTAGAACTTCAAAAGAAAAAGGAGTTTAAAACAAACGAATCTAGCAAATGGCTTACGGGCATCTTATTGGCGATCTAAAGCTCGTAAGTAGGTGTATGGCAGCTGAAATTAAACACTTGAAGATAGCAATTACCATCCGTCTGTATATCAACACTTTCTGATTGAAATTCAAAGAAGTAATAGCGCCACTATTTTTTTAGTTCGGCCATCCACAATTAGATTAGAATTTGTATATCTATTTATGGAAGATATTTCGTTTTCTGTGAACGAGAAAGGTTTCAAGTTTTATCAGAATATTTGATACTCGTACATAACGTAGTTTCTTCAATAACATGAGATCAGAGATCACACTCTCTAAATCTGTACATAGATAGCACTATCGGGTATTACTACGTTAATTTGAATTCAATAGGTTTCTACTCGTATGTGATTCCTTTTAGCATAGCTGCACTTATTATTCATTTTTAGTTTACAAGACTCTGTACCGGCCTGTACCAGTTAGACGTCTCATTTTTTGTAGATCCTATATAATCTAAGTTTTTCAATGGCATGTTGAGGAGATGTAGCGGCATTGCATGATGTTGGATGCTCAAGTTAAAATACCGGCCTAAACTTTAGAAAATTATTCAATTACTTTTAGAGCGCCTAATAAAGCAGTTTTCTTCCCATTTTTCTATGCTGAAACTGTCGGAAGACATTATGTTAGTGTCTGCTTAGACATTGAAGTCTTTTTAAGGATAATTTCGAACCTAAGTTGCAAGAAAACTCTCAATATGTGTGGCCCCTCGTCAAATGAATCTTTTCTGGGAATCTGAAAACAACTTTTGCGTGATTTTGCTAAAAGTCGTAAAGAACTTGAAGTATTTCCTTTTTGGCGCAATGCAACAAAGGTCCTTTAAATGTTGTGCCTAGAGCTAGAAACACAACCTAAGTTGAAATTATTTCGTCAAATTGGTTTCTTCGAAATACAGGGTGGCTGACTTGAACTGTTACTAATTTAAAAATTGTAAATATTTGTTATTGAATCCAAAGAAAAAATTGTTGGAAATTTATTCAAATTCAAGGATTTAATTAGTATTTTCGATATGGCCACCTTTGGCACGAACAATTTCCTTGAGACGGACAGCTAATGGATTCGCATCGGGAGAATTCGATAGCCATTGTGTCGAGGAAATGAAGTGCGGAACATTTTGTCGCAGCCATTCTTGATTTGTGGGAAGATGCAGAGTCCCGTTGGAATCTCCAGGGTCTTTGGCCGAAATGTTTGCGTGCTCATGGTTTCAACACAGCTTCCAAGACAGTTTCACGATAAATCATTGCGTTTATTTTAACGCCACGCTCCAAAAATACGAGTGGAGACCGATCATCGGCAGTCACTGCGGCCAAAACCATCAAAAACGGTGGCGCTTGCTTCCTGGTGACCATTCTTTGGTCGAAATTATCGTAAGAACCTCTCTGGCAGGTAAACTCGATCATTTTGCTTGTTGACAAGTTACTCAATTGGAAATAGTGCTTCATAAGAGAAGACGATGTTTTATCAATTGGCCACTTGCGTGCAAGCGGATCAACTCCTTTGCACTTTCCACTCAAACTTTTTTTTTGCTCAGGTGTGAGATCGTGCATTTTTTGGAACTTTAAGGCCTTGAGTCCGAGCTCATTTTTCAGAATGTATTGCATCCGTTCTCTGGATATGTTTAGCTCAGAAGCCATTTTTCTTCCGCTACGCCGATGATTTCGTTCGATTCTGGCCTTCACACTCCGTATCACTGTTGATGATATTGCTGTCTTTTTCGGATCACCTCCATAGCGTTTTGCAATGCTGACGGTTTCGTTGTAACGCGATATGGTGCGATACGCAAACATTTTCTTCACTTTCAAATGTTTCAGCTCACGAACAATAGCTGGTTGTGATTCTCATGTCAAAAAAAGGGCAATAACACTATTACGTTTGAATTGCATTGTCGATAGAACAAAACCTTATACACCCTTGTCAACAATGAAATGAATTAACAACTGTCAAATTTTCAGCTCGCTGCCATTCGTAGTTTGGCAGATGCAGCAACGTGAAGTTGTTAACAGTTCATGTCAGCCACCCTGTACATTTACGAGCATTAAACCTTTATTACCATCTCCTTTGAGGCATATGTTCAGGAAATTTCCATTATTTTTTTTAATAACTCGGGGTTAAAGTTATCTTTCGGGTTTCGTAACTGACACAATGATTTCTTATGACACGCTTACATTTTTAAAAAGCATAAGATTTTGAGACAAAGATAAAGTGTGCATTTGGGTCGATAAATAGAGAGTTACACGCCAAAGATGAAACTCGAGGTCTATAGTATTCACTAAACAATAATCATCATTGCTCCCTCTCACTAATCAAGAACCGCCAAACATATCAATGAAATTTGATTTCCCGGTCTGCTATGTAAATGGTCTTAGCCAAAAGCCATCTTATTCAGTCTTAAAAAATTGTAAGTGCCAACTAGTAAATCCTCGTCACACGCTTTTCTCAAGAACCGCTGGATGAATTTTGTTAAAATTTCGTTTGTTCATAGTTCAGTTTAGTCCATTTCTGGTTCCATCTAAAAAATTATCAAAACTTGGTGGAGTAGCGGTGAAATATGCGGGTAATGCTGCAAAAATTTTACAAAATCGTTTTCGTCCAACACCTACTCGTAACATAACCAAAAATAGAATGAAGTGGAGATAAAATTTAGAGATGGCATTTCAAAACCCTTTAAAAAGTAGAACAGTTAAGGAATTCTATGATGGTTTTGTGCGAAGCAGATAAAGGACGTATTCTCGCTCTTCATGGCGAAAATTTTTCAAATACGCGAATCGCAGACATTGTGGCTACCACGAAATCACTGTGAGATGGCTTTTGAAGAAATTAAGCTCGACAGACAGTACAGAGAGATGCAACCTGGGAGCGGAAGAGCCAAAAAAACCAAACATGACAAGATCGGATTTTGGAGAGCTTGACGAAATAGAGAAAAGACTTGAACGAGAGATGTTCTATTAACATCAGCAGGCGGATTGTTCAACGCCGGCTAAATAAAGTGCATTCACAATAAGTCATGGTTTGGGGATGCATGACAAATTGGGGTCTTGGCCGTATTTTGCATTTGGACGGTTCCGTAAATGCGGCGAAATACAAAAAATTCATTGCTGATGGTGTTGTTCCTACAATAGAGGAGTTATGCTGCTACATCCCAAATCAAATATTTCAGGATGATTCCGTCTCCCTGTCATCGCACTCGTTACGTAAGCAAAAACAAATTTTCACCTAAAATTTTAACTCAAAATCACTTCTAAATATTGTTTTCTTTCAACAGATAACCCAATGCAAGGCAGATATTGGCCTTGAATCCCTAAATTGGTCAGGAAATAGCCTTGACCTTAGCATTATAGAGAACTTGTGGTCAATTATGGGTCAGAAAGTATGCAACAAGGCAAATACTCGTAAAACAATTGAAGAACTCAGAACAGTCATAGAAGAAGTGTGGCCTAAAGATATAACAACAGAGGAAATCCAAAAACTTTACGACTCTATGCCACGAAGGGTTCAAGCGGTCATAAAGGCTAAAGTCGGTGCTACAAAGTACTAAGGAAAAAAAAATAAAAACTGGATTCCTCGTAATAATGACTAATTGGTGTTATTCAATGTTCCCCTAATTACTTTTAATAAAAAAAAAGTGAAAATAAAACTACCCAAACATATATTTTTTATTGATGTGTAGTACCATAAAAATTGCTATTTTATACCCTTTTCTACTAGCGTCTACCTGATCCTGCGTTTTGGTCGCATTTGTGGGAAATGTGTCCACAAATAAGTAGTTAGTGTTAGGAAGGACAATGTCTCATAAATATACAGAGCTGGACATAATTATTCACACATTGGCATGTTCTCTAGTAAAATCGTATTGACATTTATTTATTCGTTACAATCTTGTTCAGTTATTTATAATAAAAAAAAAACTTAAATTGCTTAGCCTGATCAAAAGAAATAAAAAAAAATGTGGGTAACTGCCTTCTTAAACATGGAGAAAATTATTCACAAAGCTCCTAATATTTGTACAAAATAATTTCCTGTGGCCCAGCCTTTTCTTTTTAAAACTTCATCCAATCTTTTTAGCATTGGATATACCAGTTGCCATTCTTGCTGCAGAAGTTGCTTGAGTTGATCTTTCCCCGAAATGTTATGCTTTTCAATCCTTTTACCAAGTTCATCCGAAAGATGTTCTATAAGATTGGAGTTGAAAGAATGTGGGGCAAATGGTAAATGATCCACATACGCACTATGTGAGCAGTGTGTTTGGAATCATTATCCTGTTGGAAAAAGAAACTGTTACCAAGATTTAATATCTACATACTATGGAGGAGGTTTTCTTTTAAAATGTTGAGGTAGTCGATCCCGTCAATGAACACTAAGTGTCCTTTACCACTTGCTGCGATACAGCCCCATTCGATAACAACTCCACCGCGTGTTTGACCGGCTATCTGCATTCTCCTATCTGATTGGAATATGTTAAACTTGTTTTCATCTGAGAAGAGTACATTGGCCCAGAAAGGTATTAGAATGCGAATTCTAATCTCTTCTTCTGATTTGCCTTGCTTATTAGAGGTTTCTTCCTTGCCACTCTGGCCTTGTAACCAGCACGATGCAGAGTTCTACGCACAGTTTTAGGATGAATTTCCTTACCGATATCTTCCTTTAATTCTGCCGATACTTGAGATGAGGTAATTTTTGGATTCTTCTTAATTTTTCTAACCACGAGATTTTCTTCATTTGCCGTCAGCTTCCGTGGACGTCCACTATGCGGGCGCCTTCTTAGGTTCGACGAGGCTTTGAAACGTTTTATGATGCTGCAAATCGTGAATCGGATTGTTTTAACGATTACGCCAATTTCAGCCTACATTTGTTTATGCAGCTCCAAAATAATTTTCCACTCAGCTTCCGTGGCTTTAGACCCATCGCGTAGATTTAGGAGTACTTATGCGCGTTTCACTTCCATAAACCAACAAAATACTGAACTTATAACGGCACACTTCCATATTCCAAGACATCTGGTGTTGCCATACAAAAAAAAAGTTTAACGTTAACAATAAAAGTTGCAAGTGTGTGAATAAACATTTTTTTGTTTATTTTTATTTCTTTTGACTAAGCTAAACAATTTAAGTCGTTTTATTATCAATAACTGAACACAATTTAATAAATAAATAAATGTCAATCTATCTATCTATTCTTCAATATAAACAAAAATGTAAATGTTCGTTTGTTCAAAATGTTAAATCTCCGAAAGTTCTTCACCGATTGCTTTGAAATTTTAACACAACGTTGCATTCGAATACGCGCGTGATTTTATATACGTATATTTTTTTGAAAAATAGCGCCATCTGTTAGACGTAAAAGCAACACACGCTATACTAAATATTTTACGGCAGGGAGCGCCATCTGTTGAACGTAACAGCAACTCACGCAATATATAAACATTGAGCATGCTTCTTGACAGCTGCTGTCACTTAGCATTTTCAAAGTTTCCGATTTTTCAAATTTACAACACGGGTGATCATTTGTCGTATGTGCAATCAAAGATTCCTAAGCTGACGCTTGAGCAAAAAGCCATTTACGATCAAATAACGCAAACTGTCAATAACTTAGATGCGCCAGGATGAACTGGTAAAACGTTCCTAATTAGATTGATTCTGGCAGCAAAATGACGTAGTCTTACCTCTTGTGTCGTCCGGAATAGCTGCGACATTGCTACCAGGTGAAAGAACTGCTCATTCCGCTTTGAAAATGCTATTGAACATACAATTCATTTAAACTCCCACGTGCAACATTTTCAAAGCATCCGAAATGGGAAAGGTATTGCAGAAATGCAAATTTATTGTTTGGGATGAATGTACAATGGCACACAAAAAATCGCTCGAGGATCTTGATCGATCATTGCAAGATTTGCGCGGATACATCTGACCATTTGCGAACGCATTTATATATTTCTTGCAGGAGATTTCAGCCAAACATTGCCTGTAATGCCTCGATCGACACCAGCGGACGAAATAAATGCTTGACGTTGAAATTAACTACAAATATGCGTGTCCAGCTGCAAAACAATCGATCAGCTGCAATATTCTCATATCAATTGCTGGAAATTGGCAACGGAAATGTGTCGGTTGATCTGAACTCAGGACGAATTTCATTGCCTCATAACTTCTGCAATTTAGACGTCAAAAGAAGAATTGGTTGAAAAAATATTTACCAATATTCAAACCACGATTGGCTGAGTGAACGAACTATTCTTGCCGCCAAGACAAAGACGTCTACGAACTTAACAATATTATTTAGTCTAACATTCAAAGCGAGGCAGTCACATACAAGTCTGTCGACACTGTTGTGGAAGCAGATGAAGCGGTTAGTTATACAAATAAAGCTTTGTAAAGGCACGCGACTTGAAGAAAAAACATTAATGAGCAACGTCGTAGAAGCAACAATCTTGACAGGACCTTTTAAAGGTGAAGATGTCCTCATTCCTCGCATTCCTATGATTCCACCGGATATTCCATTTCAATTTAAGAGATTGCAATTCCCAATTCGATTGACGTTTGTAATCACTGTCAACAAAGCTCGGGCCAATTGGTTTGATATGAATACCCTTAAACTGATTCAGGCCACGGACGTTTAGGAAAAGGGGGAAGAGGAACACAGGAGAAGCCAGTGCACGTTGGCTTAAAATGTTTAAAGGTTGTAGTGATGGGGAAATACAGAGCCTGGTAGATCATTCCGCATTCGTGCCGTTCGGCTTATAAACGAATCCCTATATTTGACAGTACGACCGAAGTTGGGCTGATGTGCATTCGAAGCATGACGCGTATTGCTGGTGAAATTTTGAAGGGTAGGAATGCAACTGGCTATTTCGCTGGAGCATTTTTTTCATGAGACACGAGACATTTCTCCGATGTTCAAGTGAATGTATGGAACTCACAATGTCTCTATTACCTATAAGTTTTAACGCTCGATCCTGTGCCCTGTCTAGAAGGTGCAGATGCATCAGACCAGATACGGAATCCTAGGCATTTTGCAGCGTTTTTAACGACCACGAATATGTGCACATACCGAGAATGGCAAGTCTTACGGTTTCAACGATGCAAGTACCATTCATGGATAATGGTTGAGGGTTTTGGTTTCGCTTGAGCGTCAGAAGACAGCATTGTGTTTTGGAAGCATTAAATTCCACTCTGTTGGTTGAACTTCATTTGATTAGGCTGTCCAGGTCGGAATTTAATGTGTTTAACATACGTTGCCGGTCCTCTTCTTCGACCGCAGAGCAAGGACGTGAGTTAGGGAACGAATAAGAAAAACTGAGGGTACTGTCATCAGGATAGGAATGGATTGGAGTAGAAGTTGCAGACAAGAGATTATTTACAAAAATAAAAAAGTCGGAGACAAAACAGAGCCTTGGGGAACTCCAGCATTTATTTGGTGAATTGCAGACTTGACGCCGTCCAAAACAAATTGTATTGAACGTCCCGAAAAGTAATTTCTAATCCATTGAAGAAGAGACTCATCGATGCCATATGCACGCATTTTCGACAATAGAGCCTGATGCCAAACTCTGTCAAATGCTTTTGAAATATCAAGCACAACGATCTTAGGATTTTTTGCCTCAATTTTTGGTCATTTAAGAATTTTACACGTCGAATATGGGCATTGCAGTTTTTTCTGGCTTGTTTAAACTTCATTCGATTTTCCTCAGATTTGTTGGCTTTATAGGACCGAAAACTTACTTTCAACCTGATAGCCTCTTTACAGCGAGTTAACCTTAGGTTTAATCCTCTTTATTCTGTTAGGAATAAAGTAATTCATACTCATTATTCAAAGGATAATTAGTCTAGTTAAAACTCTTAAAAAAAACTATTAAGGCCGCTCCAGTTGGTTTTCTTGTATTGCGATACTTTTCTTTTAGGATTTGTTTTGTCTTTAACTTAGTGGTTGGTGTACGAGAATTTAGCTGAAACGATATTGCTACGCTACGCTACGTTACGTTACAACCGCCATTTAAGTGACACACCTTATGAACTCATCCGAGCTGTCTATCGAGACCTGTCAATTGGTGGAAATAAAGAAGAGTGTTAGAAAAGTCTAGCAGCGTGTTCTTTTTTTTGTTTGCATTCTAAGTTGTGTAACAAAAGATGACTTGGTAGGGCTGCCGCACGAAAGAGACAGCGCAAAAGAGGGGACAACAACACACGGCTCTGATGAAGAGGACGTTGGGGATTAAGATAGAATAGATTGGACAAAGAAGACGTACGTTGTGAGCGGTAGCGCGCATTATTTTGAAATAAATCTTAAACGACCAAATAAATTCTTGTTAAAGTTGTTTTTAATCTGTGGAATTATTTGCCATCCTTTCACTGAACGTCCCAAAATCCGCATTTGTACAACAATATTATGGTCAGACCGACCTAGTGTATCAAATGCGATTTCACAGCGTCATCATCATTGAAAGTTTTATCGTCTAAATAGTTTTGCAAAGATCGAAATAAATGGTAATCTAATGGAGCAAGGTTAGGGCTATATCATGGATGTAAGATCAATTCCCAACCAAGCTCCAATAATTATTGGCGAGTGACCAAAAATGTATGTGGCCTAGCGTTGTCCTGGTGAAAAATGACACCTATTCGATGGACTAACTCTGGCTGTTTTTCGTTGATCGTTGTATTTAATCTGTCCAGTTGTTGACAGTACACATCCGAATTGATCGTTTGATTCCTTGGAAGCAGTTCAATATGCACCACATCTTTTCAATTACACCAAATTGAGAGCAAAATCTTCTTTTGGTGAATATCAGCTTTCGAGGTGGATTGTGCTGGCTCATCAAGCCTGGACAAAGGTCGTTTTCGATTGACGTTACTGTAAATAACCCAAGGTTCGGATTCATTGCGTCTAAGATGCAAATCGCAAGCGTTGATGCGCTTCGTTAAATGATTTTTTTTTTCAAATCATGTGGAACCCAAATATCAAGCTTTTTAACGAGTTTCATATGTGACACATTTAACTTTTTTGACATCTCTAGTACAGTTACATGACGATCCAACTCGATTATGTCTTTAATTCGATCATCATCAAGCTCATCTAGTCGACCTGATCGTTGTTGTTGATGTCTTTCTTTTAAGGCTTTTTCACCATAAACATCACGTAAGTTTTTAGCAGCTTGCGCTGCGTTCTTTCCTTTACGGAAATAAAAAAGTAAAATATGACGAAAATGCTCGTTTTTGCACTCCATATTAAAACTGATGCCAAACTAATATTTTTTCGCAAAAATACGCGCAATTTGCTTCTAAAGCAAAGTAAGATCGACAGCTAACAAATGTGGAAAGGAATAAAATATGTCATTGACAGAAGCCATTAAAAAATATGGCCAAAGACATCTATGTGTGAAATCGGCAATTACTTAGTTGCCAACCTGATATTTATCAGGATGCGAAGTAATTTGTTAACGATTTTACTAGAAAATATGCCGATAAATTTAGTGAGATATGTTTTAAAAAAGATGCAGCGATTTTTTTGGCACAAAAGTATTTTTTTAAGAAAAAATAAATTCGATTTTAAAACGTTCCGGTAAAGTCAAATCTAGCCAGTACTTCGATCAGAAATTGTCAATAACTAATCCCATATCAATTGACAGTAAACTAATCTAACGAAAATTTCCATTCAAAGATAATTTATTATTTCATTTTCATTGGTAAAATAGATAGCTTATGTAATTTTGAAAACTATATTCCCTATTCATCTATCTAATAAAATAATCTTATCAGAATTAAAGCTCACCTGTTGCCATTGATCCTCGATCGATGGTTGTGATGAAAAGTATCCAGTGTTGCAAATATCCTGCAATTCTCGGAAGATATTCCCGCTCGGTAGTATATCCATATTGAATGATTAATGTTGTTGTTGTGGGTTATCAAGGAAGGTTTAAGCGATTTGTATTATTTTATTTTTTTTTTTTTAAATCAATTTTTTTTACACTTAAAAATATTTTCTTTTTTTTAAAAAACTTTTATTCACTGAAAACATTCACCTTACACTTGCTATATATATTTTGTGCACAATTTTTTTTTTTTTTTTTTTAAACTTTATATCACTTTTTTATTAATTTTTTTTTTTTTTAATTTAATTTTGCATATGTTTTGATTATATTAGCCCCACTGTAATGAAAGTGTAAACAAAATTTAATTTTCTTCATCCAGTTAGAAGGGGGAACAGAAAAAAAAAAAAGAGAAAACTTTCAATTTTTCAAAGAAAACGCACAAAACTTTTCCATAGAAACGAAAAAATTTGGGGGAATACAAAATTTCTTGCTATTCCATGCCGCAAGAAATTTGTTGATTCTGGTTAGAAACAGAAGAAGAACAGGAGGGAAATATACGTTCTGTTGTGTTTTACTTTTTTCTGTGTGCTGTGCTTCTCTTTCATTAAAGAGTTAAAATACCACGCGCGTCTTCCCAAATATCCATGAGATACTATAGTATTTTTTTTTTTTTTTTTTGTTTTGTTGGTGTTCCTCGAGATTGTTGTTGTGTGTAGAATTTATATAGCTTGTTCTTTTTTTGGTTGCTCTACACGTAGTAGATACCGCCGGAAAGCAACTTGTCTGTGGCTTTTATAAAATTTTCTTTTCGAGGGTATTCCTCTCGGGCGGTCGTCGGCGGCATTTAGTGAATACGTTTTTGGGATAACAGAATTTTGTTAGGGTTCAGTGCACGTAACATAAAACAGATACTTTTACCACAGGAAGAAAAGAGAATTATTTTTGTTTCAACAATAGTGGAGCACAATCCGTAAAAACCGTATCTATGTATCTATGGAATTTTTAGATTCACTTGTTCTCCAAATAATACCCGCAGGAAGTACTGAAATAAATTGTGGAGGGAAAAAATCGACAGATATAAAAAAAAAAAACACTATTACTGCACTTCACAGATACTCGTACACAACACCACCATAGTTAGCCAGATACCGGTGTATTGCTAGCCTTTTTTGATTGACTTGGTGTTTATTATTGCTTTTCCCTCGTTTGTTTATTTTCTATGAAATTTCTTGGTCTGTTCTCTCTTCTTTATTTGAAATTTTTATAACCTTCCACTTGCTTCGCATTTGATGCTCGCTCTCGGGGGACAGGTTTATCGAAGCACACGTGAATTTGGATTCCAGTTGTTGAAAAGGGCACTCAACTGAACCAACAAAAAAAAAATCCACACGAATGAGGGAAATGTCCAGTACGACAGAGCCCAGCAGAAAGTGGAAGCAAAAACAAAACTTGATACCAAAACAAAGCGCACGACACAAAAAAGTACCGAACAAACAATTTTTTTTTTTTTTTTTTTACGCAAAACGCGCTACTTGACTCGTATCTGCGTAGCTTCGAAGTTCACTTGTTTACTTTTTGTTGTTGTTGTTTGCAGTCCAATTAGATACCGAACCGAAATTCTGTTTGGAGATACTTTGTGACCGCGAATTTATGGCTTTTAATTGGAAATCCACTTGAAATGCGAATTGTGCATCTGCATCTGTTATATCGACGGTAGTTAGAGAAGTATCTGCACAACACAGTGATTTTTTTGGTGCAGCAGTGGATGCAGTTAGATGACATTTAAATACACACACAGAACGCAGACAGTTATGTTGCATAGCAGCCGGCATAAACAAGACTAATCGGCGAGATACGGTAACACTTCATCCATACGGCATTAGTTTTGTATATTGGGTTCCAACTCTCAGTACGTTTCGGTTTCCCGTTGTGTGCGCGTAAAAGTGAACGCGAGTGTGAGGGAGAGAAAGGAAACCAGAATCGATTTGTGTTACTCACATTTTACGATATTTGGAATATCGTAGGAAATTCTTCGTTATGAGAGCGGATTTGTGGATGCGAGCAAATGTATCTATGAAACGAAGGGAATCAACGAACTGTATTGTTTGCCGGTTTCTGTTGTTGTGACGCAGTCATTTGTTTTGTTTCAATTCTGTGCAGTCCACCTGTGCAGACTGGAATTGGAATTCATTGGTTTGGATTGGATTGTTTTTTTTTTTTTTTTTTTGCTGGTTGTATCTATATCGTAGAAAATTCAAACTGGAGAAATAGTGCAGTTACGATATGTAGTGTATCGTGGTGAATTTTTATTAAAGAAATCTACGTATGTACATGCAGGTTGACACGTCGTTCGTGCGTCTTTTAAGAGCCAAAAAAAAACACGTAAACTTGTTTTAATGTTTGGTAGCTTTCGAGACTCGTTGGAAGAAGATTTGGAAATTCAAAAAATGCTTTGATCGTTTTATCACGAAATGAAGTGTTAATTTGCATACACTAACAAACAAAACAATAAAAGATGATAATGATTATAAAAATCCGGTAACATCCACTGGTGGATGCCTAGATAAATGGTGGGAAACATGAGACAAATTTGAATTGGAAATTATTTGAAAATTTTGATATCTGTTGTGTTGTTAAGTAATGGGACCCTATACCTACTTTTAGACTTTATCCGGACTGGTTTTGGAAGTTCAAGGGACCTAGAGTCTCTCATACATAATGTGTCTACCAGTGCAAGCGGTCAAGCGACAGGAAAAATACCGTGGTTAGGTATAATCAGCGGTAGTTAAATTCACTGCCGGCATTAGGGAGTGGATAGCGGGCGAAAAACACATGGCGCATGAAATAATTAGTAATGTATTTTTAGCCTTAAAAGGCCCGAGTACTAAAAAGTCATTTAGTAAATAGTTGAAAATATAGGGTTATTTATTTCTAGGTTGTGATTTAACATCCCTGCCATATGGTACCTGTCAAATCCAGTTGTCATCCGTAGTGACAGGTAGTTAGTTCTTAGCGCCTAACATATTAGAATTGTTGCATCTTATTACAAAAATAACAGTTCTGTAATAGCTGTGTACAACAAAGTTGACACCGATTTTTTGAAACAAATCTTCTTTAGCGGTGAGGCCCATTTCTCGCTCGGGGGCTACGTAAACAAGCAGAATTGCAGAATTTGGGGTTCTGAGAGCCCAAATGTGATCGTTGAGAAGGCATTGCATCCACCACGGGTGACAGTTTGGTGCTCGCTGTGGACCGATGGACGGCGTGATCGGCCTTTATTTTTTTGAAATCGATGAAGGCTTGTGAATTCTCTGCGCTATGAAGTCATAACCAACTACTTTTTTTTTTTGGCTTGTGATTGAAGACATTGATGTGAGCGACATGTGGTTCCAACAGGACTGGGACAAGCAAATTTGGCTCTATATCGTTAGGGACTAACAAAAGTTCGCTTAGTTGGTGTCAGTTTAGTTGTTTTTGAAAAAAAGAGATGCATTTCTGTAGCTTATAATCTAATAATATTTATTTCCAAATTTCAGAACAATAGGTAAAAATGGAGACAAGAAAGAGAAAAATTAGTGACGTAAGCTCGGTTGAAGTTCCACCGCCAACACAAGAAGAAATTCGTTTTGCCATTCTCTTCGGATTTCGACGTCAACTCGCGCCAGTCAAAATTCTGCACGAATGCCAAAATGCATACGGAATGCATCTTGTTACTATTTCAAAGTGGTTTCGAAGATTCCAGACTGGCCATTTTTCTGTGGAGGACGAATCTCGTGAAGGTCGGCCCAAATCCTCAACCGACGATACAAATGTAGCCCTGGTGAAGGCTAGAATTGACGAAGATGCCTGGATGACACAGGAGATGATAGCGGATGAACTGGGCTTGAATGCCATGGCTGTGTCATGAATTTTAAATTATCACCTGAAATATTCGAAGAAGTCAGCTCGATGGGTTTCAAAAATTTTGAATGGAGATCAAAAAGAGGCTCGTGTTCGTTTTGCTCAATATTTCCTGGATAAGTTTGAAAATGGAGAGTCAAGCTGCTTCAATTCGTTACAGGTGATGAATCTTGGTTTTACAAGTAACGACCCGGAAACCAAACAGCAGTCCATGGTATGGAGCCCAGAAGGTACAAATCCTCCAGTAAAGGCCAAACAACAAAAGTCATGATGTCGATGTACTTCACCAGGGCGAAAATGGTCGCCGTCATCCCGCTTAAAACTGATCAGACAGTCACTGCTAATTGGTATATTGAAACTTGCTTACCACAAGTTTTTGAAAAACCACTTAAAAGACTAGACAAAATTATTATTGAAAGACGATTCTTCTCGAACCATCAATTTGGCTTTAGGAATAAGCATTCGATAGCAGATCAAGTGCACCGCATTACCGACCCGATAGAGAAAGTACTCGAAGGTAAACAGGTATGCTCTGTATTATTCGTGGACGTAGCGCAAGCCTTTGATAAGGTATGACATAAAGGCTTGGAATTCAAACTGGATAGGGGCCTACATAGAAAATACTATGAGATGCTGAAATCTTATGTAGCGGACAGATTTTTTCGAGTACGGTACGGTGAAGAGTTGTAGGAAATAACGGCAGGTGTTCCACAAGGCAGTGTTCTTGGACCGACTCTGTATTTATTATACAGAATGGATATACCACTAGACAATAACTATATGGTAGCCATTTTCCAACTCAATCTTTGTTCGATATATTTTACGATCAGTAGCGGTTTAGGGTGGGTACCTCTGTTGTTGATCTCAAGTTCTGCCAACCTTGATAGACATTCTAACTGCTCTTCTAAATAATTTTTCCTTTGCTTACTTGAAGCTGGCCACTATCTTGTAACCAGCCACTCTCATACTTTTAGTGGTCCATACCAGAATGGTATAAACGGATTCAACACTGTGTCTGTCTGCCCGTCTGTCCAACTGTATCTATGCCTGTCACACGCTTGTAACCGTTTTATCTAGAGAGCTGGTATTTTGTACAAAAAATAATATCATAAATGGTGGACCAAGAAAAATCACGAGAAACAACTTGTAACGAATATTTTTGATGGGGAGGGGGCTTTTGGGTGCATAATGCGCCTATCATCTGAGATTTCAAATTAAAGCTGAACTATACGTGGGGTGAAAAATTACCCCACCATATCTGGCCTAGTATCCTAAACGGCTTGTCCAGGGCCGTAGCAAGGCATTACAAACAAAAATTAGTACCTATAAAGGAATATCTTCTTTGTTCTCAACATTTTCACGCCAACCAATTTTCAGAATCTCGCGACAAGGATTTTTAGGTATCAGTGGCCAGAGAACCCATTCCGATGTGTTCCTTTACCTCAATTGTGCTATTCACTTTTCGAAAAAGACTCATAGGGCGATTTACGTATAATCCAGCTTTGATACAGATAAGTTGTTTACAGTCATGTCCGTGTCTGTCAAATGTTCCAGAGTCTTCAACATAAAGACGGCCTGTAATCCTTACACGCACCCCATCACATTTTTCAGAGTGTTGCCTGCGATAGCTTGTGCTAATCTCTTTAAGCCACAGAAGAGCTATTTCCTCTGACAGTTGCGAATGTATGTCACCCATTCTAAGTGACTTGCATGAGCAAATTTTAAAGGAAATTTCCAAATCCCAGAGCACTCAGACTCGATTTTCGATCCATTGTACTACGAAGCAGAAACTTCGTTTCCCCTTTATGTTCGGTGGCAGTTGGTTTCTATTCCTTGCACCTGAATACTATTCCCTGAACCTGCATAGTTCGAGTCAAAAGGAAACACACTACCCACTATACCGTTGCGCTGTCTCATGCTCGTCAATTAATTTACTTAATATAGTTTATTCAAATTCACATCCGTCGTAGGATCCTAGATAAGTGGACGTCTTTGTGGAGCAAGAGAAGTAGTTGAGCAGCGCAATGTCCAGCATCTTCTCGTGCAAATCAGTACAGGTGGCATCGATTATCATAATAGAAGACGTTGCCGTTGATGTTCAGGTCAAGAGCTTCCTCCGGCAAGTTGATTCGGTGGTGGACACAATGGACTACAATCATCCAGATTTTCCCACACTTGCCTGATCAATGAATGTTCCGAGCTCTCGTGGTTTGCTCCAGAATCAGAGGGGTTTTGAAAAATCCTGTTACCCACATTGCTCAGTTGCCTTGTCAGATACCGTCCACTGGACGACCTCGACGGAATTATTTGCTGTGATATTAGTGACGCTTAAAACGTCCATACTGCAAAGATGTGTTGTTTGCCTCAAATACATACGTAAATTCTAAAAGCCAAGAGATGAAAAATTGTAGGATGCCATGGCAACCTCAGACACCAAATTTCATCAAAATCCGTTAATACTTTCCGAACTAGGCGTCCCACTCCTTATACTCCACCTCCACTGCATCCGCTTTTAACGAGCTCAGAAACTGTTGCTACTTCTGCCTGGCTAAACAAATTTAGTCAAAACTCCTTTCTCGAAAGACAAAATGCAGGACTTTAATCCTGTCCGTTTTGCTATATATCGCACCGAGTGCTGATCAATAAACAGTGCAGATATCGGCGGTTTTCAAGAGAAAAATTCTTCGTAGAATATTTGGGTCTGTATGCGACAAGGGGAATGAAGGGGAAGACACAACAGCGTATTCTACGAGCTGTACCAAAATGTGGATGTAATCGAAAAAGACCAAATAGGATAGTGGATCTTCGAATTTCAGCCCTCAAGTTGGAAAAGACAGGACCGAACTTTCGTGTTAGAGGTCAAACGATTGAGGATGCTGGAGCGCTTGGTTTAGAAAATTGGAAGCGGGTTGTCCCTATCTCAGTCCGGAGTCCACCTGATGAAAACTCTCAAGTAGAAATCTCTTATTCAATTTGATTGTTCAGTTACAGTCCTATAGACTAGAAAGGTTCCACCTGTGCCCAAGTACATGGGTCATATTACAAAAAGTGACTCTTTGTAATAATTTGTCTCTCACACACAATCAATAAATCTCCTCAATCAGCATATCTGGGTGATAATTACCTCAACATTGTATGTATCTACACCTGAACATGCAACTTTTCCATCCAACAAATATCAGAGGAAGAGAAAACATTGAATCTCTGGCCGCAATTCATATCCAGAGCATGTGGTTATTTACATTTCCATTCGAGATACTGTCCGATAGAGCATGCATCAAATTAAATTCAATTCTTTGGTTTTTTTTTTTTTTTTCAATTTTCAGTCTCCCCTTCGTGTTTTTTTTTTTTTTTCTTCATATTGAAAGGTCAGTCCCATTGCTCCAATGACCCTACAGCTACACGCTACCACCAACGCCGTCGGCAGCAGGTTAGCACTGTTCATTATACCCTATAAAAATTCAATTGTACTCCCGTACTACCAGTGTATCTGGGCCATGTGCGAATGATTCATGCACAAGGAAAAGAATCTCACAACTGAACAGAACGAACAAACACGGCACAAAAAAAAAAAATGTTTAATTCATAAATCGCTGTCGGCGGAGGGTTCGCAAATAAAAAAATTTGCAAAAAAAAAAAAAAAAACACATCTGAATATAAAAAGATACAAAACGCACTACCCCTTGTATACTCGTAGGGAGTGTAGTAATACACTGCGTGGGTATTGGCCTGTTCGCACAATTTTCCTTTTCCCATCTCTGAAAATGTATGCCAACTGCCCTCTGGGACAACGGCGGCAGCGGATGGCAAAACGCGAATAGCAAATGATGGAGGGTGGCGGAAGGCGGATGGCGCATCATCCGCCATCCGTCGTTACTGTTGTCGCGTCGCCACTGCGGAAGCTACGATAATCGACATAATTCCATCTGTGGTAGCACACAAATGTGACTGAGTTCCCATAAAACCACCGGGGGGGTAGTAGGCAGGCACTCGGACCATTTGCATATTTCTGATATCTTTGGTATCTTTCCTTTTGGATAATTTGTTGTATCTCAGTGAACTTTGATGAAACATAGACCTGTTGTCACAGATGGTTTCGAGACGAACAATAATTCTATAGTACATCCCACGAGTAGGAGTATATCTGGAATTTTTATATTTTCTAAAAACAGAATGCCTTCTCGTATCTCGGATCAACTTAGGTCAGTCACACATTGCCACATCTGGCTTTCAAGGGCGGTTTAATAAAAAGTGAGAAAAAAAAAGTGTATATTTGGAGCTAGTGCTGACAGTCTGATGGAGTCTCATGGAACAACGTCGAGTGATGTGTTTGATCCGTTGATGACAATCATTCTGATCCGGATGACACAATCATTCAATAAGTGAGTTAGCAGTGAAAGCTAAAAATGTAATCGTGGCACAAGAATTCGTGCATCTATGTCTATGTGGAACGCGATGATCTGCTCTAATTTAATGGCATTCGTGTGTATAGTGTAGTGTATGCATGAATCTGGGCGGGTGTCGGGGTTGGACGATGATGAAATGTGACATTGTCGGGCTTTTGTAGAATAATTATATGAGCTGCTCTGTTAATGAGTATTAGCCATTACTTTAAATGTAATAAATTAGTTATTTTACTTTACAGTTTGCAAGTAGATTATTATGTGGTTAGCCAAGTGGTTTTTACTGAGATGAAAGGAAAAATAATAAACTGATGAATCAACCTAGTTATTACCTCAAAGCGGCGTACAACTTTATAGCCTTGCATGGCTTTAGAAGGGTTTTTATATTACTCATTCCAACAAACATGAAATGTTTACTATAAACGAGTTTTTATGGCTATACTCGTATGTCTGACAGTAGGCAACTATAATATAATGTACAATATGTATCTATCTCAGTTGAAGATATCAAGGAAAAGCTTAAATGGATCGAGAAGACCCGCATTTTCTTGAACGCAACTTCTACACTGACTACAGCGCGAAATCTAAGTTGAAATTGAAGTTATAATCCAAACCAATAGCATGAACACCAACCATCCACATCGGTTACATGAACTCGACGAAACCTTCATAGAAAATTCAATCGGTTCACGCCTCGAAGGTTCTGGAAGTCGATAACAACAATTCAAAGAATAATGCCATCTGTAGTGGTTTCTGGAACTGGATATGAGTAAGTCGAGCTATTCACTATTGGGGGCGGTATGATTTTGGTAATTATATGTTTGCTAAGCAATCTTTTCGTGAACTGTACGTTCGCTATATATTTGTTCGGATACTAATGTGTTCGCCAATGCAATTGTATTGGGTACAACGCCATTGAGTTCTCAAAAGCGTATGGCATATAGCAACAGCTTTCTCTACAATAGATCGAGCGTATCCCGTAATTGACGTTTGTGTAGATTAAAACGCAGAGCTCCGGACCCGAGCATCTCAACCGATAAGTAGCACTTGATGAGTATAGACCACGCATATGTGAGATTTTTGTTCCCTATTTCATAAAGATATACGCTTGTTAAGAAGAGACTCGTCAAGAGACACGAACAGTTATTCGGCAAACCCATCGCTAGGCGAACAAGTTCCTGTCGTGTAGTGTATAGATTGCTTGACGATCACTTGTCGGCGAACACATTACGAGTACATGGTTACATCCAGTCTAGTTTCATTATAAACTTAAGTATCTGAGGTCGACAGTTTATCCTCTATAATCTGCAATTCGATTCCTTCCAACCAGGCCTGAATCCTGCCCAAGTTTCTTATCTTGCCAAAACTGTTGAGTTTGTCTAGGCATTTCCAAACCTTTTTTGAGCCGATTGCTTGCGAATTTAGTACGTTAATGGTAGCTTAGTTTTCTGATAAAATACTCCTAAATCAATATTCCCAGTTGTCATCAATTCATCTGAGAAGCGCCTTACATGTAGTCAGTCTTTCCCAGCTTGCTTAAAATTGCCCAGAAATACTTGACCATGGTATCACATTCGGTGAAGGGGCCATTTTCAAAAATAAAAGAAATAGACTTCTGAGTAAACAGCTGTTCCTTGCCACTTATAATGAAGAAGAACGGATCACTACATTTTGCGTATAAAATATATACCTACATTTGTTTGCACTTTTTCTCTTGCTACCTAATGCCTTTATTTTTTTTATCGATATTCGAAAATATCGATCATTTTCTTTCGATACAATACCCACTATCGCTACTTTACATTCGATACTTTCGAACTCAAGTATTGATACTTTATCAGTACCGTGTATCCCTGAGATGGAGTAAACTGCTATTCCTCGGCACTTGCAGCGAAGCAGAATGAAGCACCACATTTGAATCTATAAATACAGGGATCCCCCGACTTACGTTGAGTTACGTTCAGTAAAAAGACGACGTGAATCGAAAAATGTAATCGATTGTTGGAAAGAAACGAAGAAAGTGACAACAATAATCGGCATTCCTTGTCGCTTTCAATACTAAAAAGAGCATCTAAAGCTTGATTCAGAAGAAGAAAATAATCCAGTCGAGGGAAAGAAAACATATATCGAGGAGCGGTCGTAAATTTCGTAAAACGTAAATCGAAAAAATCATAAAGCTGTGGAATGTACATGAGGGAATCCCTGTATGTCCGATTTCGCTTTTTCTCCTCTAATTTTCTATCGATATTTCAAAGTATCGATACTTTTTTTCGATATTTATGGCATTTGTCATACATTCTTTCTTTTTAAAGTTCGCTATCGTAGTCGTCAGAGCCGCAGCTTAGGTTCTGCGGCTCTGACGACTTTCATCAAAATTTTTCTCATTTCTTTGGCTTTTTTATGGTTGACATTCCCACCTTAAATTCAATTTATAGTATTCCAAGTCGACAGTATTGTAAACTGTTTAACGTATTAGTTACGTCCTAATTTAGCCCACAATACAAGAAGTCAGGGTTGCGGGATATGGGGTATTTTGCGAAGGCTAAACTGTAGGCTACCGGATAGGTACACGGTTTGTGGATGGTGGAATGGTCTATAGATGTAAATGTTACCTGTGAATAACAATTCATTTAGTAATAAACAGTCCTGAACAAGCAGAGGATATTGTATAGGTGTTGAGGAATTTGCAGTGTGGTTCTGTGATTATTTAAGAAAAACCACAATACCTGTGTGCATTACGGACAGGGTGAGCAGATGTCGCCTTCAAATAAGCAACAAGGCAGTATCCCCTCCGCGCCGTCTGACAAAAAATAGTCGGATACGAAGAGTTGCTGAAATTACTCGTCAGCACGTAGGGTTAGAAACGCGTTTTAAATCTGGTCCTCCCCAAAAATCTTCATTTCTCTATATACCCTTTCCTCTCTCTCCATCATTGGGTTAATAAACTGGGTTTTTATTTTAATAGATTCTCTAGAGCATCTTATAACATTAGCGTAGTATTCTCCTGTGATGCTGGTAACTTTTCGTTTATAATCTATTAACAGGACTCCCTTTGAAACCCAAACCCCAGTTGCCGTGATTTTTTCAGCCGATGGTACAACCTTTAACTTCTTGGGGGCTGGATCACCCCTTTTACGCAACTTTATGGACACCTGCTTTTACTCAGAGTCATAATAATGAACCCAAGTTTCATATCTTCAGTAAAGTTAACGACGTTTCCCGTTTCTCGCGCCAAGGTCATGGCAGGCAGTCTTTCCAGATTCGCTGAGTCTTCATATTCAGCTGCAACTATTTCCCACAGTGCCAGTACATCAGGTCCGGTTACATGCACGCGCAATACACCAAGTACATGTGCCGGCTATTTACATGCCATTAGTTTTTAAATACATACGATTTCGGGCATATGGTCGCCGAGGCTGGCTCGAATAAAGTGCAATCTGGAATTATGCACTCATCGAATGTTTCCTTCAATAAATTGAATGTGGGTGCGCTGTGTGTAGTTTGAAACCACAGCTCTTTCACATTAATGACGTTCAATTGGATAACGAAAAAGTCAGTAATCATGGATCTATAGTGCTCTCCATTAACTGTAACGTTCTGACCGGCATCAGAAATATGGCCAATAATTCCACCAGCACATAAAGCACACCAAACAGTGACATTTGTAGATGTAACGGCGTCTCAATAATGGCTTGTGGATTTTCTTCACTCCAAATGCAGCAATTTTCCTTGTTGACGTAGCCATTATTATTATTTATTCGTTATTACTTGCTCTTATTCGAATTACTTGTTCGAATGAACGATTATTACGACCATATAATGGACGTAGCGCACGGCAAGTTTTCGCGAACTGAACAACGATATTCGAAATAAATTTGCACAATTTGCAAGCGTTGTTCTGGCGTAAGTCTATTCATGGTGAAATGGCAAACCAAACTGAGCACAAATCAGCTGTCAGCTGTCAAACTAGTTGTCGCTGGAAAAAGTATTGCCAATTCGAAAAACAAATGTCTAAAGGACCCGACCCATAGAATCCGTAGATCCTCTGTTGCGTCGTTTTTAACTGACATATAGATAGAATACACGTGACCCATTATCGATGCATGTACGAACTTCGACGGATAAGGTAGGTTTGTTTTCCACTTTTTTAGTCTGTTGATCCGTTGGCAGTCGGCAAATTAAGAGTACGCTCTTTCATTGGTGGTGGCATTGAGAGAGAAGAGAAACTGTCATCGCCGTTGATAACCGGTTGACATTTTAATCTGTCAACGAAGGTATGCGACAAATTGTTTGGGTTTGCTCTTTTTTCCGGCAATACGTAAACGTCACCGTCAATCGGGGTCTTAAAAAAAACATTCTCAAGTTGGTAAGTCAACGTGAAACTTCACAATTATTCCTAAAAAATGATTATCTGCCTATAAAAACAAATAATTCTAATTCCACCCCTAATTAAAAAAATGTAAGCGATGCAGACAATTTAAAAAAATGTCCAAACAAAATGTAAAATTGTTTTCACACCGCAACAGTGTTAAATCTAAAATCATTTCTTCGATATCAGTGCTGACAGAATCTAAGATGTACTTTGGATGATTCCCAATGATCTAAAATTAATCTGAAAATGTATAGCATTCGCTTTCAGACTATACCGACATATTTTCATAGGAAACAGTCTTCCCAGAATCAAGAATACCTCATTATTCTAAGTCTACTAGGAAATTTATTGAACCACTCCGTTCACCTCAGAATTGTTAAAGCCAGCCAGTAACGACATTCAACCATCGATTTGTCATTATACCCACACGACGAATAAGGAAACCTCACGTAAACTTCACTAAAACAGTATTCATGTTTTACTAATTTTGTTGCACTCTGCCGCGACAATAGATTCCCATTCTCCCATCCATAATTAACATTCTGAACCAGAGTTCATTGGAATTTGTAATTTGTCTCGATACCTTTTGACGCTTGCCTACCCAAATTTGACAGTTTTGCGCAAAAAAAAAAAATGTGAAGAACCAAACAATTTGAATTTCGCATCTAATTACTGCAAATTTTTTTTTATTTTTTTTTTCCAGCTCCTTCAGAGTATCTTTCTTCCATTAAAAGAAAATTTTTTATGTTGTGTTTCGTCGGAAGCTAAATTTGGAACTCTGACAATTGAAATTACTTCATCATCGTGTGGCTGATAATTAAAATGTCCCCTCTCTTGAGCATATTTAGATATTTTTTTTTTCTGTCATAGGAAAGACGACCATACAGACTGAGAATCTACTAAACGGATGACGGCGACTCTGACTTTTGCCGGTGACAACAGCGAAAGCTAACAACGACTCGACGACGACGACAACGACGACGAACGACTATACAGGACGGACAACTGCATGTGTCGGATAGGACATTAGCATGCAGTAGACATTGCTACGCTCTCACCCACTACTCGTTCTTTGTGAGACGGTACGGGTGATGTGATGATGATGATGATCATTATCATTCAGTTGGGCATCCGTGAGATAAATGAAAGGAAAAACTTTTAGGCGCACATATACGTCACGTCATGCAATGAATACCAGATATCCGTGTATCTAGTATCCATGCCTGGGTATTGTATATCACTTCTCTACCCGACCCTACCCATCACTTGATCCTGAGATTTTCAAACTTTGCTCTTGGATAAGAAAAAAAAAAAAAAAACTTAAAAATTATTACATTCGGCTTAAGGAATGAGGTGGTTTGGGCAGACTGCTTGTTTTTTTTTTTTTTTTTTTGGTAAGGATAAAGTTCCTTCCTTGCGAATAACTGCAGACGAAAGATAAATTGGAAGGCAAATGCAACATTGAAGTATCCTTCGAAGATATTTTGGTATCGAATATTGCAATATTGATGGTACTCATGCATGATCCATTGTGAAATCTGATATTCTTGATATTTCATCAGATACACTGCCTGTGTGTGTATGTGTATATGTATAGTTTACGGAAGGATATGCTGAAATTCGGTTTGGATAAAATAACTCAAGTATACACAATGGGATAATGTAATGAGTTACGAGCTCAGATATTCAAATAGATTCGGCAATCAAAATGGAGAACTTGAAACATTAAACAAAAAAAAAGACGAGTAACAAGGCACTCCTTGTTATTGAATTCGTAAGTGGAATTGTTTATAAGTAAAATAATTGTGGTTTTGCAATACATGAAGGGGGCAGAGGAAATCCTATGAATTTTACAGGGAGTCAGCAGTTGTGCAGTTTCTCGTATTCCTCCTGGAATGTTCTACACCAGGTTTTTGATTAAGACTCTCTCTATACATTGCGACTATCTTATCCATTGTATCCGTCATAAGTTGAATGATGTGGACAATAATCATGACTCCTATTGTCCTACGTAAGTCCTTTAAATCCTAGAAGAATCACCTACCAGGGCCCCTTAAATCTCTGTTATTTAAGTGCGTGGACCATTAAGCGGGAGACTTAAGTTCGACTCCCAAAAAATGCAAACAAGTTTTGTCTGCGGTCGAACCTCTTGCGAACATCTGACAAACATTCGATAGTAAAATTATCAGAAGCTTCTCGGTTGAAAATGTTTCCTACGGTAGTCACTGTGAGTTACCTAGGACGTCTCTTCGTTATTACCAAAGTCACGAGTCTACCATACACAGAGCGAAGTGGATTAACGCTTGGGAGAAAAGAATACTTGAAAGGTATCTTCATCGACATTGTGGTGCTTTTCACAAAGCTACTTCTGACAGAAATACGTGACTCTGCGAAACAGCACGGCGTAGATGAGTTGTGGACTTCACTAGTGCTTAAGGACGTCACAATACGGTTCTCCAATGAATCTAAGTTTTTAGGAGTCATTCTGCTCGAAACAGTTTGGTCGAAGACTGTAAAAGCATTGTCAGTTGTCTGACAGTACAAAGATGTTTTCGGCAAGACATGGGGTGTACCACAAAAAAAAAAAAAAAAAAAAAACTGTCCTATCGACCGGGAAGGCTGTGGTAAGGCCTTCCTTAGCATATCCAGTTGTTTGGTCAAAAAATATTTTCTCGCAAATATGTTACTGCTTCGTTTACTAAAGCTAGGATGTAGATGCATTGTTGAATCTACTCCATCTTCTTCGCGTTTATTACTGGTTTTGGGCAGAATGTGAGCTAAGAAAAATTGTAGCCGAATTTTACGAATGGCTTCAATTTAGTCAAGGGTCTGCTACTAGCATTACTTCTTTTTATATTAACATGTATCTGTACTTTCAGCAGGAAGTTTTCTTAATATCTTAATAGCTATAGAGTATCTTGTAAGGAACATGAGGAAGGGAAGGAGTATCTACCACTCAATTCGGTAGCAAGGTTAACTCACAGAGTTTTGTTTGTGTCCTAGGTCACAATCATCCTGAAGAAATTATGGATCTCCGATGGACTCAGAGGAAAATTTCTCAGAATCTGAGCCTGCGTCCTCTGTCAGTGCCTTTTTCATTGGCGGTTGGATTTCTCATGAGCCATAACCATAGGCGGCACGAATGTAGAAGTAGTACCTTTCCGTTCTACAGATAAAGATAAATTCCTCTTCACGTTGGTAAAATAAGGTTAAGTACAGTGAGCGGACGGAAAGTCGGGTGGAGTTTAGGGATCCGGGAAACGTCCTCTAAGTCGAGTGGGCTCCAAAATTTCCTGTGAAACTAAAACGTCCAAGAAAACTCAGCGGATAAGCCCGTACAGGGCATATCTTCCAAGGTATCTGTTTCTTAGCTCCAATGTTGTCGGACAGGTACAGAGAAAATGCTCGTGGCTCTCCTTCACCTCCTCGTAGGCCAAGCTGGTGCTAAATGTCGCCAGTTCAAGTTTATATGACCGGTGTATAGACCTACCATCAGTTTCAACTACGCTCTATCATAGCTTTGGAAGCTTTACAGGTTTGTAGCTCCTTCCATATATGCCGTCTTGACAACCTTTATAAAGGTGGCAATGATAGTTCATGCATCGTTTGACGCTTCCCGATCGTGAGGAAATTATTAACAAATTTTATCGAAATTCCGGCTCAGTTGTAAATACGCAACGTGAATTTCGTCGTGAGGTCGGTCGTCATCATGGTTTCAGTGTGCAGGCAATTCGTCGCACCGTGCACAAGTTTGAGCGTGAGTACACTCTTTTGGACCTTAAGCCACCAACCAGACAGAGGTCGGCGCGAAGTGAAGAAAATATAGCTGCCGTAGCGGCCAGTATCGAAGAAGACCAAGAAATGTCTATTCAGAGCCGAATTGGGCATCGCCAGAGAGTCAACCAGGCTTATTTTGCGGTTAGATTTGGGCCTACATCCGTAGAAGATTGTGCTGGCGCAAGAATTGAAGCCGGACGACAATAGACAATGCCGTGAGTTCGCTAATTGGGCGCTGGAAATGTTGGCCGGAGATCCGGATTTTGGCCAGAAAATCGTCTTCTCGGACGAGGCCCATTCTTGGCTCAGCGGCTATATCAGCAAGCAAAATTGACATTATTGGAGCAACCACAATCCACAAGTGTTCGAACAAGCATTTGCTGCGGTTTATGGCACGGCCGGCGGCATCATCGGACCTTATTTCTTTAGAAATGAGGAAGGAGACACCGTTACCGTTAATGGTTCTCGGTATAGAGCGATGTTAACTGACTTTCTTTAGCAGAGCTCGACAACATCGATATATCCGAGCTGTGGTTCCAACAAGACGGCGCTACATGCCATACAAGCTTGAAGTGGTGAAGAAGAATTTTGGGGACTGGGTCATCTCACGGCGAGCGTTCATCAATTGGACGCCGCGATCATGCGACTTGACAGCCCTCGATTATTTTCTCTGGGGCTATGTCAAGCCCTTAGTCTACGCTAACAAGCCAACCACTTTGGACGAGCTCGAGGCCAACATTCGAGACGCTATTACCGGCAAAACCCCGCACACATTGGACCGAGTCATCAAAAATCGGACCGACCGCTTGAAGCACTGCCAACGAAACCGAGGCGGTCATTTAAATGATGTGCTATTCCATGCATAATGGCATGAATGTAGCTTCAAAATAATTCCAGAATCATTTGATATCTCACACCGTTGTTGTTTTATTTAAATTTCTTTTCCTATCATTCTTATCTGGTCACCCTCTTTCGGTCCCCGATATGTCATAGTGGACAAACACCCATAGCATATTGACATGAGACATGCATTTCCTCAGCAGCTTCGAGTCAAGGTAGCTTGATTGTCCGAGCAGATGTAGATGCTATTGCCATGGATTCCGACATTAAGGAGAAGGTCCGCGCCGTTGACTCCTCCGCCTACAATACAGACACGAAATGTCCCAGATAGATTGCTAGATCTGTCTGTATACACCTTTATGGGGCATAGAGGTAATAGTAGTGCCCTTTTGTCAAGCATCGCGCTTTTGAAATCGGCCTGTATAGTCTATATTGAAGTCAAATTCTGGATTCATAAGGTCTCTCCGATATTTTCCGAGTACTTCTTTCCAGATAGCTGGTCTTCGAAATAACCCAGAGTCATAAATAGCCCAGCTACGCTTTTATATACCACCAAGCAAACACACCATAGATTAGGATGGACTTGACTATGCATGAATAAGTTCAAAGGGCTTGTCTCGGTTTCAAGCTCCACATCTGGAAAAATAGCCCTCCGGCTTATCTAGTATGCCCTTCTGGCTTTAGCATTTCTATTTTCTAGGTATCTTCTCCAGGAAAGTTTTTTTTGTCGAAAATTACTTTAAGATATCTAACTTCGGTTTTTAGAACTCGTCGCACTCCCCTACAGACCTACATCCACGGTGTCATCGCGTAGTAGGGTTCAATTGAAAGCTTTACCACATCGCAGCTACATTTGGTCATGTTACAGCCTTCCACTGATTATATTACACAAAGGCCAAGTCGATCCATCCGTCCGCAATCTACCACAACAAAGCATTCCAACGATATTTCCCCCCCTTGATCTCGATGCCATTTATAGTTTGTAATTATTTCTTTGTTTCTACTGATTCCACCCGCGACACTGAACGCCGCTGTCCCCCGTCTCTGGCCGTCCAAAGACTAAAATAACAAACAACAGTCAACTGCTGCACTCCACGTGCAATCAATCATCAATGCGGCAGTAAAGTGCAAATCCTACATCCACTAGTACTTACACTGTTGCCACACTTGCAACAGCCACCATTGCTTCCATTTAGCAGTAGCAGCCCGATATACACGATGTCGACCAAAAGCGGCAGCAGCATGCTCCAAGCATTGTGTCCCTAGTAATTTACCACCTGATTTACATGTTGACGTACACGACGCACATTCCCTGCTGCAGCTACTCGTATGTGGTAGCCAAGCCAGAGCCATGTGTCCATTATAGTCGATCACTTTGCGAAATCCATATTCATCCGCATGTACTCGTACCTATACTACGTACGGTTCTCGGGATAGCTAGTAACTACTTTTTTTTTACACTGCAGTTGCCTCCGGCCTCACTCCCACGAAATTGGCTAAAACTTCCGGTTCTTTAGTTGCGTACGTTCGAAGACTATTAATTGGCCAAAAGATGGGGTGTTGTACGTACACCTTTGGTGTTGCTGTTGTGTGGGACGAATACGTACGTTTTGGACGGAGGAAGAGGAATGGCAGCAAACCTTTTATTATTTTCCTTTTTGCAAAAAAAAAATTGAATGCAACCTCGGAATGCAAATTTTTAGAGGAAATTTATTTTTGTATTTAAGCCGATATAAGGTTTGCTGTTTATATATTATTTATGAGAATTAAATTACCTTCTTGCTGGGGAAATGAATGCATTAAGGATGTGGAAATGGGCTTGAGATGACGGAGGTCGGTTGTTTTTTTTAATAACACCACCATTAATCATTTCAGGCGCCGGGGAGGATATAAATATTAATTTTAGACATCATTATGAAGACATATTTATGATTTTGTATTTCAAGGGAGCTCTTGAAGGCTTTTTCTTTTTTTTTTTGCATTCAAAAGGTCACTATTGAGTAATGGAAGTCTCTACAGATACAGTAGATATTGTTTTGAGAAAAATTGTGATGGATTGCATTATTGTTCTCATCTTTCTCGTACTTAGTCAATTATTTTTACCAAGAGCAGCACTTTACCTCTTATGTTATCGGAAGCATTTTTTAAGTTTAGGATGGTGCAAGTAGTAGGGCCCAGAATATAAACCCTCTTCTGCATCTTCGAGAGTGCTACTAAAGGCCCCGACCCATAGAATCCGCTGACGTCGTTCCGTTAAAAGTTGACGGTGACGTTCACAATCCGTCGCATACCTTCGTTGACAGATGACAGTCGATGACATTTTGTTATTGCTGAAAGTGTTTTCTCTTCAAGCTGTCCTGAGAAAAATTTGTTTCTCTTCTCTCTCAATGCTTCCACCAATGAAAGTGTGTACTCTCAATTTGCCGACTGCCAAGGGATTAATGGACTAAAAAAGTTGAAAGTAAACCTACTTTATCCGTCGAAGTTCATACGTCCGTTGGTTATGGGACACCTCCTATAAGAATGCGTGTATTCTATCTAGCTGTCAGTTAAAAACGACGCAGCAACGGATCAACGAATTCTATGGGTTGGGGCCTTAGGCGTGATACAATGGGATGTTACAATTTAAATCTGCCACTACTGTGGTTCTGTCAAAGTCAAACAGCTGACATCTATCAATACTAAGCAATGACATTTGTAATCGTGGAGTGGAACAATGCATTTTAATTGTTGAAACCCATTCCGAATTAGGAAAATTTAACCAACACGATTCGCGTATTACGAAATAATGTCGTTATACATAATACCGCATCTCGTCCCGCGGTTATGAAATTAATGGAAAAATTCAATCGAACCGGTTCAGTGGTGGATATACAAATATCAGTGCATCCTCGTATTGGCCAGTCACGCTAAAATATTGCTGCAGTGAGTGACGGTGTTCGTGACAATCCTTCAAAATTAATTCGCCATTGTTCTCAGCAATTGAATCTTTTCTGTAGCTCCGCGCAGTCGATTTTAAACAAAAGATCTGCATTTGCATGTACACCCAATGACTTCGTTGATTGGGTGTTAAAGAACCACCAAGTTGATATTGATTTTTCGAATAAAATCATCTTCAGCGATGAAGCTCATGTGGTCATGAAAATCCACGAGTCAACCACAAAAAGTCACTGTTTGGTGTGGATTTTGGGCCGTACTTCTTCGAAAATTCTCATTGTACTGCTGTAACAATCAATGGTGAATGTTATCGAGACATGATAACAAATTATTTTTGGCATCAATTGGACGACATTGATGTGGAAGACACGTAGTTTCAACAAGAAGGCGCCACCGGCCACACAGCACGAGAAACAATGCAGTTATTGCACACAAAGTTTTCCTGCCGCCTCATCTCTCGTTTCGGCGACCAAAATTGGCCACCAAGATCGTTCAATATCGCGCCGCTGGATTTTTTTCTTTTGGGTTATGTGAAGTAGAAGGTGGATGCAAAACGACGAGATTTATTTATTTATTTATCTTATCCTCACTTCATCCACTTTAGACTATTTTCAGGTGAGACATCTACAGCGTCAGTCTTACATTACGAGCTAAATTTCATCAAAATCTGTTAAGGAACTCTTGAATAAGGCGGTCAGTAAATATGATTTAAATATTTATACACCGCCACCGCATCTTACCCACACTCTATCGGATTTTGACAAATTTCTAATGAAACGACACAGCAACATATCAGGACAAATATATACTGCCTGTGGAGGATATTTGAGGACATGTCTTTGTTCAGTCGTAGTGTTGATCGCGTTGATAGCAGACGTTTAAGTCTTTCCCGGGTACAATGTCAGATAAATACTCGTACCTCCATAAGATATGGAAAGACAGGCGGTGATTGTTGCCATATTTGCAGACCGATTTTTTTATCGTTTACAAGGTTCGCAGCGAGTTGCAGGTTTCTGTAGGCGATGTTTCGGAACGGAAGTAGAATTCAACACGTTCAGACAGTAAAAAAGGACTTGTTCAACAAGTACAACATCTTATTCAACAGGACCCTGGAACCTCGATGAGGTCAATTGCAGGAGACCTTTAAGTATCTGACCGACTAATTCGCTAATTTGTGGTTCACGAAAACCTTCGATAAGTCTTATGCGATGAAAAGTTGCCAGTTTATGTCGGAGGAAACGAAAAACCAATGTATACTCCGAGGATGGTAGCTCCTCAAAAAATGGAAACAAGCGGAGGTCTTCTTTGGTTTTTTCCGATGAACAAAATGTCCACTAGAACCAGAAGGTCAATAGAAGGAACGACATATGGCTGTAAGCTATAAGCTTCATGGTTTCCTAATTCTGCTTCTTCGTTAATTCTGATTCGGCTAGCTTGATATCCACTGAACAGATTTTATTGAAATTTAATTCAGAAGACAATGTTGTATACAAATTGTTGAAATCAGATAAAGTATCTACATATGTGTAATGTGAGGGCAGAGTTTCAGATTTGTTTGTAGGCTAACTCAAGAACGTCTGAACGGATTTAGATGAAATTTGGCTATTATGACAAATGTTGCGCTTCAAATTTGTCGAAATTGTATGCAGTGCGGGTAGGTATCTATGGGTAGGAGTTTTGAAAACTCTTCAATTCACCCTTCTCACACACTTCGCTCAAGAATCATTTGGGTACACCTCGCTTTTCTTCAAAAATTGATTTTGTCAGGAGGATTTTTTTTATATATTTTCCATAATGTCCTCACGATTTTGTTCTGAAATTTAGCATTAGAATATTTCTGTAATTTTGTTTCCTAATTATGGTCGTTCCAACATACGTGTACTGTTTTTGCGGAAAATTTCAGTTCTCTATGTCAAACGATTCAGAATTTACAAGCATGTGACAGATACACAGCCAGGCAGACTGACACCATATTGAATCCATTAGTGTTTCGTTTCACTATTCTAGCACGGAACACTAATAGACTAAGAAAGCGGTTTGGAGGTAGAAGTGGTACAAGTACCATTTTTGAAGATTTTCTGAACTTCACCGCCCTTTTTTACTACCACTTCGTTAAATTTTGATAATTTTCAGAATGAACCCCTTGTCCAAAGTCCTGACTCAAGAACCAAATTTTGATGAAGTTCAGTGCATATGGTCGATGGTCTGAACAACTTAAACATCGAATAGAGTGGCGGTAAAGTATACGGAATCAGGTTCATTGATTGATCAGAGTTAGTTGCCGAATCTCGATAGTTTCATATAAAGTTCGAAAAATTTGGGTGGATTATGGGTGAGGATTTAAAAAACTCAATTAGGAGTTTCGCTCAAAAAACACAGAACGAATTTTGATGATTTTTGGTTTCGAAATTTACTATGACTAAATACGGATACGTCCTTTGTGGCACAGACATGTGAAGCCTACTCTAAAGCACCTCAAAATTTTCATAAATATCAAATATACATATCTGAGCCATTAAAGTTTATAAAACCCAGTGATGGAGAGAAGGGAATTGGTCAGAAATCAGCACGACCCTGCACAATTCGATGGGATGGCGTAGATGGAAGAGACAGGTGACAGTGCGCATTAGTTTTAAATCTTTATAGATTCTAGCTTTTCGGAATTTTTGAGGGAGGTAGACTATTCAACATTCATAGAGTATGGTTAAAGAAATATCTTTTATATTTCACTGTTCGCCCGAAAACATGATCGAAAGAGGCTGTACCCTGGGCTAAGTACACCAAAATTGGTTGAGAATGGGTCATAAGTATAACACGACTTGTATTGATCGACTAGTTCTTAAGTTCGGCATCCATTTGAATCACGTTGAAGATATGTTTCAGTAGTTGGAACGGGAGGTTTTATCGTCCTACCGAATTGACAGACCAAGGGCAAGATTCTGCCTATCCGCAAAGATGGATCTAGATGCAGTAGGTACGATTGGTGAAAGAGCTTACTTAGAGGTTCGGCCAGCTTAGAAGAACTCCTCTTTAAAACAATCAGAATCTGAATATTTATCAGAATTACGGACTCGGAGTCGAGATACTTAATAGGTTTGGAAATAAATGCATAGCCAACTCAGTTTAGTAGAGATAAAGAGATACATTAGATACGAGTTTTAATCTAATAAGCAGGGGTGACTAATAGGTCATGAGGTTAATCCCTGTTACACAGAATGTCAACTGATGCCCTCAAGAGGCGGACAAGGAACAGTCTCGAGTGCAATAAGGCTAAATACGTCCTTCTGAATGCATGGGACGGATTTGAAGCAGAATACAAGCCAATACTTAGAAAGCTCTCAAAGCACTCCATACAGTCCTCGAATCATTGATCTTATGTCCAAGATGACAGGGAAGCCCGGACCTTCATTTCAATTTATTACACTTAATGCTCATCTCATTGAACGAATAAAATGATTGGCATATAGCTCAACTGGTTGTCTATGACAACATCTTCAACTACAGTCGAAGCTCTATTAACCGGGTTTCTGTTAACCAGGGAATTTTTAAATTTTCATTTCCCCCTTTAGAACCCTGTTAGCTGTATTCAAAATCCTTGCTTTTACTCAACAAAATAATTCAATCGTCCCTCGCATCCCGGTTAATCGTGTTTCCACTGTATTTGTGCGAATTTCTTCTTTTGTTGACACTTGTCTCCTAATTTCTCTCTGTCAGATTGTTCAATAATGTCCTTGTTCCATTCAACTCAAGTGAACACACGCTTCCCAAACCCCAAACGGGACAGCACAGTCAATTTCACTTGGCATTGTGCTATAAACACACGTGCCTATGCTCAACACTAATGTGTTGACTTTAAAACTACACAAAAAATTAACAGAACCTCTTAAGGACTATTGTCATGCGTCCACCTTTACACCCCTATTATCCATCTGGCATTCGAAATCTATTCTCCACACCGCAAATATAATTCCTAAAATAACCCAATAACGAACCCAGTATCAATCAATGAATTAAATGTTCTTTCAAGTGACATACTCCTACAGGTGTCCTTGCATTGTTTTGTATTACCTCCCACCAGCATCCCCAACCACTGTTACATTGTATTGTTACAATATTCCATAAATAAAGCCGAAAACTCTCGAAGAACACATAAAATCGTATACAGAACAGAATCCTTCCCCACTGTTATAAACTGTCCTACTATCCCATTCTACTGGCACAATAATTTCTCGCCGAAGAACGCCGGTTTCCAGATATCCCCTAGAACATCACGCTACTCCACATAGCAAATCACAGTCATATGTTCGGTTTGCCATACTACTTTACCAATACTACTTGAGTGGGTATCCTCCACCTTATACTCATGCTCCATCTCTGTGTATCCATTGTTTCTTGGTCGGTCCAGGACTTGCGCACACACGCGACCAATACACCGATTCAGGGCCACAATAGAACCAGAACAGTGTGAATACAGTTCAACAACAACGGAAACTGAATTACGTAGCGTTGGGTATCCTTTTTTTTTTTTTTTTTACTCCACATTCGACAATGCGCGTATCTACGAACGTACTTACATACATCCACGTATATGAGGAAGGATAATTGTATATCTATGCAAGAGAGAAATATTCAATTCATTGCAAAAGTAGCTACAGCTAGTTTGCGGCGGGAGGGGTGAAGCGAAAAAGCTCCTGTTTCGTCCTTTTTGATGAGATTATTATGTGTACCATGAAATTTGGATGGGAAAAAAGGATACAAAACAGGATAGAATACGAGGGAGAAAGCAAAACGACAACAGAGCAAAGAAATTAAAGCTAACTAGAAATAGAGGAGATACATGCATCTACGAGTATATGTAGAATCCTGTGAAAATGTTTATTTTGTGTGAGTGGCATGGGTTGCAAGAAACACGCGATGAAATTGCAGGTTGTCCATCCTGTGCGATGTCTGTGCGTTTTCTCTTAAATTTTTGTCTCGAAGCAACAATCGGGAAAATTTTACCTTAAATCCGTTTGTTTCTAACCACAGGGAGGTCCAGAATATCCTTAAAATCTCTTCTAAGCTCTATCAACATAAACTATCTTTTCACTTTTGCACTTGGAAAACCGATTTCATATGGAAAACTATTCGAGAGTCCTTTTACTTCCCGCTCTACGTATAGGTAGTTGTTTTCAATACAGATGTTTCCAGCCGGTCTATTGCATCGAATCCTGCAAAGACATTTGCCGGTTTTATTCCGGTTCCGCTTTCACGTGTACGTGAATACTTTTTTTTTGCCGAATTTCGGAGGACTCCTGAAAATGCCGGCTTTTTTTTTTTCTATTATATCCTTGTATCTTTTACTATGCACTATGCATTCATACATTCAAAATGTTGGCATCCTTGCCGTTGATCGGCTGGAATTTCGGGGATGCATTCAACACTACACACACATATAGACGATATCCATAAAGGATTTCATCTATGAGGACTCTATTTACTCTTTCTTCACTATGTATACACCACAGAGCACACTACGAGTACGTGTATAGTAACGCGCGCAAAAGATAGTTATATTCACGTATATAACGGTACTTATAGTGCTAGGAATTTGTAGGTTTCCAGGGGGAGGTTGGGAAGACCATGTACCTCAACAACAAGCAAACCGGGCGAACAGAACCGGAACAGAAGAAGAGAACAAAAAAAACTCGAAACGCAGCGCAATGACCCGCCGGCCTCGAACGTTGACTCGTTTCTGTTTAGTATCGGGTATCTCGGCGGTTCTCGCAAATAACAGGATTCGCTCTCTGCCGGTATGGAGCATCCTTTGGAGGGGTAATAAAAACCGTTTCATAACTTTCCAGTACGGTACGGTGTGATGAAGTTGGTTATGTCATTGGCGGCAAATTGTCTTGCCATTGTAATTGTGGTAGTGTGTGCTTCATGGAGCTTTTAAACATGCGGGTTAGCTTTAAGAGAAATGACAGAAGAAATACAAAAAAACAAACAAAAACAAAAAGGACTCAATTCTAGCAGGAAGAAGGAAACACATGCCCCACTATACAATGAAAACATTCTTTGGACTCCTTTCCGTTCCCTTTTCGGTTGGTCCTGCAAGCGGGAGCAGGAGTCCTTGTTTTAATAGCCGATGTAGTACTATAATGCTTTTGTTTGCTCCGCCACGAGAATGATGCCGTCTGAGAAATGCATACACGGTGATTGTGCGAGTGTGTGCCCGGGTTTGGGGGGATAGGATGTGGTATCCCCATGTTGGAGGGGTCTTGCAGATTTTCCCACTGTTTTCTTTTTTTTTATACGTTTCTATATTATATTAACGGGTATATGAATATCCTCTTGCTCCACATTTTTAGTTTGCACACAGACACGGTGAAAAGTGTTGCCAATGCACTTTTTAGACATGTATCAGAGGAGGTTCTCTTTAATTTTGCTCAAGCATAGGTATGGAAGGGAATGATAGGTCTTAACCATAAATAATATAACTTTAAGGATTGCAACCTGGAATGCAGATGGACTTTTCCAACATGTAACGAAAATATTAACATATTGTAATATGCGAGCTACGGCTCGAGTAGATAAAACGTTATTCTGTGAGATTATTTCTTTATTTTCTAGTCTATAGAACAATTCAAGTTCACGTTCTTCGCAAATTCTTTCCTTACAAGGTCTCTTTCACAAATTACTTCTTCTTGTTAACTTTCAACTTTCAATTTATCACAAGATTACAACTTCGCCTATTATCACTTTTCCAATCTCTTCGTGTGGTTCAAAACCCAACTGCCCTGCCTCGATCGCCATCTGTCCTTATATAGTCGCATTTCTGATAGCCAGAAACTTCTAGCAAATTCTTCGACAACTGGAACAAGAAAATTCTGATGTAATAATTCCAAGATGACAGCTGCAGCCAATAATCTCTTGTGGTTATAATTCTCTCTTAATTCCGCGACGTCGTCTTGGACATAATCCGTCTCTTACCGTGGACAAGAACCTCGAATGAAAAGACACTTCGGAATGTGTTGAATCTTTTTGGGGCGTAGTTATTATGCTACATTATGTTACAATATGTTTTATTTCTGAGACCCATTTTATACAAGCATCCCATATTCGATTCGCTAACTATATGTGTTATAACACTCTACACCCAGCTGATAGAGCTAGAGGAGTAACAACTGTTATTGCTAGGGATAACCTACAGCACTACGAAGTAGCTAAAATCTCAAACTTAGTGGAAGCAACTGCAATCAGCATCGAAACCAAAAACAAAGTATTTCAAATAGCAACAATCTATGTACTGTCCACTCAGGTACTCTCCTACCCAAGAAGACTAAATTGAACACTTTAAGATGTTAGGGAATAGCTTCATAACCGTGGGTGATCTTAACGCTAAACGCACTTGTTGGGAATCGAGATTAACGACGACAAAAACTCTACCAAACAGGACGTAGCTTCAACTGCTATTTCTTCTCAACGGGATGTAAAACCTATTAGTCATCTGATAAATAAAACGCAGAACGATTTTTTATCAGATCATACTCCTGGGATTCTAACTATGTACTCGTATAAGTCAAGATATTATACAAAAGGAACGTCGAATAAACGAACTATAGGGTGACCAGGTGAGAACAATTGGAAAAGAAATTTTAATAAAACAACAACGGTATGAGATATCAAATTGATTCTGGATTTATTTTGAAGCTACATTCATGTCATTATGTATGGAATAGCGCATCATTTAAATGGCCACCTCGGCTTTGCTGGCAGTGCTTCAAGCAGTCGGTCCAATTTTTGATGACTCGGTCCAATATGTGCGACGTTATTCCGGCAATAGAGTCTCGAATGTTGGCCTCGAGCTCGTCCAAAGTGGTCGGCTTGTTAGCGTAGACTAAAGACTTGACGTAGCCCCAGAGAAAATAATCGAGGCGTGTGAAGTCGCATGATTGCGGCTGCCAATTGATGAACGCTCGCCGTGAGATGACCTAGTCGCCAAATTTCTCCTTCACCACTTCTAGCGTTACGTCGCTTGTATGGCATGTAGCGCCGTCTTGTTGGAACCACAGCTCGGATATATCGATGTTGTCGAGCTCCGGCCACAAAAAGTCGGTTAACATCGCTCTATACCGAGGACCATTGACGGTAACGGTGTCTCCTTTCTCATTTCGAAAGAAATAAGGTCCGATGATGCCGCCGTGCAATAAACCGCAGCAAATGCTTGTTCGAACACTTGCGGATTGTGGTCGCTCAAATAATGGCAATTTTGCTTGTTGACATAGCCACTGAGGCAAAAATGGGCCTCGTCCGAAAAGATGATTTTTTGACCAAAATTCGGATCTCCGGCCAACATTTCCAGCGCCCAATTAGCGAACTCACGGCGTTGTCTATGGTCGTCCGGCTTCAATTCTTGCCCCAGCACAATCTTCTACGGATGTAGACCTAAATCCAACCGCAAAATAAGCCTGGTTGACGATGCCCAATTCAGCTGATCGGCACCGAATCGACATTTCTGGGTCTTCTTCGATACTGGATGCTACGGCGGCTATGTTTTCTTCACTTCGCACCGATCTCTGTCTGGTTGGTGGCTTAAGGTGATGCGATGAATTGCCTGCGCGCTGAAGAAATGATGACGACTGACCTCACGATTTCGATAATATTTTTTAATAATTTCCCCACGTTCGGGAAGTATCAAATGATGAAATGAACCTTACTGAATATTTTGACAGCTGGATGTCATTGGCAACTTTGACAGCTGCTGAAACGTAACAATTGGAAAAACTATGAGTGCTATCTGGTCACCCTTTATGTCAGAAATAATGATATCCACAGAGACTTAGGACTTTGTCGATGACGGAATAACGAACTTTGCTCGAAAACTCCGTAGGTATTCGTCTTCATGGTCATTGCACCAACGTTATGCTCCAAATTCTGGACGAGACGAGATCTAGCGCAATAAGGACCCACCGCATTTAATGGCGGATTTTAGCATGTGCTTTTGCTGGATAGCTACCTGCCTAAAGCGAATATTTTTGAAATTAAAACTACTTGATAAGGACACTTAGGCGTAGTAAACCAGTAGAAGGGAGGTGTTGTTTAGTGAATAAAAATCTCACACTACTATGAGCACTGGGCTCATAGTGTCTATGAAGATTTTTCACCTACCCACGAAAAAAAAAAAAAAAACCGTTGAGATCAGACGAAGATTGCTTTGTTCTCGCCAACCGTTGTTTCTTAGAACGACTAAAGGGACCTAGGAGTAAAAAACCCTCATTATCCTGCTATATGGCACAAAATCACGGACGTTATCAAAAGCAGATGAAAATACTCGGTTCTTTCTTCGAGTGATTGGATGATTTAACGACGAACTATGTGAGCTTCACATTAACATCGGCCATGTCGATGGAACAACGTCCACGCCGATGTGACAATGCAGCCATGATGGACTCCACCTTAGGTCGGACACACATTTGGAAAGGAAACTCAGGAGAGGTTTGTTGGCCGAAACCCCCCACCTCAGACTATAGCGTGAGTGTCTGAGACTTAATCCCACCTCCAACAAAATATTCAAAACAAAATTTGTCTTCTCAGATGGCCAAGCACTTGGTCAGCCTGTTATATAATCCAAGACTCTTTTGGAGACAGTTATGATTCTCTCTGTTTGCGGAACTCACAACGGATTTCCTGGATATAAAAAAATGTGACTCACTGGCAAAGGATGGTACATTAAGCCCACTATGGAGAGGGTGTTGACACTGCGAAACACTTCCTATGTGATTGTCCTGCCTTTTCTCGGATCAGGTGGCGGATCTTCGGTGCTGATGTGGTGAGTGCTAATGACCTAAGCTCTTCATCACTGATGCGTCTACTCGTCTTTGTCTAAAAGACGAAAAAAACACATTAAAATGGGGTTCTCTGCCTGGTTGTACAATGGACCTGTTTTTGAGTCTGATGGCTCCAGTAGGGTGTAAAAAAAGCTTAACAAAACACCCCAGCGCAAGAGTGCACTAAACTATTATTCCCTGAATCGTCCAGAAAGAAATTTAACTTCCTAGTGAACTTCGATAAGAACAATCTCTGAACTTGAAAGACACCGTCCAGAGTCACATTTTAACTGAATGCCCACTCCTCTTTCGCCTTAGAAGGTGGAAATTTGTGCCTGTCTTGTTGGAAAACCGTTGTGCCTTGGTGACAGCCTCTAGAGTGAAGAAACTGCTCTATATCTAACAAGGGAACGGCACAGTAGACCTCTTAATGAAACTGCAGTGCCTGAGCTACTGGAAAGTTTTTCCTTATATCAATCATAAGGGCAACTTTAGCGTGTACTTACTTACTTACTTAAATCGCATCTTGTTCGGAGTTCTGCAATGCGTTTGAACAGCTTGCAATTCATTCCCGAAAAGTTTGATTCCTTCTCAGCTGTACCGCCCCATGTTTACCAAGGGCGTCCCGCAATTCTGCCTGCCTGGGTGAGCGGATTCCACTTCCTGGCATATATCGCAATATAATTGTCTTAGCGCCATAGGGTGTGTCCAATCCAATGTCACTTTCTCCTTCGTTTAGTAATGTCTATAGGTTCTTGGCCCGTTCTCTGATAAAGTTGTTCACTGGAGGTATGATTGGGTCAGAAAATCATCAAGATCTGCACCCATACAGGGTGCGCCATTTTTTATGTCGGCATATGAATATTGAATAACTTAAAAAAAAAAAAACGATTTCCATATATTAGCTATTTTTATTTAACTTGATCCTTTACAATTTATTTGGACTAGTTTTTGAATACAATATCAGTCAAGTGGCCGCCTCTATTGACCAAAGCAAATTTTGCCCTTTTTGCTGCGTTTTCCATCACTTTTTCGAGCATCTCGGGCGGTATAGCGATGATTTCGGCACGAATGTATGTCCTGAGCTCGTCAATGGTCTGAAGCTTGCTGGCGTACACTTTGCTTTTAAAATAACCCCACAAAAAGAAGTCCGGAGGGGTCAAATCTGGAGATTTGGGTGGCCAGCCAATGTCTCCATTTTTTGACAGCACACGTCTAGCGAATTTTCGTTCCAGAAACTGCATTGTTTGATTTGCAGTGTGGTATAGCGCACCGTCTTGTTGAAACCAGTAAACGTCCAGACCTTTTCACACATTTGTGGGCAGCCATAATGAGCCAACATCCACCGATATCGATTCCCATTGACTGCTTCGCCTTCTCTGAATAAAAATGGCCCAATGATGGTTTTGGCGCAAACGCCGGCCCAAACAGTCACTTTTTGATCATGCAATGGTGTTTCATGAATCTCGTGTGGATTCTCCGTTCCCCAAATGCGGTAATTTGGCTGTTGACGGTGCCAGAGAGTGCGAAATGGGCCTCGTCGGTAATCAAAATTTGCTTCCAAAAAATCAGGTTCAGTGTCAACCTTCGAGCGACTGTTTGGCAGTATTCCAAGCGACGTGGACGGTCTGTCGGCAATATTCTTTGAGTCAATTACACTTTATACGGAAACAAATGCAAATCATGCTTCGCGGTGAAGATACGACACATGTCGGTTCTCGGGAACACTCTCTCTTACCGACACTCTCTCTTATCGACGATCTCCCACTGTCTCGTGTTCAACAAAATTCGACACCAAACGACGAATAGTGTTGTCAAACGGTGATGGTTGGCCACGATATTTTCGACGATATGCACGTTGAGTTAACACAACTGAACGGTTATTTTCAATATACAGCGTCACTATTTCGGCGTGAAGCGATTCATGGTTAAAATTGTACGGAATTGACGTTTCAAAAACATGTCTACCTTGGTTGATAAATGTCAAAGTTATTTAATATTTTCATACCGACATAAAAGATGGCGCACCCTGTTGGTTGGTTGGTTTAAGAGGGTGAGCTTATGCTCTTCACTTAGGCCTCCATTGGGCCCGTTGTGTTCCCCTCATCTATGTAACTGTAGGGAATGGTGCTGTGCTTTGGGAATTATGTGTTGAGAGGATTTAGGCCTATAGATCATGGGTAGTATCAACGGGAAACTATATCGTATAGTGATCAGGGAATTGCAGTGTTCGTCTGGCGAACTTCAATATATCCCCGATTCCTTTCTTGAGGTGTGTAATATCCGGAATTCTTGGAGATCCCAGAATTTTCAGTTTTAGCCTCGCTGTAGCAGGGCAGTGGCAGAGGACGTGTTCTATATCTTCCTTCTCTTCCTCACAATTGGCACGAGTCTGAACGAATGGCGCACCCTGTATATGTAGCAGTACTAATTCTACGTTGCAACAGAAAAGTTCTAGCTTGGTTCTTGTGCTGAAAACATTGCTTCTCCAGACTTTGGGCAGCACTCCGGACGCAGCTTCTACCTTCCCGATTCTGCTGCACACATCCAGTTCGTTGTCACCGCGGTTAGCCGAGACACACTTCCTAGATACAGAGGGTTTCTCGACTTCCTGTCCGGCAATGTTGAGTTGAGCGCGGGTGTTAGAAGTGCTCAGAGCATTTGTTTTATTTTAAGCCGCGCTTTGTTTGCCTCTGTATATCTAGCTTCTAGATTAAGGGCCATCAGATGAGGGTCCATCATCCGATGTGAAAGTTGACATGTACAGTGACTCAAACATTATTGAAAGTAGAAAAAGTTTTGAAACTTCATACCTTGAGGTAGAAAAGTACCTGCTCATTATTTCTGAAAAGTGGCAAATGTGACCTTCAGAGACCAAACACTGCAATTTTAAATAAATCGACCCACTACACTGTCACGATTGGATTTCCCTTAGAGAAGCCAAATTCCCTCCTAAACGCCATACCACCATCTTACGATGGCACTTCAATTTCACGTTTTTAACATTATTGCATTCTAAACCGCATTCCAAGTCGCTGTGAGCCTTTTGTTGTTGGACTGAAAATTGCATTGATCCGAGTGACGTTCACTGTTCGTTGACAAATTTGAAATTTCCACCTTCTCCTGAGGTATACGATGTGCGCTCATTCACTACTCCAAATGCAATGAACCATAACTTCGTACCGTAGTCCTTCGTAAATTTTTCAATACTACGCCGAAGCATTTTTACCAAGAAACCCACACACCATCAGTACATCATATAGTATAGCTCCACAGTCTGCTGGCTCGCTGGTGCACGAACCAAATACATTTTGGGAAAATGTTTGCTATTTTTTGGTTAAGTGAATTGTGCTGGTTGTGATATCGCTTCGAATCACTGAAAGGACATGTTCTTAAGGTATACTCTTCACCTACTCTCAGTCTGATATGCCTAACGGCGAAATGGAAAGAATGAGGTAGGAATTTTCTTCGCTTTTCTTCATCTTCTCTGCTTTGAAATTGGCAGAGGAGAATTTTCTGATGGAGTTCTCTTCCTCTGAAAATTCAGTTCGTTCCATCTGTGGGGTTAAAAATGATGAAAAATGTTAAAGCAAAGGAGTATGGTTCGACGGCTATGGAGCTAGAGAAGAAGAACAAGAACAAGATGAAGGACTAACAGACCTGAGGTTATATCCTGGTAGTCGACTGTAACTTTGAAAGTAGAATCCTGGGAGTAGGCACATTGTACTGCGTATAATAAAATTTTTCGATTTTCAAGAAAAGATTTAATTTTCTTGCATTATACGCGCTCGTCTGGAATGCCAAACCATGGTGGGGGGGGGAAAGATACTGAGAGATATTGATGATAAGCAGTGGAGTCTTTCAGGGGCAAGATAAGTGAAAGTGGAAACTGTTACAGTAATTTACGTTTCGAAATCGCCTGACGCAAATAACGCTTATAATGATTCATAGCTTAAGAACCAGTGCCATGAATTTCTAAAATATTATAGACAAGTGGCAACTTAATTTTTTTCTTGAAAATGTTGCAGTAAATTGGGATAGGGGAGCAACCTGGTAGTGACATCTCACGATATATGGATTGTAAACGATTAATTTCTCTACAGCGATCTCTGTATTGAATTTTTCGTAGTCCAGACTTCTGGTTTTATTCAAGCTTTGTACTTAGCTTTTTGTACAGATTGATTATCAGTCTTTGCGCTATTCGTATTATATTAGTGCTATATGCAAATTGTCCTTATCTGTGTTTACAAAAAAGTGAGTCTTGAGACAACGTAAAAGGCTGCCTACGCCCTGAACACAGATACAAATAAACCAGTGTAGTTGAACTCGGAGGATCTTCAAGAAATTCCCCAGTTCTATTTTAGAACCAATTCTACTAAAGAGCTGACGCTTCCTGGCAGCAGTTTTCGAAAGCTCACAGAAGTTGACAAAAAAAAATTACCAAATGAAGCTTGCTTCCGATAGATAGAGCCGGACAAGTACAGAGGTTATGAAGAGTTATTCGTACTAAGATATAAGACATTCGACGATGTATACACGATCACATGATAAGCGCTGTAATAGCCCATAATACAATGCTGTTGCTTGCAAAAATATTCAAACTTTTCCATTTCAGTTTTGCCGTGACAAAAAGAAATGCAAACAGAAAGCAAGGGTATGAGTGACTGAGGGTCAGCTCCCCCTGCTACTCCTTAATCTAAATATGCACGTCCACTTGTCCACTAGCATAGGTACAAACGTGATTGGGGATATCTTCACTATCCATCGCTAGCGAATTCGAGTTCTCATTAGGAGCCACAGCATTGTCCATCAGCAGTGTCATACTATTTTACCAGTCGTCGAAATACAACCTCTGCCGTCGGTGTCCATCCTTATATAAGAGCCTACTCCATTGGTATTCTGAAAGAATTGTGCGTCCTCACCGCCCATATTGTTTGTGCCGCCATTATGTGTCGTGTCGTCCTAATTGATTTTAAAATGCGTCACCCTTGGCTTCGATGCAAGGATATTCTCCGTCAGCTTGTCGAACAGTGTAGGGTAGAGAGAGACATGGTAGATATTCTTTCATCTTTAGAATTCTTGACCGCAGGAAGAGCATGTGAGCAAGACGATTGGTGTCACTATCTTGTTTGGGAATATTTGTCACATCTGATGGATCGGCTTGAAAGACGAAAATATGACGACTTTCGGACACGGGTTAAACGTATATTGTGTCCAACACTTGACCGTACTCCTCTGATTTGGCTGAGCCGACATAAATCATATTCCACTCGAGGTCCTCCTTCAGTTCTTCTATGCACTCAAATGCTTCAACTGGGATTATCGAGGACCACGACGTTGGTGATTTGCACCTTCGCCTTTGTGTGATGTGGAGGTAATTTCAATAATTTGAAGGAAGGTTACTCGTATCTTGGTTATCAAAATATTTTGTTTTTGCAGCTATTTACCGTAAAGTTGTAGAATATTTTTTTTATATATAAAACTTCTACCCGCGAGCCTTGTGCCTCTTTTTTTTCTCCTTGTTCCTGCAGCTTCTACAGAGACTTTTTTCTGAGACTTTTTTGTATTTTTCCAATCAGGCCGTGTCCTGTAGTGAATTCTTAGTTAGACCAAACTGCCAGAGTGTTTCTGATCCAGCTAAGTCTAGATTTGTCTATTAATGCCATTTCCTTGTCTATATTTGGTCTCTTTAATTGTAATCAGTTTGAGTAATTGCTTACGAGATTCATGTAGAGATTCTACTTTTCGGTGACATGCTGCTGTTTGCAAACTCTACTGTGACAGCACCCAGAGATACATGTAATGCCGGTCCATCACGGAGCCTACAATAAGAAGTGGTGGTATTTCACCGGGCGATAAGAGTGTTGGTGTAGCAGTTGCCGTTCTGGGGTTATACGCTGAGCAGTGTCCGCACATTGTGTATCAGACGCACTTTGAATTTACGTACGCATGTCGCATATACATATAACCTTACCCTGACATTGACCGGGGTCCCGAATAGCATTGTTCACAACACCTGAATGCACTTTAGTCTCCTCGTAAGAAAGTCATACCTACACCCTGACCCTGGGGGGTTTCAGGTCTCCACCTGGAAAGAGCTAAAGTCATCCTGGAAGCCGGTAAGAGATGATAACGTTCACCTTATCGGAGAAAACCTCATCACCCATTCCAACGACGGTCTACAGGGCCACGTCTCTCTCCCAGTCTTGCCTGCATGAAAATACTCTGACTGCCGCGGCTGGCTATGTGGTAGCTCATTCTGTCAACCCAATTTTGCAGTATATTTTCGATGGTTCAGGACTCTACGACTACTTGTGGATTTTCGAACCCCAAATACAGCAGTTTTCATTCTTTGCACAACCGCCGAGATGAAAATGCGCCTCATATTTCGAGGTGCTCTAAAGTCCGAACACAGAATCGATAACGATGCGGATGATCATTTATCTTCAATTCCTGGGTCATTTCTAAGTGAATAGGTCCGTCTTTATGCATAATTCTCCTCAGGCTAGTGAGGCTAATGTTCAGTTGCTGAGATCTGTGACAAGTTTATGTTCTCGGATTTAGGCGCACACTTCGGCAACAGCTGCAATATTCTCAGCTGAGCGCATAGGTCCATTGTATTACCACATGGGTTTGGGAAACGGTCTCTAGTCTTCTCATTGAACTATTTGGAGCTTCTGGTGAAGCGTAGGAGGTCCCCAATGTCTATTTTTTTCCGATCATTTAGGTCGTTGAAACAGAAGGCACTTAAGTGGAGTTTCTTTCTTTGGGAGAGAGCTGAGCAGGTGCAAAAAAGGTGAAGAATAGTCTCCTCCTCCTCCTCGTCCATGCAGCTTCTGCAGAAATCATTTGAGAAAACGCCAAGCCTTGTTGCATACTTGCCTATTAGACAGTGTCGAGTGATGACACCTATAACAGCGCTGATATGCAGTCTATCGAGAGAAATCAGATTCTTAGAGCGCTTCAGATCCAGCTTAGGCCAAATCTGTTTTGTCGCTGGACAACTTGCATCACTAGTTCACCTAGAATTTGTCCTTTCAATAGCATCCAGCTTTAATTTAAATTTGCATGTAGCGATCGGCATACTCAGTGAACTTTCGTTTGGCAAGTTCGTCTGCCTTACAATTTCATGGAATATCCCTATGCCTCGGCACCCAAGTTAGGTGAATATTAAACTCCGCCATCTCTATAAGAGACGATCGGCTAGAGCTGTTAAAGAATTTATTGAGGATGATTCCAAGGATTAGATTGCTGCTTGGCTGTCTGAAAAGATGCGGATATCAACGGTTCCGCTCTGGAAAGGATGGTAACTTGTAAGTTTTTGTCAAAATTTAAGGCGTGGCCATACATTTTATTAGACCACTGTAAAGTAGCTTTAAGGCGAATAGGTGAGTTAGCTGCCATATGCCTTCCAAGAATGTCGAGGGGTGTTAGATAAAAGAGTGTGTCCATAACTGCGCAAGGTGTCGTTCGCAGTGCTCCGCTAATGCACAGACAAACTGAACGTTGGACTTTGCTTAATAACTTCTGGTTTATCGCCTTATCCAAGGCAATCCACCAGACAACTACCCCGTACAAAAGGATTGGTCTGATAACCGAGTTATAGAGCCAGTGGGTTAGTCTGGGTTGTAAGCCCCATTTGTTCTCAATGGATTTTTTGCAAAAGAAAATACGATAGTGGCTTTCTTTACTCTTTCTTGTATGTTGGGCTTACAGCTTAGTTTTCTATCCAAAATAAGACACAAGATATTTTGCTTCGCTGGAGAAGGTTAAGCTTCTTCAATTAAGGGGTGGAGGGTCAATACGTGGGATTTTATATTTCTTTGAGAAGAGGTCTAGTTCGGTTTTGTGGGGATATACTCCTAGACCACACCGAGCTGTCCACCTAGATAGCTTATTCAAAGCTATTTCTAGGAGCTCTATTAAATCAATGAGGTGTTTACCGGACATATAGTAACGTCGTCCGGATTGTCAATAGTTCATTAACCACCAAATTTCAAAGAAGTGGTGATAGGACGCCCCCTTGAGGGGTACCAATGCTGACATATCTTCCCACAGATGACCCACCTTTGAGTTCATAATCCGACTATTAAGCAGTAAATTAATTAACTCGCCAAGTGAGCTATTCACCTTGAGATTTGACAGTGTTCTCGTTATTGTAGGTGAGTAGACGTAGACTTCTATATCTAGGAAAGCTACCATAGTGTACTCCTTATTATACAGGGAGTACTCGATCTTTTTTTTTTTTTTGGATTTCGCCAGGGATGTATAATCTTCATAGATATTAATAGGCCGAGTGCTACTAGCATGCACGATTCGCAAACCTGAGTAATCAATGACAGGAATACGACTACGTACTTCAACCACTCTCCCCGCGGGGCTGGTTAGCAGTTTATGCTATGCTTCTTGTGTCAGCTTCTCCGCTGCCTCAGTTGCTCTTCTTAGCTTTTCTATTCTCCGCAGCTCTTTTTATAGAGTTGTTATGAAGGAACATATTGCCACCCAATTCTCTTCCGACCGTTATCTCCGTTATATCTGACATAGTTGTCATCTGGATTCGTGTTACTTTGACACTTTTCTGTCACGTTCCAGCATTCTAATTGGCTCAAAATGATGATTACGCGTTCGCTTGTGTATGCGCGTATGTCCGCCTGTCTTTGCGTCTGCGTAAGAAGCCCTCTGGCATAAGAGCTCACTGGGTTCCACTTGTTTTCAGATTCTAGCATGTGATTAACTAAATTCTCCGGAGTTGGTGTTTCTCCCAATGCTGTTTGTAGTGCTTCTCTTTGTAGAAGGAAACGTGGGCAGTGAAAGAATACATGCTCCACGTTTTCGGAAGTATCACTGCACGATGGAGAAGCGGGGGAATCATCGTTCCTATACTGATATAGATATGAGCGGAAACAACCATGTCCCGTAAGCAGTTGTGTTAAATAGAAGTTAACTTCACCATGTCTGCGGTTTATCCAAGTCTCTAAGGTCGGGATAAGGCGGTAAGTCCATCGGCCCTTGGAAGGAAGGCTCCAGCGTTGCTGCCACTCTTTCAAACTTGTGCTTCTTCCTATAGTGTCCGGTTCCCCGTGAGTTAGTCGCCCCTCAAGTCTGCACTCTAGAAACTTTTTCTGCAGTTCTTCCACCAATATATCAATTGGGAACATTCCTGCGATAACGCAGGCTGCGTGGTCCGAGGTTGTGCGAAAAGCGCTACTCACTCTTAGTGCACATAGTCGGTTTACTGCTATAATTCTTCTTTTGTATGAAGTCACTTTCATAGCTCCGGCCCAAACCGGTGATCCGTATAGGACTACGGATGTAACTATTTTAGCTAAGAGTAGCCTTCGGCTGTATCTTGGCCCTCCTATATTCGGCATAATCCGCGCAATGGCGGCACCCACACGCGAGGATTTGTTGGTTACGTACTCCAGATGGTTTTTAAAAGTAAGACTTAAGTCAATCATAACGCCAAGATACTTGATAGTTGGTTTCGAAACTATCTCATACCCACCTACTGTGAGCGTGATAGTTTCCATTTGCTTTCTACTGGTAATAAGTACCGCCTCTGTTTTGTATTCTGCTAGCATTAGGCCGCCTGTTGTTAACCACCGTCGGACAATTGATATGGTTTCGTTGCTAATTTGAACAACTTCTTCCAGTTGCTTTGCAGTTACTACTATAGCGACGTTGTCCGAAAATCCCACGATTTTTGCTTCGGCTGGTATTTCAAGACGAAGGACTCCATCGTACATGAGGTTCCATAATATTGGTCCCAGAACTGAGCCCTGAGGGACTCCTCCAGTGACTGCGTATTCTTTCACACCATCCTCTGTTTCATAGAGCAGCACTCTTTGCTGGAAATAGTTTTTTTAAAATATCCCTGATGCTAGTTGGTATGCGCATACTTCGAAGTGCTTGAAAGATTTGTTTCCAGCTCTCTGTGTTGAACGCGTTCTTAACGTCCAGTGATATGACGCAACAGTACTGTTTTGCGCCTCTTCTCCACCGTCCTCCTTCTATGGCCCTTTTTCGCTGTGTCAACCACTACCTTAATAGCATCAACAGTTGAGCGTGCCTTTCGAAATCCGTACTGATGTGCTGATAGTCCACCTCCTTCTTTAATCGCAGCTTCCAACCTGTTACCGATGATTCGCTCCAACACTTTCACTGCCATGTCCAACATACAGAGCGGGCGGTAGGCTGATGGATCTCCTGCGGGTTTACCTCCCTTGGACAGTAGCACGAGCCTCTGCTTCTTCCATTGATCAGGAAAGACTCCCTCACTCAGACAGGCGTTGTAAACGTCCACAAACAAGTCCATTCTTGTTTTAATCGCCGCTTTCAACGCTACATTTGGGATCCCATCCGGTCCTGGTGATTTTTTATTCCCAAACCTGTTGCACGCCTCTAGAATTTTTTCTGTAGTTATCCTAGGAATTTGTCGAACTGGTATAGGCGACTCGTCCTCCAGTGGAATCTCCGGTTGTCTTGGAAACAGACCTTCGACTATATGCTCCAATACATCTGGGCATGTAGGAGCACTCGATCTTATTGACTAACGTATGCAATGCTGTATCTACTGACTTGCCCTTAGAGTATACATGTTGAGCCGCGGACAACACCTCTGTGTCAATACTGTCTCGTAAATGGATATCAATCAGTCATTCTAGTGTTTTTAGAAGGAATGATGACAGACTTATAGGTCTGAGATCTTTTGGACTAACGTGTGAATATTTACCAGCTTTGGGTATGAAAACCACATTGACTTCTCTCCATATTTGCGGAATATGGACCAGATCAAGACAGCTCTGAAATATAAGAGTCAAAACTGGCAGGCTAATGTCTCCAGCGGATTTGTATGGTTTGAAGCTATGTAGCGCCCAAAGGAGTTTGTCCTGCGCAATCAGACTTGAGTGGCCGGTTTTTGAGCAATTGACTTGTTGGGGTCAATATTGTAGGCAGTAAGGGAATTACTTGGGAAGTGTGTATCAATTAGTAAATTTAACGTATCTACTCTAGAAGTTGTCCAAGACCCATCTATTTTAATTAAACAGCTGGGCATTGAAGGATTTGTAGAGAGGATTTTTTCAGCCGAGATGCCTCAGAAGGTTCTTCTATTTTGCCATAAAAGAGTCTCCAAGAATTACGTTTGGTTTTCCTCAAATCTTTGTAAGTTTTTATGGATTCATTGTACGAGTCCCAGTCAGGCATTTCGGAATAACTTAACTAAAAGTCCGTAAATTTTGTTTTCACTAATTTTGAGCTTGTTTTCCTTTTTTTTTTGAGTAAAATTTTGATTGTAACTCTCTTCTTTTCTGGCTGGCTATGCTAAGATATTTCTGAATTTGTACTTTTACTGCAGTAAAATTGTTTAAAAAAAAATAATTACTTTTCCTTCACTGATCGGCGCCCTTGTGTAGAAAATTTGAAAATTAAAAAAAAAAAAAAATGCAACAACCATTAGAAGGCTGCATTCACCAGCGTCCTCCACGTAGGGCCTTAGTGTAAGTAAAAAAGAAAACAGAAAAAACAGTATTATATCTCCACTATAGGCCTAAGGCTCAATGTCTGCCTTGCCTGTTTGCTAAACTCGTTGTTCACATTACTAACGGCTGTGGTAGTTAGTGGTGGAGATGGAAGCGTGTTCAGGTTCTCTATCCCTATCGTTCGATGCTCCTTCCTTAGTTCAGATTTGGAATCACAAACTTGTCGTCGAAAGATCTTTTGTTTGATTCCCAATGTCTTTTTCCCATTTCTACCTCATGACGGAGCCTACCATTATTCCATTCAACAATCTATAGGAATTTTTCGTCACAGGAGTATGAGAGGACCTGCAAAAAAATCAAAATATTACTCAGGAATATGAAATACTTCCAACATTGCCCACAGAATTTTGTTTCATATTAAGTATGAGAGGAAATCCTTTGCGCGATGTTCTTTCCATTTGTATCGCATGATATCCACCGTCATTCCTCTCAACCTATCCGGTTTCATATTCTAAAGTGAAATCTCCCCAATTTAATAAGTTTTTCTTTTGCGGGACTCACGGTTCATGGATACGAATGAAAAAAAAAAAAAAAAAAAACCCAAGAGTATCTCACAAGTCCTGGCTCATTCGTCATGTTACGACTTCAAGCAGAAAGAACGGTAAGAGAAAACATTTTTTTCTTCGACTTCCTTTTCTTATTCCTTTACCGTGGGATGAAAGTCGGATTTTAATTCTGTCCAATTTGTCGGAATAAGGAACATGCAATGATTAAATATAAGCGAAGTAGGCAGTGTTCAAGTCAGGACACAACGCTTTCCTTTTTTTTTTTGTGGTTTCTCCCCTCTCAGATGTCTTGTGTCCTTAGGCTTGAAAGAGAGAGAGAGAGTAACATCACTAAGGACGCGACACAGGTATGCGGTGAGAGTTTAGCATCTAATAAATCCCGATTTGTGTTGATTCCATTAGGGTAATTTGTATGATGGCGAAGAGATTTCTACATTCAGGATTTCCTTATTATTATTATTTTTTTTTTTTACTTGATGTTGCCGCTGTAATAAATGGTGTGTAGTCCTCGGGGAAAAAGTCTGTGGATACGGATAATTTTAAGCTTATGTTGTTATAGTGTTTTTTTTTTTTATCTGCTACTGAGGTACATGTCAAACAAAAAAAAAAAAGTTAGGGGAGCAAGATAATTCTGTATTTATGAATGAAATTACGGCCAAGAAACATGGGGTATTTTTTTTTTTTTATAAGTTCCACAAATATGCTCCCACGTATTAGGCACGCATTTCTTGTTCGAAGTGTTCGAGGTGTTCAAGTGGCATTAATATTCAATGGAAATAATTGCTGTGCTTCAGATAAGAAAATTGCCCGTCTACTTAAGGGAGGAAGTCTATCGCCCCTGCTGCATCCTACATTCCCATATTTCCTAATTAAACGGCAGATTAAAATGGTAGTAGTAAGCCCTTTAGCGTTGTGTCAGCCAAGATTATGTTCACGTCAAGGACAAAGGACATGCACACGAAGCAATCTGAATGCGGATATCTCAAGCGTCAAAAATTACTGTGAGAAGATACTGTCGAAAGACTGCAATCGCAAGAGAACGCCAGAGTTTTTGGCCGAAAGTATATCCCGAAATCTCTCTACGACTCATCAAGTACAGAAGACCAGTGACAATATTGCCAACATGCCATCAGAAACGCGCCAGCTGAAGTCCTGGGTTTCACCCGACACGGGGGTGGCCGTGGTGTAGTGGTAACATCATCGCTTGTCACGCTACAGGTTCACGGTTCGAATCCTGATGCCATCTATTTATTTCGCATGAAATAAATAAAAAGTCGATCAATTGCGAAAGCTTGTGTCAACTCTACTGCGAAGGCATAACACTGGCAGTAGTGCGGTCACATGTCTAAAATGCAACTCGATCGTGATGATATCAGGAGGACGGAAAAAAATACTGTGAATCATGAGCAACGACAAAAGTAAAAATAAACAAGCTCCCCAGTTATCTGGACAGCCACCCTTGGAGTTCACTGAAACTTAATACCAGCTGAGTTTCAAACCAACTACACCAATCTGTCTTTCTCTCTGTCTCTTCCTCTCAAAAACGCCCGTGTCCTAAAATTAGTATAAGGGTATTCATAAACCCTTTCACACGTGCAAATTATAAAAAAAAAAAACCTCCATCCCTTGTTTGACGAAGCATGAAAGATTCTACTCCAAGAACAATGTACGGAAGTTTCACCAAAAAGTAAAAAAAGAACGTGTCAAGGGAGCAGAGCCCGTACAGATGCCTGTAGATGTGGAGAAGAAAACCTTGCACTGCGACCTAATGGTCTATTGAGCCCCCTGCTAATACCTAGAAGAGGTTTGTTCCCTCATTAGAGCTCCGCTCGCAATATAATTTCAATAGAATTGTGTTCGAGGGTAAAACACTCTTTCTTTGCCTTGGCAATGATAGTTTGCACTAGAGCAACCTCTCTAATCCGGCCAAGTTGGTCCATAGTTGGCATATCCTCATCTGATAGTTGGTAGTTGGCCAAGTTTTTCAATCTTTTGTGGGTAGGTGCCCCAAAAGACTCCAGAAGATGATCTGGAGTCTCGCTGGATTCATTGCAAAATCTACAAAGGTCTTCGTTTGTTATACCTATTTTCCTAAGATGCTCCTCGAGTTTACAGGGCCCCATTAGAAAGGCTGTTAGGATATGTAGGTTATTCTTGTTAAGGCAGACGCACGCTTCGAATCTCTTCCCGTTGTAGTGTCCTAGAAGTTTTTTTATCTTGCCTCAGATTTGGAGTATTAATTCAGGTTATCGCCCTGATAGTCCAATGAAGGTTTCTGCTGCCCCTTGTCTTGCCAAAGAGTCTGCTTCTTCGTTGCCCTTTATTCCAGCATGGCCAGGGATCCTATAGAGGGTTACCCTGTTACAGCTACCCAATTCATTAAGTTTGTGTAGGCATTCCCGTACAAGTTTTGATTTAATGACATGGGAGTCGTTAAGTGCTTTGATTCTGACTATCTAACAACATTGCTATGTCACAGTTGTTGTATCTTCTTTCAAGATTGAATTGGAAACATATATCTACAGCGTATATTTCGGCTTGAAAGATGCTGATACTTTCGCCGATAGGTTCTGAGTATCCAAATATACCTGCCCCTATTCCTTCTTCAGTTGTCGAGCCGTCTGTATACCACTTTATTGTGTGGTTACTCTGTCCGTATATTATAGATTCATTGCTTCAGTCCTTCTTATTACTTTATTACTTAGCTTCGTATGAATTTTTGTTATCAAAGTTAAATCTTCTGATGCTATTGTCCCTTGGGATTACCAGAAGGGGAAGTTTCTTGAGAAGTACATCATATTCTTTCGAACTGATGCATTTCTCCCTCTCGATACCCTATTTTGCCATCCTTAGGATCGTCCGCTTTGTGTTTTGCTCAACTGTGATGTGTCTAGATGTAATTCTAGATACTTCACTCCTTTTACTGGTGTCAGTTCCATGCCAAACAGCCGGATTGACTTCAGTTCAGGCTTCCATTTTCTCGAAAATGGAACTATTGTAGTTTTTGTCTGGTTCATGTAGAGTCTAGCCGTGCTGCTATTAGACCCCTTTGTATGATGTCACAAAGGGTTCCTTCAAACTTTCCTCTGGCAATCAGTACCATGTTATTTATTTGGTTAACTTTTCAAGTAGTTCATCCACAACTAGACTCCACATTAGAGGAGATAGTAGGCATCTTCTTGTTGAGTTGACCTTAATAATTTCATGCGACGTCTAAGTTCCTGCTGATCTTGTTCTCAGCAACTTGTACATCCACTTAGATACTGTTCTGCTGACTCCTTTTCTGTCCAGGTCTCGTTTAATAGCTACGTGCGAAGTGTTATCGAGAGCAATCTCGAGATCTAGGAAGCACAGAGAACTATCTCTTTCATTTCGAGAGCTTTCTGCCTATATATGGTTTCCGCCAACTGGAATAGAGCCGTCTCAGTGGATCTACCCGCTTTGTATGCATGTTGACCGTAATGAAGTGGGGACCTGTTTAGTACGTTGTGGAGTCATAGTCGGTGCTGAAAATATGGAAGAACTACTTCTGCAGACTGTATAATGGCGACGAAGACCAACATTCCGGTGTCAGGCAGAATGTTGATAGCCAAAACTTCCATCCACCTGATCAAACCGAAGTAAGGAGAACAATATCCAAGCTAAGATCCAACAAGGCTGCTAAACTTGACGCTTACGGGCGGATTTATATAAAGCAGCTGGAGATAAGTTGGTAGAGGACATACACGAACTCGTTTCTACTATTTGGTCAGACCTTTGGTATGCCTGATGAATGGAATATCAGCATCGTTTACCCGATCCCCTACCAACTGCGCCAACTACAGATTCATCAGTCTTCAGCATCGTGTACAAGATCTTATCTGCCATATTGTCTGAACGAATGAATCCTTTCGTCAACAACCTGATTCACCCTTATCAGTGCAGTTTTAAGCCACGAAAGTTCACAATCAATACAATTTTCACATTTCGACAGATCCTGGAGAAAACACAATAAGTCCAAATTGATACTCACCATCCCTTTATCGATTTTAAGGCTGCCTACGACAGCATTTATAGGGAAGAGCTATACAGAGCCATGTCTAGTTCTGGCACCCCTGCCAAAGTCGTCCATCTGCGCAAGATGATGATGGATAGTGCTCGCTGCTCTATCAAGACCTTTGATGCCAAAAAAGGATTCACGCTAGGTGACGCGCTTATGACTTCTTTAACAACTTCTTGAAAGGATTGAAAGCCAACACCAGAGGCATAAAGTCTGTGCAACTATGCCAACGATGTAGACGTAATTGGTATGAATCAACATTCTGTCACCGGTGCCTTCGCGAGTACTAAGAAGACAGAAGCAGCCAAAATGGGTTTAGCGGTGAAAGAGAGCAAAACAAAGGACACCCAACATCAACGAATCGAACAGGATATCACAGTGGACAGCTATAACTTCGAGGTTGTTAGGGACTTTGTATACTTTGGCTCTGCTATTACATTAAACAATAATATCAGCGCAGAAATCAGACGATGAACAACTCTTGCCAATTGCTGTTTCTTTGGGCTAAAAGCAGAAAAGGCTTGATAATCCCCGTTCTGCTCTGTGGCGCGAAGCATGGACCATACCGAAAGCGGATGAAGATACCCTTGGTCGTTTCGAGAGAAAAATCCTTCTTAATATTTTCGGTTCCGTTTGCGTTGACGGGCTTAGGAGGAGGAGATTCAACGACGAGCTGTACAAGCTGTACAGCGACATCGACCTAGTCAAAAAAAAACCTACGCACTGGTCGTTTGAGTTTGGTATTTAACCCTGAATCACGACGCAGTAGAGAAAAACCTCGTCTTAAGTGGTGCGCACAAGTAGAAGAGTACCTCAACCAACACGGAGTGCGCAACTGCAGGCAGTTGGCTACGGACCGGGATAACTGGAGAGGTTTGTTGGTTGAGGCCCAAGTTCACCCCGAACTGTAGGGCCACCTAAGTAAGGGTGTAAGTATCCCCAGTGTTAAAAATTGGATAGCCAGTTAGAAGGTTACTAATGGTCACTGAATGTCAGACTATTGGGTCACACAAGGAAAAATAAACTTTCCTACAGTCTTCGAAAATTTAAAAAAATTCGGCGTCCATCTTGTAAATGATTTCAAAACTTATAGTTCCAGACCCAAGAATACTTTTCATACGGTATACGGTTTTGGAGGTATTCGCATTCTAAAACGAATCCTGGTCAGGGTAAAGTCAAGCATTTTTGGAGATTGCGTTTCTAACTTTTCGAAAACTTAAACGAATACGGCATTTATCTTTGGGGTAAAGTCGGATATTTTGAAAGATTTTTTTGAAAATTAGGCACCCAACCTGCAGAGAAGTTCAAACCTTAAAATTTCGCCCAAAATATTCTTTTATCGCAGAATGCATCTGGTTAAAGTTAGATATTTGAGGATTACCAACATTTTTTTTAAAAAATTTTGGAAAATTCGCCATTTATTTTGCAGAGAATTTGAATGCCTAAAATTGTTCCTGCAATTTTTTTTCGTGGACGTCTGCTTCCGAGTAAGGTCTGATATTTTGGAGAACTTCGTACCCTTCTTCTTGTAGCGTTACAGCCCGGGATGAGTTTTAGCTACCTGAATTTGTCTCTTCCAAACTTCTCAATTAGTGATCACGGCTATCCAGCTCCTTATTCCAATCGTGATGCCATCTTTATTTATGCAGTCAATCCGTCGGGTTCTTAGTCATCCATGGTGCCTGATGTGATGTTGAGTGTATGAGTACTCCATTAAAGTTTTTTGCAGACGGATTGCATCCATTCTGGCAACATGGTCAGTCCATCGGAGATGTTGCACTTTGACGAATTTTCAACGTCTTCTCCTCCGTTATTATCCAGTTTGGGACCAAGTTTTTTCGTAGAATATTTCTTTCGGAGATCCGGATGTTCTGTTCACCCACGGTTGTCATGGACCACAACTGAAAACCGTTATTGAGTACAAGTTGCACGATCGTCCCATAGATGCAAAGCTCGCATTTCCCCGAGATCATCTTCGACTTAAAGAGTTTAAGGTGAGCTTAGTGTGCCCTGTTTGCTGCCAGGATTCGCACTTTTATGCAGAATTCCATGCTGTTATCATTTGTAAGGAGAATGCCAAGATAGTTGAAGCTAGATACACGCTTAAATGTATACGTTCTGGGGGTTCCGCCTACATTCTGCTCTCTATAGTCTCATGTACGTATTTTGTTCAGTTTTCATTAATGAAATCAGTTTTTCGTCAAAATCTCCTAAGAGTCGCGGAAGATTACTCTGAATAGAAAGATACGTACCTATATCATTGCGTTTGAAGGATTTAGTAGAAGATGAGGGGTAGGGTCTGGAACGGATAGTATTCCGTTCCAGACAGGCTTTAGCTTTCCTGTAAGTCTTCCTTTTTTGAGGAATGTGAACTCCCAATACCGCAGCTGATTTACTAGATCCTCAATCCATCCAAACGTTGTTATTTCTTTTTGCTAAAATGTATCACTTAATAGCTTGCGCTTCATTTCAAGGCTAAGCTACAACCGAAAACTCACCTTAACTTTATGTTGTGCTTTAACACTCAACTATGTACTATACATCCGTATTACGCTAAGATAATACCACTTCAGTGGTGCCTCTGTTCCTCCTCTGACATGTCTTCTACAACGACCACAAGACTACCCTTAACCATCTCGAACTACGAGGAATCTGCGTCTCTTGAACTCCGATATGACCGCTATAGTGGACGTGCCCCTTCTTGGTCCGATGAACCAGTGGGAAAGGGACGTATCTTTCTTAGTGAATTCACATTGGGTGCTTTGGAGCATAGTTGGTTCGTGGGATTATTGGTGCAGGCAAGCCCAGTAACTCCCTTTTAATATCGTTCTACTATTGTAGCCCATTCTAAAGACTCACTCTCCGTCTGGCTCAAAACCTCTTCAGCCTTCTTTTCCAGACGTCCAAGGATACGGAAGGTAGAACGCAAAATATGTACGTGAAAGCTTCCTGTCATTGTAGCTAATCGGTCGGGGAAAGAATATGACTATTTTTCGGGCTCGAATTGTACAAAAGTGTGGCCATCTCACAGGGTCGAGCACACGCTGATGGCATCATCCAAATAAAAGTTCTGCAAATGCTCCTCCACACATAAACTGTGTATCTCCTTGTCGTCGATGACAGCAGTTACGTCTGGTGTTTAGTGTTGAATTCTGGCCTCAAGTACTGGTTTGTTTTCTTTTTGCAATCAATTTTGGTACCGCAGTCGAAAGGAGCAGTCGACCTACACAGAGTCCGCGCTATTTTTACTTAGAGTGGATCTGCCAATTCTGTTTGTCATTCTGATCCTCAGCACAGTTCAATTAACACCATTAAAACACCGTAGAGGAAGAAAGGAGGTCAGATTAAGGTTCTTAAAAATCACATTCGCTGCCGAACATACACTAATTGGTCGCCATTTCTAATTAACAACACTAGCATGTCCTGTTTACTACTAATTTTGACTAACAATTCAAAACCATAAGGAAAACTTTTGCATGTTCTTAGCAACAGCATTCATTCTTGTTTACGTTTATGGAATGAATTGCCAACACTCAGTCATCATTATAAAGCAGTTAAAACTTTCCACCGAAGGAGTTCTTCCGCATTTCTAATGCCATGCCATGTCATGCCAACGCACATGTACGCTCCTTTTACCTGACCATCACGACTCTAATGAAAACATCTCTGCTAAATTAATCCCAAACGAACTTAAATTACTTGGCATTATACACGCCGCCCTCGTTGTGCAGTGTACACCATCACTACCATCAGCACCATCAGCACCACCATCAAGTCCTGCATGGGATCCTTTCTATATAAACCTGGTTACGAGTTAAATATCACACTACAACCACAACACTTCCGCAAATGTAATTAAACTTTTCACAAGTCCTCTTGTGTCATTGACATGCGAGCTGTTTTGCACAGAATGGTTTCAGGAAAAAAAAAAATGACTGCCCTCTTCCTGGCCCTGCGGTATCCCTGGGGATGAGGGTGGATAGTAAAAAGTTCCCTCTCATGACTTAATTTGGCACGCCTCGGTATTGCTCACCTCTGCTTCGGGAGTACTAAATGCGTCATCTACACACTCTCAACCGACACGATGTCGTCCGATACCGCAGCATGTCGTGACTATATGTGGTCATCGTTTGACAATGAGTAACTTTGTGGAACATTCAAGTAACAAATACCAAAAACTAAGCACATACATATGTGTGTATCCAACTCGTCAAATGAATTAATCACCAATTTCTCCTGTTGCGAATGCAAGGGAAAATGAATTCACCAATCAAGGCTGCGTATGAATAAATCATTTCAATATCTTTTAACAGAAACATAATGTATCTCTAACTGCGTGCGGCATTAGTTCGTAGTAGGAGGGGTGATGTAGGCCGATGTCGGCAGGACAATATATGCCATTAAGCGGGGTTAGTGTCTGTGTGGCTTTGTACGGTAACTCCATTAGCCTACCCCCTCCGGTTAGAGTTGAATGGCACTAATTCGCGTGATTCGTATGCGATCCACAGCCCGTATGTCCAAGTGTTAATAAATCTATTAATCGAATTATAATCACGCGATGTTCGCAATAATAATAGTATGGCTTGCAATAATAGAGATCATGGATTGTTGATATTTCCGAAAAGAAATATGGATGCATGTATTTACAGATACACACATTCTACAGCTGGCATGCTCGACCCAGCTGGACGACGAATGAATACCAGGCAATGCTAGACAATTTGGTGTTCAATGCCCGCGGTAGAACTCCAGTAATCATATGAATGGGACAGCAGGCCGTATTTTTCTGGAAACCTTTGCACAGCTCGTTATTGGGGTGGCAAACAAAGACGTCAACTATCGTAAAGCAGGAACGGGTTCGATCATCGATATAACCTGATCACTTGATCATTGATATAACTACATTGCCGTGAGTAGAAATACATATTGTAATATGCGAGCTACGGCTCGAGTAGGTAAAACAATATTCTGTGAAATTATTTCTTTATTTTCTAGTCTCTAGAACAATTCAAGTTCACACTATACTATTCTTCGCAATTCTTTTCTTACAAGGTCTCTGTCCTCTCAAATCACTTTATCTCCTTTCAATTACTTAATTCACAAATCCAAACTAATTACTTCTTCTTGTTAAATCTCAACTTTCAATTTATCACAAAATTACAACTTCGCCCACTATCACTTTTCTAATCTCTTCGCCACAGTTTAGAAACTACTGCTCCCTTTTTGACCGCCATCTGTCCTTATATAGCAGAAGTTTCTTCGACCACTGGAACAAGAGAAATTCCAAGATGACAATCATTCTTGCAGTTATAATTCCCTCTCATCCGTGATATTATCCGTCTCTTTCGTAGACATGAACTGTGGAAACCGCAGACACGAACCTCGAATGAAAGGACAGTTCGAACCAAAATTCTGCCAGAATGAAAAGTCACTTCGGAATTTGTTGCATCATACTTTTAGGGAGCGTAGTTATTATTATGCTACAATATCATCCCCGGCTTACAGGTCCAAAATGACGGGACAAGCTCTTCGGCAAGGACACCTTTGAAGAAATTATGAATACCTGTGGCCTAGTTAATGGATCAGCAACCAGTTTATTGCAAAAACTAATTCAGTTGAGGTAGCCACGCTGTAGTGGGTTCGCTTGTGATCCGAACTGTGCAGGTTCGAGCCCGGACGGGGAATAACAACCTTAGCAAGTAAAGTACCATGTTATTAGTGGAACATTAAAATCAAGCCACTTAGAACAGCATATTTAGAAGCTAGACGCAGGATGCAACTCGCGACTTGAGCTAAAGAGGGCGATCAAGGAAAGTTATCATCTCTGCGATGACGCTGACGTAGACCCCTGGGGTTCAGCATAAAATCTCCCCAAATAACATGACCAGAAATGCAGAGGTTAATTGTAACAACCTTATAGGCCATACAAGCCACATTGTTGTTACGGAAACTAGGACTGATGGAATTCCAGCAATCACAACAGACTTGCTTGCTTGTGGCACGCAGACAGATAGGAGCAAAAAAGGCACGTGAACCCGATGACATCTCCAATAAAGCAGTAAAAGTAGTCGTCCATAAGAGAGCAGACATTTCTGTACAAAAATATCTTGAAGAGGGAACATTTCGCGAACAATTGGTACTGTTAACAAAAGGGAACAAACCATCCGGAGAACCATCGTCTAATCGCCCAATTTGCTTACTGGACGCAATGGGTAAGATCCTGGAACGACTAGTAATACAACAGACTGCTCGCGATAGAGGGAGAGAGGAGGTCCCTATCTGACCTACAGTTTCAGGTTTAGGAAAACGATGCTATAAAACAGCAGGTTCTGCAATACAAGCAAGAAGTTGGCGCTGGTCAACGGACATTAGACATAAAAAACGTGTTCAACTCTGCAGACTGGAGATCCATAAGGCCCTTGCAATCATAGATACACCATATTACCCAAGAAAAATAATTGCAGATTCCCTTTTCCGATAGGAAGTTGAGGTACAACTGTGACACGGAGTCAAGTACTACAGCGTCTCATCAGGGGTCCCACAAGGTTCGGTACTATGAAACATAATTTACGTATGCTCCGAGGAGTAAAAGTGATAGGGTTCTCTGATAACATCACCGTGGTTGTCGTGGCAAAATATGTCAGGAAAATCGAATCTGCCAAGAATGAAGCAATCGTTAAAATCAAACACAGGTTGGATGCCTCCGGCCTTGAACTGGCCAACCATACGACGGAAGCGGACCTAACAACTAAAAAAAACATCGATATACAAGTTGATCAACAACAGGCTGCAGATTAAAACGCACAAGCGACGTTTTCTCAGATACTACCAAACATCGGGGGACCTGGATACGCTCCAGAGTCGTCAGTTTCATGCACCTTTATGAGGCTACAGTTTGGACCGGAGCTCTTTCAACGAAAGCTAAAAGGCAGAAGTTTTCTACAATTAACAAGCTTAGTATGTTAAGAGTGCTAATTGGCTTTCGCACGATTTCGTATGAGAAAGCTTGACTCATAGCCGGAATAATAGAAGAGTTCAGTGCCGACAAGAGGTAAAGCTCATTAAAAAAAGAAGAAAGACAAGTTTCAAGTCAAATCATTTGGCGAACAAGGGAAAACACATTTGGATACGATAGCTCACTCTTGTAAACAGAGTGCTCTGACCAAGTGAAGACTCAAAACACGCTGTCAAGGGTAAATCTTCCAAGCTCATCATCCCTTATCGACTACATGCTGCAGTTAGAAGAAAACAGGAGGGAAAATTACCCACTCATCATGAATATGCAAAACGAGCTCAGGAAAATAGAGAAAAGAAGGCGAGATGAAGACACCAATTTAGAAATCACAGCATAATTGGCTAACCAGTCCCGCGTAGTAATACTCAACAGTAGTTCCGCGGGGAGAGTGGTAGAAGAATCGTGCATGATGGTGGCCCGGGCTACTAGCACCTTTAGAAGATTACCACATCATAAAACAGCTGGTTTATGGGAATGGGCGTGGGCGTACGTGTCGTTCGAAGCCTACGAATATTGGCAAAATCAACCCTAAATTTCCTCATCACTGAGGTCCTATGCAATAATAACGCAACGTGGGCGTAAGGTTGAACTTTTGACTCGCTTTGCTAGCGTCAGAGACTTTAAACAGACAGTCGCTCGTAGCACTCCCCCCAATTCATTCCAGTTTTCTTTTCTTTTTTTTTGCGTTCCATATCAGAATGGTATAAATCGGAACACAGGTAGAGTCAACACGGTGTCTGTCACACGCTTGTAACTTTTGACCCCCTTTGCTAGCGTCACAGTCTTTAAATAGACAGTCGCTCATAGCGCTCGCCCTAATTCATTCCAGTTTCTTTTTTTTTGCGTTCCATATCAGAATGGTATAAATCGGAACACAGGTAGAGTCAACACGGTGTCTGTCACACGCTTGTAACTTTTGACCCCCTTTGCTAGCGTCACAGTCTTTAAATAGACAGTCGCTCATAGCGCTCGCCCTAATTCATTCCAGTTTCTTTTTTTTTGCGTTCCATATCAGAATGGTATAAATCGGAACACAGGTAGAGTCAACACGGTGTCTGTCACACGCTTGTAACTTTTGACTCGCTTTGTTAGCGTCAGAGGCTTTAAACAGACAGTCGCTCGTAGCGCTCGCCCTAATTCATTCCATTACGCTTGTAACTTTTGAACCGTTTGACCTAGAGATCTGAAAAAGCATGGCATTCGCGAGACCTTAAATGAAAGGTACAACCCTAACATAATTGAAAGAATAAAGCCATCCTCTCATTTGGTCCTCATGTTGAAAGCATATGTTTATTTAAAAGTGATAAAACTACTATCTTCTATTGTTCGCCATACTGTTCAATTTATTGATGCTGCCGAGGGGTGTTCGATTTGTAAACCACATTCAAACACCATCTAACCCTCTACCAGTCTTTGTATACCCATCATTCATGCCTTTCAAATGGCCCTTGTGTCGAAGAGAATATAGACACAAATTCAACAGATGCGGGTCTCGTTTATGAGTAAAAGATGCAAAGATACATTGAATTGGTGATGTTAATTGCACGCGCGTTTCCCCTTTAATAAAAGGTACAATTATTTCCCGGCAAAATGCTGACGCAGGAATAAATTGAACGGACATAACTATAAGAACCCGCTTCCGTTTCGTTAATTCAAAAGGATTTCCTCACAATCGATAATTTACCATTGCTACTGCATTGGATAGGCGAGACTGGTTATGTGTATGTGTGGATGATGGTAAAGCTACAGGAATCGATTGCGGTGTGTTATAGGAATTTTTCTCATTTTCATGTTCATTCATCATGGAACACACTTCCAGACACACACATCCAAATTAATTTTTTTTTTTTTTCGGGTGATTGATGGATTGATTGGTATTGAAAAATTGGTAAGTCGGCGGGTTGAGTCCGAACTGTGACTAATCGTTGTCGTGTAACGAAACCATAATTGATGTCCAATTACCTGGAGCATTGAAAGGGAATTTTTTTTTTTTATCGAAGTTCCTTTATTTATTAAAATGTTTTTGACAAATTCATGGAGTTGGCGAAGTCATTAATATTTTTTTTTTTTTTTTTTTAATTTATTCTATCAATCATGTAAGAAGGTTCTGAAAATAATTTCATTTTAAACCGACGGGGTGAGGGAACGTCTAGGAGTGTTGTTTTTATAGAAATGTCTCCAGTCTATCGCTATTTTATCGGCTGTTCAGCCACACATCAGTTCTAAAATATAGAGATTCTTTGTTAAACCATACAACGCGAATGTGGAATGCTCTACCAAGCTCTGTCTTTCATTTCCATTACAATTTACAAACGTGCATCGGTATCTGCTCTCTCCTCCGCAGCATTAGGCATCCAAAACCCCTTAAGCGGGCGCCAATTATAAAAAAAAAAAATCATAAATTTAGAAATAAACTTGGCAATGTACGTGCTTATTTAAGAAACAAAAAAACGGTCATAGACAGAGTTTAAAGTAAGAAGATACAGCTCCTATAAGCCAATCATAGGTCAGTACCGTCTCATTGTGATGCCCATTGAGGAAGAAAATTTCATGCTCGCGGAGCAATTTCATCCCACTTAATACTTCTTTTAGGGTTCAAAGCATTCTGAAGCATTGATGAAGCCAAATATTATAGTCACGGGTTTCCCAAAGGGTTCTAGCATGTCTTGGGGAAATGCCATGCAATGAGATACTCGTATGTAAATCTTATATGCAGAGGCCTGAGCAGTGACAAAGGAAGTGGGTATGTCCTCCAGAATCTTCTCATCTTCATTAAAGCAAGGAATTTGTAAATATATTTACCCTAGCCTTGTCATTGAAACATTGAAACTGTTTATTTGCAACAAAAAGTGGTTCTCAAACCGTCATGTTGGAAAATTACGACCAAATTGTGTTGTTTGGCTATTTTCTCGAAAGTCATTTCATTTACGAAAAAATTGTTTACACAAGAATTATTTATCATAAAATTATCTATAATTTTGATTATAATAATTTTTTTGATTTGATGCACTTTTGCGGCACAAAATTTAATTTAATTTTACCTCTAACTGATCGTCATTTTGCAGTTGTTTTACATCCTGACTTTTCCTGAAGCCACCGTATGACTTCGAAATCTGAAACTTTGCACACTTTCAGAATAGTCCACGATGCAGAGCACAATGGAGCCGATTATGTAATTTTGAAAATACAGGGTGTTTCAAGCGGCATTTTTTAAAATTCTTAAAAACGATTCCTCAGTGTTACAGATTTCCACACCTTACAGAAGCTCCGCATTAAATAGAAACATACAACTTGCAGACTCACTAGATACCCAGTATAGATTATAAAGTAAAGGAGACGTATTTTAAACTTTCAGAGAACAGGGTGTTGAAAAAAAAAATACTTTACAAAACGCTGTCATACGACAGTGTGTCAGTGAGTGTGTGTGACAGCTCGAAAGATCTGGGAAGATAAAACTCTCCACTCTAATTGAATGGACTATGAGAATGAACATAGCCCAGACAGATTTTTTATTTTTATTTTTGAAGATAACACTTTTGTATCTCTTTCATAGAAATTCAAAATTTGTGAGTGTGTCCGAAATTTTTCACGTACAACAAGGCTCACGGGCAAAATATGGCAGAGAGGAGGTTCTGATTTTAAAAACACAGAGTGCCACAAAAAATATTTTTAACAATAATTTAATAAAATTGACAAAAAAATGTGATCCATGATACAAATATAAAACTGTCCACAGTTATAGCACAGGCTGTGGTGTGGAACTTTTCGTAGGCAGATTTTCAATTTTTCAAATACAGGCTGTTACAAAGAATATTTTTTGAATCTACGACTATTATAGTGTGTGCTCCTTTCCACTACTTTCAAGGCCTTTCGGACGACCTATAAAGACTAAAATTTGCACATCGAGGGACAGAAAATTAGATGCATTTTTTAAATTTCAATATACAGGGTGCTACAAATACATTTTTAAAATTTCACTAATACAGGTTTGCAGTGTGTAATTCTGTGCTCCATTTTCTGTGCTTATTCTTGCAAGTTCATCAGTCTTCACCACATTATACGTATCAAGAACCTTGAGATTTTTGCAACAGTACTTTACAGGCTTCATTTTGTTTCAGCGGTATTGACCTCATTTCATTCTATCTTGCAGCTATTATTGCTGCCGGGACCTTCGTCTAGAAAGCACTTCTATGAATAATCTTGGTTTTTGGCCCCCAGTCTCTACCACAAAATCTACTGCACGTGTAAAAGGCTGCCATGGCCTCTGTCTATCATCTTATTTCCCAGATGTATCAAAGATCATAAGCGGTATTCTTTGCATGTACATTGCTGTATCTTTCTTTTGTTAGTAAACAACCCAGCTCCAGATCGCATTTTAAGGTCCGTTCACTTAGTTTCGTTAGCACTTTTTCCACTTACTGTAGGGAGAAATTTATCTATCGCCAGCCTAAATTTGAATAATGCCAATTTTGAGCACTGGTGTCATCGATTTGCGGTTGAACATTACCACAAATAGTGCCCTGACATTGTGTATTCCCCTATTTATATGACTTCTCAGTTTTTGCTGAAGAGCTTTGGATTGATATTTCACAGTTTCCGTTCTATTATTTCCTTCTGCACGTAAGGGCCAGGCAGTAGGACCTTTGGTCTGATGAAGTCGATCAACTCCTTCTTACAGTCTAAGCGAAGATCTGTGCTCGCCCATAGAGCATCTGTTCCTGCTGGGTGAGAGTATTCTCACCATAGTACGCTGTCAGCTTGAAACCCTTTAAGGTGGTTAGCTGCTCTAAAAATGGAAAGTGCTCTTCATTCCTGAGGATAACGTCTACACTGATCCTCGGTCAGTGTGTGATTTTCATGTTCCCTGCGCCGTTTCTTGGGCTGTCTCTTTTGAAACAACCCGTAGAACTTTCGGATTCGGGGTGTGAATCTTTGTCTGTGCCTGATAGAAGAGGTTTGAGTCCGTTCATGACACAGGTGGGGAACAGTGCCTATTTCCATAGAGACCGACACATTGTTTCATCCTCTACTCTTTTTTATCGTCCGTTTGGACCTGGCACAAGTTCGCCCGCGACATAGGCGGGAAGCAATGAGCTTTCGTTTACTTGGACATTAGTGTATTTTGGCCTGTCTATAGGGCCAGCAACCTTCTCAGGTTTGGATTTTGAGGTCGGTTGGGGATGTCCTAGGATTGTTCGAAAATTAGGTGAAGAATAATGGGCTCTTCTTCATCGTAACGGGCCCTTAGAACTTGTAGCATTGCGTTCCATTACGACCAATCTTTGACTGGTCACGTTTTTTTTTTATTCGTTGTAAGTCGCTCGTAAATACTCAAATAGTCCAAAGCTATAACGGTCGTGTTGCTCTCTAGTGTAGAGACTTTATTTGCTTCCACAGGGCTTCCTATTTGGTTCCATATTGCACTAAGAATGGGCTTTTGATTAATCCATCAAAATTTAAGTTATTCTCTTTACAAAAAGGAGATCCCGGAAAGTTGTCACTTTTCTGTCTCTGCAAGACATGGGTCTTATCGCCGAAAAGTATCCTATGGATAAACCTATATAGCCGTGACAAGATCTGCGTCGGTTGTTTGTTGGAAAAAGCTTTAATATGAGTCCAACGAGGAATCAAATTCACGAAGAAACTATGGGGAAATCTAGGAAAATAAAAAGGGGCCGATCTGTTTCGATATCTCCCACATACAACGCGACAAAAAAATCTTAAATTGTACTCTAGGAGCTCAGAAGCATAGCATTCTTTTGGACAGTTCATGTGACCATTTTTTTCGTCCTTGTAACAAAAAGCCTTAGAGTAAAAAGAATAAAAAAAACAATGCACGTGCGTATTTCAGTGTTTCCAAAACTTTTACCAACAGCATACGAAAAAGTAAAGCCTATTTTAAAACATCGCTTGGGTACACATTTCGTCCTTAAACACTGTCTATTTCAAGACAAAGAGAAATAATTCTTTGCTCCAAAATAAGAAGCTCCCGGCGGCGGTTGTTGTCTTTAATTTTCAAAAGAAATTATAATTTGAAGGAAAAAAAAACCCTACGGCTGGCGCAAGAGCAGGAGTAAGGTGCGGGGGATGCAAAGGACAATAAATCTCGGTTTTTTTTTTTTATGAAATATCATTGGAATAAAATTCAACACCAAAGTGAAAATATAACGCTTCCTGAAAGCAATATGATTGTGTATATTCTCACGCAGAACTTCTGTATTTTTCTCGTGCGACAAGAAAGTGATGGGATTGGGGAAGCGTTTAGGAAAGAAAAAACATCAGAATCCTTTTTGCAAAGCGACAACGACGATAACGACGACGGCAGCGACGACGACGACGACGACTATGAAGCGATGACAATCGCATCGTTTGCTGCGGGATAAGGATGCGGTGGCAATGGTGATGGAGTCGATGGCGATGGAGATGACGATGATGGTGGCGGTGGCGATGATGGTGGCGGTAGCGGTGGTGCCATGTCGAGTTGAAGCTGAGACATGTTGAATGTTTGGTATTTAATTTTAATGAATTTAACATTTGTCATCGAGTTTGTATGGCAGATGGTTTTTAATTTCGCTTTTTATTTTCGTTTCACTCGTCCACAATTCACCCAGATAAAGTTCACTGGCAGCAGAATGAGAGAAAGAGCAAGAGTGGAAAAAGTGGAAGATTTACGATTTAAGGGAATTGTTGACATCAGGACTGAGAGTGAAGTGATGCGAATAATCCTTTTTCATGCGTTCAATGCTATAGCTTGCTATATTTTTAGGGTCGGATTTCGAAGTAAATGCGTACAGTAGAGTGCTTTGGTAACATGATGACACTTGAACATTAAAGTCAATCACTCAGACAATGAAAGCGACTCTTGAGAGAATGAAGCCTTTCCAGAACTCTTTACAAGGGGACATCCTACGCAGTAATTAAATGTTGGCTTATGATTTCTTTTCTTTTAGAATTTTGTAGGTAGTCCATTGCGAAAGTCCATTTTTAGAAATTACGTCCCGGGCAACAATTTTTTTTTACTTAGGCATGGCCTAATCATGAATCCTTTTGGTCAGAGGAGAAGAAATAATTGAGAACAACACAATTGGTGAAGAGCAGTCATGTTTACCATGAACTTCATTATACAATGCGTCGTAACGTAAATTTGTGAAGTGGCCAAGGCGTAGTGGTGGAGAAAGTAGCGGAGAGGTCCAACTTGATACGCTTAATCTTCATCCTAATGGACAGAAGGTTGATTGTAGCGCTGCTGCTGAAGGCTTGCCTCGGGAAACTGAAAAAGTTGAACGAGCTCCAGAAGCGGCACGCTCCGATGGGCTCCCATCCAAAAGCCAGAAGAAGAGGAAACTAAGAAAACTGGCGGCGGCGCGGCGCAAAGAGACTGCAGAAGTTGAAGGCGCAAGTGCTGACAACAGTCCTTTGGCAGAGACGGCAAAAAGAAACAGGTCGGTGGAAGTTACACCAACCGAAACCGGCAAGTCACTTGGACCCGACGCTGCCTCCTCTTCTAATAGCTTGAACCGGAGCAAACGAAGGAAGAAGGTTTCAAGCTCTCCTGCCGGTAGGCACATGTGCGCACCTCATGCGCGTGTGTATTCCCAGAGACCTCAAGCCGGTGGCGTTGCATGCGCACAAGGTCTGAAGACAGGAAGTGATTGACTTGACCCTGTCCAACAGCCTATTACCAACTGGAGAGTTTCGCCAGAAATTTCCCTCTCAGACCATAGATACATTGAATTTCAAATCGAATGCGAAGCTACACCTTTGCAGGAGAAGAGGAATCCGAGAAAAACCAACTGGATACGGTTTAAGGAAGAGTTAGGCAAATCTATCAAAGATCTACCTAAACTTAGAATGAGGCAAAAGGTAGAGGAAGCCGTTCAAGACCTGAACAGCACCCTTACCAGATGTTTTGAACTAACGTGTCCGCTCACAAAAAATCCCTGCAGAAGGTCAGTTCCGTGGGGGAACCCAGATCTGCAACGAATTCGTAAGGAAACCAGAAAACTTCTAAATAGGTCACTCAAGACAAATTCGGAGATGGACTGGAATCTTTACCGATCAAAGCAAAGAGAATATAAGAGGTTAATTCGAACTTCGAAAAGTACCTCGTATAGAAATTTTTGTGGTAAGATCGAAACTCTCGGTGAAACCAGTGGGTTGGTCAAAGTTCTCAAGAATGGAAAACCAATCAAGCCGGAATCACTCAGGAAACCTGATGGTACTTTCACTGAGTCGAAAGCGGATGCTTTCAGTCTTCTGCTGGAGACTCACTTCCCAGGAAATCAGGTCACCATCGGTTCGCAACCGGTTTCAACTAGTGAAGCTGTTAGCGGGCTGAGCCGAACAACTCGGCGCAGCTGGTATACTGCATCGGGCGTGGCGACGGATGAAGCTACCAAATATGCTGTTTGTATGCATCTTTTGACAGCTTCAAGTCACCTGACACTGACGGAATATACCCAGCTATGCTGAAACAAGGTATTAGTCAGTTGCTGCCAACTCTGAAGAGAATTTTCACTGCTGGCTTGGCACTGACATATATACCAACCCCCTGGCGATCAGTCAGAGTAGCTTTCATACCGAAAATTGGCAGAGATGACTACTCTCTCGCTTCAGACCTATTAGTCTGACGTCCTTCCTGCTGAAAAGCATGGAAATACTGGTTGAGCTAAATGTGCGCAAAGTTGCTTTGAGGGTACATCCTCTGTCAGAGATGCAACATGCCTATCAACGCGGAAAGTCCTGCGAGACTGCTCTTCAAAATCTGGTCAGCAGAATAGAATGTGCGCTTGACAGGAAAGAATACGCGATAGGCGTTTTCATAGACATTGAGGGTGACTTTGACATTGCGACTTTTGACAGCATGTGTAGCTCCGCCAGAAGTCACGGCGTAGAAGAATCACTAGTGTTGTAGATAAAAGCAATGCTGGTGAACAGAACATTGACTGTAGATGCGGATTGTGTCCGGCGTGTCATGGCAGGTGTAAATAGCGGCTGCCCACAAGGCGGTGTTCTGTCTCCACTGCTTTGGTACATGCTGGTTAACTCCCTGTTAAACACACTCAATAGTGCGCGACGATTATCCTACGACCCCTGTCTCATGGATATGCCATCTGATACAATGACACCTGAATTACGGCCGCGGTGCAAATTTGAAGTCAACTTTCCTCATGTTCAGGATTGGCTTTGGCAGGAGTCTGAGCCAGGAAAGGAATGTAGTCGCATTTTCACGGACGGCTCTAAAACTGGACAGGTGCTGGTATTTTCGTGGAATGCGACAACATTAGGCTTCACTTCTCATTGGGAAAACACACATCTGTCTTCTAGGCAGAAATATATGCTATCCTAATGGCAGCGGACTATATTGGTAAGAACAGGTGGAAGGGGCGAAGTATCTGCGTCTGTAGTGACAGTCAGGCTGCGCTTAAGGCCTTGCTCAATCCTTTAAATACTTCCAAAATAGTTCGAGAATTCAAAACATCCTTGAATTCGGTCGGAAGGCTGAACTCACTGAATCTTGTTTGGGTCCCAGGACACAAAGGGATAACAGGAAATGAGATCTCTGACGAGCTTGCTAGACAAGGCTCAGAAGAGAATTTCTCAGGACCCGAACCCACGTTGGGTTTGCCAGCGTCCTCGGTTAGGGCTTCCATTGACGACTGGCTTTTCAGTGAACACAATTGATGGTGGCATGACTCTCCAGGATGCAGGCAGACTAAACGAATGGTCCCCGTCGTCTGTAAGAAATCCGCGGCTTTCCTGCTATCCCTTAGCAGAAAAGACTGCAGACAACTTACTGGCGCTCTTACGGGCCACTTCGCCTTTGCTAAGCACCTCCATGTGCTAGGTTTGAGCGCTACCCCTGTCTGCAACTCCTGTGGAGAGGGCGATGAAATTGCGGAACACTTCCTATGTGATTGTCTTGCCTTTGCTCGGATCAGGTGGCAGATTTTCGGTGCTAATGTGGTGAGTGCTGATGACCTAAGCTCTTCATCACTGAACAGCAACTACAGTAGTACAATGGACACAGAAAATCGGGTCTGAGTACCCCGAAATTTGGAAATTTCCTTTATAAGAAAAAAAAAAACTAAATTTGTCGCAGGCATCTTCCATATTGTAGACAACTAGTTGGATGGAGGTCTTATGGGAACTTGAATTTGGTTTCAAGAATATGAACCAAACTTAAATTTCGGAATTTCCGGTGTTTAGAACTCGATTTGAATTGTGGTCCCACACACCTCTGATATCAACTTTGAAGTAAACCCATGTAGACTGTAGTCTAAGGTACAGATGGACAGAATTGCGAGACACACTGTTTTGAATTAACCATGTTCTCGAGATATTTTAACGAAAACAAAAATTGCCTTTTATTGGTTCAGGTAAAATGTGGCTTCTACCTCCGGGTGAACTCCAGTTTCTCCATTCTAAAATGAAAATTATAGCTTCTTTATGAGTTTTAACTGGTCGCTATGCTTCCTCGATAGTGACGTGGATGCCGCTGCTGATATGATCACTGGCACTATTCTCTTAGATATGAATGACTTTATTCATAATAGAATAAAGAGTAAGGCATGATTTGACCAGAGCTGTAAAGAGGCTATCAGGTTGAAAGAAGTAAGTTTTCGGTCTTATAAAGCCAATAAATCTGAGGAAAACCGAAAGAACTTTAAAACAAGCAAGAAAAGACTGCAAATCAGATCAGAAGTTGAGGCAAAAAGTCGTACAATGCCCAAAGGTAGCACACGTTGTTTATCATTCGTCAAAAATATTAAAAATTCTGCCTCGTCTGTCAACCCTACACTTATTTACAATGACATTCCAGCTGTCAACCCTTAGACAAAGACAATCTGCTTGCTGCTGAAATTGAAGCGAACTTCACGCTGTCAGATAGTGTTTAGTCTCAACCTGTACTTGATAACGTCGAGTTTTCTATGGAACAAGTTCATTTTCACCCTCGTACAGTTACAGGAATACTCGAAGATCTTAACATACACAAATCCGCTGGTCCAGATGGTATTTTCCACATAGTTTTGAAGAGGTGTTCTTCCACGCTGTCAAAACCTCTGCGTAAACTTTTCTGTCTATCCTACTTTTCAGGGCTCTTTCCGAGTAGATGGAAAACAGCATTTGTCCAGCCCGTCCCCAAAAAAGGCGAATCTTCCTCCCCGTCCAATTACCGACCCATTGCACTTACGTCCCTTCTTTCCAAGGTCATGGAAACGCTGATAAATCGTCAGCTTATGAAATATCTCGATTCACGAAAACTCCTTAATGACCGGCAGTATGGTTTTCATAGCAACAATTCCACTCATGATTTGTTGGCATATCTTACCGAGAAGTGGAATCAATCTCTCCATCACTTCGGACATATTTCAAAGGCATTTGACAGAGTTTGGCATCATTCTCTATTGTCGAAAATGCGTGCATATGGCATCGATGACTCTCTTCTTTGATCGATTATAAATTATCTTTCAATACAAGGTGTCGCACAGCTTAAAGCCTACAATTCAATATATAAATGATGGAGTTCCACAAGGCTCTGTTTTGTCTCCCACTTTCTTTCTTATTTTTTTTAAATGATCTCTTGTCTGCAACTTCTAATCCAATTCATTCCTTCGTTGGTGACAGTACTCTCAGTTTTTCATATTCGTTCCTTAACTCACGTCCTTGCTCTTCGGCCGTAGAAGAAGAACGACAACGTTGTTAAATACATTAAATTCCGACCTGGACAGCCTAATCAAATGCAGTTCAACTAACAGAGTGGAATTTAATGCTCCCAAAAGACAATGCCTCTCAAGCGAAACCAAAACCCTTTAACCATTATCCATGGACGGTACTTGCATCATTGAAACCGAAAGACTTGCCATTCTCTGTATGAGCATTAGCAACTATCTTCGATAGGAACCATCACATATTCGAGGTTGCTAAAATCGCTCCTTAAATGGTGTAAGAAATATTTTACCCCGTCTTATCTGGCCTCAATTTATAAGGCATTCATCCGCCCAAACATAGAATATAAGGCCCGTATCTGGTCTGATGCATCAAAGACCGTTCTGCACCTTCTAGACAGGGCACAGAATAGAGCGTTAAAACTTATAGGTAATAGAGATATTGTGAGTTCCATATATTCACTTGAACATCGGGAGAAATGCCTTGTGTCTTTCCCCATTTTATCGTTTTTTCTATAAAAAATACTTCAGCGAAATAGCCAGTTGCATTCTTCCCCTTCAAAATTTCACCCGCAATACGCGTAATGTTTCGAATGCACATGAGTTTACCCTTAAGCCCAATTTCGGTTGTACTGTCAAATATGGGGATAAGCCGAACGACACGAATGTGGAATGATCTACCCAGGCTCTGTATTTCCCCATCGTGCACTGGCTTCTCCTGTGTTCCTCTTCCCCCTTTTTCTCAAACGCCTGTGCCCTGGAACAATATAAGGGTATTCATATCCCCTTTGGCATGCGCAGATTATACGTATATAAAGGAAGTAAAAGTTAGAACCAACGAAAACTACTTTATAAATGGAGCTAAATAAAGGCCTCCGTTAAGCAAAGAAATTCATTGAGGTCTATCTCTTTATAAAAGAGATACAAAGCTCTTAACGAACTCTTTAACCAGACACTGTTCGCTCAACCATCATCTCCACAAACTGTGCAAAACTCCTTCAGATCTCTGCCGACTTTGTTTGGAATATCAAAAATATTTGAGACATATTGTGTGTGAATGTCCCACCTTAGCTCGAAATTAACACAGACTACTCTAAAAGTGATTCGTTTCTCCCCTGAGATCCAGAATTTATCTGTAGAAAATATTTTCAGGTTCCTTTGTCACCTGAACTTTAGTCAGTTCAAATCAAACTGGCCATGGTGTAGTGGTAGCATCATCGTTTGTCACGCTGCAGGTTCACGGTTCAAATCCTGATGTCAAGAAATCATCTATTTATTTCGCATGAAATAATTAAAACCGTCAATCAATTGTGAAAGCTTACATATGTCAAGTCTACTGCGAAGGCATAACACTGGCAGTAGGGTGATCATATGGCTGAAAATGCAACTTGATCGTGATAATGACATCAGGAGGATGAACAAAAAATATTGTGAAAGCAACGACAATGACTGCAAAACAAAAATGCTCCCCAGTTATCTGGATGCCACCCTTGAAGTATACTGAAACTTGATGCCACCTGAGTTTCAAACCACTGCACCAATCTCTCTTTCTTTCTGTCTATTAACCCTTTCCCCCAAACAAGAAAAAAAAATGCCCGTGTCCTCAAATAGTATAAGGGTATTCATATCTTCTTTGGCGCGCGCAAATTATAAAAAAAAATACCTAGGAGGACAAAACAAAAGGTCTCCATTCGTCGCAGTGTTAAGGGGTATGTTTTTCTCTATCCCCGAAAACAGCCTTCCTCAAAATTAGCGGCAATTTTCTCGCAAACGGCCCTAATGATTTTAATAAAAAATTCACATCTGACGCTACAAATCCCTCCTCAAATAAGGAGTTCCTATTAACCGACTGTCTTTCTGATTCCGGACTTTACCTGTTAATTGGCATTACTAACTACTACCTTATCTGCTCATCAGATATCAAACCAACTGTGTCGGTTCAGCGAGCAACTACTGTCTCTCCAAATTAGACCTCTACCACCCACCTCTATCCCTCACATTTTTCTACAACAACTCATACAGTTATAATTTTCGTAAAACAGATTTCATAAAACTGAATAATCTCTTAAGTAACGTTAATGTCAAAGTTATTTTTGAAAATCCTAGCATTACTATCGATATGGTTCTCTTGCGTTTTTCTACGCCGAAATTTCAAACTGTTTCACACAATCGGTCTCATTCGAGCTCCAGACAATTAGAAGTATCGTCGTCCCTACTCTAGTTCACCAAAGAACTATCTACGTTCGTTTCGGAATAGAAGAAATAAACTTTGGCTCACGTACATACCCTAAATCTCGTTCGCATTCTGATTTTTGCAAATACCTCTAAGCATCTACCTACTTTTTCGAACTCTGTGAATCTCTTTATCTCGAATATTTAGACCGAATGCAACATAACATGATCCCAAGCGATTTTACACTTCATCAACACAAAAAAATACTATCCATCAACTTTAAAATTGGCTAATACTTCCTCCGCTGATCATAAAATAGTCAGCAACATTTAGCAATCATGTGCCAGAAGTTGATTTTGACTACTTCTCCTACATGAAGAGTTGTGCGCAAACTTCTTTAGTCTCCGTTGACATAACCTTGGAATACGTGGAAGAAAAGATAAAAAAAAAAAATTGTGTGAACCATTTAGCTCAACACCTCATCGTTCCCTACAAATATCTATCCCACAACGAGTCTTCCCCAAGCTTTAAAAGAACTCTCACGTAATCCTCTTTCACAAAAGGGGTCCTAAGAATTAAATCTCCAACTACCGATCCATTGCTAAACTCTCCTGCATACCCAAGCTCGTTGTAAGCATTCTTTCCGATACAATGTGCCTTCATTGCAAATCTATATTTTCCCCTAACCAGCATGGATTTCTTAAGGAAAGGTCAACAACTACTAACTTAACGGAATTCGTATGTAGCACTTTGAGCGCATTAGAGGATGACAAAGTCGATGTAAGGCTTTCGATAAAATTCCACAAGGAATCATTCTTTTTTAAATTCAAGCCCCTTGGCTGAGTTTCATTGCGTGGATCAAATTCTACCTTCAGGAACGTCAATATAAAATCCTCTTTAGATAATCTGTATCCGACCCCATTATAGCCACACCCTGGGTCCCCTCAAGGTAGCCATTTTGGTCCTCTGATTTTAATTTTGTCTATTAATGACGTTGGCGGTACTCGTATCACCAAAGATTCTTATCTCCATCTACGCTGACGTGAAAATCTTCTTCAATGTGCCAACAAAATGTTCTTCAACGTCAAGCTGTTACGTATTCCCGAAAGCGTCTTCCACCAGTCCCTAGATCCTTTTTCATCGTGACGAAATAACTAGAGGTTGAATATTAATGAATGAATCAAAAAAGCTACGATAGCCTTCTACCCGTGCAGTAGAATTTTTGGGAAAACCTGGGGATCTAAACACAAAATCTTCCTGCAAGTATACGGCTATAGTAAGACCTATTCTGACTTACGACAGTCTAGTTTGGTGGCAGACAACAAGAAAAACCACCAACTCGGCATCACGAAAGTACAAAGACTAGCTTGCATGGTAACCACCAGTGAAATAAGAACAACACCTACAGCAGGACTCGAGGCAATCTGCTTCGCTAGACATCTTCATACGAGTATCGGTGTCCCTAAGAATCAGTCAATTAAACATCTGGAGACCAAATACAATGGGACATACTATGATCCTGCAGAAATATATAGGTAATGTATCTACTACTAATTACACTATACTATACCTAGGGATGAATGGAAAAGCGGTATATTGCCCAATACATGATATACACAGATGGATCCAAAATGGAAACAGACGTAGGTGCGGGTATCTACTTCGAGCCGCTGGGTATATCAAAATCAGTCCGACTTCAGAACCGCAGCAGTGTTTTACATGCGGAGGTCCTAGCAGTGACAATAGCCGTCCAAACACCACAAGAGGATATGACCTTTTTCATCGACAGCCATGCAGCAATAAAAGCGATTACTGCTACAGAAATAAAATCGAAGCTTGTGAAGTGCTGTCGAGAAGAGCTCAAGGTTCTTAGAATACTGGACACGAAGGCAAAGCGGACAAACTGGCAAGAAGATGTTCGGCATTAAACCCTGACCAATCTTACCCCTCGGTGAACATCCCGCCTTGTACACTTAAGCTCGAAGTAGGTAATAAAGCTCTAACAGAGGCATCTACCAGGTAGACCTCTCTAGATACTTGTGTCACCGCTAGCCTATTTACGACAAAGCCAGGACCGACAGACTTATGCAAATTAATAGAAAAGTCTCTTCTACTAGTGATTTCGGGTCATAATACTCTGCGGTATCATATGGAAAAGCTACGTACAATATAGGGGCGGTGACGAGGAAGTTTATGAAGATACAACCCACGTTCTTTGCCACTGCCCAGGCCTCCATCATCAAAGAAATAAATTCATCGAACGACAGTTCTTCCAGGGTCTAGAAGAACTACGAGTATCTAGCAAACCGGTAAATGACATTTTAAACTTTATCTCTTTACTCTTTTATAGGAACCTCACGTACAAGGTTCTTTCCCTCTTTCCCCCCGATGGATATCACAATGGCTCTGTAGTAATCTGAGTGTGACGTTGGAGGTTTACCCTAGAACTGAAATTCCGCTGCCATATTGATAACAATATTTGCTGAGCCAACTCTGCGCTTGATTTCGTGAAACTCTGGAATTGTGTCTTGTTCCACCTAAAGCATTTATGTATCTCGATAGCTTAGGATTGGCAGGATGTATCTGTGTTGTATCATGCATTCCGCAGGGCCACAGATAAGACGGGGGGACATTCTTTGTTCAACCAAGTTTCACCTATTCGAGTTCCTTCGAACTCCAGCTTTAATCTGTTTTCTCTTTTTTTGGCGAACCTTATTTTAAACTTTATGTGTTAAATGCATGAAATGCAGAAGCACTTTAATTGGTTGACGTGATCATAAACCTACGTTATCCTTCAAACTATAATCATAGAGCCAGGATAAATCAGAACTAATCCTTAGCATCCCCAGATATTATTCCTAAAGCATAAAGCTGTCCTTTGACCAAGGCATTATTAATTCGAAAAACAGATTCTAACATATTTTCTATCTAAAAGAAGTTAAAAAACCACATCCATCCTTTGGTCGAAGGGATTTTTTTTTTGTTGTTGTTTGCTATCCAATTGCTGCTTTTGATGTCCCTTATCGTTGACAACCTCGACTAGCATACACATAAACCTTTCTTTCTCTTCATAGAACGGTGAAAGAATAGAGGATACGAGTATACAACAACAATAACAAGAACATAACGTCAAAGGATAAAAAGTCAGCTCGATAAATTGTCCTCAGAGTCCTTCCTTCTTTAATAAAGGATCTCGAAGAGCATCATTATTTTCAACGTATATCGTCACCGACAACAATGCGGCTACCAAAACAACAAACAAGAATAACACTATTCTACCGCCCTTAAGTGCAAGAGGGTGCCAGTCAAGCTGCAAGGATCTGATGTACATCTCAAGCGCACCCTACGCTACTGATGTTCAGTATACTCGTAGGGAGAGCGTTTAAAACTTTCAACCCCTTCTTCTTCTCCAGCTCTGAGGGTGCATAGATGATAGTTTTCTTGTACTCTGATTGTCATTTGACTTTTTTGTTTAACCCCTCACAAAACCCTCCTCGTTGGCCTTCTTAACATTCAATAGCGCTGAATATGTCGAAAGCGAACTGTTGACAATCTACACAGCAAAAATTCCATTTTGCTCATTCTTCTCCGAAAACAACATCCAGATTAAAATAACAAAAATGCAGAGGGTCGGGCCAAGAGGCTGTGTGCCTTAAGGACAAACGATAGACTTGGGGGGTGGGGTGGTTAAAAGTGGAAAATGTTCATTTAATTTCTAAATCAATTAAAATTTTGTTTTCGTTTGAGAAAAAAAACAAAAAAAAAATTCCTTCCAAGAGGCACTGCTGATGTGTCTGTATGAGTGTGCCTGGGATTTGCGTGTGGGTGTGTGTGTGTGCATGGTTGGATTGGAATTATGCCATTTGTTCGTAGCTTGCTTCGAAGTGCACTTAAGGGGGATGGAAATTAAAATTGAATGAGTGGATTAACGATGTGGGGTTTCTCGTTTGCACTATTTAAGATGATTTATAATAGTGTGAACGTGGCTTGCAAGGACTTAAGAAAGGAGTTTTCACGGTCTGGATAGCATGATTTGCAGATGCAGGTGTTGGAAACGTACGTTTTGTTTCTTTTCCTTGCATTACCGTTCAGGAATCTGTTCGAGAAGGATTTTCTTCGATAGCACGTGCCGTTTTGTGTCTCAAGAGATCAGCTCTTTATTAAGTGAAGGCTGCTGGGGACGTGAGTTTTTTTTTTTTGTTGTCAGGCTGTTAAGAGTAAGGAAATATTTTAACTTGAATACGATAACGGGCTTAATTCGTCTAATAGAAGGTAAGTATATTTTTTCTTAGAATGTTAACCATTTCGGAGGTTTTCGAGTGAAGAACTTTAGAATCAGAAATCATTTCAAAGAGTTTTTTTCCTTCAGATCGTGTGATTCTAAGGCATTACGTCAAGAGCTACAAGAGAGATACTTTACGTATGTATTCTGCGACTGTATCCCTGTTAATGGACAGCGCATTTACGACAATTAGTATGTGAAACTTACTGACCTTGATATTGTGTTAGTATTTGTAACTGTTAAGTTGAACATTGCTTGTTCAAATCCCAACCATGACCACGAAATCCAGACTTATTCAGCCTCACATATTCCCGAAAAGAAGTTGAGCTCAAGCCGCCATATTAACATTACATACTCGTATTGCAAACCTGTATTAGGGAAGTTTTGAAAATGTACTTTGTAGCACCCTGTACATTGATATCTAAAAATTCATCTAAGTTTCTGTTTCGCGGTATGCCCTATACGTGTGCTAGTTTTAAGCTTTCTAGGTCCTGGAACAAGAGGAAAAGGCGCACCCACAATATTTAAAAAAATATTCTTTGTAACAGCCTGTGTTTGGAAAATCGAAAATCTGGCTACGAAAGGTTTCACACCACAGCCTGTGCTATAAGTGTGGATGGTTTTATATTTGTAGGTAATCAGCGGTGTCTTGGATGGACACACAGTGATTAAATAATTGTTAAAAATATTTTTTGGGACGCTCTGTGTTTTGAAATTCTGTGAGCCGTGTTGTCGGTGGAAAATTGTGAAAGGCACGCAACTTTTATGAAAGAGATACAAAAGTGTTATCTTTAGTTTATCTTTTTAAAAATCGAAAATCTGTCTGGGTTATGTTCATTCTCATAGTCCATTCTATAAAAGTGCAAAGTTTCATCTTCGCAGGTCATTTGACCGGTTCTGAAGGTGTGAAAAGGCAGAGACTCACACAGACAAATCGTCTGACAGTGTTTTGCATTTTTTTTTCAACACCCTGTATTCTGAAAATCGAAAATACGTCTCCTTTACTTTATAGCCCTTACTGGATATCTGGTAAGTCTTGTTTTTCTATTTAATCCGGGGCTTCTGTAAGGTGTGGAAATATGTAAATTCTTGCAGGCAAATCGTTTTTGAAAATACGGCATGAAACACACACTGTATTTTCAAAATCACATAATTAGCTCCATTGTGCTCTGAATCACGGTCCGTGTTGAAAGTCAAGTTTCGAGGTCATTAAGTGGCTACAGGGGAATCCGGGAAGATAACACCTGCAAAATGACAAAATTGGAGGTCAAATTGAATTGAATTTTGTGCCCTCAAAGCGCACCAAACCAAAAAAAATTATTATAACCAAAATGATAGATAATTTCATGCTAAATAATTCTTACCTAGACATTTTTTTTCGTAAAAGGAATGGTTTTCGAAAAATAGCCAAAAACCACATTTTGGTCGTTATTTTCCGATATGGCGGTTTGAGCACCACATTTTTTTGGGGACAGTTTACAATTTCAGCGACAAAGCTAGGGTAAATTTGTTTGTAAATTGTAAAAATTTTTTTTTTATATAGCATAATACGGTCAAGTATCATATGAAGAAAATGACAGTTAATGAGAGTAATCTACATCGCCGAAATTCCAACACGCCTACCTCAAAGGACGATCTGCAGAGATGGCTCATCATGAGGTAGTGCGATCGGTAGAAAAAAATCTTCAATGTAAAGAGCACACTCTTGCAAGCTTCCTAGACGTAGAAGGAGCTTTCAACAACATCCATACCAAAGCTATTCAAGAGTCTCTTATCGAGTCAGGTGTAGAGTCTTTCCTTAGACACCGGATAATATCCATGCTTAATACTAAAATAATCAAAGCTACACTAGGTTACAGCAGTACAACTGAGATCGTAAATAGAGGAACCCCACAAGGTGGTGTTATCTCCCCCTTGCTATGGATAATGGCAATCGACAAAATCTTGGTGCGACTTGAAAGGGAGGGGGTTAAGGTGGTTGCGTACGCGGATGATGTTGTTCTCTTAGTGTCAGGAAAGTTCCTCTCCACGATAAGTCAAATCATGGGAAGTGCTCTGAATATGGTACACTCTTGGGCTACGAGATGTGGCACTGGAGTAAATCCAAACAAGACCCAAATGATGCTTTTCACCACTAAAACCAAGCTACATGAATTCACTCCCCCCAAACTAGACGGTGAACCACTCTCACTACAGCGCCGTCCGGCTCAGGGAAACTGGGTGCTGGACAGCAAAGCCATATGGCCACTGTAAGGTCCAAGTGAACTGGTGACATCTTCGACCGATTACAGGATTCCCACGCTCGACTTTATCAAACCTTTTTCAGTAAAGTTCCCTACCAGAGCAGAATGGAAGAACAGAATGGTAATCAATGACTTCTGTATCTGTATATATACAGATGGTTCGAAAATGGACTGCGTAGTTGGCGCAGGCATTTTCTTGGACCAACTGAATATATCTAAATCCTTCCGTCTCCCAGACTCTGCTAGTGTCTTTCAAGCCGAGCTCCTTGCGATTCGGGAAGCCTGCCACATGTTAAAAAATCTCCCAACGTCCAACCTAAATATAGGTATCTTCTCTGATAGCCAAGCCGCAATCAAGGCCATTAATTCGGTTACCATATCCTCAAAACTGGTAGAGCAATGCCGGTTTGAAATAAACAAATAAAGTATCCATTCTGGAATTACTCTCATTTGGGTCCCAGGACACAGTAATTATGAGGGTAACGAGCGAGTAGACGAGCTGACCAGGCGAGGGTCAGCCCTTAATGGCTCGAAAGCGGCAAGAGTCAATATTCCAATAGGAGTCGTTAAGGGAAATTTACACCTTCACTTCTTCCACCTAGCCAATCTCGGGTGGAACCACCTTATCAGTTGTGCCATATCAAGAAAGACATGGCCTAGCTTCAACAGACTTAAATTAAATGAGCTACTACGCAGATCAAGGCCTGATATTGCCAGAATTGTAGCTATTATTACAGGCCACTGGCCTATAGGAGACCACGCGGCCAAGCTTGGCATTCCTCACAACATATTCTGTCCCAGCTGCAAAGACAGCAACGAGAGGGAAATTCTTTTCCACTTTCTTTACACTTGTCGTGCCAGTCAACGTACGTTAGGTTAGGACTGTCTTTTGTTGGTTCATTGGTTTCCCATTCTTTTCTACTTGGGAAAGTGCAGGAGAATGGTTTTTCAAAGTCAATGTATGGTGACGTGTAGTCACTCTTTACGTCTTCACTTATCAGTTTCTTGAGAATATGTACATGTCCTTCAAGATTTGAGTTCCACTACCTTTCATTGACATTAAGCTTCCAGTTAAGTTCGTATCAGATATCCTTAAGGGTATTCCCTCAATAGCTGGTAGCTTGAATTGCGGTAAAATTCTTTTATACAGCACAGTCTTCTGGGGATTGATCCCAAGTCCGCAATGCGTTGTTCACATATTAAATGTCTTTAATCAAATTTCGTAAGAAATTTTCTCTTGCCAGGAACACTACATCGTCTGCATAGACGTCTACCTTAGCCTCCCTGTTTTCCAATTTCAGATGACGTTGACGACTAGCACGCCACTCCTCCCTGTGGCATGCCTCTGGAGAAAATGACCCTTATATGGGCGTCACCTAGTTTCGCATTTATCTTCCTTTTGTTGAGCAGACTCACCGATCATCACATTGTTGAGATTTTGGTCAACGTTGGAATTTTTAAGTGCCCTTTTCACTATGCTCCTTCGATGTCTAAAAATGCAGAAAGTGTGTATTTCTTATCTTTTAATGCAGTCGTGTAATGCAGTTTCTATAGCTTTACCCTTCCTATACGAGTGTTGCGGTGTGCAGATGACATTGCGGTCAAGTCTGCTAGTTTCTCATTTCTCGATCAAACTCCATCAAGAATCGTTGAATTCTAGCCCTAGCCTAGCCGTATACCTGTTCCTGGCGAATGTCTTGCCCTACAGTGTGCTGCAACTAATCATATCTGTTCTGACTGGATAATCCGGTATAAATTTCAAAAGATACGCCGTATGGTGCTTCCTGAACTTTAAAGAAAACCTCACATACATAAACTTCTCAAGGCCTTTTGGCTGGTTAGCTTAACCTCTCCATAAACTCAGCGGATAGTAATACAGCAGATGAAATACAGTTGAGACTGTATTGTTCTACACGGGTAGCTAAAGTTGCTGGCAGACAGGCAACCAGAAACCGTTTTAAATTCATAAGTGATGCATTTTACAGTTTCCGTAAGGAACGCTACCATTTTTTCCATCACAATCTTAACCCACCTGGATGTAAATATTTTTGCTACTCAATCCTTCATACGACTACACTCTACGTAGAACGATCTAAAAAAAGAGGATGCAAATTGTATAAGAATTCCACTTCCATCGAAAAATGAAACAATATCCTTGCATAGATAGCATGTTTTACAACCCAACAAACTGCACCCTCCCCGGTGAATAATCTCAAATGACCCACTTTAAGTTAAATAGAAAATTTAAATTAATTTACACCCCTAATGCGAGCATTCTGTGGAAAAAATGTTTCGAAACAATTTTCGCTTTCAGTTTATCATGCTGCAGAGCAGTAGGTACACCAGATAGACAGCAGGACAAACGCGAACAGAAGAGAAACTCATATTTCAAAGCGGTCCTTTCAAATTTGCGCTGTCATTATTAATTTGAACGCATCAAGTCAACACCGGAGCGGAGCGGACCGGTTGACACATACCGTTTAAAAGTGAAAAGCAACATCTTGGTGACAGATAGCATTTGCTTTGGCTTTTGCTTCTCTTTTTTTCTTTTTCTTTTTTTGTAAAATTAACCCTGTTACCGTCGCAAAGATTCCTTTTTCTTTGCTGAGCTGCCCCGTGTCATCCTTTATCCTTTTGCCACTTTGGCACAATATACCTTTTGTATAAGTTTTTTTTTTTATATTTAAATATGCCCGACTGACTTGGAAATCTATTATCCTTTATCCGCTTGTTCTCGTTATCTGTGTAGCTCAGGTTTAGATGCAATGAAGGCGACAGGATATTTGAAATTTGGTAACCCTTACAGCCCTTACAGCCAATGGACTGTGACGCATAGTTGGATGGTAGTACCTTGAATATTAATGGGGGTAAGTGGATTAGGAAAAGAATGCGTTATCAGTTCAACTTGGGAGAGTGAATGTTTTCATTCAGTTTTTCCTTTTTTTTTTTTTTTGTTTGCCTGTTACTCATCCCTATCCTGGGTTCTTTTGAAAGTGTAGTGTCACCAAAGCGAGAAATTACTACGATCTCCTATCAGTCAATGTCACTGGTGGAGATCTGACAGGAATTAAGGTGGAAGGATTTTATTCGTTTCTTTTTTAATACGAAAGGGTGAATGGAAATAGTGTTAAAGTGTTGAGTGGTTAGGGGTGGCAAGATGCAGGGTGATTAATAAAAGAAATTCCGGTAGAGATTTGGGTTGAATGAGAGACAAGACGTGGGATTGGGTCTTTCTTGAGCAGCTTGATTTCAAATGCAATTACGTTGACGGGTTGTTGATAGAGTTTGAGGAGTTTTCAAAGCATTCCAGACAGGAATGTCTAAAGACAATCTAGCTCTCAGTGTGTACTCAACGGGAGAACTAAACTTAATGTGATTTGGGCTTTGCTACTCAATTGACCTCTCAGTGATTCTTCGCTAAATCTCTGCGCTGGTGTCATTTTGAATTTACAGCGGAGACTAGAGAGACAAAATTCCTACTTGTAACTACCTTCTGTCCAAGTCGCTAAGCCCATTTCGTCTCTTCTGTTTCAGTACTCACGAAGGCACCACTGATAGCCCGCTGCGTTCTACCAATTATGTCAATATAGTCGGCGTATGCGAGTAGTTGTACAGACTTTTGAAAGATCGTACACCTGATGTTAGTTTGAGAATTTTGTACAATCAAAGCCACCTTGCCGTAGTCCTTTTCTGACATCACAGGCATCGGTGATGTTGTTGCCGATCTTGATGGAGCAACGTGCATTCTTCATCGTCATCCTGTACAGATGAACGAGTTAGGTAGTGATGCCAAAACTAGACATGACTCTGTATAGCTCGTTTCTATAGATGCTTTCAAAGGCGGCTGTCATAGGTGGCACCATGTTTGAGCACAAAGCCTGCCATAAAATCAGTTGGGTGATTGACCATTTTGCCATCAGTCGCCGTTTTAGAAGTAGTCTCCTAGACGTCCGAAACAGGCGAGGTGCCGACATGGGATTGGTACGAGATCACCATCTTATGATAGCTACTCTCCGACTACGCACTGCTGCCGTTCGTATATCTAACGACACAAGAATACCTAGGTTCAATGTAGACCGACTGAGAGTTCCCTCAGTGCGCCAAGAATTAAGGGACCATCTCTCACGTGGAGTGGAAACAATCAGCAGCTCACTGCCCGCCACCATCTAAGACCATTGGTGCGCTGTGAAAACTGTTTTCACATCAGGTGCTGAAAGGATTGTCGGTCGATCGCAGGGAAACCATAGGGCGTGGCTTTCCGAAGATACCTGGAGAAGGATCAACGAACGAAAACAGCTAAGAGCTCGAATTGCAGCAACTCCAGCAGCAGGGAGGATCGAGCTTGAGTCCATATATCGAATGAAGATGAGAGAAGTACAACGTAGCGTGAGACTTGACAAGCGCAATTACATCAATGCGCTGGCTACGGAAGCAGAAGAAGCAGCAGCGAGGTGCGACAGCAGAACCGTTTATAGAATCACTAAGGAGCTTGTAGGTGGCCGAAGCTCTACTCAACACCTAGTGAAAGGCTTAGACGGTTCGTTGCTAATATCGGATGAGGATCAACTGAAGAGATGGAAGGAGTATTTTGCTTAGGTTCTAAACCGAGTATTCGCCAGCAATATGCACCCAAGTCAGACTGAAGTGTCCGTAGAAAGAAGTTCCCGAATTCGCACCACAACCCCCAGTAAGGAGGAGATTATTACCGCAATCAAAGCACTGAAAACTAATAAGGCGGTAGGACTTGACGGCATACCTGCGGAGCTTTTTCAAGCTGCGCCAACAGCATCGGCAGAGCTACTGTTCCCACTTGTCGGGAGAACATGGAAAGCCGAGAGTTTTCCGGATGAGTGAAAAAAGGGAATGATCGTCAAGCTCCCTAAAAAAGGCAACCTAATACAGTGCGAAAACTGGAGAGGTATCTGCGTGCTGCCTACTGTGGCCAAGAGAATAGCTAGAATCATTCTGGAGCGAATCAAAGAACACCTTGAAGACACACTCGACGCCGAACAAGCAGGTTTCCGCTCTGGATCTTCCTGTGTCGACCACATCAACACCCTGCGGATCATCATCGAGCAATGTGTTGAATATCGATCACCACTTCACCTGTTGTTCATCGATTTTGAAAAGGCGTTTGATAGTGTCAATCAGGAATTTATTTGGCGTGCCTTGCGCGGGAGAGGCATTCCTGATAAATTAATAGCAATTATCAAGGCTACATATGATGGGTCCACATGTCACGTTTTGCACAGAGGAAGGCTGTCTGAGGAATTCGAAGTCCAAAGTGGGGTTCGGCAAGGCTGCATACTTCACCAATACTGTTTTTATTGGTGATTAGCGATGTGCTGAATGCGGCCTTATCAACAGCAAAAATGGAGGAATTCGATGGACTCTCACATAAGAACCCAAACACCTCGACTACGCCAACGATGAGTGCCTACTGTCTCACAGAACAATGGACCAGACGTCGTTGGGCTGAAAATTAACTCGGGCAAAACAAAAATGATCAGCCTAGGACCAAACTCATCAACTCATATATGCATTGCTGGACAAACGGTTGAGAGAGTAGAGAGTTTCCAATACCTTGGGAGTATTGTCTCAACCGATGGCGGAACCGAACTGGATATAGCCAGCCGAATAGGTAAAGCAAAATCTGAATTTGGGATGCTATCCATAGTTTGGCGAAGTAATGCAATTAGCTTAAACACCAAGCTACGACTGTTCCGTTCCAACGTTGAATCCGTGCTGCTAAATGGATGTGGTACCTGGAGAGTGACCGTCACTATCACGAGGAAGCTGCAAACGTTTGTCAATAGGTGTCTACGTTACATCTTAAGGATATTCTGGCCAAACCGTATCGCTAACGAACAGCTTTATCAGAGAACGGGTCATGAACCTATAGGCACAACCAGACGACGAAAGTGGCAGTGGATCCGTCACACTCTCCGAAAGGGTGACAGGTCCATAGCTATCCAAGCGATGCAATGGAACCCGCTTACCCAGGATGGCAGGATACGCGGCGGTCCTAGGAGTACGTGGCGCAGAACAGTTGAGAAGGAAGCACGACAACTGGGAAAGAGTTGGGGAGAGCTGAGGTACATTTCCAGAAATCGCACATGATGGCGCGTAGGCGTTGTAGAGGCCCTAGGACCCACAAGGGGTTACTGGACATAATGAAATGAATAAGGCGGCATTAACATCAATGAAAAGGTGGTGAGTATCGATTTGGAGTTCCCGGGTTTTTTTTTCAAGTGGACATTCCTGGCCTAAAACTACACTCATACGGACTAATCAGATTGTTGGCAAAAGGTTTAAGGCAGATAGGACTTCATAAGCGATGTTAAGGAGACTAATACCTTTGTAGTTTGCACAGTTTAAAAAGTCTCCCTTCTTACGTTCCATTCGTCGGGCATATTTTCATGATGAACATGTATACTCCGAATCAAATCATCCCCATCTGCTTATAGCTCGACAGTTAGACCGTCGGCTTCAGCAGCCTAGATAATGTTATCTTCAGTTCACTTCGGTCGAAATTCTTGATTGTCATCGATCGGGCTGAATGGAACATTTTGCCTGACAGCGGAGTTTTGATCGTCGCTGCCGTTTACTAGTCTGCAGGAGTGATTTTTCTAAATTTTCAGCATCGACTGTGATTCTACCATCCCTATAGGCTTCTGTTCGGGTTTTGCGATCTTGGCATGCTCTTTGTACCTTCTGGTAAAACTTTCGAACATCATTCCTGCTAGAACACCTCTCCATTGACGCTGGCTTGAGTTATATCCTTCTCTTTTGCTTGTAGATGTCGCATGCTCGTTGCTAAGTCTCTTGCTTTGCTACGTGTGATTGGCGGTACTCTTACTACGAAATTTGAATGGCAACTTACAATCACCTAACAGCAACTTTACGAGTCACTTTTAGAAGGTGGCACAAAAGTCCTCACTCGGTTTCCTAAGGCAGTCACTTTGTTTGTAAGTAAAAAGAATTGGTTCTGTTTGTTATTTATGTTGGTTTGGACGTTTAAATTGTTTTTCATTAAGTCGCGAAGATAATATCGGTGACCCCCGCCAGAGTAGATGCACATTCGGGCTCATTCCACAGACTTTTCTCAAAACTTTTGGCTTTAAATTCTTCACTTCTTGTCGGATGTTCTCCTTTAGGGCCGCCTACGTCTGTGGCTTGTTGCTAAAGACCCGTGACTTCAAAAAATTAAAGAGAAAGAAGTCTGGCCAGTACAAATTGCCAAAACGAGCGATAAAGAGGTCGAGAAATGCATACTGCAGAATGCACCGTCCTGCTGGAGCCGCATATTCTCCAAACCCAACTCGTCAATCTGAAACAGAAAGACGTCGTTGATCATGGTTTTGTAGTGCTCACCGGTCACAGTAACAGTGTTGTAAACTGTTTCAGGGCTCGATCGTTTAAGAAAAAGGGGAAGAGGAACAGAGGAGGAGCCTTGACAGTATGACCGAAATTGGGCTTGTTGGTGAACTGATTTGAATTCGAAGTATGACGCGTATTACGGGTGCTTATTCACAGGTAAAAATGCACCTCGTCGCTTATGATCCTCCTAAACCTCATCGCGGTCGAGATTTAGGAGGACTTGGCTGTAATTTACATGTGATTGGCCGTCTGCAGGCAATAGCTGATGCACGGTTTACACTTTGTAGAAGTCTTTCACTAAAATTCGATGTAAAGTCCGACTATTGATGCCCAATTGCGCGACCCGTCATCTGGTTGATCTTTGAGGGTCCTCTTGAACTTCTGCAGCCACATTAGCGATATTCTCGACCGAACGTCTGCTCCGGAGCTGGCCACGTCAGTGTTCGCCCAGTTGGTGCCACACGACCAGGGAATCGACGACGTAATTCACGTTAAGGCAACACCACGGACCGATTATTTGTCAAAATCATTGACACAATTATTTCGCATTCTTGAAGAGTATAGCTACCCATGGTTTGTCTGCGTATATTCTGCTTCTGTTTACTTCACAAATGTCAAACTTGCGATGACATAAGACGCCATTTTCAAAAATTAGACCATCTTCCGATAGAGTGATGACTTTAGTGCCACCTTGCATATTACTAGGGGACAATGGCTTCTAATTGATTTTTTTTTTTTTTCAGTTTCTAGGAAAATGATTGAAAAAATTAAGTTTTTTTAAAAGTTTGACATGTTAGTGGACGAATTTGGAAAATGTGTACTGTTTTTGGGATTTCATCTTTATCCTTTCGTTGTATAATAATACCTCCACATTATAAGCTTTGTGTCAAAATTAATATACATATGTACCGAACCTATGTTCATAATTATGGGACAGAGTGTAGAAATAGGGATGGGTTAACCAGGAGTAATTATAGGTCAAGAAAAGCGCTGTCGATGTTATGGTATAGTCTGCCAGAAAGGATCGATTTTGTTCCTAACACGACCCCAAATGCGACATTTTTGTTTGTTTACGTATTCATTCGGTTGAAAGTGAGCCTCATCGCTGAAGGCGATTTTATTTGAAAAAAAAACGCGCTGTTTATGGTCTGCTGGATTCAATTCCTGAGTCGATTAAATTAAGCTGGTAGCGCAACAAGAAACTCCCGCTTCAGAGATGTGCCTGTTTGCCAAAGCCGTAATGAAAAGAGGAAAACTTGGAAAGTTACAGGGTAAATCTGAATCGTGAAATCAGCTAGGTAAGCGGAAGCGAATTAAAATCTTCTCACTGCTTGTATTTTGGACTCGGCAAGAACCTTGCAGTCAAGATCTAGAGGAATAGTAAAGTAACCGTGGATTGTTTTGGAGTGCGAGGCAGCCTTCGACTTAATACGACAAGCAATTATAGAGCCATGTCCTTTCTAAAATATCTACAGGTATTACTCGTATTTTAAAAGTTTCCGCATCGACATCTTCTCTTTGACAAGCATCGCACGGGCGTTGTTGGACAACGGGAACAAATTATAGATTTCATCGACAAAAGAGAACTGTTCTTTAAACTTAGCTACCTGGGAGTTGCTAAAGTGCTTAGAATACTACAAAATCTATACGAAGAAAACACTACCGCGGTCTGGGACGGAAACATCTTGTCCAACTGATTTCAATCGAAAAAAGGAGTAAAGCAAGGTTGCCTTTTGAGCCCTATTCTATTTCTAATCCTTTTATTTTTTATTTCGGGTTTAATATAAATCTCTTGCTCTATGCTGATGACATCGTAATACTAGTGGAAACTCCTAACATGCTGCAGATCAGGATTAATAGACTTAAACTTATTGGAATCTTTTGCAATGGAATGGAACGCTACGCAAGGGAGGAAAAATGGACCTGACTAAAATTAAAAGAAAAATACCTCGGACTTCCAATTACATCCCAGTTATCTTTTAAAAAGCACGTTCCAGAGTAACTAATCAAATCTAAATGTGCACTAAATTGTAGAAAGGGACGAGCACATTGAGCAGGAGAAATAATGCGCCGAGTATGGATTACAAGATCTTAGAAGCCGTTGTGAGGTCAATCATGTGCAAAAGCCAATGTTTATTATATTAATTATTATTATGATTTTGTATTGTATAGATAGTGTTACACTACTACTACTACTACATTATTTCGCAGCGCGCGAATCGTTTTTGGTTAGGTTTTCCCCATTTCGGAGACAGCTTTTAACAACTGGAGTGCGTTGTTCATTCGCTGTATACAGCTGCATAATTTCAAACGTCAATAGTTAGTATTGACAGATGTCAAATATCAGCTGTTTATCTTTAACAGAACCACAGTAGTGTCAGATTTAAATTGTAACCTACAATTCAATCATCCTTTAGGTACTGTCTATCTGTGCCTTCGTCCGTAATTTTAACAACTAGAGTGCGTTTTTCACTTATATACCGTTCCATAATTACAAATGTCAATGGTTAGTATTAACAGATGTCAAATATCAGCTGTTTATCTTTGACAGAACAACAGTAGTGTCAGATTTAAACTGTAACCTCCGATTCAATCACCCTTTAGGTACTGTCTGTCTGTGCCTTCGTCCGTATATATAAAAATTATATTCGGGAAATTTTTAAATATCTGAATGCTTGTATGTTCAGAATTGGCGCAAAAACGACTGATCTGGTTTTAATTATACTTGACAGGTATCGGCAATAGTAACCGATCAGCGTTCACGACACCATCAATAATTGACAAGATTGGAGCGGCAAATGAATCAATCTCTAATATAAAAAAAATTAGTTCAGACTCAAATACGTATGTCTATTGTGTTTATTAGTAATCGGCTACAATTTAATTGATCAGCCCTGAAGGGTTGTTTGACCAGCAAAATTAAATTATTTTTCTTTTAATCCGCAGAAAAAAATAAAAGCATCAGAACAAGAAAATGATTAGCACAGATTGAATTATAAATGAATTTGTTTAAAGTTTTGGAAAATTGTGAAACAATTTTTACAGCCCATCCAGAGTACATTAATATTGATACATAGTGTAAAACATAGAAATCGGCATCAAAAGCTATGTCGATCTAACCATATCCGTCCGTCCGTCTGTCCGTATGCCGCCAATATAAGCTTTCTAAAATCCGTAGCAGTACAAGTGTAAACATTTTTGAAGTTCTCCCACAGACACGCCCACTTTTCAAACAAATTTTTATTCTAAATAATTTTATTAGAAACTGAAAAATATTGTCGAGGAAAGGTGTATAGACGTTGACTTCCTCTACATTTCGTTCAGACATTATACATGGCCACGCCCACTTTCTGGGGGCGTTTTCTTAAAAAAAAAAAAACATACATTGCTTTTTCAAACCTATTTGCGGTGATGGTTAGGTCTTATTGTGAATATCTCAACCGTATCAGTGAAGTTCTGTTACAAATTTTGGGAGGCACACCCACTTTCTGCTAAGAAAAGTTGTATTAAGAGTTTTGTGATAACATTTCATAAAAATCGCGGAAATATCCTCTGTATAGAAATATGCTACTGCACCTGTTTATACAATATCGCAATGCTATTACGGTTGTTTGGTGGAAGGGGATTGCGCGTAAATATTTGACTGCCTTTTGCACTAAACTCCAAAGAGCAGCCCGTCTCGGCTGCAGGGGAGTTTTTCCGCGTACATCTGACTCTGCTCTAGATGCACTGCTCAATCTACCTCCTCTCGATACTTTTATCATAGGCAGTACTATCAAAGCTATCTATCGTCTTAGGCGAGGTGACTTTTGGTACAACCCACACTAGAGTTTTAATGACTTGGGCGACATTTATCCTACGACCCCTGTCTTATGGATATGCCGTCTGATGCAATCACACCAGAACTTCGGTTGTTGCTCAAATTTAAAGTCGACTTTCCCCTGTGTTCATGACTGGCTTTGGTCAGAATCTGAACCATGAAGGAATTGTAGCCGAATCTTCATGGATGGTTCCAAAACTAGTTAATGGTCCGGTGTTGGTGTCATCTCAAAGGACTACAATGTAAGGCTGCATTTTCCGTTAGAAGATATTTACCTAGGTGCCGAACCTGCGTCCTCCGTCAGGGCCTCCATTGACGATTGGGTTTCTTATGAACATAATTGTGTGTGGCATGGTTGTTCAGGATGCGGGCAAACGAATGCTCCCGGACGTCTGTAAGACAAGACTGCAAACAACTTATCGGCATTCTCACGGAGCACTTTGCTTTTGCTAAACACCTCAGTGTGGTATGCTTAAATGATACAAAAGTCTGCCATGCTTGTGGAGAGGGCGGCGACACTGCAAAATAATTCCTCTGTGCGTGTCCTGCTTTTTGCTCCTATCAGGTGGGAGATTTTCGGCGCTGATGCAGAGTGCTGATACCGTAAACTTCTCATCACAGAAGCCTTTACTCGACTTTCTCCGGAAGACGAGGAAATTCAATTAAAATGGGTAAAAAGGGTTGCGTAAATCCCCAATCTGAATGCATATGCACAGGTGCAACCCAGTCGTGCAATTATTTTTCGCTGGTCAAAAAATTACTTTTTGCTGATTGAAAATTATTTTTTTGCCGATGATTTATTTTTCTTCTATATATGTATACATATGATGGTATTTTAATTTTATAGCTGATCAACCAATAAACAAAGCATCAGAGCTTTCTTATTTGAGGTTTGTACCCTTCAAACTAAATCAACAAAGGTTTTGTTGTTTAAAAGTGATTTAAATCCCAGTAGACACCCGTCTTCAATAGGTTAAAGGCGATGACAGTGAATGAATCACACGTCCCTTTAAATTTTCCAAAATACACCAGAATAACTTGTTTCGAAATGACAAATTAATGATCCCTTGTGTAAATCCTTATCAACATCGTATTTATTTTTTTTCTTTTTGTTTACCTAACTTAGATCCATACTAACCATAAGGACAAGCATCTGTGACAACAGTTAAACCACCACTCTATGCAGATTGCTGATCAGATTGCCTTAGAAAATCCTTCTTCGATAAAAAAAAAAAAAAAAAAAAAAAAAACAGAACCCTTTAAGATTCTGGGCATTCATACACACACAATACACTCAATTCGAAATCCCCTGGGGTAACCAGTAACTGTACCCGATGGTAACGTTTTAAATTACAAATGATCCATCATATTACCCAATAGTTGCCTACACATGCCCCGGGAATAAATTTCCTCTCTCTGGTTGACATGGCAAAGGGTTGCCTTGTGATAAACTTCTTCGTCGTGATTCATAGAAAATTGCCTATAGGCAAACGAAGCCGAAACCGAATATCATTCAACAGCAATCTCTCACTCTCCAACAAATAGCAAAACGACAAAAAAAGGTTATGCCGTAGGGACATCCCTATCTGGTGTGCTATCAGTCCCAAATTGAACTCCGTCTCAAGCAGTTTTCCAAATATTTTCAATTAAAATTCTTTTTTCTTGAAACAATCAGCAATTTATAGGAAAGGGAAGTGGTATGGCACCCACTCAATTGTACTGCGTCACATTGTGTCACGCTAAATTATTATCAGCAAGTAGCAAGTATTTCGTTCCGATACGACATACTTTTGGTACTTTTTATGCAATCACTCATCAATACAGTGGGGTTGAAAAAAAAAACATCTCCCATTGCTTGACTTCAAGACAGCGTTCTGGAGTTTTGTTGTACATTTTTCGATGTTGGCAAGCAGTTTTTCAGCTTCTTTAATGGATCCGCAATTGAGGAGACTATACTTTAAGATACAGCTAAGCAGAGAACTTTAGCAGATGTTCCCCATGATATTCCAGCTGGTTTTTGAATTATGCTATTCTTTTTAGTATTGCAGCTGTTTTTGTCAGATATTTATTGAAAGATAACGCTTGGTCCAATTGCGGTTGCGGTTTGCTAGGCAATTTATGACATTAAAGCATGAAGTCATAGTTTTGGGTACACTTCGGATTTCGTCATAAACACTTTTCTATGTGGCCAGGCATAAATCGGAGCTGCTAAGGGCATGCAGCAAGTTAGATGACAACAAGGCGCCCGACGGCATCCTGAATAAGGCAACAAAGGCAGCTGTAACAAAAAGACCAGACCACTTCATAACAACAACGCAGAAGTGCCTTGAAGAAGGAACCTTTCCCGAAAAATGGAAAACGCTGCATTTGGTCCTACTGCCAAAAGGAAAGAAGCCGCCAGCAGAACCATCATCCTATCGCCCAATGTGCCTATTAGACACCATGGGAAAGATCCTCGATAAGATAATCTATAATAGATTACTCGCAGTAGCGGAAGAGAAAGGAGCCCTCTCAGATCACCAATTTGGCTTCAGAAGAGCACGATATACTGTTGATGCCATAAGAGCGGTGTCGAAATCGCCAAAGGTGCCATCGAAGGAGAAAGAAGTATTGTACAGTAGTAACGCTGGACGTTAAAAACGCATTTAACTCTGCGAACTGGTCGTTTATTAGAAGGTCACTTGCCAGGATGGATACGCCATATTACCTGCGACGAACTACTTCAACAACAGGAAGCTGAGGTACGAACCTACAACGTAACTGCGGGAGTTCCACAGGGATCTGTTTTAGGGCCACTATTGTGGAACATTATGTACGACGGAGTCCTACGATTAGTGCTACCTGGGGGAGTAACGATAATTGGATTCGCCGATCACATTGCAGTCGTGACAGTAGCTAAACAGATCCGTACAGTAGAATCAGCTACAAATGAAGCAATTGCCCGGATAAAAGATTGGCTAATATCCGCCGGACTAGAACTAGCTGACCATAAAACAGAAGCTGTTCTTATAACCAACACGAGAACCGTCGAATTTGCCAACTTTCAGGTTGGTAACCAAACCATCAGGTCGAAAGAGGCAGTTAAATACCTTGGAGTAATGCTGGGCAACAGGCTACGGGTTAAAACGCATGTTAATTTTGTTGCCAAAAAAGCATCGCAAATGCAGGGAGCTCTCTCGCGTATCGTGCGTATCGGTGGACCTGGATACGCTAGAAGGATTCTACTCTCTGGAGTTATCACCTCAGTTCTGACATATGCCGCCCCAGTCTGGGCGGAGGCACTGAGGACGAAGGAGACCAAAAGGAGACTATCGTCACCATACAGACTCTGTGCGCTACGGACAATCAGCGGCTTTCGAACCATCTCTGACGAAGCTGCATTTGTCATAGCTGGAATGGTCCCCATCGATATTCTCGCAGATGAAATGCTGAGGATATATAACAGAAGAGCATTGAGTCATCACGACGCCACTGGTATCAAGGTGATAAAAATTGAAGAAAGGGCAGCGTCAGTAGCTATGTGGCAAACTCGTTGGGTTAATACAACAAAAGGCAGATTGACATACAAACTTATACCGACAATCCAAGACTGGATAAGTCGAAAGCATAGAGACTGCAACTACCATCTAACGCAGTTCCTGTTGGTGGCTTCCGCAAATATGACACGACAACTCACCATCCTGCCTGGAAAGCCCAGGTGAAGATGAAGATCCGGAGCATGCAGTGTTTTACTGCACACGTTTCACGGCATGGAGAATTACTCTGTCGGAAAAGAATTGGAAAAGAATTGGATGGCAATATGTTCCTTCGTAACAATTCGGAAGAAGCTGACACAAGAAGCATAGTATAAACTGCTAACCAGCCCCGCGAAGTAATACCTAACGGCAGTCCCGCGGGGAGAGTGGTTGAAGTGTGTAGGGTATGTGTTTAGTACGTAGGCGTATTCCTGGCATCGATTACTCAGGTTTGCGAATCGTGCATGCTAGTAGCACTCGGGCTATTAGTATCTATGAAGATTACACATCCCTGGCGCAATCCAAAAAAAGCATAAATCGCCACCGTAACGAAATTTTTTTCAGACAAGTAGTGACACCCTTTGGAAGTGGAATCTCCGGCACTCGCAGTTGTCTATGCGCATGGACCTTTAAATATACTGTAAAATGTTAGGTAAGGACCTTGTCGACAACTTCTATTATTTGCCTACGAAATTTTTGTTTGAGTTTTCTTTGTATCACTTTTTCTATTTTAAGTCGTTCTGTTGAATCCAATCCAATTTTTGAAGGGACACATTTGGAGGGGATAATCTTTTCTTTAATAGCCTTCAACCCTTTATTAAATTTTCTTGTAGTTACGAACCATTTCTGTGCTCAAATTGCAGAATTTTTCTGCTTAATTATCAAGATTGCGCCCATAAATTCCAAACGCTCAATTTACTACAAATTTTGGTTTTTTATTAGGTGCGCAACTAAGTTCTTTAGATGGCTCCAGCAGTAAGAGCTGGTCGATCCAAAACGTCATGAACCGAGCTTAGATATATGGTAAAGTAACTGTTTTGACACATTAGTGATTAGATACTTTTGGTTGTGTGAAAATGTCTGATTTTGTGCCAAATAATCGTCATTTTTGGGAAGTGTTGATTTTCTTCTTTCATTCGAAGAAAACGGCGGCTGAAGCGCATCGAGAGCTCCAAAAAGTTTACGGAGATGCTGCTCTAAGTGAAACAACGTGCCGCGATTGGTTCCGTCGCTTCAAAGACGGTGATTTCGTCGATGTTGACGACCGTCCGCGTTAAGGAAGGCCAAAATCCTTCGAAGACGCTGAATTGGAGTCATTGCTCGATGAGGATCCGTGCCAAACGCAAGAACAGCTTGCTTCAGCATTAGGAGTTACACGTCAAGCCATTTCCAAGCGATTGCATGCGTTTGGAATGATTCAAAAACAAGGGACTTGGCTTCCTTATGATTTGACGGGTGATGAAAAATGGTGACGGGTGATGAAAAATGGATTCATTACAGCAACCCAAAGACTGCCCGGTCATGTTTCGGCCGAATATTCACGCTACGAAGATTATGCTGTGTATTTGGTGGGACCAGGTCGGTGTATTATTATGAACTGTTGAAACCCAACGAAACCATCACTGGGGAACGGTATCGACTTCAATTGATGCGATTTTGCCGAGCACTGCGCGAAAAACGGCCACAATACGAGCAGAGGCACGACAAAGTGAAAAACCTACCTGGAAACGCTCAAATGGGAAGTCATACCCCTCCCGCCATATTCCTCAAATATTGCGCCATCCGATTATTACTTATTCCGTTCGATGGCACATGGTCTGGCTAATCAGCAGTTCCGATCATATGAAAACATCAACAAATGGCTTGATTCGTGGATAGCCTCAAAAGATGAACAGTTTTACCATAACGGTATTCGAGCTCTGCCAGAAAGATGGGACATAGTTGAAGCTAGCGATGGACAATACTTTGAATGATTCATTTGTAACCATTTTTTCACAATAAAGTTGCCTTTTCTTAGAAAAAGAGAGAACTTAGTTGCGCGCCTAGTAGTTCTGCTTGGATGGTAGGAATTTTGAAGTCTCGGTGGATGGATGCATTTTTGATAAATCAGGGAGCTCCTATTGTGATCCTCAATATCGTAAACTCTCATTTCTCCACTTTTCAAGTATTAGAAGCTTATACTGTATCAGTCCCACAGCTGGATACCATAAGACCAGATAGGTTTGATGACAGCTCTGTACAGAAGTACCTTCAATTGCTCAGTTTCGGGTTTTTGTTCAGCAATCAGTGTAATCAGTGCAAGCTTTGAGCTTCATTTGAGTCGATTTTGCCTCCACATATGTTTGTGCATTTTCCATGTAAGTCGAAGCTTAAGGTAAACGCCAAGACATTTCATTTTTGTAGATTGTGGTTTTTTTTTTTTTTATAATTTGCACGTGTGAAAGGGGAATGAATACGTTTATACTAATTTTAGGACACGGGCGTTTTGAGGAAAGGGGAAGAGACAGAGAGAAAGACAGATTGGTGTAGTAGGTTTGACACTCAGCTGGTATTAAGTTTCAGTGAACTCCAAGGGTGGCGTCCAGATAACTGGGGAGTATTTTTGTATTTTGTATTTTTGTCCTCCTGATGTCATCATTACGATCAAGTTGCTTTTTAATCATATGACCACCCTACTGCCAGTGTTATGACTTCGCAGTAGAATTGACTAAGCTTTTGCAATTGGTCGACTTTTTTATTTATTTCATGCGAAATAAATAGATGATTATTGTCATCAGGATTCGAACTGTGAACCTGTAGCGTGACAAGCGATGATGTTACCACTACACCACCGCCACCCCCACTAACTGGTGACTTCTTTCATTTTAATGCGTGGTGTGCACACATTTTTTAACGATTTCTTTCGTTCTCCAAGCATCTAACTATTTTTCCAGAGTCACGCACCACAGTCTTTGCAATTGCTTTTACGTATGTGCTTACTATGGCAGTATTATCAGGAAATGTTAACGTGATCGTTAGGTTGGTAATAGCCATGACTGAGGTAACGATCAGATACAACAGAGGTCTTAAAAGGCTCTCTTGAAGATCTATTGCTCTGATTTCCCGAGGTTTTAATACAAAGCAGAATTTTTGTTTTGACAAGTAGCTTCAAAGAAACGCTTTTGAGGTAGAAGCAGCTTTACTTATATAATAGACCTTCATGCCACATCTTTTCGATGTTAAACGTGCTCAATGGGTTTCATGCCCGGACTATTTCCAGGCCAATAGAGTGAATTTATACCCAATTCCTCTTTGAAACTTTTAATCTAGAAAAAGAATTGGATAAAATCGATTAAAAACCCCACAAAGATTGATAAAATTATCAAAATAACAGTGGTTTACTTATGGTCTTAGCACGATGGCAAGGTGGTGCGGAATAGTCCTGAAATACAACACCCATGCGGTATTGGCTCATTTCGTCTACAGTGGGAACCACTCCATTTTCTATGATCCATCCACTATCAAAAGAATGCCCACTCCACCGACACCTTTGAACCTTTTCGGACGAGCCGCTTCATATTCTTCCTTCAGCCGTTCTCCAGTTCGACGTCGAACTGTGGTCTTTCTGTCTGCAAATTTCAGGTTGAATTTGGACTCATCCGAGAATATAACTTTTTACCAGGCAATTCGGCCTTCCACGTACCCATTCTAGACGACTTTTTTATCTTAGGCCTAAAAAGTTTTATTTTTATTTTGCCTTCCGGTAAGTAAGCAAACCAGCTTCGTTAAGCCGTCCTTGGACTGTTGTCACAGAGATGTCTATTCCGGTGGTTTCCACAATATTCTATTCTTACTTATGGTGCAGTAACGATCCGGTTCCGCAACGTTGTCCCCTTTATGTGGTGGTCGATTCTAAGAGCAGTACATCTTTTACGCCCACTTCCACTATTTTTTAAAAAAAATCTTCTTATGGTCGACTCGTTGCATCCCAATACGAGTAGACAAGAAAGTTTTCTCCCCTTCCTTCTGAAAAACCAGGATTTTATCCTTTTCACGAGCTGAAACTGAAAAGGTAGTGGGCTAGATGGCATACCCAACGTAGCCCTTAAAACCACAATTAGAACTCAACTGGAAATATTTGCGAATATCTACAGCTCATGCTTGAGTGAAGGAGCTATGGAAAAAACAGAAACTAGTGCTAATCTCCAAAGGAAGTAATGCTTCTGGGGATCCATCGTCGTCAGGACCGCTCTATATGTTGGATACATTCTGGAACGTATCATTGCCATCAGGCTGGAAGGAGCTATTGAAAACGCTGGAGGATTTGTAGAACATTAGTACGGTCGCGGTCAATGATAAATGCAATTCGAGTGGTTGTTGAACGAAGAAAGCTATAGAAGGCAGAAGATGGAGGGATGGTGCTAAACGGTATTGTGCTGGTACGAGTACCACGTTAGACTTAAGAAATGCATTCAACTCTGCGAACTGTAAGTATGTCTTGGAATCCCTTTAAAATATGAGGGTACCCACGTACATCGCGAAAATAGTGGCGGATTACCTAAGAAAAAGGATCCTGATATATGACACAGACGATAGCCCCAAGGAGTAGGTAGGTCATGAGATGGTCGTAGGTGCCACAGGGTTCGGTTTTGGGTCCATTTCTGTAAAATGTTATGTATGACGGAATACTCAATCTGAAGAAGCTACAATTTTAAGCTTTGCGGACGATATTGCGATAGTCTTGGTCACCAAACTGCTGGCAGAAGTGGTCCAAATAACCAACAATGCAATCGGGATAGTTCAACGCTGGCTTGAATCTATGGGTTTAAAATTAGCCGAACATAAGACAGAATAAGTAGCAGACAAATGAGAGAAATATTCACACTTACGATAGGGGGACCAGACTACATCGACGCACGCCATCAAATGTCTAGGCGTCATGATTGACACAAGGCTCTCGTTTAATGAACATCTGGAATATGCTAGTGGCAAAGTCTCACGAGTAACGCATCATGTCAAATCATGGAGGATCGAGATAGAGTCGACGGCGACTTTTGGCCGGTATGGTTACATCTGTGATGATCTACGTGCCAACAGCTATGAAAGGTAAGTCATACCGGCGTAAGATTGAGTCGACATACGATTTTGTGCAATTAGAGTATGCAGTGCATTTCGCACAATATCAGAAGATGCAGTCTATGTTATTGCAGGATTACACCCAATCGGCATACTGGCAGAGGAGTTTCAAAAAAACATATGAAAGGAGGAACCAGGAAAGTGTGTTAACCGACGGAGCAGTGAACTTGGACCTATCGTTTCATACCGCTTCTGGAGGCATTGACAGGCCGCAAGCGTAGCAAGGTAGACTTCTACACAACTCAACTAATAAGTGGATCCGGATGTTTCGGTGCATATCTCTACAAAATCAATCATGACAATTCTCCCTACTGTCCTTAGTGCATTCTGACACATGAAGATGCGGAACATGTATTCTTTCATTGTCCACGATTCGAAAATGAGAGACAAACGCTGAGAAATAAGTTTGGAGAAATACCAACCCCCGAGAATATAGTACTCGTACAGTATGTGATCGAATCGCAGGAGATATGGAGTGCTGTGAGTGATTATGCAAAGCATATTGCCACACAACTAAGACACTTTGGATGCGAAAGGCGACAGAGTGATGAACTATCAATAAGATTGTGGGCATGTAGTGCTGTTCGGACCCATCGATGAATTGCCAAGACGGCCTTACCGTGGGGAAGAAGGGTAATGAAGGAGAGGTGTTTTCTAAAGTGAGTGGAAATCCCGCACTGTTACTGAGTACGGGCTCAGTTTCGTCTTTTAAAAATTCTTCACCTTCCTCCGAAAAAAAGGGTCTTAGTCTGGCGCAGAGGTATCTGTTCCCCTCGCCACTTTTCCCCCAAATGGGTATCATAATGGGTCTATATTCACCTGTATATTCGCGGGTTGGTGCCATAATCCCCAGTCACAAAATCCCCAAATTAAAATCCCCAAATACAATATCCCCAAGCACAAAATCCTTAAACAAAGATTCCCAATATTTCGAGTGTATCTAAGAACTTATGTTTGGTACCAAACATAAGTATACGCTCACCATCTACCTAACCTGACCAGCTTCGTTTATGACTAGAACTTCGGCTTGGAAAAAAATCCACGAATTCGCTAATCTATTGAAAGTAAATCCTAATCATGATACTTCTTCCTTAATTCCTAGCCCCACTGTACTTCTAAAGAGTATTTGAGTAGTTTATGGTGAGAGGTACAAAAAAAGAAACTCCACCAACAAATGCGGAATGCGAACGAATGAACGAAATCTCATTATCTTTGACAGCGGACATCAAAAAGGCAAACTTGGCCGACAGATTTAAAATTGAATTTCCTTCTCCCAGACTTTGTTTGTGTACGGCTGTAGCCTGCGTCTCTGTATAGATATCGATGTCGACACAAGAAATGAAAGACGGAAGGATGTGTTCTCCTTCGTTCGTTTCCTCATCCGCATTGACATTCTCTATTCCATCGAAGATGTTGTCTGAGCTCTATACCGGCCTCCATATGACAGCTACAAAGTACGTCCCAACTGAATACTACTCACAAAAAGAAGAAAACTACGTTGCAGCCAATCAGTATTATCCGGAGCACTCCTTATCACATGACATTGAACGGAACTAATTATGAGTAGTTTCCGGGGGTTTTTCCAGTGTGCTTCCTCCCGATTCTATGTTGGAAAAATTCAATTTCTGACTGACAATCGACTCACTTGACTTGAAAGTAAATTTTCTTTGGCAAAGGAATTTAATTACTCCAGTCAATACGATGGCATTCGGGCTGGGCCGAGTTCACAGAATATCCAAAAAGGAATGCCAGAGATGAAAGTTATTAATTTCGTTTCCCAAATAGCTTTAGATCAAAGTTCAAGCTTTCATTGTTGGGCAATTGACGGTAACGCATTTTGTCGTAATCTACGAGCCATCGTCCATCCGACAACGACTTTCACAAAGAGTGAGGTTCGGCTGAGTTTATTAATTATGCTGACCTTTTTAATTGGTGACTAACGTCATCGTCAATGGTTGTACGAGTATGTCTGTGCAGTGTGTGCACCCCATGTTCTTGGTCATTGTCATCATGACCATCATTATCGTTATCATCATACCATTGACGGCCATCATGGGTTTGATATCTTCTAATCTGAATGAGCATATGGAAGGCTAAAGACACTTTTACTCTTATTTATGGAGGTATGATCAATCATTGGGCATTTGTGGATTTTGTGTATTTAAGATGTTTGTTATAAGGGTTGCGGAGAGGTCACTGAATACGGACACACACCGCTGTACGTAGTGTAATTGACAATTAATGCGCCTCTAATTAGTATGGATGTGGGCAGTCTGTTAATGAGGGAACAACAATTTATTAACGCGAAGAGCAGTTGACTGCTCTTAATGAATATAATTTAATTTGGAAAATTAGTTATAATGTTCATATTCAAGGGGGGAATAGCACAATAAAAAAAAGGAAAAACACTGAACGCTCCTATCCCTCCGTGTGTAGTGACCTAATTTATCGGACATGCCCTAAAACAGGAAAAATATTCATCATCATAATTAGATATGTACCTGCTACAGATTTTACAAGTGAAAAGTACATTGTGCTTTGGAAACAAATAGGTAGCAGTGTCACCGTCAGAGTTGACATGGTTTTTTGTTTCTGTTTTTTAAAGTGGGTGTGCACTAGGAAAAGATTCTTTGCCATTCGAATGCTGAAATGAAGAAGCAAAATATTGGTTGGGATTACTTAAAAAGAAAGTATCTCACAGCTAATTTCCTTACACCTTGTGGGTGGCCGTGGTGTAGTGGTAACATCATCGCTTGTCATGCTGTTGATTCACGGTTCGAATCCTGAAGTCAAGAATCATCTATTTATTTCGCACGAAATAAATAAAAAAGTCGATCACTTGCGAAAGCTTAGTATACTCTACTGTGAAGGCATATGGCTAAAATGCAACTTGATCGTGATAATGGCATCAGGAGGACGGAAAAAATACTGTGACTAATTTTGGTGGGGGCGAAAGCACCCATTTACTTGGCTTATTACAAGCTACAAGTAAAACTTAAAACTAAAACTTAAAACTAAGACTTAAAGCTAAGGAGAATGGTGAAGGAGTTCGGTTTTAAGGCAGGGAGTGCTGAGGTTAAAATCAAACTGGGTGAGATTTGAGTTCACTTTTCGCAGCATACGGGAAATTGGTTCATTAGATCCATATGAAGTGCTGTGGGACGGTAGATAGAAAAGACGAGGGCATCGTAAATTTCGTGGGTTGGTATTGAAGAAAATTAAATTATAAAGAGATGCGCAATCGACAGAGCCTGAAAGAAGTCGATGAATGAAAAGAATGTCTGCAACATCTCTGCGCTTCTCTAGAGTACTCAGGTTGATGAGGTTGAGGCGGTCTTGATAGGGAGGCAAGATAAATGGATCGTTCCAAGGAAGACTTCGGTGTCACATAAACTTACTGAAAGGGTGACCACGCTTGACTGGCGTATTCAAGGAGGGGGCGCCCAAAGGTAATTTAGAGGGATCTGGTCACGTAAGGGTCGGAGAATTCTTTGGACCATCGTTTGACAAAGCCAAGTGATGAGTTAGCTTTGCGAATTATATCATCAATATGTGAACGGAAATTTAGTTCCCTATCGTACAATATTCCAAGATTGCGGAGAGATTGAACGATGGATATAGGTTGACCATGGAGAAGGTAAAGGCGGGCGAAGGACATGTGGTGCTTACTTGATAAGGCAATGGATTTACATTTGGCGATATTGAGCTCTAAGCGATTTTGTAGGCGCCAGTTCGAAAAACTATCAATGTCTTGTTGAAGGCGACAGTAGTCATGTGGTGAAGAGATGGCTTTGAAAAATTTGGTATCATCAGCGTACAGAGAGAGGAAAGAGTGTTTAATAACCCTCTCGACATCATTTATGGTTAGAAAGAAGAGAAGGGGACCTAAATGGCTGCCTTGCGGAACGCCAGAGGTGGCCAAGAAGGGAGTTGATAAGATGGATCTGAAGCGAACTCTGTAAGAACGGTTTTCCAGGTAAGAAGATATCCATTTTAACAATTTGGGTTCGAAACCGAGGGCAGACAATTTGAAGAGGATTAAGTTATGAGATATCTTATCAAAAGCCTTACTAAAATCAGTTGCAATAACTTCGACTTCTTTGCCATTCTCTAAGGCCACGAATTCGACTAAGTTAGTGGTAGTTGATCTACCTTTCAGAAAGGCGTGGTGGGTGGGAGAGATAAGAGACTTGCACTGAAAGCTTAAGGCTTCGTATAAATACTTTCGAAAAGTTTGGGTAGATGAGAAAGTTTAGCAATGGGGCGATAGTTTGTTACTTTGTTCTTTGATCACTTTTTGTGTATGGGGGTTATAAAAGAGGTCTTCCAAATCTGAGGGAATTCTCCTAGTGATAGAGACAAACGGAAGAGATGAGAGAGGGGGAGGGGCAGAATGGAAGAGCATTTTTTAAGAAAAATGGCTGGGAGACCATCTGGGCCGGGTGAGAATTCATCATTAAGATTTTGTAGTTTATTTTCAGTTACAGCAGGATCAAAAGGCAAGGACAGAAAGGGGCCAACGGAGAAGTTAAGAAAGTGACTGTAGTAAGAGGGGTCTGGTTCAAAAGAGTTGTCGGCGAATTATTGTTTAAAATAGGTGGCAAAAAAGTTGGCAATGGTTTGCGGATTAGTTGAAGATATGTTTTCAAAAGAGAGGGACGGAGGGTAACCGTCAGATTTTTTTTATAGTTGACGAATTGAAAAAATGACTTATGGTCGTTTATAAGATTTGCTTTCGCGTTAATTAGGTGCCGCTGGTAGAGAGAGTTATAAGGATGATTGAATTTAAGGTAGGATCCGAGATAGTTGGAATAGTCGAAAACAGAATTGGTACGAAGGAAAGCTACCCATAACTTGTTTCTCTTGTTAATTGCGTCGTTTGAAGACTGTACCGCAACGCTTAATTCTTCAACACATCTTACATTATTTTCAAGGCTGGACAGTTTTTCTGTTATCTTTTTAATGAGACTTTTATGGTGGTTTTCATTAGATTCACTAAGGCATTTTATCGCGAGGAGCACGTGCGACAGCGATATGTCCTTACACTCATCTCAGAAGAAAAGGAGGTTGGGTGATATTTCTTTAATGAAAACCGTGTTTCTTTTGTTAAGTCCGACACAAATGGCATGGAAAGATTTGCCATTACAAGCAATCCAATCGGCATTGCTATCATCGATTAGGCAATTCGACATTCCACATGCGTAAGGTCACGAAAAAGTAGGACAACAAATTAAAGGGCTAACAGTTATACGATCGAGAAGTGGATCAAAAAATAAGCGGGAAATTGCTTATGCAGCGAAAAATGACAAATTAACAATGAATTAATTTGCGGGGCAAAAAGAAAAATGCGACTAAATACGGCGGCGGTTGAATAACAACTGAATCATAAGCAACGACAATAATAGCGAAAACAAACAAAATACTCCCCAGTTATCTGGACAGCCACCCTTGGAGTTTACACAAACTTAATACCACCTGAGTTTCAAACAACACCACTCTGTCTTTCTCTCTGCCTCTTCCCCTTTCCCCAAACGTACGTGTTCTAGAAATTAGTATAAGGGTATTCATATCCCCTTTAACACGTGCAAATAAAAATTATAAAAAAAAGAAAAACCAAGCACAAGCTAGACCAGGGCTTGAGTATTGCTTTCGCGTTTGGTGTTTGGAGTGCCCCGACATATTCTCTTTATTTACTCGATTGCTCAAAGAGACGAGCAGATTCCACACTAACATTTAACATTCAATCGTTGGTCCATCAAAGACTTGCCAGGTGGTCCAAGGAACTAGATGTCCTACTAGGCAAGTCGCTATTATCGAATTTGTGCAGTGTTTTCCAAGCCGAAGTTCTAGCCATCAACGAAGCTGCTCAGGCTAAGTATATGGGTTGGCGAGCGGATACTTATGTTTGGCGCTAAACATAAGTTCTTAGATACACTCGAAGTATTGGGAATTTTTGTTGAAGGATTTTGTGTTTGGGGATATTGTGTTTGGGGATTTTAATTTGGGAATTTTGTGACTGGAGATTATGGCACCAGTCCGCGAATACACAGGTGAATATAGACCCATTATGATACCCATTTGGGGAAAAAGTATCCCTTGCTCGCGAGCAATCCCTAAAGCACTCTTCTTTGCCTCTAGGTTCCGAACCACTTTGATGAACCTAGAGATGTCTTTGATTGGTATGCCACGTAGTTCTTCGATATCTTGGAAGAAGTGTCTTCCAATGGTTTTATGTCTGAGATGACAGAGGTCTGGGTATACATATACAGTGACTGCCTATTTGTCTCTTCATCACACTTTTGAACAGTTAGACCTAGAGAACTGACTGGATATTGATAAGGTGTTCGCGAGAAGTGGGACAGTAAAAAACTTTTTTATGTTTTGTATGAAATAGAAGACGAAGTCGGCAGATTTATTGAAGAACGCCGCGTGGAACAACACTTCCTATAGGAAAAAAGAAGTAGTAAATAGCGAAGGTAAATATCCGCCGGAAATAAAAGAACTGATACGCCTAAAGAGGAGAACACGCAAAAGATGGCAACAATCCCGAGCTCCGCAGCACAAAACTCTTTTAAACCATCTAAACTCAAGAAAGCAATCAAAGATTTCAAAAATCGAAAGATCTCCACGTATCTTGAAGGACTGACTGCCGAAAAAAGTTCGAATTATTCACTATGGAAAGCCATGAAAGGTATTAAGAAACCCCAAATGCAATCGCTACCGATAAGAAAAAACAATGGCGAATGAGCGAAAGGAGATGAAGAGAATGCGGATTTATTTGCCGTGCATTTGGAAGAAACGTTTAAGCCATTTGACAGACAGGCGCTAACACAAGACCTTGGTGGTACGATTACGACATCTAACAACTTTAAAATAAAGAGCGTGTCGTTGGTCGAACTTTGTCAAACAATAAAAAATCTTAAATATAACAAGGCCCCCGGATATGATTTAAGAACCGGACAGATCCACAAGGAATTGCCAAAGAAAGGCCTGATAAAGCTTCTGCATATTATAAATGTCGCGCTAAGGTTATTATACGTTCCGAGGCAATGGAAAGTGGCCGAGGTTATAATGGTAACAAAACCGGGAAAGTCTCCAAATGACAAAAAATAGTATAAACCGATATCGCTCCTGCCGATAGTATCTAAAGTATTTGAAAAGCTTTTGTTAAAGCGCCAAAACCGGCCACTGAAAGAAGACGTTTGATTTCTGACCATTAATTCAGCTTCAAAACAAAGCATTCCACAAGTGATCAGGTTTATAGAATAACAAATGAAATAGAGAAAGCATTAGAAGAGAAAAGATATGTTCTAGCGCTTTTCTGGATGTCTCTCAAGGCTTGAAGTTTAAGTTAAGACAGGTTCTTCCGGAACAATTATATGAGTTTTTAGAATCCTACCTTACGAACAGACTACGAGTATTCCGTGTTAAACATGGATCGTAATACTCCCAATTTAAGGAAATCATTGCCGGAGTACCGCAAGGAAGTGTTCTTGGTCCGGTCTTGTTCTTACTGTACACTCGAGATATACTGCAAGAATAAGTCACTGTGGCAGCTACGTTTGCGAACGGTACAGATTTGGCGCATTGCTCTCAGCAAGACCAAATCAACTCATGTTAACTTTACTTACAAACAAATTAACAACCTTCCTATTTTCATTAACTCGGTACAAATACTGTATGCAAACGAGGCAAAGTATCTAGGAATGATACTAGACGCGAAACTCAAATGGAAGTCACACATTAAAAAGAAACGCGACGAGCTTGAAAATAGATTCAGACAAATGTATTGGTTACTTGGAAGACATTCCAAATTAAGCATATATAACAAACTGCTTTTATACAACCAACTGCTTAAACCCGCTTGGACGTATGGTATACAAATTTGGGGTTGTACCAAACGAAGCAATAGAGATATCCTACAATCTTTTCAAAACAAAGTTCTAAGAGTCCTAGTGGTGACGAAATAACGAACTTTGCTCGTATTCGTGTTCACCGCCATTGCAACAATGATATACTCCAAATTCTGGACGAGACAAACCTTGTGCGCCGACTACAAAGAACGAAACAAAGGACCAACCGCATTTAATGGCGGGTTTTAGCAGGTGCTTTTGCTGGAAAGCTACCTGTCAAAAGCGAATATTTTATTTCAACTAAAACTACTTGATAAGGAAACTTAGTCGTAGTAAACCAGTAGAAGGGATTTAGTGAGTAAAAATCTCACACTACTATGAGCACTGGGCTCAAAGTGTCTATAAAGATTTTTCACCTACCCACAAAAAAAAAAAAAAAAAATTCCGAGACCTTCTTAGGCCTTTTTTAGACGTTTTCCCGCTCACTGATCGCGCACTTAACCACTGAGCCACGGCACCCACAACTTGGTTGGTTGGTTTAAGAGGGTGAGCTTATGCTCTACACTTAGGCCTCCTTTGTGCCCGTTGTGTTCCCCTCATCTACGTAACTGTAGGGAATAGTGCTGTGTTTTGGGAATTATGTATTAAGAGGATTTAGGTCTAGGGATCATGGGTAGTATCAACGGGAAACTATATCGTATAGTATTCGGGGAATCGTAGTGTTCGTCTGGCGAAGTCCAATATATCCCTGATTCCTTTCTTACTGAGGTGTGTAATATCTGGAATCCTTGGAGATCCCAGAATTTTCAGCCTTAGCCTCGCTGTAGCAGTGCAGTGACAGAGGAAGTGTTCTATATCTTCCTCCTCCTCCTCACAGTTGGCACAGATTGTTGTATCAGCTATCCCGAGTCTGAACGAATGTTTGTTGAGATTGATGTGCCCTGTTAAAAGTCCCACCATCAATCTCAATTGTGTTCTGCTTGAGTTAAGAGCTCTTTTTGCTGTGTTGTTACTCGGTTTGGTTATTACAGATCTAGCCACTTTGCACGTGTCTAGATTCGTCCAGTAGTTACTGAACTCCTGTCGTATCTTATGATTGATTATTGTTTTAATAGTTGTCAGAGGGACCCCTGTTGCACAATCCGGGTTCAGTTCTGTATTGCCTGCTCCTTTCCTTACTAGTTCGTCTGCCTTTTCGTTACCCGGTACACCCTCGTGCCCCGGTACCCATGTGAGACGGACTCTATCGCGTCTGGCAAGTAAGTTCAATTTAGTTTTGCACTCCCTTACTAGTTGTGATTTCGACATGGGGTTTGTGATCGCGCTAATTGCTGCTTTGCTGTCCGAGCAGATGTCAATTTGCCTTTCTTCGCTGGTGTCTTCTGCGAGTATTTCGGTTGCCTTCATAATTGCATAGACTTCTGCTTGGAACACCGATACAAATGGTTCTAGGTGAATAGTAAGTTCAATCGGTGGGTTAGCACTGAAGATGCCAGCCCCTGATTCCCCTGATATGTTAGAACCATCTGTATAAACCGATATCCCATTGGAGTTTCTTGTCGTTCTTTCATACGTCCAATATTCTCCTGCGGGGAAAATTGTTTCGAAGTTGTTGGAGAACGTATACGATTTTCCAACAACATCACTGGGGCAATCGATGAGTGGTGTCATTACTCTTATCATTTCGGTGATTTTTCGATGTCCCGTATTTGCACCACCGATGAAATGGCCGATAGTTCTAAGCCGTGAGGCTGAAATGCCGGCAATCTTCTTCGCTTCGAGGTACACTGGTAGAATGTTTAGTATCGCTTCCATGGCCGCGGTTGGTGTTGAGGATTGTGCTCCTGTAATACCCAGGCAGACCATACGCTGCACCTTAGTTAGCAAGTCTCTTGCATACTTTTTGCTCATCACTGGCCACCATACAACTACACCGTAGAAGATGATGGGTTTTATTACGCATTCGTATATCCAGTGGACCTGTTTCGGTTTCAAGCCCCATGACTTCCCGATGGCCCTCCTGCATATCCAATATGCTCTCTTGGCTTTGGTGACTCTTTCTTCCAGGTTCCACCCACAACTTACATATGTACTGTTTCCGATTCCACGGATTATGAAGAAGTCTTTAGAATAACGCTTACCCGTTAGCTTTTTTCGACATCAAGCTATAGTGAAGGGTGATTCAATTCGAGGTTACAATTTAAATCTGGCACCACTGTGGTTCTGTCAAAGATAAAGAGCTGATATTTGACATCTGTCAATATTACTATAAACTAATTATGGAGCGGTATACACGAGAGAACAACGCATTTTAATTGTTAAAACCCATCACCGAAATGGGGAAAAATTAACCAACCCGATTCGTGCATTGCTAAATAATGTCAGCATACATAACCGCCGATCTCGATGGAAAAATTCTATATAACTGGATCAGTGTTGGATGTGCAAAGAGCAGTGCGTCCGGTCACAGTGTTCCTGACAATCCGCCAAAGACCGTTTGCCATCGTTCCCAGTAATTAAACCTTTCCTACATGTCACGCAGAGCATTTTAACAACAGATTTGCATCTGCATGCCTACTAGATCCAATTGACTCATGAATTAAAGCCGGCAAACCATGAACAACGTCGTTTTGTCGAATACAATCATCTTCAGCGATGAAGCTCACTTTCAACTGAATGGCTACGTAAACAAACAAAATTGTTCCATTTGGGGTCAATCGGGCCATCAAACTGGTGGTTGATTTGTGTTCGGAAGTTCGAGTCGTCATAGTATTCCAGCGTCGCTGTCATTTCGAATATCTGCTTACTCGTAACTTTCTTTCAGAACTCTGAGGTTGTTGGTAACATCAGTATTTCATTAGTATATAATATGAAAAGTAGTAGGCCAAGTTTTGAGCCTTGTGGAATCCGATACTGCATGCTAATTTTCTCGGTTGCAGGTTTGTCGCCATTTTGTGTAGTACTCGTATGGGATACTATTTAGTTTTGATATCTGTTTTCTTTGTACAAACCCATAATTGGTTGTTTTACGTCTAAACGTTAGGCCTGAATATTTGTTTACATAGCATGATTTTGTTCAGGGTATACGAGTACATGTCTGAGTTTCTTCCCAGTTCTTCTGTTTTTTTTTTGTTGGACTCTTCCATTTTAACTGTGCGTCCAAAGTCATTCCAAGGTACTTCGCTATATTGGCATCGGGTACTACTTGGTTGTTAATGAATTTCGGAAGATTGTTTATCTGTTTTTTTTTTTTGTGAAGTTTATGTGTGTATGATTTTGACTCATTGAGTTTGATACGCCATTGTTGCATCCAATCTCTTGCTCTATTAACTCTGTTGCCTTCGCAGTACAGTTATCAGTTACTAATACATATTAAAGTGTCATCTGAAAAGTAGCCATCATGGCATTGTCATCCACCTGGTATATAACATCTCTGGTATATAACAAAAACAGAGATGGCCCTATGACACTTCCTTGTGGAATACCTGTTTTAATTTTCTTTAGTTCTGAATACTCTTGTTGGTATCGAACTCGGAAGAGTCGATCTAAAATATAGGATTTCAGTATTTCGTAATACTGTCTACAGTTTGTACTCAAGGCCCTTATGCCAAACCTTGTCATAGGCTTGAACAAAATCTAAAAATAGTGCCGAACAGCCTTCTTTTTTTTCCAATGCTCTGTTACTACACCCGGTATTCGATGCACTTTGTCTATCGAACTGATGATTCGGGATTAGACTTCTTTCTTCTTTGATTTTGCTAAGCCTTTTCAGGAGCAATGTTTCGAAAACCTTTGCCATAATTGATATAAGCGATATTGGTTTATAAGATGTCACTTCTGTTGGTGGTTTTCATTGCTTGGGTATTACAATCACTTCGGCAATTTTCCAATGATATTGGACATATCGGAACTTTAGGCATGCGTTTATTATAACTTGGAGTTATTTTTTTAAGGTTATTAATGGCTCTTCTTTTAAAACCAATTATTAGATTGTATCTTGGTGCTTTTTATTTTATTTGATAACTCACCTGAGCATGACAAGGGGAATTTCATTTTCGTCCCTTTTATCAACAAACTCTAGGTTTTCAAAGGCTACACATGACGAGAATGGCTTAAAAACTTTCGAAAGATGTTCCGTGAAAAGGTCAGTCTTTTGTTTCAGATTTCCGATTCCCGATCCATTTTCCGTTTGGTGACGGAAGGGAAGATTTTGTAACTGAGGTCATTTTAGATACTTAGGTGCTTTCCGCAAGTAGTAGTCGGTGGACGCATCCGTCGTTAAAGTTCGGACAAATGTGCTAAGTGAATCATTTTTGAATTCACAGGTTCGTTTTTTAAGTTCATTATTGAGACGGTTGAAAACAGCCTTATCGTACGTTCTCTTGTTTACAAGTTAAGGATGACTTTTCATGCACTGCCATTTCACTTAGTGACAAGATCATTGAAGTATGGCGATATATCATAATTACCTTCAACTCTTGTATGATTTCGTTTAAAACCTCTTCCTAGGAAAAATTCAAAGGCCTGGTATTTTGTTAGGATCGGAAGGCAGTATGTAGGCGAGCCAGGAGAAAAGAAGTAACAGTTGTAGTTGCAGCCTGCTTGATAAATGCTTTTTCCTTCTGTTCTTGTTAACCTAGATCCCCCAGTGGGTATGTTTGGCATTGAAGTCACCACCAACAAGAAGTAAACTTTCAATTATTATGACACACTTTGCCCATAAACGCAACAGAATATTTTAAAACGGGCATAGATACAAATTTTACGCACAGCATATGATGACACCAGCAACTGTGGTCTACAACAAATTCATAGAGTAATGGAGTATTTCTGGAGTATTTCTAGACGTTACTAAAGCATTTGGCAGGGTATGGCATTCTGGTCTATTGCGAAAGCTTAAAAGCACTCTCCCAACTGACTTTTACTTAATAATTAAAAGCTATCTAACCGACCGACATTTCTACGTCAATTACAAGGACGAATACTAAAAGATACAACACGAGCTGGAGTTCCACAAGGTAGCGTTTTAGGACCTCTACTCTATAAAATATGCACTATAGATATTCCTCTTCCTACACAGACAACGCTACGTTCGCTGACCACACCATACTGCTCTAATCTAACAAATGCCTACACACAGCCGTCGTCCAGCTACAAAAAATGTAAGACAATACAATAAAATGGTTTGATAATTGCCACAGTAAATGAGGATAAAACTGTCCAAATTATATTCGCAATTAAATGTCGTGAATACCAGGCAATGCTTGTAAATTGTACTAAATTTGCCAACGATTTTTGTGACATTAATACAAACCCACTTCCTGAACTTACAAAATATGTACCAAGTCTCATCGAGACAGACGTATAATGGCGAAGTAGCGCACATTATTTATTAACTACCTAATCAATTCCACTCACCTATTTTGTACCATAGCAGAACACTGTATTTCATTTCATTTCCTTACAAATAAGCTTTCGAAGAGAACTCAAGTATTATGTACTTACTTGCTTGGATTTTAAAATAACCTTCATACTCGTACGTTATATGAACTTCAAAAATCAAGACAAACTCATAAATGTCTTGGTCTGTTGACTGAAAGCAAAACAAATTTCTATTTTCAGATTCCAAGCAATTTTATATTCTAATTAGATTCACGGAATTTTAGACTTCAAAGGAATACAAAAGATTCAATGCTCGAGGAGAATATAGGTACATCAGCTGTTCGTTTCTCTAGAGCCCTTATTGATTCATTAAAATTACATTTTTCCGTTGATAAAAATCTCTTTCAAACTTTATGGGCGACCTTGTACCATCTCGATGTTAAATCCAATATTTGGCTACAAAACGTTCCAATTTGGAGCACATTACCTTCCTCGAGGGCAAATTTTAACTCAATATCCGTTGCCACCCACTATCACCATCACTCGGTAACAACAACAATAACATGAGTCCAGTAACTGGTGCCAAGTGGCCCACTAGCCCCATCGATGATTTCCACTTCTACTTTTCGGTAAATAGATCTACATACCCCTACGCCCATCATCAGCACCAGCAGCAGCAGTAAATTTAGTGATAAAACACCAAATACAGGAGGATACAACAGGATGTGACTTTAACACAAGGCACATCGACAATCGCCCGTGTGCTCAACTTTTCCCATCACCGTGCCAGCCGGATGGGATTTCATTTGCAGGATGCAGATCCGCCGATGCTTGTTCATGGTGTAAAATCCATTTTACATCGGTGTGTCTTCGATATGTGGCACTAACAGAGGTTGGGGTATGTTCAACGAAAAATCCTGTAAATATGCGAACTGTTCCCACTCCTCAGATATCCGTCGCACATGCGGTCCATCCCGATGGAGCGGCACATCTGCCAGCTAACGAACTGACTAACTAGCACTATCTTCGCCATATGTTAATCGGTGGCGGATGGAGGTAGTGGGTGATGGTATGCGCACGGCCAAAATGCATTTAACCATTAGACCAGGGTCATAGGCAGGAGTAGTATATGACGGCGGTGGTGCATCCTACACTCCACCAAACCGTGTGTTGCTCGATGGTGGCATCATAAATTCGTGCGTAACATGACTTTATCGCACTTTAACAACTATGCCGCCGCCCTACAGCAAGGCAAATGACTGGTATGTCGTGTAGTTTGGGGATTCCCATCGGTGGGTTATTGGAGCGATGAATGAATCAGCACCAAACGACGGAGTGCAGGTTGACTGAACAGATGATTGGACGACACAGTAGCATTGGTCAAGTAAACACCATGGTCTTGCACGAATGCGTTGAAGGACGATGCGCCAAACTGATGACATACGTATAGAAGATATGCAGACTATTTTGGTAGACGCTAATTGGACTCAGAAGACAGAAGTTTTAGTGCTTACGTCGAAGTATCTTTTGGATTAATTGGTGACTAGACAGTTGTATCAGTGTAGTGGAAGGCAAAAACTATACATCACATCGCATGTACATACAACCCAATGGTAATTGAATGATTTTCAGTGCTTTTGTAGAATTTTGGAGTAGTTCTCGATGGCAGTTGGATAAGCAAAAGGGAAAGTTGAGATTAAATCAGGGTAGTAGCTAGAAAATGTACGTGGGAATATGCTATCTAAAATAAGTAATAATCTAAATGTTCTTAAAATAATTAAGAATCTGGTAATGAAAATCATCATGCGCGCAGTAGCTCAGTGGTTTCACTGCCACTTCCGTTGTTGGATGGTTGTGCCTATTGGTTTCTGGCCCATTCTCTGGTAGAGGTGTTCATTAGAGATACGGTTTGGCCAGAAAATCCTTGTTGCGCAGGCACCTGTTATCTAACGTTTGTAGTTTTCTCGTTATAGTAATGGTCACTCTCTACGTGCTGGATCCATATAACAGCACGGATACAACTTTGGAGCAGCATAGTCTTGTTTTGGACAACATCCCGAACTCGGACTGTGCTTTGACGATCCAGTTGGCTATATCCAGTTCGGTTCCACCATCAGTCGAGACAACAATCCCAAGACATTGGAAATCCTCTACTCTCTCTACCGGTCGCATATTTGAGCTGATGAGTTGTTCCAAGGCAGATAATTTTAGTTTTTGTCCGTATTAATTAGCAATCCGACGACGCCTGCCTCCCTCTCTACATCTGCTGTCATTTGGTGGAGCACACATCGTCAGCAAAGTTAAGATGTTTCAGTTGGAATGTAAGAGTCCATCGTATACTTCCGTTTCCCGTCGACAAAGCTGTACGATGCACATCGCCAGTAGGAATAGTATTGGTGTAAGAATGTAGCCTTGCCGGACCTCACTTTGGATCTCAAATTCCTCAGACACGCTTCCTCTGTGCAGAACGTGATATTTGGACTCATCGTATGTACAAATAAACTCCCTGTTGAAACTATCGAACGCCTTCTCAAAATCGATGAACAGCAGGTGAAATGGTGATTTATTATGTGTTCAACGCTCTATGATGAATCACAGGGTGTTGATGTGCTCGACACAGGAGGATCCAGATCGCATACCTGCTTCTTCGGCATCGAGTGTATCTTCGAGATGTTGTTTGATTCTCTCCAGGATGATTTTAGCTATTATCTAAGCTACAGCAGGCAGCGCGCAGATACCCCTCCAATTTTCGAATTGCATTCAATTTCCTTTCTTAGGGAACTTGAGGATCATTCCCTTCATCCACTCGTCAGGAAAGCTCTCAGCTTTCCAAGCAGTAGCTCAGTATTGTTGGTGGTGCTCGTAAGAGCTTCGCGGGAATACCATCAAGTCCTACCGCCTTGTTGTTTTTCAGTATTTTGATCGCAATAGTGATCTCATCCTTATGGGAATCGTGGTGCGTATCCTGGCACTTCTTACCTCCGGTACCTCAGTCTGATTCGGCATATCGCTAGCGATTCACAAGGTTCAAAATCGTAGCAAAATGCTATATCCATCTCTTGAGCTGGTCCTCATCCGAAATGAGCAAAGAACCATCTAGGCTGACTGGTGTTGGCTGGAGCTGCGATCACCTGTAAGCTCTTGGATGGTTTTGTAGACGGCCCTACTGTCGCACCTGCTTGCACCTTCTTCTGCTTATGTACCAAGCTCATTGATGTAGTTGCGCTTGTCAAAATCTCCATCTATGACTAGCTCCATTAAACAAAAAAAAAAAACAAGCCTTGGAGCTACTCATGGATACCCACTTTCCTGCTAGTAAAATAGAGATAAGCCACTCTGCAGAAAGCTATGGTATCGGTGCCTAATGATATTGTCACTCCTTGAAAACTACATTGGGCAGTCACTTGGACTCGATGGAATTATCCTTTTTGAACTGCACGTGGGCTTTGGTATATTGAGCCCCTGGCTCCACTCAATCTTTAGGAGTTTTCTAGTTTTTGGCTAAACCTCCAGTTCCTGGAGCAGGGTCAAAGTGGACTTCATACCGAAAGCTGGTAGATCTGTCGGGAAAGTTTCCTATAAAAATAAGAGATCTGATGGAATCAGCTCTTAATGAACTCGTAAAGTAGACTTGCAAAGTTGGTTTTTCAGTTACCGCCGAAAAGAAGGTGCAAGGGTACCATATATCAATTCGTAGACCGTACTTGGGAGTCCTTCTCGATGGGAAACTCAGTTCGAAACTGAATATATGGAACTCTTTATTCCTGTCAAAAGGTTCACTGGATCTATACGGCAATATTGAGACACATCCTGATGTGTGGAGTACTAGTCTGGTGGACAGCACTGAAAAGAAGATGAATGATAATAACACTGACCTGCTAGAGGAAGTTAAGAGGTATTCTTGCGAATAACTCCTACTGCTGTGCTGGAGACAATGCTCGACTTGCTTTCTTTTGATATCTATCGGAGTCGAATGGCAGCTAAAGCAGCATTGAGTCCTCGGAAATCCTCACGCTTACGCACATCGACTTTAATATCAAATTTAAGGCCAGGATTTCTACCAGAAGCATTTGGGAATCTGGGGAAGTTCTGAACGATTCTGCTATAGAGACAGACACATCTAAACCATCGTTTGGCAGGAGTTTTTTCCAGTGCACCTGATGTAAGCATCACTAGACGGCTGTCGAAGCTCTGTTTAGGGTTTCAATCAACGCGGTAGAGGGTAGAGCTATTATAATACATATAGATAGTTAGACAGCTAAAAAAGCCTTGAAATCACCGACAGTACGATCCAAGTTGGTAAAGCGATGCTGCAGGTTTCTGAATGAGCACGTTTCCCTATGCTGTGCTGCAGGGCACAGGAACGTTCCGGGCAACTGCAGAGTGGACGAGGAAATAGGAACAGTCTGCTCCTATAAAATCGATAAACTTTCACCTTGATACTGAAGCCAGAAGAATGGCCGGGGGAACAATATCAGCAGTTGGATCATAAACTGAATCTGAAGAGAACGTAAAGCCTTGTGTCCATAAGTTGGAAATGCCTCAGCTCTATAATAGGAGACATCACGGGGCACTTCTTGATATTTAGGTATGCTATTAAGCTGGGGGTCCCTTCAGTGATTTCTGTAGAAGCTGTTGACACGGGGGGAGGAAGAAACAATAACTCACCTTTTGTGCACCTGTCCTGTCTTATCAATATTGAGAAGGGAAGGGGAGTACTTCTATGAAGATTTCGTCGATTATCGTCCAAGGTCGATATTTACAAAATGAAAAGCTTTGTCTCCTGATGTGAGTGGTTCTGCACATAAATGCTGAACAGTAACGGTTAATATCGCTACTATTACCGAGATTAACTTCCTTAGGGTACTCTTCATGGGATCACAATAGACCTACCTTTTGATTTAAGTGTGCCTCTGCTTAGAGGGGACAACCACCTTAACAACCTTATGAAGCGCTACAATCTCATGTCTTCTTCTTCTTACGGCGAAGTTATGATCCGGAGTAGAAGGATCACAACCCTCCCACTTTACTGCATCCCTACTGGTCCGCCTGTTGGGTTTGCCGGTTTGACCTCAGGAAGTACCGGTAGTCTTCCCGGTTTCGGATCACGTCACTGAGGCCAATCGAATGCTGGTGTTTTTCCATTTGTGTGATCCAGTTGTTTTTTGGTTTGCCTTTTTTGCGCGATTGCGTACGAACGTTGATTGATATTGCCTTTATGACGGGGTTCGAAGGATCTCTTCCTTGAACATGATAATACCAACTGAACCGGTTCGTGCTCTGTCTTGCTTGTGATGGGTTCTTTTACATGAACGCTTCCTCGAATCTTTGAACTTCTTATTCTATCAATCTTCGTTACTCCTGCTGTCATGCGAAGCATCTTCATCTCAGCTGACGTTAATTTGCCCTCATACTTTTTGTACATTGTCCAGCATTGTGAACCGTATGTGAGCGCCGGACGTACAACTACGGTGTAGAGCCTTCCTTTAAGCTTAGGGGCATTTTTCGATCACAGAAGATAGCGGAGTTTTCCCGCCACTTCATCCACCCTACGCTTACGCGATGATTGATGTCATCATCACAAGTTGCTTCGCTATTGATCATAGATCCCCGATATTTGAACTTTTCGCACTTGAGAAGCACTTTTCCATTCAAGTAAATATCTGGAATAGGCCGGTGTGGATCAGAGAATGGGCAGCACAGTTTTTTTTGAACTAATACGGTACCCATTTCCCTCCAAAACATCCACCCATACATCAAGTGCTCGTTGCAGAGCCTTTTGATCTTTTTATGATAGTTCCACCTTCAGCAAAGAATAACTGATGCACTTTGGGGTCCCTCACTTTTCCTTCATGCAGATAATCAAGGTCTGCAATAAATAGCCAAGGACTGAGGAAGCTTCCCTGGTGTACACCGACTTTGATTGGGAACTCTTCGGTGACTACTGCGGGACATCTTACTCTTGTCCTTGCTCCCTCATACATGTCCATGATCATGCGCACGTAGGTTTCCGGAACTCCTCGTTGTCTTAGCGCCACCCATAAGAGATTTCTTCGTTGTCTATCAAAGGCTTTTTCAAAATCAACCAACACCATATGCAAGTCCTTTAAGGAATCACGATGTTTTTCCATTATGATCCTTATACTTTGGATTGCACGTGATCAGGTGCCGGCTTTGTTTGACGAACATGGTATTTAGCACGATAAGACCGTATGACTTGCACATGCTTAGGATGTCTTCACCTGGAGAATTCCTGGTGCCGTACCCCAGTCCTCCATGGCAGTCTTCATAGTCTTCATTTGTTTTCCCGACATGTCCCTTCAAATCTCCGCCAACAAACAAAAGCTCTTCCTTTGGGATGTTTGTGATGAGGTTGTGAAAATCCAGCCAGAATACATCTTTTTCTCTCTGTTCGCATCCGACTTGGGGAGCATATGCGCTTACAATATTCCACACCTCACCCTGTATCACCAATTTGAGAGACATCAAACGGTCACTGGATTTTGAAATGGTCAAGATGTTGCCAAGTAGCTCTGCCGCGAGGATGATAGCAATTCCGTTTTTACCTTGTTCCGATCCATAGTAGAACATCTTATAAGCTTTTGTCTTAACGTCCAAGAAACGCGCCCGATTCCCGATGTTTCGCCATTTCGATTCTTGTATACACACTCGCCTTCTAATCATCATTTCTTCAAGCTCGTAGCTGCGACCTTTCATACTTCCAAGGTTCCAACTCGCGACTCTTAGATTGCGCCTAAGCCGTTGCATTATTTTGCTATCTCCCGGAAACCGAATAGCTTTGACCCGAGCATTTCTGCTCGTCCCAGGATCACAGCATTGGTAGTGCCTGGCGGGGTAGTGCTTTTATTTTTAGCGTACTTTTCCATAATGCTAGGGTTTAAGTGTTTTTTTTTTTGGTTTTGACACGAGTTTGATCTTACTTACCCACGGATTCGCATGCACACTTGCGGGATAGTTTTATGATGATATATGTGTCGCTAGGCTCACCTGGATATTTTAAAAATTGCCTAGATGTGATTTTCCCCTTAGTCGCCTTCTACGACAAGCGATTGCACGGGTGCGCTACAATCTCGTGTAACGAAGATATAGACTTCCACAAACAATTAATACCTTTACAGTCTAATTCGATTAATTTTCTGATGAATTGTTCAAACTGTATCCACTCCTCACAGCATCCTTGTACCAATTCATATTTAAAATCCCAGAAGCGTAAATTCTATACCCTATTCAAAATAATCATCCATATTTGTGTTGTTCGGTCGTACACTTGTATGCAAATTAGTGGAGACCACAACACAACTTACAAAGTCGTCCTTCAATAATCTTCAATACCCCAATACAACATTTGTAGGACATCATCTCCCTCAGACATAAACAAGGGAAATTCAAGTAAAAAGAGATAAAAAAAAAAACAATATATCAACTTTCTTACCAACCTCCTTTGGCTCCTTAGTTGGAGCATCTTCTCTCGAATCCTGTTTGATAACAAAAACCAAGAGAGGACAGAAATCCAATTACAAATTCATTCAGTAACCTATGTATGGATTTTGGATATAAAGACTTCTGTCAGAACTACGCCATGATCCATTCAAACTTGGACAACGTTTATCCTTTTTTTTTTTTTTTCTTACCACCTTATCTTCCCTTTCTTCGATTTGGTTTTTTTTTTTGCTTCTTTTTGGAGAATGAGTTTGGTAGGTGATATACACATCGTTGTGGTATAACGTTTCTTAGGAAGATGGATGTACTAAAGTTGAAGAATATAAGGAATCCCTTCATCATGTTCGCCGTCGCCATAGAATTCAGCTCAGTTTCCTATTAGAAATTCCTTCGTCGTCCTGAACCTTGAAGAGGGTTTTTTTTTTTTCTTGTTGGATCCCTGGTACATGTCCTTCTCGTCGTTGTTGTCAAGTTGAGGCGGACATTCATTCATTCTTTGTAGAGAGTGTAATCACCACCACGCGTGCATATTTTCATATCACCCTCTCACAAACCGTGTTCATGTCCTTCATCCTTCCTAGGCCACCACCTCCTCCGGGTTCGTCTTCTACAGATTTTAATTCAGTTTTTCCTGAGTTCTTCTTTGGATAATTCTGTCATTTTTCGTAGTTGTTGTTAGGGTGTCTTCTATGTTGGACTCTTTTCCTAACCCATGTCTATGGGTATATATATTTTTTCTGTGTCTTGTTGGTCCTTGCACCGTTGGAATTGCAAATGCTGTAATGGTGTTCCGGAGGAGCTTCAATTCAGGCATCTTGAACATTCTTTGGGGCAAGAAATTCCAAATAGTGTTAAGGGGAATATGGCCAATGGATAGCGAACAAGAGAGATGGTGATAGTGAGAATGACAAGGTCCTTTACGGTATTATGATACCCACCAGAAGTGAGTGCAAGAAGTTTGGCGTTGACAAAATTGAAGAAAACTTTAAATTGGACGAAGCTGATTACGGATGTTTTAACTTTGCGATTGGTCATTGTGTGCGAGGAGTTTTTGAAGAGGAATAATATTAGGATACAACCAGACTCGGCCTATATTTGCAAATTTAATGAAAGGGTCCTTCCGAGGGTGTATTTTGTTTCTCTTTGTGCTGTTCAAATCTCTTTGCTGTTGATTTAATTGTTATCAATGAGATGGCCATTTAGGTCTGTTTTAAGAGCGATTAGCCCAATGTCAGCGATAAATTTATTTCTGACGCCTAAGTGACAACTAATAAGCCGCCTGGTACTAAATATGGTAGCTTCCAAAGGTTTTCCAAGATATGAGGCTGTCCTACGCCAAAATCAGGAGCGATTCTAGACAGATTTTAATAGAGAAATAGTTAATGAATCGTACTCTCATCATCTTGCTACGATTAGTCTTAAGATGTTGATTTTAGATCGGAAAAATGCTTTCGAAACTCTATCTCATCCACTATGTGATAGCCAAAGATAGTCAATAAAGTATCTATCTTAAGTTGCCTATCCTCAAAGAATTTCCAAGCTGATTGCCTAGCTCTCAGGTCATAATTGGTTTTCAGCAGCTTTCTCAACATAGTCCCTAGTCAGAAGGATTTGTATTCATGGCTTGAGATGGATTGAACATGTAGAGAGAATGGACATCATAGCTCTGTCCCGCAAAGTCTTCGAATCCATTTCGCAGAAACGACTCGGTAAAGGAAGACCTCACAAGTGGAAAGAGTCTCAGACAACTTCGTGTGTATAACTGGAGGTGGCTACCACAAAATCGATCTGGCTGGAGACGCTTTCAGTTGTGGCCCAGGTCCACCCGGACTGTAGCGCCCATTTAAGGAAAGTAAAGAAAGTGACTGCATCTTCAGGTTTCAACTACGTCCTTCACATGCTCTTTTCCGAGGAGTGTCCTTTAATTTAAAAGCCTGTCAACTATGGTCTCAAGTTTGTCAATGGGTCTGCAGAACTTGGGACTAGTTGCGTCTTTTTTGCCCATTTTTGGATTTGGGATTAGGTACCTTCGCACTTTTCCAGAGTTCTGGTATGTACCCAAGAGCCAAGCTGCTTCTATCTATACTTACGAGTATGAAATGCGGCATTTTATTCTCCTTTTTGGTGAGGGGGCAAGAAAAATGAAATTTGGACCTGGTGATTTCAGTGGTTGGAAGATATTTATAGGTCGGATATTGTGTACAGATGGTTGCAGGTATTATGCAGGCCTCTAAGCTTAGTTTTTAGATCGTAGATTTGCCGCATGAGCTTTCAACGAAACAATGGTTGTCAAAGATATCAGTATTTGTCAGAAATTTCTGTTTTGGGAGCATCACTCCACACTTTTAAGCCCGTTACAGAGTTTAGAAAAGCCATTCTACATTAACCTGCTCACAGAAGTGAAGCCCTAAGGTAGCTAGCAACTCCATCTACGTAGGCGGTTATTCTGCACCTGTAGCATTCCCCTACTAGGCTTGGTAATATTAGCTCATTCATCGTGCAATTGCCCCCGGCTTGACGTTTCTAAAAGCTTCCTAATTAGACTGAAGTTAGTGCGATACGTATAGTAGTTCAGGGGATTTTTCACAGGAAAAGGTTCATAAGCCATTTAATTTATTTTGATTGCTAGGTATTATCTGATTAATGGATTTGTCGAAAAACTCTTTCTTTAGAAGACTTATCATTTCTTTAGTTTTAATTTGCGTTATTTGAGGATCTCTGTGTTCGAGTTTCAGTCTGAAAGTCTGAGAGTCAATCGCTTAAAAGCAAATATCTAGCTTTTCACTTTTTAGAGTGGCCCTAAACCTTTAAATTGGGGACTACAATGGATCAACGTAGAGCCAAGTCAGGTGTTCAAGGTCGCTGTACAACCACACTAACAATCTACAATAAATGTATTCAAATGCCTAAGAATTAATGAGGTCAATCTGAAGCCTTCAAGGCAAGTGTGTAATTCTATATTCCAATCTAAACAGAAAGGTGAACGCCGACAATCGCGTTAACTAGCCATGTGTAGCCTGGAACACATGTATAGGAGCGTTGAGTAATTCTTAGGGCTTCAAAATAGCTTTGGTATATTGTTTATACGCCTGGGTTGTGAGACTCATTTTAACATTACGGCTCGAATATCTGGAGGTAACCCGATGGAATAGGAAATACTATCATACAAACCTGACTAAGATCCAAAGAGCAGAACTCGTATGCATCCATAAGAACCACACGCTCTTCCTTTTGTCTTGATAGGGGGCTGCGACTAGGTGACAGAAACCGAATACATGACCCCGATACTAACCATTGACAGAAGATTCAATGCCAAAATTCCTGACAGAAACGTCTGGGTATGTAGCTAATGTTGGATGAGGTGGATGGGGTGTCTACGCAGCAAACTATGTCATCCCCGTTGTGGGATGTTGAAACGAGCAAATAGGTGTTAGTTAGTTCTAATTGGGAGGCCCCATGAACCATTTTGAGTTCAAAATTAATTTGATAATGGTCTCCAGTGTGGATTTGTTGACACTTACTTTGTTGAAAAGTATTCTCCAAGGACACCATTCTGGTTCCGCTGATTTTGGTCCATTCGCTAAGAAAATCGTAAATAAGCTAATAATTGGCGAAGAAGTCACAAGTAGCGCTGTATTTAATAAAATTCCCTTTTTCTGGTTCAGCTTAATTGCACGGGACACTGCGTCTTTGGAATTCATGGTAATCTACATTCATGGTAGTCCACTTTGACTACTGCAGGAGCTAAAGAAATTGTATCTGCCCGTCATGTGCTGTACGAATGTCCCGTCTTTGCCTACAGGGCTGCCGTTGAAGAATGCAGAAGGCAATAACACTTTTTTTTCCATTTAAGGTCTTAAAAACTCAGCACATGAATTATGTATTTATTACATACCAGCAACTTAGGCTCTACCACTTACTACTTAGGACCAAGTTTACAGACTTATAAATTCACTCCAAATCAAGTTATGTGAATGTCTTCTTCTACTAATTAAAGAGATAGATTAGGGCCACTTTCAACTTAAAGTTTGTAGAACTTAGTGATGAATTGAATGAATGTGAAAAATTACAACAAGATTTGTCAGGGAAGAAAAGGGATTGGAGAAGGTGATGCGCGTGAGTCCCAGGCTCCCAAATGTTCATATAATATTCAATTTCCAGGCAACATATAAGCCTTAACCCTCAAAAGACGCAGTCAAATTCCATTACTTAATAAACGTCTTAAGGTCTCCCATAATAAATTTTCCAGAATTTTCACAATATTTGAGCTGTTTGTAAACGATCTTCCAAAATTCACGCAAGATTTGAATTTTGCGCCATTTGTATGGTACTCGCAGTGTTGCCAACAAAAAAAAAAAGACAGCGTGACAGCTGACATTTCAGGGTTATTAAAAATTGATTTGCATCTTCATGCATACAAAGTGCAATTGACTCAAGAACTGAAGCCTACTTACCATGCACAGCGAAGAGAGTTCGTTGAATGGATTATGGAACAACAACAAGTGGATTCTGATGTTTCAAACTAAATCATCTGCAGCCATGAGGCTCATTTTCATCTTGGTGACTTTGTTTATTATCGAAATTGTCTAATTTGGGATTCAGAAAATCCATGAGTGATGGTTGAGAAACAAATTCATCCACAACGTGTCATTGTTTGGTGCGCGTTTTAGGCTGGACGCATCATCAGACCATTCATCTTTGAAAATGCGGCTGGTCAGGAAATATACCTAACAGTTAATGGTGCTCGCTATCGCGACATGATAATCCAGTTTGGTATGCCTAAATTGCAAGATATGGATGTGGACGAAATGTAGTTTCAACAAGACGGTGCCACATGCCATACAGCCCGATAAACAATTCAATTATTGCATAAGTCATTTCCTGGTCATGTAATTTCTCGTTTTGTGATCAAAATTCATCGACCAGATCATACGTTTTAACGTCGTTGAACTTTTTTCTTTGGAGTTTTTGAAGTTTAAGTTTAATGCCAAGAAGCCCACGACCACCCAAGCCTTCAAGGAGCGAATTGAGCGCTCTATTAACGAAATTCAGCCACATTTATGCAAATCGGTTATGGAAAATTTCAAGTGCGTATATGCCAGCAAAGCCGTGGAGGCCATTTACCCGATATGCTATTCCATACATAACCCTATGCTGTATACTTTATGAATCAATAAAATATTTACAAATTATTTGTCGCGTATATTTTGGGACACCCTTTAGCTAATAAGTTTAAACTAAACATGACAAATAGTCGCCATACTGGCTGGTATCCCCAAAGTCTTTCCTGGGAAATCGGAAACATCTAGAACCATCATTTGCATCAGTTATATCTAATTTGGTTTGACTGGGTTAGTATCACTCTACAGAGACAGGACAGCCTACCCTAAGTGCATTGGTACACCTCCTGCGGAATTCTTAAAGACTAGGAGAAGTCAGGAATGCTGTCATTAACGAAAGAATGGATTATATTGCAAAATCAAAGGTACTGATATAAATCACAAAAAGAGTCGGAGAGAGGACCTAACCTTGAGGAACACCAGCATTAGTTACTAAATCATTTTTTTTTCAACTAACAATCTGATTACCTAACCGGATTTGCACACTTAAATAGAATTAAGAAGAGTAAATTAGTAAATTATTTTAAAAAGGGTAAAAGGTCGCGAAGACTTAAGAAAAAGGGGCGAGTTTGGCCAATTTTTGAAAATTGTTCTCATGGCGGCAGGACTGTGTAAAAAGTATCAAATTGCAACTGTAGTCTCTCAACGGTAGCCCTGTTTACCGATAGAAGTTTGAGAGCTATTGGACTTATGTTAAATTGACCTAAAAAACATTCTGAGGTTCATGAGTTCATATGGGTTCTCCCTTTGGCGCGCGAAGATTATAAAAAAAAAAAATATGGGTGGTCTACGAGAATAGTGACTAATGGGGCAGGGCACCCACCTCTTTAACTAGACCTTGGTCTGGCGCGTACTTCGATGGTCCCATTTGATTTTCATCAACATCAGATGAAGTAGCATTTAGGGTTAAAAATGTTCTGATAACGTCATTGATACCATTGACAGTGGTATCGGCAAATGTTAAGTTAAAGTGTACTACTGTCGAAAATTGGTGGGGACCATAAACACCCGCAAATAACCATCCCTCCGTCGACTTAATCACTCGCCTCTACTAATCAATAAGCTTTTAAAATAATAATTGTCAAATATTTAAATTTGACATTCAACAGCAATTACGAAACCAATATCCGTGTAATCATTACGACTTTGACTCACAATGTCGCGGTGCATTTGAATGTGTCACCCACAGAACGATGAACTAAATTTAATTTTCCACAAAATAGAACTCATTACGCGAATTTGTTTGTCCTCGAAATAACCATCCACCAGCATTGGCGCAGCAGCAATGTGTACGTCATGTAAACCATGCAATCCATAAACATAGAATACAATCGCATTGCATCGCATCGAATAGCCTTGAGTTCGTAAATTTGTGCTGGGATCTAATCGACCCCGTATCCAGGTTATCTGACAATATTTTGGCACCATTTCTGTCTCGTAGTGGAGAGTGCATACACCCACCTCTGAACTATTATCCTACCGCAACTTGATTTATACATTTTTAATGGCGTCCAGTCGAGAGAATTCCAAATGAATGACTCGAAATCGGAACATGTGTCCTTGCCGTTGTGGACTTTGGCGTTTCCCCGCGAATCGAATGGGAAATCGGTGACTGTGTGCATGTTTGCGTTAAATTTAGGACAAATGCTTAGTGAAAAGTTTATTTTAATTGAATTTACACTAAAGTGTGGTGGCACACTGCGCTAGTAAGTGACATCAAATAAGAGTGCAATGAGAGCGAAGGTAGAGGTCCTTTTTCGGTTAAATTACGTTGGTACCATGTTGACTGATGCTTGTTGGCTTTGGTAAGTCTATGGGGGCATAATTAATGATAGGGAAATTGGTAGTGCTTTTAAGGGTCCATCGGATCTAATTACTTTTTTTTTGTGACTATAGTGGGTATCACTATCACGTATCTTTTTTTACTGCAAGCAACACATTCAACTCATCAAGATACTCCAGACGAAATGTCTACGTCCTTAATCAACTTAGACCAGAAATTTGGACGTCTGGCAGATTATCCGACTCCCTCTAATCCTCTACTGCCTTTAATTATCACACCAACTATACGAATGGGATAATGAGTCCTTAATCCATTTAGATACACTAATGCCGGTGTATCCCAAACGAAAATGCAGCTATATAAAACTGACTGCCCTTGTACATCTCTTAAACGGCCGACTTCCAGTGGTGAATGGAAACGAATTAAAAATGTGCAATCAGAGGAAAGTTGCGGTGGAACTAAGAAAAACAAAAAAAAAGGATATGTCAGACAGGTAACAAGGAGAGAAGTGCTTACAACAAAAAAACAGTCTTCTTAGAACGAAATTAGTTGTGTTAGTTGGGATTTTAATTGAATTACACTTGGTTCACTTAGGAGCCGCCGAAGAGATGGATCAAGGATGTGACCAAGTCAAGGGGAATGAACCTAGTAGTCTTGGATTTTCTTTGTCTGGGCTATGTCGACGTAAATGGCATTCGTATTCGAATTAATTTTTTTTCTTTAGATAAGTAAATGTTTGCCTTATGGATCAGGGGATTGTTGTGGATTACATTAAGGATCAATCAAACGTGAGTATAATAGACATAAAGGTCTAGTGTCACGTTGAAGATGTCATGTCCTTTAATGGGTCTTAGAGCATCTACCGCGTCCACTCACAATTGTATGCTCTGGTGGTGCGTCTATACAGTTGTAAACCAACCCACTGTTCGTATGAGACAAGGTTTCTTCAACAAGGAATAACAAAAGTTTGTAGCTTTCTTGTGACATCGATCACCAAACCGGTGGACATTTGATGCATATCCATAATTCTATGAGTTAAAAAGCAAACATCGTCGGATTAGTCGAGATGTTTGAGTTATGTGGTTCCGTTGGATTCCACCACTTCACCAAAACAAGAAGAACGTCACTGATTGTCACCAGAAAAAATTGTGGCTCTCATGCTAAGTGGCCTAAATAAGCCCTCCTACGTCGATATGTTTGAGATAGATTGTGAGACTCCGTTGGATTCCTCCACTTCACCACAACACGAAGAACGTCTCTGCTTGTCACCAGAAAAAGTAGTGGCGAAAGTATATAACCTTGCGGGACACCACTTTGAATGCGAAATTCCTCCGACAATATACTCCTATGCTAAGTGACAGGTGACAGTGTATCAAGAAAAACCAAAAATACTGGAGGTCTTGATGTGGTTAATGCCTGTTGCTTGTGGCTTGTTGATACTTATATTAGCAATTATTTCGACGATTGGGGGAAACTCAAAGCTTCCTCTAGAGTTTTCACACTCTGTCAGGTTGTCTTTCTTTAGAAGCTTGGTAATAATTACTTTCCTTCGTTCGTTAGTGACTGTCTCGGTCTCTCAAGCCTTTTCTAAGAGTGGGAGCAGAATATCTGCAGATGTTGTTAGGTAAAATGGTTGAAAAATACTCACTCCATCTTTTTAACTGATACTCACGCGAAACCAACAGAGAACAATCCCAATTTGTCAATATTTGTTCACGCTAGCTTTATCTACCCGTCAGCCTTTGGTAATTCTGTATACTGTTCTACTGTCACATCTACTTACTGCTTCTTCACCATATTCAGCCCGATTGCTAGTCGGCTACTTATATTGGTGTCGTGAAACTCTTCATACTCGAGATTGTGATCAATTCGCCTTAAAACGAAGCCAATCCAGGAATTTGAATTTAATTTCAACAATTTGAAACCCCGCAATAGAGTTTCATGTTTCTGCTAACTTGGTTCTCTTCTGGTGGTCCATCAACATGGATCTGGAGGGAGAGACTGTCTTCAGTTGTTCCCCCTTCTGGCCACATACTGAAATTACATAGCTTTCCAAGAGAAAGGATTGAAAGATTCTCATTCAGAATGTGATTACTTGGAGATACCATTGGATGCAGGCGGCCTACTATATTCCAAAACCGTTTAACCCACAACCACAGTAGGATTTCGACCAGGGTCCGGCCCTGCTTAACCCAGATGTTAGCCTCAACCCAGTCGAGCCATCAACCTGTCGTCATTTACTGAATCCAGCTCGGGTATGCTTACGCAGTATCTCAAGTCAGCGTTTCCTTCTCCTGAGTTCATCGGATCGTAGAGCATACGTTTATCTGTAGCCCTTCTAGCAAGATGGTAAATAATAGGAACGTTCAGTGAATCTAACAAGTAACTACGTGCATCCAGATATAAGAATGCTTCAGGGGATATGCAACCCACTCACCATATTACTTTGAAAATACCCAGGGTTAGGATAAAATAAACCTGACACAAGTAACGCTTGCTTACCGCGCGAAATGGTTCTTCACAAGATGTAGAATGACATTGTCAATTCTGGATACGCCAGAAGTATCCAATAGTCTCTTATTAGAAACGCAATGCTGAAAATCGGAATGTGCGCTTCTATACATACGCGTGCAGGCTCGAAGACATTTTCTTTCAAATAGTCTTAGTTGTTCCATATAAGACGGGCTTATGTTCCACCATACTTGGCTCTCATAAGTTAGAATTGGACGACCTAAAGCTTGGCAGCATATGACCTTCACATCAGATCCAAGATAGTTGGAGTAGTTCAAAACTATGTGCTCATTGTAGTTCAAAAACTTGTCCAGATGAACACCTAAATACTTCACAACAGTCTTTGACTCGATGTGAAGCCCATTAGAATTCGTAATTTGTAGGTTCTTCCAGTTTCGTCTCAAATCGTACCGGGGGGCGGAACAGTATAATCTCGCATTTCGCCTCGTTTATTTTAAGCTTCCATTCTGAGCAGAAAGTTTGCAGTTTATCAGAATTGTTCTAAAGTTCTGTCTGAATGTCTTGGATGCTCGAGCCGCTTGCATACAATATAACATCGTCAGAGAACGCTATCGAATTGTTCATGTCCCTCAGTATTTCCGAAATGTAGATGTTGAAGAGGAGCGGTGCTATAAATGTGCCCTGTGGCAGACCATTGATGACATTAAAAATTTTAGTTTTTAATTCCTTCTCATTCGCCATAGCAAGGCTCAACTTCTTCATATATCTTGGATCCATCTGTACACCATAACGAGTACATGATAATCGTTGGCAGGTTTGTTCTGTTCCCAATTATTGCGATATCGGAATGTCACATTGAAGTTGCGGCTGAAGTTAATTCTAGGCAGGCTTTGTAGTTATAATTCTTATTCCTAGTAGTTCACTACTGTTAAGTTCTTGCGAAATGTCCAAGTGAACTAGTTTGGAGTTTGAGTCATTGGAGTTTCATGAGCATGAAAGCGTTAACCGTAGCTTCACTCTTTATATAAAGATGAAGAGGTGATAAGTTTAAAATAACCGCCAGCGCTGCAGTAGGAGCAGTTTTCATTACACCTATTGTGCATACACGTACTCGAGTTGATTGAGTTAAGGGTCAAGTGGTAAATATTTTGACCTCAGAATGATTGCCACTGTGCCATTTAGCTGTGTCGTACCGTCGTAGATCACACAATTGATCCGTACATGTACATTTGACTCCACTCCACCGCAGTGGAATTTCTCCACTTTCTTCAAGATTTAAGTTACACAGCGAACGCAAAAGTCGAGGGGCTGAAGTTTATTCAGCCTGTTTTGTGTAGACCTGCCTGAGCCTGTCTTGTGTAGACATATGTGAGCATCGGTCATAGAATAATTTTCGTGTTCAAGCCCCAATGTTTACCAATTATGCTTTCGATGGTCCATAATTAAATCCTGGCTTTGTCTGTGGCTTTATACGATTTCCTGGGGTTAGAATTTATACTCAAGTTGGATACATCATTTCGGTATCATCCTCAGAGCAGCGAATAATTTTCAAACCTCTTCGGTGGCAAGTAATATTCTTAGCCCTGTCTGGAGGAGCCCACTTGAAATTATTTCAACCACTTAAAGTTGCTTACAATAGTGCCATCTTCTTTCAATTTGAAAAGATTTGCACCACTTTAAGATTTCCTGGCCAGTTTCTATGAGACTCCTAACCTGGTCATGGAGAGCATCAATTCCAAATAAAGAAATGTCCAGACTTAAAATAAATTCACAGCGGCAATTGCTGTCACAGCCGTTATCCATTCGTGCTGGTGACACCAGAAAATGCCTCCAATGCCAGAACATGGAGGAGCCAAGAATAACTAAAATCCAATATATGCCATCGAACACACACGCACACACCAACAGACACTCTATTGACGAAGCAATTTGAATCGCCCCAACAATTTATTCTTCGATCTACCAAATTGTGAATAGACCAATCAATTTTGCGTTAAGCGTTATGAATACCAAAACCCAAATCCAAACGGATGTGTGTGCTGCTCCTTCTGCTGCTTGCCTGCCGCCCCCTGCTGTCGGTAGTCCTTCTAGCAAATACGTGTGCTCGTGTATGTAGCGGTATGGGTATTTGTTAGCCAGTTCGCCGTGTTATGGCAAAATACGATTTCGATTTCATTTCGTTTTGAACTTTTCTCCCGGTTGCCCTGGAGCCCCATGCGTGTGTGTATAGCCTTCCACCATACCAAATTGAATGATGATACCGCATTTTAGGATTCCCAGGACAATGGTGCTGGGTGGTGGTTTCCTAGAAAATATAAATACACAAAAAAAAAAGAATCAAAATGGAAGGAAAATTGTTCCACTTGTGAACATATGAAAGGACGACGACGACGACGACAACGGCAAAGACGGGGTAAATGGTGGGAATCCTTTCAATCTTAGCAATAACCTAGTAACACAAATACAACCTTTCATCGCATGCGACAAGGACATCATAGGCACAAGGATTTCCACACACAAAAAAAAAGTAAATAAATAGAAAACCAAAAAAACGAAGAAGAAATAAGCAAAACAAGCGGACCTAACTAAACAAAACTCCAGGGGGACGCGAACCGGAGATGGAGATTCCGGCTAAAGATGTGTGTTGGCTAAACTGTGTGCTGTCACTTGTGAACGCACTCCGTAATCCTGTGTAACCACTGTAGCATTGAGTGGTAGTTTGGATGTGTGAAATATTATTTACTGGTCGGAAGAAGAAAAAAAAAAAATTAAGTAAACTTTTTCCTCCTCACTTTCGTTTCGTTTTTGCTTCCCTTGCTGTCCTTCACGCATCGGTAAATAACCATTGAAGAATAAAATTTAGTTTTTTATTTCTGTTGCTATTCCACCCCCACCCCCTGGGTTTTTTCACTCACATACTCACTTCTGTGCATGAATCAAGGGTAATGTTTGGTTAAGTTAAGAGTGGAGAACGGTGTCGGAATTTTTTTTTTTTTGCTGGAGTTATGGGGGAGAACTTGCACATCCCAAGGGATGATTGGGTGAGTGTGAATATTGCTTCGTTGGAGATGGTAGGTGACTGTGAAGTAAATTGAATTGAGGAGAAAATAGTCAAATGTGTGCCTCGTCAACAAATGAATAGTGATGGTGATGATGTTGGTTACACTTTCCTGATGAGGGTGCAATTGGTGGTGAGTTTTTTTTTTTTTTTTTTTTTTCTTTGCGGCGAGAAAGTTAGCACTGAGTTAAGGTGAGGGTTTTTGTGTGTACAGAAGTAATTTTGTTAGCTAGAATTTTTTTTTTCTGTATAACAAGGATGTAAACGTTGATACTGTAACATTTTATAGGATGTCTACCATCACCACAGCATGCAATGCATCGATACGTCATGTTACTGGTTGAACGAGAAAATAAGGACATTTCGGGCAAAACGCCTACAAGCCTAGCTCAAAGTCCAGCGATCAAGAAGGAGGGCAGACTTAGACTGGACACCCTTAGACTGACTCTTGTCACAACTTAAATAGAGCGATAATGTCTCTGTCAGGAAGCTGACATTAATTAATGGGGCTCGGTATACAGAATAGTGATGATGAAACTAAAGGGTTGTAGGACCCCTCCAATATCATGTCCAATAATGCTGAGATCTATAATAGAGCACCTTTTCACCCTAAGACCAGTCACTATGTGCAACGTCATAAGAGAAGTCAATCCAGAGGAAATCCCATTAATTACTATAGAGGAGTTGCTAAAGGCATGCGGCAAGATAGACGACCATAAGGCGCCTGACGGCATTTCGAATAAGGCACTAACAACGGCCTTAAAAAAAAGACCATACCCCTGCATAGCGACAATACAGAAGTGTCTCGAAGAAGGAACCTTTCCTGAAAAATATTTTAATACTTGCAGTAGCAGAAGAGAAAGGAGCTCACTCAGACCACAAATTTTACTTCAGAAAAGTGCGATCTACAGTTGATGCCATAAGAGCATCATCGCAGAAGGTGCCATCGAAGGACAAAGATGGCTCAACGACACAAAGAAGTACTCTGCGAACGTTCATTAGAAGATTACTCTTCATATTACTGTGACGAACTATTTCAATAACAGAAAGCTGAGTTACAATACCGATGAAGGGAGAAAATAGTATAACGTCACTGCGGGAGTCCCACAGGGATCAGTCTTAGGTTCTATACTGTGGAACATCATGTACGACGGAGTCTTACGATTAACGCTGAGCGACAGAATAACGATAATTGGATTCGCTGATAACATTGCCTTTGTGACAGTAGCTAAACAGATCCATAAAGTCGCATCAGCTACAAATGAAGCAATTACCCAGATAAGAGATTGGCTAGTTTCCGCCGAACTATAACTAGCGGACCATAAAACAGAAGCTGTCCTTATAACCAACCGGAAAACCGTCGAATTTGCCAACTTTCAGGTTGGTAACCAAACAATCAGGTCCAAAGAAACAATTAAATACCTTGGAGTAATGCTGGACAACAAACTGCAATTCAAAATGCACGTTGATTATTTAACAAAAAAAAAAAAAAAGCATTGCAAATACATAGAGCTCTCTCACGTATACTCCCTAACATCGGTGGATCTGGATACGATAGAAGAATACTGCTATCCGGAGTTGCTACCTCGGTTTTGTTGTATGCCGCCCCATTCTGGGTACAGGCACTGAGACCAAAAAGAGACTATCCTCAACATATAGACTCTGCGCGCTGCGGAGAATCAGTGGCTTCCGAACCATCTTAGACGAGGGCGCCTTTGTTATAGCTGGAATGGTCCCGAGATGTTCAAAATATACAAGAGAAGAACCCTGAACCAACACGATGCCAATAACATCAAGATGATCAAAATGGAAGAAAAAGGAGCGTCAGCAGCTATGTGGCAAACTCGTTAGGCTAATACAACAAAAGGCAGGTGGACATATAAATTGATACCGACAATCAAAGACTGGATAAGTCGAAAACATGGGGAATGCAACTACCATCTTACGCAGTTCCTGTCTGGTCACGGCGGTTACCGTAAATACCTTCACCGATTTCAATACTATAGTTCACCATACTACCCCGAATGCCCGGATGAAGATGAAGATACGCTTCACGGAATGGAGAACTACTCTGCCCAATCCGTCGTTATTCCTCGACCATATGTTGCGGTTGGAATGGATGGCAATATGTAATTTGTAACAACTCTTCAAAATGAGCTGCGGAGAATAGAAAGGCATGAGAAGCAGCTGACACAAGACGCATAACATGATCTGCTAACTAGCCCCGCGAAGTAATACCTAACAGTAGCCCGGGTAACTAGTATCTTTAGAAGATTACCACCTCCATTGGCACAACCGAAAAAAGAAAAACATTTGAATATTTGCCTCGAATTTTTCTGGACTGGCATGAAGAAGACTTCCACTTGCCGGTAGTAGATAGCTTTTAAGCCTTTCGCACACGAAGCGACACATTTTCGTCACCAATCAGTTGGGAACTACTTTAGTGATTAAGTTCCGCACATGGTGCAACTCAAAATTTGAGAATTTCAGTCCATTTCCAATTCACCCACTAGTTTAACATTCTTGAAGATCTTTAGTGCAATTGGCTTCAGACAAGCAGGTGTCACATGTGACAAATTACCAACTGGTTACAAATCCGTTGGTGATTTGTTGCGCCGTGTGCGGACTGCAATTGCAATACATTGGTGATGATGCAACAATGCAGATTGAGTAATACAAATTTGGAATGGATTTTATTTTCGTTGCTTCGTGTGCGAAAGACCTTATCCAATGAAGTTGCTTCCATGAAGCAATTAAATCAATTTTGATGTGCATACCTTCGTAATATGCATGGTTTGATAGTTAAGAGATGCGATAAAGAGACAATAGCCTAAGGTAAGGTACGCGCATATCCAACAATCATGACTCAATCGCTTGCTTAAAACACTGGAAACCTAGGAATCTTTGTTTTCTGTATAGGAAAAGGGTGGAATACTAGAGTACTCGTATTCCTTCTTTACAATACTCGTGGATCCAAAATTAAGTTCTAACAACTCAAGGTGTTCGGGAATCGGAAACTCAGAACTTTCACGCCCCTATTTTCAAACAACTAAAACATCCCTTTCTCCAAGATATGTCAGACAAAGCATCTGCTTCAGATGTAAAAAGCGAAGGAGGGATTAACATCGACATGGAAAAGACACTTCTTGATGACGATGATACTTGCTCCGTTTTGTTGACTGAGTCCAAGAAAGAAAGTAGGTAATAAATACGAAATGGGATGAGCTTAAGAAAAGGCAGCCTTCATAATGTCCGAGACTTCTTATGGGGATTGTCTTCAGCAGCAAATCAGCCTACTTCTAGCACCTCGTAGATGTTGAAACCGGTAGTTGAATCGTAGGTTAGGATCTAACTGTGACTGCCGCAAATCTTATCTTATCTTATCGGCGCGCCGTGGCGAACAAATTGGAAAATGTCCAGCAACAGAAACTACTAAGAGATTTGTAAGTGGTTTTAAAAGGCATGACGCGTCAACCTTCATGGCGAAGAAAGCGTAAGCATTAGGTAGGGTTCAGCGGATTCTTAAATCTACACATAAGTCAAGGTTCAACCAGAGAATAAATAGGGCGCAAACTTCTGGAAGCTTGTATAAAAAACCCTTAATCGATAGCAAGGATACGGCCAAGCCAGAGCCGATTATGGGCTGCTCCAAAGGAATTGGGTATGACCTTAACCATCTACAAACAGTGACAAGAGAGCGAAAATTCCTTCATAAGTCGTGCAAAATAGTCTTCAAAGTATCATATTTTGCCCAAAGGCAGAAAGAGAAAGTTTATACAAAGGGAGAGGGAACCACTGTCGGTATTGGTCATAACATACAAATAAGACACTAACGCCGAAGACTTATGCAGGGTCTGCAGTTGCAGGTACGAGAGAAGGCCCATAAGGATATGCCCATTTCGTTTATAACTGCCTTTTCAACATGAGAAACAAAACTTCAGAAAGCTACCACTCTTTAGGATGGCTAAAGGCCTATAACAGGCATTCATAAGTGTATGACGGTCAATATTTTGGGTTTACCTCTACATATACTTGAGTTTGGTGAAGAAAGTTTTTCCCTTTCATCAAATTACATACCCAACTTAAGCAAACGCATCATTAAACAAACGACTCCGACAAATATTCGACCCTTTTTGCAATGTCTGTAATGAATATATTTGCTTCCTACTTCATCCTTACACATCCTGCAATAGATACGAGTAGTGTGGACTATCTACATAAAGAATGCAAATCGCACAGTGCTCTGCGTATGCCTATTCCAAAGACGATTAGTGCATCCCTACAACTAAACCTGACCAAAGAAAAATGTCTTCTTTATAGAAGACCGACAGGAGCGATTCGTTTGCTCTTTTTCTCTCTGGACTCTGTAAACATTAGGTTTTAAGGGAACAGTTGATTTCAAGAGCCGCTGCAGATAGTCAGCTTATCCTTACTTACTGCGACATGTCGTGTCCAGTCAATTTTATTGATAGTCAACCTACTGTCAAAAGCTAGTGCTGGATTCAGATAGGTAGTTTATCTGATGATAGAAATCACGGTTCCTGGACCGAAGCGTGGTTCAAACTGGCCTGTTTTTGTAGTAAGAATCAAGACAGATGAGATGCACCAAAGCGTCCAATACCTCTATGAATAAAGAACTTGTGAATCCCGGTACAGGAACTTTTTTTAGATTTTAGTAAGACTTGAAAGACTACAGAATTTTCTCAAAAACTTTCTAGAAGGTCGTATAAAACGGACAATCTACTCGTACAATATTTTCCAATGCTTTTTTGATTCTATTGTCGATGTTCTTCTTTCAGCTTATCCAAAGGTATTATGAAGGCTTGCATACGGGGAATGATCTTTTCTTAGAGGAAAGCATTATTTCAGATTTGAAGGTTTGACTTCTAAGCTTCGGCGCTGACTCAGTTACTAACAGAAGTGTGTAATCGAATCCTGGCTCACTACTGGTAGGAATCTGGCAGATACAAGAATGCCAGCATCATCAGCGCAGCCTGACGCATTAAAACTGTCTTTTTTTTTTTTTATATTTTTAGAATTTCGTCGACCACAAGGAGCTATAAGAGTGACGCGAGAACGTCTTTTGGTGTGTGCTCCTCTTTTCTTTCTTTTTTTTTGCAGTGAGGGTGAAAATCTTCTAAAGACACCATAAGGCCCTACCGCCCGTGCTTATGGTAGTGTGAGATTTTTACTCACTAAAAAACACATCTCTCCAAGATTAATACTACAACTAAGCCGACGCTTATCCAGGAGTTTTATTTTCGCTTACGAGACTCGTGATTTTTGGAAAAAGATGTTCGTATGTAATTTAAAGAAGAATGTTGCACTTTAGGCAGGTGAAACTCCAATGAAAGTTCCTGCGGTTTTCACGACCGGCATATACTATGACGCGAGGTTAAAAGGTTTTGTCCTTTGCAGACGACGAATTGAATTGTTCGCGTCAAGTAGTTGAATGACGGTATGGATACAATGGGCATGATCACGGTTTTTGTGTTTACGAGCAAAATTGTGTTATCTCTTCGACGACGCTGGGAATTCCCAGGTCCCCATGAATATCTTCGTTACGTACGTACCACGGTGCGCTAACGATCGTTCTAAGAACTTTATTTTCAAAAGTTTGTAGGAATTTTCTATTGCTTTTCCTGGTACAACCCCATAGTTGTAGACCATACGTCCACATTGGCTTTAGCTCTTGCTTATAGATATGTATGTTCAACTTCGAATGTATTCCGAGTAGCCAGTACATTTGTCGGTATTTGTTTTCGAGCTCTTAGCATTTCTTTTTTACGTGCGATTTCCATTTAAGCTTAACATCTAGAGTCATTCCTAGATATTTTGCTTCGTTCACGTACGGCAATTCAATCGAGTTTAAATATACGGGTAGAATACCCATTTTTTTGTAGGTAAAATTGACAGGAGTAGTTTTGCTTTCTTTCAGCACAATACGCCAAGAATTCGTCCAAGCGTGGACGCATGTTGCTGCATGTTCAGTTGCTGCTTCAATTGAATCACCCGTTGTCAATATCGCTCTATCGTCCGCAAACGAGGCGACGAGGCAGTTTCTTTCCTGCGGGATATCAGGCGTGTAGAGTACATATAGAAGCGGGCCAAACACACTTCCTTGTGGGACTCCGGCCGCAATCTCCTTGAACTCAACTCAGAGTAATCATTTCCGTGCTTAACACGAAAAAGTCTTTCGGTGAGGTACGATCGTAAGATTAGAAAGAGTTGCCGTGACAGTAGTCGTTGCAATTTATACTCCAAGCCTTCATGCCAAACCTTATCGAAAGCTTGTGAGACGTCATGAAATACACCACAACAAATCTTTTTTTTCTTCGAGAGTTTTCTCAATCAAGTCAGTTATTTTGTGCACCTGGGCGTTTGTAGAATGTTTGATTCTAAATCCAAACTGATGGTCAGGAATGAGACGTCTTTCGTCGATTACGGGTTGTGGTCGTTTATAAAGTAGTTTTTTGAATATTTTAGATATCACTGCTCACTTAGACCAACAAATTGGGGTCCATTGTGCCCAATGATAAAAAATCTCAGGAGGTCCGTAAGCTCTATATTACCTAAGTCCTCCAATTCCGAGAAGAAGTAACTTCCGAGAGTCCTCATTCTTGTAACGGTAAAGGGCAGGACAATCACACAGCAGGTGACGAACTGATTCAATTTCTTCTTCGTCCCTGCAGCTTCTACAGTAGTCGTTATGTAGCACACCGAGTCGCTCCGCGTGAACTCCAATGGCACAATGACCAGTAATTATTCCAGAAACGACCCGTGTATTATAACGACTCAGTTTCACCAGAGAAGTTGATCTCTTCTTGCTAAAGGCTGGCCATAGCGCCCTGGCCGTTGCGCATGTTTCCAGATGAATCCATAGTCTGTTTGCTCGATCTGTGATTTCGTCTTCTGTTTTCTTTTGTAGGGAACTGATTGGGGTTACTACAAAAGGGAGGGCCCGCGATAAGTGCAGCGCCGACCCTTTTCTAGCAAGCTCGTCAGCCCTTTCGTTTCCTTCGATATCCATATGCCCTGGAACCCAACAGAGGGTCACCGCATTGGCTCTGGATATTCCATTTAAGACCGATTTGCAGGTTCTCACAAGCCTTGATCTAATTACAGCAGAGTCCAGAGCCTTAATGGCTGCCTGGCTGTCTATATAGACAGTTATCGTTTTACCAACGATATTACTCTCGCGTATAATTTCCGCAGCCTGTATGATGGCTGTGATTTCGGCCTGAAAGACGCTGCAGTCGTCGCTAATTCTAAAGGAGTTGTTTATTCCTAGGGCCTCACAATAAACGGCTCCCGTGCCAACGTCTATCTTAGAACCGTCGGTATAGAACGATAGTTCCTTTTTCTTCATGGTTCTGAGGTTCCTCCAGTGCGGTCTGTCAGGAATTCTTATGTTGAATCTCCTTTCAAATGCTAGCGTAGGGGTCATGAACTCAGTTTCCGCCGATCTGCTGGTAGTTCCCCATCAGGATAAAATGGAGGCATGGCCGTAAAGGCTCGATGACCACAATCGGCCTTCTCTCAGTCTTACAGCAGTTTTAGCCGCCAGACTGCTACAGTATATATGAAGCGGAATGAAACTGAGGATGGTTTCCATTGCCGTTGTAGGTGTTGTTCTTATTGACCCCATGACTCCGATACACGCTGCCCTCTGGATTTTGGTGAGGTTTGAAAGCTGATATTGCTTTGAAGCCCCACGTGTTGTTGAATGCCTTTTTGCAAGAATAGAAAGCTACGCTAGCTTTTTTGATGCGTTCGGCAGTGTTATCCTTCCAGTTCAGTTTGGAATCTAAAATTACGCCCAGGTATCGAGCTGAACTTGAGATACTTAGTTCAATGCCATCGATGTTTGGGGGTCTGAAGGTAGCAATTGATCTCTTCTTAGTGAAAAGAACTACCTCCGTCTTTGAGGGGTTCACTCTCAGCCCTTTGCTTCTGACCCAATTATTCACTAGTTGTAGTGCAAGATTTAGTCTTTCGCTTAGGACTGGAGGGAATTTTCCCGAAACCAGGATCACCACATCGTCGGTACCACCAAGATCACATCCACTACGAGGAGCCATAATAAAGGAGATACTACTCCGCCTTGGGGGGTTCCTCCACAGAAGCTTCTCCGGATGGTTACATCTCCTAGCATTGAAAATATAACCCTCGATTGAAGTATCTGTGCAATCCAATTGCAGAGACCCACGTTTAAATGAGCTCTGTGTAGGCTGTCCAGGATCGCGTCAGTGTTTACGTTCAGAGGTTTGCCTTATTTCGGGACCATTATAATCTCGGCGACTTTCCATTGTCTCGGAACGTAGAGCAATCTGAACGAAGCGTTAATCAAATATAGCAGTTTGATATGAGCTTTATTCGGCAATTTCTTGACCACCTGCGCCGTTATCAAGTCGTAACCCGGTGCTTTTTTTATCTTTAGATGTTTAATCACTTCTCTCAGTTCAATCAATGCAACTTTTTTTTACTTTAAAGTTGTCAGCTGTCGTGACTGGGGAGTCGGGCTTAAACGTTTCTACTAAGTGCAAAGCAAAAAGTTCTGCCTTTTCTTTGTCGTTCTTGGCTCAAGTTCTATCGTTTTCCGAATTGATGGCGCTTGCATTTGAGGTTTCCGAATGCCTTTTAGCGCTTTCCAAAGTGAATAATTTGATTCTCTTCCAGTGGAGAGATATTCAAGGTAGGGGTCGGTATCTTATTGCTTTAAATTTCCGAATACGATCTCTAAGGCGATTGCATAGTCGGTTGAGGACCTTTTTATGCTGTGCTCCTCTTCTGACATCAATTCAATCGTTGTTACTACAAATTTAGTGTATTTCATAATTTCTAGTTTATGCTTAGAATAATTCTAGGAAAGGGCAACAAATGCCATGCATTGTCAAAACTGACAAACTAACGTTTGTAATTCTTATCGCAAAATGACTAGTCGTTCCTTATATTTCACGAGCAAGGGCAATCAAAGTTCTCCTCCGTCACTTCATCAACTGACCTCGATGGCGGTGGTCATCCATGCAGAAACATTGTGCCAACATAACTTCAAGTGTTGTTACGAAACAACAACCGCACACATGATGGACACAACAGTGATTGCCACCTTTTCAACCCACCAAGGCCCACCACTATTACCGAGACGACATATCGGTGCACAGTTTATCATCGGCCTAAAAGCCCCCATCACACAACGCCCTCAATTGGAACTCACACACTGGCCGCAATCGTCATGAGAAACGCTCATATAAATTATTTTTGCATCGCATATCCTTTTCAGCAGGCATCCTGTCGCAAGAGGCCCAGAAATGACTAGCGGCGGTGACGATAGCAGTGGCTCATGTGTGCACCAATGGGAAATTATTTCATAAATTTTGACGAAATTCCGGCAACACGCGGTTTCAGGTTGTCGTTCGTCGTCATTGTCGGCGCAGAACCCCATTTCGTCGTCATCAACGAGATGATTTATCGCACAACGACACAGCTTGGCTGCGGTAATTGGAGGCTTCCATGCTTTCATCGGCTTTAACTTTTGTTTACACTGCATTAGAGTCGAGAGCATCAGCCGACCGGGAACGAGGAGTCTACTATGAGATACATATGAGAGAATAAATTGCAGCTGAGATTCCATTTCAGTCGAATTTTGACAAATTCCTATTCGATTGGTTGGGGAAGGCATACTTTTACGTTAGATGGCGCTTCAGTCCAGGGTGGACCTGGATCAAGAGATATATAAACTATGCGTCGTCGCTGACAATCAGGCTACAGGCTGTGTTGGCAAAGAACCGAAGATTAAATTTTCGAAAACAATTTGCGCTGCATTCCAGGGCTATTGACGAAAACATAACATTTTCACTGAACCATTTTTGGGGGGGAAAAGATTGACATCGTATTATGATAGACGTGACTAGAGATGATGAGCACGTTACATACACGGAAGCAATGGATAGGTACATGTGCATTCTAAAAGGATGCAATTTTACAGGAGCGAATGAATGTACTTATTAATGCGAAATTGCTGGTCTAACGAAGGTATGACTGGTGAATTGTTTGGGCTTTGCCAGCTGCATGGTTTAAGTGGGCATTGAATGGAAGGACTTTGAAAATAACTTTTACATTCATGACGAAGTATGATCATTCATTTAGATTATTAGAGAGAGAGTTAAATACTTTTACAGCTTCTCATAGAAATTGCTGGCTTCAATTTAGTCACAAGGACGATTGCAATTTTATTTCTTTGTACTGGTTCAAGCAATTTCCAGATGTCTAAGTCATCAAGAGGGATCTAAATTTGAAACGTACATGTGATGGAGCGATATTACAGAAAACGGTTGGCCATTAATGCCAACCACAAAGTGTCCAAAAAGTCGTTCGCTGGCTTATAGGTATTCAGTCTTGACTAAAATAAATCTGTTCAATACTTCAAGAAGCTATATCCAGCAAAGTGTCGATAAACATCTTATTTCTTTGAGAGATGTAGAGAAACACAAAAAATGGTCTGTTGGCTCACAATTCGAGGCGAAACTTGAATTTTCATTCTAAATTCAAAACTAACCGTATAGGTGGCGCAAAAGTACTGACCCCATATAAATTGTCTATGATTTTTGCAAATGGCGACTCCTGTCATCGTGACATTGACAGTTGTCTAGTAAACAGATGGGAAAAGAACGATGTTGAATAATGGAATGCTATACTCGTGGAATACTCGTAATTGTGTCGATTTGTTTGCAGAACAACGTAGAAGATTTCCCCACTGTTCGGCAGCGATTGGTCTCACAATTCGATGCCAAGCCGCACGCCTCGAAGAGACTGGATCAACACGAGATAGGACAAGGGCTGACACGAGAATATTGATGATGTGCGCGAGAATGTTGAAGAGTATCCAAAAACATCAACGAGACCAAGGGTCATGAAATTTGGCATTTCCAGGCCGCCTCTGCACCGTATTTTGGTGAATGATTTGAAGATGTTTCCGTACAAAATTCAGATGCCCGCAGACTACCAAGCCCATCTGGAGCCTCAACTATGGAGAGGACGATTTTCCTTCAAAATTAGTCATAATTGACGAAGCACATTTCTATTTTTCTGGGAATGTAAACAAGCAGAATACTCACTTTTCGGGCACTAAAAACCCACCTTTATATCCACTGAAAGTTACTGTGTGGTGCGGCGTCCTACTTTTTCAACGACGCTGCTGGCAACGCGGTAACTGTCACTGACGAACGCTAAAAAACCATGTTACGTGACTTTTTGATACCCGATTCGAATGGAGTTTCGTTGGAGCACATGTGGTTTCAACAAGATGGTGGCGGTGGGCGATACAATGAACTTAGTGAAGGACATTTTTCCTGGACGTGATATCCCCCGTTTTTTTCACGATCACCCGATCTGACCATTTCAGACTTCTTTCTTTGGAGTTATTTGAAGTCCCTCATATCATCAAGCCTGTTTTCCTAGTGTGGTTTCCTTATTCATTGCTTTCCATCACACCAATGCTTCGTATGTGAGTATAGGTCTGGTTTAAGTGCCCAACTTTTACCCGCCAACCTTTTGCAGACGAAGTATTGTATGCTTTCCTGACTCTTTTCTGCGTGTTTAAGTTCCAATTAAGTTACCTACCTAGCATTATACATAACTGAGAGGGTCTTGTATTTTTTCTGGTTAAGGGAACTAATTTTTAGCTGGATTGACGCCAAGTCCATAATGTTCTGCTCATTCACTGAGGGTTGTCAATGCTGTTTCCATTACTTCACTAATTTTGCTGAGGAATTTACCCCGGAACATTGTTACTACACCATCTGTGTGTGCTGAAATGTTTGCTTCGATTATATTTAGCACAAAGTTTTGAAAAATTGTCAAAATAACTCGAATAATTCAAATCTGAACTGATTTTGATGACATTTGGTTTGAAAGTTTAGTCCGGTATGTAAGTAATCTCGCTTAGACATTTCAATAAGATGTAGTTGGGGTAATAAATTTCAAGAATTAATCTTCCCTTTGGTGCACATTTTCCATCTCTATCATAGAGAAACCTGAAAAGTGGGTCTCGCAATTCGGTCCCTCTATCTGCCCATTGGTATCCGGCATTGGATCAATGAATTTACTTCAAACAAGCAAGTACACGTGCCACAGTTGTGCACTTTATATTATTTCTTCAAAATTTTAGCTCGCAGATAAAACGTTTTAAAAGTTTCAATCGTATAAAAACCAGAATAAACAAAATAGAGAAAAGTTACAGTACATCTGAAACGGATCATGCAATAATCTATCCTTCATCTTCTAACCCATCCCTAATAAAGTGGGCGTGGTGTTGCGAAATTTAAATTTTAAAGTAATGCCGTATTTCTATTCAGACTTTTATGGATTTTTTCAGAAAAATTATTGTTACGACTTTTTTGCTGATGAGATATTCAAAATAAGACTTTAACATCACCGCAAAAAGCTTTGAGGAAGCAAAATATGTCATTTTGAAGAAAACGCCTTCAAAATGAGTAACAGACGTAGGTTAGGTTAAGTTGAGGTAGCTGTCAGCTTAGAAAGGTAAACACACTTAGACCAGTAATAGATCCATTCCGATACCACATGAGTTTGGGAAGCGGCCTCTAGCCTACTCAGTGAATCATTTGGAGCTTCTAATGAAGCGTAGAAAGTTCATAACGTCTATTTTATTCTGATCATTTAGGTCGTTGAAACAGAGGGCTCCTAAGTGGAGTTTCCTTCTTTGGGAGAGAGCTGGGCAGGTGCAAAGAAGGTGAAGAATAGTCTCCTCCTCCTCCTCCTTGCCCATACAGCTTCTGCAGAAATCATTTGCGAAGGCGCCAAGCCTTGTGGCATGCTTTCCTATCAGACAGTGTCCAGTAATGACACCTTAAACAGCGCTGATTCTATTGAGAGAAGTAACAGACGTGACGAGAAATAATAACGATAGACCCCTAAAAGTATACGTAAACCTATATATTCGATAGATTTTGTGCCAGAAAAAATTTATTTTATATATAAGCCTCCGAAACCCAAAGTACAAGTGTAAACATTTTTAAAATGCGCCCGCAAACACGCACACGGAAATCGGAAAAACAGCTTTCATAAAATATATAAACGATGGGCTCCTCTATATTAAGTTAGGTTAGGTTGGGGAGGGGCTGTGCATCTTGAAAGATACTTACACGGGGTCCAATATATCGTGCCCACAGAACAGTAGTGTCAATAGTGACGAGTCGAAGTACCGCCAAGAACAAGCCTCGAAGAATGGCAAGAGAGATAGAACTTTTCTGACAAAGGCAGATGGACGCAGAGATTGATCCCCAATATAGACCCTTGGATCAATAGGAAGCATGGAGAGCTGAACTTCTATCTGACGCAATTGCTTACTAGTCATGGATGTTTCAAAGCCTACCGTCATAGATTTGACACGAAGACAACCCTTATTGCCCAACGTGCACGGAAGCAGTCGAGGATGCAGAACACATCATGTTCCACTGTGCACACAAAGAACCTAACTTGCTGGCGAACTTAACACCAGAAAACACCACCAAACAGATGACGAGCACGCAAGAAGCTTGGGAAGCAGTAATCGAAACTGTGGCTACCATCATGAAAGAATAACGAAGACAGGAGCGACAGCGAAACGTCGCGCAGACGGCTAGCAACACGAACGAGTCGAGTATGAAGGCTGTAGGCTGAAGGCTCGTCCATCAGCGAAACATGTGCCAACTCACCTAAAGAGTCTGTTTCTCATATGGAGGAGGCGACACAATTTGAACCATGGAAAGATACACAATCGAGCAACGCGTTAAAGTTATTCAGGCTTATTATGAAAATGGGCGTTCAAATCAAAATGCATATCGTGCATTTCGTGATTCTTTCGGTCAATTTAATCGTCCAAATGTGCGTACAATCGGAAAAATTGTGCAAAAATTTGTGCAAACAGGGTCTGTAGGAGATGTGAAAACACCAGTGCATGCTCGTACAGCTCGTACTGCAGAAAATATTGGTGCTGTTCGCGATAGTGTGGCTGAAGAGCCGTCCACCTCAACTCGTCGCCGTGCCCAAGAATTGCACCACTCACGCTCGTCGTTGATGAACATTATGCATAAAGACTTGCATTTACGCGCTTACAAGGTGCAATTGACTCAAGAACTAAAGCCTCTTGACCATTTCAAGCGACGTCAATGGTCACAATGGTGGCAAGAAATGGCAACAGTGGATGATCAATTTTCGAAGAAAATCATCTTCAGTGATGAGGCACATTTTCACCTCAGTGGATTCGTCAATAAGCAGAATTGCCGCATTTGGGCGAATGATAATCCAAGAGTGATTGTCGAAAAACCAATGCACCAACAAAGAGTGACTGTTTGGTGCGGTTTATGGGCTGGCGGTATCATCGGGCCGTATTTTTTCCAAAATGAGGCCGGTCAGGCAGTTACTGTGAATGGTGTTCGCTATCGTGAGATGATAACGAACTTTTTATGGCCCGAATTGAAAGATATGGATGTGGACGATATGTGGTTTCAACGGGATGGTGCCACTTGCCACACAGCTAACGAAACAATGGCTCTTTTGGGCGACAAATTCAATGGCCGTGTTATCTCACGTGGTGGCGATGTCAATTGGCCGCCAAGATCATGTGATTTGACACCGTTGGACTTCTTTCTTTGGGGTTATTTGAAAGAAAAGGTGTACGTCGATAAGCCAGCAACAATTCAAGAGCTAAAGGATGAGATAATTCGGCACATTAACGGCATAGAACCTCAATTATGCCTCAGCGTCATGGAAAATTTGGACCATCAGATGGAGGTGTGCTGCCGAGGTCGCGGCGGCCATTTGGCCGATATTTTGTTCCATACATAATTGAACCATACCAATATTATCATAATAAAAAGAAATGACAGTAATTTCCTAAATAATTTGTGTTTTATTCAAAATCAACATCGGCCCTTAAAACTTAACCACCCTTTATTTCTTCCTCATCTTGACAGCTCCTGCAGTAGTCCGGGGAGTTTATGCCCAGCCTTCTGTCCATAGTGCCGATCTCGCAATGTCCCGTCAGTACACCTTTTTGGCTTTTCATTTCCAAAATATTATTGGAATGTGAGAATTAAGTTTATAAATCCATTTTTCTTTAAAGGATAGTTTAAAGTTTTTCTGATCAAGCACAGATATAAATGAATTTCAATACTCAAATTTCGCAACGCCATGCCTATTTCTTTAGGGCTAGGCTAAAATATTAAGGGATAGGGTATCATATTATCCATTCTAAACGTATGTACGTCTGTTTGTTTTTTTAGGTTTAGATATCTTGACGTTATCCTCTTGATGGCCACATATAAAAGAGAGACTGCAAAAGAAGCATGTGCACCCATCATAAGTCCTTAGAATATCTACCAAGCTGAGGCTTTGCACACCCATAATACAGGACATGTGTGAAGACCTAGAGCTGACAGGGTTTAGATTTTTGTAATACGAGTTTAGCTAGCAAGAAACGTGGGCGCCTGTCTCAATGATTAAGTGCGAGATCATTCAATCGGAGACTCAAGTTTTAAGTTCCAGAAAACACCAACAAACATTTTAAGGTCCCACCTCTCACAAACGTTTTACAAACATCCGAGAATCAAATTGTCATGAGAAGCTTCTTTTATAAAACTATGGTCCCCTAACATGTGTATGTTGCACAGCACGATTGGTTGCGAGTAGTTAAGATAGACTGTTAGGGCCAAACTATTTATTTATTTATTTTGTTCGTATATTCAACAAGTTTAGTAAGTCTGTCGTGGGCGAGCTTGTCACTAGTAATTATATATGTATATAGTTAAGCTAAGCGGAAGACCATCTGCCTAGCACTGCGATTTTTATTTCCAAAACACAAAAGTAATGTCATAATGTGAATTGGCTACCATTTTGTTAGAAATGAAAAAAATTGAGCTCTGTTTTCACGAAAAGTTTACTTGAAGATGTAAAATTGATGATATTAAGTTGAAAAAACTATATCGGACAAATAACCACCTCTGGAGGAGCTGTTCGTTTTACGGCATTTTGAATTGTTGCTCGCAAAACATCTGGCTCCAAATTGGTGATTTCTACTTTAATGTTGGCTTTCAAGACTTAAGGCTGTGACAGTATTTCCAACTACTTGTGTCAGAATTATACAATCAGTATGTACCAAACAAAATAGTTACCATTCGAAACCAGGCCTGTCCCTGGTTTACGTCTTATGTACTCAGTACTATCAAAAACCGTAATAAACTGTATAGTAAATGGAAACACAGACCAACCATTACCAACTGGGTTGCCTATAAAATGGCACGAAATAATACCACCTCCATAATACGTACCTCAAAGAAAAATTATTATGCCTCGAAGCTGAACACCTCTCTGCCTGTGAAAAGACTCTGGAGTAATTTACGCAAGATTGGCGTTTCCAGTAGGAATAACAATACTAACTGTGACCTGGAACCTGATGAGCTTAATAGCTTTTTTATTGGCAGTGAGACTCATACACCTAATTTTAACTTTAATTTGGTTCAGAACTCAGGACAATTGCTACCAAGACTGGATGATTTTGAAGTGGTAACGGAAAACGATGTTTGCACCTGTATTGCAGCTATAAAGTCCGACTCCATAGGAGAGGATGACGGTTTATAAAACTAATTTTGCCATAAATTGTCAACCATCTAACCAACGTTATAAACCACTGCATAGCGACGTCAACTTTTCCCCAGTCTTAGAAAACTGCAAGGGTCTTACCAATTGCCAAGAAAGCAAATTCGTCTCTTCCCGCTGATTTTAGACCGATCAGCATCTTACCATGTTTATCAAAGGTCTTTGAGAAAATTATAGCAAAACAAATTTTAAAACACCTGTTAGACTATCAGTTGTTAAATCCTCGACAGTTTGGTTTCAGAGCCAACCACAGCTGTTCTTCGGCTATGGTCAACTTATTTGAGGAACTAAGACAAGACTTTGACAAAGGGTATGTTTCGCTTCTTTGTTTGCTCGATTTCTCGAAGGCTTTTGATAAAGTTAATCACAAAATCCTCTGTTGGAAGCTGAAAAACATTTTCTGTTTCAGTGTTAGAGCTGTCAAGCTGATAAACAGCTTTCTCTGTAGTAGGCTGCAAAGAGTTGTCTGTGGTGAAAAAATGTCAGCTTTAAAACCAATCCTTCAAGGAGTTCTACAAGGGTCAATACTGGGACCGATTCTGTTTTGCATATTTATAAATGATCTACCATCAGTATGAAAGCATTCTTCAGTACATTTATATGCAGATGATGTTCAACTTCATTTAGCCAAACCTTTTAACAACTTAAAGGAACTTGCTTCTTTACTTAACGAGGATCTAAAACATATTAACATTTGGTCGTTATATAATGGTTTACAACTAAATTCTGAAAAGTCTCAAGTAATTCCAATCTCAAATACGATTTTTAACTTCAACCTCTTACCTGAGATACGGCTTGCGGATAAAAAAATCAAAGCTGTAGAATCTGCCACTAGCCTCGGTTATGTAATCAATCGCAATTTATCTGGCTACAATCACACCAATGTGGTCATCGGTCGCATTTATGGATGTCTCCGCAAACTGTGACTAACAGCATATTTTACTCCTAAACAAACCCACCAAAAGCTTGTAACAACTCTTATTTTACCGCTTATATCTTCTGCTGAGGTTGTATATTGTTCCCTTGATGTCTCATCTCAGCGAAAATTACAAGTAGCTTTTAATGATGCAGTTCGGTATATTCATGGACTTCGTAGGTATGACCATATCTCCGTTTATACTACCATGCTGCTGGGTTCCACTTTGCAAGAATTCATCAATGCCAGGAACTGTATACTTTTACATAAAATCATTCACAATAAGTGCCCCCCGTATTTGTTTTGTAAATTAAAGTTCACTCGATCAACTCGAACCATTAACATAATCCCCTATCGTTACCAATACCTGAATTCTTCACGTTTGTTTTTTATTCACGCTGTCAGACTATGGAATTCATTACCATCGCGAATAAGAAATATCTCTAACCCTACCAATTTTAAAAGTGCAATACTTCTTCACTTCTCATCTTCCCCACCTCTAAATTAATTTATTTATTTATTTCTGTTTCAATAAATGTTTTTTTTTAATATACAATATATATGTATGCTTTCCGAATTATGTAATTTATGTTTACTTATATTAACCTGTAAATCTATTTATTTAAAATACTAAGTACTATAAAAGATTTTATCTTACTGTACAACCCTATTTAAATGAAATAAGAATAAATAAAAATAAATAAATAAATGAAAAGACTTGCAAGGTTTGTGGTTTGTTGTGGTAAACGCGAGATTTCAAAAGTCCCAAAGGAAGAAGTCTGTCGCCGTCAGATCTGGTCATCTGGCCTGCCAGTTCAAATCGCCAAAACGGGAGATCATACGGACAGGATATCAAAATCTCCATCGTTGCCCGAGCTATGTGAGCGGTTGCTCCATCCTGCTGGAACCAACAATGTTCGAGACCCAATTTAGTAACTTCCGGCAAAAAAAAAAAACTCGTTTAACATCTGAAGAAGTGGTGCCGCCGCGCCGGCGTGTGCAAAGAATAAGAGCCAATCACTTTTTCACTATAAATGCCGTGATGATGACACCAGGAGGACGGAAAAAAATACTGTGAATCATAAGCAACGACAATAATAGCGAAATCAAAACAAAATACTCCCCAGTTATCTGGACAGCCACCCTTGGAGTTTACAGAAACTTAATACCACCTAAGTTTCAAACCCACTACACCAATCTTTCTTTCTCTCTGTCTCTTCCTCTTTCCACAAAAACGCACGTGTTCTAAAAAATTAGTATAAGGGTATTCATATCCCCTTTAACACGTGCAAATTATAAAAAAAAAAAAAAAAAAAAACCAAACAGTCACTTTGAGGAGATGCAATGGTTCTTCGTGCATTTATGTGGATTCTCCGAGCCCCAGAAATGCAAATTTTGTTTATTCACATAACCACTTAAGTGTAAATGGGCTTCGTCACTCATTATGATTATGGACACGAAATCATCCTCTTCTTGCACCAGGTTTAACAGAGCATGGGAGTAAGTTAACCTCACTTGACGGTCAGCTGGCATCTATTGGTTTGCATTTGAATGGTTTGCACTTTATAAAGGAACATCTTCAGGTCTTTCACCAAAATTCGACTCAACGAACGTCTGCTGATGTCAAATTGTGTGCATCGTTGTTTCGTGGATATTTGTGAACTCTCTCGGACGTCCTCGGCCACATCGGCCGAACGAGTGTGTATCGCTCCATTGCTTGTTGTCAACTAATTCTCTATCTGTCTACAACATAAATGTCAAAGCACAATGACATTTGACGCCATTTGCAAAAATTATGGCACATTCACATTATGACAATACGTTTGCCTCATTTTGTACACACATTATGCATATGGAGAGGGCTTTTTTCAACTTTGAAGCAGATTGACTAGTAGATGAAGCTAAAGATACACTGTCCTCCTGAATGTCTGTCGTCGAGTTCAGAAAAGTTGAAATTCTGGACCCGTGCGCTGTTGAGCGTTTCGTGTTCTTCTAATAAAGTAGTCCCACTTAGTATGTTTAAATTATTTCTTAGCCTAGAGATTGCCAGGAGGCCGGTGTAATGCTGTACATTCTGAAGATCAATGGTGAAAATCAATAATCACTGCAACAAGAAGGCAGTGCACAGAAATCACTGACACAACAGGAACCAAGTGAGGATGGATTGGACATGCAGCCCATACAAGTAATTGATGGATCATACAAATTCTAGAATGGAGACCACGAGAGAACAGAAGAAGCAGTGCTTTAAATGACGATTTGAAATGATAGCATGAACGCAGCCCTAAACCGGAGTTACTGGACGCCGATGGTACCTTGATGATAATGTAAATTCTTAAATGGCATACCCACTAATTAGAGACCTCCAGCAGTATTTGAATGACCAACTGCTCCTCCTTAAAAAGCCCAGTCTTAAGCACAAAACACTGCAACAAACAGGTATTCTAATTTATGCCATCAAATGCGAGAATTGAAACGAATAATTCAAAACTTACACGACCTCCATTCGGAATTCAGTTGAGAAAAAAAAACTTTATCAAAAATTAATTTCAGTGATGAATTCCTACCTCTGTTTCCGTCTCGGTAAAACACGGTAAAAATACAAATCACGGTCATATTTCATAATAAAATAGTGTTTCTTTTTTTTTTTTAATTAAGGCGCCATAGGGAATTTCTTCAACACCCCGAAGATACGACGAAAAATTGTCCAACTTATTACGGGGGTCGTTCGCTACTCATCCACCCTATACTCGTACCTACCTACCTGATACAGACAACAGCATACAAAATGGAAAATAATAACAAACAACTCACTTATCCTCTTCCTTTGGAGAAGAAATGGGGTTGCTTCGTTGCTTTGTCCTTGGATAACGAAGTACATCAGACCTGACAGCTGGATGAGGAACTCCATCCACACATCGTTCACTTCAAGATTCTATCCACCGCCCACCATCAACCCAAACAAACATCTCCGCACAGCGTGTACACTCTATTGTTCGTCCAAATAGCGTCTTCCCTTATTCAACATACGAGTACGAGTATACGTAGTATACCGAACAAAAAGGACGAAAAATGAAGACACGTCCTTGGCTACATGCTATGTTGAGGCGAAAACATTGTTCTTTTGCCTTTTTGCAAATTCAAAACAGGACTCGTCGCCAAAAACCCCAGAAAAAGAGAAACGAGAAACTACAACGGAAAGATAAATGACCATTACGACTGGTAAGCGAAAATAGTTCATTCGTCCTCATCGTCGTCGTCGTCGTTGTTGTCGTTGTCGTTGTCGTTGTCGTCGTCTTCGTAGGTCGTCCTTTCGATTTGGTGTGTATGTGGGAAATAGAATGAAAAACTAAATACTAACTCCTGTTAAGTTAGATGGATGGGTTGATTATTAAGGAACAACACATACACAAACATTAACCAACGTACCCACAGGAATAGAATAGAGTCCTTTACATAAGAATGAGGAGAAAAAAAAAACTTAACAAATGGAAACAACAACCTCCGCTTGGATATAGAGTGCGTTAGCATTAGATTGGGACTTATTGATAGAGCGGTTAGCCTTTAATTTTTTTTTTTTTTTTGCGAAAGAAGAGAGGACATCGACGTTTAGACGTACGCAGGAAAAAAAGGCGACGACAACACCACATGAGGACAGTATGGACCGAAAGCAAGTCGAGGCGTTTAGATTGGTCCAAATTATTGGAAGTAAATATTATTTTTTCTAGACGTCTTTGAGAAAAAAGGTGCTAAGCCGTATTGACTGCGGTCATTCATCTTGTAGAGAATTTTAAAATCGTTTCGAGATATTCGCACGCAAAAACAATTTCTACCAGCAGCCTCGTTGTAAAGGCCTACGAGTATAATTGGCTACCGGATGGATCCACGGGCTGTGGATAGTGGAACAGCTTTTAGATATACTTTATTTATTTAGCGGAGACGAAAACTTCGAAAAATTGGCAAACAAAAAAAAAACAAATGACCCGGTCCTCCTGGCAGGGGGTTTGTGAGTAGAAATAACTGTACTACCCAATAAAACTAATACGGTTACAAAATATGGCAATGAATAAAACAAACGATATAAATACCCCAGGTGGCAGACCAGGTAAACTGGAAAATCCACTCTCCTCGGAGGTCGGTCCCATGGATTCTGGGGGGGACCATTTATTGCTTCTCCAACAAAACACTAGAAGGAGTTCACTTACGCCGAGAACTCCACCGAAAGCGATAGCGCAAAAAAGCCTTTCGGCCAAAGATAGCGCTATAATTGTAAGTATTCCGAAGATACAAAAACAGAAATCTGGAACTGAAACCAGTAAAGCTGGAAGTGAACATAAAACTGATTCACAAGCGAAAACCCTACCACCTACATCGAATATCTCCGGGAAAAGTAGTCCGCCGGCTAACCAGGACTCAGTGAAAACGAAATGCTTCGTAAAAGAGAACAACGAACTACGAGCTAAACTTAATGAAATGGAGCGACTCTTCCACGAGCTTAAAAAGGAAGTAAATGCTCTGCGAAAAGAAAACGAGGATCTCAAGAACATTCATGTACCGAAAAATCCCGATACAACGCCAAACCGTCCAGTGAGTGAATATTTTACGGACGAGGAAGAACTTGCCCACGAAACCAATCGGGCCTCCAAAAAGAGGCCTAGCAAAAAACGTAAGGCCGTTACTTCACCCGAAGTTTCACAAAAGGAAGATAAGCACGCCGTATCAAACAAGGCAAAAACCCAAGCGAAAAATCGCCCTCCACCCGCAATAAATGTCGTCGGGATAGCGGACTATGGAAAACTTCGTAATCTTCTCAAAAATACGCTGAGGACAAAACACAATATAACCTCGCGCCGAAACAACGAGTGGAAAATCAACGTAGATGACCCAGACTCCTACCGAGCACTGTCACTAAAATTAAACACCGAGAAAATCCAATGGTATACTTACGAGAATAAGTACGAAAAACCACTGCGAGTCTTTGTTAGGGGACTTCACCCGTCGTGCGCGAAAGAAGACGTTATGGAAGACGTGAAAAGCCAAGGCTTGAAAATTATTGACGCCGTGAATATTATCAAGAAGGAAAAGCAACGTACGGAAGGAGACAAAGATAGTGTCATCAAGCGCGGTCTCCCACTTTTTATGCTTACCTTTGATAGGACAGAGAATGTGGACGAAATCTTCAAAATGAAAACCATTCTAAACATCAAGGTAAAAGTCGAGCCCATGCGTAAGAGCAAGAGATCGATACCTCAGTGTAAGCGATGCCAAGGCTTTAACCATACGCAGGCATACTGCCAGAAAGAACCACGGTGCGTAAAATGTGCCGGTACACATCTCTCGGAAGAGTGCAATATAACCAAGCAGGTCCCAGCGGTCTGCGCGAATTGCATGGGAAACCACCCAGCGAACTATCGAGGTTGCGAAATCGCCAAAGAACTTCAAAAAAGACGCGATACTCTAAAAAAAAAACCGCTACACCCGGAACCAAACTTAAAAGATCCTAAAATCGATAAGCCTAAGACCGTTAAGTCAGTCAAAAAGACGAGACCGATAAAGGAAAATATAAAAATTGCACAAGAGAACGTCGCTGGTCCAAGTCCAACGGAAAAACTGCCACTGGCTGGAAGTACGAAATCGTTCGCGCAAGTCGCATCAAGGTCAGCCACAACAGATCCGGTCTGCCAAATACTAACTGTGATATTGGAAAAACTTGAGGAGCAAACCAAGGTTAATCAAGTTATTTTCGACAAATTGAGCAAGCTCGAGTTCAAGCCTCGCAAGACAAACAACAAAACATGAATATGAAACAGCTGCTAAAGATACTAACGTGGAATGCAAACGGCATTCTGGCAAAAATAGACGAATTAGAAATCTTTTTACGGAAAAACAATATTGATATATGCTTGATATCGGAAACCCACTTAAAAAAAGGACCTGGACCCAGAATAAAAGGCTACAGTGATTATCACGCGCATCATCCTTCGGAAAATGCGAGAGGCGGTTCCTCTATGTACATTAAAGAATACATTAAGCACTCCGAAAACATAAAAGTAGAACTGGATTCTATGCAAATAAGCTCAGTTTCCGTAAAAATAAATCATTTAGACTACCAGATCGGATCGTGTTACTTCCCTCCGGGATATAGGTTGGTGGACGACGACCTCGTTCGCCTCTTTGACTCACTCGGGCCTAATTTTATCATCGGTGGTGACTTTAACGCGAAACACACTTTCTGGGGTTCAAGATGTAATTCAACGAAAGGCAGATTATTGTACAAAGCCAGTATGAAACGTGGTTTGGAATTTTTTTCGACGGGAAAGCCAACGTATTGGCCAACTGACAATAATAAAATCCCTGACCTCGTCGACTTCTTTATCGCAAAAGCGCTAACTAAAAATCTAACGGAAGTAGAAGAATGTTATGATTTATGCTCAGACCACTCAGCAGTCATTCTGAAAATCGGTGGAAGTCTAGCAAAAAAAGAAGGACCGCCTAAGTTAACTAGTAACAAAACAAACTGGGACGTTTTCAGAAAAGACTGCAAGGAAAATATTGCTCTAAATGTGCCGCTAAAGACACCACTTGAAATAGAAGACGAAATTGACAAGCTCGTGGAAGCCATTCAGTGCGCAGCATGGAAAAATACCCCTTTTCGAAAAACAGCAACACGGAACAGCAAAGTCAAATACCAGCCTGATATCGAAGACCTCATACGTGAAAAGAGAAGAGCGCGCAAGAGATGGCAACAATCCCGCGCGCCACCGCATAAAACTTATCTTAACCACCTTTCCAACAAGCTAAAAAATGTGCTGCAGGACTTAAGAAATCGCGAGACTTCTACTTACCTCGAGAGCTTGACCGCTGATAAGTGTTCAAACTACTCTCTATGGAAAGCCTTAAAGTCCATAAGGAAACCCGTAATGCACTCGCCACCAATAAGAAAAGCTAACGGCGAATGGGCATAAGGAGACAAAGATAAAGCGGAATTATTTGCCGAACATTTAGAGGAAACGTTCAAGCCATTCGATGGACAACCATTGATCGAAGATCCGGATGCAAATACGGCACCCGACAACTTTAAATTAAAAACTGTATCCCTGTCTGAACTTCGAATGACAATAAGAAAACTGAAAAATAACAAGGCTCCAGGATATGATTTAATCACTGGCGAAGTTTTGAAGGAGCTACCGAAAAAAGCGTTAGTTAAGTTACTCTACATTATAAATGCTTCATTGAGACTTCTATATGTTCCAAGGCAATGGAAAGTCGCCGAAGTAATAATGGTTCCGAAACCGGGGAAATGTGCAAACGACAAGAAATCATATAGACCCATTTCGCTTCTGCCGATAATATCTAAAGTCTTTGAGAAACTTCTGCTAAAAAGATTGCACCCAGTAATTGAAGAAAGGCGATTGATCCCGGATCATCAATTCGGGTTTCGGGTTAAACATTCCACAATCGATCAGGTGTATCGAATTACAAATGAAATTGAAAAAGCTCTAGAAGGGAAAAAGATATGCTCTACCGCTTTTCTCGACGTATCGCAAGCGTTCGACAAGGTATGGCACGAAGGCCTGAGATATAAGCTAAGGGAAATCTTACCAGATAAATTCTACAGAATATTGGAATCTTACCTTAATAACAGACTCTTTCGTGTTAAACATGGGGCAGAATATTCGAAATTCAAAGAAATCCATGCCGGTGTTCCGCAAGGAAGCGTTCTCGGCCCAATCCTGTTCCTCCTCTACACAAGAGATATACCACAAGATGAAGGGACTGTCGTAGCAACGTTCGCAGATGACACGGCTATCCTCGCAACAGATGAGTCAGTCGAATCATCAACTGGAAAACTCCAACGAGCTTTAAACAAAGTATGCGAGTGGACAAAGACCTGGAGAATCGTCCTTAACGAGACCAAGTCAACGCATGTCAATTTTACATACAAAAAGATAAACAACTTACCTATTTCCATTAACTCGGTACAAATACCGTACGCAAACGAGGCAAAATATCTAGGAATGACACTAGACGCAAAACTTAAGTGGAAGCCACATGTTAAAAAGAAGCGCGACGAGCTCGAAATCAGACTTAGAGAAATGTACTGGCTACTCGGGAGATACTCGAAGTTAAGCGTATACAACAAACTGCTTCTGTACAAGCAAGTGCTAAAACCATCTTGGACATACGGTATACAACTTTGGGGTTGTACCAAGCCAAGCAATATGACTGTTCTGCAAACATTCCAAAACAAAACACTAAGAGCAATTGTGAATGCTCCATGGTATATAAGGAATAGTGATATTCACAGAGATCTAGGAATTGCTACCGTGAGGGATGAAGTAACAAACTTTGCTCACAAACTTCGTACTCGCCTTCATGATCATTGCAATAATGAAATAATCCGTACTCTGGACGTGACAAACCTCGAGCGCCGACTACAAAGAACAAGACCGTACGATCTGGCGCAGTAAGGGAAAACCGCATGTAATGACGGTATTAGTAGGTGCCTTCGCAGGAAAGCTACCTACCTAACGCGATTAACACTACAGAAGCGTAAACTACTTGTTAAGGCAACTTAGTCGTAGTCACCACAAAACGAAAAAATGAGAGGAACGAATTTCCTACTACTATGAGCACGAGCGGCCGGTTCTCATAGTGCCTCTCTGGGGGGTGAGGTTTAGCCCGTAGGCATATACTGGCAGACGCTTATGAATCATCAGGTCAGATATATGAATCGGGCATAACCAATGGTACGGGCCATTGGTATCTTTTGAAGATTCCTGCACCTCCAGGCGCAACCAAAAAAAAAAAAAAAAAAAAAAAAAAATTTATTTAGCTTAATACAAGCTTGAGAGCCTAAACAACTACGAGTAAACTAACATAGTGCAAGAAGAAAGATACAAGATACAATTAAGACGAAATAGAGAGATACAAAACCCCTAAGGTTGCGGGGATTTGTATTGAAAGAAATCACTTGCAGGGCAATCAATTTTTCCTGCTATTAACTAATGCACTGTAAATTAATCAGTCTCAGGCGATTAATTTACAGTACAGACAAGGGTTGGAAGTTATAGTAATCAGTCCAAGAAAGACCGCGTAAAGCGAGTCGGATAAATCTGCGCCGCACAGATTCAATTCGTTTGCTATGGACATCGTAAAAAGGGACGATACTTGGCTAGCATACTCAAGAAGGTGCCTTACAAGAGGGACTTTGAAACATGAGAATCACAGAAAACACTCAAATCACGTATTGAAGTGACTAAGGGTAGGAGCTAGAACGAATAAAATGGAACCTAGGAGGTAGTTGAAGGTGACATTTGTCGACATTGAGTTCTAAGAAATTTTGTTGACAGCAGATGGAGAACCTCAATTCAAGTCTTTCGGCAATAGGCGGCAGTCAGCAGTAGATTTGATGATTTTCATGTCATCAGCCTGGACGAATAAATCAGAGTCCCTCAGCATCGTTTATAAATAATATAAAGACCAATGGTCCAAGATGGCTGCCTTGAGGGACCCCCGAAGTTGTTATAATAGGATTAGACACTGAACATCTAAAAAATGATTTTGTACTGGCGATCACCCAGATATGATTTGATCCACGAGATAAACCTCGAAAACAAAGAGCTTGTATATTAAAAAGAACAATTTAGTGAGGAATTCGGTTAAAAGCATCTCTAAAAATTTGATCGAAAATCAGTTGTCCTTAATTAATCTGTGCTGCTTAGTAGAAAAGATTGGCTAACTGGTGGAAGAACTAGCTAGCTAATCTGGTCCTAGTTAGTTTTGGTTAGATCTTGGTAACCCATGACAGTTCAGCAATGATACGAATACTCGTAATGTACAAATCCTTCCACAATCTTTAAATATTTCCCTGCGAGATTGATAATTGAATCACTCAGCCCATCACTCACTGCCCGAGTGATGGGCTGAGTCTAATGGTTCACATATTGTTTCAAAACTATGGCGGGAAAGCCATCAGGACCAGGGGAGTAATCGTCCCTCTGTTTGCAAATCTTCTTAAGAACTGCTGACGAACTTATATCCACAGCGACTAGAGTCCAATTTGGATAGAAGGATGCCTGCTGACATCGTAGCGATCATGAACTGCTAACGAAACTCCGCGCCCTGAACAATCGTCTTCCTTCTCAAGATATAAAGTTTAGCTCTGGAATAAGTGTGTACTTACAAATAAACAGTCCCTAACAAATAGGTGTGGGGGGCTTTATCTCAAAGAGGGCAATAAAACTTGTCGTTTAACTACCGACAATTTGGTGGGCATTGTCAATTTCCACCGTATGAGATATCGCGAAAGAAACCATTTCCTGAATGGCCGAGAGTATGGCTCCCGGCAACAGCGTTCCACAGGAGCCATAATAGTATGCATTCATCAACACGGTGAATGCAGAGTAGTTGCCTTTGATATATCCAAAGCGTTTGATAGAGTATGGCATAGCGCTGTAATAAAATAGCTTCAATCGTATTGTGTTGGTAGCATCCTTTTCACAATGGATTACGAGCTTTTAAGTAATAGATCAATACATGTTGTATTAACTGGATTTACTTCCACCCTCTTCCCAACTAATGCTGGTGTTCCCCAGGGCTCAGTCCACTCTCCGACAATGTTTTCTATTATTTATCAACGATCTTTTCTCTATTACTTGCAATCCAATCCATTTCTTCACGGATGATAGTACTCTTGACTTCGCTTATATATTATCGACTCCATGACAAGGACCCCAAGTTGTTGAGTCCAAGTGACAGCGAATGTCAACCGAACTCAACTCTGACATAGATGCAATCATCAATTGAGGTGTAAAAAACCGAGTTGAGTTCAATGTGTCAAAAACCTAGTGCTTTCTCTTGTCTCTAAAGCGTGATACTAGCGTAGCCAATTTCACAATAAATGGAATTAATGTTGAGAATTCGAATAGAAATAATAAAGGTGGGAATCTTCGAAAAATACTGTAGAAGTAATCGGTTCAATAGCATGCCAGATTTCTACCATCTACAACCACCACCCTTCCTGTGGTATCACCGTCTAAACATTTCTTCACAGGGGGGCTTAGACTTTCCTTGTCCATCATTTTGTATTGTCCCGATTAGGTTCTCTATATGCGTGCTGCATATAGAAAACCATCACCTTCCTGCTGGTTATAAGCACCGCTTCCGTCGTGTGTGCCGCTAATGACGAACCAACCGAGGTAAGCCATTGTCATACGATCCTTATGGTTGCATTGTCAATCTGCTCAACCTCTTCTAACAGTCTGACTGTAACAACAATTGCGATGTCATCAGCAAAACAAATCATTTTCGACTCCTCGGGTATTGAGAGCCGCAGTACTCTGCACGCATGATGTAGTAGGGGGTCCAACATGGATCCCTGTGGTACACCACCATTCACGCAGGCCGCGTCGTCGGTATTATATAGAAGTATTCGGTCTGTAAAATAGTCTGTCACAATTTTTATTAGGTAGAATGGTACTCTCATATTCCTGAGTGCTTGTAAGATCCATTTAGCACTATTGAGCGCATTTTTAATGTCGGGGGTTATCACAGCACAATATTTCTTGGAGCCTCATTTTCATTTTCTTACCTGTATTGCCTATTCCGCTGTTTCAACTACAACTTTAATTGCGTCTATAATAGAGCATGCCTTCCTAAAGCCGTATTGTTGTTCGGACAATTCTCCCGCTTCCTGTATCGCTACTTATAATCTGTTGCCAATGACATGTTCTGCAGGATGAGCGGTATGATGATGGCTCATTTGGTGGTTTTTAAACACCAGTCGCTATCGATTCCATTAGTCTGGGAAGACTCCTTCTTTTAAGCATGAATTGTACACATCGACAAATAGGTCTGTACGCGCCTTGAGTGTTCGGGATCTTGTTAGGCCGAGGAGCTTTTTTATCACCGATCTTGTGGCATCTTTTAAGCTTTTTCATAACCACCATCATCGCTCCCCTGGATTTTAATCGGCTTCGCTACACATATCTAAGAAATGGTTTATTTCACTTCTTTGAATGGTTCTTTTAAACTCGGTTCGAGCAGTTTTGTAGCGCTGTCGGAGTTCATCTGAATCAGCATTGGTCTGGCATGGGTGTACAATGTTCTCACTTTGTGGCACTTCCTGCGTACACCAAGAACTGGCGGATGGTGATTTTAGGCTCTTTTCCTAATCATGGATGCATTGCAAGATCTAGTGACTTCACACATCATCTGTGCTGCTTTACGGGTTGCAGGTCCAGCTGGGTTTATTTCTCTAGAAATGACGTAGGAGAGTACTGTCTGCAGTAAGAGAACATGAGCTGCAGCGCAATGGTTTAGATTTAGTTGGATTACCCTCACTTTTTGTGCCTTAGCTCTCACACTGGCTCTTGAAATGTTGAGTATTTTGCACTTCCTGTGACGAAAGGACACAAACAACAAATGTCCTTTTTTTATTGCGCAAAAGACACCATGGGTCTTTCTCTGCATCTGTTGGGAATTGTTGTATTGACTTGGGCGGGAGCTCCCATCACATGCTTGAGTTTACTCGATCGTGTTCAGTGCCAAGCATATGGATTGATCGGTGATCAGTCTATCTGCAATCTTATTTCCTCGCTCGAACACCGCCGGAATGTTCGATGCTGAGCACTCCTGTACCGGTACTTCCATCAAAACTGTTCGGTAGAAATATATAGTTATGTCCCGCTTGTCCGTCAGTTTATCCAGCCTTCGAGCGCACCGTCCAATTCAGAAGACCGTTCTTTAACCACTCAACATGGATGTGGAATAACATCCTCAATATTTCCTGAAAACCTGCAAATTTTCTTTCTCCCCATCACTGGATTTGAAACCTTAAGGGGCTTTGTCCTAAGTGATGTAGAACATTTAACCATACAAAATCAAGCCACAGATACATAAGTATCTGAGTAAACGTACCACATGGGTATCCCTCAAAACCTCCTGCTCCATAGGTGAAAACATCTTTCACGTCGTACCAATGCCTGACTTTCCGTAATCATGAGCAATCAGCTTCGGATAAAAGCTTCCTATAACATCTACTATGAGCGCAATCTGTTTGCAAGACTGTGCAATACATCCTTCCTCAATCCTTTTTGTCGATTTTGCTTGTTTTTTCCAAGTTAAATGGGCAGTTGTGTTCATCGAGACTATAGTGGATCTCTCTCATAATACACACGATCAATCAATTTCCGGGAATCTCCCACTCCAACGCAACGTCCAGCTTCATCTTCCCGGTTTGATGTTTCGTTATTGTTTGTCAGTGAAAGACAAATGGCGACCAATGTATTTTCCTTATTTTCCCATTTCCCGCCTTGTGGAACATCGAATCTGTACGTCAAACTATGAGATACCCCTTAGTCGAGTATAGGAGGCCTACTACAAGGGTAAACATCTAACAAATGACGCATGTACACATATTAGACCTGTTGTGACGGCGATGTTCTTGTACCGGCATCTGTACCACACTTCTCCGCCGGCAGTCCTTAGATATTCAGTCGAGCCTTCGGTTATTTTTTTTTCTTTTCTTTTTTGTGGATCATACATCGTAGATTCAAAAAAAAAAAAGGGAAAAACAGAGCCAATCGGAGAAAACGTTTGGTCGACAGTGATAACAATTCCTGAGAATTGAATTTGGGTCAGTGATGGGAGTCCATCACTTACCACCACCCCCGTCCGTACAGATGGAGGCAGGAACGAAGGCCTCGAGTCTGGCTTCCTTATTAATGCGTACCACTATTAATACGACATTAATGGGGAGCTGCGAGGAGAGACAGAGATGAAATCCGAAGGACGACGACTGCATGAGTGGTGATATGTTTTCGCAGATAAATAATTGGGGGAAGATTTATCAACCAGACCTACTGGCTATGGCTCTCTGGTGGAGTTTGATTGTTTTCTGCCATTTCGCAGTTCTATTTGTGTCCATATACGAGTATGTGCGGCTGGTTGGATTTCATTCCAATGTTTCAGGTTTGTCGTGTCCAATTCCCAAATAAATGAACAAGATTACGGTCAAATGATGATAAATACCCAGAGGAACTATTTTATTTGGCAATGGGATGTCGTAATTAATTTAACAATTTAACTTTTGGGGGTGGCGAACTACCACAATCGCATGGCATTTCATGGATATGGTCTCCTGGGTGAATTACTAATGATGGCATGGGAATAGAACGCGATATCATAGGTGGTAGTTAATTATGATGTCCGGACATTTATGATCTGTTTCTATGATGTATTAGTCAAATGATGTTCAAAGGGTAGAAATCTATTAAGAGGGAGACGTCGATAAATTATCCACCGTCTACCTTAACTCTTCAGTTGAGGAGGAATCGAGTTGAGGAGGAATCGAGCTCTATAGGAATGAGTTGGAGGCAGCTCAAACGCGTTGCAGAAGTATGAACAAGATGGCGCGCAGGCGTGTTGACGCCCTATGCCCCCCGAGGGGTTAAAGGACCTAAGTACCTTAACCCTACTCTCGTTTCCAAGCGGAGAACCCAGCTGCAACTGCAGAGAGAGGAGGCCAGCGGACAAATTATCTACACTTCTAGTCTACTTAGTGAACGTCACTTCTCCTTGAGATTTTAACTAATTTTGGGGGTAGTGCATAGCCCAAGCGGGGATACAAATTCCAGTTGCGTAGCACAATCACACGCCTGAGATCGCATTGAACAATGAATGATCTTCGGATTTACACTTTTAATTATCAATTAATGGCAGCTTTAGACTTTAATTCCATTAAAGACGTGCAATAGGATGAGCTGAGGCAAATAATGATAAAAGACTGTGATTGCTACAGGGAAGCAGAAGCAGGGTCTATTTAGATGCCAATTAGTCATCACAGATAGTCTTATTCAAGAGGTCTTCAAATTCAGGCCAGATGATAATTTGCATCACATTCATTTCGAAGGTAGAACTTCAAGCTATGTTCGACTCATTGAGAAGGAAGAAATCCGTGGGAATCGACGGAATACCGAACATTGTGCTTCGACATCTCCCTCCAGAAGCGGTTGACATTAACGCCACCCTGTTTAACAGTGCACTGGATAATGCCCAATGTCCAGTACATTGGAAGACAGAGTTCGTGCTGCCCATTCCTAAAAGGGATAAAGACACATCCAATCCGGGGAATCTCCGGTCGATAAGTCTCCTTTTTTTCTTTTTTTTTTATAATTTGCACGCGCCAAATGGGATATGAATACCATTAAATTATTTCAGGGCACGGACGTTTGAAGAAATTGAGAGAGAGAGAGAGAGAGAGAAAGAAAGATTGGTGTAGTGGGTTTGAAACTTAGGTGGTATTAAGTTTCAGTAAACTCCAAGGGTGGCGTCCAGATAACTGGGGAGCTTGTTTGTTTTGCTTTTTGTCGTTGCTTATGAAACACAGCATTTTTTTCCCTCCACCTGATGTCATCATCACGATCAAGTTGCATTTAAGCCATATGACCACCCTACTGCCAGTGTTATACCTTCGCAGTAGAGTTGACTAAGCTTTCGCAATTGATCGACTTTTTTATTTATTTCAGACGAAATAAATGGATGATTGTTGAGATCAGGATTTGAACCGTGAACCAAGAGCGTGACAAGCGTTGATGTTACCACTACACCACGGCCACCCTTAGCCTCCTTCCGAACATCAGCGAGCTATTCGGAAAGGTGATCAATAGAGCACTGACTAAGTGCATTGAGCAAAAATAAATAATTCCGAATATCATATATCCAATAGAACAAAAGCAAGAACCAATGCCTGCCTAATTGACTTGGAGAAGGCCTTTTTCTACGAACTGTGCAAACCACTGCTGTACATACTTTATAACATGCTCACCAACAGACAGTTCATTGTGGAAAATGGCAATGTGACTTTTCAAATTAAAAACGGCCTGCAATAAGGTGTGGTGAATTCACTGATTTTTTTCAACATTTACACTAGCGATCCCATAGGATCAGACGACTTGATCGCGTTCAGGTCAGGACCAAATTGCACTTTCCTTGCAAGGTGACTTTGATAAGATTCAGCGATATCCTAATGACTGAAAGTTGATGATTGATTTTCAGAAATCGAAAACCATTCTTTTTAAGACAGAATGCCTCTAGGGACTCAAAAAAAAATTGGCTAAAGTTCTCAATAGTGGGACAGAACGAGTAGCCACTTGCGTGTCGAAATGTAGTCAGATACTTTGGATTATAGAGACTGTTTTATAGCAGTCAACTTGAGGCAAGGGTGAAGGTAATTTTGCTCTGATTCAGATGTCCAGTGTCGTTCAACGTGGGAGCAAGCTTCTTGGAAAAGATTCAGGTGTTTGAGAGGGCTTGTTTCCATTTATACAGGACACTAGAGCCCCAGTAAATACAATTCGATCCCAAAGAGGTCCAGTACAATATATAGTGATCAAGATGATTTGAGGTGTTCCTCTATCTAGACGAGAAAGGTCTGATCCAGGACGGATTAGTGGGGCCGCTAATCTTCCACTTTGCTCGTAAAGCTGCGTATAGACGATTTAACGACGACAGAGGCATCGCGGGTTTAGTAGGGCGTTATCAGAAAGAGAGAGAAGTCCGTCGTCGTTTCAACACAGGGCACTCCTCCATCCATACAATTCTAAGTTCCACAACCGTCACGTCAACATAATATCATTTGAACTGAACCTTCTTTCGTTTGACTTTGTCGGGCGTTATCCACTCTACGTCTTCGTTTCACATGGTAAAGTATATATTATATAACATTTTACGTGTTATATAACACAGTCCATCCAACGGATAGAAAAAACGTTTAAAATTTGAATTTTTATCAACGCCTCATGACATAAATTATTATTTTTAATATGGCATCATTTCCTTTTGATACAGACTACCATAGATAACAACCCAATACCGGTACTCATGTTGCGGTACGATAAAGCAGTTCCACTAGTTCTTTAATAACCAAGTAGATGGCGGGAACTCAAAGGTTGACGCCCTCGATATAAATATGGTAATGCAGTGCAAAAAGTACTGCCAGTCTCAAATTTAAGGAATGTGTAATGCTGAATTTATAAATACTCGTAGTCATAAGAAAAACTTTAGCAATCGATGCGAGACTCTTAAACGCAGCTTTCCTCTTTCAGAGATTTTGTGAAATTAGTTCGAAAATTGTCGTAATGCTTTTGAGTAACCATACTCTACAAAGCTTATTAAATTAAGTCTGTTTCTTTACTTTTTTGAGTGATTTAACAGGACTTTGTAATTTTACGCTTGAACAACGTTAGGAAATATTGAAAATTTATTTCCAAAGTCAGTGCTGTGTTGCCGAAGCAATGCGAATTTTGTGAAGAACCAACCATGCCTGCTGTACACAAGTTTGTGAAGAAAGTTCGAGAGATTGGCATGCTAATTGGTAACACAAGTTATCCTCGTGTTCGTCCTGTGCGCTCAGCCGAGAATATTGCTGCTGTTGCCGAAAAGTTTGCCTAAACCCGAGAACCTCAACTCGCTGTAAATCTCAGCAACTGAACATTAGTCGCACAAGCCTGAGAAAAATTATGCATAAAGACCTGGGATTATTCCCTTATTATGCCACACTGATAACGGAATTGAAGTAAAATGGCCAGCACATTTTTATCTCGGCTACGCTATCCTAGAGATTATTGGCCCATTTTTCTTCGAAGATTAAGACGGCAACATGGTTACGGTCAGCAGAGAGCGCAATAGAGGCATGATAACCGACTTTTTTTTGCCAGACACTGAGAAAATGAACTTGGATGATCTGTGGTTCCAACAAGACGGCGCTACGTGCCATACAAGCTGCCCAACAACCGATCTTTTGCATACTTAATTCAATAATCGTGTAATATGCCGTTTTTGTGATATTGCTTGGAATTTTGTTGCGAATGCACATTCTGCGAGCTATGTAATAGCGAAGGTTAACTACCCGCAAGATTAACACTCTCCCTCTTATGGTGTTGACGTACGAGTACTTCCTATCGGATCATATCTTGCGACTGTCTGCTACAAGGTACAGATGGCCCTGGACGTAATCGACATAGCTATTTATATGACGTAAACTTCTTCGTCAAAATAAGTTGACTTGAAAACTGCCAGAGCGCAGTTAAACTATTGGCAATGCAAAGGTGTTTTTCGTGAGACATGGGGATTACCATAAAAAAAAAGTCCGACGAATCTTCACGGCAATGATACGAGTAAGACATTTCTTAGAATTCGCGCAGGTTTTTTGGTGGCAAAAGTTACATCGCTAATTTGCATAAATATGCCGCTGCTTCTTTCACTGAACTCTAAAAAATGGTCTCGACTGAACGGGATGCTTCTATTTATATCACGCTTGGCATTGGCTCCAAAATCATTATCCTATAGTGACATCGTCTATCCTCTAGTGACATCTAGCGCACGTTTAAGGATTTACTTTACAATTTACTCAGATCCAAAATAGTGCGCGAATGAAAAAGCTTTCTGTACTCATTAGCAAGTTTTAACTCACTTAGTCTTCAATGAGATGAATTTGCTAGACAAAAACGAGTACTTCTCATTACAAAGACCTTATGGATAGAGGATCTCTTCTACAAGCTAAGGAGGCTGGGCATAACCAAACCACTACTGTGAAAAATGGCAATGTGACTTCTGCTGGAATTGGAAATTAAACGGCGAATTGACCGATCCTCTTCAACATTTACACAAGCGATCACTTCACCAGTCCATAGCGTACAGGTCAGGACTTCCATTGACGGTTGGGTTTCATGTCTTTTCATCTATAAAAAAAGTTCGTGGCATTCTTGCTGACTCTGAACAGAACCACAGGCAACTTACTGGCTACTAGACTTTTCTCAACTATCTCAAGGCGAAACCTTTGTAGAGAGTGACGACACTACCGAATACTCCTCACCAGAGGAAGGTGTCTTGGTGGCGAATGGTGTGTAGGTGCTCTTTTTTCTAAAGACTTCAATTTTACGAGTATACTTACGTCAAGAATTCTAGGTTAAGTTTGAGTGCCTATTCTCCAGAGTCAAGAAGACTATTATTCTGTAGTTAAAGGTCATTAATTAAGTGTTCACCTCCAGATCCGTTGTCATGGACGTTTGACATTAACAAACGTACACCGATTTACGTTGCTTCGTAACTTCATCGATGCAATAGATTTGCAATCTATGTCGAGAGTTGTCAGCACGACACAAGGAATAAAGTGACAGTGATCGTATTCCGAAAACTGGAAATGGAAATTTGATTGTTGGTTACATTTCTGAGACATTGTTGACGTTGGAAGCTTTACAGACCCAGCTTTAAATTTTTTTTAGATCAAAAGATACATACTGTAATATGCAAGCTACGGCTCGAGTAGATAAAACGATATTCTGTGAGATTTATTTCTTTATTTTCTAGTCTATAGAACAATTCAAGTTCACACTACACTATTCTTCGCAAATTCTTTTCTTACAAGGTCTCTTTCCTCTCAAATCACTTTATCTCCTTTCAATTACTTAATTCACAAATCCAAACTAATTACTTTTTCTTGTTTACTTTCAACTTTCAATTTATCACCAAATTACAACTTCGCCCATTATCACTTTTCCAATCTCTTCGCCACGGTTCTAAAACCAACTGTCTTTTTTTGATCGCCATCTGTCCTTATATAGCAGAAGTTTCTGATAGCCAGAAACTTCTAGCAAATTCTTCGACCACTGGAACAAGAGAAATAATTCTTGCAGTTATAATTCCCTTTTATCCCTGATATTATTCGTCTCTTTCGTTGACATGAGCTGTGGAGACTTCGTCCCAGACACGAACCTCGAATGAAAGGACAGTTCGAACCAAAATTCTGCCAGAATGAAAAGTCACTTCGGAATTTGTTGCGTCATATTTTTAGGGGGCGTAGTTATTATTATGCTACAATACTTATCCTGTTATCGTTCTCCGGTTATTCCTTGTTTGATTTTCGATCTTGTGTTGTTTTCAGAATTGAAGTGGTCATCGTTAACTGGGGATATGTGCAAAATTTGAAATGATCGCTATAGTCACAGCAAACTAATACTACAAAGGCCGGGGAACTTTTCGTGCAATAGAGCCAAATTTGCCTGTGTTGTGTGGCACGTAGCCCCGTTCTGTTGGAACCACATGTCGTTGACAGCAATGTGTCCAATCTCAGGCTAAGACAAAGTTGGTTAACATTTGACCATAGCACAGAGAATTCACGGCCCGATCACGCCGCCGGTCAGCAATCCACAACAAACTGTCACCCGTGGTGAATGCAATGGCCTCTCAACGATCACATTCGGATTCTCAGAACATTGGTGTTCTGCAATTTTACTTGTTTACGTAGCAGCTGAGCGAGAAATAAACCTCATCGTTGATGAAGATTTTGTTCGAAAAGTCGGCATCAACTTGTTGATTTCCCAGCACCCAATTGGCGTATGTTCTGTGAATTCTATGGAATTAACAATTTCGGATTTTCGGCCACTGAGGCAATTACAGCGGTTATGTTTTCAGTTGATCGAGCATTACGATGATGCACAGGCCTTACGACATCAAAGACACTACCGATTTGTTCAAATTCGATGAGTATGTTTTGAATTGTTTCAATTTTAATGCACTGAGCGGTAGTTAAGCGATCCATATTTTAATATGGCGCAGTGAGAACTAACTTCTTATTAGTACCGATGACAGATGGATTTGATAGATGCCATATGGCAGGGATGTGAAATCCCAACCTTAAAATGAATAACCTTTTATTTGTTTTTCAAAGTCTGTGTACATATGAAGGGTGTTTTTTTTTACAAGTTTGTTTTTCGAATTGGCAGTCATTTTTCCAGCAACAACTTATTTGACAGCTGACAGCTGATTTGTGCTAAGTTTGGTTTGTCATTTCAACATGAATAGACTTACTTCAGAACAACACTTGCAAGTTGTGTAAATTTATTTGGAATATCGTGGTTCAGTTCGCGAAACTTACCGTGTGCTACATCCATTTTACGGTCGACATAATCATCCACCACGATCGTGGATCGTTTTCGCACCACGCATACGCTAATTGATAAAACGCATCCGCAGAGATATCGTACACTGCTCACCGAAGAAGCTGTTACTGCTGTGAAGCGTAGTATTGAGGAGGTCCCAAATGAGTCGATTCGCCATCGTGCACAGTATTTAGAGTGTGTCCGTTCATTTTATGGAAGATTTTGGAAACATTGATGGAAGGAAACATTCGATGAGCGCATAAGATCAAGATCATGTGATTTAACATCTTTGGATTATTTTCTGCGGGGATATGTGAAGTCGCTAGTCTACGCCGATAAACCAGGCAATGGACGACTTGGAAGCCAACATCCGCCACGTTATTACCGATATACGGCACCAGCTGCTCGAAAAAGTGGTCGAAAATTGGACTTGCAGATTGCGCTTTATTAGAGCCAGCCGAAATCATATCACTAGTGGCATAAAATGTTCTTTCCAATAAAGCCAATATCATGGCTATTACCACGATTCTTATTTCAATTTAAAGTTCTATACCTCTAAAAAAAAAATCCTTTAGATACTTTCTACGAGTACAACCAATCCGTGAGTATCTGCCAGATCTGAACGACTTTGCTTTCAGTTTTGGATAAACCTGACATAGACTCCAAGAATACATAATTGTAGAGACAGTGTCACCCAAGGGCTTGGTGGGACAAACTCATTTATTCACGTGCTAAATTGAAAAATAAATAAAACAAAGGACCATTCTAATGTCTCCAACCTTACATGTATGTACTTCATTTTATTTCCTTAATTAAATATTTCCACTGATATGAGTTGATGGTTGCAATGATTGAATGATTATACAAAACTCAATATTACATAATTACAAGAGAACATCAATTAAATGTGCGCGCACAGGAGGGCTGGGGATACATTTATCGTTCTAACTTGTATCTGTTTTCTTTCAGATAATTTGTATGCTATTTTTTTATTTATTAGAATTAAAATAATTAATCAGTTCTTTTCCAAAGATTACACTGTTTTCATGACTTCCATTCCACTGTCCTAATGTACTGCATCTTACCGTAAAATTCGTATCTTCTAAGTTTTTTTTTTTTTTATTTTTTTGTTTAAAAATTTGTATCTACTTATACTTTAGCAGAAGAGCTCCGCCTTCTTCGTAGGACTAAAAACAAACAAAAAAAAAAAAAGAATGTACTCTAACCTCAATTTAACAACTAAGCTACACAAATTATGTTTATGCTGCAATCTTGAGGCTGACAGCTTGAAGCTACCAGGAGCTCAACGACCCTCGATACACCCTGCGCAGAAGCACTATCACATAGGAATCCGCCGCACCAACAGATATTCGGAGAATTGTTGACCCTCGACGCCGCCTCCGGTACTGGCTTCGATGGTAAAGCCTGCGTTCAGTAATCGCGTTAGCACCTGCACTGAATTCAGTTTGCAATAACCGTTGAGTGGGAATCGAATGATTTGACGCCAATCGCCTTGGTTCCATGATACTCCGGTTCGGCTGGCCTGTGTTCCCTGGTTGGCCTCGGGAAAGACCTCATCAAGGAGTGAGCGTTCGGCTGACAGCATTATCCGTTCGCCCAAATCGGGGGAAATATGCAGGGCAACTACTTCGTAATTGTATTCTGTAGACCCGATGCGAGGTGATGACTTCATTCTCGCCGGAGGCGGAGGCGATATCAGATAGTTGCCATTTCGGACGCGATCCTTTCGCATGGTCTCCAATTGTTTTATCATTGCTGTAAAAGGAATAGGGATTCATTAAGGATGGATCATGGTCATTGAGACTAAGAAACTTACGTTCAATTTCAAAGTATTTGGCTTCTTCCATGAGAAGCTCCAAGTCGGGAAAGTCATCAGCTATCAAGAGTCTTGAGTTTCTCATGAAATTCAGGACATGCCGGAACATTCCGCCATCCCGATCAATGAAATAGTGCTGTTTTAGGGAATCCAACACAATTGGTATGGAACCATTGAAAAGCCGGGCCAACTTAGAGTCCGGATATTTGGTAAGAGTCTCAAGGGAACTGGTATAAATCGTTCCACCTACATCGATGTGTACCGGTGCGGTGTATCGCGATGCAGCTGCAACACATGGAATTCCCGTGATCGGCTTGTGATTTGTGTGTAGGTAGGAGTTTGCTCCGGAGGATGTGCTACTACTGCCACCTCCGCCAACACCAACTGGCGGTACCGATGAACTGGCCGGTGGTGTGGGCGTGGGTGAGGATGAATTGGAGATCGTTGGTGATACCGTTGGTGATGCACTGAACAAAAAATAGATTGTAAGTCGTGTTTAATCTGATTTAGGAATGTTATCTACGAACCTGATTTTGATATCATTCCTGGCGAATATTCGTCCGGTGGATGAGAGATCTCGGGGCTCTATTGATTTCACGTCTCTTTCTCGTTCTCGGTCCATATCGCATTTTTTTCTAAAAGTGTTGCAAACAAAATATTTGGTTACATTTCAAAATCCAAAATCGTTATAATGTAGACAGTTTAATGAACTCTCAAAAACAACAGATGTTCTTCGAAGAAGCTCACAGTAGAAATACTATTATACAGGGTGACCCTTATTCTTTCTTCACAATATTGTAAACAAGACATGGGGAATTAAATATGAAACGATACTCAACAGAACAACGAACAAAGATAGTAGAATTTTATTTTGAAATCCAACGGTCAATTGTTTTGATAGAGCTTGCATATCGTCGATATTTTAATGAGCGGATCGCACTCACAGTACCCACATTAAATCGTCTGGTTGCACGTTTTCGGCAAGAAGGGTCAGTAAGGTACCTCCCTGGCACCGGAAGACCACGTACGGTGTACACGGATGAAAATATTCAACGTGCACTGGAGACTGTGCAGGATAGTTCATAAGGAACAAGGAGACGTTTTGCCCCACTCAAGCTATCACGGAGGTCCAGCTAATGAAAGAATTGAAGACTACGAATTGTATATGCTACTTTGTTCCGGTAAAAAGCGGAGCAAAATCCATTTCATTCATAATTTGAAGCGATGAAGCCCACTTCCAATTAAATGGCTTCGTTAACACGCAAAACTGCAGGATATAGGCAGTTCATCAGCTGCAATTGTACCCACTGAAGTGTACTGTTGGTGCGGTGTTTCTGTCAATGGCTCTGTCAATTGTCCGCTGCGTTCGCCGGATTTAACCACTCCCGACTGTGTTCTTTGGGAATATTTAATAGAACGAGTATACGTCAATAAGCTAGCGACTAGTCCCCAAATAAAAACCAATATTCGCAATGAAATTCGTGTTATAACACCTGAAATTTTGCAGAAAGGTGATAGAAAATGTGTTGGAAAGAGCACGGATGTGCGAAGCAGAAAATGGCCACCATTTGCGAGACACAATCTTTCGCATTTAGGTCAATAAATCTATATACTCTGCTTACAAAAAAACAATTATAATTTATTTATTTTCTGAAATAAAAAAATTATAGGGAATTCAAACCATAAAGGTTATTTTGCGCCACCCTGTACAAGGTGGCGCAAATGTAATGACCCAATTTGATTTAGCTATAACTTTTTTTTTTAATTAAAAAACGATGAAAAGAAAGAAGTCCGAAATGCACAGATCAGGTGATCTTGCAGGCCAATGCAAATAGCGAAAACGGGAGATAACAGCCTAGAAAAGTGTCCTTCCCTAAGTCCATTAGGACGCCCGCTTTGTGCTCAGTGCCACCTTCTTGTTGAAACCACATTTGCTCCAACGCAAATTCATCCCCCGAAGTGGATCAAAAAGTCACGTAACATTGTTCTTTAGCAATCGCCAGTGACAGTTATCGTGTTGCCAGCAGCGTCTTCGACAAAGTACTGCCAAATCACATTTTCAGCACAGACGCCGCACTACACAGTAACTTTCAGTGGATGTAAGGCGATTCTTGAATAATACGCGGGTTTTCAGAGCCCCAAAAGCTTGTTGATGTCCGGAGAGATGGAAATGTGCTTCGTCATTAATTTTTATGGAAAATCGTCCTGTTTACTATACAACTGTCAATATCACGATGACAGGAGACGCCGTTTGCAAAAATCATAGACAAGTCATTACTTTTGCGCCACCTTGTACAAATAACAAAAATAAAATCAATTAATTAAAAATGGCTACCATTTAATCGGTCACTCAGCAGTAAATCCTTTTTTTTTGACCAGCAGAAAATTTGATCTGCAGAAAATTAAAAACAAAATCATGATAATCTTTGGATGAGATTTTGTAGCAAACATTTATTATTTGATCAACAGAAATTAAAATTTCATCACAAAAAGTAGAGCATAATCTGCAACAATAGAAAGATTCAGATATGAAAAGAATGCGAAAATTCAAGTTTTTCAAGTTCAAGTTTTTTTCTACATAAATAATTTTCTCTCTTTTGAACTATTGTTTTTTTTCTGCTGATCAAATAACTAATATTTGCTAATCATTTGGTTTTTCTGTTGGTTGTTGTTTTTCTCCGCAGATCAAGAAATTATTTTCTGCTGATTGAAAAATGACTTTTTTGCGGATGATTTATTTTTCTATTGATGAATTATTTTGTTTGCTAGAATATTTTGCTGGTTTTTATTTACCTGATCACTAATAATATTAACATTAAAAAATTAGTCAAATACGACTCTGCACATATAAAGGGTCTTTCATTAAGCGCTTCCTTTCTTTAAATTTAAATAAAACAAAGTGTGTGTGAGATATCATCGAAATGTTTTATTCGTTTGAAGGGCCTATCGATGCCATGATATATGGAATATAACATCGTTCAAATGTCAGCCGCGTGTTCTCTGAGTGGCGCACATCCGAAATATTCATTTGACCGATGGCATGGGTTACGAGTATGTTGGCTTTGAGGGCCGCTGTGGTTTGTGGCTTCTTCGCATAGACCTGCGATTGCAGGAAATCCCACAAGAAAAAGTCCAACGCGGTCAAATCGCACCATCTCAGTGGCCAGTTCACATCACCTCCACGTGAGATGACCATGCCCTCGAATCGCTTGTGCAGAATTTCCAATGTGGCGTGAGTTGTGTGGCACGTAGCGCCGTCCTGTTGAAACTACATGTCGTTGGTGTCCATATGAACCAATTCAGGCCAAAAAAAAGTTGGTAATCATCAACCTATAGCGCTCGCCGTTGACGGTGATGGCCTGGCCAACGTCGTTCTCAAAGAAATATGGACCGATGATGCCGCCAGCCCAAAATCCACACTAAACAGTGACTTTTTCGGGATGCATTGGACGCCCTTGGATCTCATGTGGATTGGTATCGTCCCAAATTCGACAATTTTGTTTGTTGACGTACCCATTCATCCAGAAATGGGCCTCATCGCTGAAGATGATTTTTCGATGGAAATTACTGTCAGATTCCAACTGCTCCAGAGCCTATTCAGCGAACACACGTCGTTGTCTATGGTCGTTTACCTTCAGTTCCTGGGTCAGTTGAATTTTGTACGGGTGCAGGCCGAAGACGACGCAAAATTCGCCAAGTTGTGGTCTGCGAAAGGCCGAGTTCTTGTGAGCGACGCGAAATCGACTGCCTCGGATTCTCCTGCACACTCTCACGGACAGCGGCTATGTTTTCGGCAGATCTTGCGTTTCGTCGACGTACATGTGTTGATTGATCGTTTACTGAACCAGTGGACTTAAATTTATCTACCACACTGCGAATAGTCCTCTCGGAAGGACGATTATGGCGACCGTAAAATGGGCGAAGCGCGCGGAACGTTGCCCGAATAGAACACCCATTTTGATAAAACAATTTTATTATTTTCACGTGTTGTTGAATGCTATATCCGTCCATGGTGATTTGGTAAAACAAACTGAATAAATGACAGCCAATTTGACAGATGTAGCTTCAACAATATGGCCGCTATCAACTGTCAAAGTTCGGAAGTCCCTATTGGAAGACCCTATAGTATTCAGTCGGCCATTTCCTTATATAGCTTCTAAGATATTGAACCGATTTTGGTAATTTTTTTTAGATGACTTTTTTGAGTAACGCGATATAATCTCTTTTTATTTTTCAGAACGAGTGGGGAAATGATGTGATACCCATTTTCGTAGACATTCCATAGCTGAAATATAAAACTTTTAAGCAGTATATCGCATGCCTACATATGAACACACAACCAACATAACGGTTTTTTTTATAAAATCATGTATATAGCTTATACAGTTTAGGAGTTTGAAGGCGGTGACAGACAGTCGGACAGAAAGACACGCTAATGTGAGCAAATAAAATTCCGTGATATATTTACGGAACTCTGAAGATTCATATCGTGCAAGGCTTTCAGTGATCGTATATTGACGACCAGATTTAGGATAAGAGTAAGGAACGTTCGGTGTTACGCTCGAACGAAAACAGCGTCTGAGGAATAAAACGCTATAGCTAACCAAGTATCGCTATGGAGGACTTCAATGCCTAGCTAGTCTATAACACGAAGCGCTCCGCAAAGTATTAGAAGACGTTATCTCGGTGATAACAAAGAATATTTTCTGCAACAGCAAGTCCAATCTTCAATCGTTAGCTCATTGAAGGCTGGTAGCTGACTAAAAATGCAATATTTGATCGTTCTCTCTATCAGAAGCTAAGTAAACTTTGGAGTTCACTGCCAGGAGACATACATATCTCCAAAAGCTTTAAATCTCTAACTATTCATAAGTAGCATCAACAGGCATCTCGGAGCGGTGTCCCAGCATTTTGGGTAAGCCTATCTTGAGAGAATATTATATGTATGACTACAAGGGCTGTATAAAATCATTTCGGTGTCGACTGATTTGTAGCAAAGATCCAACCACAACAATGCTGGCAGTCGACGGTATTCGAAATAGACGTGGAGCTGAAATCCATTATGGTAAGCAGTACTCTAGCCGTCCGAACCAGGCCTCGAACTTTTAACCCTTTCGTGTAAATGTAGACCTAAAAGATTAGAAAAACTCATTTTTGGCCTCCAGCGTGGGCAATTCGAATCTAGCGTGTTTTATTTTTATCAAGTTTTAACCAACATTGAAACTTTTCGTGTGTGTTCCTCGTCAAAGATTCAAAGAAAAAAAGTTCACATTATTCGTCATATTCGGTATAAATTGGCAAATTAGTGGCCCTTCGACTCATGAAATCCGAGACCTGGTCCGAAGAAGCTAAAATACAACTTTTAGTGGAGCCAGGTATGACATCGACAGGCTAAGGGATCGACTTGATTAAGGAACAGAGACAATCGATAGTGCCTTACCCACTTGGAACACTCTTGGCTACAAGAAAGCAGGTTTGCGATCATGGATCCCCATTAACGTTTTACGGATCATCATCGAACAATGCTATGACTTAATCTCCGCTGCACTTGCTTTTATTGGCATTGAAAAAGGGTTTAAACAGAGACTTCACACGACTCGCCTTACCCAGGAGAGCTACGAAGGTGCGTGCTGCATAGGACTAGAAAAAATTACAGATTCGAAACGGTGCTCGACAGGGTTGCATACTATCACCAATACTTTTTCTCCAGGGTGGTGATCAATTACTTTAATTGGAGGAATTTTTCGGTGCAAAGTGGTGCAATCCAATGGAGTCTTACAACCTATCTCAAGCACCTCGACTAAGCTGACGATGATTGCCACCTTTCGCATAGAATTACTTATTTGAACCAAATGTCTACTGGTTTGATAAACTCCGTCTAACCTGACAACCCATCAACCTCACAAGTAAGCATTGCTGGGCAACAGATCAAAAATCGTACTAAATTTCTGGTTTCGTGAAATGATAGCATATTTCGGCAAGAATCTGAAGTAGCAGTGCAATCAGCTTAAGCACTAAGCTGCGTTGCACTCCACTCAAACGTGTACTCCTTGCTGTTACTCGTATATGGATGCATCATATGAAAAGTGAAAAGTGAATGCTTCTTACTTTCGATAATAGTTGTCTCAGAAACATATTGCGAGTGCAACTCAATTGAGGGAACAGGTCAGGAACGTATTGATACGATAATTCAGGCCATGCAATAAAACCCACTCACCAAAGAGGGAAGAAGAACTATCAAATTAATTACAGTATCACACTCCCATGATTGATAACCCACGGGTACACTTCATTCTTCATTCGTTCAATTCCATCACACATGAAGGGCAATATGATAAAAAAAAATATGATAAGCAGTGGATACCGCGAGGTAAATAAATACACCCGTGATGATCAGAATGGTTTGCAGACTCAATGTTCAGAATGTCATAAAGCTTTCCCCGTGAATGCACCTAGCTAGTAATGAAAGCATTCCTTTGAGTCTGTTCCCTCTAAGTCAACCATAAATCTAATAAACGCACCACCAGCTTCTACTCCCACTACTTGTAAGAATGTTTCTCTTCAAATACAGATGCGGCAAATTTCTCATACCCTACCCATCCTCCATCCTCCCTCTGAAATCTACCCGAAGTTGCTTCAAAGTCAGTTTAAAATTAACAAAAAAAACCCTAACCCAAATCGTGCGTTCCTCAAGCATTAACGAAAGCAAAACCAAACTTTCCACCGCGAACTTCATGCGAGCGATATGTTACACATAGCAATCTCAGTTTCATATCTCACACAGCGAAGTGAACTAGGAACAGCTCCACAAGTGGAGTCGGATTGATGTGTTCCGACCGCTTGTTCTTGGATTTTCGTTTGCACCTCAACGTAATCACTCACTGCTTGAGGTAAGTGAGAATCGACGTGTACTTGAAGTTAATTCCACCTATCCAAACGCCCTCGTCTTTGACTCTCTTCCGAGGAACTTCGCATATCTCTTAGCGGAGGTGAACGTTGGTTTGGTATCCATAAATACGGCTGGGAAACTTTATTTCCGATAGAAATAACATTCACATGCACTCGGACGGGTTGGTGGTAGTGTGAGATTCCGAGGGACACCCACGACCCTAATTCTTCCTGCCGCCGCCAGTCGCATGTGTTTTCCCTTCGATCTTTTTCCCTTCGTCAACGTTGCTGATATCCACGAGTACTCGTATATGGGTTTTCAAACCCCTCAAGCGGACTATAAAAAGTTGTTTGCAAGAAATAAAGTTACGATGGGTTGGGAAAATTGGTCCTTGGTAAGGGTGGCAGTGCACTGAAGTGGAGCTTTGGTAACCGCACTTGCAGATCTTAATATGTTTACGAATATCCTAAGCGCCCTCGGTTGCTTGACTTCTTGTTGCCGTTGTCGTTGCCTTTTACTCTTCTCCGACTTCTGTGCTGCTACTACTACTGAAGAAACGGAAAGGGCAAATTTCATGCCCAACCCGCCTGTTGGCCACCATACTCCTATGACTACTTCCTCCTCGTCGTTGGGTTTCTTCTCTTCACTCTCTGACACTGCCTCTGACTCCCAAAATTCGCCCCGCAGCTAATCTGTTCGTCTATCCGACATCACCACCCAGTGCCACCCGATTTGGGATTGGGAATCGTATACATGCAGCGGTACACGACCAAGGAACCCATATACCTAAGCGTAACGTTATGGCACCGCCAGAGGTGGTGGGATACAAGTGGGCCAGCCTGCTGCCTGATGCTGGATACGGCAGTAGGGTGAGACTAACTGGATGGCTGATGGCAGTGGCGTACTCTCCTCGCTCAGTGTATTCTCGTTTTCTCGTAAAGCAATCGGTTCCTCTCCTGTGCTGTGCTGTGCTCCTGGGTTCAGTTCGCTTCGGTTAAAGATACTTTTTTCTTTTTTTCTTTCTTTTTTTCCTTTTTGCCCAGAAAGTTTTGAAGGCAAAAACCTTATCTCAATTTTAAAGTATATGAGCTTTAGCTGGCTGACTGGCTGGCTTCTATACTACCTCTTCCAATATCGACTCTCACCATGTGTGCCCAAGTGGGTCTACGAGTATTCTCTGTGTATGTGTGTTGAAAAATATAAATGTGAACCTATACAAACATTGAGTCTGAGTACACAAATCAAAAAAATCCTTCGGGCAAAGTTAAGAAGAATTTTACGCCGCAGGCAATTTGGATGGGTTTCGAATTAAATCTCATCTGATGATGATGTACAAACATACATACACACTGAGTATACATATACGAGTATGTATAGGAACATTGGATCTCGTGCAGTGCACAATGAGTAGATGATGATGGGGGTTTTATTAGAAAAGTTGGTCTGGGTACGGGAGTTGCGTCTAACGTTGGCGGTGTGATGAAGAAATGTCAGCATTTCGGTTGTATCTTGGGAAAGCGGGTAATGTACTTTTGTTGCGATGGACATTACAGCCATCCTTTATGGACTGACAATTTGTATCTTGAATGATAGAATCGAAATTGTAATTTCTATACTTCTAGATACTAGAGATTGCGTTTGAATCTCTTAAGAATGTCGTTGGTGGCAGCTATTGAAAAATGCAGTTTCTACTAAGACAGTCGCCATATGTAGAGTAGGTCATTACCGCCATCCAAAAAGTGCGATTGAATGGAATTTTGACATCTACTACGGTGGTTCCTTTGGAGACACAGTCAAGTCACGATAACAGTAGTGCCAAATTGTTCAAGTCATTTCTGAATCAATTTTTAATGAGAAATAAGGGAAAAATAAAAAGAACATTTTTTAGATAACAAAATCATCAAATCGGTTGACAATAATCACAGGAACATGGAAAATGCCTGTTCATTGAAGACTTATTCGCTGTATAGCAATACTCGTAGTCTCCTCCCTTAACACATGGAAAAAGAAAAAAAGTTTTCAAAAAAACTTAAAAACATAAAATTTGAGCTCCATTCGCATATAAAAACGAACGCTCATGGTGAACTTTTGGACGTTCACCTACCGAGCGTACGAAGAAAATAAAATACACAACTTTGTCGCACGTACTTGCACCTATATTTTTTTTTTTTTTTTTTTTTTATAATCTGCACATGTGAAAGGGGTTATGAATACCCTTATACTAATTTTAGGACATGGGCGTTTTGAGGAGGAAAGGGAAAGAGACAGAGAGAAAGACAGATTGGTGTAGTTGGTTTGAAACTCAGCTGGTATTAAGTTCCAGTGAACTCCAAGGGTGGCTGTCCAGATAACTGGGGAGATTGTTTGTTTTTGCTTTTGTCGTTGTTCATGATTCACAGTATTTTTTTCCGTCCTCCTGATGTCATCATCACGATCAAGTTGCATTTTATCCATATGACCGCCCTACTGCCAGTGTTATGCCTTCGCAGTAGAGTTGACATAAGCTTTCGCAATTGATCGACTTTTTTATTTATTTCATGCGAAATAAATAGATGATTATTGACATCAGGATTCGAACCGTGAACCTGTAGCGTGACAAGCGATGATGTTACCACTACACCACGGCCACCCTGTTGTTTATTTGCAAATCACTTTCGAAATGGTAATAAAATCGTTAAATTGATTTTAATTTTTCAAGTAATCTACTAAAAATCGAAAAAAAAAAATCATATGTTAACAATTTCCAAAACTTGGTGTGCTACGACCTTCTGGTGGCGCAAAAGTTGTGACGCTATATGAATTGTCTATGATTTTTGCAAATGGCGTCTCTTGTCATACGTGATATTGACAGTTGTGCAGTAAATGATGCGAAAAACACGAACAGTGAACAATGGAACGCTATACTCTTCAAGAACGTAGAATAGTGATACGAACACAACGTGAATTTCGTCGAAGATTTTCTCTTCGTTCGGCATTACTGGTAGCACAATTCGGCCCAAATCCGCACGCATCGAAGAGACTGTCTTAACACGAGATAGGACAAGGGCTAACAGACCAAGAACAGGCCGTTCGGCCGAGAATGTTGATGCTGTGAGCGAGACGATGGGTCACGCAATTCGGCATTTCCAGGTGGTCTCTGCAGCGTATTTTGGTGAAAACTTGAAGATGTTTCAATATAAAACTCAGATGTTGTCCGCAGACTACCAAGCCCGTCTGGAATACAGCCAGTCATGAAGAAAACGATTCTCCTTCAAAATTAATCATAAGTGACAAAGCACATTTCCATTTCTCGCGATATATTAGTAGAATATTCGCTTTTGGCGCACTGGTACTCGTACATCCACTGAAAGTTACTGTGTGGTGCGGCGTCTGTATGAAAAGGTGATTTGGCAGTACTGGCGAAAGCCACAGAACCATGTTACATTACATTTTGTTACCCGAATTGGATGAATTGGGGTTTGGAGCAAATCGTCACTACAATGCAGAACAAGCTTAAATCCATTTTTGCTATTTCTCAGGAGAGTCATTTAAAGTTTTACTGGAATCGTTTTAATCATGCAAAATGATGTAAGGTATGTGCGGGAAAATGGCATTGCGCGGTAGTTACGTGAGATAGAGACTTAATTTGTATATCCAAGCATGCTAAATATAAAAGGCTTCGCTTTAACCATTTTGGAAAAACACGTAATTTGGACTTAGGATTGTTCTGCATTGTAGTGACGAAATGAGGTTTCAAGACGACTGTGTCACTGCAAATACAGCGAGCGACACAGTGGACTTAGTGAAGGACACTTTCCCAGGCTGTGTTATTTCCCGTTTTGACAATTTACATTGCCCTACAAGATCACCTGATTTAACCATTCCAGACTTCTTTATTTGGGGTTATTTGAAGTCATTGGTTTATCTGAAGAAGCCACAGATTCTCACAGACCAGTCTTTTACGGCATTGGGTAAGAAATAGAGAACATATGTGCGGGAGTATTGATCAAAAGTGATGGAAAATGCCATAAAAAGGGCTCAAGTTTTCATAAACGCTGGAGGTCAGCATTTGAACTATATAATCTTCAACAGCGCATGGAACAAAACTCAAGGCCCAAGTAAAAATAATAAAAATTAAAATCATCTCCTTTTAATTTAGAAAATAAGTAATAGCTGAATCAAATTGGGCCATTACTTATGCGCCACCTTGTGTATGTGAAATATAGCTTAAGTCTTGATTTGGAACAGAGCCATATCCGAGAATGAGCTCATTTTTAAAAAACGGCTGAATAACTAAAGTATCGTTATATATAAGTATTTTTAGGCACAAATCTGGTGTGCCATGCTGTACGTAGGCTCAATATGAAGTTTGATCAAAATCGTTTAAACCGTTTTCGAGAGAATCGTTTTTTTTTTTTTTTTTTTTTCAAAACGGGCCTTTAATAAAATACCGTTAATTTTAGAGGTTAGAATGATAGTTTCGATTCTGCCCGCAATTGTGAGTCTAGAGATTCCAGATATGAAGTTTGAAATCAATCCATCCAACCATTTATGCTGAAGTCGGCCATATATGCAGACAGACAGACAGACTTTTTTGAGATTCTCTATTACAGTGATATCAAGTTTGTTTAAGATCTTGAGATCGAAAATTTTCAGGAAACCAATACTTGCCCTTATATATATATATATACGTGCAAGTAAACACGAAAAGGAAGGAACAGTTCTTGAAGAAAAATTAAAGCGATTGCTAATTTGAGAAAATTATAGCAAAAAATTCCCGAAAATTGTTCTATTTTTTGTACCTCTATAGAGTAGATTAATTTTGACGCAGAGCTTGTAACTTAGAAACTAATAACGATAGGCCACCAAAAGCTTATAATTATGATCAGCATTGAACGATATGTCGATCATGTCATGTCCATTCCATTCGTGAGGCGCACAGCAAGAGTGGCTCTACGAGGAGCTAGGCCAGGTCCTCCATTGGGCGCCAAAATATGTATTTATTTATTTTTTTATTTATATAGGCTTCCTACAGTACAAATGTAAATATTTTTGAAGTCCACCTATAGACACGCCCACTAAAAGAAGTCTTTTTTAAATATTTTTACCAGATACAAACAAATATTGCCTTTTAGTCGTTGATTGTCACTACAATTTGTCCGTACGCTTATATTTTGGGTCATTTTTGATTTTCCTTTTTTATTTAAAAAAACGTATTTTGTGTTCTCAAAATTATTTACGGTTATGGTTTAGTCTTATAATTAATATACTCGTATCGTAAGAATCCGTGAATTTGAGTTGCAAATGGTGATAACCACACCCCTTCCAAAAGAAGGTTGTAACAACAGTTTTCTGATAAAATTTCTTAAAAATCGCGGAAATATTTCCTGAGTAGAAAGAGTTAATTAAATTTAAATAAAAAGGTTCACAACGGCACGCCGTCTATATTGGGGCTGGGTTTGAAGATGAGGGATAGGTTATCATACGATCGGTTCCAGACGAATTGCTTGCATATTTTTCTTTTAATTTATTTTTATATCGAACGGAGATGAGTGTAGTACGAATATTTTGATACCATTGCATAATTTAACTTCTTAAACACTTTGAGGGCGAGTTACGCCTCTTCTGAGAAACGGAGAATTTTGGTATTATTTATCCCGTATTTGTCGTTAAAAATGCCTAGAGAATTGACTTTCAGAATTTTTCGCCACTTTTATCGTAAGCGAGACCTGGGGGCACTACCATAGTATTAACATAACATAACATAAATAACATAAACATTAACCGTGTTTCTTTGTTAACTCATATAAAGCTTCTGTTAGGTATCACAAAAAAAAGGTATTCTATTTTGAAATTTGGCATCACTGAATTGATCGCAGAATTGGGTTTAGAGAAAATTAGTGTCCCGATTTCCTTCGTCTTAAATTAATCATTCAGTAATTTAACATTGAACAAAACAAAGAATTAGAGATACGACATTACGCTTTCTTCTTGTCTATCGAAACTTCTGAGCGCCATCCTTTGTCCGATAATCTAAATAAGTTACTGGAATCATATACCCAGCTAATTGTTGCTCTTGTCTTCCATGCAGACTTTTTACTGAGCTGTGTATAATTTTGAAACCGTCTATTGACTTGGGTCACTACCAAGTTTCTATTGGCCCTATTAAAAATAGTAGCATCCAGCGGCTATAATGGCAAGAGACTGTTCTGTACTGCTTTAACTACGGAGGCTTAGTCTCCTAAACATTTTGTATGCCATATTATGAAAACGTAAACCTTTAGTTCTTTCTATGACAATTTTACTCTCGGATGTTTGGCGGATGTTCAGTGAAAAAACGTTTTGGTATTTTCTGAAACTCGAACCTCGAGCCTCCTACTCAGTGATCACGCAGTTAATCAGGGCCCCAACATCAGTTCTTTTAGAGACAAGCTATACAGAGCCATATCTATTTTTGACCAGCACGTCCGCCGCTTCAGGATGACAATACAGAATGCTCATCAATGTCGGTAGCAATATTAACGAGAACATTAATTTTGATGTCAGAAATAGTAGTCTTATGATTTCTGAAACGTCATACTTGAAAAGATTAGGTAGGTTGATTTAGATTGGGTTAGAATGGGCAGTGCGTCTCAAAGAGAGCTTACACGGGGGCCTATTGGTTCATTGTGATACCCCTTGGGTTGTGATACCCCATCTAACACTGTTTCTCGTTAGCTGGTTAGTACTCGAACTATCGTGTGCTATTTATGAATCTCGTTAAGTCCATCAACGAAACATGTGCCACCTCACCCAGTTGTCCAAAGAGTCTGTTTCCCATATGGAGGAGGCGACAGTTGTGGAGATTTGGGCAGTCGTGGAGGAGGTGTTTGATGGTTTCTATTTCTTCCTCATCTTGACAGCTTCTGTAGTAGTCCGGGGAGGTTATAGTTTATATATATATAGGCTCCGCTGTACATTAAAAAAATTACACCAGAGTAGATATTACGCGAAGAAACACTCTTGCAAATCGCTGATGTGTTGGGTTAAAAACGCAATTGAGTGGCAAAGCATATCTTTATATGTATGAGATGCTCATCATCTCAGTCCCGGTACATAACCATGAACATTGTTAAAGGAGGTTGAAAATACTCTTGATTTTATGTATTGACGGGATATGAAGAAGAAGATACAACGGGGTTACGGGTTCAAATTAATCGCGTAAGTATGTAAAGTAGGTAAATGAATATCAACACTCCGGCCTGGAGTCTTCGAGTTCACCCCGCGGGGACGGCGGAAAGCACAAGCTAAAATGAACCTGAACCAACTTCGTGTGGTGCAACTGTAGGCGGCTAGCTTAAGACCGGGCTGACTTGGAAGGCTCGTTGGTAAATTAGTAAATTTATTTATTTATTTTGGAATCAGGTACATCTACTCAAGAACAAAATATTCTTCCACTCCATTCCACTAAATGAAAACTGAATTCGAATATGAAAATTGTTGTGATCATGTGATAGGAGCCTAAGACAAACTCTTAAGCGAATAGAGCGCCCCTCTGGTGGTGAGTTAATCAGCGCTTTTATTGAGCGTCATCTCAATGTGTGTTTTTCTGTTTTTTTCCACCAAAAGATTTTGTCTTGTGTCTCTTTTGCTCTGGTCGTCATCGTGGCACATACTCGCCATTAAAATACTTTTATATAGACAAAATAGAAAAATAAAGTAACACAAACGGTAGGTATCCAACCCGCAAATAAACAAAATTTAGGGTAACCTAAAAACGTTTCAAACTAAGCCAACTGCTATTATTTGAACAGTTTTTTCTAAGAACCTTTCAGCATTTCATATCGGCTATCTTTTATATGAGAATCTACAAGGTGACGCAAAAATAATGTCATAATGTGAATATGCTATCATTTTTGCAAATGGCGTCAAATGCCATTGTGCTTTGACATTTATGTTGTAGACAAATAGAGAATTAGTTGGCAATAAGCAATGGAGCGATACACACCTGAAGAACGCTGAATTATTGTTATTGCTTATTTGACCAATTTCCGGTCTGTTGTTTTAACGCAGCGTAAATTTCGTCGTCGTTGTCCTCGTCGTCCTGCACCATGTGTGTGAACAATTAAGTGTTTGGCTGAGAGTCTCGTAAAAACTGGGTCCACTAGATGTCGCAAGAAGTGAAAGCAGTGCATTTGCAGTGAAAAAGTGATTGGCCCTTATTTTTTTGAGGATGCCGACGGCACCACCGTAACCGTAACTGGTGAACGTTACAGACAGATGTTCAACGAGTTTTTTTTTACCGCAAGTTACTGAATTGGATCTCGAGAATTGTTGGTTCCAGCAGAACGGAGCAACCACTCACACAGCTCGGGCAACCGAGATTTGGAGATTTTAAATCACCAATTTCCGGGCCGTGTGATCTCCCGTTTTTGCGATTCGAACTGGCTGGCCAGATCGCCAAATCTGACGGCGCCTTTGGGGTTTTTTGAATCCTCGCATTTACCACAACAAACCACAAACCTTGCAAGTCTTGAAAGCCAACATTGAAGAAGAAATCACCAATTTGGAGCCAGATGTTTTGCGAGCAACAATTCAAAAATGTGCATCTCCTCAAGAGATGCTCATTTGACCGATATCATTTTTTCAACTTAATGTCAAAACTTTTCGTGAAAACAGAGCCCAATTTTTTTGTAACATTTCTAACAAAATAGCATCCAATTCACATTATGACATTACTTTTGCCCCACCTTGTATATGAAAACCTATCATTATTTCATTCAAAAGTGCTTATAAAACATCGGATCCTTCGTCTCAGTCTCCAATGTATGCAAAAGAAAAAATCAAAAAATCAATATAAACCCAATGCAAAACCTTGTTTAAATACATCTACTTTACCTCCATCCCAATGAAAGATAAAATCTTCTAAAACACACACTCCTTGGCATGCATCAATGAGCTTTTGGTCAATGCGACAACGATACGAGAAAATCAAATGTTCATTGCGAACACGAGTCATCATCACAAAAGACAGAATCCATAAATATGAATATCTTTCTCATTTCATTCCAATTTATATACGCATAACAAACTTATTAGTTCTTCGATGTGAATACAGCATACTGTTCTAACGCATCCTTTCCCAAAAGGATGGACTCTTCGGTTCTTCATTTCGATGGCATTTCAGAGCAAAAATGAATGCGGTATTCATATTTAGGATTTGTTAAAAAGTCATTTCAAGGAATCACATGTTACCCTTGGACGGTCTATGAGTTAGATGTGTATATGCCAAAGTGGAAAAGATTTTCAGACAGATGATATACGGGTGTCTTTGGCTTCGATGCACATTGATTTATGAATGTTGTCATTTGTAATTGAGTTCGAGAAGATAATACTTCCTTTTGGATGGACATTTTATTTGTTTTCAAAGGAGCAGGATTATGGAGAGTTGCTCGAATAAATAATGAATAAAATTTACCATAAGAGAGTGCAGTGACAGGTTTTCGGGTATGGCAAAGTCTTTCAGTTTGATTAATGTAGAAAACTAAAATGAATCGTACATCAATTTATTCACATATAAAAACCGTCCTCATAAGCCTCATAAGCTTTATAACTATAAAGGTATTTTTGCGTTATTCAATAGGACAGTGGATATCTGTAGAGATATCATTTTCTTTGGTGGTCAATATCTTTGTGTAAGACTTACGTACTTACTTTAGATTGCGTTACAGTCCGGGGTGGACGTGGGCCTCAACCAACAAATGTCTCCAGCCAACTAACCGCACTAGAAGTTTGTTGAGGTCCCTTCCACCTGCGTGCGCCATCTTAGGTAACGTTTTCCTTTACCGCGTCGTCTCTCAGGGATGGATTCGAAAACTTTCCGGGCCGATTGATATCCCAGCCATCTCAGGCGATGGATTCGGATCCTTCTGACTAGGTTTATGTCGCTATATAAACGGTGTAGATCATTGTTGTATCTTCTCTTCCATTCCACGTCAAACCACCAAGGATGTTTTCATCCGCATTTGATACGTCTGTAAATTTCGTGCTATATACGCTATCATAGGCTACTATCGATGGTGAGTATCGACTTGAAGTTCCTAGGTTTTTTTTTCAAGATCTGACGCAATGTGAGTATATCTGATCAATGGTGGATTTTATTGACCTAAAACCACACTGATATGGACTAATAAAGATTGTTGACAAAAGGTTTCAGATAATATGGCAGATACGTAATCTTGAGGAGACCAATGATGCTGAGGTTCAATTGATTGGGTATACTTTCATCCAACCATATCTTACAGATGAGTTGATGTATGCTCCGTACCAAATCATCCCGAGCTACTTTAACTAGCTCGGCAGTTAGACCGTCGGCTTCAGCAGCCATGTTGGTATAAGCTTAGATATTGCTATTCACTTCACTTTGGTCGGCTGGACGGAATTATTGATCTTTATTTGGCAGCCAGAAATAATGGCAACAAAAGAAGTCTTATCACGGCTAAAGTCGGCCAGACAGCGTTAAATCGCATGATCTGGGCGACCAATTCTGATCACCAAAAAAAATTACGCGACCTGAAAAAGACTTACGCAATAATAGAATTGTTTCTCGGGCTGTATGGCATGTGGCACCTTCTAGTTGAAACCACATTTCGTCCACATCCATATCTTGCAATTTAGGCACAAAAAACTGGATTATCATGTCGCAATAGCACCATTAACTGTTATTGCCTGGCCAGCCGCATTTTCAAAGAAGAATGGTCTGATGATGCCTCCAGCCCAAAATTCGCAATAAACAGTGACACATTGTGGATGAATTTGTTTCTCAACCATCACTCGTGGATTTTCTGAACCCCAAATTTGACAAATGTGACGATTAACAAAGCCATCAAGATGAAAATGAGTCTCATCGTTGAAGATGATTTTGGTTGAAAAATCAGCATCCACTTATTGTTGTTCCGTAATCCATTCAACGAACTCCCTTCACTGTGCGTGGTCGGTAGGCTTCAGTTCTTGAGTCAATTGCACTTTGTATGCATGAAGATGCAAATTTTTTGTGAGAATTGATGTTCCTGGACCCTCAACAACAGTCTCACGAATTGCTTCAATGTTTTGTGTTGAACGGCTTGTTGAAGGACGGCCAGAGCGTTTAAGATCACTAATTGATCCAGTCTCCCTGAATTTTTAAATTAATCTTTTCACAGTTGATGAAGTTAAATCACTAACCCGACTATATTTTGTACGAAAATTGCGAACTGTAGCTGCCAAACCTTCATTATTTTTAAAAATATTGCTCAAGAATATTCTTTCGTGTAGCACTCCATTTTTAATATCCCTGAACTGTCAGCTGTCACGCTGTTTTTTTTTTTTTTTTGTTGTTGGCAACACTTTACCATGCAAATGGCGCAAAATTCGAATCTTGCGTGAATTTTGGGACACTCTTTGAATCAGCAATACCCATTCTACCAGACAAAAGTTCGCCGGTCTCTACATGCAAACTCAAATTAAACCTGGATGCTATTGAGAGGACAAATTCTAGGTGGACAAGTTGTACAACGTGTCTAGCGAGAAAACAAATTAGACCTAAGCTGAATCTGAAATGCTCTACGAATTTGAATTTTCTCAATAGATTGCATATCAGCACTGTAATTAGTGTCACTGCCTAAGAGGCAAGAATGTAACAAGGCTTGGTGTATTAACGAATGATTTTTGTAGAAGCTGAATGGACGAGGAGGAGATTATTCTTTACCTTTTTTGCACATGTCCAGCTCTCTTCTAAAGAAGAAAATGCCTTCAGCTTCAAAGATCTAAAAGATATGAAAGAGGCAGACATTAACAAATTCCTACACTTAATCAGAGGCTCCAAATGGTTCAATGAATAGGCTAGAGACCGTTTCCCAAACACATGTGCTATTACAATGAACCTATTATTGGTCTAAGTGTGTCGGCTCTAAGCTGGCAACCACTTCCACTCGTACCTTACCTAACTTATGATAAAATGCGTTTAATATTCCAAATCTTTTTGAAGCATTCAAATTCGATTTTAGATCATTTCGATTATCGCTTGAATGACTGAATGATTTCGTTTAGTGGGTGGGAACTCCTGAAGTTGGGAGTACATATCACAAAAACCGAAAGAAAAAACCTAACCTTTACAGTAGTCTTTCATTTTGGAGGATTGTGAACGTAAGATTTTAAAATTTAAATTCGTCATACGTCTTGTACATTTCAAGGCCTAAGATATCTACTCAAATTAGGAAGCACCATTTCCGAGGTATTCGCACTCCAAATCGACTTCCACGATTAACTTCGTAGAAAAGTCGAACATTTGAGAAGGCTGCACACCTACAATTTTCGAAAATTAAAACAAAAATCGACATCTATCTTGCGGAAAAATTTTAAATCTAAAAATTCCTTCGTAAGAATTTCTCTCGTAGAACACACCGTTTTCGAGATATTCGTACTGAAGGAAGATTTCCACAATTAGCATTGGGGTAGACGGACGTTTAGGAGGATTTCATACTTAGAATTAAACAAAAAAAATCGGCATTCATCTTGTAGAAAATTTCAAGACCTGAGATTTCTACCCAAATAATTTTTTTCATAGGATGCACTGTTTTCGAGTTATTCGCACTCAAAACCGACTTCTACTTTGGCTTCGTGGCAAAGTCGGACATTTTGGAAGACAATCAAAATTTTCGAAAATTGAAAAAAAAAATCAGCATCTAACTTGCGGGGGATTCTGAAACTTAAAAATTCTACCTCTCGTAATCTAAAATTTCGTTCACAATTACTTTGTCCGTACGATGCACCGTTTTTGAGATATTCGCACTCAAAAACGATCTCCAATCAGCGATTCGGTAAAGTCGGACATTTTGGAAGATTCTCCTACAATTTTCGAAAATCAAAAATAAACAAAACCGCATACATCTTGTGGAGGATTTTTAAATCTAAAACTTTGGTTGTAAGAATTTCTCTCGTAGGACATATCGTTTTCGAGATACTCGTACTCAAAAAAAGATTTCCACTATTAGCCTTGGGGTAAAGAGGTAAAGACGGACATTTTGGAGGATTGCGTATCTAAAATTTTTGAAAAATTTAAAAATTCTGCATCCGTCTTATAGAGAATTTCAAAGCCTAAAATTCCGGTTGAAATAATTTTTCCATACGACGTACCGTTTTTGAGATATCCGCACTCAATATATTAGCTTTGGGGTGAAGTCGAATAATTTGGAAGATTAAATATCTAATCAGCTCATTCAGCGAACTGAATAAATGAAAATACGAGTAGTAATGAACGAGTATTTCGATATTATCGAATAAGTCGATAGATTTTCTTCGATAGTTTACATTATTACTAATTTCTGATTAAACCACCACAAAAAAAAGTCACTAATTGAAGTCATAACAGTAGTATCTCCATCATCGGTTAACGATACTCGAGAAAATCGCTCAAAGGAATCGCTCAGCTCGTTGAAAGGTGTAATTCAGCAGCACATTAGCGAATGTTGCAATTAGATGAAGTGTAAAATTATACACTTCTCCGCCACCGCTGCTGCCGCTATTCTGCCACTTTCAATTACGTTTCCCTCCTTGAACACTTTGAGGGAGAACGCATTCGGATTTTTTGTTTTTTAAAGGCGGGAGTGCTCCGTGATCATTCCGGATGATTAACTTCGGCACAAAAGCGCATCGTTCACCTTTCATTTGCATTGGATGCACACAACATACGGGGGTACAGATAGACAGACAAACACGTTAATGGGTTCGCTCAAATGTGAAATCTGGCATTTGGCAGGATGTAAGTGCCTCCTTTCCGCCACCCCAATTTCGATTCCTTTTAAGTTTCGTAAATGGAAAAGCCTCCTGTCTGTTTCTCTCTCAATTAGTGAATTTTAGATTTTCGGCTGGGATATCAAATTTAGTCGATTAGCACACTCCTCGGTAGTCAAAGAGTAGTCAAAATAAGTGCACATGATTGCACCGGCAACGGTTGCACAAAACAGTGTGTGCAATCAATTAGATGTGCACTTAACGAACAGAATGCAATCACAGATGAACAGCGCCCTAATTACTTTGCGAGGATTGGAAAATTAATTGAAAACCTAATGGGATTTAATATTTCATATTTTATTGAGAAGGTTTACACAAAAAAGTGCTTGAAGGTTTCGCTTAGTTGAACTATTGAAGAAATTAATAAGAGAATCTTTCAAATAATTCGTGCGAATAGGTCACGGCTGGGAGACCGCAAGGGAGTGTACTTGGTCCGATTTTATTCTTGTTATACACGCGAGACACACCGCAATTAGCCAGCATGGTCGAGGAAGCTACCGGAAAGTTGCAAAAAGTTGTAGATAAGCTACATGATTGGACAGAAATTTAGCGCATCGTACCCATCTTAATTAAATCCCATTCCAACGAAGCGAAATACCTGGGAATGGCACTCGACGCGGTATTAAAATGGAAGGCGCACATTAAAAAGAAACAAATTAGAACTAGAGGACAAGTACAGAATGTTTTAGTTGACAAGCTGCTCCTGTTGAAGCAAGTTCTAAAACCCGCGTGGACGTATGGTATACAGCTATGGGGTTGTACCAAAATTTGTAATAGAAACCTCTTACAAACTAATAGTGAACCCACCGTGGTATGTTCGGAATGACGATATCCACAGAGATTTACGAATAGACTCCGTCGAAGAAGAAATCAAAACTTTCGCACAAGAACATCAATTTCGACTCTGCGGTCATTGTAACAACGCTGTCCTTCTGATTTGGAACAATAGAAATATAGTTCGTCTACTACATAGCAACCGCGCGTACTAGCGATACAGCAGGTATTTTCGTTGGAAAGTCACCTACAAAATGTGGAAAATGTAATTAGTTACGGTCGCGTCAGGGTAAGAGACACTTCACTGAAGCTGTGAAACTCAGTACTGCTCTTGCCCATTGCACTGCTATGCAGCAACGCCCTGATAATAACATTTCTCTGTCTTCTATAGAAAGGTGAGTAGGTGCTTCAATGATGAGGAGGTTAGGTGATCAGCTTTCAACACATTAACCTTAAAAAATTGGTACCTTTGGCCTTTCTCAGTGCATTCACCCACCCTACAGACTTCACTTAAGACTAGCACTTGGAAGTGACCCGTCATCATCATATTTTTTTAAGTCCAAGTGGGACGGCAACAAAGCTCTTCCATCTTTCTCGGTCTGCTGCTAAATATATCAGTTGTGGCGATGTTTTCATCTGGGTCGCTGCTTCTGATAAGATCCCACGTTGTTCTTGGTCTTCTAACCAGCCGTATACCCTGAGAATTCTATTCGAATGACTGCTTCGCGATGTTGTCATTTGATTTCCTCAGTGTGTGACCAATCCAGCGACTTACTCGCTGCCTTATCTCGACATCCAACAACTTCAGACTCATTTTACACCAGAATTTCTGGTTGGACATAATTTGCGGCCAGCGAATCTTTATGATGTATCGCAGACAGCGATTAACGAAAGCCTGTATCTTTTTCGTGATGTTTCCCGAGCCTTTCCAGGTTTCACAGCCATACAATAGCACGGATTTAACATTGAATTCGAAGAGTCTCAACTTAGTGCGTAAGGAGATTTGACTGGATGTCGAAACTGGAGAGAGGACTTTCTTTAACGTTAAGGTCCGTTCCGCCATCAGATGATACGAAACATTCCAAGTAGTCAAACTATTCGACCTCCTCAATTGGCGTCTGCTTCAGATTAATACGCAGATGTGTGGAGTGACCTGTAAGCATTATTTTTGTCATTTGGCCGTAGATCCTTAGCCCGATCGACTCTCTATTGACACGTCTTGTCTAGGCCGCTGATGGTACTTGCCAGGAAACAGATTTCATCGGCATAGTCCAAATGACTTAACTTTTCAAATGGTCTCCATTGGATGTCATGTCTCTCAGATACACCTACGGTAGCAGTCAGTATGTCATCTATCGTTAGTAGAAGGATGATTGGCGACAGAATACCCCCCCTCCCTTCTCAATCCCTGTTGCATTTCGAAAGGGTCGAAACACTTTACATTATTGTAGGACACCTTTATAATAGAAACTATTTTTGGGGGGATTCCTCTCCTAAGAAGAGATCTCCACATGCACTCACGATTTATCCGGTCAAAGGCTTTCTCAAGATCCACCAACATGAGGTAAAACGGTGACTTGAACTAGGCTGATTGCTCGAGAATGATACGCAGGATGATGATGTGGTAGACGCACGATGGACCACTGCAAAAGCCCGCTTGATGCATTTTGAGTGAAGTTTCGATTTTAACTTTTATCCCCCGAGTCTTAACAAAAACACCGTCCTTCCAGTCAGTGGGATAGGTTTCATTTTCCAAATAGGCTGTATTAACGGAAACACAATACTAGCCGTTGTGGCGGAACCTGCTTTAAGGAACTCAGCTATGCCATCATGTCCAGCTGCTTTGTTGGCTTTGAGGAGATTGATCGCAGTTTGGATTTCTACAATTATCGGACGTCCGGTGTCAATACCCCTGTAAGATCGCCGCATGTCGACCAACTGGGGGCTAGTTCATCTGAGTAGCTAGCTGATCTTCAATTGATACCAATAGAGTGTCATCCGACAACTTCTGTACAGTTCTCTGAAATCTCCCCTTCTTGCAGCGTTTTTCACATTTTCTGCAAGACCGTCCAACCACGAGGTGACCCGTAAGATGTAAATAAGTTGTCTGTAATCCTGTATTCCTGCTGAGAGACAGCAAGAATAAAATAAATAAAAATGTTGGCCTTAATAGCTAATAAGGGCTGCGTCTAGCTTCTCACTTTTTTTTGTTATTTTCTGGAACTAGAACCTTGAGTCTCCCGCTCAGTGACCGCGTACTTAACTACTGAGCCACAGTAGGAAGCCACTCATTTTTTTTTACAGACGTTGGGAACCATTCGTTTCAGAGGCTGTCTACATCCTGAAGTGTCATGACAGCAACACACCCTTAACTTGTTTCATGAAAATTCGTGGAAATTCACTCACAATTCCTTTCTGATTCGAATTCTGGACAGAAAATCGGCACAAGATCACGTATTTTCCCATTGACACCAAAAAGAATACATCTTGAGTCCTACTTCAGATTAACAGTAATCTACCTTTTTTTTTATATTACAGCGTTTAGATATTTTGCTTATAACAAAGCAAAACGCAGCAATTATTCTATACACTGCACGCTGATGTCTCTCATGCACTGACACCACTGTGAACGTTTCTCCTCTTTATAAAGTCATTATCTGCATTTACCTCCCAATTACCCAGCAAATGTGTGTCACACACGGTCCTCTTTCTGTGTGGGAAACAATAAAGAAAAAAACGTTAAAATTAACTAACGAAATATTTACTGTTACTATCCTTAAGGCACTTGTAGTCCAAAACACAGACAGAGTGTAACAGAACCCCATCCAAAGACTGGTTGACCAAGCACCTCAACTTCTCAATACCAGAAGTCCATCCACATCGCCATCTCCTTCGCCATGGTAGCACACAACACACATAACAAAGCACGAAAGAACACCAAACCGCAGCAAAAAGAATCGAATTAACACAAAACACACACTTTCGGTGTTCAAAACATCAGAAGACTCCAACCGAAGTCCACACAGGAAGGACGCAAAGGGACAACGGCGAGATACAATTTTATGGCGGCAAAACGATGATGATGATTTTCTGTGTGAAAAACGCGAGTTTTTCCACCCACTCTCTTGTCGCCTCCTTGCCGCACCAACAATTGTCTTGTCCAATTAGCCCGCGGGGATATACAGCTTTACAAAGCAGAGTCAACGACGACGACGGCGGCGAATGCCATTATCAGTGTGGTATGGGGCATTCATGCAATTGGCATTTAACGATACTTAACGAGAAAAAAAAAAAGAAAAAGGAAGGAGAATCGCTAGGAGGTGCACAGGGAACAAACCCCAAAACCACCGCAACCATCCCCACCGAAAAAAAAATACCTGAAGAAGCGCAACATCGACGGAGTCGATGAGGATGGAGACGACATTTCCGACAGTGGAAATTGCCTGAGAATCGGGATTCGAGTGAGTTTTCACGATTCGATTGGGTTTTCTGGCAGCGCGACCAGAAAATTGGTCAGATGCGCGTAATTTCACGAGAAAGGAGATTTCTAGGGAGCCTGCGGCAAGGCGATATGTGAGCGAGGCGTTCAATTTGTTTACATTTGACTCTTTCACTGTGTGAATTGCGAGACTGGTTTTGGTATCGTATGTACCCGTAGATACATGTGGAAAGTTTATTTTGGTGTCATTACAGCTTGTCATTAAACATAAAACACAACCAACGACTGCAAAGCCACATCAACTCCGGGATAGTAACAGTCCTAAATGTACGAGACAATATCAGAAGATTGAGAAGAATCAAGAATCATGTAATAATCATTGATAACGCCCGACTCCCCAGTCACGACATCTGACAACTTTAAAGTAAAAAAAGTTGCATTGATTGAACTGAGGGAAGTGATTAAAAATCTAAAGATAAAAAAAGCACCGGGTTACGACTTGATAACGGCGCAGGTGGTCAAGAAATTGCCGAATAAATATTAATCTGCTATATTTGATTAACGCTTCGTTCAGATTGCTCTACGAGTACGTTCCGAGACAATGGAAAGTCGCCGAGATTATAATGGTCCCGAAACCAGGCAAACCTCTGAATGAGAGGAAATCATATCGGCCTATTTCCCTATTGAAGGTTATATCTAAAATATTCGAAAAACTGCTTTCTAAACGACTACAACCCGTAGGTGGGTCTACAATCGACCAAGTCCACAAAATAACTGACTTGATTGAGAAAACTCTCGAAGAAAAAAAAGATTTGTTGTGCTGTATTTCTTGACGTCTCACAAGCTTTCGATAAGGTTTGGCACGAAGGCTTGGAGTATAAATTGCAACGACTACTGTCACGGTAACTCCTTCTAATCTTACGATCGTACCTCACCGAAAGACTTTTTCGTGTTAAGCACGGAAATGATTACTCTGAGTTGAGTTCAAGGAGATTGCGGCCGGAGTCCCACAAGGAAGTTATATCCCGCAGGAAAGAAACTGCCTCGTCGCCACGTTTGCGGACGATACAGCGATATTGACAACGGGCAGCAACTGGAAAGCTGCAACATGCGTCCACGCTTGGACGAATTCTAGCCGTATTGTGCTGAACGAAAGCAAATCTACTCTTGTCAACTTTACCTACAAAAAAGTGGGTAATCTACCCGTATATTTAAACTCGGTTCAACGAAGCAAAATATCTAGGAATGACTCTAAATGTTAAGCGACGAGCTCGAAAACAAATACCGACAAATGTACTGGCTACTCGGAATACATTCGAAGTTGAACATACATAACAAACTGCTTATCTATTTAAAGGATGGTTAAGTTTTAAGGGCCGATGTTGATTTTGAATAAAACACGATAGCGAACACCATTCATAGTAACTGCCTGATCGGCCTCATTTTGGAAAAAATACGGCCCGATGATGCCGCCAGCCCATAAACCGCACCAAACAGTCACTCTTTGTGGGTGCATTGGTTTTTCGACAATCACTCTTGGATTATCATTCGCCCAAATGCGGCAATTCTGCTTATTGACGAATCCACTGAGGTGAAAATGTGCCTCATCACTGAAGATGATTTTCTTCGAAAATTGATCATCCACTGTTGCCATTTCTTGCCACCATTGTGACCATTGACGTCGCTTGAAATGGTCAAGAGGCTTTAGTTCTTGAGTCAATTGCACCTTGTAAGCGCGTAAATGCAAGTCTTTATGCATAATGTTCATCAACGACGAGCGTGAGAGGTGCAATTGTTGGGCACGACGACGAGTTGAGGTGGACGGGTCTTCAGCCACACTATCGCGAACAGCAGCAATATTTTCTGCAGTATGAGCTGTACGAGCATGCGCTGGTGTTTTCACATCTCCTACAGACCCGGTTTGCACAAATTTTTGCACGATTTTTCCGATTGTACGCACATTTGGACGATTAAATTGACCGGTAGAATCACGAAATGCACGATATGCATTTTGATTTGAACGCCCATTTTCATAATAAGCCTGAATAACTTTAACGCGTTGCTCGATTGTGTATCTTTCCATGATTCAAATTGAGTTAGTCTGAAATTGAGAAATGTCAAATGAAATGCAGGAAAAACTTGACGTTTAGGTGTGGTTCACATTCAACATCGGCCCTTAAAATTTAACCACCTTTTATAAGCAAGAGCTAAAGTCAGTGTGGACGTATAGTCTACAACTATGGGGTTGTACCAGGAAAAGGAATAGAATCATCTTACAAACTTTTGGAAATAAAGTTCTTAGAACGATCGTTAGCGCACCGTGATACGTACGTAACGAAGATATTCATGGGGACCTGGGAATTCCCAGCGTCGTCGAAGAGATAACAAAATTTTGATCGTAAACACAAAGATCGTGTTCACGGCCATTATAACCGTACCGTCATTCAATTACTTGACGCGAATAATTCAATTCGTCGTCTGCAAAGGACAAAACCTCGCGTCATAGTGTATGCCGGTCATGAAAACCGCAGTAACTTTCATTGGAATTTAACCTGCCTAAAGTGCAACATTCTTTTTAAACTACATACGAACATCTTTTCCAAAAATCACGAGTCTCTTGGAGAGAGGTGTTTTTTAGTGAGTAAAAATCTCACACTACCATAAGCACGGTCGGTCCTTATGGTGTATTTAGAAGATTTTCACCCTCCCGGCAAAAGAAAAAAAAAATGTAGTAATCAAACATAACAATCTTGACTACGCTGATATGTTTGCCTGCTCTGAGACAGGATAATGGACCGCGTCAGATGACCCATAACTTGGAGTCAGAGGCGAACAAAGTAGGGCTCAAAATAAATTCAAAGGCCCTAAGTACTTCAATTTCTCAACATAACACCAGCGCCGCTCAACTCAACATTGCCGGACAGCAAGTCGAGAAAGACAGCAGCTTTCTATATCTAGGAAGTGTGGTTTCAGAAGACGGTAGTGCCGAACTGAATGTGGGCAGCAGAATTCGCAAAGCAAATGCTGTTTTCGGTATGCTGTCTAAAATCTGGAGAAGTAATGTTTTCAGCACAAAAACCAAGCTGAGACTGTTCCGACGTGGAAACAGTGCTACTTTACTGCTCACAATGGGCTGAACACAATGGAGAAGCGCTGCAGCAGATGAAGTCGCTGTAGTACAAACTGTCAAATAAGTCGGTCACTGAAGTAGCAATGCACGTACACAATGGTGAAGCGCAGCTCGATTGCTCAAGCTGTCAAAACGGAAAAATAATGGCGCTGTGTTTCGTGAAAATGTTTTTTGTGGTGGATTTATTTTATAATAAAGACTGAGAAAGAAGAAATCACATGCTATGAATTTCTCCGTAGACGGGTCTGCCATTTTCGTTTTTTTGTCTTTGTGTTTAACTGTCAAAAAGCAGTGCAACTCGTTTGGAAGTTAAAGTTGACTCAACTTGTGCTGCAACTTTGAATTGTGTTCGTGCGATAGGGAGTACGTGTATTTCAACTTTGACAGCGCTGCGTACTGCAGCTTACACAAGCTGGCATACAAGTGGGCCGCCCTAGGCAGACATGGAGAAGGATAGTCGAGAAGGAATCCAGATCATTGGGGATGACTTGAAGGGAGCTCAAGTGCGTTGCAAAACTCCGTACACAATGACGCGCAGGCGTTGCTGATGCCACAAAAGACCCTACGAGGGGTCAGAGGACCTAAGTATAAGTAAAAGTATAAGCCTCATGAGCTAATGGTATAAAAAGTATTTAAAACTTTAAACTTTCCTTAACGCAATTTGAAATATAAGAAAGAAAAATCATTTGTCGATCTTTCATAGATTGATTCTGATCAAGGAAGTGTTTTTAGTGGCGTTAGAGTCGCACACTGCTTGGTAACCGAGAACCAAGAGATTTTCTCCATCGTTAACAAAAAATAAATAAAACGTAAGTAAATATTGTAATATGCGAGCTACGGCTCGAGTAGATAAAACAATATTCTGTGAAATTTATTTCTTTATTTTCTAGTCTATAGAACAATTCAGGTTCACACTGTACTATCCTTCGCAATTCTTTTCTTACAATGTCTCTTTCCTCTTAAATCACTTTATCTCCTTTCTATTACTTAATTCACAAATCCAAACTAATTACTCCTTCTTGTTAACTCTCAACTTTCAATTTATCACAAAATTACAACTTCGCCTATTATCACTTTTCTAATCTCTTCGCCACAGTTTAGAAATCACTGTCTTTTCTATTGATCGCCATCTGTCCTTATATAGCAGAATTTTCAGATAGCCAGAAACTTCTAGCAAATTCTTCGACCACTGGAAATAATTCCAAGATGACAATCATTTCTTCCAGTTATAATTCTCTCTTTATCCGTGGCTTTGTCAGCTATTGCGAACCTCGAATGAAAGTACAGTTTGGAATGGGCTGTAGGAGCGTAGTTATTATTCTACATTATTGTTGCATACTTTTAGACGATGTTACAATATATTCATTTGAATTATTTAAAATGCATGACTCTGTTAACAGCTAATAATAATCCCAAAGAAGTAGCTAAGCTACGCAAAAATCGTAGTAAAAGCATACAGAAAATGCACAATTCTGGCTTTTGCGTTGGGAGGTGAAAATCACTCCCAGACAAAACTGAGCCCGTATTCAGTTAGAGTGTTGGGCTTCCACCCATTAAACTCAACTCCCCTTCTACCCCTTATTCCCTGCGGTACTGCAGTAAAGCATTCCATCGCACGGGGGACTTTGCTGTCATTCCTGCTTCTACTAGTCCGTTTGGACTCTTTCCTTTCACTTACTAGAACACGCGGTTTAGGTTTTTAAGCATTTCACCAAAAAAAAAAAAATCAAGTGTTGGTGGTTTGCCGAGTTTTCTCGCCAGTACTTCCCTTTCTCCGATGAATTGTGGACACTGGAAGAATACATGCTCGGCGTTCTCTGCGCAGTTCACACAGTGTGGGCAGTAAGGGCCATCATCATGCTTGTACTTGAATAAGTACGAGCGGAAATAGCTATGTCCTATGTCCAGAATCTGGGTTCGGTGATACTGTACTTCACCGTGAACTTTTCTAACCATGGTTGTATTTGCAGTATAATTGGGCCACCTGCCTTTTTAGAGGCATTTCAGCGCTATTGCCACTCCTTCACGCTTCGCATTCTTCCTTCTATTGGTCGGTTTTCGCCACCCATATCTATCGAACTGACTCAGTGTCATTCCTGTAGTACTTTCGTTGTTGTTCGTCTGCTAGGATATCTATTGGAGGCATTTTTGCCAATACGCCGGCTGGATTATTTAAAGTACTCGTAGTGAGAAATACACAACTACCCGCAGCGCACTGATTCGGTATACTGATGCGATTTTTAATCTGGTTGAGTTGCTCTGCTGCAGATTGGTGTAGCTTTTGAGGATTATGGATGTAACTACTTTCGACAAAAGCAGTCTTCGAAAATGAATGGATCCACCTAGTACAGCACTCGCGTTCGTTGCTTTACCACTGATGTATCTTATGTGCTCTTTGAATTAAAGTCTTGTATCTATCATGACGCCTAGGTATTTTATGTGCCTTAGATGTTATGGCGTGTGTGCCTACTGTAAAATTTACCATTTCTATCCTCTTGGTTGGTTGATTGGTTTAAGAGGGTGAGCTTATGCTCTTCACTTAGGCCTCCATTGGGCCCGTTGTGTTCCCCTCATCTATGTAACTGTAGGTAATAGTGCTGTGCTTTGGGAATTATATGTTGAGAGGATTTAGGTCATGGGTAGTATCAACGGGAAACTATATCGAATAGTGATCGGGGAATCGTAGTGTTCGTCTGGCGAACTCCAATATATCCCCGATTCCTTTCTTACTGAGGTGTGTAATATCCGGAATCCTTGGAGATCCCAGAATTTTCAGTCTTAGCTTCGCTGTAGCAGGGCAGTGGCAGAGGAAGTGTTCTATATCTTCCTCGTCCTCCTCACAGTTGGCACAGATTGTTGTATCAGCTATCCCGAGTCTGAACGAATGTTTGTTGAGATTGATGTGCGCTGTTAAAAGTCCCACCATCAATCTCAATTTCTATCCTCTTCCTACTGCTTCGGTTTTGTGTTCTGCTAGAGTCAGGCCAGCTGAAGCAAGCCGCTGCCGAGCAATCCTTATTGTGAAGTTGCTTATATGTTCCACTTCTTCCAGCAGTTTAGCAGTAACAACGGTTGCGATGTCGTCAGCAAACCCTACAATCTTTGCCTCTTCAGGGATTGGAAGACGTAGGATACTATCATACATAATATTTCAAAGCAGTGGAAATGAAACTTACTCACTTAACTTTAGATGGCGCTACAGTATGGGGTCTAGTGCTAGTCGCACTAAAGGTTGGTTGGGGTCTCATCCCCTTTATGTGCGCCAACTTATGTGAAGTCATTCTTTACCGCGTCGTCCCTCTGGGATGGATTCGAATACTTTCCGGGCCGGAGAGTTCATGTACACTCACTCTACATGTCCTAGCCATCTCAGGCGATGGATTCCGACCGTTCTAACTAGGTCAATGTCGCTGTACAACCGGTATAAACTGGACCAAAAATCTCAAAAAAACCAAACTCGAAGAATTTTTAGTTCAACACAATTAATATAAAAAGTCACCTTAGTTGTCTGTGATAGAGCTTTGCTACTCACTTGCCTTCTTAGCCCAAGGAAACAACGGTTGGCAAGAGTGATTGTTCGTTTGATCTCTGCGCTGGTGTCATTGTTTAAATTTACAGTGGAGCCTAGGTAGACGACGCTGAGGTTCCATTCGTCGGGCATACTTTCATCAGACCATATCTTATAGATGAGTTGATGTATACTTCGTACCAGCTGCTTTATAGCATTTAGACCGTCGGCTCCAGCAGCTTAGATATTGCTATCTTCACCTCAATTTTGGTCGAGTGGACGGAATTATTGATCCAGGTTGAGTGGACCATTCTGCCTGAAAGTGGAGTTTGGATCATCACCCCCGTTTAACAGTCTCCAGAAGTGATCTTTCCAAATTCTCAGCATCGACTGTGATTTTACTACAAGATTTCCTTCTTCATCCCTAAAGGCTTCTGTTTGTCTTTGTAGCCAAAATTCTTCGGCTATCCAGAATCTAGCTGCATAACTTCTCAATATTTTAAGTTAGGTGCGCGATCACTGAGCTTGAGATTCAAGGTTTCAGCTCCGAAAAATACCATAAAGTTGTTCACGGTCCTAACCCTCGCGAACGTCTGAAAAATGCCCGAGGAAATTGTCATGAGAAGCTTCTCAATCGATAAAAATTGCCCTTCGGAAACGGGATAAAACTGTAGGTCCCCTCACATTCATGTGTCGCAAAGCACGAATGGCAGCGAGAAACTAGGCGAGGCACTGTTTATTTATTTCATTTTTACTTGACATTAATACACCCTAGTGAGATAGCGCAATCAAATCTCTAGCAACACCTGGCCAACAGAAGAGGAACGTTTGAATCCATAGGAGTCAATTATGGAAGCGTGAGTGATTCTTATCCGGAACATTATCTATTAAAAAGCCAATCCACCAGATATAAACTTTGCACGGGTCTTTGAATAAAATTGCCGATTCTCTAAGGAAACGGAAGCCTTGTCCCCAATGTGTCTTTCGCACAAGAATTTCCTCTCTACTCGTTGACCTAAAACAATTCGCAAAATGCCTAATCAAAGAGTGACCATCTTAACTTACTGAACATAACTGTTTGTATGACACTGTCCCGTACTACTACTACTAGTACTAGTTATGAATGTATATCTAGTATCTTCAAAAATCTAACCCCCGGCCAGCATTGACATTTCATTCAATTCAATCCAAAATGTGACGATGAACGAAGACGATGCTATCGACAAGAATCTGCCAGCATCCAGCTCTCACAAGTTTCAAGTTACCCATAGTAGTTTTCCCAGCATTTCATTCCTAGCAGCATGAGGAAAATTATCTCAATAGTAGGTACATGGCGATAGATTATTCGGGAGCTACCGGTAACAATACCATAACCGGTGCCCCAAACAACAGCCTTTTGTTGAATTCATATGCCACATACTTGGGTTACCATCTGACTTCGTCATATCATTCATTCGGCAGCCAGGTGAATGCAGTACCACCACTATCACGTTCTTCCTCTTCCAGCTCTGAGTGGATGCCAAGAGTTTTGGTTCTATCATTCGCATTGCCAGGAGGGATCCTTTAGATTTTAGCTCGGATGCTGATGGTTACCACCCAGCATCGGCAACAGCAATGACAACGGTAGCCGTAGAATCTACTCCAATTAAAAAAAATTAGAAATTCCATCAAAGGTCATAGGCACCCGGGCCTATTCTCTATACATATGCAGCATCCATCACCATACTCGTATGACAAACCAACAATGACGACGATGACGATGACGATGATGACTACGACGACGATGAGAAGAAGGATGTGGTCCTGTCTTGGTGGTTGATTATGTTCAGGAACACACCCACTCGTTCACGAACTTGACTTGATCTCTCGGTGTAGCGTAAAAAAAAAAAATAAAAAAAAATCTTCTGTTCTCTCTCTGATGGGGTATCTGACGCCCGGGGCTACCGGAGCAGGCCTGGATGCAATGCTGAAGAACTAAAGTACAATTGAGCCACACTACCAAGTCGCAAAAACCACCCGTCCGATACCCATTCCCCTAGCGTGGATACTTTCCGGTTCCGTACTCCCTCTTGCAGTGTGTGTAGTGCACAAGTAAATTTCACAAGTATCTGGTAGATTTGCGCCGAAGGAAACTGGTGCGCCCAATCAACCCCACTCTTCTTAGCCAAGTTTTGGTGGGTGTATTTGTTGTAGTTGTACTTGGGCTGAATTGTATACTAAAGCCTGCTTGCTATTGTGTTACTGCTGCTTGGTCTTTGCCAACTGACTGGGGCTCCGCCGCATCTCTGTAGCTGTAGATCTGGGATACGAATGTAACGTGCCAGGGAGAGGAATCATTTTCTTTTTCAATCTTTTTGACGTAATTGCTTGTTTGTTCCAACCGCTCCTCGAGTCCCGAAAAATTTTCGCCTCCAGGTCTAATTTGGGTAGAAAAACAAAAATACTTATATCGCTGGGGGCGCTCATCAGCCCTAAGGGTTAAGTTAAATTTTCGTTTTACTTCATTTGTCGTTTGTTCATTCGTTCGCTCGTTGTGTTGGTATGCTAGTGTGCGGGTTGGGCAACACAGTTGTTACAGACATTATTCTCGTCGCTGGAGTAGCTGGAGGGCGTGTGTGCTCTTGGGGGTGAACTCGTGGAGATGGAGTACCGATTCCTGCATTTTATTTTCTTGGATTTATTTTAAAATTCATAAAAGCAATAAACTGCTACGAATAGATAGAAAATGAGATATTTACCTTCGTGTTTGAGGGATTTGGTGGGACAGTGCTTTACTGTTGCACAATAGCATAATACAGAGAGTGGCATGTGTAGGGCGCCGAGATGTATGGCATGTGAATTCTGGTAACGAGGTTGTGAATGTTCATCGTGAATTAAATAATCATGGGCGATTAGTGCGGAGGAGTGAGTAAATAAAAGTTAATGTATGGGAAAGATCTCATCAAGGGTGCTTTGTTTGTCAGCTTTGGTATTTTATGGTAAATAGAGGTGTTTGATGTAAAATGGAATTATGTTGTTAAAGAATTTTCCTTCAGTTACGATTACTGTATGACAATGGAGCTAGCAACATAGAACATTGTTGTTAAAGAGCTTTAAGAATTAATTCCATTTATTTGGATCTACCTACGAGTAGCATGGATAAAAATACTGTTGCGCACATTTATTGCTATAAAACAAAGTCCTGATAAGATAATTCAGTAAACATTTCAGGATTTATTCATGCCGAACAGAAAAATGTAAACTTTATTCAAAGTGACTTCCTTTAGTCTTTATTCGTTTCGGCCACACATCGAACAAAACACACCTTAATAATTGAAAAGTTAGCCACAGCTTCGGTCAGAACTCGCTTAAAGAATTCTATGTTGGGGTATCTCTTGTGGCACACAATATCCCTTAAGACAGTCCACAATTTGTGATGAAGTAGGCCAGTCTTTGGTACCAATGAAACGGGGTACATTTCTCTGGAGCCAGGTCTGAGTAGCTTTGGGCTTATGGGCTGGCGCAGGATCTTGTTGAAATGCCCTTTTGTGTATTTGGAATAGGGAATGATTTAGAGGTTTTACAAAAATGGTCTGCTAGTACGATGTTTCGATGCCTTTTTCGCAAAAATGCAAGTCAATGACGCCATGATTAACGATCAGCCCTAACTCTCCCCTAGGTAACAGTGCATAGATACTATCATTTTGTTTGTAGAATTTTTTCTGCACTGTTAATACTTTTTCATCGAATTTCTGCGCAGAACAGCAGCATATTCTACCAAGACTCGCTTTGATTTTTGGACCCAGTTTGAAGTCTATCTTGACATGCGACTCATTGATTTTCGCGTTACATTCATCTCACGAGCTAGTGTTTCTTGCTTGCGGAAAAGGTTTTCTTGCCTTAAAGGTTTTGATGAGCTATAGCGTTTGTACGGTGCGTGGACGACCAGATCAGAGGCTGCCTTTAAAGTGGCCAGTGTACCCGACGAATTTTATACACCGATGAGCAAGCTGCTACAGCATCTTGAATATCTGAACGCTACGACAGAGATGCCATTCACTTTATCAATCCATTCCACAGCGAAAGCATAAGCAAATTTAAAATATTTGTATAAAAAAACAATTGTGAGGTTAAGTGCAACAAATTATGTCAACCTCTGGGTGCGCTTACGTTTCGGCCGCTCAATAAGTGCAACAAATGTAGTAACAGTATTGCTGTCCTTACTAGGTACTTACCTAACCGCTAACGATCTCCAAAATAAATTCAAAGTTTAGTAAATGCCAAACTTTGTTTTAAGATTTCTAGAGAGACAAAATGAATACAGGATACTTTGCCATGTTTCCGATTGTCACAGGCACCAGCCGAATTGGAAAATACCGATTAGGGAATACCGAATTCCAAAATACAGGGTAAAAAAGAAAAAAATATGTTTGTATGACATTTCGTTACAATGTACTGTATTCAATCACCACATCGGTTCATGTGATATATCATTGAAGAGAGCTCCTTGAGGTAGAAAAATAATAGAAAATCTTAAATTTTTCTCTCACAGAGGAGGAATGTCTGCGAAAAATGTGTGCCTCCTACCCCTAAACCATTCTAAAGTATGTGACTCAAAAATTTGCATTTTTTATGGCAATAACGTATTGTTTACTTCATGTCGCTTATTCACGCGTCTTTAGTCATCACTGCGGATCTCCAAGAAAGTCATCTAACCAACAAAATAAATTTCACCCAAATCGGTTCAATAATTCAGAAGTTGTAAAGGGACAACAGGTAGTTGCCTTGCTATTTTACAATATGGGTCGTTTAACCACCACTTAATCGGCAAACCCCACAAGCGGACCAGTAGGGATGCAGTAAAGTGGGAAGGTTGTGATCCTTCTACTCCGGATCATAACTTCGCCGTAAGAAGAAGAAGAACGCATTAAAATTGTTGCATCTTACCATAGAATGAGCAAAACATACGCCAATTGGGTGCTGGAAAATCAAAAAGTTGACGCCGATTTTTCAAACAAAATCTTCTTCAGCTCATTTCTCGCTCCGCGGCTACGTAAACAAACAAAATTCCGGAAGTCTGGGTTCTGAGACTCCAAATACGATCATTGAGAAGCCATTGCATCCACAACGGGTGGCAGTTTGGTGAGCGCTGTGGACCGGCCTCGTATTTGTTTGAAAACGACAAAGGCGCCACTGTTATGGTGAATTCTAGTGATAACCATATAGTGATAACCAACTCTGTTTAGCCTGACTTTGAAGGCATTGATTTGAGCGAAATGTGGTTCCAACATGACGGGGCTACGTGCAACACAACAGCTATATTGAACGAAATGTTCCCCCGGCCATTTAATTTCGAGATTTGGCGACATTAACAACCACGATCTGATCTGATCTCGTTGGATCTCTTTTTGTGTGGCTATAATAAAGATCGTATCAATGCAGACAATCCCAAAACTTTCGAGCACTTAAACCAATATCCATGAAGTTATGACCGGAATATAGCCAGAAATGTGCAGAAAAGTCATTGAAAATTACCTCACAAGAATTGAAGAAACAAAATTTCATTGAAATCTTTAATATTTTAAATTAAAATCCTAAAACACAAAATGAATAACCCTGTTCGAGTACGAGTACATGGGTTCAGCATAGAACTGTCCTTTCGGAAAACACTCAAAGTTACATGTTTAACAGGGACCGGTGGTGGGTTGGGGTTAAAATCCCGAAAACTGAAATCCCGAAAAACATAATCCCGAAAAACCAAAATCCTGAAAGGCCAAAATCCCGAAAACTAAATCCCGAAAAATCAAATGTTCGAATATATATATATTATATCCACAATGCATAAACAGTAGAATATGTATGGGGGGGGCATGCTGCCCCCTGCAACTCCCCTGCTTGGGGTCACTATAGGATTTGGAGTGGGTGCGAGGTGTTCACTTTCATTTTCGTGAATTTCGCCTTTCGGGATTGTGGGTTTTCGGGATTGTGGATTTTCGGAATTTTGGGTTTTCGGGACTTTGGGTTTTCGGGATTATGTTTTTCAGGATTCTGTCCGACTCCAACCGATGGCAAAATGCCAAAAATTTGAAACAAACCAAACGAATGTTCTTAAAAAACGTTCTAACTAAAAAAAAACAGTGCTCTTGTTTATAAAGCACGGTTCACTTAAAATCAGCCCATACTTAACCTCTTATAACTTCTTAACAGAAACTCGGATAAATACAAATAATATCTTAAATGAAAGTTTATTTCTTTGGATGAAATTTCGAGTATTTCTTTTGATGGAACTCATTAGTCTTTGAACAGCCTTTCTATTAATTTTTGCTGCATTTTGGTTCCATTTGATCAGCATTGAATTGATATTTTTGAGTGTTCCAGAACATTTCTTTAATTTTTGTTTGATAATTGCCCACTATTTTTCAATTGGTCGAAGTTGGGTGCAATTTGTTGGACTCATGTCTTTTTGTATTACGTCCACTTTGTTTTTTAGGTACCATTCCATGACAGTCTTAGAGTAGTGGCAGCTGGCTAAATCAGGCCATAACTTTACATGAAATCGGTGGTTTCGAATAAAAGGCAGAAGTCGTTTCGAAAGGCATTCTTTGACATAAACTGCATGAAGTTGTGACAAATGCTCTGCTTTTAAGACCACAACTGCAAATTGCCTGGTAGACCATCGCCTTCTTGGCAAATTTATCAACTTTATTGTACTTATATTTTTCAGCAACATTACCACGCTTTGTCGAAACATAAAACTTTTGACCTGGTAATTGTTTTAAGTCAAATTTTACATAGGTTTCATCGTCCATTACAATGCACCCTTTAAACTTGGTCAGCACTTTGTCATACAGAAGTCGAGCCCGTCTTTTTGGCACTACATTTTGTTTGTCTGACCTGTTTGAATATTTTATGGCTCGATACGTTTTTATGCCTGCATTTAAGCGTATTCGCGATCACTACCGGATAGCCCGAGATTTTGTTTAATCGACCTCAATATTTTCAGCTTTAATTTTGAGTCTCTGACACCCGTTTTTTTTACCGTTTTTTTTCTTTTCGACACTTAATGTTACCTTGTAACGTTTTATAACACTACTCACAGTTCGCTTAGGTAAATTTAATTCTTTTGCAATCTTTGCAGCCGACAGTAATGGAAATTGAACAAATTTGTTCACAATTAATTTTCGGTTTTCAAGTTTCCAATCACTTTTTTTTTTATTTTCAGAAAATATTTTACATTGGTTATATGTTTCCGCGAAGCCTTATAAAGGCTTTTCTGCAGAAGATCGAGTTTCAAAAACTTGTAATGAATTTTAGATAGCAAGCTTAGTTTAACTACATTTCTACATTTCATTAATTAAAAGAAAGAAAAAATTAACTGATGTTTACAAAAACAGTTTTATGGAAGTGGATTTGAAAATTAGCTACGTATTTGAATTCGTGTTGAGAAAAAAGTTCTTTATGTTTTTTTTTCCTATTTTTTATTTTATTTTATTTATTTATTCAACTTTTCAACAACACTTACAATAGACTTTAACAGTCTTTAAGGCATAAATGTTGACATTTTCATTACATTATTTAAAATTAGAATTGAAAATTAAAATTAGAACTTCATGTTAAATTCTGAGGTTAAAATAATTTCAATAGAGAAATGAGAAAATTTTTAATATTAGATAGTATTATTTGTATCTGCAATTTATGTAGACGTAATATGCCGAAAGAGAGTATCACAAAAATTATTCGCGTCGTGGAGTCTTCTTACGCTGAGAGGAGGTGCGTTCCAAAGGCGAATGGCATGAATAAAGAATTGGCGTTCCGAGACCTGATAAGTAACGCGAGGTGGAACCAACGTCAAAGAACGTTGTGATTGTGCGAATTTTAGTTTTTCGTATAAGTATTGAGGCTGTTTGGTGGTTATGACTTTATGTAAGTACTTGATTGTGCAAAACTCAAGATACTTTTCTAGTGTACAACCAAGTATTTTCTTAGCATAGGCGGAAACATGGTCGTATCTTCTTAACCCAAAAACATAACGCGTTATATTATTAAATGCAACATGTAATTTGCGTGTTATAATAGCGTTATTGCAACAGAAAATTTGACAGCTGTATGTAATTAGGGGCACGAGTAGAGTTCGTGCCAAAATTAGTCTTGTATTTGTCGGTGTGAAGTTTTGCGATAAAGATAGATTTCGGAGACATCCATAGATTTTGCCAATTAAAGTCAAGATATGGTTATCCCAGCACAGCGTTTCAGTGAACCAAACCCCCAGATTTTTGGCTTTGTCGACAAATTCAATTTGAGCATTTCCAAGATAAATAGGGGGTAAAATATTTGCATCATGAACATTTCTGCTGATTACAAGGCATTTGGATTTATCTGGATTTATACTTAAAAAATTGTCCTTGGACCAAGTAAGGATATTCTTCAGATCCTCATTGTGTTTATAAGCAGCATTATCGATAAGACCGCGTGCACTACTTATGTACAGTTGCACATCGTCGGCATACATATGCACTGCGGAGTTGTGAACAACGTTCGGGAGGTCATTAATAAAGATGGTGAAAAGCAGTGGGCCCAATATGGATCCTTGGGGGACACCTGTGAAACTCTTTAAGAATTCAGATTGGACACCGTTTACGAAAACTGCTTGTACGCGACCTGTCAGGTAGGAAAAAATTAATTTTCCAGCGGATGAGGAGAAAGCAAACAAATTTTGAAGTTTTGCGACAAGAAGCCTATGATCAACCGTGTCAAAAGCCTTTGAAAAGTCTAGCAAAGTTAGAAAAGTAACGTAGTTTTTATCAGTTGCTGCCCTTATATCGTCCGTTACTTTAAGCAATGCTGAAGTACAACTGTGATGCTGCCGAAAACCAGACTGGTACATACAAAGAAGGTTGTTTTGTCGAAGATAAGCAGACATTTGATAGTGGACAGTTTTTTCTAAGACTTTGGATAAGTATGGAAGTATTGCGATAGGTCGGTATTCTGCTGGGGCTCTTTGTGTTGCTTTCTTTTTAAGGATTGGGATAATCTTTGCAGCTTTCCAGGACTTTGGGAAATCGGATGTTGTTATGATTGTGTTGAAAAGATGAGTTATTGCTGGAAGGATGTACGGTAGAATCATTTTTATAAAATAGGGGTGGATCCCGTCAACACCAATCGCTTTCGACTTTATTTTGAGGACAGCTCTAACAACATCCGTTTGCTCAACCCTGGAAAATTCAAAGGATCCGCTTGGTGCGATTACCGGAGATATTCCAGTGTTTGTCGATTGAATTTTGATGAAATCACGGTTTAGCTGGTTTGGATCAACATTATCAACTCCTGAATATTTGTAATATTTTTTAGTTCTTGTGGAATTGTATTGAGGACCTCTGGTACACTGCATTTCAGCTGCATTTTCCCGTAGTTATTGCAGAAACGGGGCTCTTGAAGCATACCTTGTGCCCGCCTTCTGGTGTTAATCCACCAGAAAATTCCATACCTCAACTTCGATTCCACTAGGGCATAGTAGACTTGTCTCAACACGGACGTTGTGGCATGGAACTTTAGATGGGTAAGTGCATATAAAGCGTTTTTAAGGCTCATGCGCAACTCATTGATATGCGTGTCCCACAGAAAATTGCTGTCAATGGTTACTCCCAGATATTTGTAGCTCTCCACTATCTCAATCGGACAGCTAGTTGAGCTACTGCAGGAATTATTTCTAAAAAGAATTTTTTGTTGAGTAGTCTTGAACTGCGGACTTCGTATATGCATCATCTTTGTTTTTAATGCGTTGATCGTTAGACCGTGATCATGACACCATTTCACCGCATTATCGAATTCCTCCTGCATAATTGCTGTTGCCGTATCCAAAGATCTGTGGCGCACCACCATCGCCGTATCGTCTGCATACGCAAATGGTATGGCCTGCTTGAATACTCGTAGCAGCTCGTTGGTATATAAAATAAAAAGTATTGGACCCAATTTTGATCCTTGGGGGACTCCATATTGCACGCGTTCCTTTTGACTATATGTCTGGTGGATTTTTACACAGAAATGTCTGTTGTTCAAGTATTCTTTTAGCCAATCTGCCATCATACCTCTTATGCCAATGTTTTCCAGTGCTTCTATTAGCTTATCATGGTTCAGTGCGTCAAAAGCCTTACTGAAATCCACGAACAGCACTAGCATATGGTAGCTTTTGTTTAGACTTTCGTTGATACAATTGGCAAATTCCCCTAACAGTTTACCTGTACTTTTATTTTTCTGAAAGCCGTACTGGCTTGGGTTTATGAGGGAATTTTTGGCGATGAAATCTTGAAGCCTCTTTGTTACGACCTCTTCAAGACACTTTTCAACTATCGGTAATATTGATATAGGTCTGTAATTGTTGAGCTCACTTTTGGTACCTCCTTTATATATTGGCCTAACAATAGCGGTTTTCAAAGTTGCAGGGATTTTTGCTTGGTTTATGCTAAGATTCACGAATTTGCATAATATTGGGGTGAATATGTCCACATGTCTTTTTATATCCCCGGCTCTTATGCCGTCCAAACTTGGTGACTTGCTATCTCTGAGCGAAAGAATTATTCTTCGTATTTCCGAAAAATACAACACAGATAACGGTGGAACTATGCTTAAGCTATGCATGTCAAAGAAGTTCGCAGATTGCCACCAGGGGCGCTGTAATAACTAGAAGTGCATGGGCAGATTTTGAGTGAATCGTTCTTTAGTTAATTATTCGTAAACTTCAAGCTTCTAAATATTTTTCGGTTTCGGTGAAATTTTTAGGGAATCCAATTTAAAGGTTCATACTTATTTGGACCATCCTAGTGTAAATACATAAATATGGATACGTATATACCCGTGTATATGCAATAACAATAAAGAAGATTGCTTTTGCAATGACTTTTTAGTCAAAAAATGTTATCAAAAGTATGTACATACGAGTATATTTAATTGTAAATATACTATATACTCGTGTATAGACTGTTATGCTGTACTGCATGATATTGTATTATTATTATACGAGTAAGAGACGATCAACGGATAGAAGAAAGACAAGTCCAAATCCGATACACCACACTTTCCGTCTTCCTTTCAATCGTTTCTTCAAATGATTATAAATAGATGCTATGGATAGAAAAAAATGTCAGTTTGAATTTCTAATAAACACAAGGCAGTGTTCACATTTAAAAATTTGTTCAATCATTTACGAACTCCATTTGAATTTCATCAATGACAGTTGTCAAAATGGGCGCACATGTGTGCTCAGTTATGATGTTATTCTGTACCGTGCTCATGTACATAAGCGGTTGCGTCAGCTGTGCGCCAAGTTAGTAAAATTCACCTAGTCAAATTTGTTACCCCTTGTATTCTACGTGACGAGTACGTATATAGTATTCTTTTCTACTGCACTGCGCTCGCATTGTAAAATTCGGCTCAATATTATGGCACGGGACGGGTGCACCTTTGACGTGACGCAGGGCAATCATATTGTAATCTTAATTTTTAGGGCTACATTTAACTATAAAGGTTAGATTAAAGCACTCGAATTATTTTACGTAGAATAGTTTAAGTTTAAGTTTAGTTTAGTGTATTCATCAAAGAAAGTTACAGTACTTTAGTGATTACTAGATAATAATATAATAAATAAAATAATAAAATAAAAAAAGAAGAGCTAAGCATTGCCACCATTAAAGTTATTTAAAATTAATAGCAAATTATTTTTAAATGAAAATCTACTTAGACTGAAATCTATCATATCGCAGACGGTATTGGCTTCTCTTAAGCACCTAGACAATGGTTCATTGGCAGCATAATTTGTTCTGTGATATGGAATATTAAAAAACAATCGGTTTCTAAGCAGCCTCGTAGGAACATTGAAGTTAATTAAGGCCAAAATATCAGAACAATCAATATGATTTGCCAATACATCACGAATGAACATAACCTCAGAGAACTTTCTTCGAATGGTCCTTGTTCCATAGGAAGGCATATCTATGTTCCAGTGAAGCCTCTTCACTAATACTCTTGTAAAACGTTTTTGTATTTTTTCGATTCTAAAAGAGTGAACTTCATACAAAGGGCTCCAAATAGTACTACAATATTCAAGAGTAGATCTAACAAACTCAAAAAACAGGCATTGCAAAGTATGTGGATCACAGAACTCCTTTGAATTGCGCAAGATGGATCCCAACAATGAATTACCTTTGGCGACTAAAAAGTGTATATGTTTTAAGAAATTAAGTTTTTGGTCAAAAATTACCCCAAGGTCTTTTTTAAAAGTTACAATTGAAAGAAACATACCGTTTATTTTATAAGAGAAATTAATAACCGAACGATTTCGACAAAACGTTAAACTTTGACATTTTTCAATATTAAAGTGTAAGGAGTTAATCAAACTCCAATTCGATAATCTCACAAGATCTTCTTGTAATAACATGCAATCATGTTCAGATTTTATACACCGAAAGACTTTCAAATCGTCGGCATACATAAGGCACTTAGAATTCAAAAATACGTTGGGAATGTCATTAATAAATAACAAGAAAAAAAAGAGGGCCAAGATGGCTTCCTTGCGGCACACCTGAGGTAGCTCTGATAGGTGACGAGAGAATGTTATTTATATGAACATACTGAATACGACCCTTTAAGTATGCATTTATCCAGTTCAAAAAGTTAGAGTGGAATCCAATATATAAGTAATATATTATGATTAACCCATTGGTCAGTTTTTCGGGCCGAACTGGAAACAAAACTTCAAAATTTACCAACTACGTTAGAATGTATATCCACAAAAGAAGACGTTGATAACAATATCAGTATGTTTTCTGAATATGTATTAAACTCTGCAGTACTGCAGTATTCCAAAAAAAGAAAGAAAACATAATTTTATAAAACTTCCAGATCACGTCATTGAGCTTATTAAACTAAGAAATAAACACAGAAGAAACTGGCAAAGGTATAGGCACACGATTTCTCACACTATGGTTAAATATTTTAACAAGTTAATCTCGAGTTTAATACAAAGTAAACGAAATGAAGTGTGGAATACTAAGTTAAATTCCCTTGACAAAGCTTCCAAACCTTTTTGGAATATTGTCAAGATTGTTAAAAACAAAAATAAATAAATTCCAGTTCTTAAAGATAATTGTAATACTTACTACACGGATAATGACAGAGCTAACCTACTCAGTCAAACATTTGCTAAAAATCATATTGTTTCCGATAGCTTAGGGGATGTAGATACAATCAAACTAGTAAGCGATTCTTTAGAGGCATTTAATCTTATCGATGTTGAAACTCCAGTAAATGCGTTCATTAATGAGAACGAAATTAAGTACTACATAAAAAACTTATTAACTAGGAAAACATCTGGCCTGGACAATATCAAAAATACCTATCTGAAACATCTACCTAAGATTGGAATTGAATATTTGACATTTATATTAAACGCATGCCTCAAAATTCAATACTTTCCAACTGTCTGGAAAATAGCAAAAGTAGTTCCAATTCCGAAAGCAGGAAAACTAACTGAAAGCCCGGAAAGCTACAGACCAATTAGCTTGCTAAGCAGCCTGAGTAAGATTTTCGAAAAAGTTCTCAAGAACAAGCTGCTAAGTATAATCGATGTGCACAAAATAATTCCCAACGAATAATTCGGGTTTAGGCGCTTTCACAGTACCAGTCATCAAGTACTTCGAATCAGCAATCTCATCAGGAAAAATCGATGTGAAGGAAAGTCGACGGGCATGTAACTCCTCAACATAGAGAAAGCATTTGACTCCGTCTGGCACAATGGACTTATATTCAAAATGCTTAATCTCAATTTTCCCCCTTTTTTGTGCAAAGTTATTCAAAGCTTCTTGTCAAACCGTAATTTTAAAGTGTTTGTGAATAACAGCTTGTCTAATTTGTTAGATGTGCCCGCTGGCGTCCCCCAAGGCTCTGTCCTAGGACCACTTCTATATAATGTGTATACGTCCGACTTTCCAGATCTACCAGGATGTGAATTTGCGACATATGCTGATGACACAGCGATACTTTCGTCGCATATGTTCGGTCTTAACATTGAGTCGAATCTTAAAAATGCGGCGGAAGTATTTAGTGATTATTGCAAGAAATGGAAAATCAAATTGAATGTGGGAAAAATTCAAGCTATCTTTTTCTCCAGAAAAAGAAAACCTTGTTTCCTCCCATCTAATCAAATCATGTTTATTGGGCAGCCGATAGTCTGGGAGAACACAGTTAGATACCTGGGTATACATCTTGATAAAAGGCTGACATTTCAAGAACATATAACCAAAACTCTGCACAAAATAAGCATTGCTATAACAATGTTATACCCATTTATAAATAGAAGGTCTCTCTTATCCGACCAAAATAAAATAATTATACATAAAGTCATTTTTCAAGCACTCCTGCTCTATGGTTGTCCTGTGTGGGGAAATTGTGCTAAGTGTCATATCAAAAAGTTACAGATTCAACAAAATAAACTGTTAAAAATGATGCTTAACTTACCTTGGCACTATTCCACCTCTGAATTGCATCGACAAGCTGATGTTGAATTGGTCTCTGACAGAATAGAAAGGCTAACTAACTCTTTTCTTTTAAAATGTAGCATACCTGAAAATCCCCTCGTTAACGAGCTAAATGTCACTTAGCTTAAGTTGAAATACAAATTCTACACAAACGAAATCGTTCTTAGTAAATCGTTATTTATTTATTTTTATTTATTTGTTATTTATTCAATTATTTATTTATATTTTTTTTATTTATTTATTTACTTATTTATCTATTTTTTTTTTTTTTATTCTTCATATGAGGGTTTTTTCTCATTGTTTCCCCTCGAATATACTCAAAAATACAAAAATAATTCATAAACAATATTGTAAACTACTTTCTCAGTTGAAAGATATATTAAATATCATATCACTGTGTGTAATTTGTGTGGTGGCAAACCTTGTACAAATTTTATAAACGAAATTAATAAATATCTATCTAAAATTATGATTAACCCAATCGAATGCTTTGGAGAAGTCTGTATACACAACATCAAATTGATACCCTTTCTCAAGTCCATTTAATATGTAATTTGAAAAAATTATAAAGTTTGTGCTGTTGACAGGGAGAAATAGTACTTTTGAGAATTTGAGTTAATCTTACATAAATTAGTTTTTCAAAAATTTTAGGAATTGTAGAAATCTTACAAATATGCCGATAGTTAGAAACTTCCTGTCTACTTCCTGATTTATAAATTGGTGTTATTATAGAACGCTTCCACTAATTTAAAAACTCACCACTATCAAGGGAACGATTAAAAATTATTTTTAAAGGTACAGCAAACACTTACGCACACCTCTGTAAAATAATGGGAGCAATTCCATCAATATCTAGTCGTGTATCAACCTTGTTCGATTTCTGCAGTTGAAAGGTTTAAACTACCAATGCTCAAATCACAATCAGTGTTATATGATTGATTCGAAGAGCTATCTAAATAAATGGATTGAAAATGTTTAGCAAAAAAGGTACACACAACTAAAAGATCGAATGATGATAGGCCATCGTGACGCATTAGTTTAGGAATGCCATTCGATTGTTTTTTAGCATTTATAAATTTCCAAAAATGTTTACTATTGGATTTTAAATCAGATTCAACAGATAATAAATACTGATTGTAAGGGAATTTATTCAGAGTGTCAACATTTTTTTTTGCAATATTCGATAATGCTTGTAAAGATCTCGATCATTGTCAGCTCTACGAAATTGCTTATATACCTTATTTTATTTATTATTAAGATTGACTATTATTTTATTATAGAATAGAAATAATAATACATTTCGCTCAAATGCCTGGGTCACTTGTACTTGCACCTATTATGTTGTTTATTTGAAAAATACCCAGATTTCAAATTTAAACAAAAATCATTACATCCGTTAAAAATCAAAAATTTCCAAAATTTAGTAACATCGTCATATGTAAAATACTGTTTAAATTTCTGAAACAAGATTTTGAACAAAATTGGCCAGTTTTCAAACACCATTTTGGCAAAAACCCTGTAAGCCATCAAATATTTTTGAACGTAATCTTAAGATGTGGGGTCGAATTACCGCATCAGTTATCGAGCAACACGTGACTGATGAATGTTGATTTGACATGACCGCTTAAGAGATCGAGTATCGAAATTTAGTATTCTGTCATCAGTGATCGTGTATTTATTTATTCGATATGGTTTCTGCTAACGAGCTGAGGTGCTTTTGGGAGAAAATATGTGGGAATATCTTTGTTTATTGTTATTTTTGCGTTTGTTTAAATTTATTGTCTGAAATTTTATTTCAGGTTGAGTCTAAATAGTCAATTTTATGAGCTGGGACAGCGGTTTAGGTGCATCCTCTAAAATTTATATTCTCTATTATAAATAAGAATGCACTCTTGTTTGCCCTGACTGTTTTGATAGACCTGCAATCAAAAGTGTATATTGTGAAAGTAATTTTCAGAAAATTATAGTTTTGTATACGTACGCAGAGTTTTGTAAAGAGAAGGGATCGCTTTTATCTCTTAAACGTCTTCGTTCAATACACTCATAGCGATCATCCTCTGAATTTGAAGATGAAAAATGAAGTAAATATTCAATTTTTAATTGAAGACGATAAATACAAAACTTTTCCTCACACAAAAATAAATAGGTTTGACATTTGTCAGCCACCTCAATTCAATGTAGTAGAATTGTACTAGTACAATTTTCACAGTGTACTCGATACGTTTTTTTTTTTTTTTTTTTTTAGTGCATTTTTATTAATTCATTTATTAACTTACGTGCTAGACAAAACGCTTAAAACTAGCTTAACTAACTTAACTATTCTTATTCTAACTTACTGGCCCTATGCGGGCGCTCTAAGCTAAACCTAACACTTAAAACTATGTCTTTCGACGTAACGAACTTGAAAATTTTCTATTTAATTAAATTTTTTAATTTTAATTTTAATTGTAACTAAGAAAATTACACAAAAAACTTAGTACATGAACTTTTTTTTTTTTTTTAATTGATCTTATATATAAAACTTAACTTAACTAAAATCTACCTTAAAATAAACCTTAAAATATCTTATTCTACCTTAATCTATCTTACTCTAGCTTACGTAATTATATACGTACTTTTTTTTTTGTTTTTAATTTTTTTTTTTTTTTTTTTTTTTTTTTTTTTTTTTTTTTTTTTTTTTTTTATCAAGTGCTGTTTTTTTTTTTTTCTTTTTTTTCTATTCAAGTGCTGATTTTTTTTTTTTTTTTTTTTTTTTTTTTTTTTTTTTTTTTTTTTTTTTTTTTAACCTATATACAATGTACCTAAACTACCTAAACCTTAAAACTATGTAAGTCGGCCATGGACAAGAACAGCCAACCTCAAACATGCAACAGGCTACCCTGGATCAGGAGGAAACGACGAAGGAGTTTCCTCTCTTTCGGCTAGCCACCAGAAACGACCGTACTGACGTTGTACGTCCTCAACATCGCGACCCGATACCGCCCTACTAAACCGGAGACGCTCCACACTGCCGTGTCCAACGTCTCTGTCGTAGTTGAGTCGCCTATCCACAACTGTCCGAGCAACGTGGAAGATTAGCGGTACCGCCAATCTGTCCTGGATCAGACCTTTCTTATCGAAATGGAGGAACGCCTCTGGGGGAACAAAGCCGTTAAGGCGCACTCTCTCGTGATACTCGTAATTGGGGTAATAAGCCCCGAAGATCAGGTTGTTCGTCGAGCTCATTGCTCTTGCAATGTGCCTTCGAATCAGCTTGATAACGAAATTATCCACTCTTATTAGATTAGCCCTGTTGTATAGGACCTCATTGGGATAGAATTTTATGTACTGGGACTCCGGTGTTCTGTATAAATGAAGGCAAGCCCGAAGGCAAGCCCTCTCAAACACCCGAATCTTTTCCAACAAGCTTGCTCCCACGTTGAACCACACGGGACATCCATATACGAGCATGGGCCGGATGAGGGCCATGTAGCAGATTACCTTTACCCTTGCATCGAGTTGCTTGCTATAAAAAAGTCTCTTTGTAAGGGCAAAAGCACCTTTGGCTCTGGCCAGAGCAGCATCTATATGTTTGTTAAAATATAGATATTGGTCTAACCAGAGCCCCAGGTATCTGACTACACTTCGACTCGCAAGTGGCTGTCCGTGCGGTCCCACGATTGAGAACTTTCGCCAATTCTTTCTGGTATCCCTAGAGGCCCCAGACAACGGCGTCCTAAAAAGAATGGTTTCCGATTTCTGGAAGTTGATCTTCAACTTCCAGTCATCGCAATATCGCTGAATCTTATCGAAGTCACGTTGCAAGAGAATTGCAATGACCTCGATTTTTGGTCCTGATCTGTACGCGATCAAGTCGTCTGCGTACGCTATGGCATGGTGAAGTGATCCTATGAGATCGCTCGTGTAAATGTTGAAAAGGATCGGTGAATTAACCGCACCTTGTTGCAGACCATTTTTAATTAGAAATGTTCCAGTAGAAGTCACATTGCCATTTTTGACGATGAACTGCCTACCGGTGAGCATGTTATAAAGTATGTACAGTAGTGGTTTGCTTATGCCCAGCCTGTTCAGCTTGTAGAAGAGTCCCTCTAACCATACGGTGTCGAAGGCCTTCTCCAAGTCAATCAGGCAGGCACCCGTGCATTGGTTCTTGCTTTTGTTCCATTGGATATCCGATACCAGTTTAGACGCGGCATGTATTGTGTCATGCCCCGCCTTAAAACCGAATTGGTTATCCGGAATTATATTACTGTTCTCAGTCCACTTAAGCAAGGCTCTATTGATCACTTTCTCGAATACCTTGCTGATGTTCGGAAGGAGACTTATCGACCGGAGATTTGCCGGATTGGAAGTGTCCTTACCCCGTTTGGGGATGGGTTGTATCACTGCTGTTTTCCAATGCGCTGGATAATGTGCATTATTCAGTGCATTGTTGAACAGAGTTGTGTAAATGTCCACCACTTCTAGAGGGAGATGTCGAAGCACAATGTTCGACACTCCATCGATTCCTACAGATTTCTTCCTCCTCAATGAGTCGAAGATCGCTTGGAGCTCCACCTTCGATATGTACGGGGGATGTACCCTTTCATCGGCGATGACATTATTTGCCATGTTATCGTCATTGAACTCGGAAAACCTATGTTCTCGGATCGCCAGTGCTCTATATCATTTCGAAGGTAGAAGTTGTGCACAAGGACGCGATTTTCCAGGTCGTGGTTCGGGGAAATGGTATCATTCACCTTGTACACTTCCTGGAAAGTCGCTCCTATAGCCTCTACCTTCTCCTGCGGATCTTCGATCACAAAGAAGTTGTCATCCTCTACTGCGTTATCTGGATCTATACCTGCTGTTATAAGTATTCGTCCATTGTTCGTCGTTCGGGGGATCTTAAGACACGGAAGGTCGTTTTGATTATTCCTCCGAAATATTTTATTTATTTCCGGGAACATACTCGGGTTGTTGGATTTTACAGCCCGAATTTTGTTGTTCCAATGCAAATTTACAGAAAGTCTGTAATTTTCTCTAATTAATTTTTGGAGGTTTTTAATCAACGACTTCAGCGTCCTAACCTCCGAGTTTTGTCTGTCAGTAAACTGTCTGTACAAGGTTTTTAGTCTCGACAGCAGTCTACTTTTATGTTGGTGTAGTGCGTCAATTGTTGCATTGCGGAATATGTCTGCGTTGTCAGTATGTTGATACCGAGGTATCGTATTGTCCATAGTTCGTTTAATTGTCTCGTCCATTTGTTTTAGGTACCAGTCAATCTCCTCGTTTGACAGATTCCTATTGGACGGTGGGTAAAGCGAGTTCGAGGAGAGTGCTCTTGTTAAAGTTCTGGAGAAGCGAGTCCAACGCATCCTACTATAATTGTAGGAGTACGTTTGGACAAACTCCTCCAACTCCGCAATTTCGTTGGGAATCGTTATTACGGCACTGAGTCCGCAATGGTCACTGTCATACACAAATGTGTGCAGGCAGTTTATAGTTTGTCGGTCCATGTCGGTCAGTTGTAACCGTACGTCGAACAGCATAAGATCCAGATAAGAGCCACTTCTAGGAAACGACGGACTATCTGTTGCTTTCAAATCGAGTTTATACTCGACACTGTGCCGACCCCACCAATTGAATAGTAGGTTCCCTCTAGTATTAGGTGTGTTGTTTCCCCAATCTCTATGTTTGGCATTGAGATCTCCGGCCATGATGAAATAATTCTCCTCCGACTCCAGCCTTAGGAATCGAAAAAGTGTCTCGAGCTCTGAAATAAATAAAGTAGATTGAGTAGCTTCAGGTGCATAGAGTGCGACCAAGTACATCCTCTTTCCACTACGGAGAGGGATGCACACGATACACGCTTCCAGCTCCTGGAACCTTCGCACTTCACCGCTGTACATTACTTTAAATTGCAATTGTTTGCGTATGAAGATCGCAACACCTCCTCCTTGTGTAGAGTTGGGTCGGTCTCTTCTGACAATACTGTATTTATTGTGCCCCAATTTGTGCTTCTGGGATAGCTTTGTTTCGCTAACCATAAGCACATCAGGGGTTTGGTCTTCAAGCAACTTAAACAATACGGCTCTTCGCTCGATCCTAATCAGTGAATTCACATTCACCGCAAGGATCTTCAAGGATTGCTCCTCCATGTTCGTACCCATTACGACTGAAGGTGCGTTAAGCCCGGCAGAAGTGCGTAGATCTGGTCCACCCGCTTCGCCTGCTCCTGTACCTGACGTTGAAGCTGCTCCATCTGCCCTTGGATAGAGAGCAAGATGGCCAGCATGTCAGTTTGAGCCTCCGGTGCTCTAGGCGCTGGGGCCTGAGAAGCAACCTTCGGTCTTTTCTGTTCCGCGTTTCCCCGACCTGCCGCCATTTGGGCGTAGGTCACTTGGGGAGTCACGGATGGTGTTTGAATTGGAGCAGGTGGACGTTTCACTACAACCTTCTCCTGACGAACCAGATTTACTTTCTTAATATACTGGAACTTAGGACAACCCCGATAGTTTGCGGTGTGTCCCGAGTTCCTGCATAAAGCACACGAGAGCTGGCTCTTATCTGCAACTCCATCCTTACCTAGAGTGCATTCCTCTGCTTTGTGGTTCTTTCCACACTTGACACATCGAGGCTGCATTTCGCAGTTCGACGCGGCGTGACCGAACCTTTGGCAGCGAACACATTGTAAAATGTTTTCGCTCCTTCTTAATTTTTCCCAGGCGACAACCTGGTAGTCTAGGACTTTAATACTCCTTAGACCATCCAGCTTGCTATTGGGTGAAAGCTGAACTAGGAAGAACGGCAGTTTCCGCTTCTCCCTTTTTGCCTTAGCTGTGGTGAATGGCTTGACCCCTACGAATTGGAGCTCGTTGCACTCTTTCTCTTTAAGCAGCGCAAGGAGCGTCTCCGGATCAGTGGACGGGTCTATCCCCCTCAGCAGCATTGTTTGCCGCTTTTCCCCCTTCGGGGTGAAGGAGAAGAACTCCGTCGTCGTGTCCCTAAGTAACTGCTTAATTTTTTTATAATCTTCCACTGTATTACAGTGGATAGCATGCCTATTTTCATTTAATCTTTTAATACTAAAATTTTTGCCTATGGCCGACTTACATAGTTCGATGGTATCCTTCAACTCCACCTTGTAAGTATTTATTGGCGGCACCCTCGCCTTTGTCGTCGTCTTTTGTTGCGGTTGTTGTTGCCGTAGTTGTTGCTGTTGTTTCTGCTGCTGTTGCTGCTGTTGCTGCTGTTGTTTCTGTTGCTGCTGCTGTTTCTGCTGCTGTTGTTTCTGCTGCTGCTGCGGTAGTTGTTTGATTGCTTGCTGCTTCTTCTGCTGCTGTAGTATTTGCTGCTGTTTTTTCAGCTGTTCTTGTTGCTGCTGCTTCGGCTGCAGTATTTGCGGCTGTATTGTGGTTTGCCGCTGGCTTTCTGGCGGCTGCTGCTGTAGTTGTTGTTGCTGTTGAGCGCGCTGGAGCTCTAGCTGCCGCTCTCTCTCCCTTCTGGCCACTTGTTTGGCCTTTATGGCACTCACCCTCTGCTCCAGCTGTCTGATGCTTGTAGTCAGACTCTCGACCTCTTCATCCTCGTCATCTGATTCGGAGGACGCCAGTACTCCGAAGCTATTCTTCTCATCTCCAACGTAGTGGCCTTCCCCACCGTCGGAGATGTACGCTAACTCGACAGAGTCATCGGACCTCTGTCGTTTTTTTTCTGCTGCTGCTGTTGTTCTTGTGCTCGGCGCCCCTTCACTCACTCCACCGGGCAGCTGTTCAGTTGGAGCTGATGTGGAGGGACGCTTTACAAGGTTGGGAGAAGGTTTTAACTTCCTTCTCCTTTTCCCCTTACTTGCGGTTGCCACTGTTGCTGAGTGGCCTACCTGCACTGCATCGGATGATGCTGTCAGCCCACCAGCTGGTCCCGCTATTGGGAGCGCGGACCGCTCACTCTCCATCGCTGACACTTTTTTTTTATTTACTTTATTTTCACTTATATGCACAAATGAAAAAAAAAGTACAGAATTTGATTTTACCCAGTCCGGGATTGAACCAGGGTCCACTGGTTTGGTAGAACACCACCACTACCTGTAGGCTAATTTGCCACTTGGAAGAACACTGTCTAATACTGCACTTGAAATCACACCGATTTTAACTGAGAAGCCGAAACACGTCTACACTCTCTGAAAGTCTGTGAACGACTGTGATACTCGATACGTCACCATTCTAATGTGATCATCCCAATGTAGTTACTCGATCACTCGATAGCGTATGGATTTCACTCACTCGTTAACTGATGTCGTAATTCGACCCCAGATTTCGAGAAAATGGATTCTTTTCAAAATTGGGCATTCAAAATTACCATTCCGACCTGCAGTCGGCAGTACATATGTACAGAAAAAATTGAAAAGACCACTTCTTCGAGTCTCGCTTTTGTAGTATTACAGAACGTTGACGATTTGCCTGAACGGAAAAAGGTAAAGACTACCAAGGTTAGCCTCAGAAAAGCAAGCGAATGTTATAAGAAAAGGGTCATGAGGTTTCTCTCTTCAGTATTCTCAAAATCATTCGAGAAAACGATTTTCATTATAAAGCCGTTGCGGGAAAGCTTTTTGTTAACTGAAAAACATTAAAAAATTACATGAATGGGCTCACTGTTACAAAAATATGAACTCAATCAAAATTATTTTCATTAACGAAGCTTAATCTTTTTTAAACAATCCCTTGAGAAGTGTGTGGACTGCACATGGTGAAACTGTCTGCCAACGAATAGTGGAACATCCGGCAAAAGTGCATGTTTATGGCTGTTTCTGCGCGGCGGAATTCAGAAAATTGCCGGGAAACTCGGTGCTCAAAGAATGACCCAACTGTAGAAAAAAGGATTGCTAGCATCCGCTGAAATACTATTCGGACGAGGAAACCGGAATTGGCTCCTACAAGAGGACAACGATCCAACACATTGTAGTCATATCTAGCAGAGCTTCAAAGAAGAAAATGACGTCAATATGTTGGATTGGCCATCTCAGTCTCCAGATGCCAAGCTGATTGAAAATATCCGAGGACTTATAAAGCAGAGAATCAAAGGAAAAGATGTAATAACAATAAAACAGCTTAAACTGTTTTTAAAAATAATTTGGCGACAATTATCGCAGGAAATTGGCTCTATGAAACGGAGGAGACTGGACAAAATATTAAAAGCCTTTCGAATAAATAATTTTGTTATAGTTATAAGTTAAGTCACAAAATCGAGATCAATTCATGAAACCAATACTTGTCCTTTGTAGGTGCAAGTAAAAAGCTCAGAAAATCCGAAATTTTGGAACTTATACAGGGTGACCAGAAAGCAATGATTGTTGTTATGTTTCATCTGCTGTCAATGTTACCAATGACATCCAACTGTCAAATATTCAGTAAGGTTTGCCATTTCATCATGCATCGTTTGACGCTTCCCGAACATGTGGAAATTAACGTGAATTTCGTCGTGAGGTCGGTCATCATCAGTGCGCAGGCAATTCGTCGCACCGTGGAAAGTTTTGAGCGTGAGTACACTCTTTTGGACCTTAAGCCACCAACCAGACAGAGATCGGTGAGAAGTGAAGAAAACATAGCCGCCATAGCGGCCAGGATCGAAGAAGACCCAGAAATGTCGTTTCGGCGTCGATCAGCTGAATTGGGCATCACCAGATAGTCAACCAGGCTTATTATCCATATCCATATAAGATTGCGCTGAATTGAAGCCGTGGTTAATGCCGTAAGTTCGCTAATTGGGCGCTGGAAATGTTGGCCAGAGATCCGGATTTTGGCCAAAAAATCACCTTCTCCACAAGTGTTCAACCAAGTATCAATGCATACACAAAGGTTGACTGTTTGGTGCGGTTTATGGCACGGCGGCATCATCGGACCTTATTTCTTTCGAAATGATGAAGGAGATACCGTTACCGTCAATGGTCCTCAGTATAGAGCGATGTTAATCGACTTTCTGTGGCCAGAACTCGACAACATCGATATATCCTGGCTGTAGTTCCAACAGACGGCGCTACATGCCATACAAGCGACGCAACGCTCGAAGTGGTGAAGGAGAAATTTGACGACTGGGTCATCTCACTGCGAGCTTTCATCAATTGGCCGCCGCGATCATGCGACTTGACACCCCTCGATTATTTTCTCTGGGGCTACATCAAGTCCTTAGTCTGCGTTAACAAGCCAACCACTTTGGACGAGCTCGAGGCCAACATTCGAGACGCTATTGCCTGAATAACGCCGCACATATTGGACATAGTGCTTTGAGATGACGTAACAGATTTTTGACAAAAAATACGTGTAACGGTACTTTTCCCAGTCGTGGCCTTTATTTTCTATCATGAAGCAAGAGTAAAAAGATAGAACTTCATAGAAAAATAACTATCGGATCGTACGAGTAATATTATTGTGAAATTATTGAGTTAGATAAAATAGTATCTTACTACTTTACAGATAAGATATTTTGTCAGACAAGTTTTTTTTTTTTAATTTTGTCTTATGAAAAGCTGGGTATGTCTGTCACGGCTTATTAACTCAATGTACGGTACACGGATAAGGGATATTTATACCTATCGACCAGTGTAGCCGACAAGAAAGTATTCTTCTGTGGATTATAAGTATGTCAGCTAATTCACATTGAATGTACCGCTACATAAAGGCTGATACTTATGTGAACGTGAGAGTCATGTATAATACACAAAATTATACTTTTGTGTCTGCTACGGTCGTTGTAAATCGACTACTAAAATAAATAAATATTTCGACGCTAAAAGCCCATACAGAGTCTGGCCTAGCATGAATGGTAGAGACTTTTGTATGCCGTATCCAAAGGCCAACCTCTCTGATGTTTGTCAGACATTCGCGAGAGGTGGGACAGCGAAAAAAATTTGTTATTATTTTTCGGAATCCGAACCTTGAGTCTCCCGCTCAGAGATCACGCATTTTACCACTTAGCCATGTGCCCCAAAAAGACTTTTTTCATAACCATAAAGTGTTTAGGGGGGTATGGCATACCATGTCATGTTTTTTTTTTTTTTTTTTTTGTGCAAGAAACTTTATTCAGAAACAATTTTTATTCTTATTTTTGAACTCCTTGAAAGTTCAGATTTAATTTGATATGTCGCGTATAAAATTTGTTTTTTCTTGGAGTACATTAGGCCATAAGCCCCCACAAATATATTTTTCGCAATTTCTGTCTTACCACATACAGTAATGTCTCGCTAATCCGAATCACCGTTAATCCGAATATCGCGCTAATCCGAATCAATATATTTCCTCATTATGTACTCTACAGTCCGAATCAGCCCCAATTCTTGTACGCTGTAATCCGAATTCCTACTAAAAACATACAAACGCTTTGGTTTTTACAGTAATTTTAGTTTTAACAGTAATCTTGTCGTTTTGCGACCCAGTAGTTATATTTCGTTCTTCCTTCGCTCCTTTGGTAGTAGTAAGATCTTGTTTCTGTCGGTATAACACGTGCTCAGGAGTTTATTTAAAGTGCTAACAGAAGTTTCTAAGTTTTTTATTGTTTCGTATAATTTTCTTTGGAAATGGCGAATAAAAGGAGGCACATAACGCTAACATTAAAACAAAAATGTGAAATAATTAAAAAAATTGAAAATGGTGTTTGCGAAAAGTCCCTAGCTAGGGACTACGGTGTTGGCGCGTCCACAATATCTGATATGAAACGCAATAAGAGAAGCATTTTTAGGTTAGGGTTAAATGCGTAAACTGAATACTTTGTGTTACCGAATTTTGTTTCTCTTTTTACAGTTTTGTTTCAGCAAGTGGTGGAAAAATTTTAAAGATAAAAACAACGAAATCTGCGGAGTACCCAGAAATGGAGAAAAGGTTACACGAATGGTTTCTTAAACAGAGAGAAAAAAACGCTCCTGTCTCTGAAGATTTATTGAAGATGAAATCGAAAATAATTTTCCGGGACATTTATGGTGTTCAACGTTCCTTCAATGCAAGCTGAGGATGGATTGCAAATTTCAGAAAACGTTTTGGCGCATCCGAAATTTCAAAATTTGCGGGGAAAAACCTTCTGCTGATTCAAATGCTGCAACCGAATTCCGGAACAACTTTTCCCATAAAATAAAAGAGCTAGAACTTCACCCGTCCCAAATTTATAACGCTGATGAGAGTGGTCTATATTGGAAGATTTTGCCAGAGAGGACCCTAGTAGGCTCTACCGAAAAAACAGCTCCTGGACGAAAGACAAGCAAAGAGCGTTTTACTTTCCTGGCCTGCACTAACTCAACAGGCACACATCAACTGAAAATGTTAGTGTATGGCAAATCAAAGAAACCACGTTCCTTTGGTGCAGCGAATTTGCCCGTAGAATACGATTCAACTGCAAGTGCCTGGATGACATCCACAGTTTTCAAAAAGTGGTTTTTCAATTGGTTCGTGCCTCAGGTGAAAAGTTTTATGCGTGCAAATGGACTACCGGAAAGAGCGTTGCTGCTATTGGACAATGCTGTCTCACGTTATGAACCAAAATGCTGATATAACCGCTGTTTTAAAAAGCATAACGTTAAGAGGACGCCGTTTTCTTTTTACCCAGTGCATGGAAGGGACTGTCACAGGAAATGATTAAAAATTGCTGGAAAGTCTTGTCATCTTTCACTGAGTCAGATGAATGGGATGTTGAGGACGATATTCCGCTAGCTCGACTAATGGATCAACCAAACGATATATCAAATTATGAAGTGGCAAATTTTACAGAAACTATCGAAGGTATGTGTGGAATTCATTTGAGTGCTAATGAAGTTATCGATTGGCTGAACGAGGACAACATCCAGGACAATTGTAGAAAGCGACGAAGAAGAGGCAGTACACGAGCATCAAGAGAAGACTAAGCATGAAGATGCAATCACAGCTTTAGCTGTTTCTACAAAATGGGCATTGGAGAACGAAGCCACCGCTTCAGACATATTAGCTCTGCAAAATCTTAAACAAAAGGCTTTGACATTGCAAAAGTAAAAGAAAAAACAAACATTTATCACTGATTTTGCGATTAAAATAACATAAGCAGTGTAAGCGTAAATTATATGATATTAAATTGTTGTTTAAAAATTCTCACAGATGCAAAATATCTAATTTATGAATTTCTTTTAAATTTTTTCTTAAGTTATTTTTCTTTTTACAAACGTACGTAATGTCTTTGAACAGAATTTTAGCTTTAAGTTCATTAGTCCGAATTTTTCGATAATCCAAATACTCCCTTACAATAATTGATTCGGATTAGCGAGACATTACTGTACTCTCTTTGTGCAAAATGTCAGCTCTCTTGGTTAAATGGTTCAAAAGTTACAAGCGTGTGACAGACACATGGACAGACGGACAGGCAGATATCGTGTTGAATCAATTAGCGTCCCGTTTACACCAAATTATATAAATCTGAATTTTGGCGAACAGTTTTTTACAAAAGTCTTTCAGATGCCATAGATCCACAATGACTTCTCCAATTACTCGTATTTGTACTTATATTACTTTTAATATTTAAAAAAATACGTTAAACACGAAATTGTTCTTATTTTATTGCAATAAAAATCTAATTTTAATCATTTAATCGTTACTCAAATAAAAAATATTTAATTTGTGATTCGAAATTGTTGGAGATATGCATTTCAAACCATTGTTGGACGTCTAGCCCTTTAGGTAAATCGAGACCGAAATAATCAAAAGAATCTTAGTTTTAGACCTCCTATTTTACTCAAACTAAATTTTATTTAAAAATTGCATTTGCGGCACTTTTCGCCAAAATTCCACACTAAAACCTTCACATTGTGCATGGTTACTTCAAGCAAACTGGAGAAGTCACTACTGTAATGAGCTACTGCTTCTGATAAGTCCAAGAACCATATAACACGTATAGATTGTCATATAAATTAACAACCAGCGAATGAATGAAACTTGTGAAATGAGCACGAAAGGATAAACAAATCGGGGAAATGACCTGTGTTCATACAAAAAGTATAGACAAACTAAAATAATTGCAACTAATTAAATGAAATTACGACAATTTTGTTAGCATGGTAAATCTATTAACATCATATTTAGTATAGAATCTCTGTACTGTAACACTATTATTTTACACACATACTACGAGTATATTTCTGTGTAACCCTTCAGGTAACGTGTGTTACATTTGTTTTGAATTTAAAAAAACAAATTTAAGACTAACTATTAACTATTACTCTACTCTACCACCCTGTATTATAATTTGAATTGCCTATTTTTATCGTCTAATCAAAGTCTGAAACTTATTCATTTAAATTGAGAGTACTATGTCGCCTGATGTAACATGAGTGTTACCAGAAGCTCTCTAATCATTAAGTAGGAAATGAATATACATTGTTTTGTTTCTTTTGCTTAATTAGTCCCCCTATTTACATATATAACAAAGTTTTGCCATATTTTTTTATGGGACAGTTGGGTAGAAATTTATTTCTAGTTTCAAAGTTAAATGTAACATGTCACATACAACTTACCTTTTTGGGCAAGTGGGCTCCACTGTTAAAGAAGTCCGCTGATCCAATGCAACAAATGATGTCCTACGGAGAGAGCACAAGCAAAGAAACACACAAAAAGTCAAAATTTTAATCAAAACTCTAAACTAACCAAAAGCACTTTCAAATGTGTAACACTTTCAACAAAACTGATACAAAAAAATTCAAAACTCTCAAATTCAAAACACACATTCGGCGAAGCACGTGCTTTTTTCCTCTTTGTCCGTTTTGTGCTAAATGTTTTTCTTGTAATTTTTATTCGCTTTTTCTTTGACTCTTCCACCTCTCTAGTATCCGAAAAAAAAAGAAGAAAATCGTAAAAGCTCTCCACCACCATTTGTCTGAAGGTCATTGCAAACAAAAAATAAAAATAAAAAATTCCCGCGAATTGAAGAGGAGTTACTTGCATTGAAAGGGCGAAATACCATGCCAGGCTGATGGCATCCCGACGAGTACACAAAGAGGAAACAAGCACATGTCAGACCGCGAATTCAAAATTAAATTTTTAAGATCAACCCAAACCGAATGTTCTTTACCTGACTTGCATTCGAGCCGAACGTCTGAACTAAACTGAAGCTGAAGCCAGCACCGACAACGGACTAATGTTTTCTGCAGATGTTGATGTTGATATTGATGGTACTTTCGGATGCTGTGCCGAGTTGAAAGAGAATTGCGCAGATACACTCCCTTCACAATCGTATTCTCTTAAATTGATGCTAGTACGAGGATATTATTTTCTGTCTAAAATCGAATACCCGAAGTGATACCAAGAGGGTTGTTGGCACATTGGTCGTCCGTCCAATTCAAATGTCAACCGTTTTTCGCTGAAATGATAACGAAAAAAAAAATTCAATAAAAATCCTATTTAACGTAATTGCCAATAAATATTTTAATGAGAATTATTCCCTTTTGAAAAACGTTTTCAGGTTTGTTTAGCGCCAACTTTATTGGGTTCCTACCTGAGTGCTATTGAATTTGATGAACATTTTCATTAAATCCTTGATTACAGGCAATTTGAATACACAACACACTATTTTTGGAATGATGATGGATGATGCCAAGGGTGGTGGATGGATGGATTTCATCCCCAAAAATGAATGGTAACAATTTTATGAATTTACATACATAACACGAGTGGTACACGAGTACTTGTATCTATCATCGAGCAGATGAAGCAGAGGCTTTTTGTAATATCGAAATTGAAATGTTTTATGTTTAACGCTGGCGGATATTTACCCAATGGGGTTGTATTTAGTTATTTGCTAGTTATAAGTATGTATTATGTCAAATTCATGTTGTTCCTAGAAATTCGGTAAAAGCACCAAAAACATTCTCTACGCATTCCATTAATTGTGATGCTTTGCGAAATGTTTAGATTAAAATTGACATTATTCGGCATTTGTGATGGTAATTTTTGAGGGCATTTAATCGAGTGATAGTGTGGCGCGGTCGGAAGAGTAACTTGCTTGGGGTTCGTTAAATGGAGCGCTATTCATATAAATTTGAAGGAAGGGCTAAATATAGGTGTGTACTTGTGGTTGAAGGCATCTAATGCATTTATGTGGGTGAGTTTGTTTAGACTTTTGGAAAGAGAACTAAGAGTTATGCTTACATATGCATTTACCTATATGGGAGTGCAAATATAATTTTTGTTTCTGCCACTCAGTGTAACGAAGTATTTTCCTACCCGCAAGCGAACAAAAAGTTCAGAGTTATGTGACATGGCTTTTAGTTCATTACAATTATGATTTTCTGCAAATGTATAGCAATTTTTCCGACCTGTATCATAATTCTAGGTCAACGAACAAATCACCAAATTAGCTCTATGCTACAAAATCATTTTTTAAAATTCTTATGAAAAAGTTACTGGTTGGGTGATATACTCGTAGCTGTAGGTGACTGAAGAGACTAAAAATATTGAAATTTTAAGGAACAAATTTGTGTATATTTCCAGAACCCGTCATCCCTTAATAACTCCTTTTTATAGGAAACACAGAAAATCATTAAAATCGGTGCACATATACTCGTACACGAATTATCTTGAACGATAAAAATCGTCCAAAATTTGCACTAAAACAATTCCGTTTTCAAAATTGTTAACTCAAAAACAATGGAATTCCGGTCCTCATTAACAAGAAGTTATAGTATACTAAAATCGACGAATTTCGCAACCTGATTGATACTATCATGTACAAAGAATTCTGATTCAGGAAAGCATTCTCCAGAAAGACTTATTCAAATTGATGCATAGGTAGGTAGGTAGAGCACATGCTGGTTATAGATGGCGAGGGTTGCAGAACTGTGTCATATCGAGGCAGATGTGGCCCAAGTATAACTGGCGCAGAACACAAGAGCTATTAAACAGAAACCGGGCAAATATTGCTAGAGTTCTGGCAATTAGCACTGTCCATTGGCCCATAGGGGTCCACACAGCCAGGCTGGGCATTACTTTTAATGCACTTTGTCGTAGCTGCAACATGACCAACGAGCCTGAAACAATCCTTCACTTCCTTTGTAAGTGTCCGGCCCTTAGTAGGGTCAGACACCGTATACTTGGCAGACACCTTTTTGATAATATTAGTGAGCTAGCGGAGACAAGCATCGGAGACACCATCAGTTTCCTCAATGCCACGGGGTGGATTTAAAAAATCTTTTCTCTCCCTTCCCACAAGTCCAACGTCAGTTTTTACAACAAATTAGGTCACTTGAATTGTGGTGTTAAAACGGCGCTAATTATGTTTCAGCATAGCATGCTGTCACAACCCCACCTACCTACCTACCTAAATTGATGCATTTTTGCACAAGTTATTATATTATGAACGAAAGGTCAAAAGAAAATACGAGAGAAAGACATACAGACAGACGCAAGAACAAAAGTTTGTATCTGACCTTATCCCGGATGCGATCTTTTAGCACTATCACTACTAGGTACACACATTTCAGTATTTTCCAAAAATTCTTCTTCTAAAACGAATTTTTTAAAAAAAAAACCAGATGCTATGATATCTTTCGATTCAGAGGATATTTTCAAGATTTTGAAGAGATTTTATCAGAAAACTTTTATTACCAAATTTTTTTTTTAGCAGAAAGTGGGCGTGTCTGCCAACATTTGTAACCGAAGTTCAAGGATTCTGATGAGATATTCGGAATAAGACTTAACCACCACCGTAAATAGGTTCGAAAAAGCAATATATGTCGTTTTTTTTATGAAAACGGCCCCAGAAAGTGGGCGTGGCTATCTGTAATGCATCGATGAAATGTAGAGAAAATGCTAGACAATATTTTTTTAGTTTTTAGCAAAAATTATTGAGAAAAACTATATTCTTCTTAAAAAGTGGGCATGCCTTAGGGCGGAATTAAAAAAAAAAAAAAAAATACATTAGTACTACTTTGGATCCTGAAAAGCCTGTATATGAAATTTCATCTTTCTAGCTCAAAATTTAAGGCTCAAAAATAGTGACTTACGTACAGATATGTATGTACGCTTTTGGAAATTTGTCGTTATTATTTCTCTATGTCACAGACTATGTGTAAAATTAATATACCCTGGGTATTGTATAAGAAACACCTTATCAAGAGTTGGATTTTGGTCTCTCACTTTCTGAACATGGTTTAGGGTTTGCAAAATTTTAACCATCAGCTGTTAAATCAGGGGTTAGTGCGGCACAGTGCTTGTGTATCTCTACTTAGCCTAACCGCAGTCCGTGGTTCAAATACAACAATCTCCACTTAGAATTTTTCCAAAACCAGTACCATTTCATGACCAAATCCTATCGGTAGGTGCTCCGCTAATCACTGAATACTCTCAAAAGTCGATAGGTGAATGGAATGCTTGTAGTTTTCTGACGAGTATTGCGGGAAGATTGTATATTTCTGAAGCTCTGACCGTGAAAGAAGCAATAAGACAGGAAGAAGCAATGATTGTCCGAGTGAGGCTGTAGACTGTGCTAAATTTCCGTCTTTTGTTTTGGATCCTATCCAGGTGCAGTGTAGTCTTGGGAGAAAGAAACTGCATAGATATGGGAGTTAAACTCACGCTTAGGATGAATGCTTTATAGAAAACTGTTTTCGGAAGCTGAGTTGTTTCGCAATGTTCTTGACCGAGAATTGAATCTGTTTTGGCGACGCAAATGCTATGGCGAAATAAATGCGAATTAAGATTTCGCTAACGACGATTTCGCCCAGCATTGGGCCTAAACAAGAGACCGAATTTTTAACATTTTAAACGTAAAAAGAAAACATACATGAATTTTACAATCCGTCTAGAACGGATCGTATTTTACCCTAACGGATCGTATTCTTACTCCCCCCTAATAAAGTGATCGTGGCATTACGAAATTTTTGAAACAGATGTAATGATATCTTTCTTTTCAGAGGATATTTTTGCGATTTTTAAGAAAACTATTTTTGCAAACAAAAAAGTGGGCGTGGATCCCGAAAATTGTTACCGAACTTCACGCATTCTGATGAGATATTCACAATAAAACTTAACCATCACCGTAAATAGTTTTGAAAAAGCCATACATTGTTTTTTTTTTTTTAAAAAAAATGCCCTCAACAAGTAGGCGTGGCCATCTATAATGAATCGACAAAATGTAGAGAAAGTCAACGTTTACATACTCGTATGTTACGTAGACAATATTTGTCAGCTTCCAGGAAAAAGGTTCAAGCAAAAAGGAGATTTTTTTAAAGTGAGCAGGTGTATGGGCGGATTTCAAAAATGTGTACACTTGTACTGCATTGGATTGTGCAAAGCTTACATACCAAATTTCATGTAATGACATACGGACGGACGAACGGATCGGTTTAACTTTTGATGCTGATAACAAATATATGTATATATAATAATTTTGGGAGTATATCGTTATTATTTGTCTATGTTACAATCACTGGAATGTTGTGAAAAATGCTTTTGCGAGCGGGGCACACACCTAAATATGTCGGTAAAAGGCAGGGATACCATCTCACATGGCTTTCGGCAGACACCTGGAGACGGATCGATGAGTGTACAACAATAAAGGCTCGGATTGCAGCGGCCTCAGCAGTAGAGAGAAACGAGTTAGAAACCCAGTACCGTACGAAGAAGAAAGAAGTGCAGCGTAGTGTGAGACGTGACAAACGTCAATATATCGACACATTGGCTTCCAGGGCTGAAGAAGCAGCGAGCAGGTGCGATAGTAGGATCACCAAGGAGCTCATTGGTGGTCGAAACTTCAAACAACACCCGGTGAAGAGTCTGGACGGTAACCTCCTGATTTCGGATGAGGATCAGCTCAATAGATGGAGAGAACATTTTGCTTCAGTGCTAAATCACTTAGACGATGGCGATATGATTTCAAATTCGAATGAGTATTCCGAAGCAACAAATTCCCGAATACGCACGGCACCTCCCAGCAAATCAGAAATTATGGGAGCAATCAAGTCCCTCAAGAAAAACAAAGCGGTGAGTATTGATGGCATCCCTGCCGAATTGTTTCAAGCGGCGCCAAACACATCAGCAGATCTGCTAATACATAGAGCTTGGGATAGTGAACAATTTCCACAGGAGTGGAAAAGGGGGATGATCATTAAGCTTCTGAAAAAGGGTAACTTGATAGAATGCGGAAACTGGAGAGGTATATGTGTTCTTCCAGCTGTAGCCAAAATAATAGCAAAAATAATTCTGGACCGAATTAAAGAGCATTTAGATTCTACTCTCGACGTCGAACAGGCAGGCTTTCGCGCTGGATCCTCCTGCATCGATCACATAAACACCTTACGGATCATAATCGAACAATGCGTTGAGTGCAGGTCTGTCGGTAAGTGTCACGTCTTACACAACGGTAAGGTGTCAGAGGAATTTGGTGTCCAAAGTGGAATAAGTGGAATTCGTTGGACTATGACATCTTACCTTAATCACCTAGACTACGCTGACGATGTTTGTCTACTTTCACATCGGGTAATGGACCTTCATCTAATGGCCCATAATCTAGAAACTGAGGCAAACAAAGTGGGACTCAAAATAAACACGGCCAAAACAAAAGCCCTCAGCACTTCCAACACTAACGCTCAACTTAACATTGCCGGACAGGAAGTTGAAAAAGTTGACAACTTTCTATATATAGGAAGTGTGGTCTCGGCTAACCGCGGTGGCACCCAACTGGACGTATGCAGTAGAATCGGGAAGGCTAAAGCTGTGTTCAGTATGCTATCTACAATCTGGAAAAGTAATGTTATCAGCTTAAGAATCAAGCTGCGACTGTTCCGCTCTAACGCTCGGTACTGCTGTATGGGTGCAGTACCTGGAAGGTGGACACCATTAACACACGTAGGCTGCAAGTCTTCATAAATAAATGTTTAAGAATCATCTTGAGGATTTTTTGGCCGAACCGGATCTCCAACGAACAGCTTTATATGAAAACGGACCAAGAACCTATAAAAATTACTATACGAAGGAGAAAGTGGCAGTGGATTGGACACACTCTACGGCGCGAAGACAACTTCATTGCGAAATACGCCATGCAGTGGAATCCGCTCACCCAAGCAGGCAGAATAGCGGGACGCCCTAGGCTAACATGGCGCAGAACAGTTGAGGAAGAATCCTGTTCTATTGGAATGAGTTGGAGGCAGCTTAAACGCGTTGCAGAAGTACGAACAAGATGTCGCGCAGGCGTGGTTGACGCCCTATGCCCCCCGTGGGGTTAAAGGACCTAAGTAAGTATGTTACAAGCTATGGGTGCTCTCGCTCAGTGCGCGATCACTGAGCGGGACGTTATAGGTTCGAATTGCATTGGGCTGTTAGCGTTAAAAGCTTTATTTACTTTTTGTTACAAACTATGTATCAAACTTAATATACGTATACCTTTGATAGGGTATAATAAAATAAATAAATTTTTGGACAAGTCTCAAACTTCAATATCAAATCATGAGCACAATAGAGTGGAGCGCATTTCTTAGTTGATTTCAATACTTGATTGCTACAGCAGTACCTACCCAAACTGTGTCTGAAGTTAATTAAATATTTCTAAAAGGTGATCCATATTTGATATCGTATGGTCGACTTATGTTATATCATTTATTGATGTACTCCCAATACTTTCATTTGAATAAAAGCTGTTGAGCGATTCTCCAAAGATGCGAGTTAAGATGATTTCTTTTCTTAAAAATACCTCACCATTCATTAGGACCGACCAGAGATGATATTTGTCTGGGCTTTACGACCAACTGCATAAAAAAAATGTTCAGAGTGACTTATCGGCGGATGGAAAAGGCCTTGGGCATAAGCAAATCCAGTTTACCTCGAATTGTGGTCGATCATCTCAAAATTAGGAAGATTTGTACTCTCTGGGTACTCCAGCCCCTATGCCTGAACAAAAGTACTGCATAGTGAAACAGGTGCGAAACATAAACAAGGAAATCGATAATGGAAAATTCAAGGACACCATTTCAATAACAACAGCTGGTAAAACCTGGCTGTATAATTACGACCAACAAAGTCGAAGATGAGAATATTCCAACTCAACCCTGAAGACAAGGGAATATTAGCGGATTGGAGCTCTCACAAATCAGAGGCCAGGTAGTGCACTACGCTCGTGGTGCCTATACCACAATAATGCAGGACAAGGCTCACTGCTAAATATTGGACGAGCGCTGGCATAACCCTTTTAGATCGCCTTATGATTTTGGCTTGTTCCCCTAGGTTGAAATGCGCTCGAAAAGCCTTCAATTTCTCACCGAAGGTAATTGGGGCACTTTATGAGGAGCTCGTTTTGATACCGAAGGAGCGACGGTAATTATGGTTTAATGATTGATTTTTAGCTATGAAGCAGTGCATTATCTAAAACGGTTACTCCTTTGATGAAGTCTACTTGAACTAAGCCAATTGTCAAAAATTATGGAACACCCTGTGTGTATGTACAAGGTGCAACTCTGAAAAAAATATTTCAACTGAATTTTGCCGATGATCTATTCATTTCTATGTTTTTCTTATATTTATTCATTCATTTAGCTTAGCTTAATTCAAGCAGAACTTAAAAACTACACTATTACTAAATACAACTTAAGACTAGGGCTAAGTACTTAAAAACTAAACTTAAAACTGAAACTAAAGTGATTAGGGCGGAGGAGTGGAAGTGAAATTCTGGAGGGCGTTTCTGAGTGCAAATCTGCTACAGTGAAAATCAAAAGAGCTGTGCGCGCCGTTGGCCAGACATTGGCTCATAACAGCCATAATTGGTGCGATGAAAATTGAGACGGAAGATGGGTACAGACCTCAGGAGGCGTGGGTTAGTGTTGAGGGAGATCATTTGGAGCAGATTAGGGCAGTCGATGTTTCCTGCTAACAGCTGATGTACAAAGAGTACGTCAGCAATTTCTCGACGTATTTCAAGTGGCTGTACGTTAATTAATTTCAAACGATTCTCATAGGGGGGTAAGTTATGCCTGTCAGACCAAGGAAGACCGCGAAGAGCAAAACGGATGAACCTGCGTTGAACAGCCTCTATTCGTAGGGAATGGGTATCATGATAGGGGGACCATACTTGGCTAGCATATTCGAGGATTGACCGAACAAAGGTGAAGTAGAGAGATTTCGTGACGTAGGTGTTCGAGAATTCTTTAGACCAACGTTTTACGAAACCGAGCGCAGAGTTGGCTCTGCTAATAATGTTGTCAATATGGCAGCGGAAATTTAGTTCTCTGTCGCAGATAACACCCAAATCGCGTAATAAAGTTACAGAAGGGACGAGCTCGTCAGAAATAAAGTAGGATCTAGGGGCTGGAAGACGCTTTCGGGAATATGTAATAGCTTGACATTTGTTGACGTTGAGCTCAAGAAAATTTTTTTGACACCAAGTTGAAAAGTTGTTCAAGTCAACTTGAAGTGGGCGAGAGTCAACGGGGTTTAATATGTGCCTGAAGATTTTCATGTCATCAGCGTAGATGTCTTTGATGATGAAGTGAACGTCGTTAGTTGACAAAATGAAAATCAGGGGACCAAGATCGCTACCTTGAGGGACCCCGGAAGTGGCTTTAATGGGGTCGGATACAGCCGATCTAAATAGTATTTTGTATTGACGTTCCTCAAGGTAGGATTTAGTCCACCCAATGAAACCCAGTTGGAAGCCAAGGGAAAAAGAATGAGATTTTATCGAAGGCCTTACCTAAATCTGTGGCAATTACATCAACTTCTTTGCCATCCTCTAATACACACAGAGTGCTTGATACGAATTCCGTTAAGTTAGTAGTTGTTGACCTTCCCTTAAGAAATCCGTGCTGGTTAGGGGAAAAGATAGACTTACAATGGAAGAACATTGCATCGTTAACAATGCTTTCAAAGAGTTTAGGAACGCAGGAGAGTTTAGCAATGGGCCGGTAATTGGAGATTTCATTCTTCGGACCCTTTATGTGAAAGGGAATTATGTAAGAGCTCTTCCAAAGCTTGGGGAAGACTCCTTGTGCAAAAGATATTTGGAAGAAAACCGTGAGGGGTTGGGCCAGATGGTTCAAGCAATTTTTCAGTACTATTGAAGGGATACCGTCAGGACCAGGAGAGTATTCGTTCTTGAGTTTTTTTTATCTTTTCTTTCACGTGTTCTACGGTTATGTCAACGGAGACTAACGAGGTTTGGGCACAGCTTTTCATGTAACAGAAGTATTCAAGATCACCATCAAGCCCATGGTTGCAAAATGATTGGCTGAAAAAGTGAGCAAATACATTTGCGACTATCTTAGGATCACCGGAGGAAGTGTTAGACAATTTTAAAGTAGATGGATAGTTGTCAGATTTTCTTTTTGTGTTGATTAAGTGGAAAAATCGTTTCGGATCGGAGATCAAGGTATGCTGGATTTGGTTTAAATATTCGAGATATAGAGATTCACAGAGTTCGGAAAAGTGGGTATATGCGTGGAGGTAATTCGAAAAGTCAGAGTGTGAACGAGATTTAAGGTACGTGTGCCAAAGTTTATTTCTTCTATTGCGAAGCGAGCGCAATTCTTTGGTGAACCAGGGTGGGGACGACGAGGAGTTTTTCTGGAGCACGAATGGAACAGATTGTGTGAAACAGTTGAAGATTTCGGCGTAGAACAAAGCAAGAGCACCGTCGATAGTAATGCCAGGATTTTCAAAAATAACATTGAAATTAACGTTACTCAAAAGGTTATTCAGTTTTATGAAGTCTGCTTTACGAAAAAAACTGTATGAGTTTTCAGAGTGTACAGTTTTATTACCGTTGTTGTAAAAAAATGTGAGAGATAGAGGTGGGTGGTAGCAGTCTAGTTTGGAGAGAAGGTGGTTGCTCGCTGATACTACGCAGTTGTCGGCATCTGATGAGAAAATAACGTCGAGTTGTCTACCTAAGTAGTTAGTAACGCCGCTTAACTGGTAAAGGCCGGAATCAGAGACACAGTCAACAAATAGAACCTCCTTTTTTGAGGAGGGATTTGTAGCGGCAAAATGAGTCTCATCGTCAGAAAGAACCCATCGAAGATTAGGGAAATTAAAATCCCCCAAAATTACGACGTCGCGGTGGTCTACAATGTATGTAAGTTCCCTCCACCTTAGTTTCGCTCCTAGATTCATTCTTAAATACTCTGCCATATTCGAATAAGAAATTTGTGTTCCAGAAATGGTAACTGGAAATTGATGAATGGTTTTGTTGGTGAAGTTAACATGGGCTGACTTTGGATTGTTGAGGTGTATTCACTATTTACTGGTCCAGTAATTTGTTGTCCGTTATCTTTCTACTGGCGATAGACGATAGGTGTATCTGGGAGACATGGCATCCAATGGAGACCGTTTGAAAGGCTAAGTCATTTGGAGTTATGCCAATGATACATATGTTTTCTAGCAAGTGCCAAGATGTGTCAATCACTGCAGGTGAATGAAGAGTCTAAGGATCAACGGAAAAATTACAAAAATAATGCCCATAAGCCACTTCGCAAAAGAGTTGGTTATCAGCGCAAAATACGCCAAACGGAGCTGTAGGAAATGTCCAATTGCTGAAAGCGGCGTAGAATAGACAATTCCGGGTTTTCGACTACTGAGGTACTCACAGCGGCTATGTTTTCAGTTGATCACGAACACTACCCATTTGTTCGAATTAGGTGGCTATGTTTTGAATTATTTGCTCACTTGGCGATTATGATGACCATAACCTGTTCTTAAATTCCGATACACAGTTATTAGAGAACTGTTATTTTGTAGTAAGATGCAACAATTTTTTTTGCGTTGAGCGGCGGCGTACCTGTCACTGTGGATGACAGATGGATTTGACAGATGCCATATGGCAGGGATGTGAAATCTCAATCTCGAAATGAATAACCCTTTATTTTTGTCCGGCATATTCTTAGCTTTTGTAAAGCGTCAGATGTTAGGCTTTAGGTCTGTAGACTGTATGTTAGTTTTGCGTGTGTTTGTTTAAATTTGAGTCGAGTATTTTATTTTTTATTTTATTTTATTAGTTTATTAGTTTATGGCAAACTTTATAACATCAAGAAAATGTTCAAAATGTTTGTTTTGCATACACTATTAGATCTTTTTTAAAGATATTGATATTCGATTACGTCTTTAAATTAACTGGTAGGGCATTAAACATTTGAAGTCCTTTTATGAAAATTTTATTTTGCATTCTTGAGAGATTTGTCCTTGGTATGTCGAAGTTTCTTCTATTCCTCAGTGTGTAATTGTGCCTATCCGAAACATAGGATAAGTTTCTGTTAAGGTACTCCGGCAAAATATTGTGCTTTATTTTAAATATAAATATTAAATTTCTTACAACTACTCTTTGTTTTACACTTAAAAAATTTAATGATCTTAACATAGAACTTATTGATGTATAAAAATCAACCTGTAAGATAGCTCGCATTGCACGGTTTTGTAATTTTTGTAATCTATTTTTGTCCGTTAAATGATTGTATTGTATACAGTAATTGCACAATCTTTACTAAGTTTCCTTCTTAATCTATACAGGAAATTTACTTTTTACTAATTTTGGAACAAACATAATCTGCATGATACTTAAAATCTAACTTATCATCTATTATTGCACCAAGATACTTAATTTGTTTCACTCTTTCAAGTTCCTCATTGTTAAGGATCGACTTCACTGTTAAGGATCATACATTTAGATTTATTTATATTTAACTTTAGTTTCTTGCTATTTAACCAGGTATTTAGATTATTTAGGTCTTCTTCAATTTTTTCTTTTAACTCGCTTAAGTTATTACCACGCACATATATGAGTGTATCGTCAGCAAACAGCATTATTTTACAAAATTTCAGAACGCTTGATATATCATTTATATATAGCAGAAATAACACAACACCAAGAATTGAGCCTTGAGGGACACCTAGCTCCACTACGTTAGGTCTGAAGATTTCAGTATCAATCTTCGTAAATTGTAGTCTAATTTTTAGGTAGGTTCTGAACCATTCAAGCTCTTTGTTCTTAACACCATAGCTTTTTAAATTGTCTAACAGAATCTCATGATCAACTGTTTCAAATGCTTGCTGGAAATCAAGGAACACTGCACAAAACCTCTCTTTTTTGTTTATAACACTTTTCCACTCGTGAACCATTCACATAAGCGCAGTTTCACAGGATCTTCCAGCCCTAAACCCCATTGCTGTTCACATATTATATTATTTTGTTCGAGGTATTCTATAAATTGCTCCGAAACGACTTTTTGAAACACTTTTTCAATAGTTGGGAGGAGGTTTATTGGCCGGAGCTTGTCGGGGGTTTTCGCGTTTGCTACTTTTTGCACAGGTATTATCACAGATTATTTTAAACAGGTAGGGAATTCACCTTCGGACAACGATTGATTTAACAAAATTAGCAACTGGTCACCAAATAAATCTAAATTTTTTAAAAATATTGCACTATTCACCCTATATATGGGGTTTCTTCTTATCCATTTTATTTAATATCTTGGTCAGTTTGGACTTGCTCTCAATTAAACAGAATTTAAAATTGCACGAAACCGGGTTTATTAAGCTAATGGAATTGCTTTGTTAATGTCCTTAATACTACTAATAAAATAATTTTTTAATATATTAGCTATTTGTTTCTTATTTCTAATTGTATCACCATTTATAATAATTTCTTTTATTGCACATTTTTCTTGACCTAGCACGAAACGTTTTAGCGTTTTCCAAAGAGCCTTTTGATCACCAGCTCCGGCACTAAGCTCATTCTGAATATATTTATGTTTACAATTTTTAACAGCTGTTTTATACTTATTTCTACAGAGTATATAGTTATTCCAGTGATCAATATTTCTTGAATGTAATGCTTTATTGTAAAGATTAATTTTTAGTTTTTTTAGCTGGCGAAGATTTTCATTGAACCACTTATTATTATGTTCAATATTTATTGCACATTCCACTGTAATTTTTTCAATAATATTATTAAGTTTATTGTTAAAGTATTGTACTTCCTCATTTAAATTATTATATGTCAGAGTTTCAGCTCTCCAAAGCTCTGCAAAAGTTCTTTTATCATATTTTAGTCGTCTAATTATAGTTTTATATTTCTTAGAACTGACTTTACAAGGTATATCTATAAGAATGGTTTCATGGTCAGTTATTTTAAAATGCTTCTCTATTCTGGCTTTTATTGCACCGTTATTGCTTTAAGCTCCAATATTGCTTCCAGCAATTTGAGATACGTCTCTTATTTCTGTTCTTTCTTGGTTCGTAACTGTCTCAAAATATATGTATATATAGTCCTCCAGGTATTCTGTTTTGGTGTCTATAGTGTGCTGTTTCCTAGCATGAATCAAAAATTGACGCTTGGAAGTTAGACATGAAAAATTAGGTTACAAAATAGAGACAAAGCGAGATGACAGCAAAAGATGTGTTTTTTCATGTAGGTCTGGTGGTTCTTTACTGACAATGATTTTCTGCAAATAATCCAAGTAAGCTTCCAAAATACAGCCAAGAATTTTGTTGCGAAAGGGGGAGACGTGGTCATATTAGAGAAACATAACGAATAAGATTGTTATAGACAACTATAAGTTTTCTTTTCATTTCGGCGCACAGTGGTAGCTCTCCATACAACGCCATCTCATAAATGGTTTTTACGAAAGTATGGTTTCCCGAATTATTTTGATGAAAATCGATAGTTAAATTAACATATAATTTAGTTTCGATATTAATTAATTTTTTATTTATAAAGAAATTATTAAAATCAATAGCCGAAGTGCAGTGAGTCAGAATATTGATTTGACTGAATTACTCGTACGGTCTTTTCAAAAGCGTTTCCTGGAAATATTTCATTCAGAACTATATAAGTGTTATACATTTTTGAAAAGAGCAGAGCTTCAAGTATTTACAAAAATACAAACATAATAGTGTTGTAGAGGATACACCTTGTTTTAATCTGCTCCTTTCTTAGATGTTTTTTTCATATGCAAACAGACATTTGACGGTTAGCGCTGTTTGCCGCTGCCTAGTTACTTGTCTCATTAAAATATTTAATTAGTCTTAATTCCAAGAAGATCAAAATTTGTTGCTCCTTTTTGCCTTTTTTTTTTTTTGTCAGACACAAAAATATGTCACAAAGTAAAATTTACCATTTTTTTGCATTATTTGGTTCTGATTGCATTCCCAACATAAACCCTTAATAAAAGTAATATTTAATATGAGTTTGCTTACTAATTGATCATTAAAAATAAAAAAAAAATGACTTAAAACAATCAATTTAGTGGTATGAACTGTTAGCAACAACTCTAATGGTAGGTACACTCCGTCTCACTTGATTACGAACAGGCAATTTTTTGTTTTAATTTTACGATATTTTTCAAACCCTTCTCTAATATGTGAAAAACCAATTGCACAAGGAATGAAAGATACATTATGTTTATATTGTAAAAAAAATGGGATGCAACTTTTATGACGCTTTTCTCAAAAAGGTCATAAAATTTACCTGTACCGACCTATTTCTATAAAATTTGTCAAAGAAACTCCACAGCAGCGTCAAATTGACCAACTCACTCCATCACTGGTTAGTAAAAATGACACTGTAGTTGAGGTCAAACATGAACTTTTCTAGACGATGATTGACGGAAAAGTTGCTTAAGACCTAGGAAGATGAATGATTTGAAGAAAATTACTTCCAAACCCGAAAACGAAGATGCTTTCCAATATGGCCTTTCCATTCTTCATGCCTGGATTAGATGTATGGAAGAAAAGAAAAAATATGTGCAAAGTAGATTCCGAAATGAACTTGGCCTCCATATCGACAAACCCCGACAAGGAGCTGGTAACAGTAATGATGGAAATACTGCGCGAAGATTCTTTTCCAACTATCATTGTTCATCCAATATTACTGGAGTTATTATACTACAATCAATATCATCTGGAATCGCAGTACATGCTACCAAATTCGGTGAAAAATACAATTGGTATTACATGCCGTCCTCTGTTCATAAAATCCTTATTCACGGGGAGAGTATTATAAGGCATTTCGCAATTTTATCAATAGGCCAATTGTCTGAAGATGCACAGGAAGTGCGGAACAAGGACTACAGACGATACCGATTATATCATTCCAGGAAGTGTTCTCGTTCAGCAACTAATGATGATGTTTCAAATACATTATTATTTACATCAGATCCATATATTGCAAGTTTAAGGACATCGATCGAGACCGTTTCCAAGGAATTTTTGGATGAAGCCAAAATGCTCTTGGATCTGCCTGAAAGTGAATAATCACCATATTATATTTGTTCGAGAATATATTAACTTCCAATTTCAATCTTTCTAAATTCAATTTTTTTCTAATTTTTTTTATGCCTTATTACTTTTCTTTTACTGTAAAATAAACTCATTTGCTCAAAACTTGATTGCTCATTAATCGCTAATTAACTAAAATCTTTCACTTGCTACAATTTACTGTCAATTACTTTCACTGCTCCCTTTTAATAAAAACACAAATGTAAAATAACCTACCAAAATCAAGTAAAAAGTCCATTGAGACTCTTTGTACATGCATCAACCCACAAGTTTTATCCATTTTTAATTCTCTTTCGTTCGTTATGTACAAATTTTCAAGTTGCTATCACTTAAAACATAAGAGGTACAGATTTCTGAGACAGTGAACCCGTTTCGGTCCCACTGTGCGGCGGTCGTGCTACACAAGATTTGAAACCCATAAGTAATTAGTGGAAGAATTAAGGTCTTAGCAAGCATCAATCTTGTATCTTGTGGTGTAAAGTATTGAGATTGAGATAAGTTCCTTAGACAGTCATACACCTTACCAATAATTGACTTAATGTGATCATGCCTAAATTTTTTGATTTGTCAATGTACTCGATTTCAGAAGTTTCCAGATATAGCTTTGCGAAATAATCCGTATCCAGTTTATTTTTAAATATGACTAAACACTTTGATTTAAGTGGATTCAACTGTAATGAATTTCTTTCTGTCCAAAGTGATACCTGCTTGAGGTCCTCATTCAATCTATCAGCTCCATCTTCAATTAGGCCTTAAATAAATTTGTACGTCATCAGCGTACATGTATACAAAACTATTTTTAACCGACAGCGGTAGGTCATTAATAAAAATGGAAAACAACAAGGGGCCTAGGATTGACTCTTGTGGCACTCCTATTGATACATTTGCAAATTCGGATATTTGGTTTTTCAATGCTATTGCTTGTTTCCTTTCTGCAAGATAAGAAACTGCCGGAGAAAAGCGGTATATGTTTTCCAATTTTCGTACCAATTGTAAATGGTTTATCTTGTCAAAAGCCTTTGAAAAGCTAGTCTTTATCAATAGAAATGCGAATATCATCTGTAACTTTTAAGAGAGCTTCTGCCGAAAACCAGATTGGTCCCTATATGCAGACAATTGAATGTGAATTAATTTTTCCATGATCTTCGACAAAAAAGGCAAAATAGATATACTCGTAGGTCTATATACAGGAGGAGAAATCCGCGATCCTTATTTCTTAAAAATAGGAATAGTCTTTGATGATTTCCATAAACATGGAAAAGAGGAAGTTGGAATAATTATGGGAGTAAATGAGGCAAAATAATTTTCACAAAACTAGGATGTATTTCATCAAAGCCAACAGCTTTTGACTTAGGTTAGGTTAGGTAGATGGGTGCCTTGTGACAAATAGTGTCACTGCTCACTTAGACCAACAAATTCGGGTCCATTGTGCCCAATCGTTTAACCCTGGAAACGTTAAAAGGTCCGCTGTTAGAACCACCCAGATAATGATATAAATCTCAGGAGGTCCGTAAGCTCTATATTACCTAAGTCCTCCAATTCCGAGAAGAAGTAACTTCCGAGAGTCCTCATTCTTGTGACGGATAGGGCAGGACAATCACACAGCAGGTGACGAACTGATTCAATTCCTTCTTCGTCCCTGCAGCTTCTACAGTAGTCATTATGTAGCACACCGAGTCGCTCCGCGTGAACTCCAATGGCACAATGACCAGTAATTATTCCAGAAACGACCAGTGTATTATAACGACTAAGTTTCACCAGAGAGGTTGATCTCTTCTTGCAAAAGGCCGCCCATATCGCCCTGGCCGTTTCGCATGTTTCCAGATGAATCCATCGGCTGTTTGCTCTATCGATGGTTTCGTCTTCTATTTTCTTTCATAGGGAACTGATTGGGGTTACTACAAAAGGGAGGGCCCGCGATAAGTGCAGCGCCGACCCTTTCCTAGCAAGCTCATCAGCCCTTTCATTTCCTTTGATATCCATATGCCCTGGAACACAGCAGAGGGTCACCGCATTGGCTCTGGATATTCCATTTAAGACCGATTTGCAGGTTCTCACAAGACTTGATCTAATTACAACAGAGTCCAGACCCTTAATGGCTGCCTGGCTGTCTATATAGACAGTAATCGTTTTACCAATGATATTAATCTCGCGCATAATTTCCGCAGCCTGTATGATGGCTGTGATTTCGGCCTGAAAGACGCTGCAGTCGTCGCTAATTCTAAAGGAGTTGTTTATTCCTAGGGTAACCGTCGGTATAGAACGCCAGTTCCTTTTTCTTCATGGTTCTCAGGTTCATCCAGTGCGCTCTGTCAGGAATTCTTATGTTGAATCTCCTTTCAAATGCTAGCGTAGGGGTCATGAAATCAGTTTCCGCCGATCTGCTGGTAGTTCCCCATCGGGATAAAATGGAGGCATGACAGTATAGGCTCGATGACCACAATCGGCCTTCTTTCAGTCTTACAGCGGTTTTAGCCGCCAGACTGCTTGGTTTCCATTGCCGCTGTAGGAGGTGTTGTTCTTATTGACCCCATGACTCCGATACACGCTGCCCTCTGGATTTTGGTGAGGTTTGAAAGCTGATACTGCTTCTCAAGAACCATTCACCAAACTAGTGAACCATATGCGAGAATGGGTCTTACGACCGCTGTGTATATCCAGTACACCACATTTGGTTTGAAGCCCCACGTGTTGCTGAATCCCTTTTTGCAAGAATAGGAAGCTACGCTGGCTTTTTTGATGCCTTCGGCAGTGTTATCCTTCCAGTTCAGTTTGGAATCTAAAATTACGCCCAGGTATCGAGCTGAACTTGAGATACTTAGTCCAATACCACCGATGTTTGGGGGTCTGAAGGTAGCAATTGATCTCTTCTTAGTGAAAAGAACTACCTCAGTCTTTGAGGGGTTCACTCCCAGACCTTTGCTGCTGACCCAATTATTCACTAGTTGTAGTGCAGGATTTAGTCTTTCGCTTAGGACTGGAGGGAATTTTCCCGAAACCAGGATGACCACATCGTCGGTATCACCAAGATCTCATCCACTACGAGGAGCCATAATAAAGGAGATAGAACTCCGCCTTGGGATGTTCCTCTGCAGACGCTTCTCCGGATGGTTACATCTCCTAGCATTGAAAATATAACCCTCGATTGAAGCATCTGTGCAATCCAATTGCAGAGACCCATGTTTAAATGAGCTCTGTATAGGCTGCCCAGCTTTTGACTTAACATTTACTACAGCTTTGACAATGTCAGTTTGTTATTGCCTGGATATTGTTCGGTGTTGCAGACAGAAGAATGTTGAGTTGATCTTCTAATTGTACCACTGTATCTGTTACCAACTGCTTAAATATTGTACAAAACATCTGTCATTGTGGCAAAAAATATCAATTAAAACAAAGGCTACCGCTCGATATGCCATATGCTGAATTATGATGGACATGGACATCCTTTATGTCCATGAAAATCCCTTCTTCATATCAAAAACTTTCGAAATTTGTTGTCTTTCAAAAAAACGGAGTTTTTTTTCCCAATTAACGTTTCACCGAAACACACTTGTCAGCCCTCCGGGTTAAACTTTTTGAATCCAGCGATCAGAATTGTTAATGAAAAAAAAATAAAATAAAAATTAAATAAAACATTTAAGACACGACATACTCGTAACATCAACATTAAGATGACGGCATTTAAATGACCTTTCTTCTGCTGCGGTCAAATTGGCCTTGGTATTGATATTGATATACAATTCAACGCGTTTTTTTTTTTTTTTTTTTTCCTGAAATACTTACATACAAGTATGTAGGTGCCTACACACAATCCACTCACCCTTAGGGAGTCCGCTTTTATTTATTAGTTGAGGCCACGTAGGTATTCGAGTTATTGGAAGATGAAATCTCCCAACGAGGAATGGAGGCCTAAAAGTTGTAATTTCTGTTTCTCCTCGGTGATGCCGCAGGGCTGAACTGCATTTCTGTGTCCGATTTTTTAATTTTTTGTTTCGCTTTGTATGGCACATACATATGTGTATTTATATATTTTTTTTTCTTTATTTATTTAATGTTGTTTTGGTTTTGTATTAATTTCAAGCATTCCGAAAAATGACAGCAAACAGGGAAGAAACAAAAAAATGGTAAAGTCTGGTATTTTTTTTTTTTTGGTAAGTGTACATATACGCCTTCCAAATAACCGTGTAAATAATGTGAAGACAACAATCGCCACTGGCGACTTTCATTATTATTTTCTCTTTAATTTAAAGGACAACATGAATGTTGGTGTATATTTGTTGGGATGCAGGGTTTTTTTTTTATTTTCAGAACTAAAAAAAAAAAATAAAAATGTTGTTAGCTTCAGGATGTGTTTGAAATTTTGGAGGTGAAACAGCGCACTAATGCGGATTAAGGAGGAGATTTAAGGTGGACAGAATGATATTTATGGAATTTTGTGGATTTGTTGATGGATTAACTCTGAGCCTATATTTTATTTGAGAAAATAAACCCAAGCGTTACTGAATCATGAGGAAAGCTGTTTCTTTTATTTATTCAGAATAACCATTTCTTCATGATCAAACGCTGTAATATGTACTGGGTGGCGGTGCAATAAGTATTAAAAAAAAATACATACTTCCTACTATGAGGCATACCTGAATTTCAGCCAATTTGGAATTCTGAGAAGGGTCCGCGCTGCGAACCGGCAGCCAAATTTTGCCAAATGTGTCTGGAAGTGAAATATCTGCCGAGGTTAACCTACAGAGTGGCTAGGATTGGGACACTTTTCAGAAGAAACACTATTACTCGCAACTTATAAATCACATAAATGGATACTCTTTGAAGTCTGTCTCGTGTCTGAGACTCCTAAACCCTATAGAAATCCCAAACGAATAAACTAGACAAAGTTTAGTCGTATAGTTAAGTCAAAACTGGGAAACACACCAACGCAAAAAATCGACTCGACCACGGTACTGGACTTAAATTGCATATAAAGTCTCGTGTCCAGTCAATTTCAGTAAAAAGAAAGTCCCAACGTGGTGGAATGAAGATCTGTCAAAACTCAGAAAGATGACCAGAGTGATTTTTAATATCTGCTATAATCACAACTTCTGGCAGCCCTACAAAGACTGCTTAAACATATATAAGAAATCCATAAGAATGGCCAAGAATCAGGGATGGATAGAATACTGTCAATCTATCGAAACTCTTAAAGAATCCGCGAGGCTCAGCAAAATTCTGTCCAAAGGACACAATAATACTTGGGGGCGGATGGTAGTTGGACAAACTCTTCCACGGATTCGCTCGAACTTCTTATGAATACTCACTTCCCAGGCTTTAGGGACAGTAGCACAAAACAAGCTAGTTCTGTTAGGTTACCGCCGACGGCTTGGGAAAGTATTACAGACATCATTACGGAGGATAAAATCTCCTGGGCCATAAACAGTTTCTCTCCATATAAATCACCCGGCTCTGACTGCATTATGCCTATTATGCTTGCAAGACAAAGCTATTCCCTGGCTACTATCGGTTTATAGGAGCTGCTTATACTTAACCATGTTCCCCAAACTTGGAAACTTGTTCGGGTGGTCTTTATTCCGAAGGTAGGCCGGCGAGGTCATGAATCCGCGAAGGATTTTAGGCCTATTAGCCTGTCGTCCTTTGTACTAAAGACCTTTGAACGTATCCTTGATTTTCACATACGAAAAACAATGGAGAGTTCTCCACTGTCGAAATCCTAACACGCCTACCTCAAAGGACGATCTACAGAGACGGCTCTTCATGAGGTAGTGCGATCGACAGAAAAAACTCTTCATTATAAAGAATACACACTTGCTACCTTCCTAGGCATAGAAGGAGCTTTCAACAACATTTATACCCAAGCTATTCAAGAGTCTCTCACAGAGTTAGGTGTAGAGTCTTTCCTTAGAGGAATCTATGCTTAATACTGGAATAATCAAAGCTACACTAGGTTATAGTAGTACAACTAAGATCGTAAATAGAGGAACGCCTCACCCTTGCTATGGATAATAGCAATCGACAAAATCTTGGTGCGACTTGAAAGAGAGGGGGTTGCGTAAGCGGATGATGTGATTTTACTAGTGTCAGGAAAGTTCCTCTCCACGATAAGTCAAATCATGGAAAGTGCTCTGGATAAGATACACTCTTGGGCTACGAGATGTGGCCTGGGAGTAAATCCAGACAAGACCGAAATCACCACAAAACCCAACCCCCCCCCCCCCCCCCCCCCCCCCCAAGCTAAACGGTCAACCACTCTCACTAGGTTCCAGTGCTAAATACTTAGGCACGATTCTAGATCCGAAACTTAGTTGGAAACTTAACATAGAGCAGCGGGTTAAGAAAGCAAGTGTGGCTTTCTATGCCTGCAGCAGAATATTTGGCAAAAAATGGAGTCTCCAGCCAAAGATGACCCTATGGATGTACACAGCCGTTGTGCATCCAATGCTCACCTATGGCGCCATAGTATGGTGGCCCGCCTTACTTAAAAAATAAAACATCAATAGAATCAAAAAAGTACAAAGATCGGCGTGTATAGCCATCACAGGAGCATTGAGATCTTGTCCAACAGGTGCTCTAAGCGTAAGCAATAACTTTGATATCTGCGTATATACGGATGGTTCGAGAATGGATTGCGGAGTTGGCGCAGGCATTTTCTCGGACCAACTGAATATATCGAAATCCTTCCGTCTCTCAGACTCTGCTAGTGTCTTTCAAGCGGAGCTTCTTGCGATTCGGGAAGCCTGCCGCATGTTAAAAAATCTCCCAACGTTCAACCTAAATATAGGTATCTTCTCTGATAGCCAAGCCGCAATCAAGGCCACTGATTCGGTTACCATATCCTCAAAACTGGTAAAGCAAGGCCGGTTTGAAATAAACGAACAAAGTATCTGTTCTGGAATTACCCTCATTTGGGTCCCAGGACACAGCAATTATGAGGGAAATGAGCGAGCCAGGCGAGGGTCAGCCCTTAACGGCTCGCTAGCGGAAAGAGTCAATATTCCGATAGGAGTCGTTAAGGGCAATTCACACCTCCACTTCCTCCAGCTCGCCAATCTCGGATGGAACAACCTTACCAGTTGTGCCATATCAAGAAAGACATGGCCCAGTTTCAACAAACCTAAATAAAATGAGCTACTAGGCAGATCAAGGCCTGATATTGCCAGAATTGTAGCCATTATTACAGGCCACTGGCCTATAGAGGACCACGCGGCCAAGTTTGGCATTCCTCACAACACTTTCTGTCGCAGCTGCAAAGACAGTAATGAGAGGGAAACTCTTTTCCATTTACTTTGCAGTTGTCCTGCCCTACCAAGGAATAGACAACGCACGCTAGGTAAACCCTTCTTCGACGATTTCGGAGAGATAGCCTCTAAACGAATTGGAGAACTAATCCTGTTTCTGAACTCCACCGGCTGGGTTTAATTATATTTTCTATCTCCAATAACACGCGTTAACAAACAGGGTACACGAGTTTTTGTGGTATGAAAACGGCGCACTTAGCGCTAATTGGGTTCTTCTGAACCACCACTTTACCTACCTACCTATGATTTATAAGTTTTATCCTGAACGTACGGTGACATACAAATTCTTTAACAGCTCTAGACTGCCGATCGTCTCTTATAGAGATGGCAGAGCAGTTTAATATGCACCTAATTTGGGTGCCGGGGCATAAGGATATTCCAGGGAATTGTAAGGCTGACGAACTTGTCCCACATGGAACTACAATACCCATCCTTCCAGGCAAAAGTTTACTGGGTATGCCTATCGCTACATGCAAACTTAAATTAAAGCTGGATGTTACCGTAAAGACAAATTCTAGGTGGACAAGGAGTACAACTTGTCTAGTCTACAAAGCAGATTTGGCCTATGATGGATCTGAAAGGCTCTAGGAATTTGATTTCTTTAAATAGGAAGCATGTTAGTGCTGTTATAGGTGTCATTACTGGACACTGTCTAATAGGAAAGCATGCAATAAGACTTGGCGTATTCTCTAACGATTTCTGCAGAAGCTGCATGGACGAAGAGGAGGAAGAGACTATTCTTCTCCTTCTTTGCACCTGCCCAGCTCTCTCCCAAAGAAGGAAACTCCACTTAGGAGCCTTCTGTTTCAATGACCTAGATAATCTGAATAATATTGACGTTATTTACATTCTACGCTTCATCAGAAGATCTAAATGGTTCAACGAGTAGGCTAGAGGCAGCGTCTCAAACACATGGACCTATTATTGGTCTAAGTGTGTTGGCTTCTTTTGCTGACAGCCACTTCAACCTAACCTAACCTATACGGTGACATATTGGCTTGTGATCGAAATAACACAATTAACCAAATCTTTACCAGTTACGAAGCTTCAGAAGAGCACGATCTGCTGTTGATGCCATAAGAGCGCCAAAGGAGCCATCGAAGGAAAAAGATGGCTCTACGGCACAAAGGAGTATTGTGCAGTAGTAACGCTGGACGTTAAAAACGCATTTAACTCTGCGAACTAGTCGTTTATTAGAGGGTCACTTGCCACGATGGACACGCCTTATTACCTGACGAACTACTTCAACAACAGGAAGCTGAGGTACAATACCGATGAAGGGGTAAAATACTATGGGAGTTCCACAGGGATCGGTTTTAGGACCATTATTGTGGAACATCATGTCCTACGATTAGCGCTACCTAGGGGAGTAAAGATAATTGGGTTCACCGATGACATTGCAGACGTGACAGTAGCTAAACAGATCCGTGCAGTAGAATCAGCTATAAATGAAGCAATTGCCCGGATAAAAGATTGGCTAATATCCGCCGGACTAGAACTAGCTAACCATAAAACAGAAGCTGTTCTTATAACCAGCCGGAAAACCGTCGAATTTGCCAACTTTCAGGTTGGTAACCAAACCATCAGGTCGAAAGAGGCAGTTAAATACCTTGGAGTAGTGCTGGACAACAGGCTACGGTTTCAAACGCATGTTAATTTTGTTGCCAAAAAAGCATCGCAAATGCAGGGAGCTTCCTCGCGTATGCCTAACATCGGTGGACCTGGATACGCTAGAAGGATTCTACTCTCTGGAGTTATCACTTCAGTTATGTTATATGCCGCCCCAGTCTGGGCGAAGGAACTGAGAACGAAGGAGGCCAAAAGGAGACTATCGTCATCATACAGACAAGAAATGGCAAATAAACTTCTACTACGAGTATATTCCAGAATCACATGGGTACCGGGGCACGAAGGTGTACCGGGTAACGAAAAGGCAGACGAACTAGCAAGGAAAGGAGAGGGCAACACAGAACTGAACCCGGATAATACAATAAGGGTCCTCTGACAACTTTTAAAACAATAATCAATCATAAGATACGACAGGAGTTCAATAACTACTGGACGAATCTAGACACGTGCAAAGTGGCTAGATCTGTAATAACTAAACTGAGTACCAACACAGCAAAAAGAGCTCTTAACTCAAGCAGAACACAATTGTGATTGATGGTGGGACTTTTAACAGGGCACATCAATCTCAACAAACATTCGTTCAGACTCGGGATAGCTGATACAACAATCTGTGGCAACTGTGAGGAGGAGGAGGAAGATATAGAACACTTCCTCTGCCACTGCCCTGCTACAGCGAAGCTAAGACTGAAAATTCTAGGATCTCCAAGGACACCTCACTAAGAAAGGAATCAGGGATATATTGGAGTTCTGAGGGTGGCCGTGGTGTAGTGGTAACATCAACGCTTGTCACGCTCTTGGTTCACGGTTCAAATCCTGATCTCAACAGTCATCTATTTATTTCGTCTGAAATAAATAAAAAAAAGTCGATCAATTGCGAAAACACTGGCAGTAGGGTGGTATATGGCTTAAGTGCAACTTGATCGTGATGATGTCATCAGGTGGAGGGAACAAAATACTGTGAATCAAGAGCAACGACAAAAAGCAAAACAAACAAGCTCCCCAGTTATCTGGACGCCACCCTTGGAGTTTACTGAAACTTAATGCCACCTAAGTTTCAAACCCACTACACCAATCTATCTCTCTCTCTCTCTCTCTCAATTTATACAAACGCCCGTGCCCTGGTATTCATATCCCATTTGGCGCGCGCAAATTATAAAAAAAAAAAAAAAAAAAAAGTTCGCCAGACGAACACTAGGATTCCCCGATCACTATACGATATAGTTTCCCGTTGATACTACCCATGATCCCAAGACCTAAATCCTCTCAGAAAATAATTCCCAAAGCACAGCACTATTCCTTACAGTTACATAGGATGAGGGGATCACAACGGGCCCAATGAAGGCCTACATAAGTGAAGAGCATAAGCTCACCCTCTTAAACCAACCGGTGGTATGCCAGAACGGAATAGAGTTGAAAGTTTGTACTGTGAAGAAATGAATGCATAAGCCGGAAAATGAACGGCTTTTCAAAACAAATTCATTGCACGCTTTTCTTTTGAAAAATAAGTTGTCTCTCGCTAGCGCAGTTCATACGAGTACTTGTCTCTGCTATGTGTGCAAGTTTGTGTATGAGTAAAAATGAATAAATATGATTTATGAATGAAAAATGGTTTGATGAACAAATAATTGAACGTGATTATTGGCAAGTGGCAAAATAAAAATGTTTGATATTTGAAAAGGGAAGTCGGAAGGAATCGGCTTGTATGGACCCCACGCCAGAATGTTTTAGACCGCACTGCTATACAATAATTTCTGGAAAAACCCTTAATTTTCTTGTTTTGGGGGAAAAACAGAAAACTGGTTGTCTTATAATTTTATCCCGGTAAATTATATTTCAAACTACATATGTGGTTTCATATTTCTTATATGCCATTCATGGAATTGTTTTATAAAACTATTTTGCAATTTATTCTAAAATTTGTGTACCAAATGAACATTTCTGATCTGACCATTTCCATTTCTGTGCTGATTTACCTTCAAAGGTTGGTAAGTTAGGTACCACTAGAATCTACATAAGTTGAACAATTATATAGTTTTGCATATTAAACATACATAATGTACGTAATGACAAACAGAATACAACAGCTATGTATAATATTGCTTTTGATGTCGTGCACTTAAATACATCCAAATTGAAAAAATCCTTCATCAAACGCACGTGACTGCCAGAAGCACCTTTATTAAAATGATCAATGAAAAGAGTTTCAATTATATAATGGATGTCATATACTATAATAGTACCCGAAGCCAATTGACAATTATTTAATTAATTCCATGTGGAAAATTAACTATTCTCACTTTTATTCAGTTCACAAGACCAACAGTTTTTTGTCTGCTTTTATATTATTTAATTTAATTACTCAATTAATTTAATTATCCATTCCTCCAGATATACTTGTACCCTATCCCATTGGGCACATACTCGTATATTTATTTTGATGCATAGTTTGTAACATAGAGAAATAATAAACGTACATCCTACAAGGTATATTCATGAATGACCTGCACCAATCCGCCGAGTAGACTATATTTCATCCGCACATTGCCCAAAAAGGAAAAAAATCGGCCAAAAATTATAGGGTGATTCAATTGTAGGTTACAAATTAAATTTGAAGTAGAATGCATTAGTTTTTGATAAACTGCTCATATTTCTATGTCAGTATAATGCTGAGATATTGACAATAAACATGAAAAATTATTTCGGCCAAAGGGGCATCACGGCTGGCCTTGCAGACTCCCCGCTCTTCTAATGAAAAATTCCATTACTTTTCGACAAAAATTGACATTTAGCCCTGGAATTGTTTGGTCAGTGTCAAATTTTGGCCGGAAAATTTTGAGTGCAATTACTTTGTTGAAACTGTATGTCCTCATGATTGACTGTTACGCAGCACCATGAGAATTTCCAAAGAAATACGTGGCAATCCTGGTGGTGGCTCAAAATACGCACCAAACAGCAACTTTTTGTAGATCCGTTGGTTGTTCATGAATAGCCCGGGAATTTTCCCAAACCCCAAATATGACAATTTCGTTTATTTACGAAGCCATTCAGTTGAAGTTGAAAGTGAGCCTCATCAATGAAGATGACTTTGTTTAAAAAAAATCGCTCTAACACCCAATCAATAGCGGATGACCTTGCTGCTTTTGGCAACTATGTACACTCTAAAAGGACGAAACATCTCCAACGGAGCCGAAGTGACCACAAAAAAATTTGTTCGTCCATAAACTGCCACTATCATCAGCACTTCAACCACCTTCCCCTTCGTCTCCTCTTAAATTTTACTACCAGAACGTAAGAGGAAACCCAAGCTGTTTAGCGCCAATCCCATGCTCTCCCTTTCGATATCTATGCTCTGACTGAAACCTATCTGATCCCCGACATAAAGAGCCAAGAATCATTCCCCCCTACTTTTAATGTCTTTCGTGACGACGACCCTATCCAACCCTTGGTTGACTCTCCCTCTCGAGGCGTGCTACTGGCCATCCATAATGACCTTGACTCTTCTCTCATTGACATTTCTTCCTCTTCTAAGGTCGACTTTGTTACAATAAAAATAACTTTTCCACACCGATTCCTGTAATCCGTCAATCTATCGAATCTTACCAACATGCTATAGACGCGATTGATTAATTGACCTACCTTATTCCCTCGATGACATTCTGCTGCAGTGGAGTCCTTCCGATGATGAATCCTTTTTCATCGCTTCAAATACCAACTCCACTGAGGAATGTCTCTTCATAGATCGACTAACTGATTCAAGACTATGTCAAGTTAGTAATGTCTTAAATTACATGGGAAGGCAATTAGACCTTATATTCACAACTGATCCAATTAATTCCTCAGTCTCGCTTTGTCCCCTAACTGTGCCGACTATTGATAACTTTCATCCTCCCCTTCTTCTTTCACTTTTCCTCAATTCTCCACTTCAATCTACACCTCCTGCATTTCGCACTTCTTACGACTTTCATAAAGCTAATTTCCGCAAAATAAATGCCTATCTGAGTAGATGTTCCTTTGAGTTTGCTAACTTATCCTTAAACGAAGCCCTCACAATTTTTTACACAACAGAAATGTTTAATTCTATTTATCTTTATGTCCCATTTTCTCGTCATAAAACTTCATCTTCATCCCCCCCTTGGTATAATCGCAAACTTCGCGGACTATTCCAACTATCTCGGTTCCTACCTTCAATTCAATCATCTTTATAACTCCCTCTACCAGCGGCACCTAATTAACGCGCAAGCAAATCTTATAAACGACCCTAAGTCATTTTTCCAATTCGTCAACTATAAAAAAAAAATCTGACGGTTACCCTCCGTCCCTCTCTTTTGAAAACATATCTTCAACTAATCCGCAAACCATTGCCAACTTTTTTGCCACCTATTTTGAACAATCCTTCGCCGACAACTCTTTTGAACTAGACCCCTCTTACTTCAGTCACCTTCTTAACTTCTCCGTTGGCCCCTTTTTGTCCCTGCCTTTTGATCCTGCTGTAATTGAAAATAAACTACAAAATCTTAATGATGAATTCTTACCCGGCCCAGATGGTCTCCCTGCCATTTTTCTTAAAAAATGCTCTTCCATTCTCTCCCTCCCCCTCTTTCATCTCTTCCGTTTGTCTCTATCACTAGGAGAATTCCCTCAGATCTGGAAGACCTGTTTCATAAACCCCATACACAAAAAGGGATCAAAGAACGAAGTAGCCCCATTGCTAAACTTTCTCATCTACCCAAACTTTTCGAAAGTATTTTATACGAAGCCTTAAGCTTTCAGTACAAGTCTCTTATCTCTCCCACCCAAAACGGCTTTCTGAAAGGTAGATCAACTACCACTAACTTAGTCGAATTCGTGTCCTTCGCCCTGTCTGCCTTAGAGAATGGCAAAGAAGTCGACGTTATTGCAACTGATTTTAGTAAGGCTTTTGATAAGATATCTCATAACTTAATCCTCTTCAAATTGTCTGCCGTCGGTTTCGAACCCATATTGTTAAAATGAATATCTTCTTACCTGGAAAACCGTTCTTATAGAGTTCGCTTCAGATCCATCTTATCGACTCCCTTCTTGGCCACCTCTGGTGTTCCGCAAGGCAGCCATCTAGGTCCCCTTCTCTTCATTCTAACAATAAACGATGTCGAGAGGGTTATTAAACACTCTTCCCTCTCTCTGTTGATGATACCAAATTTTTCAAAGCCATTTCTTCACCACATGACTACTGTCACCTTCAACAAGATCTTGATAGGTTTTCGAACTGGTGCCTACAAAATCGCTTAGAGCTCAATATCGCCAAATGTCAATCCATTGCCTTATCACGTAAGCACCACATGTCCTCCGCCCGCCTTTACCTTCCCCATGGTCAACCTATATCCATCGTTCAATCTCTCCGCGATCTTGGAATATTGTACGATAGGGAACTAAATTTCCGTTCACATATTGATGATATAATTCGTAAAGCTAACCCATCACTTGGCTTTGTAAAACGATGGTCCAAAGAATACTCTGACCCTTACGTAATCAGATCCCTCTACATTAGCTTTGTGCGCTCCCTCCTTGAATACGCCAGTCAAGCGTGGTCACCCTTTCAGCAAGTTCATGTGACCAGAATCGAGAATGTTCAACGTCGATTGCTTCGATTTGCCCTTCGAGGTCTTCCTTGGAACGATCCATTTATCTTGCCTCCCTATCAAGATCGCCTCAACCTCATAAACCTGAGTACTCTAGAGAAACACAGAGATGTTGCAGACATTCTTTTCATTCATCGACTTCTTTCAGGCTCTGTCGATTGCACATCTCTTTATAATTCAATTTTCTTCAATACCAACCCACGAAATTTTCGATGCCCTCGTCTTTTCTATCTACCGTCCCACCGCACTTCATATGGATCTAATGAACCAATTTCCCGTATGCTGCGAAAAGTTAAATCAAACCTCACCCAGTTTGATTTTAACCTCAGCATTCCCTGCCTCAAAACCGAACTCCTTCACCATTCTCCTTAGCTTTAAGTCTTAGTTTTAAGTTTTAGTTTTAAGTTTTAGTTTTAAGTTTTAGGTTTAAGTTTTAGCCTTAAGTTAGTTGTAGCTTGTAATAAGCCAAATAAATGGGGGCTTTCGCCCCCACCAAAACTGAAAAAACGAAGTCAAGACGCTGTTCATGGTCTGCTGGTTTTAATTCCTTTGTTAATTGGATCTTCTAGGCATGCAGATGTAGATCTTTTTTTTAAATGCGCTACGTGGAGCTGTAGGAATGGTTTAATTGCTGGGAACGATGGCGAATGGATTTTGACGGATTCTCACGAACACAGTCACTCACAGCGGCGATATTTTCGCATGACCGGCCACTACGAAGACGAACTGTTCTTGCACATCTAACACTGGCCCGGTTCGATCGAATTCTTCTATTAACTCCTTAACAGCGGAAAGAGATGCCCGGCTACTTCGAAATGGTTAAATTTTCCTCATTTCAGAGATGGGTTTTAACAACTTTATTTACAACAACAGAGATGGATAAATGGCCTCCACGGCTTTGCTGGCACATACGCACTCTTTTGTCGAAATATTTCATGACAGTTTTGCATAAATTTTCGTTTTGCCAATTCGCTCCTGGGTGGTCGTGGGCTTGTCGCACTAAACAGTGACACGTTGTGGATGCATTTGTTTCTGAACCTCAAATTCTACAATTTTGACGATTAAAAAAGCCATCAAGATGAAAATCGCTAAAGATGATTTTGTTTGAAAAATCAGCATTCACTTGTTGTTGTTTCATAATCCATTTAACGAACTCTCTTCGCTGTGCGTGGTCAGTAGACTTCAGTTCTTGAGTCAATTGCCCTTTGTATGCATGAAGATGCAAATCTTATGTCAGAATATACTGTAGAGAACTTATCGAAATGTCCAATTCTTGACCATGGTGCCGAATTGATGTTCCTTCGTTATTTTTAAAATATTGCTCAACAATGAAAACGCGTTGTTCTTTCGTGTAGCACTCCATTTTTAATAACCCTGAACTGTCAGCTGTCACGCTGACTTTTTTTTTTCGTTGGCAACACTTTACCGCACAAATGGCGCAAAATTCAAATCTTGCTATAATTTTGGGACACCCTTTATAATAAGGAAGTAAGATGGCGGTAAGTGCCATACAGGCCGTCTAACAATCGATCTATTGCACACTAAGTTCATTAATCGTGTAATCAGTCATTTTGGTGATGTTGCTTAGTCTCCGCGGAGCTGCGATTTGACGCAACAACTTTTTTTGTTTTGTGGGGTGCCGCTAAAGATCGATGTTATGCTGACAACCCAGGAACAATTCAGGCACTTAATAATAATATTGATCGAGCTATTCTTGAAATAGAGCCCCGAACTATCGAAAACATATTACAAAATTGGGTTGACAAGATGGACTACTGCCATCTGCAGCCATTTAAATGAAACTATTTTCCATAAATAATCGGAAAGTGTACTCTCTTCAATAAAGTAAAAAACTTTGAAAAATATTAAATTAAAACCAACAGATGGGCCACCCTTTACATAAAGTGAAAATATCTTTCGACCCTGGTGTATAAATTTGATGAGTCAGCATGTTTAGCTTAACTGGAAATTATGAGAATAATCAAAGTACCAAGACGGTTGAAAGCCGGTAGATCTTTTTACTAAGACACCTATGTAAATTCAAAACACCTTCTAGGAGTGCAGGCGTGATAAGGCATTATAAAATATTTCATCAAAGTATACGAAAGCGTTTGTGTATAGAGTGGGAATTAGGGCTCGAATTTTCGTAATAAAGAAAGAAAGTACCTGGGCCCAACAACAACTGCGGAACTTATTAAAAATGGAGGTGAAGCCTTAACACAAAAACTACCTAATCTAATGTGGAAAATACAGTGGACGTCCAGTATAACGAATGCTCGATATAACGAATTTCCAATATAACGAATCAATTTGTTTGCCCCATTAATGGTTCTATATAACGAATGGTTTAAAAATTTTACGCTCGATATAACGAATGCCTTGCAATTTCCTGTAGGCGCAAGTTTACTTTTGTCGGATATTGTCATTTTTTGTATGTATCCTTACTTCGGCTATGCAGTAACATCTGTTGAGTGTATCTATTTTTTTTTTTTTTTTTGTTAATTCCTGGTAATGATCAGTTATGCTAATATATACATACATAAATGTAATTTTAAAGGAAAATTAACTGTTTCAGTTTTTACGTTTTATTTGTACGCATTTCATTTGCAAAGTATTTCTAGTGGTCGGTTGTGTTTGCCGTTTGTTAAAAAATAAAGTAAAATGTCCGCTAAGCGTAATCGTTTTTCCTTGGGCGACAAAGTGAAAATTATAAACGAGTGTAAAAAAGGAATGTCATTAAGGGAGATTTCTTTAAAATATGGATTGCCAAACTCTTCGATTTGTACCATCAAAAAAATGAAAAAGAAATTGTAAAGACATTGGATATTTCTAAAAATGGTTCCAAATCGGGACTTTCTACGAAGGCCGGTGAATTCCCAAAAATGGAACGAGCACTTTTTAAGTGGTTTCTCAAGAAGCGCAATAGCAACATTCCAATGAGCGCGATAGTTCCAAAATTAAAAGCTCAAGAATTTCAGAGGAAAATTTGTGAAGGATCATTTTGTGCCAGTGACGGTTGGCTTTCAAAGTTTAAAAAAAGGTTTGGAATCCAACTTCTTAAGCAATCAGATGAAAAATTGTCTTCACAAGCGGAGCTGGTTGAGCCGTTCAAAAAACAATTAGCAGCCGTAATAAGCGAGAATCAGTTATCTGAGGAAGCGATATCCAACGCTGATGAAACGGGACTTTATTGGAAAATGTTGCTTGATAAAACGTATGTATGTCCATTCAGGCGAAAACAGTGCACCAGAGCGAAAGTTGTCAAAGGCACACAAATCTCGGGCGTTTCGGAACAAGGTGATACAGGTGGATTACTCCCACTCTAACAGTGCATGGATAAACGTCCAGATTTTTAAAGACTGATTTTTCCATAGCTTCGTACCACAGGTTTGTCAGCCAAAAGCAACATAACTGATTAAGTTTTCTATAAAAATAAAAATGTGTGTTCCTTGCAGGTCGAGGAATTTTTGGATTCTCAGAACTTACAAAAAAAAGCATTGCTTATCCTGGATAATGCACCTAGTCATCCACCTGCCAACGAACTTATAAAGAAAACTGATGAAGGAAGCATATGGGTAATGTTTATGCCATCGAACATTACTCTTCACATCCAACCGATGGACCAAAATGCTATTCGGCTAGTTAAGTTACACTAGTTAATTTGCTTACAAAAATTGTAGCTACTGGTTCAGAAAACATTATGGATTCCTCAAAATAACTCGACGTATGTATATGACGCGGTTTCTTCAATTGCCCTAGCTTGGCAGAAAATATCAACAGAAACATTAAAAAAGTGCTGGAGGAGCAACTTTGAAGATTTTGATGAAGAATATGAAATTCCGTTGGCAGTATTAATGAATCAGGATGAAGTTTTATGTTTGAGACAAACACTAGCAAACACAGTCTAGCTAACAAAGTTTTTCCGGAGGTAGGTTTACAAATTTCAATTGTTATTTGTTAATAAAACTAAGGTTTTAAAATCTATTTTAGTCTTCATTAACTGCTGATGATCTTGTTCAATAGAACAGTATTGCGTGGGAAGAAGAAGACGAACACCAAGGTGATATAATTTCAAGTGGAAGTGAGGACGAAAATAACCTTCCTGAGCTGTGCACTGATGAAAAAATTAAACATTCAGAAGCAATGAATTGCTTCAATAAATGCATACACTACTCAAAAACACTTTTATTAAGAGGAGGCGGTCCAAAAAAGCTTGGAGGGAACCAAAGGGCAAACTAATATTAAAGACTTCTTTTCCAAATCATAATTGTTTTGTTTACCAAAAACTTATTAATTAATTTTTATTTTCTTATAAACAAATACATTGTAAAAATCACTTGTTTTTTATATTCTAGTATTATTTAGCAAAAAAAAAACACGATCGATATAACGAATTTTTCGTTATAACGAATGACTGTGCAATATATAATTCGTTATACTGGACGTCCACTGTATAGGAAGAGGAGGGAATACCAAATTGGACTCACTCTGTAGCAACTACAGAGGAATAACGCTTCTAAATATAGCATATAGGTAAAATGGTATCCAATGTAATACATGACATCATAAGACTAATCGCAGAAGAAGTAATAGGAGAGTACCAGTGTGGTTTTCGAAAATCTTTACATTAGAACAAAACAACAAAAGCTACTAGTATGACAAAAACTTTCATTTAAAGGGTGACCAGATAGCAATGATAGTTTTTTCAATTATTATGTTTCAGCAGCTGTCAAAGTTACCAATGACATCCAGCTGTCAAAATATTCAGTAAGGCTTGCCATTTCATCATACATCGTTTGACACTTCCCGAATGTATGGAAATTATCAAAAAATATTATCGAAATTCCGGTTCAGCAAAATACGGAACGTGAATTTTGTCGTGATATCAGTCATCATGGCTTCCGTGCGCAAGCAATTCGTCGTACCGTGGAAAAGTTTAAGCGTGAGTACACTCTTTTGGACCTTAAACCACCAACCAGTTAGAGATCGGTGCGAAGTGAAGAAAACATTGCCGCCGTAGCGGCCAGTATCGAAGAAGCCCCAGAAATGTCGATTCGGTGCCGATCGGCTGAATTGAGCATCGCCAGAGAGTCAACCAGACTTATTTTGCTGTTGGATTTGAGCCTACATCCGTATAAGATTGTGCTGACTTAAGAATTGAAGCCGGACGACCATAGACAACGCCGTGGGTTCGCTAATTGGGCGCTAACAATGTTGGCCGGAGATCCGGATTTTGGACAAATGTCAACAAGCAAAATTACCGTTAATGGAGCGACCACAATTCACAAGTGTTCGACCAAGCATCAATGCATCCACAAAGATTGACTGTTTGGTGCGGACCTTATTTCTTTCGAAATGATGAAGGAGACACCGTTACCGTCAATGGTCCTCAGAATAGAGCGATGTTAATCGACTTTCTGTGGCCAGAGCTCGACAACATCGATATATCCTAGCTGTAGTTCCAACAAGATGGAGCTACATGCCATATAAGCGACGCAACGTTAGAAGTAGTGAAGGAGAAATTTGGCGACTGGGTCATCTCACTGCGAGCGTTCATCAATTGGCCACCAATCATGCGACTTGACACCCCTCGATTATTTTCTCTGGGGCTATGTCAAGTCCTTAGTTTACGCTAACAAGGCAACCACTGTGGACGAGCTCGAGGCCAACATTCGAGACGCTATTGCGTTTTTGAACCATCAAAAATTGGACCGCTAGCGAAGCCTAGGCGGTCATTTAAATGACGTGCTATTCCATGCATAATGGCATGAATGGATGCGAGTTTTGGACACTAACCATAATTGATAAAAGAAATTTGAAAATCTTCGAACGAAGAAATCGACACAATCCTTGAAAACGAAGACATAGTACGGTTTGCCAAAGCACAACGAATAAGATGACTTGGACATCTAATAAGAATGGACGACTCAAGGAAACAAAAAAGAACAGTCAACGGAAACCCAGAAAACAGCAAAAGTCAGGCCAAGAAGGCACGTCGTGCAGAATGCCAAATACCACCCAAGGATGTATCGCCACAAGAAGAAGATAGATTTATGTTTGACTAGACTGTCAAATTTCTGCCAGAAAGGCCTTTTTTTGTAGTCAAATACACGATTTTCAAGCATCTGATCCAGCTTTATTAGCCAAGTCTGATGGAAAGGGTTTTTCAATAGGGACATAACAATTTTGTATTTTAATACAAACGCACCCTTAAACTTTTTTTATGATCCGTCAATGTAAAAACGTCAGCCAAGGTTTATATTTTCACCATGGTGAAGTTCACGAACAAGCGACTTTTGGAAATTATTAAAAATTTCTACCGAAATTCTGAGCCGGTGGTCGCAATACCTTCCACAAAGATTCTGGATTTGGTTATTTCCAAAAGAATTTGCAAGAATCATAGAATTACAAATTAGAATTATTTTCGAAAACAACGGTGATTGGTGATGAACTAGGTACTTCAACATCTTTTAGTTGATTAAATGTTAACCACCTTTTGCAAGTCATAAGCTATTATTCCGTGGGCCTTATTTCACATGTCAACATGAAGGGCTACGACTATCGTTTTTGAAATACGCAATTTCCTGACAATTTGAGACTAACATCCATAGAACGTGCTGAAATTAAGTAATCAAATGTAGCCCTTGGTCTTCTAATAACTTAATTTATAAATCTGTTATTCCTGACCCAATGCGAATAAAAATACATTAAACTTACCATTAAAGTTGACATACAAGTAGTATAGATGTTAAGCTCCTTCAATAAAATCGTTCGACTCCTTAACAAGACAAATTCAAAGCAATATACTATGTTGTACACACAATCTGACACTCACTACACCCCCGTATCAGCACCAAAGCAATGAGTTCTCTTTCACAATTTCTATCGCACACAATGGGGGGGCATCTAAGAAATTCCCATGTAAACCACAAATTCAAAACACAAAAAAAAAAAAAAAATTCAACTCGTATCTCGCGCACCCAGTTGACACACACAATGGTAGTTGTGCTGTTTAGAAACACGCAACAGGTATCTAAATATCCTCTAGCGTTTATTTAAGCACGTGTGCTAATACATTTCAACACACGAAGTGAAAACAATCTCACAAATAACGTTCACGGATAGACACAAACGCGACTTTAATGCTTTGCAGTGGCAATGACAGTGGTCAAGTACGGAATAGTAGCGGCAACTTAATAGAAACTCACGGCAACTCGCAAGTGATGAAAAAGATACATATACATATATTTTTTCTAAATTTAGTTATAACTGTTAAATTATCAAGAGGAACAAAAATTTAATTCACTAAATTCGAGTTTATTGTTTTGTGAATGTCTTTACCAATTCGTATCTAAATAAAAATGCGGTACTACAAGTACGTACCAACAGCACCAATTGAAGGTCCACTGTCGACTGAGCTATTCGTGTGAAATTCATTATTCTACAAGGTGGAAAGTTGCAGTCTCTACTCTATATCTGAACCTGATGGATATAGATACAAATGTTAAAGAGCATACTGTTTAGACTGGTATTCGACTCTCTTACGAGTATAAACTCTCTTAGCTTGGTAGGAAGTTTGACTAGCCGATTTGGTAGTCTCAGTATTTCTTTGACCAAAACGGGAATTGGAAATTATATAGTACTATATGTTTTGAGATAACTAACGAACAACTTGCCAGCACACATTCTGTATGGAATTAATAGTCTCCTACGGTAGTCCTTAGACATTCAATCGCATGTCTTTGTGTAGTTAGTACAATATTTGAACAACAACATTCTAGTAGGCCCAAAGATATATATATGTATACCAACCTACCGTCGCGACGAAATTTATTTTGTAAACAACAAATCCGCTACTTGAGTGGTTCAGAGTTTTGGAGGAAGTTCACCTATCGATTCCAAATTTTATACATTTGCTGCTACTGAATCTTTTTACTTTGCTTAATTTTTGTAATTTTGTCATTGCTATGTTCGTGAAGTGCATTATCCTTGCGTTAGTCCTGTAAAACTGAAGAACTGAAGACTGTCAAATGTCTGCCAGAACGGTTTTCAAGCATCTGACCCTGTCTGACGTAGAGTTTTTCAATACAGACATAACAATTTTGTATTTTAATACAAACGCACCCTTAAACTTTTTTTATGATCTGTCAATGCCAAAACGTCAGTCAAGGTTTATGTTTTTATCATGCTGAAGTTCACGAACGAGGAGATATTAAAAATTCTAAGCCGGTGGTCGCAACGAGCGCTTACTTCAATTTTCGCGATGAAGTTCATTTTTGGATTAATGGCTTTATCAATAAGCAAAATATGCGTTATTGGACAGCAACAAACTGACACGTGCTTCAAGAGACTCCATTGCATCCACAAAAAGTGATAAAAAGTGTGGTGTGGATTTCATGTCGGAAGTGTGATTGAACCGTATTTTTTCGTCGATGAAAATGATCGCCATGTTACGGTCAATGGAGTTCGCTATCGTGCCATGTTGGAAGACAATTTTTGGTCAGAATTGGATGGACTTGACATTAGTGATATGTGGTTCAAACAAGATGGTGCCACATGCCACATAGCTGGTCAAATAATTGATCTGTTGACGGGGGAGTTCGGTTCCGGTCGAATGGCCATGGATTTATTCTTATGGGGTTACATTAAGTCATTGGTTTATGCGAATAAGCCAACAACGTTAGAGGGGCTGAATAAATTTCAGTCCAATTTAATAGGCCTCAGTGACAAAGTGATCCGAAACTGGGAAGTCTGCCGGTACTTCCTGAGGTAAAACCGGCAAACCCACAGGCGGACCAGTGTGGATGCAGTAAAGTGGGAGGGTCGTGATCCTTCTACTCCGGATCATAACTTCGCCGTAAGAAGAAGAAGAAGAAGAAGAAGAAGAATAAATGTCAGTCCAATATCTCAATTATTCTGTATTTTATTTAAATAGAAAATTGTTATGCTCTTATTGAAAAACACTGTATAATCGGTGAACCCTTCTTGAGGCAATGTATTGAGCATATTCGAATCTTCTTCTTAGACAACCCAACAGTGAACTGTGAGATATTGTGCCGCCCTAATTAGTTTGATGTGGATACTAGATAATCTTGAAAAGAATCCAGAAGTATTCAAGGATCTTCTATGAGTTCTGAGAAGTACTTTTACCTGACGTTTACATTCAGTGTTCTATCCACTTTAGCGTTCACCGGGACAGATGTTCTCCAATTTTCTCCGATTTTCTCGATTGTTTCAGCTACTTTTTCCGGTAGTCTAAATCTTGGCCATCAAGCAGGTTTGTAAATTGATGTCTTTCGATTTTTCTCATATTTCCTTCTAGAAATTGATAAACTGTTCCATCGTTGGGACTTTCAGGTTTTAAATTTTTCTGGAGTAGAATGCGGTCAAATACTCAAAAAAAGAAAAGAAAAGCGGTTGGCCCAGATGAGATACCCTCTGAGTTCTAGAAAAAGATGGGAGACATCGGGTCCAGATGGCTCATGATTCTTATCTCCAAACTAATGAGTGGTACCAAATGTCTAATCAATTGAGGGAAAGTTATCTTCTTCCTTTGTACGCGAAACTGCGGTAGCTACCGTTCTGTCAAGCTGATGTCACACACCATGAAGATCTTTGAGCGGGAATTAGATGGCCGACTACGGAAGATAATACGGCTATCTGATGACCAGTGCAGGTTTGTCTCGAGTAAATCAACAACAGATGTAATCAAAAGTATAAGGATCACAATGGAGAAACATCGTAATTCCTTAAAGGACTTGCATATGGTGTTGGTTGATTTTGAAAAAGCCTTTGATAGACAACCAAGACATCTCTTATGGGTGGCGCTAAGACAACGAGGAGTTCCAGAAACCTACGTGCGCATGGTCATGGACATGTATGAGGGAACAAGGACAAGAGTAGGAGTCACCGAAGAGTTCCCAATCAAAGTCGGTGGACACCAGGGAAGCGTCCTTAGTCCTTTGCTATTTATTGCAGTCCTTGATTATCTGCTTGAAGGAAAAGTGACGGACCCCAAAGTGCATCAGTTATTCTTTGCTGACGCTGGAGCTATCATAAGTGAAGATCAAACGTCCCTGCAACGAGCACTTGATGTATGGGTGGATGTTTTGGAGGGAAATGGGTACCGTAATAGTTCAAAAAGATAGAGTATCTGTGCTGCCCCTTCTCTGATCCACACCGACCTATTCCAGACATTTACTTGAATGGAAAAGTGCTTCCCAAGTGCGAAAAGTTCAAATTCTACTCCGGATCATAACTTCGCCGTAAGAAGAAGAAGAAGAAGAAGATTTCGATGCCACTTGCACTAGTTTTGATCGAATTACTGCTGATTTCAGAGTCTTAACTTCTGCTTGGGTATCAATGCACACTGTTATGAACTTCCCAACTATATTGTTTACTTTGATCTGGACAATAGTAGTGATTTTGACTTGAAAGGCTGCGATTATTGTTAATTCTAAACGAACGGACTTTCTTCATAGCAAACTCTAGCTCCTGTATCGAGAACCCTATTTTGGCCCCGTCAGTGTAGATGTAGAAGGCCAGTTCTTCTTCGCTAGTAACTTGCCAGTTACACGGTCGTTTCTTTCAAGCTTTCTGGTAGATACTGAACCTCCTGTCAAAGACAAGTATCGGAGATATTAAACCGATTACTTTATGTCTGCTTTGTCGCAGGCTAGATGAGTGACCGTAAGGTGCTGATGATCACAATCCCGCTTCCCTTAGACTGGGTACAGGTTTCTGTGATCCATTTTCGTTGGGGGTATCGTTCTCATGGATCATCCTGTTATTCTGATCCAAACTGCACTTGTTAGAACCTCAGGTATTACGGAAGGTCTTTTACGGCATGGCTAAGGTTAACACGATCATCGGTATCCAGTTTATTTTTGGATATGGATACACTGATTGATCTTTTATTAGTGAAAAAACTCAGCTTTTGGTTGACCCCCAGCCCTCGGCCGACACATTTATGTGCGTAATTAAGTCTGTCGCTTACTGGAAGGAATCTATCTGATAATAGGATTTCAACATCTTCAGCGTTAAAGCCATTTCCATCTAAAAAGTTTAAAATATCGTCAAACACAAGGAGCCGTGCCAGTGGCGAGAGAACGTTCCCCTGATGACCCTTCACTTGGTGTTCATGACATCTAGGATTAAGTTGATTAAGCCCACTCAAGCCCAATCCTTTCCCAAATGTCAGTACCGTGCAGACTACTAAAGACAGCACTGCTTACTCTTCTGCTAGATACCTTGACATTGCGGCATCAAGGGAAAATGTAAAAATCTAAACATACTTAGGTGGACACATCTTAACTATCTCAACACTGGTAGCTACTATGGCCAAAACTAGACTTTAATAGGTCAACAATTCTGATAAGTCACCATAGAGATACTCGTAGCATCTCCAAACTTACGACAGAAATGCTCATAGATCGGGCATTCGAAATAATAACTTCTACAAAAGCTGCATACACATAGATAGATAGAGAAGGAGAACATTATTTTTTTTATATCTCGGGACTACTAGTTCTTCAACGATCTCTTTCTGCTACCAAGGTTAAGTTAAGTTAGAAAGGGTCTGTCATGGTTCAAAGCATCACTTCTACTCGATAACCTTGAGCTCCATTGTGAATCTCTTCATGGTTTGCTAACCTATCCTCAGGTAAGAATCAGCTTGTGCTCGATATCTTTGAGAAGCCCAAAGCATAGTAGATATTAGATTGATTTTGTTTCCGCCTCAACTCCTCAAATCCTTCAGGTATAATTGCACCCAGATTACAATTTGCAGAGCACAGTGTCCAGTGACTACCTACTCCAGTTAGCATGCTAATGGAAGATCTGTCCAGATGCATCAAAATCTTTGTTCTTTTGATATCAAGCTGTGGTCATAGTGTACGAAGTGTGATGTAGACGACCCTGGAGACCCACAACGAGTTGATCTCGTTTTCTACTATTGTATTGCACAATTTCCTTATCGGTGGCAGTATGGAGGTATTAGCCTCACTGGTGCTCAAAGTGGACCCCAGTCTCGCTAATTCTTATGTTATTTCATTCACTTATTTATGTTGCTATGTCAGAGAACCCAGGTCCAGCTCACTTTGTGGTGGCTATTGGCAACTGATTTTGATTTGATTGTATCTGATCCTTCAGATTTTAAAAAAGGTTGACTGTTCACTAAGCTGACTATCTTCGATGTGAAGAGATTGCATTCTTGCGTAGACTCTGTCGCAGCTTTATCCATTCCAATGATTTCTACCACTACATTCATTCGATATTCTGATAGATTCAAGGTTTGCCAGTACCTGAATCCATGATTTCATGATCACTTATCGCATTACTTGACAGCTAGTCTTCGCTACTGGGAAATAGGATAGGTATTATATTTTCAACACATGTCCATAGATTCTCTTACTTTGAGAGCTCGCTTCCCATTGCCCTCGTGGTATCAAGTGCTGCTAGCCTTTCGTTGCAGTCCACCGGAACGCCATTTGCCATTTGACTCCAAGAGGGCTTGGAGTTTAAATGATTCCAAGTTATTACCATTCAGTCTAGAGATTGACTGACAGAATGACCATCAAGCTTCGGCAAAGAGAAACTAGGGTGCTTGTTCTTTCTGGTGAACTGAACTATTTTGTTCTTTCAAAGCAGATTTCTTTAGATCACTGATAATTGGCATGAATCTGCCTGAAATCAGAATGACTAAGTCGTCCGCAAAGTTTATGTCCTGTATCCCCTTGTGGCTCCTAGGGCACTATTCCTACGCGCCATAGTGTACGGTTTTTGGCAATGTGTCTCAGCTCTCTCCAACTTTTCCCAAATTGCCCGACCACCAGGTATTCTGCCATTCTGGGTTAAAGAGTTCCATTGCATAGCATGGTTAGTTATGGAATTGTGACTTTCTCGAAACGTGTGAGCAATCACTGCCACTTCTGTCATTGGATGGTTGTGCCTATTGGTTTCTGACCCGTTCTCTGGGAGAAATGTTCATTAGAGATACGTTTGGGACAACAAATCCATCAGGTATTGCGCAGGCACCTATTAACAAACGTTTGCTGCTTTCTCGTGATAGTTAGGTTCACTTTCCACGTGCTGCATCTATATAACAGCACGGATACAGCGTTGAAGCGGAACAGTCTTAACTTAGGCTACGATTTGTATTCCCTTTTCTGTTTAGTTATTGAGTCCTCGGACAACGATGATGAACCAAAGCATGTGCCAAAAAAGTCCGCCGGAAGAGTTGATGGGTCTGCTGTTAAGCATCTCATCAACATCGATTTTGGCTCGAACATGATTAGAACAGGAGCCCTATCTTTTGAAAAGTCGTACTATTACACTCTATTAACATAAACTAGTATCAACTGTAGCATTATTCATAGAAACTTGACGACTCTTGATGCACTTTACAGTACAATCGACTTAAGACAACAATACTCCATTGCAAACAATACCTTGCTACCTTCCAACATACGAGTAGACCATAACCGTAAATCATATCCAATTAAACGCAATTAATGGTCTCATTACTTAATCATTTCACTCACTTTTCATCCCCGTACTCTAATTACTGTTATTACCATCCACAAAGAGAGTAAGCACCATCAAAGAGAAAGTAAAAATTACTCTTTTCTATCAAAGGGGGGCAAACCAAAATTGCTATCCATTCGCTTGATTTGCCACAAAACTAACACATATCGGGGTGCAAAAATACTCTCACGATACAAACGAATACAGAAATCAAAGAAAACGAAGAAAACAGGAAATATCCTTCCCTAATGGTAAACAATTTGTCCACAGTCCACTTTTGTAATGCCACACCATCATCATCGTCACCGGTGGTAGAGCCACAACAAAATCGGCCACCACAGCATAGACCGGCTGACCAAACCAACCCCCTCTATTTCTATTGCGCCGACACCCGATGTCACCCTCAAATACCATCAAACAAGTTCTGCATTCGGCTTGCTCTTCTGTCACATTTAACACCAAGCGAACGGATAAAATGTTCCTGCGAGTACGTCACTGTAGCTCCTCACCTACCTTCGCCAGATGGCTCTGCAGATGATGTTTCTGTTGTTGCTGCTGCTGCTGCTATTGCTGGAGGTGATGGTGGTGCTGGTGGTTCTACAAGAAAAAGAGAGCGAGAGCGGGTTTTGTGTACCTCGTAATTATAATATTTCATCCCATAGATAGCCTCAGGCTCTACAGAAATGATGGATTTTCGAGTCTGAAAATAATATGGCGTACCCCCATCCGCCTCGGGTCATCCGTATGGCTGCAGGCGAACCGAATGCTGATTATGAATAAAATTTCATGTGTTCCGTAGCACTTTTCTGTTTCGAAACGGAAATAAATGTGCCATTTGTTTCACTTAATACATTCTTCATAGGTACGAGTATACCTCTGTATTTATACGATTTTCAGTTTATCTTCTGTGTGTGACAGTAAATTAGCGTCATTGCTGAATAATTAATTATATTTGATGAAAGCGACTTACATTATGTATCTGTAAGCTGTAAGTTTCTTGAAATCGAGCAGGGAGTAGTGTAGTGCCATAGAGGTCATTCAAGAAGTCAGTTAAAATAGTACTAACTTAGGAGAAAAGTAGGCATTCAGGATCAAATGTTGGTCTAATTTGTAGCGATACAACTAAAATAATTTTACATAGCATATGATATTATAAGCGATATACTGATCGAGATGGTACTTATGGTGGACACACAAGCTCAAGTTTTAGCAGTGGCCCCCAAACTGTAGAAAATAGTACTCAAAATCCTTGTTTTTTTAATTTTAATGCCGTCAGCCATTCTATAACGAATACAAATCTTATTCCTAGCTAAGTAGTTATTTAGTTAACATCCGTTCTTATAAAGGGTGTCCCAAAATTATCGCAAGATTTGAATTTTGCGCCATTTGTGCGGTAAAGTGTTGCCAACGAAAAGAAAAAAAAGTCAGCGTGACAGCTGACAGTTCAGGGTTACTAAAAATGGAGTGCTACACGAAAGAACAAAGCGTTTTCATTGTTGAGCAATATTTTTAAAATAATGAAGGTTTGGGAGCTACAGTTACCAATTTTCATACCAAATATGGTCGGAATAGTGATTTAACTTCATCAACTGTGAAAAGATTAATTAAAAAGTTCAGGGAGACTGGATCAATTAGTGATATTAGACACTCTGGCTGTCCTTCAACAAGTCGTTCAACACAAAACATCGAAAAAGTGTTGTTGAGAGTCCAGGAACATCAATTCTGCACCGTGGTCAATAATTTGGCATTCTGAGAAGTTTTCTACAGCGTACTCGTATTCTCACGAAAGATTTGCATCTTCATGCATACAAAGTGCAATTAACTCAAGAACTGAAGCCTACTGACCACGCACAGCGAAGAGAGTTCGTTGAATGGATTATGAAACAACAACAAGTGAACGCTGATTTTTCAAACAAAATCATCTTCAGCGATGAGGCTCATTTTCATCTTGATGGCTTTGTTAATCGTCAAAATTATCGAATTGGTGTTAAGAAAATCCACGATTGATTGTTGAGAAACAAATGCATCGACAACGTGTCACTTTTGGTGCGGATTTTGGGCTGGAAGTATTATCAGACCATTCTTCTTTGAAAATGCGGCTGGTTAGGCAACAATAGTTAATGGTGCTCGCTATCGGGACATGTTAATTCCGTTTGGTGTTCCTAAATTGCAAGATATTGATGTGGACGACATGTGGTTTCAATAAAACGGTGCCACATGCCATACAGCCCGAGAAACAGTTCAATTACTGCATAAGTCAATTTACTGGTCGTGTAATTTCCCTTGTTGATGATCAGAATTGGCCGCCCAAATCATGCGATATAACGCCGTTGGACTTTTTTCTTTGGGGTTTTTGTAAAGTCTAAGGTTTATGCCAACAAGCCCATGACCATCCACGCCTTAAAGGAGCAAATTGAGCGCTGTATCAACGAAATACTTTATGAAATTCGTAACTGAAGCAATCAAAGAGTTGCAAAGATATGGATTATAATGTTTACCAAACGTCTATTTAAAGACCGCTCAATGGATTTTTGGTAAATTTTGATTTGTAACTTTGGATTGGCTTACTGGACTGAAGGCCTTTCAAATTAATTTTTTGTTTGTACAAATTCGTACGGAGAAACACTATCCCATCATGTGGCAGATTTGTATTACTTTTTTTTGTCTCAATAAACTTACTTTTGTTTGAAAAAAAAGCCTGAATTTTCATTAATTTCGTAATACGAGGGTGGATTGAAAAGTTTGCGTCTTTACAAAGAAAACAGACTTGGAAGTTTACAAATTACAAGATCGTTTTGATGATGTTCTAGTTCCATTCATACGAGATGCCAACGATCTCATAAATCAGATCATACATTTTGTCGATGTTTTTCTCTGTAGTTGAGGTTGACGTTTTGAACGCTCTCTCATCCACGTTCGAATTTGGGTACCCACTATCTAACTGTTGTTTTCGATGGGGCAGATTCCCCTAATGTTGTCACCAAATCTTCATGAATCTGCTTCGGAGTAAAAATTTATTTGACAGGAACAACTCGATGGTCGATTATTTACATTTTTATTTAAATTCCTCGTACATTTTTCTTTGTCTTACTTAAGCACGTGTAAGATAACTGTAGTTGCCTTTTGCCTGCCGTCGGGTGCACACGCGTTCCAACTCCCACTCTCCACCGTGGTGTCAAAAAAAAAAAAAAACAATTTGTTGATTCCATCTAACAAAAAAATAAAATCGATCGCGCGCGCCAAATCAAATCAGTAGAAGTGCAGTGGAAAAAAAAAAAAAAAAAAATAAATTGATTAATTAAAAAAAAGCAAATAAACAATTCAGTGCCGGTGTATTCCATCCTCTCACCCCCACTCACTCGCTGTTGCGCTTTTTCGTTATCGCAATTGGAGCAAGTGCTACATATGTATGTACATACTCCCAGTGTAATATTTGATGCATAGCGGACTGTGAATGTTTATCTGAATAGCGGACCTTAGCTGATTGTCGTTTGGGCATAGCAACTGCGACAGTTTGTTTTGGAAAACTATTCATTGGATCTTCACTTCACAGCTTCGCTTAGTTACGTCAGAGTTGTGTCTTTTTGTGTTTCTATGTTGTAGTGATGAGGGAATTTAGGGTTGATCTAACCAACATTCGTGGGCTTCGAATGAATTTCTTTGATGTGTACGCCCACGTCCATTCCCATAAACCAGCTGTTCTGGCACTAAGTGAAACACAGGTAGTTGAAGAATCTTCTGATTTGAAACTGCCTGGATATAACCTAGTGTCATTATTCTTTCCCCACCGTGGTCTCGCCATTTACGTCCGTAGTGATATTGCTTACCAAGTTCCACCACAGTATGGCCACTGTTCCAACCCGGAATTTAATTTCAAATGGCTAAAAGTCACCGTCCGTAAGCAAATAATCCACTACTGCTTTATTTATAGAAGCCCTAGTGCGGACAGCAACTCAACTTTTGACGAATTTGATGCGCTGTCCGATTCCATCACTCGAATTGTCTCCTTGTACCCTCATACTGAAATCGTCATTGCGGGCGATTTCAATATACACAATTCGGACTGGCTTCAACATTCTGGACAGACAACACCTGAAGGAAGGTATGTTGAACTTTTCGCTGAGGTAAACAATTTGACTCAGCTTGTAAATGAGCCTACACGTATACCGGACATTGAAAGTCATTCCGCCAACACTTTGGAGTTGTTTCTTACTTCGCACCCTGATAAATACACTATTGATGTTTTAGCGCCTCTAGGTCGGTCTGACCATAATATCGTATCAGCTAAATTCTCGTACTCCGACCACTCAGTTAAAGAAAAAACTCCTAAAAGAAAAGTATGGCAATACGAGAAAGCCAATTGGAGTGGCCTTAATAGCTTCTTTAAGAGTTTTAACTGGTCGCTATGCTTCCTCGATAGCGACGTGGATGCCGCTGCTGATATGATCACTAACACTATACTCTTAGGTATGAATGACTTTATTCCTAACAGAATAAAGAGCATTAAACCTAAGGCAAACTCGTGGTTTGACCAGAGCTGTAAAGTGGCTATCAGGTTGAAAGAAGTAAGTTTTCGGTCTTATAAAGCCAACAAATCTGAGGAAAACCGAAAGAAATTTAAACAAGCCAGAAAAGACTGCAATGCCCATATTCGACGTGTAAAATTCTTACATGACCAAAAATTGAGGCAAAAAATTCTACAATGTCCCAAAGGTAGTAAAAATTTTTGGTCATTCGTCAAAAATATTAAAAATTCTGCCTCATCTGCCATCTCCACGCTCATTTTCAATGACATTCCAGCTGTCAGCTCCTTAGACAAAGCTAATCTGCTTGCTGCTCACTTTGCAGCGAACTCCACGCTGCTAGATAATGCTTCGTCTCCACCTATATTTGAGAGCGTCAAATTTTCCATGGGACAAGTCCACTTTCGCACTCGTACAGTTGCAGGAGTACTCAAAGGTCTTAACATACACAAATATGCTGGTCCAGATGGTATCCCCCCAATAGTTCTGAAGAGGTGTTCTTCTACGCTGGCAAAACCTCTGCGTAAGCTTTTCTGTTTATCCTACTCTTCAGGGCTCTTTCCGAGTAGATGGAAAACAGCATTTGTCCAGCCCGTCCCCAAAAAAGGCGAATCTTCCTCCCCGTCCAATTACCGACCCATTGCACTTACGTCCCTTCTTTCCAAGGTCATGGAAACGCTGATAAATCGTCAGCTTATGAAATATCTCGATTCACGAAAACTCCTTAATGACCGGCAGTATGGTTTTCGTAGCAACAGGTCCACTGGTGATTTGATGGCATATCTCACCGAGAAGTGGAACCAATCTCTCCATCACTTCGGCAAAACCAAGATGGTTGCGCTTGATATTTCAAAAGCATTTGACAGAGTTTGGCATCAGGCTCTTTTGTCGAAAATGCGTGCATATGGCATCGATGAGTCTCTTCTTCACTGGATTAGAAATTACCTTTCGGGGCGTTCAATACAAGTTGTTTTGGACGGCTTCAAGTCTGCAATTCACCAAATAAATGCTGGTGTTCCCCAAGGCTCTGTTTTGTCTCCGACTCTCTTTCTTATTTTTATAAATGATCTCTTGTCTGCAACTTCTAATCCAATCCATTCCTTCGCTGATGACAGTACCCTCAGTTTTTCATTTTCGTTCCCTAACTCACGTCCTTGCTCTTCGGCCGTAGAAGGTGAACGGCAACGTATGTTAAACACATTAAATTCCGACCTGGACAGCATAATTAAATGGGGTTTAACCAACAGAGTGGAATTTAATGCTTCCAAAACACAATGCTGTCTCCTGTCTCTCAAGCGAAACCAAAACCCTCAACCATTATCCATGGATGGTACTTGCATCGTTGAAACCGAAAGACTTGCCATTCTCGGTATGTGTATTAATAACCATCTTCGATGGAATGATCACATATTCATACATATGTGCAATACCAATTCATAAAAAATGAGATACATACTATGAATCTAAACAATTACAGATCTATATACATATTTATTATCAGAGTTTTCCAAAGTTTTTGAGAAGGGTATGAAAGCCAGAATTATGTCATTTTCAAATAGAACCGAGCATTTCAGTAATCTGCAGTTTAGTTTTGCAAAAGGAATGTCAACAAAAGTGAAATTTTGCTGTGAAATTTATGAATCCTTAAATGAACTAAAGCTTTTAACCATGAGTTGTTTTTGGATAAACTCTTTTTTATAATTGGTTCTGCTCATACTTATAAAACCGTAAACAAAATATTCTTAGTTCTGAAAGATATCTAAAAATTGGTATTCCTCAAGGATCCGTTCTGGGTCCCTTCTTATTTTTAATTTTTGTTAATTCATTATTTCTGTTGCAACAAGAAAAAACCGCTAAAGTCGAGTTTGATAATTTTTCAGGAGAGCAAAGTTTTGCTAAATTACAAATGGTTCTAAATTATCTATTAAACATTGTACAATGTAGCTCCAATTTTGAAGATAAAGAACTAGAACAAAATTTAACTTGAAGATTTGGGCATGCTGAATCTAATGGTATCAAAAACTCAATTTCGTCTAAACTCGACTTTAGTGGTTTTTCCTTGTTGTAACAGATTAATTCAGCCCTTTAAAGGTAAGCGAGAAGCTAGACCAGCCCCTGCATTGGGCTCTTAGCGCCGAAAAAATATTATTATTGGGTTTATAACTTAATTCGTGCGGTTTTTTTTTTGTAAAAATTTGAACGTTTTTTTAAGATAAACATGTACAATAGTATTATTCAAAGTATTGCCCATCTGAAGCTATGACTTTTTCCCATCTTTCTGGCAATTTGTGGATCCCATCCCAAAAGAACTGCGCTGGCTTGGCAGCCAAGAATGAATCAAGCCAATTTTTGATATTCTGCTCTGATGTGAACCGTATTTCAGTGAGGGCGTTCTGCATCGACCGGAACAAGTGGTAGTCAGAAGGGGCAAGGTCTGGGCTATAAGGCGGGTGGGGTAAAACTTCCCACCCACTGTTTTCCAAATAGTTCTTAACCGGAATAGCAACGTGGGGCCGAGCGTTGTCATGATGGAAAATTATTGCCTCGTGTCTGGTCGCATATTCCGGGCGTTTTTCGGCTACTGCTCTCTTCAAATGGATTAATTGTGTTCGGTAGCGTTGTCCATTGATGGTTTCACCCGGTTTTAGCAGCTCATAATACAGCACACCCTTCTGATCCCACCAAATACAGAGCATTACCTTCGCGCCATGGATATTCGGCTTTGCCGTTGATTTGGCTGGTTGGCCGGGTTTCACATATGATTTTTTGCGCTTGGGGTTGTCGTAATGGATCCACTTTTCATCACCAGTAACAATCCGATGCAAAAATGACTTCCTTTTGTGGCGTTCCAGCAGCATTTCGGACATGCAAAACCGCCTTTCGACGTCTCTCGGCTTGAGTTCATGTGGAACCCAATTTCCTTGCTTTTGAATATATCCAGCTGCTTTTAAACGTTTTGAAATGGCTGCTTGAGTGACACCCAAAGATTCTGCGAGCTCTTCTTGTGTTTGGCAACAATCTTCATAGAGTAATGCTTCCAGTTCTTCATCTTCAAACTTTTTTGGCTGCCCAGGAAGTTCATCGTCTTCCAAGCCAAAATCACCACTTTTAAATCGTGCAAACCACTTTTGGCACGTTCGCTCAGCTAGCGCATGTTCACCATAAACTTTATTAAAGTAATGAAGAAGAACTCCCCGCAAAAACACTTTTTCAGGCACAAAGTTCGACATATTTGAGTGAAAAAAAAATTATTGTTGTTTACCCTTCAAATGAATGACATATACTGAAATGACGTACAATGACAGTAGCTTTCCAACGCATGTTCCAATGGAATAATACAAGTTACGCCATCTCTTAGCAAACCGCACGAATTAAGTTATTGACCCAATATTATTATTTAAAGGCAAGTTAACAACTTTTATGGACGATACTGCTCTTTCTTACTCTAATAAGAACTTTTTTTTGAAGCTTTTGTGATTATAAATCATAACTTAGAAATACTTCGTCGTTTGCTTAGGATACATAGACTAGTCATCAGTAACGAAACAAAATTCATGTTTTTTTTTTATTCCTATGGGTTCACTTCGTGATAACATATCTTCGACATACCATGCTTCTTGTTGGTCTAGATTTCAACTTTGTCCACACTTGTTTAACTCTAATTCAAATTGTAGTGATAGATGCTTGGAAATTGAGTGCGTTGATAATTTTAAGTACTTGGGTATTACCTTAGATGTTAAACTTAGTTAGTTAAATCATATATCTTATTTAAATATTATCTTAACAATGTAGTTTATACCGTCGTCCTTCAATTTAATTTTAGTTTACAATGGTTGAATTCTAAATAATACATTTAGTAAGCTATAACCCCAACTATTATTACGATATAATTTATTTATAGTCTCTTGTCCTTTTGAAAAATAGTACATTCATTTGTAATGAGTTAATTCTATATGTATATGTATTTATGTACTTCTATTTTACCTCGAAAGTTTGTGAAAATTATTCGATACAATTATTGTAATTTTAACTTAAATGAAATAAAGAAAAAATAAAATGTGTATGAACAGAGCTAAATAGAATCATAGAATCACCCTTAGAATATTGGAAAACTATTTCAATGGTAGACCACGAACTTTTCAATCCACCCTCGTACATTTTAATACTTTTTTTTTATCATACATGCAGCGATGATCCTCACTAATGTTCAACCGATTTAAATATTTTCACTGAGCATAGCAGTCACAAAACTCACTAATGCTCAGCTTACTGAATACTTTGCCTCATTTTAGAATTAGCACCAGTGAGCATCTGTTTACATTTTTATTCAAAGTGGCTTAACGAAGCTTGACCATATATTTATTTATTTTTTTTTTTCCCCGAGGGTAGGTAAAAAATCTTCTTGAAGACACTATGAGGATCGATAGCGCGTGCTCATAGTAGTGTGAGATTTTTACTCACTAAAAAAACCTCCTTTCGTGATAAATTTCTTTGATTACTACAACTAAGTTTTGACTTATCCAGCAGTTTTCCTTTCACGTATTGAGATCGTTTGGCAGGTCCCTTTCCATTGAAAGTTCCTGCTTGTTTCGCAAACTAGACGCGGTTTCTTGCTATTGCGTTAAGTCGAAAGGTTTAGTCCTTTGTAGACGACGCAGTAGATTCCTCTCATCAAGAATTCGAAGGACTTCATTGTTAACGTGTCCTTGTAATCTGTCTTTATGCTTACGCACGAAGTTTTTGATTTCATGTTCGACTGTTGCAATTCCTAAATCCCTATGGATATCGCTATTTCTAATAAACCACGGTGCATTAACTATTGATCTTAGCACTTTATTTTCAAAAGTTTGTAAAATATTGACATTACTTATTTTGGTACAATCCCAGAGTTGTATTCCATATGTCCATATCGGTTTTAGCACTTGCTTGTATAAAAGCAGTTTGTTCTCTATATTAAGCTTGGAATGTTTTCCAAGTAACCAGAACATTTCTCTGTATTTGGTTTCTAGTTCTTTACGTTTTTTCTTCACGTGCGATTTCCACTTCAGCTTAGCATCAAGTGTCATTCCAAGATACTTAGCCTCGTTTGCAAACGGAATTTGAACCGAGTTTGAAAAGATCGGCAAATTATTTACTTTCTTATAAGTAAAATTGACATGAATAGATTTGTTTTCGTTTAAAGCTAGACGCCAAATCTTTGTCCATTCATTTACTTTACGTTTCTTCGATCGTTTTGCCCTTTGCCAGGATGGCAGTGTCGTCGGTAAATGTAGCTAATACGGTGCCTTCTTCTTGCGGTATATCGCGAGTATATAATAGATACAAAAGCGGTCCAATGACACTTCCCTACGGTACCCCAGCCCTTATTTCTTTAAATTCTGAATATTCATTACCGTGTTTGACTCGGAAAAGTCGATTCGTCAAGTATTTTTCCAGAACTTGTCGTAATTTATATTTCAATCTTTCATGCCAGACCTTGTCAAAAGCTTGAGAAACATCAAGGAATACGCTCGAGCAAATCTTTTTTCCTTCGTAAGCTTTCTCAATTAAATCAGTTATTCTATGCACTTGGTCTATTGTTGAGTGCTTGGTTCTAAGCCCAAACTGGTGATTGGGAATAAGAGATCTTTCTTCTATAACCGGCTGTAATCGCTTAGGTACTATTCTTTCGAAAACTTTAGACATAATCGGCAGCAGCGAAATAGGTCTATACGACTTTTTATCATTCGGCGGTTTTCCTGGCTTCAGAATCATCATTACTTCCGCGACTTTCCATTGACTCGGAACATATTCTAGTCTTTTCGCCGCGTTTATAATGTTGAGGAACTTAACTAACGCTTTTCTAGGTAACGATTTAAGAAGCTCTCCTGTGATTAGGTCGTATCCAGGAGCTTTATTCGGTTTCAGTTTCTTTATTTCTTGTTGAAGTTCGGTCAGGTTTGCATTTCTTACTGTGTCGCGGTTGTTGGGCTAACACCACACACAGTAAAGTCGTTGTTTAACCAAGATGCATTACAACCTTATTTACACGAATCGACTTAGAGCAGTTTTAGCCCTCTCTAACTCGATGTATTTCCATCAATCAGTAGGCACTTGTGGTATAGACAAAGATCGCGTGAATTATTTTCTTCCCAATTGCCGTCTAATCATCTATTGGCCCCAGCTATTCTACATTCGATTCCGATGTTGTCGGCTGAATTGACGACAACATAAATGACTTAAAATAGAATGTGCTCCCATATGAGACCTTTATAGGGATCCATCTTCCTGTTTACTAAACCACTAAGCATAGCACAACCTTTCTCGACTACTTCCACACAATTCTCGGCAACAAATTGCCGCAGGGCAATTATTTGACTCTCTTTCATTTTGTCTACATACAGTTCGCTCTCCCATAGACCCAATGTCGCTCTCCCTCGTCTCGTTCTCTTACTCGTCGTTTGACTCAATAATCTTTTTGTTAGTAAGAAAATTTCTATGAAGTTTCCTTCATAACACAACCATTTCCCTGTAGTTGGTGCTGGATTTTCTATGAAATGGCCGTAGGGTAGTTTCCCTGCTATAACTATACCCTCTCACTAATGCCAGAACTACCACCACCACCACCACCACTACCACCACCATCTCGACCAGCATCAGACCTTCATAGTACTTGTACGTTGTTCTGTTGCCCTGTTTAGAGTTAGCTTAGAGAAATTCATCTCCTTCCTCCTTAGCAGGTCGGATGCGTACTCCAACTCCCCCACCAACCTGTTCCTATGACTCCTATTCCCCTGCATTACAGGGACGAGAGTACATCTTTTTTGTAGCCAGGACGCTGGTGGTGGTATTCCTTTAGTCTGGAGGCGAAAATATGTGAATATGAATATAGGATTCAGATCCCGATGTATCTCTTGGTCGCATCACAATCATATCGCTTACAGCACGCAACTATGAGATGGGGTTGGTTAGGATAACAACGGAATTCCTCAAGCTGCGATGGAGGCACTATATGATGTATGCAGTTCCTTCCATCACCTCCAATTTCGTGATGGAGTGACGCGCTTTTGTATGGATGCACGGGCTGGAGGATGCAACTACTCGTACTTCCATCTTTGCGGGGGATAATAGAATTGTGTAGTAAACTGATGGATGAATAGATGCATGGTTGACATGGAAGTACTACTGGTTGTGATGGTGCTGTGTGGCTTTTGGACCAAACCTGCTGCACTCTGCTGTTCACCAGCGGCTGCGTTGATAACGTTGCAAGGTTTCACTGTTCAAAGAGCTCTCAAGTTGTTTTTCGTTTATTTGCCTTACTTAGCTGAACCTATGTTGATTATGATGGAGGGATTCTAATCCGATTTTGATCTGTTATATCAGTTCGAGGCGTGTGTGGCATATTTCATATAATTTTTTTTATCATGTTGAGGACTAACTATACGAGTATATGAGAAAGCCACACGTTCAGACTGTGGGGTATAATTTCTAAACTGACTGGTCGGTTGCGAATGCGGAAATACTGATTGCTAATAACGTCATCGGGATCTAATCACTATTCATTCTCATCGGGACTGAAACAGTTCTATTCTTGCAGACGTTGGAAATGAAGGAAACTACCACGATCAACCCAATGAAACGAAGAAATGCATCCACCATTTACCCAGATGACAATAACTGTGGGACATTTTGTAGGGATTTTCTAAGGAGAAACACATTTCACACAAAAGTGATTAATTTTTCGAATAGCGCACGGGACTCTCGGCGAAACATGCGAGTTATATTTAAGTTTTGGATGAATGTAGGACTGCCCAGTTTATGGCAGTAGAAAACTGTTTAAGAAATCCAAGTGAAGGAGACCCTTGAGGTATTCAAAAGAAACATTAACCCAACATGGAGCTGGTTCATACAGTCTTTCATCTCAAAGCAAAAATCCAGAATCGTTAAAGAGGCTATCGAAAAGTGGGATCGAATTAGAAGACATGATAATTGTGACGCTGGTCTACGTTTCTGCGATCGTAAGTGCATAGGTATATCAGGAAATTTCCAGGAACGTTGACAATAAACTGGCAGGTACTCCTGGCCAGTGTTAGAACAAAAGTAGAAGAACATAAAACGAATCTGTTTTAGTTTAATGTAAAGGGCTATTTATTTCGAGGTTGAGATTTCACATCTCATATGGCATCTGTCAAATCCATCTGTCATCCATAGTGACAGATGTCTTGCCATTTTATAACATGGATCGTTTAACAACTGCTCAACATATTAAAATTGTTGCTTGCTGACCATAGAATTCGCAGAACATACGTCAATTACGTGCTGGAAAGTTGACACCGATTTTTCATTCGGGGGCTTTGGAAACAAACATAATTGTAGAATTTGGGTTTCTGAGAATCAAAATGTGATCGTTGAGAGGCCATTGCATCAACCACAGGTGACAGTTTGGTTGACAGACCATCGGGCGTGATCGGGTTGCATTTTCTTTTTTTAAAACGACGAAGACGCCACTATTATGGTGAATTCTCTGCGCTATGGTCAAATGATAAACAACTTTTTTTGGCCTGAGATTGAAAACATTGATGTAAGCAACATTTGGTTCCAACATAACAGGGCTACGTGCAACACAACACTGGCAAATTTGCCTTTATTTTACAAAATGTTTCCCGGACGTTTAATTTACAGATTTGGCGGCATCAATTGGCCACCAAGACGTGTGATCTTTGAATTCCTTTTTGTGGGGCTAGGCTAAAGATCGTGTCTATATAGGCATCTATATTTGGTAGACCTAGGCCTCGGTTGGTTGGTTTGAGAGGGTGAGCTTATGCTCTTCACTTAGGCCTCCATTGGGCCCGTTGTGATCCCCTCATCTGCGTAACTGTAAGGAATAGTGATGTGTTTTGGGAATTATGTATTGAGAGGACTTACGTCTAGGGATCATGGGTAGTATCAACTATATCGTATAGTGATCGGGGAATCGTAGTGTTTGTCTGGCTAACTCCAGTATATCCCCAATTCCTTTCTTATTGAGGTGTGTAATATCCGGAATCCTTAGAGATCCCAGAATTTTCAGCCTTAGCCTCGCTGTAGCGGGGCAGTGACAGAGGAAGTGTTCTATATCTTCCTCCTCCTCTTCACAGTTGGCACAGATTGCTGTATCAGCTATCCCGAGTCTGAACGAATGTTTGTTGAGATTGATGTGCCCTGTTAAAAGTCCCACCATCAATCTCAATAGTGTTCTGCTTGAGTTAAGAACTCTTTTTGCTGTGTTGTTACTCAGTTTGGTTATTACAGATCTAGCCACTTTGCACGTGTCTAGATTCGTCCAGTAGTTACTGAACTCCTGTCGTATCTTATGATTGATTATTGTTTTAATAGTTGTCAGAGGGACCCCTGTTGTACAATCCGGGTTCAGTTCTGTATTGCCTGCTCCTTTCCTTACTAGTTCGTCTGCCTTTTCGTTACCCGGTACACCCTCGTGCCTTGGTACCCATGTGAGACGGACTCTATTGCGTCTGGCAAGTAAGTTCAATTTAGTTTTGCACTCCCTTACTAGTTGTGATTTCGACATGGGGTTTGTGATCGCGCTAATTGCTGCTTTGCTGTCCGAGCAGATGTCAATTTGCCTTTCTTCGCTGGTGTCTTCTGCGAGTATTTCCGTTGCCTTCATAATTGCATAGACTTCTGCTTGGAACACCGATACAAATGGTTCTAGGTGAATAGCAAGTTCAATCGGTGGGTTAGCACTGAAGATGCCAGCCCCTGATTCCCCTGATATGTTAGAGCCATCTGTATAAACCGATATCCCATTGGAGTTTCTTGTTGTTCTTTCATACGTCCAATATTCTCTTGCGGGAAAAATTGTTTCGAAGTTGTTGGAGAACGTGTACGATTTCCCAATAACATCACTGGGGCAATCGATGAGTGGTGTCATTACTCTTATCATTTCGGTGGTTTTCCGATGTCCCGTATTTGCACCACCGGTGAAATGGCCGATAGTTCTAAACCGTGAGGCTGAAATGCCGGCAATCTTCTTCGCTTCGAGGTGCACTCGTAGAATGTTAACTATCGCTTCCATGGCCGCGGTTGGTGTTGAGGATTGTGCTCCTGTAATACCCAGGCAGACCATACGCTGCACCTTAGTTAGCAAGTCTCTTGCATACTTTTTGCTCATCACTGGCCACCATACAACTACACCGTAGAAGATGATGGGTTTTATTACGCATTCGTATATCCAGTGGACCTGTTTCGGTTTCAAGCCCCATGACTTCCCGATGGCCCTCCTGCATATCCAATATGCTCTCTTTGCTTTGGTGACTCTTTCTTCCAGGTTCTTTCTCCAGGTCAGTTTCCTGTCCAATATAATGCCCAGATACTTGACGCTGTCGCGGAGTTGTAGTGATACTACTCCGAGTTGTGGAATGTGAAAGTCACTAGTTTTGGTTTTCTTTGTAAAGAGAACCATTTCCGTTTTATTTGGATTTATTTCTAATCCACTCTCCTCCTCCCATTCTTTTATGATTCGAAGGGTGTTTTGCATAAGCTCTCCTATGATGTTCAGGTGCTTACCTCTTATCAGAACGGCTAAGTCATCTGCGTACGCTACACATTTCGCACAGGTTCCAGTGCTTTTAAAAGGTTGTCCATTGTGAGCACCCACAGAAAAGGAGATATTATCCCCCCCTGTGGTGTTCCCGTACGGACTGTTCCCCTTCTTGTGTCGTCTCCCAGTGAAGCTGTGATAATGCGGTTTGTAAGCATGTGTTCTAGCCAATTGTTTATTATTTGGTTATTACAGTATATCGAGAGTGCCTCCACAATTTTTTGAGTTTTCACATTGTTAAATGCCCCTTCGATATCTAGAAAAACGCCTGCGACTGATTCCTTGGTTTCAAAAGCATCTTCTATTGTGGATACAACCTGGTGTAGTGCCGTCTCAACTGATTTTCCTTTGAGATATGCGTGTTGATTAGGACACAGCCGCGGAATTGTAATCTGTGTTCTGATGTAGGTATCACAGATCTAGGCCTCAACCAACAATTGTCTCCAGCCAGCACGATCTTGTACTAGCCGCCTCCAGGTTAACACACGAAGTTGGTTGAGGTCCCTTTCCACTTGTGTTTGCCTCTTTTGCAGACTTTTCAGGCCGGAGCTTTAACTCTACATATCTTAGCTATCTCAGGCTATGTATTTGAACCCTTCTGACTAGGTCGATGAATGCAACCGGTGTAGCTCGCTGTCGTATTTTCTCCTCCATTTACCGTCGATATAAACGGGACCAATAATCACTCGCCTTTGATAACGTCAAACGACACATAAAAAAATCTATGAAATAAATCAAATCTTAGGAACGATAGTAAGCATCGAACTAGTTAAGCTTTCAAAGCTGATTCCGCACTGAAAAGACTGTCCATCCTTCAGAGGGCAACAAATTAAAACATACAAATCCTAAATGCTGCGGTGAGGCACACCCGCCGAGCTATAGAGGTTGCATTGTATATAAAGAATTGCAGAAAATTCGAAATAAAACGTCTGATTCTCAGAAAAAACGAATTCAGCCAACAAGACCACACTATTCGAAAATTCTAAAAGAGACTTCTGTCAGTTCTATGAAAAACAAGGACTCAGACCTCCTACTTGTATCTAGATTAATAGCAATGCTTAACAAACAAGAGGAGTTCAACAGATCTATGGTAGAACGCTTGATAGAATTGAAATTAAAAATAGCTAGGCATTTAAGAATTATGGAATGGAATGCAAATGGATGGCTTGCAAGTTGTCCTAGATACAGACAAAATCGATGTCTGCTTAGACTTTGCAACTCATTTCATTTTTAAATCCAGCCAACAAAAGTCGAGCGGTGAAGTGAAGTGCTATTGTCATAAAAAAAAGTATTGTACACTACGAAGAATAAAAATATACTTCAGAAGAATTTCAGGTGATAAGTGTGTCGGTAAAAATAAGTAAAGAATAGATCTCCTTAACGGCTCCTCGGATATCCTTAATGTAATACAGTGAGGTATATAAGCTATCAGAAGAAGCTGAAATTAGAAAAGAAATGAAGTGCAAACTGAATGCCAACAAACACTCGGGTATGATCTGATCACGGGGAAGTATTAAAAAAAAATTCTTGTTAAAGTTACCAACTTAATGCAAGCCTTAATCAAATTACAGTATGTCCCTTCCCACTAGAAAGTGGTCGAAGTGGTCATAATTTCTATCACCATATGAAATAGCGCCCTATAGGCCAACATCCCTACTTCCAGTAATGTCAAAACTGTTCTAAAGTTTGCTTCTTGAACTCCTTAAACGTTTTATTGAACAAAAAAAGTTAATGCCAAGCCACCAGTTAGGTGGCCATGGTGGTGTGGGTAATGTGTTTGCTTGTGACCCGAGCTGTGCAGGTTCAAGCCTGGACGGGGAACAGCAACCAACAGCCACCCGAATATAAAAGGAAAGCGAATAAAATCCAAGTTTCTCCAACCACTACCACAAAAAGGAGTTTCTGCCTTATAGTAAGCAGTTCGGCTTTAGAGAAAGCCACTCAACAAGAGCGCAATGCAGTGTAGAAAAGTCACTTGAAGATAAAAAAAAGTACTTTATGCTATATTTACACACAAGCACAAGCTTTCGATAAAATTTGGCATGTGGGACCCTTTCATAAACTAAAAACTTTTTTCCAGCTCAATACTGCAAGATACTAGAATCATATACAACTACATAATTCCTTCTTCAGGATAAAGCATGAGGACGCATACTCCGCACTTTGTGAAATAAAATCAGGACTTCCACAGGGCAGTATCGTCGGCCCAACACTTTACATCCTCTTTACCAGATATATCTACCCCACAAAATAATGTAATAGCTACCTTTGCCGATAATACCGCTGTACTAGCCGTTGGAAAGACAGCAGAAGAATCCACTTCTTTACAACCCGAAAAAACACACTCGATTTATGTACCCATTGTCTATGTACGAGTATGGTGTGATCAGCTTGCCTGTGCATTAGTGGGGCTCACAGAGCCAGCCTATTGGCTGCACTCCATATTCTGTTTCATCTGCTACTGACGGGTGTGCCATCTGTTGGTTTCTTTTTTAAATTACATGTCACTTTGACACTGACAGCTGTTTCGCGCTCAAAAAATTGACAGAAACACAGTATCATATCTCCGCGGTACGAAATGAATCGATTTATGCTCAAACGAAATATTGAAAACTTATTTCCAGAGTACTGTGTTGCCGAAACAATGCGAATTTTGAAGAGAAATTTCGGTCGAAATAATACATCAACCATGCCAAGTTTCTGAAGAAAGTTCGTGAGATTGTCATGCTAATTGATAACACAAGTTGTCCTTAAACTGAGAAAATATACTTGGGCGATCTCTGGTTTCAGCAAAACGACGCCGTAGCCCTATGGCTACGAGGCCAAGCAAAACGGCTGAATACACGATTATTGAACTTAGTGTGTAAAAGATCGATTGTTGGACGGCTTCTATAGCTAACAACATCTTTTGCACACTAAGTTCAATAATCGTTTAATCAGCCGTTTTATTTGGCCTCCTCGAAGCTGCTATTCGACCCCGTTGGACTTTTTTTTATGGAGTGGCCAGCATAACATCGATCCTTATGCTGGCAATCCAGAAACGATTCAGGTACATAAGCAATTTTTGAAGTAGAGACCGGAACCATAGAAAATATACTGCAACATTAGGTTGACAGGTTTGTCTACTGCCAAGGGGATAAAATCTATCCTGGGTATAAGCATATTCTCTGATAGACAATTAAGTGCCTGCGAAAAAAAAAAAATTTAGATTGGTAAACGTAATTTAAAAAAAAAGACTTGAGCAGCGCCATCTAAATGTGGTGCCTAGAAATAAGTTCTGATTGGAATAGCCAACTTCGCTCAAGAGACGAAGTAGCCGTAGCCAACTTCACTCCTTTTTTTTTGTTAGAAGGGTAACTGGTGTAAAAGCAGACCATTTTTTTAAATAAAGAATAACAAATCCAAGTATATTCACAGATTGTAGATTGTCTCTTAGCGAACCAGCTGAATAAGTGAAAACTAAAGGAGAAGCGAAATCGAAATGGACAAATGGGAATACGTGTCAAGTCACAAGATAGATTGGGTCTGAGCTCGATCAGAAAATGCTCAAGTTGAACTCACCTTCATCTGAGTGTCAGAACTACTTAGCAGATCTAGATCAGATATTGTCAGAATTGTAGCCATAAGTTCCAGAAGACTCTGACCAAGCTTGGCATCCCCAACAATACTTTCTGCCTTAGCTGCGGATATACCAACTTCACTTTCTTTGCAGATGTTCGGCCCTAGCGAGAACCAGACAACGGTACTCTCGGTAAACCCTTCTTCGATGGCCTGAGAGAGATATCTGACAAAAGGATTGAAGCCCTCATCCTCTACTTGAATTGGACAGGCTGGGTTTAGTATATCTCACATTGCAATTGTTTAATAATGCAGCTAGGTTACATAAGTGTGTGGTGTGGTACCAAAATGGTGCAAAACAGTGCTGATTGGGTTCCTTTTTTGAAACTTCACCTCTACCTACCTACCTACAACAGAAGGTGTCATTACTAAACATTGCCCTTTTGGATGCGTCGCTAAAAGGTTCGGCCTATTTCCAAATGATTTCCAGGAGAATGAAGAAAAGATAGTTTCTAATCTTCGATGCATTTGCACAGTCCCCTCTACAAAAATAAAAGTTCTGTTCTTCTGTTTTAGCGCTATGTATTCGAATCTATTTGAATTCGAATCTGTCATTAGATTTAAAGTAAGGCAAAAAATCCCGATATTAATTCCCGATTACTACTATCCACACTGCTTAGTATTTTTAATACCCGGTTATTCCGATACAAGGCCAACTACCTAGCTGCTACCAAGGTACTTTACGAACTTGTACTCGTAAATACGAGTATAGTCAAAACGCCCCAACAATCAATCCACGAACGATTTTTTTGTTTTCAAGAGACTGTCAAAGTTCTTGCTGATCTATGACACCAGCAGCAAGTGCAGATGCCAACAATTCATCAGGAAGGTCCCTTGAAAGCCATGTCACAAAACAAGTGGCAAGCTCTACGAGCAGGAGAGGAAAAAAGAAGCATAAGAAGAGCTCGATTGAGTTATTAGAGAATTTTTTTTTGTGGTAAAGATGCTCTAAAATTTTAAAAAAAAATTTAAAAAAAAATCTTTCAGTGAAGTAAATTAACTGTCAACAATACTCAGCAACCACGGGTTCTATTTTCAATCAAACAAACAATCTCGGATCTTTCAAAGATCGGACTAACCTAATTGCAAACTGTTTTAAAAATGGAAGCGTGAGTGTCAACCTTAAAATAGGCAGCACAGTTCCATTTCACAAGAGAAGAAATCTTGATTAACTTAGAAAAGCCACGCTCTTCGGAGAAAACAAATTAAAAATGGGGAAAAAAAAAATCAATAGAGCTGTAGTCAAAGTCAGGATTTGAACCAGCAAAAGTCCACTTAAAAGAAACTGTAGACTAAGTCCTAATAGGACACTATGGATGCATTGAGCTATAGAAAGACCAATTGTTATGTATGCAGAAACTAGCACGGGCTTAATACGCCCGTGTTAACGTCAACTTTTGCAATCAATCCCAATATCCCTCACTCACATCTACGAGGGTGGGTCAATAAGTCCCTGAAAAATGAAATAAGGAACACTCTTTTCGGTATAAAAACATTTTATTTTTCAACATAGTCTCCTTTTAGCTCTATGCACTTCATCGAACGTTTCTCCAATTTGCTGATGCCCTCCAAATAATACGATTTCTCGAGCCCCTCAAAATAAGCGTTTGTTTTGGCGATGATCTCTTCATTCGACCCAAATCTCTTACCCCGGAGCCATTTCTTCATGTTTGGGAACAAGAAATAGTCGCAGGGGCTAAATCTGGAGAATATGCTGGGTGAGGGAGGAGGTCGTAGCCTAACTCAAGCAATTTTGCTATTGCGACTGCGGACTTGTGCGCCGATGTGAATAACACCCACCTTGGCCTTCTTCGGCTTCGATTAACCAGGAGAAGTACATTGTTTTGACTGTTCCTTGGTTTCTGGTGTGTTGTGGTGAATTCAGGTTTCATCCACGGTTACGAAACGGCGCAAAAACTCAGCCGAATTTGTCGGAACATCGCCAAACACACCTTTGAAGTTGTCAAACGAGTGAGCAAACGCGGCACCCATCTTGCGGAAAGCTTTTTCACGTCCAAATATTTATGTAAAATTGAAATCACTGAGCCATGCGATAAGCCTGTGGCCTCTTCAAGCTCGCGCACTTTCACTCGTCGATCGTCCATTATCAAACCATGGATTTTGTCTACCATTTCTGGTGTGGTGACCTCAATTGGGCAACCAGAACGTTCGGCTTCATTTGTGCTTGAACGACCGTACCGTAAACCAGTGGTAAATGGTTCCAATCGATGGTGAAGAGTCCCCATAATATTTGTCAAGCTTTTGTTTGGTTTGCGTGATAGTTTTTTCTCGCAAAAAATTGTGTTTAATTAGCACTCGAAATTCACTTTCTAAAAAAAATGGCTGCCAGAAAGATTAGGTGCGTTTTTATGAAAGATGATTCTTGACAAAAAAAATTAAATTTAAGGTGAAGAGACAATTTGTGTTAATTTTCAGGGACTTATTGACCCACCCTCGTACACATTAAAGAAGAATTCATGGTAGCACCTACATGCTCATCACGTAAAAGAGACTTCAAACTAATTTATCCAGAGATTAACAAGGGCGAAATACTTGGACAAACTAAATAATAATTTCGAAACCACAGTAACTGCGTAACTCACAATCGCTCATAATATCATGTCGGTGAAAAGACAGGTTCACTTGACAGAAAAGGATCTGTAGATATATCAAACTTGTTCTCCAAAATCAATTAAAAACTTAAAGTATTGTAACATAATGTAGCATAATAACTACGCCCTCAAACAGGCAACACATTCCGAAATGTCTTTTCATTCGAGGTTCGTGTACGGATTATGTCTAAGACGACGTCGCAGAATTAAGAGAGAATTATAACCGCAAGAGAATTATAACCGCAAGAGATTATTGGCTGCAGCTGTCATCTTGGAATTATTACATCAGAATTTTCTTGTTCCAGCAGTCGAAGAATTTGCTAGAAGTTTCTGGCTATCAGAAATGCGACTATATAAGGACAGATGGCGATCGAGGCAAGGCAGTTGGGTTTTGAACCACACGAAGAGATTGGAAAAGTGATAATAGCCGAAGTTGTAATTTTGTGATAAATTGAAAGTTGAGAGTTAACAAGAAGAAGTAATTAGTTTGGATTTGTGAATTAAGTAATTGAAAGGAGATAAAGTGATTTGAGAAGAAAGAGACCTTGTAAGGAAGGAATTTGCGAAGAATAGTATAGTGTGAACTTGAATTGTTCTATAGACTAGAAAATAAAGAAATAATCTCACAGAATAACGTTTTATCTACTCGAGCCGTAGCTCGCATATTACAGTATGTTCGTTTGTAACCTAATTTAAGGACATATGCATAAGTGATACAAAATTTGCATGCGCGCATTAAATCGTTTCAGGATTCCAGCACTTACTTAGCAAAAAGGAAGAATGCAAGCTTTAATAGTGAGAGTCAGCTGTGTGTCACATCCTCATAAATGTTCCATTGTTTGACATAGAAAGTTCAAATTTGAGATAACAGACAGTAAAAGCGAAATTTCTTTTTTAAAGCGTAACGGCAGTACGCTAATTGTCAAAACATAAACTCAAAAAACTGTCGAAAAGGACGAAATAAAGAACGAAAATAATCCCTGATTTATCCCAGTGGGAACTGCAAATGCAAAATATCTTCAATTTTTCTGGTACTGCAGAATCGCGTTCCTTAAATTTAAATCAGATGATTAAGTTATCATAGACTGAGCTGACGGATCAGGTTCGAATCCCAGTGTGATCGTAAATAGCGAATGTGTGACCAATTTTCGAGAGAAAAATTCTCCTAAAAAAGATTTTCAATCAATTTTACATCTCAATAGTTGGGAAAAGCTAGTTCAGGACCTTAATCCACCAAACAAATTTGTAACTTTTTATGCAGAACTTTTGCAAACACCAAAGCCCGATCTTCAAGAAAGAAGACCCTCTGAATTGCGCCAACTACAGAGGTATTAGTCTCCGCACCATCGCTTATAACATCCTATCTGCTATATCTTGTGAACGTCTTAAACCTTTTGTCAATAATCTGATTAGTTCGCATCAGTGACGTTTTAGGCCAGGAGCAGATATTCATATTGCGGCAGATATTGGAAAAAACACAGGAACTCCAAATCAATACTAACCACATTTTCATCGATTTTAAGGGGACTTTATACAGGGTCTTCCAATAGGGACTTCCGAACGTTGACAGTTGATAGCGGCCATATTGTTGAAGCTACATCTGTCAAATTGGCTGTCATTTATTCAGTCTGTTTTGGCAAATCACCATGGATGGATATAGCGTTCAACAACACATGCAAATAATAAAATTGTTTTATCAAAATGGATGTTCTGTTCGGGCAACGTTCCGCGCGCTTCGCCCATTTTACGGTCGCCATAATTGTCCTTCCGAGAGGACTATTCGCAGTGTGGCGGATAAATTTGAGTCCACTGGTTCAGTAAACGATCAACCAACACCCGTACGTTGACGAAATGCAAGATCTGCCGAAAACATTGCCGCTGTCCGTGAGAGTGTGCAAGAGAATCTGAGGCAGTCGATTTTGCGTCGCTCACAAGAACTCGGCCTTTCGCAGACCACAACTTGGCGAATTTTGCGTCGTAACTTGAGCCTGCACCCGTACAAAATTCAACTGACCCAGGAGCTGAAGGTAAACTACCATAGACAACGACGTGTGTTCGCTGAATGGGCTCTGGAGCAGTTGGAATCTGACCCTAATTTCCTTCGAAATATCATTTTCAGCGATGAGGCCCATTTCTGGATGAATAGGTACGTCAACAAACAAAATTTTTGACGATACCAATCCACATGAGATCCAAGGGCGTCCAATGCATCCCGAAAAGTCACTGTTTGGTGTGGATTTTGGGCTGGCAGCGGCATCGGTCCATATTTCTTTGAGAACGATGTTGGCCAGGCCATATATATCTCCATTTCTTAACGAGTTCTTAAAATTGAAGCTTCCAGCTTCGTATTTAAAATGAGACACAAATATTTTTCTTTATCTTCGAAAACAAGGCAAGCAATTTTATATTTCCTGGTTAAGAGGACTAACTCAGGTTAATGTGAGCTTAAACTTAGCGCATATTGGCAGAGAACATTCTGCAAGATATCTCTAAGCATGGTGGATGTCTTGTGTAAAGAAAACATTGAATTGAATAAATTTCTATTGCATATTCACATCGGAACGAGGTTAAAATCTGTACAACAATAGAACTGCATTCATGTATGGTTGGGTAGTGTGCTCAATAGCTCATCTCCGACATTAAATTGCGAATTGTTCTCACAAATGAGTGGCTGTCAGTTCCATTCATTTGCAATAAATTATTTGTTGTCCTTTGCGTTCTTTTTTTTATGTCATTCTATCCGTCCTTTCGAATATTTTTTTCATTCTGTCAAAACATATTCGCGTTATAGCTGCTGCCATCACATAATACACGCCAAATACACATTCCGAGTGACAAGTTTGTTTTTTATTTCAAAATATTATTCTATGCGCAAAAAAAACAAAAACAACGATTTGAATTTTTTTTTTTAATCTTTCTGTTTTATTTGGCCAAATAAATGGGACCATTTGAAAAGTGTCTGTCCGTCAGCTTGTTATTTAAAAAAAACAAAAAAAAAAGGAGCACTGAATGGGCGTTAAAATAACGTTGGCACTAACTAACATCGGACAGATCCAGGCACAACAATATACATAAAAATAAAAACAACAAACACAAACTACAGCAGCTCCGACAGCCCCAACACAACACCATCCATCCGTTCGGATGGTCAAAAATTTATATTTCTGCATCTAATGCATAAATAAAACTAATTGCATGGAATGATGATGGTGAAGCTTTTCGTTTTGGGCCGCAATTTATAGCGAATGCATCGGAAAGGATGAAACTATATGCAATGGTATCTCCTTCACCATGCAGCAATGCAGAAACATTTATGTTTAAATGCAGACTATTTTCATATTTCATTCAAAAACATTCGACAACAAAAAAAAAAGATATAAAGCATATTAAAATTAAAAAAAAGCTATGCTAGCTATGCCAACTAAAAACCATAGTCCCTGGACATTGGTGAAAAAAACGAGCAACAAGGATTATGATGAGTGGTGATGCAATTGCACAAAAACTGCATCACTGCTTTATCGCGCGGCAGCGCGGTATAACCGCCAACCATTAGCCAACCAGAAATGGATGCAGAAAAAAGGTGGATTAAAGAGAGGAGACCTAAAAAAAATCCTGATCCTGCGACAAAGCATTTAAAAAAAAGATAATGCATATAAAAAAAAAAAACATAAAATATATGCACAGGCTACAGGACTTGCACATACGAGTACATGGTGGCACAATACTTGTGTTGTACAGTTTTTATTTTATTTTATTACTTTTTTAACGCAATCACTCCCTTGGGGAGTTTTCATAAAAATCATTTTTTGATATAAATTAAATGCCTGAAGGATACTATTGAAATGCAACATAATAAATGGACAGAATGATTTACGCATATAAAGCACTGTGAACAAATGAGCTTTAAAGGCATAGTGAATACGCTAGATACAAATAAAATAAAAGTTAGAATTACTCATAGAAAATAACAATAAAATGCTTAAATATCTGTCTGGCGATATTCAATTTTTTTTTTTACTAAAAGGAGCAGCAAGGAAGATTGACGTACTATGGCTTGCACTCTGGTCAACAAGAATAAGTTGTGTATTTCCGTTGATGAGTCCTTTATTTGTCTATTAATTCTTACAGGAAATCTGTTTTGCAACACACCATGCAAATATGAATTTTGACTTACTGTTATACATATCCACCAGCGGATTTTTATTTTTTTTTTTTCCGAGGGTAGGTAAAAAATCTTCATGAAGACACTATGAGGATCGATAGCGCGTGCTCATAGTAGTGTGAGATTTTTACTCACTAAAAAAACCTCCCTTCGTGATAAATTTTTTTGATTACTACAACTAAGTTTTGACTTATCCAGCAGTTTTTCTTTCACGTATTGAGACCGTTTGGCAGATCCCTTTCCATTGAATGTTCCTGCTTGTTCCGCAAAGTAAACGCTTGTTATCGCGTTAAATCGAAAGGATTAGTCCTTTGTAGACGACGCAGTAGATCTTCTCATCTGGAATTCGAAGGACTTCATTGTTAACGTGTCCTTGTACTATAATCTGTCTTTATGCTTACGCGCGAAGTTTTTGATTTCATGTTCGACTGTTGCAATTCCTAAATCTCTATGGATATCGCTATTTCTAATAAACCACGGTGCATTAACTATTGATCTTAGCACTTTATTTTCAAAAGTTTGTAAAATATTGACATTACTTATTTTGGTACAATCCCAGAGTTGTATTCCATATGTCCATATCGGTTTTAGCACTTGCTTGTATAAAAGCAGTTTGTTCTCTATATTAAGCTTGGAATGTTTTCCAAGTAACCAGAACATTTCTCTGTATTTGGTTTCTAGTTCTTTACGTTTTTTCTTCACGTGCGAGTTCCACTTCTGCTTAGCATCAAGTGTCATTCCAAGATACTTAGCCTCGTTTGCAAACGGAATTTGAACTTATAAGTAAAATTGACATGAACAAATGTGTTTTCGTTTAAAGCTAGTCGCCAAATCTTTGTCCATTCATTTACTTTATTCAATGCTTCTTGCAATTTTTCAGTCGTTTCTTCGATCGTTTTACCCTTTGCCAGGATGGCAGTGTCGTCGGTAAATGTAGCTAATACGGTGCCTTCTTCTTGCGGTATATCGCGAGTATATAATAGATACAAAAGCGGTCCAATGACACTTCCCTACGGTACCCCAGCCCTTATTTCTTTAAATTCTGAATATTCATTACCGTGTTTGACTCGGAAAAGTCGATTCGTCAAGTATTTTTCCAGAACTTGTCGTAATTTATATTTCAATCTTTCATGCCAGACCTTGTCAAAAGCTTGAGAAACATCAGGGAATACGCTCGATCAAATCTTTTGTTCTTCGTAAGCTTTCTCAATTAAATCAGTTATTCTATGCACTTGGTCTATTGTTGAGTGCTTGGTTCTAAACCCAATCTGGTGATTGGGAATAAGAGATCTTTCTTCTATAACCGGCTGTAATCGCTTAAGTACTATTCTTTCGAAAACTTTAGACATAATCGGCAGCAGCGAAATAGGTCTATACGACTTTTTATCATTCGGCGGTTTTCCTGGCTTCAGAATCATCATTACTTCCGCGACTTTCCATTGACTCTGAACATATTCTAGTCTTTTCGCTGCGTTTATAATGTAGAGGAACTTAACTAACGCTTTTCTAGGTAACGATTTCAGAAGCTCTCATGTGATTAGGTCGTAACCAGGAGTTTTATTTTGTTTCAGTTTCTTTATTTCTTGTTGAAGTTCGGTCAGTCTTGCATTTCTTACTGTGTAATTGTAAAGTGCTATATGCGACGCATTATCATTTTCAACAAGCGCTTGTCCTGTTTAAATGTTTCTTCTAAATGGGCGGCAAAGACTTCTGCTTTGTCTTTATCATTCTTGGCCCATTGGTTGTCATTTTTCTTGATTGGGGCCGCTTGTATTTTCGTTTTTTTAATGCCTTTTATAGCTTTCCAGAGCGAATAATTGGAATCTTTTTCCGCTGTTAAGCTTTCAATGCTGGTTTGTATTGTCCGATTTTTAAGTTACACAAGCGATTTAAATGCGATTTATGTTGCGGAGCACGAGTTTGTTGCCATTTTTTACGCGCTTTTCTCTTCTCCCTTACCATTTCGTTTATTTCCGGTGGATATTTTTGGGCATCAGCGTTTTCCTTTGATAGGGAGTATTTTTCCACGCGGCGCGTTGCAGGACTTCAACAAAACGAGCAACTTCGATTTCGAGTTAAGAAGACGTCCTAAGTGTCTAACTCTCAGTTCGATATGTTCTTCAACGTCTTTTTTAAAGCCTTCCCAATCAGTTTTTCTGCTAGTTAGTCTAGCAGGTACATCTTTTTTATTTAGGCGTTCGCTCATCGTTAGAATGATAAGGGAATGATCAGAAGAGAGACCAAAACCACCAGCTGATTGAAGATTAAATAACAAGCCCTACTCTATAAAATGAGTCTTTGATAATACGGAATACGTCCAGATATACAGATGCATCCAATACGCAAGAGTAGATAATACTACAGTAACTGGATTACGAGAATGAATGCTTGAAAACAGACAGACAGAGAAAACGAAAACAGAGTGACTGCTGCGAAAGGTTGCCCCCAAAATGGAGTCCTCTTCCCGTTAAAATCTGAAAAGATACTGTGGTTGTATGGGACCTCTAACCGCCCTAAAAACACCTCCTTAATCATGATCAATCAAAGAAAGATCGACAAATGATTTTAGTTTCAACGTTCAGTTGCGTTTGAGAAGGTATTTATTTATTTCATATTTTATATTTATTAATTAGTTATAACATCATTTACAGATTCTTCCTTTTCTTCTTTTATTTTTACAATCATGTACTCATAGGATGTGCTGTTTACAACAATTGGTGGATCGTATTCCATTTCATCTTTTACGAGTATGATCATTGCAATGCCACCACCTCTGCGTTCACACCTGTTTAAAAATGATGGAGTGAATCCATTTATCGTATATACTCGTAGTTTATTTTCCTCCTTCTTTATATTTATTTCCAGTAAAACAATAATTTTTAATAGATATGCTTAAAAGATCTCTTACGAGTACATTCGCGCAAAAGGTATTCCAATTCTATCGCAACGATCTTATGTTAAAGCATACGAGTAGGCAACAAAAGTTCGTTCATCATCAACACTGGAACCAACAAAATTTTAAATTAGAGCAGATTTCAAAAAATTGTACAGAATTACCCAGTTTTGTCCATTTAAAAAGCGAATGACTTCATCCGAAGAGAGAGTGTTTTTTCCTAAGTTGTAACTTCTGATTGAGCTCAGTATAGGGCAGGTTCCAATAAAATGCAGGACGTCTTCTCTAGTTCCATGATTGCACAGCGTACAATTATCACTTATATTAGTTCTATGTGGCATGTAGTTCAAGTGTAATATTTCACCTCTCGCTTTGAATATTGTTGAAATTACATCTTATCCGTGCCGGTCATAAAAGTAGTTTTGATGAAGGATTTTATATGTATTTCGTGCTTGACTTTGTTGGGCTTGTATTCTAAATATATCCCGTGTAGATCCCACGATCTTAACAAGTAGTTCTTGTAGCGCATTTCCCGAGGCCGCTCCATTGACAAGATTTTCGTTCAGGGGAATATTATGCTCACGGCTCAGCCTTGCCCATTCACCAAAGAAATGAAGGTTCCTAGTTTTAAGAGACGATGACTTGGTTGTGATATTATTTTCGAAATATATTGAAAGTGTAATTTAAGTGTAAATATATACAGTGGTGATAGTCCAGTTTCTAAGTGCAGCATGTATGTCGGTGTATTTTCTGGTAGTCTGAATATTTTCTTAAGAAAGTATCTTAGAAGTTTTTCAACCTCTTCAAATTCCCCACACTTGTGCAGCGTAACACATTATAGATCTCATGACTGCTTCGAAGATTTTATACTTTGTACTCGGCGCAATATTCTTTTTATTTAAGACACCTTTCCAGCTGCAATTTATTGCGCGTTTCGATTCCCTTAGCTTCTCCTGGAGATGCTTTTTAAACGATAACTGGGGGGTAACCAGAACTCCGAGGTGCTTGTATTCTTTGACTTTCTCTAGTTCCTCATTTTGTCAGGTCCATTTTTGATTCCTTGCGTATCGACCCCATCCGTCTTCTTCTTGGTGTCGTCTAATTTCGTCAACATTCTGCCCGATTTTCAAAATTACTCATGTCTAGCACATGATAGTGATTCAGATCATCTAGCTGTTGAATTGAGAATTCGACTAAACCGAAGAATAATGACAGAGAGACCTGCACCTGAACTCCACACCATGTTCAGTAAAGTAAACTGGGCCCGATTTCGATCGGATATAGAGGCCGAACTCCCAACAACTTCGAGTGTGGCTAACCTCAGCAAAACCGAGATAGACGGCGTCATCAACGGATTCAATACAGTTGTTATTAACGCCATGGAAAGGCAGAAAGTTCTCCGTACCAACAGGAACAAATACGCAAACCTTCCAAGTTACATCCAGGCTATCTATGCCCACAGGCAGTGGCTGAGGAAGAGGCTCCAGAGGATCTTTCACAGGACATGCAACACGGTGAATGATGAATATCGTAGTGTGCACTCGCAACTGCAGTTTACTAATACGATGTTCTTCCAGGCGGTGAAGAATTGCAGGGATAACGAGTTCAATAGGCGCCTTGAAGATATCAAACCTGGTCCCGACGCCTTCAAGAAAATTAACTCCCTGGTTGGTAGATCTAATACCTACCTGAGAGCATCAATCACGGCCAGGTAACAGCAACAACTCCTGACGAGAAAGCTGAGGCATTTGCCAACCACTTTGAGGGTAACTTCACCGACCGACCTCCAGAGCACCTTCCCGACTTCGAATGTTGATGGATATCAACCAATCGCTTTGCTATGCTGTGTTAGCAAAATACTAGAATCAGTGATGTTGAGGAAGATTAATCACTTTTGCTCAGAGCGAGGAATAATTCCCAATAACCAATATGGTTTTCGAGGAAAGCGCTCAACCATTCACCCTCTGCTCAAGCTACACAGCGATGTCACCCATGGCCTGAACAAAAAAGAGACTACCGTAGTCTGCCTGCTAGACATAGAGAAAGCCTTCGATAGCGTTTGGACCAAAGGACTGATTTTCAAGCTAATTCATTTTGGTTTCCCCAATTATCTGGTAAGATTAATTTTCAATTTTTTAACCCACAGAATTTTTTAAGTACAGGTACATCAAGCAAAGTCTTCAATAAAACGAATCAACGCTGGACTTCCCCAGGGATCAAGGCTTGGACCAATACTGTTCAACATCTTCACTGCAGACCAACCACTGAATGCAGCAAGGACCAGAACAATGCTGTATGCGGATGACTCCATCACTTACGCTGTTTCGCTTTCCCCAGAAATAGCAGCTAGGAGAGTTGAAACCCACGTCAAAAATCTTTGGGAGTATTACCTCAAATGGGGAATCAAAATCAACAGCAGCAAGACGGAACTAATCTGCTTCAGAAATCCAGTGACAGCTACGAGGGGACGCTGAGCGTTCGTAACTCGCTGCCACAACATACGGATTTCTCTTCCAGATAACACCGAGGTGCGAACCAAGCAAACCACCAAATATCTTGGAATCCATTTCAGCGAGAGGTTTAAGTTTAATCCTCACGCTGAAATCATCCTAAGGAAGGCCAATTATGCGTTGCATTTAGTCCACCCATTACTCAGAAAAAGAAATGGGCTCAGCAGGAAGACTAAACTGCTCGTATACAAGCAATAAGACCAGTTATCACATATGACTTCCCCATATGGTTCACCATATCGCCCACCACCATGAAGAAGATTCAAATATTCGAACGGATGGTCCTTCGAATCTGTACAGGACTGTGGCGAAATCCAATCACAAGGAAGTACCACCCTAAGGCTTTTCTTTACGAGAACGCCGGTGTGAGCCCAATCGACCAGTATATGATTCAACTTTTAAGTAGACTCCTGCAAAATCTTGATGACCACCCTAACGAGGAAATACAAGACTACATCCGACAGCAGATCGATCCAAGCCACCGATACCTGAGTGCACGAGCAATCATCGATTCAAGATTTGAAGACATAATGAACAACGAAGAAACACCGTTCTACCAGCTTGCAGACAATGCCTATTACCGGGGATAGTCCCCTTAATAATATATTTCTTTATTCTCTTATATAAAATATTCATGTAATAGATTAAGTAGCCATTAATATAGGTTTTTTAAAAAAAAAAAAAAAAAAAAAACCTTAGCAAACTAGCCAGTAGATATACGTTGGGCGCCTATTGTTGAGCCAACATTAAATTTATAGTAATAAGTTTAGTTTTAAGCCAATTTGTAAATAGAACGACTAAATAATAAAAATTCCTTAATCTGAAAAATCGACCCCATCCGTTCCGAAAAATCATAATTTTAGATTTGCTGGTATTGAGTTGCAGATTCCACATTTGACAGTATTGTTGAAGCTTGTTAATCATGATTTGCATCATGTCTGGACTTTCCGCAAGTATAACGATATCGTCAGCGTAGAGTAACAGCTTTATAGATAAACCCACAAAAGGTATCCCTCCCGGTAAAAATTCGACAAGATCGTCCAAAAAGATTGAGAACAGGAGGGGGCTCAAGAGGCATCCTTGCTTTACACCCGCTTTACCGCTGTGTTGTTGTCTGCATACATTTGCTGTAGCACTCTTAGCTTGAAAAATAGTGCTCTTCTGTCGATGGAATCAAAGGCCACCTTATACCCTTGTCCAAGTACGTTCGGGCTATACTTGTAAGAGAGAAGATGTTGTCCACTGTGGAATAGTCCTTGCGGAAACCAGCCTGAAACTCGCTAAGTAGTTAATTTTCTCGAGTCCAGTTTGTTAGACGTTCCAGAATAATTCCCGTGAAAACGATATCCCTCTACAGTTTCTTGGATCATTTGGATTTCCTTTCTTAAATATCGGAAATATTATATTTTTTTTGAAAGTTGCTGGCACTTCGCCCGTAGAGAATATAAAATTGTAATTTTCCGTAAGCTTTTGTAGGAAAGCGTCCGTCGCATTTTTAAAGAATTCGTAGGGGATTCGATCTTCCCCCGGAACTTTATTATCACAGCATCTCTTTATGGCCCTAGTGACATCCTGGCCAGTAATAGGTTGATCTAAAGATGGGACTTCGAGAAGAGGAAGTGCATATTGCATTTGAATTGAATTTGGAGGTGGATTCAGCAATTTTTCGAAGTATTCAGCTAATATGGGTGCTTCAACTTTGATGCTCTGCGCAAACAAAGAACCGTTCAGTGTTTTGGCAATTTTCCAAAAGGACCCGCTATCTTTTATGTTCGTAAGCATTGTTGAGAGATTTTGAATATGTATTCTATGTTTTTGCTCACAGATGTTTTTGAATCTCCTGTTTGCAGCCTGGTACATATGTTTTGCGTTATTGGTACCCCTACACTTCTCAGAAGCCGCAGGAAGGCGAATGATTTCTTTCTGGCTGCTTCGCATTCCCAGTCATACCACGGTTGCTTCCGTTATTATATCGTGCATTTAAGAAGTCTGGTATCTCACGACTAATATGCATCTGCAAACGATCGTTGTGACGAACTGCGTTCTTTTTAATTACTTCTGAGACAAGATCAATCTGCAAATCACGATGTAAGTCATTATGTCTAATATATTCGTACCATGGGGCATTTACTATTCCCCGAAGGACTTTGTTTTGAACTGTTTGTATTATTCGTACATTCGTTTTCTTTGTACAACCCCATAATTTGATACCATATGTCCAAACAGGATTGAGTATCTGATTATATAAAATTATGATTAACTACAGGAACATTCGTTATTTTTTTATTTGTAAATTGCTTTGGGTGAACTTTGACTCATCAAGTTTAATTTGTCATCGTTGCGTCCAATCACATATCTCATTAACTGAATTTTGTAGCTTTTCTGTTGCTTTAGGCACGCATCCATCAGTTGATAGAAGAGCAGTGTCGTCTGCAAATGTGACTATCATCGTATCATTTGCTTGTGGTACAACACTAGTATATAAATATAGGGTGGGTCCTAGAACACTCCCCTGTGGAACACTTGCTTATATTTCTTTAAGTTCAGAATACGCTGTACAATAGCGAACTCTAAATAATCTATTTAAGTATCTCATAGTACTGTCTAGGTAGATCCCTAAGAAGTTTATACCTTAAACTGCCAAACTTTATCAAAATCCTGTGCAACGTCTAAGAATAATGAAGAACGAATTTTTTTTTTTTCTAGTACTTTTTCTATTTATACGATACACTTGGTCTGTCGTCGAGTCCTTATTTCTAAACCCGATTTGATGGGTGAGGAAGTGATTCTGTCTAGTCTTTTAAGAAGCATTTTCTCGAAAGGTTTTGATAATACCGGTAAAAGTGAGATTGGCCTATATGAGGTAACTTTTGATAGAGACTTACCTTGTTTAGGTATAACAATAATTTCTGCTATCTTCTAGTTATGTGGAACATATCAAGAATTAATTATAAGCTGGAGTTTTAAAAATGCGAAGATTTCGGCAGTTATAAGATCATAACCTGGTGATTTTCTATTAAATAATTTATGAATACATGAGCTGATCTCTCTTAGCGAAACATAAAGGATTACGTCTTCATCTAGTCTATCAGAGAGTTCTAGAATTTCGTTTGTCACGCTAGATGGAATAGGTTTAAATACATTTGTTTACCTTGGAGTTTACTGAAATTTAATACCTTCCTTCTCTCCCTCTCACTTTCTACAAACGCCTGTGTCTTTTGGTGCGCAAATTATAAAAAAAAATCTAAGGTGCTCCGAAAAAAGTTTGACCTTTTCTTTTGGGTCACCGATCCATTTCCCATGTTTTTAGCGGGGGATCTTGCGCTTGGGGTCTCCTTAAATGTTTGACAGCCTTACAAAGGGAATAGTCTGTGACTTTGTCAGCAGTTAAGTTACAAAGATATTTATTTAGATTCATTTAAATTCACAGATACTTTTTTTAAGTCTGTTATTTAGTCTATTAAATATAGTTTTATTGCCGGAATAACTTGTCATTTGCCATTTCCTGCGAGTTCTTCTCTTTTCTAGTATTAGTCCCCTAATTTCCGTTTGATATTTTACCGATGCTTGTTTTTTTTTTTTTTTGATAAGTCTGTATACTATCTTCTAGTGCCTGTTGTAAATCGGCAATAAATTCCAGAAGGCACTGAATCTAGTTACTGATTGGTCGGCCAACAAGTCGGCCTTAACGTCAACAAGTCGGCCTTAAGGTCAACCCAAAAAAGAGCACCATAGTTGTATTCACCAAAAGAAAGACGAAAAAGGTTGAGAACTTTTTGATGATAAAATGTCAAATACCTTGCCTAACACTTTATGAAAAACTTGCTGGAATTGGTGCGAGTTGCATACATTGGGACGACTGTAAATACGTTGCAAATGTTGATGAGAAACTGTGTTCTATACAATCATCACGATCTGTTCGAGATGCAAGTCCCTCTTAAGACAGTTGGTATAAGTTAACGCAACATAATATGAGTTAACGCAACATAATATGCAGGCAAATCCAACACATGCCGCATTCAAGTCATCGGGTCAGCAAGTCTGCTGAACTAAACACCGCCACACCGGTCATCAAATGCCAACGTCAGCAACGTTCCCACGATCGACGCGCTCCTCACATCAAGGTGCCAAATTGCAGTGACAGCGTTTATTAGGTATTTAAGGTAGAGATAAGTTATTCATGTTGTCCAGTTCATTTTAAGAGGCAGAACCTCTGCCAGTTTAAGAAATAAATATAATTTCTTTTAAAGTAAATGAATTAACCGTAATTTAATTGGCGCCCGAGCAGGGACATAGGTATCGCGTTTGAAAGTAGAAGCCCTAAAGTAGCGCAATTTTCATTCGTGAGTTTAAAATCGATTAAGCCCTTAAGTAATGCAAAAAAAATCGTATACTGCCTATGTCCCGGATCCCGTCGCAAACGCAGAGTGATTATAGTGCCCTTAAGTAGTGCCAAAACATTCAGTGTCGAAAAAAAAGACCCTCAAGTAGCGTCGAAAGAAAAAAAAGGAAGAAGACCCTCAAGTAGTGTCGAAAAAAAAAAGAGACCCTCAAGTAGTGTCGAAAAAAAAGAGACCCTTAAGTAGTGTCGCGAAGGACTTAGTTGAAAAGCAAGGTAGCAGTAAGGTGTAGTGTAAGACAACAGGGGTGTGGAAAATTCAAGGGCCCCCTAGTAGTGAAAACAAACGGGAAGCAGCAGCTAGCCGCCACCACCCAAAAGATGAGGATCATCATATTATTGTAAGATCTAATTATTGCAAATATTAATAACATATTATATAATATTAAATTTTCTTAATTTGACGTGAAAATACTTTAAATTATATTGTTCTGTAGTGAAAATATCTTGAATTTACCTTAATTATCTTGATTTGTCTTAAATTTATCCTGACTATCTTGACATCTCGTTAAAATGACTAACGAAAATATCGTAAGACTTTCCGTTCTCGAACAAGCTGCCGCTCAGGCTGCTCAAGTCGCTCAAGCCGCACATGCTGCTCAAGCGAATCAAGCCTCAACTCCTTCTGGAAGACCCAACGAAAATCCTGTCATGAATCCCCCACTCCAATCTCTCATTAGTTCTATGATACGCGAAGCTCTGAATACTGAGGGCCGCGCTCTAATTCATTCAATCTTAAACCCGTACGCGGATCAATTCACGGGAATTGATCAAACCATTTCACCAAACCAGAATATTAATGATCTCGATAAAATCCCGGATGTAGTACGTAGCCTACGCGAATTCTCTGGTAATCCAGGTGAATTTAGCTCATGGCGTAAAAGCGTAGAACGTATTTTAAAAATCTACGATTCCATCAAAGGATCGGCAAAGTATTTTGGTATATTAAACACTATAAGAAACAAAATAATTGGAAATGCAGACCACGTCCTGGAGTCTTACAATACTCCATTAGACTGGAACTGCATATCCCGATGCTTAACTCTGCATTATGCAGACAAGCGTGATTTGGGTACTCTAGAGTACCAAATGACGGCGTTGGTACAGGGTAACACGTCCATTCAAGAATTCTACCAATCGGTGTATTCGCACCTTTCACTCATACTTAATAAAATTGCATGCATGGATGTCAGTGCCGAATCTCTAAATTTGCTCATGCAAACCTATAGAGATAAAGCCCTTGACACCTTCATTCGAGGACTGAAAGGCGACCTTCCCAGACTTTTGGGAATGCGAGAACCTGTAGATCTACCCCAAGCATTGCACTTGTGTTTGAGGTTAGAAAACCAAAACTACCGCTCGCAGTACGCCATTGCAAGCAGCCATAATAGGAGGATAAATCATCCGGAACCACCACCAATTCCAGCAAGACGAGTAATCTCCAATCCAGTCCAAAATCGTCAACCATTTTACCCAGAATTGACTCATTTTGTACAACCACAGAGACAACAAGTGGCACCCCAATACAATGCAAGGCCCATTCCACCTCCGAGGCCCCAGAGACAGTTTGCACCACATCAACATCAGCAACAACAATATCAACAGCAACGTCCACAATTCTTTGCTACTCCAAGGCAACCACCACCAGAGCCTATGGATGCAGAAACAATCCGTACGAACAAGGTCAATTACATAAACAGACCGCGAATGGAGAATTGGCCTCCGGCACCAAAGCGACCATCAGCTCCTCAATCTCATCAAGTCCATCCTACCAAGATGCAAAGAAACTTTCATCTGGGTACTATGACAGAAGATGCGGAATTCAACCAATATGAAGAAGCACAAGCCGACATGAACAACGTGACTGAATATGACGAGTCTTTCCAGGAGTATATCGAAATGACTCAACCGGAAATCACCAGCTCAAATAATGTCACGGAACTAAGCGACATACATTTTTTAGACTAAGTGACTCTTCGCTGCCGTATTTCGAATGTGCAACGAAGAGTGGAGACATTCTGAAAATCTTGATTGACACGGGATCCAATAAAAATTATATACAGCCGTCTTTAATAAATAAACCCTTACCAAACGAAAAACCATTCTGTTGTAATTCCATTGGTGGTAACGTTCAAGTAACTCACCATACTTTTATTAGTCTTTTTGGTCTCGAAAATATTAAACACAAATTCTTTCTCATGCCAAAATTAAAATCTTTCCATGCGATCCTTGGAAATGATAGCTTGAAGAATCTCTCGGCTGTCATTCACGCAAAGGATAACTACATGCTTGTTAATAGTCAGTTAAAAATACGCATTAAACAGATGGCTTCGCAATCTGTGAATACTATAAATATCCGAACCGATCATATGTCTTCAAAACAAAAAGCTTCTATTGATAAAATCGTGCACGACTTTCCCAAACTTTTCGAAGAACCAGAGGAAAAACTCGCTTACACAACAAGAGTAAAAGGCGAAATCAGAACAACGTCTGATTCACCTGTATACACCAAATTTTACCCATATCCTATGTCCCTTAAAAGCGAGGTTGAAGAACAAATAAAGCAGCTTCTCAATGATGGAATAATTAGGCCTTCACGGTCCCCATACAATTCACTAGTATGGATAGTGCCAAAAAAAGCTGATGCTTCTGGTAAGAAGAAATATCGGGTCGTAATAGATTATAGGAAGCTAAACAGCATTACTATCCCGGATCGATACCCGATTCCCCAAATTAACGAAATCCTTGCACATCTCGGCGATAATAAATTTTTTTCCGTTATAGACTTGAAAAGTGGGTTCCATCAGATCCCCTTAAAAGAATCTGATATCGAAAAAACAGCATTCTCTATCAATAATGGAAAATTCGAGTTTCTTAGGCTTCCATTCGGTCTCAAGAATGCACCGGCCATATTTCAAAGGACGCTTGACGACATTCTTCGTAACCTCATCGGTAAAATATGCGATGTCTACGTAGATGACATAGTCATTTACAGCAAGGACGAAGCTACGCATGAACAAAATATTCGGAAAGTTTTTCAAACATTACATGATGCAAATATGAAAGTTCAACTGGATAAGTGCGAATTCTACAAACAAGAAGTAGAATTCCTGGGTTTCGTCATTTCGCCTAACGGCATTAAAACCAATCCGGTAAAAATCAAAGCAATCCAAAACTTTCCATATCCGAATACCCTGAAGGAACTTCGCTCTTTCCTTGGCCTGTCAGGGTACTATCGCCGCTTCATTAGGGACTACGCCAAGCTGGTCAAACCCCTAACAGCCCTCTTAAGGGGGGAGGATGGACGATTGTCCAAAAACATTTCAAGCAAGAAACTTATCCATTTAGACAAATCCGCCAAAACAGCTTTTAAAAAAATCAAAAACACATTAACATCGGAAGAAGTTGTACTCGCTTACCCAGACTTCACAAAACCGTTCGAATTAGTAACTGATGCTTCTAACTATGCCCTTGGTGCTGTATTGTCACAAGGAGATAAGCCCATTATGTTCATATCTAGAACATTAAGTAAAACAGAAGAAAGCTACGCAGCCAACGAAAAAGAAATGCTAGCTATAATATGGGCACTTAACAACTTCAGAAATTATCTCTACGGGACAGCAAAAGTGATAATTCATACTGACCACCAACCCCTCACCTATTCCCTGAGCAATAAAAACAATAACTCTAAACTGAAAAGATGGAAAGCTATTTTGGAAGAGTACAACTACGAATTAAAATATAAACCTGGCAAAACAAACGTAGTTGCAGACGCACTTTCCAGACTTCCCACCGGAACCGAAATAAACTCCCTTACTCCAACAATACATAGTGATGAGAGTTCATCACATGGGCTGATATTCAGCGTTGAATCGCCTATCAATGTATTCAAAAATCAAATATTCCTCAATACGGGTAATACAAGCAATTACGAGTTTCGCATAGTTTTTCCCACATATCACAGGCATATTATAACTGAACAATCCTACACAACTGATAAACTTATTGAAATTCTTAAGGCCAGACTGAACTCTACAGTTACCAACTGCATAAAGACGGAAGAACGAATCCAGGGAATGATCCAAGAAATTTACAGAAATAATTTTGCGAATTATCGTGTAAGATTCTCCCAAGCAATTGTAGAAGACGTAACAAGTGAAACTAGACAAGAAGAAATCATCATTACCACCCATCAACGTGCTCATAGGAATGAACGAGAGAATAAACAGCAAATTCTCGAAAAATTCTATTTTCCCGGAATGTCGCGAAAATTAAAAAGAATAATCAAACTCTGCTCTATTTGCAAAGAAAACAAATATGACCGTCACCCCGATAAAATTGAAATTCAGGCAACTCCAATTCCGACTTATCCTGGACAGATTATTCATGTTGACATTTTCTCAACCGAAGGCAATTTAGTGTTAACATCACTTGATAAATTTTCTAAATACGCCCAAGTCAAGAAAATACAATCTAAAGCTATTGAGGATGTTAGGCAACCGCTAAGAGAACTCATATTTGCCTATGGAATACCGAAGACTATAGTATTCGATAATGAGAAGTCTTTCAATTCCTCACCAATTATATTCATGCTTAAGAACGAATTTGGCATGGAAGTATTCACAACACCCCCATATACGAGCACATCGAACGGCCAAGTCGAACGATTTCATTCGACTCTTGCTGAACTTATGCGTTGCATTGGAAAGGAACAAGTACTATGTACCTTCACGGAATTACTTGAAACTGCAGTTAATGCCTATAATTTCACGATACATTCGGTAACACGTAAGAAACCAGTGGACATATTTTTCAGTAGGAACATAGACCCCCCTCAAATTGACAAGATTCGTTCGGAAGTGAAAGCCAAACTAGAAGACAAACAACAACATGACTTGACCTATCACAATAAAGGGAAACCCCCAATCAAAGATTACTCAACAGGAGAAATAATTTATGTCAGAAAAAATAAGAGAGTAGGATCAAAACTCTCTCCAAGATATTCAAAAGAAGTTGTTAAAGAAAACAATAAAATTACCGTTCTCACCCAATCAGGAAAGGTAGTTCACAAATCTCACATAAAATCCTAATCTCAAACTTTCTTTCCAGACTTTTACTGACTGACTGTTTAGGAGACGTGCAAATACTGGACTACACGAACGCAAGACTAGTGGCTATTAACACCCGAACATCTAGAATACAAACCGGAACTTACAAAATAATTCATGAAATAGACTTATCCGTATATCCGCAAGCCTTAAGTAACATAGAATCGTACATGAGAGAAAACCTTATAACTTCCCATCCCAGTTTCTATCTTCTATCTCAAGAAATCTCATCTATTAGATCAATCCTTTCACGTTTAATCCCCAATCAGCATAAAGCTAAAAGATCGCTTGACTTCATTGGAAGCGCTTGGAAGTTCATAGCAGGCACTCCCGATAATCACGACTTCGAGATAATCAAGGAAAAAATAAATAACGCACTTGAAAATAATAATAAACAAACTGTTATAAATAACCTTTTAGTCAATAAAATCGAAGATATAATAAATAAAACAAATTCCATAAGTAAAATTGTAAAAGAAAATACAAATGTAATAGAGGAAATTGTTTTCAGTATAAAATACAGATTAGATATAGTAAAAGATGAAATAAAAAATATTATGTACGCTTTACATTGGGCAAAAGCCAATATTATAAACTCTTATATTTTATCAAGAAATGAAGTAAATGTAATCGAAAAAATAATAAATAATAAAGGTATATTATTCAAAGATATAGAAGAAGCAATGGACTTCTCAGAAATAAAAGTAGCTTTTAATAATTCTGTACTATTATACATTGTAAGCCTACCTACAGTTAATGAAAAAATATGTAATAAGTTAAATATTAAACCAGTAAAGAAAGAAAATAAAGCAATCAAAGTTGAATTTAATGAAATTTTAAAATGTGAAAATGAAATATATGGTATAAATGTTAATTGTAGGACAATAAATAAGTTTTCAATCTGTAACAAAAACAATGTAATCAATTTAAGTAACACTAGTTGTATACCAAATTTATTAAACAGCAAAATAGCGAACTGTACTGCAATTAATGGCCAACACATCCCAGACCTTGAAGAAATATCATCTGACATCATTTTTCTAAACCAGTACGATGGAGAAATCATAATCGACGATGAACTGGTTGCCCTCAATGGCACATTCCTGATTAAATACTACAACAGCAGCCTACAAATTGGAAAAAAAACATTCAAATCTTTCGAGTCAACGCATCTCAACCCTCTCCCAGCCATCCTGCAACAAACGTCAGCACAGCACCACGAAGTGGAAGAAACGTTATCGCTGGAGCTTATAAAAGAATTACATGCAAACAACACCCGCTACATTCAACTCTTGAGGACAAAAGTGGAAAATAGGACAGTAATGAGCATTGGAGTCTGTCTACTATTCGCACTCGTCATCATCATAGCCATAGTCTTCAGAAAAACAGTAGCAAGTACCAAATCAACGCTCAGCACCATCAACGCAGACTCACAGACCAAATCCCCACCAACATCTCCACCATCACCTTTACCAGCACCTTCACCATCACCTGTTCCAAGGGCTACAACTTCCCGCATAAGCCAGATACCATTCTTCTAAGTAAACGAGGACGTTTACTCTTAAGGGCGGAGGAGTTAACGCAACATAATATGCAGGCAAATCCAACACATGCCGCATTCAAGTCATCGGGTCAGCAAGTCTGCTGAACTAAACACCGCCACACCGGTCATCAAATGCCAACGTCAGCAACGTTCCCACGATCGACGCGCTCCTCACATCAAGGTGCCAAATTGCAGTGACAGCGTTTATTAGGTATTTAAGGTAGAGATAAGTTATTCATGTTGTTCAGTTCATTTTAAGAGGCAGAACCTCTGCCAGTTTAAGAAATAAATATAATTTTTTTTAAAGTAAATGAATTAACCGTAATTTAATTTATACGTAATAAAAATTGTCCTTGATATCGGTATTGGCAAAAGGGAATGCTCTAAAGTCCATCCAATTTTGTGCCGATTAGAGCGCTGCGTAGGTAATATCGCAATTTGACTTTAAAGTGGTGACATAGAGTGATGTATCTGAAATTGTTAAAGTGATAGCATACCCCTTAGATTTATAAAACTTATTCTTCCCTCACAGTTGAGTCCACTTACGCGTCTCAAAAACCATTGCATTACGTCCTCAACTCTTCCACTCTTATGAAAAGAATGCAGAACTACTCCTGCTGCAAAAACATCGTACCCATCACTACCACATTAGCCCTAACTTCTTCGTCGTTTTCAAAAAAGTATGGTCCAATGATCCTTTCTGAGGTTACTCCATGCCATAACTAGGTGCATTTGATGTTCAACAATTAATTTTGGATTTTAGGTCTCAGTAGTTTTGTTTATTCACGTCTCACGCCTCATAGCTCATTATTAGGTTGTGAATAAACACGTTGTACTCTCGGAACAATTCTTGAAAACTCCGAGCATATTGAATGTGTATTTGTGGATCATTTGCATCTTATAGAGAAAAGGTGTAACTGCCGAAAAAGACTTTTGCAAAGACCGCCTAGACATCATCCACAAGTGTTCGACGAAGCATCAATGCATCCACAAAGATTGACTGTTTGGTGCGGTTTATATTCCTCACCGTAAGTTCAAATAACAGGACAAAAAAGTCTCCGTACAGTAACAATTGTAAACATTTTATCGCATCTTGTAAGCAACTGCCTGGGTTTTTTTCCCATCAGTCGTTCTTTAGCTAACGTAGGATTAACTTTCCTGTGTGTGTTATTATTGTCAGTGAAAAGGAGTCCAATAACAAGGGAATCCCCTTTGACACAAGAAAACTCGTCGTAAAACTTAGCGAAGAAGGAAAGTCACTACGGCATATTGGACAAATCGTTGGAAGAAGCCATTCAACGGTCCAATATATAATACAAAATTTTAAAAGTACGGGATCGATAACATCTAAGTGGACGATCGAAGATTTTCAACGACCACATGGAGCGAGCCATAGTGCGTAAAATAAAAAAAAAACCTAAAATTAACTGCACCTAAAATCGCGAATGACATGAGAAATGAGTTTTCCATTAAAGTGTGTGATGAAACCGTAAGAAAAATATATACAACGGTCGTATAGCTAGAAAGAAACCATTCATTTCGCAAAAAAATCGTGTTAAAGGCTGACATTTGCAAGGGAGCATTTGGACAAGCCTCAAAGCTTCTGGAATTCTGTAATATTTACAGATGAGAGCAAATATCAAGTTTTCCAGACAAATGGAAGGGGCAAAGAATGGCGCCAACCCACTGCACTAATGTGATGGTGTGGGGCTGTATGTCCGCCGCTGGGGTGGGAAATTTGGTGATTGTGGAGTCGACTATGAATAGATTTATGTACCTTGACATTTTGAAAAAAAAAAAAAAAATCTCCATGAAAGTGCAGACAGATTAGGACTACATGGATCACTTGTGTTTCAACAGGATAACGATCCTAAACACACATCTCACATTGTTAGGGAGTGATTATTGTATAGAGTGCCCAAACTGTTACATAGTCCTCTGCAATCACCAGATTTAAACCCCATTAAGCATCTTTGGGATGAATTAGAGAGAAGAATTCGGAAATAAGAAATAACGAGCAAGAAAGTGCTCATAGAAAAACTAAAAGAAGAATGGAACCGAATAGATTCTGCCACAACATCAAACTTGGTGAATTCAATGCAACGGCGCATGCAATCAGTGATCGAGGCTAAAGGTTATCCTACCAAGTACTAACGCAAACGATTTATTGCATCACGTGTACGGAGACTTTTTTGAAGTATGGTGTGAAGTTATGTTTTATTTTTTTTTTTCTTTTATACTTATATTATATAATAATAAATTAATACATATCACTTGAAAATATATGAAGTACAGTTAACGTCAAATTTCATCGATGAATTGAAATAATTAAAAAAGTTATTTCGTGTTTTCTTTGTAAGTAGGAGGTGTACGGAGACTTTTTTGATTGACTGTACGCCATGTCCTTACTCTATGCTAACAAGCCAACCACTTTGGATGACCTCGCGGCCAACATTCGAGACGCTATTACCGGAATAAGGTCGCACATATTGGACCGAGTCATCAAAAATTGGACCGATCGCTTGAAGTACTGCCAGCGAAGCCGAGGCGGCCATTTAAATGAAGTGCTATTCCGTACATAATGGCATGAATGTAGCTTAAGAATAAATCCAGAATCAATTTGATATCTCACACCGTTGTTGCTTTATTTAAATTTCTTTTCCTATCGTTCCTATCTGGTCACCCTATCTATATATATAAAAATGAATGTTTGCCTGTATGTCCTTTATAGAATCGTAAACTATGCATTTGATCATGAGCCCACGAAGGTTTCTGAGTTGGTACGACCAATTTTCGACAGACGGCGCCACTGTCATTCCAATGAATTTCATATATTGCCGTGACAGTTCATGCTGATTTGAATTGAAACGAAAACAGCGAACGAATGATGACGTTTCGAGTTGTGGGTGACATAAGAATTTAACAGACAATATTGTCGTTTTTCGAATAGTTTTGTGCATTTCTTTGTGAGTTAAATTAATTTAGATAAATAATTCAATCGAATTGAATTTTCGTAGTTTCCGTGAGCTGATTTTATTCATTGTCTACAGTGAACTCACGAAGATCATCGAATGTGTATGTGAAGGATCTGACTGCTGATTGGCGTTCCGAACGCATTTGCTGTGCAGTTTTTTTTCGGCCAAAAACATCGATGTCAATACCATTAACTTCACCATTCAGAATGGAATACCCGGCGAAACGACAATATATAAGTCCATCGATACTGTGGTGAATCAAGACGAAGTTGTCAACTATCCAACTGAATTCATGGATTCGCTTGATTTGCCAGGCATGCCACCGCACGTTCTTACATTGAAAATTGGCGTACCCATCATTCTTCTTTGAAACATAAATCCACCACGACTTTGCAACGGAACCAGACTCTCAGTCAAGAAAATGATGAACAATGTTATCGAGGCAACAATTTTGACTGGAAAATTCAAAGGTGAAGACATACAGTTGCCGCGTATCCCAATGATCCCGACAGATATGCCATTCGAATTCAAACGTTTGCAGTTCCCGGTGCTACTCGCTTTCCCAATGACTATCAACAAAGCACAAGGACAATCGTTGCAAGTGTGTGGATTAAATTTGGAGAATCCATGCTTCTCACATGGGCAGCTCTATGTGGCCTGCTCACGCGTCGGAAAACCTTCTGATTTATTCGTTTACGCACCAGATGGAAAAACAAGAAATATTGTGTATCCCACAGCACTTCAATAAATATCGAATTGAATCGAATCGCTGCAATGTCACAATTTTTTCGAAATGAACAAAATCAATAAAATGACTCAAAATGAATTGAATATTTGTGTAATGTCTTTCCTTCAAATTTATTTTAGTTGGTGGCATTGCAACGCGCGCAGGGTACAGCTAGTACTTAAATAAAAATACTATTCAATAGTTAAACCATAACGCGCCATCCGTACTTCCGGAAAATTACATCTTTGGTTCAAAAGTTACCGATAGATATCGCTCAGTTTTCCATTTTTCCATTAAAAATACAAACCCTGAACAAAATTTGCAAAAAAAAAAAAAATATTCCAAATGGAAGCATTTCCTGTCCACCACACTGTAGTGCATGTTATTTACTCGTACTGTTTATGCCTGTGATTTTTCCAATTTTGCCTGCTGCTTGATATTCCAAAATATTCTCTGACATTAATGAGAAATCGCAGCTATACCTTTCGGCGAATGATATGAAGTTTAAATTTCCCGCCGTTGTTTTTTTTTTTTTGATATTTTTCCTTCTACGTTTTTTTATCACTAGGCGCTCTTTTGCATCGAAAATGTTTGTTTTTCACCTCTTTTTTTGGCGATTTTTATTTTTTCATATTTTTTTTTTTTTTTGTTATTTATTGCATTTGGACTGCAGTATTGGAAATCATGGGAAATGTGCAATATAATGGCCCTGAATTTACAAATGATAATAATTCGAAGCGGGCGCATCGCAAAACGATGTGAGCAGAGAGCGTCGTATTGCAAATCTGAAATCGGTTACACATTCAATATACGTGTACATATGATATGGAATTTTTCGAAAAAAAAAAATGTACTCCCCATGGGCATTTCAGAGTGTCAATCTTTGGCTGAAATGTGGGTAATATTTGTTGGAATACTCGTATGACAGCCGACATCATTTCGAACTATAATACCTCTGTGGATTTTTTATTTTTATTGAAGTTGATCATGTAACATAAGTTATCACAATAATGTCAATAGTAGAGTTGGTATGTCAATGGTCAAAAGATAGACACTTTCTGGTATCAGAATTGCCTATACATGCGACGTGGCTTTAGTTGAAACCTTAAATTTGCACTGCGTTTGGAAAAATGATGAGGAGGCGCGTTGAAGTATTTTATCGCATCTCAACAGTTGTATCGACCTGCGGGAGATCCGACTTCGTTTCGTTACGTCAAACATTGACAATTGACTAAATTCTACTAATTTTGCCGAAAACACTCGAGATGCCATCAGGCAATCAATTTGACACAGTTCTGATACCAGTCCCCATTTAATAATTTTTTTTTTTTTATAATTTGCTCGCGCCAAAGGGGATATGAATACCCTTATATTGTTTCAAGGCCCGGGCGTTTAGGAAAAGGGAGAAGAGGAACAGAGGAGGAGCCTGAGCACATTGGCTTCAAATAATTGAAGGTTGTAGTGATGAGGAAATACAGAGCCTGGTAGATCACACATTGCTGTCGTTCGGCTTATAAACTAATCCCTATATTTGAAGCACGACCGAAATTGGACTTAAGGATGAAGTGATGTGCATTCGAAGTAATTGTGCATGTGCTGTATTGCGGAACAAATTTTGAAGGGGATGAATGCAACTGGCTATTTGGTGGAGCATTTTTTGTAAAAAAAAAAAAGTGATAAAATAGGGAGAGGCACGAGACATTTCTCCAACTTTCAAGTGAATGTTTGGAATTCACAATGTCTCTATCACCTATAAGTTTTAAAGCGCAATTATGTACCCTGTTAGAATGTGCAGCATGGTCTTGGGTGCACCAGACCAGATATGAGCGTTATACTCCAGCTTAGGGCGGATGAATGCCTTATAAATTGAGGCCAGATCAGACGGGGTAAAATATTTCTTGCACCATTTACGGAATCCTAGACATTTTGCAGCATTTTTGGCGACCTCGAATATGTAATAGTTCCTATCGAAGATAGTCATTAATAGACATACAGAGGTCTTTCGGTTTAATGCAAGTACCATCCATGAATAATGGTTGAGGGTTTTGGTTTCGCTTGGAAGCATTAAATTCCACTCTGTTGGTTGAATCCCATTTGATTATGCTGTCCAGGTCGGAATATAATGTGTTTAACATACGTTGCCATTCCCCTTCTACGGCCGAAGAGCAAGCTGGGGGTACTGTCATCAGCGAAGGAATGGATTGGATCAGAAGTTGCAGACACGAGATCATTTATAAAAATAAGAAAGAAAGTGGGAGACAAAACAGAGCCTTGGGGAATGCCAGCATTTATATGGTGAATTGTAGGCTAGAAGCTGTGCGATAACTTGTATTGAAAGATAATTTATAATCGATTGAAGACGAGGGTCATCGATGTCATATGCAAACTCTGTCAAATGCCTTTGAAATATCTCCGAAGTGATGGAGAGATTGATTCCACTTCTCGGTAAGATACGCCATCAAATCACTGGTGGACCTGTTACTACGAAAACCATAGTACCGGTCATTGAGGAGTTTTCGTGAATCAAGATATTTCATAAGCTGAAGGGACGTAAGTGCAATGGATCGGTAATTGGACAGGGATGAAGATTCGCCTTTTTTCGCTGGACAAATGTTATTTTCCATCTCTCGGAAAGAGCCCTGAAGAACGGGATAGACCGAAAACCTTACGCAGAGGTTCTGCCAGCGTGGAAGAACACCTCTTCAAAACCAAAGGGGGATATGATCTGAACCAGCGGATTTGTGTATATTAAGACCTTTGAGTACTCCTGCAACTGTACGAGTGCGAAAGTAGACTTGTCCCATGGAAAATTTGACGCTCTCAAATACAGGTGGAGACAAAGCATTATCTGGCAGCGTGGAATTCGCTGCAATGTGAGCAGCAAGCAGATTGGCTTTGTCTAAGGAGCTGACAGCTGGAATGTCATTGTAAATGAGCGAAGGGATGGCAGACGAGGCAGAATTTTTAATATTTTTGGCGAATGACCAAACATTTTTACTAACTTTAGGACATTGTAGGATTTTTTGCCTCTATTTTTGGTCATGTAAGGATTTTACACGTCGAATATGGGCATTGCAGGCTTGTTTAAACTTCTTTCGGTTTTCCTTAGATTTGTTGGCTTTATAAGACTGAAAACTTACTTTGTTCGACCTGATAGCCTCTTTACAGCTCTGGTCAAACCACGAGTTTTCCTTAGGTTTAATGCTCTTTATTCTGTTAGGAATGAAGTCATTCAAAACTAAGAGGATAGTGTCAGTGAAGCATAGAGACCGATCAAAACTCCTCAAGAAGCTATTAAGGCCACTCCTATTGGCTTTCTCGTATTGCCATACTTTTCTTTTAGGGGTTTTTTCTTTAACAGTGGGGTCGGGGTACGAGAATTTAGCTGATACGATATTATGGCCAAACTTACCTAGAGGCGCTAAAACATCAATGGTGTATTTATCAGGGTGCGAAGTAAGAAACAAGTCCAAAGTCAAATTGGTTACCTCTACCCTTCGGGTGTAGTCTGGCCAGAATGTTGAAGCCAATCCGGATTGTGTATATTGAAATCGCCCGCAATGACGATTTCAGTATGAGGATGCAGGGAGACAATTCGAGTTGAGTTGCTGTCCGCGCTAGAGCTTCTGTAAATAAAGCAGTAGTGAATTAATTGCTTGCGGACGATGAATTTTAGCCATTTGGAATTAAATTCCGAGTTGGAACAGTGGCCACACTGTGGTGGAACTTGGTAATGAAAGAAAGAAAGACACTAAGTTGTATCCAGACAATCTCAAATCAGAAGATTCTTCAACTACCTGTGTTTCGCTTAGTGCCAAAACAGCTGGTTTATGAGAATGGGTGATATGTAGTTGAGTAGATGGGTTGAGACAAGTACTCGTAGTGCACTTAAAATAACTTCAAAATTCTACCCTGCTGCAAAACAGAGAAGACCATTTTCGTGAATGTGAAGATAGCTTCATTGTTCGTTACTGAGTTGGGAGATTATTGCCACACTTTTAGACTTCTTCTAGGCGTTGGACACAACTGGTCAGAGTGCATGGTGTCTGAATCGACTTTTAGCGAATGTGGCAGTTATACCAACAATCCCGTCCAATAGCAGATGGAAATAGAAGTTGCGAGTGAAAGTCAAAGAGACCAGATAGGGCTGATTGTCGTTTCGTTTTTGGAGCCTCTCTTTATTAGGGATCGCCCCCTTTATTAGGGATTGGTTAGAAGATGATGAATAGGGTATCTCAGGATCAATTCTAGACGGGTTGTAAGTTTTGCTTATTTTTTTTTTATAATCTTCTTACAGGTAGTTAAACCTATAATTTTGGTGGTGGCGAATGCCCCCATTTATTCGGGTCAATACGAGCTAACAACTTAAAGACTAAGACTTAAAAACTAACGATGAAGGAGATCGAGCTTTAGGCTGGGAGTGATGCGATTGGAATCGAAAACTGTAAGGTTTGAGTTAACCTTCCGCAGCATACGGGAGATTGGTCCGTTGAAGTAGGCAAGATAACTGGGTCGTTCCTGGGCAGACTTCGAAGTGCAAATCAAAGAAAACTCGCTGAAAGGGGGACCATGCTCGACTGGCATACTTGAAGGGGGACGAACATAGGTAATGGAAAGCGATCCGGTTACGTAAGGGTTGGAGAATTCTATGGACCACCGTTTGACAAACCAAGTGATAAATTGACTTTAAGGATTATCTCATCGATATGCGAAAGGAAATTTTAGTCCCTGTTGTACAATATGAAGAGGGATATTGGGAGAAGGTAAATTCGGAGAGGGACTTGTTGCACTTACGAAACAAGGTTGGCGATGTTGAGCTGTAAGCAATTTTTGAGGCACCAAATTGAAAAACTACCTAAGTCCTGTTGAAGTAGAGTAGTAGTAGTAGTCTTGGGGTGAAAAAATGGCTTTTAACAATTCAGTAACATCAGCGTAGAGGGAGAGGGAGGAGTGTTTAATGACCCTCTCAAGGTCATTTATAGTTAGGATGAAGAGAATGGTACCTAGATGGCTGCCTTGTGGAATACCAGAGGTAGCCAAGGTTAGGTTAGGTTAGGTTTGAGGGAAGTGCACCTAAGTGCTTATCACGGGGGCCATACGGTCCATTGTGTTTCCTTTCTTGTTATGTGGAACCTATATTTAAAACCTTTGTCTTGGGGTGGGTTCTGTTGCAAACCAGCCTGCGCTCTTTATGAAGCCTATAATATTCCTAAATGGATCTTGTACGAGATCCCCTAGTTCGTTTCTGTCTCCTCTATATCTTGACAGCTCCTGCAGTGGTCGGTTGTGTTGATGACTAGTCTGGCACAGTGTCTTGTTAGCGCACCTATCAAGATTCGAATTCCTTTTTTATTCACCGTCAATAGGCTTTTTGTTCTGTTTTCATCCACTGTCGGCCATAAGCTGCGAGATATGACACAGTCGCTTCTGGCGGACCATGCGGAGTTCTCTTGCTTTTAGGTCTTTTTTTCCTTTTTAGTTCACCTATTGCAGCTTCTGCTGATATCCGAGTATGTTGAAGATCCAATGCTGATCCCTTTTTATCTTGTTCATCTGCTGTCTCCGTTTCCTTTTACTACATATTGCTATATCCAGGAGCTCAGCAGGGAGTTACGTCATAGGTGTTGCATATTCTGTTTAACATATTACGGCATCTGGAAAGAAGTAACCAAGAAAGGAACTGAGAGGACGGACCTGAAGCGAACACTATAAAAAAGGTTTTCCAGGTAAGAAGATAGCAATATGGATTCAAAGCCGAGAGCAGAGAGTTTGAAAAGGTTTAGTTGATGAGTATATCTTATCAAAAGATAAAGCATCGTTCAGAGATGGCGCCTTTCCACTCTTAAATAACTTGAGAATAAAATCTTCTGGAAATATATCGCCTGGGAGTGAATTCCAAACTTTATTTGTCCGGTAGTCAAAGGACAGCGAGATCATCAATTATGCAAACTGCTCGTGTCTGTATGTAAATTTGAAAAGATCAAAATTTACGAATGTGAAAAATTTTCTATTTCGCGTTTAAAGTCGAGGGCCCACATACCATCTCTTAGCACAAGGTTCAACGAAACCCAGCAAAGGAAGGGTTATGAGTGTCTAAGCTTTGAGGTCTTTTCAAAAATTGACTCTTAATACTTCCCCTTGTTAAATTTAGTCCCTAGCTCCCCTACTTACGTTACTACCAACCGAGAGAGACATTTTCATTATTTTGGAAACAGAAGGTGCTTGTTGTGATCCAATGCAGAGTTCATTGCCACTAAATATTAAATAAAAGCCAGAAAATCAACCAACTATGTGCTTCCGAAAATCGTACAAACTACAAAACAGATATTTGCGTTTCTAATTGAATTGTAAACTTCTTAGCTCACCCTCAACGTGTATACCTCGCAAAAATTTAACAGACCAATCTTAAGAGCCTGAAGCTAAACAACTTATGCAAATGCATTTAAAAAAAAGCCCTCTATCAATTACAAATTCGGCATCACCACGAAAGTGCATTCTTCTCGATATGTTTATGTATACATATTTACGTATGCAATCGAAAAAAATCCACTCCAACTCACCAATCCAAATGCATGTCAAGCCTGCTGAAACGTTTTTAAATAGCCTCGGGATGATAAATCTTACAAAAGCTGTAAGGGTAACACAGATAACGAGCAGACTGGCATTTCTGCTTCATAATTTAAATGTTAATTCATCCTGATGTGCCAAGTGATTAATATTTGCCAAGAGTGAATTTTCCATGTCCTTATGTTCATTGTTCTCATGAGCGAAACGGAGGATTTGTCCCTTTCCACATATTTTATTCCAGTCTTTTAGCATTATTGTGCTCGAATGATAACATGTGGTACAATTGAGACTGATGCGGCTTAATATCAATTTCTAACTGAACGCTATTTAGCTAGATACATTTATTGATTTTTTTTTTTTTTTTTTCTAAAGCAAAGAGTGCTCGGTTTGCACGACATGTAGTCACCTAGATAATATGACGTTCATTGCGGCTGAGGGTGGAATACGGTTAAGCAAATAAGAAAATTAATCGATTTTCCGCCAATTTGGCATTTATGTTGGATCATTAAACATCGATTAGCGTTGTTGCTTCCGTTGGAAATTGAAAAATTATCTTCAAGGTGTCAATGACACTTGGAATAGGTGATTGATTGCCTTACGTAAGTGATAGTGGAATGAGCTCCCACAAATTACATGTTGTCATGGTTCAGGACACTTAAACTCATTCCTTTTATACTGGCAGTTCTGGACGCTATCGGAAGTATTTCCTGGAATTTGCAATGATTTTGACTTAGGGCCAGCCACATAAAATTAAAACGTGGTTTATGATTGCTAAACTTCAAAAAAAGAAGAAATATACAGAAAGTGACAATCCGCTTGGAATGGATGTTCTAACCCATCTACGTAGTGCAGTCAATATTTGTTTGGTTGCGCCAATGGATGTGGTAATCTTCTAAAGATACTAGTAGCCCGCGACCGAATAATCTATGAGAATACGCCTACGTACTAATCCATAGCCAGCACTCATCTACCAATCTCCCCGCGGGACTGCTGTTAGGTATTACTTTGCGGGGCTGGTTAGCAAATTATGCTATGCGTCTTGTGTCAGCTGCTTCTTGTTTCTGTAGATCTTCTTACTCGTAGCTTTCAAAAGCTCATTTTAAAGAGTTGTTACGAAATTAAATATTGCCATCCAATTCTCTTCTGACCGCAACATATGGTCGAGGAGTAACGACAGACTGGGCAGAGCAGTTCTCCGCAATAAAGACTGCGTGCTTCGTATCTTCGTCTTCATCCGGGCACATCGGCCAGGATGGTGAACTGTTGTGTCAAAATTTAGTGGAAGTGTTTGCGGTAACCGATGTGACCAGACAGAAACTGTGTAATACTTACATTTCCCATGTTTTCAACTTATCCAGTCTTGGATTGTCGGTATCAGTTTGTATGTCCATCTGCCTTTTGTTGTATTGGCCCAACGAGTTTGCCACATACCTGTTTACGCTGCATTTTCTTCTATTGTGATCATCTTGATGCCATTGGCATCGTAATCAGGGTTCTTCTATTGTATATTCTAAACATTTCGTCTGCGAGGATGTCGATGGGGTCCAGTCCAACTATAAGAAAGGCGGCCTCCTGAGATGGTTGGGAAGCCGCTGATTGTCAGTAGCGATCAGAGTCTATATATTGATAATAGTCTCCTTTCGGTCTCCTTCGTTCTTAGTGGCTGTACCTAAACTGAGGTGGAATATAACAGAACCGAGGTGACGACTCTTGACAGTAGTATTGATCTAGCGTATCCAGGTCCACAGATATTAGCCAGTATACGCGAGAAAGCTCCCTGCGCGTCAATATGTTCTTAGCCTAGAATAAGGCACAAGTGTCAACAACTTATCCTGTGTTTCAATTTGTTCCGTTTATCAGTTCACTTGCGACAATCTTAGCTGGGCAAAGTTCAAGATGAATGCCTAGACTTCTCAGTGGAGTTGAAAAACAGGGACATCTTCAACGTAGTGAACAATTTTTGGAGCTTTGCAGTCCAGAAAAGAGTTATTGAATCGATTGTTGCAGGCGACGAAACCATGGCTATCACCAAACGTTCAAAACAAATTCAATGGAGTGCCACCGGAAGTGAAAACAAGCTCCAAAAATAACAAAGGTTACACAAAGCATCAAGAACGTCATGGCTATCATTTTTTGATACTACTCAGATTCTACTAAGAAAAATTGTTGTTACGACTTTTTTTGACAAGAAATTGGGCGTGGCTATCACCATTTGTAACCGAAATTAACAATAAGACTTAACCACGTATGTTTTCTATTTTTTTAAAGAAATCTTGTCCAAAAGAAGAGAAAGTTTACGTATGCATACATATTTTCGTAAGACCCTATTTTTCAGTTTCACCATTGACAAAAGGTTTCGTTAGAGCGTAATGCTTTAAAACTGAAACTATTATTCCACACTAATAGTGGAGACAGACTGCTGGTATTGATACCATGGTACGAATACCATGGTATAGTGCATACTACGACCCCTGACACACTGCATTTCGTAGTATTCGATGACTTTGGCGTTAAGTAGTATACTTTGACGTTTGTGTTGTCTGTTATAACAAATAAAAATAGAAAATTCAAGACAGGATGAATAAAAATGATTCACTTTTGTGCCAAATTATGAATATAAAGAAAATTCAAATACTTAAAAGCGAAAGTGCATGCCTAAGAATTGTCAAAAAAGCTACGAAGACTAGCCAATAGAGAGAAATTGGCGCTGCAATCAGTAAGATGCTGGTATACCAGCAAAAATTTGCGAATCCCAATACCAAGTATGTTTCATGGTATACCAGCTTTTTACGTAGTATTGGAGTGACAGACATGTGGTATAGAACGTAGTATTGCTATACCATGGTATCAATACCAGCAGTCTATCTCCCACATAAAAGCAGACAGGGCGTTCTGCCGACCATTTTCTGTATTAAAAAGAAAAACAATTTTATTGAATTTTTTTTGTTGCTTAAAGGATTTTTTGGAAGCATTGAGATGGAAGCGATGTGAATTTAAAAATCCGCTACTTACATAAGAAATGTGATATCTCGCAAATTAATACAAATATCGAAATCAAACTTATGAGGCACTATACGAGTAGGACGGAAAATACTTTATTAACATGGTTTCTTTAAAAGGTTTGGCGTCACGTACTTTGGAAACACGGGCGTATTTGTGGGCGGATTAAAAAAATGTGCGCACCTGTACTGCTTCGGATTTTAAAAAGCTCATACATCGTAATACAAATTTAAAACACACCAATAATTTTTAATATTAGAATCCATCTACAATGTGCCCAGTTTGAAGATGAGTCCCATTTCCCATTTTGTTGCTGTAAACCCTACCTCTGAAAAGGAAGTCCTTTTCACTGAGTGTCTCTCTGATTCTGGCCTTTTCCATATTAGTGGTATTATGAACAATTTAGGTAGACAACTAGACCTAATCTTCTCAACCGACGCCGCCAATTGCATAGTAACTGCCAGCAACCATCCTCTCTCCACATTAGATCGCTTCCACCCACCTCTATTCCTAACGTTTTCGTACGACAACTTAAGTACAATTCCTCAATGTGAGAAATCTTATAGCTTTAATTTTCGCAAGGCAGATTTCACTAAACTTAATAATCTTCTCAGTAAGATTAACTTTAGTCCTATCCAAGTTGGCAGCATCGACAATGCTCTAGCGTATTTTTAGTACCAAATTTTCACCTGCCTCATTCAATCAGTCCCTTTTATGCCTCAGAAGAACTTTACGTCAGCTCCGCCATGGTATAATAAAGAGCTACGCTCACTTCGTAACAAAAGAAACAAAATATGGCAAGCATTCCTCAAATCCCGATCTGAGATTTTTCTCATTACCAATACATCCATTCCCAATTCTCTGAACTCTGTCAATATCTTTACATCGAATATCTTGACAGAATGCAATCCACGCTAATGAATGACCCCAAACGTTTCTACCACTTCATTAATGCCAAACGAAAATCACGTCATTCAACCTGATCATAACTACTTCCGCTACTTAGACAACTGTCTCCAAACCTCCTTAGTCACAATTGATATAACTTCGACGTCGTTAGTAGATAAGATCAATAAACTAAAGGGCGAATATAGTTCTGAAAAAATGCGTGAACTACTTAGTCCAACCCCTTACTACTCTATTCCAACTATCTATTTCGCAGAGAGTTTTCCCTGAAATCTGGAAAAACTCATACATAATCCCAACTCATAAAAAAAGGTTGGAAAAGTGAAATATCCAACTACCGGCCCATCGCCAAACTATCCTGCATACCTAAGCTCTTTGAAAGCATTGTTTATGACACAATGTTTTTCCACTGTAAGACTACCCTTTCACCGAACCAGCATGGATTCCTTAAGGGCAAATCAACAACCACCAACCTTACCGAGTTTGTATCTAGCACTCTGTGCGTTTTGAAAGATGGTAATGAAGTCGACGTAGTTATCACCGACTTTAGCAAAGCCTTTGACAAAATTTCTCATGCAATTATTCTTCTCAAACTTAAAGCTCTTGGTTTCCAATCGAGGTTTATCTCATGGATCAAATCTGACTTAGAAAAACGCCAATATAACGTCCTCTTCAGATCTTCGATTTCTGATCCTATTAAAGCCACATCGGGAGTCACTCAAGGTAGCCATCTTGGTCCAATGATCTTCATTTTGACAATTAACGATGTCGATTGTATCATCAATGACTCCCACTCTATATATGCGGATGATATGAAAATCTTCAGAACCATATCGTCTCGTGCAGACTTTCTTTCACTGCAAGATGATTTGAATCGATTCTCAGTCTGGTGGCATAGAAATTTTTTAGAGCTCAAGCGTATCCGGCCATCCCCCAGAGTCTATTCCATTAGCGGAGAGCCTACACCCTCTGTCTCTTCACTACGCGATTTGGGTGTTATCTGTGATAGGGAACTCAACTTCCGATCTCATATTGATAACATTATCAACAGAGCAAACTCTGCGCTCGGTTTCATTAAACGATGGTCTAAGGAATTCTCAAACCCTTACGATACAAAATCTTTATACATCACATTCGTCAGACCCCTCCTTGAATATGCTTGTCAGGTATGGTCACCGAAGCTGTCCAATGTAGGTTCATCCGCTTTGCCTTACGTGGTCTTACTTGAACTGAAAGTTACAATTTGCCCCAATACGCTGACCGTTTGAAACTAATCAATTTACAGCCTCTCGATAAACGTCGCGAAGTTGCTGACATCTTGTTCATCCATCAGTTATTAGCCGGTAACACTGATTCCAACGCGCCGCTGCATATGATTTCTTTCAACACCAACCCACGTAACCTCAGGTCCTCACCCCTCTTCCGTCTTATTCCTCATCGCACCAATTATGGATACCATGAACCAATGTCTAGAATGCTCCGCAAAGCTAATCACATGCAAATCGTTTTTGACTTTCACAATAGCAGAACCTCACTGAGAAACGCCCTTTATTCCATTAATTCTTCCTCATAACCGAAAACTGTTATTTTTAAGTCCACTTCTAGTTTAGTTATATTTAGTTTTAAGTTTAGCTTTAAGTTTTTGCTTAATAGATAAAACTATCCGTTATTTTTCGCTTTTTACATGCCTTTGTCTCAAATCACGCCCAAATCAGAATGCCGGAACCAAGATGACCGCCCAACATGGTCGTACAATTTATTCTTGAAGTTGGCTACAATTTGTTATTTTCGCAAAAGTAGAGGGCGCACCAACCATTAAATAGTTCATTAATACCTTCGTTACATTTCGAATGTGTTACAAGATATTTCATCTTTTTATCTCAAAATTGAAAATCCAAAAACTGGTAACATACAGAAGGACAAACGGGCGTACGAACATGTCATTAAAAGATGTGAACAATGTATTGAAATACAGAAAGATTTGTAGAAAATTTAAGGGCAAGGTACAAATTCAGTGACCTTGAATTTTTTTATATGGAAAGAGATACTTTTGCACGTTCGCATTTTTTTTGAATACTTAACTGATTACGAGATATCGAAGAAAGAAATACCGACCATCTTGGAATCTTCCATCATAATTTATGTTAACCTTTGCAACTTCTGAGCCGTTGATTTGCCAAAAATTTCATTAAATTTCTCTTTTATGTTTTGTATCATCTCGATACAGTATCAGGAAGTGACCAAAGCCGCGGGCAAAAACTGCTCCTTAATAAAGCAAGTTTTTTTTTTTTAACAAAACGCCCCAAAAAAGTAGGCGTGATACTATACACGAATTGGATTATTTGTAGACAATGTCAACCTCTATAGGTACATATTTTGTCTCAATATTTTTACTTTCAATAATTGAAACGGCATAAAACTGTAGGTCTGGTTGAGGGTTGCCGTGGTGCAGTAGTAACATCATCGCTTGTCACGCTGTTAGTTCACGGTTCGAATCCTGATATCAAGAAATCATTTATTTATTTCGCATGAAATAAATTAAAAAATCGATCAATTGCGAAAGCTAAGTCAACTCTACTGCGAAGTCAACTCTAACATTGGCAGTAGAGTGGTCATATGGCTGCCACTTGATCGTGATGATGACATCAGGTGGACGAAAAAAAATACTGTGAATCATGAGCAAAGACAAAAGCAAAACAAACAAGCTCCCCAGTTATCTGGACGCTACCCTTGGAGTTTACAGAAACTTAATACAATAATAACCACTACACTAAATCTTTCTTTCTCTCTCTCTCCTTCACAAACGCCCGTGTCCTGTAATAGTATAAGAGTATTCATATCCTCTTCGGCGCGCGCAAATTATAAAGAAAAAAGGTCCCAACCATTCGTGCAAATGTTGGTTTCGAGAAAAAAATCGATCTCTCGATAACAGTGCACTCGACGAGACCCACAGCGGATTTTCGATGTCTTATATCCTGCACAACTGCTCAATTTTACACAACGAGAATTTCGCAGTCATTTTAATGTTAGAAGTATCCCATCTAGAGATGTCATTGTGCGTTGTTATTGCCCGTTTTCGGCAAGAAGGAACTGTGTTCAATCATAGACAAACTGGAAGACCTGCGTCCGGACGTTCCCGAGAAAACATAAGCCGTGTACAGGCATTTGTTGTTGAACACCCTTCGACATCGACCATGTCAGACGAAGCCCATTTCCACCTCAATGGCTTTGTCAATAAACAAAATTTACATTTCTGGGGTGTGAAAAACTCTCTTATAGTTCAGGAGCAGTAGATGCATTCACTTCGAGTCACGCTTTGGTGTGGTATCTCGGCTGAAAAGGTCATAGGGCTTTATTTCTTTGAAGACGCAAATGGGGATCCACCAGTAACGGTAAATGGGGACGAGTATAGAGCAATGCTAGAAAACTTTTTCCATCCGCAGCTGTTTCACCCAGCCCGTGCGCAATACGACGCTGTTGCCCATACAGCCAGAGATACGATGACTACTACCGAGGAATGTTCCCAGGCCGAATAATCTCAAAATATGGAGACATTGGTTGGCCGGCTCGTTTTCCGGACTTAATAGCTCCAGACTTCTTCATATGGGGTTATCTAAAGGGTAGGGTTTACGAGAATAATCCTCTATCTCTTGTAGACCTTGAAAGGAACATTAAGTCTCATAATAAGTTTTGACACCAAAAACTTTGAAAAAAGTGATGGAAATTTTCATCAAAAAATTGGAGTTTTGCCAAAAACAAAATGGCGATCACCTAAAGGATATTATATTCTATTCTTAACATCATAAAAATTAACAAAGATTAAGCTTCAATATTCTTCTCGTTTTGCTAAAATGCGTTAATCAAATACAAGGTAATTCCAATTTAAAATCCATTTAATATTTTTAGGCCACCCTGTATTGTGGCATACCAAATTTGAGAACATGTTCTTTTTTATTTTTTATTTATTTATTTTTTTTTAAATAAAGTGCACGACTTGGTTGTAAGTACTTGCACTTGTGTTCTGTTTATTTACAAATCAGTCAGATCTTAAATTTAGGCAAAGCTGTTAATACTCGTATGTGTTTTTTTGACAATTTTCCAAAATTTGATTTGCCATGTACTTGTATATAGGAAATATTGCTTAGCTATGTTCAGACGATTGCCAGATCTGTCACTGTAAAATTTGTCTCAAATACCTTACAACCGTCTGAACTTACAATTTTGTCTGACAATATTTGCAGAAAACACATTGCCAGGTTATTGTCAGATCCTCAACTGGTAATGAAATTGTCAGGTATCTGGCAATCGTTTGAACACACAATTGTACCATTGTCAGACCATTGTCAGGTGTTTAGGACATTTGCAGATTCATTTGCTATTGTCAGATGTGCTATGCTTATGACGTCTGACAATTTTCTTATTGTCAGATAATTGTTTTTCATATTTGAAAGAGCAAAACGAAGTTTTGATTCTATATTTTTACGTTGACGGTTTGGATTTATTTGTTACGATGAGTGAAATGAATTGCGAATACGTCGATGTCGAAAACGATACAAAATTTCGGCCGATTGAGGTTCCACCACTTTCGCAGTCCCCGACGAAGTCTAAACATGCAAAAAAGCCCAAGATTCAAAAACCATATCGAAAGAAAGTTGGGAGTGAATGGTCCCAGGAACAAATTTTGAAACTCATTCAAGAAATCGAAACGCGACGCAGTTTGGGGGATGCTGGATGCGCAGAATACAAAATGCCGAACGAAGCCTTATGGCAGGACGTCGCTGACGGTATACATATGAGCTTCAACGACTGTGGCAAATGGTCTAATCTCCGCATCACTTTTAACAGCAACCTTGACAAGTATCGAGGTACTAGCAAATCAGTTCCTATTACCTGGAAGTTTTTTTTTTTTTTTTTTTTGTATTTATTGAAACATTTACTCAGTCCAGAATGAAAAAAAACATTTTTAAATTGTCTGCCTATCAACGAGTCTGCAAATTTTTTGTAAACAAATATCTGCCAACGGTGTGAACTAATAATTTTCAACCTAACAACGTTGCCAGGCAAAGTATTGCCAGGCCAACCATCTGACAATGAAATTGCCAGAGTTTGGGACAAAATATGGCAACCGTATGAACTGGCAAATTAGCATTGTAAGGTAGTTCGCTATTGTCAGCTTCATTGTCAGAACATTTTGACAATATTGTCAGATCTGGCAATCGCCTGAAGTTATCGATTTTCAAGTCATGTCCGTGAAATGACTAGTTTTCAAAAACTCGTCTATAATTACAGTACCGTCACGCAACTTTTGTTTCAAAAACTTAGTACGCCATCTAGTGAGGTATATCTAACTCAACCTAAATAAAAAATCAAAAAGAAGTCGTGCACAAATACATGCAGACAGACAGACCTACAGAATTGAGGAACCCACTTTCAAAATCTCGTGGTCGAATTATACTCGTAGGTGCAAATAATAAATTTGCTTGCAATTTTGTTTCCATTTTTAGTCTAAGCAGATAAATAACAAACATATATACGTATATAGATGCAAATACGTGCAACTCAGATGCTGTTACCAGTCAAATCGGGAAAGCAAAGACAGTGTTCGGGATGTAAGAATGTCAGGATCTGAGATAGAATCAATGCTGTTATACACCTGAAATTAATAACAAAAGTTATTGGGTAGCGAATAAAATCTATGTAAGTATCTCCAACCACTACACCAGAAAGTGGTTTCTACCTGGTAGCACAATAGACGAAGAATCGAGTCTGCGTCTGGGATTTAGAAATTTCCATGTTTTTAAATAAAAAAAAAAAACAACACCAAAGTTGGAGGAACTTTATTTCCCAAAAGTCTATCCCAAACAGGAACCACTCTTCAATCTTTAGTAAAATAATCAATGGTCTCTTCTCTAGACAGAACATGACCACATGAAACACTCTCTACATTCTTTCGGAATGTGCAGGTACATACAGTGCTACGCAAATTAATTGGGACAGACAGTTTTTTTAAACATAATCATAAGTCGACTGTGTTTTTTAAAAATTGGACTAGAACTTTGCAAATTAATTATGGCTCATATGTGGGCTTTTACGAAGGTAGGTTGAAATTTTGATTCATGTTATAAAAGTTAGTCTAGACAAGAAATGAGCTTCAAAGGGAATTATCATCAGCTGCTGTGGTGTTGGATCTATCATATGTTCGAAAGCGCCTTATGGAAGAAGGCCTCAAGGCCAGAATATCTCTGAAAAAAAAAACTTCTTATCGAGACTATGATGAGGAAACGACTGCAATGGGGTAAAAATACAAAGACTGATCAGCAGAAGGCTGGAAAAAAGTAATCTTTCCAGATGACAGCCACTTTAAAGTTGTAAATGCTGCGCTCAGATTAAAACACGTGCCTAACCAATGGAATGTTGCGAAAGTTATAATGGTTTTAAAACCAGGAAAGCCAATTTCGCTACTTCCAGTCATATCCAAAATTTTCGAGAGGATATTACTAGACGTCTCCAACCGGTTATAGAAGGAAATAATCTTATCCCTGACCACCAGTTTGGGTTCAGAAGTAAGCATTCAACGATTGACCAGGTGCATAGAATACTGAAGTAATCGAGAAAGCACTTGAAGAAAAAAAGATATGCTTAAGCGTATTTCTTGACGTCTCGCAAGCCTTTGATTAGGTGTGGCATCATGGCTTGAATTGCAAATTACGACAAGTTCTCCCAATATGCCTATACGACATTCCAGAATCATATCTCGGGAATAGACTCTTACGTGTTAGACATGGAAATGAATACTCGGAGCTCAAAGAAATTTCGGCCGGTGTACCGCAAGGAAGCGTTCTTGGGCCACTTCTCTATCTGTTATATACTCGAGATATACCGAAAGAAGATGGCACTATCCTGGCTACGTTTGCCGATGACACCGCTATCCTAGCCGTAGGTAAAGCAATCGAAGAAACGACTGCAAAACTGCAAAACGCATTGAATACAGTAAATAATTGGACGAGGGACTGGCGGATCGCCCTCAACGAATCTAAATCTGTTCACGTGAATTTCACTTATAAGAAAACTAATGTCTTGCCAATTTTCCTAAACTTGGCCCGAATACCTTTTGCAAACGAGGCCAAATACCTTGGAATGACACTCGACGCAAAACTGAAATGGAATTCGCACGTGAAAATGAAATGTGAAGAACTTGAAATCAAATATAGAGATATGAACTGGTTGCTCGGAAAACACTCCCAGCTCAGTACTGAGAACAAACTGCTTTTATACAAGCAAGTGCTAAAGCCGGTGTGGACTTACGATATACAACTTTGGGGCTGTACCAAGAAAACAAACGCCAATATTTTACAAACTTTTCAAAATAAAGTGCTAAGCGAAATTGCCCACGCACCGTGGTATACTAGAAACGATGATATCTACAGGGATCTCGGAATTCCGACAATCGAAGCTGAAATTAGAAGCTTCGCGAGAAAGCATAGAAACCGACTAATCGGACATATCAACAATACAATCCTACAAATTCTGGATTTATTGCGCCGACTACAAAGGACGAAACCTTTTCACTTGGCGAGATAGGAATCCACCGCGCATAGATTGAGGAAAATGCAGGATGTGTCAGTGGAAAGTAACCTGCAAAACGAGTTTTTTTCATGATAGAAAAATTGCTTGATAAGGTCCTTCTTAGTTGCAATATATAACAAATTAAATCGCAGCGTGGTGTTTTTTTAGTCAGTAAGAATCTGACACTACTATGAACACGCGCTTGCTATCCTCATAGTGTCTATGGAAGATTTTTCACCAACCATCGGGAAAAAAAAACTTTAAAGTTCATGGCCACCGGGTAAGTTTTGTGAGAAGAGGTGACAACGAAAAGCTCCTATCTGGTCACATTATGCAAACCTCTAAACACACACCGAAAGTAATGTTTTGGAGTTGTTTCACCTCCGCGGGTCCTGGAAGTTTGAAGCCAATGAAAAGAATGTAAATGCAGTTTTCCAACAAGATCTTGCTCCAAGCCACACTTCGAAAAAAATAAAACAGTTCTTTGCAGAAAAAAATATTAAGGTGCTGAAATGGAGGGGCTACTCCCCTGTTTATGTTTTGCAAATAAATCAAAATATCATCAAAAATTAACCTGTCCCAATTAATTTACACAGCACTGTAGATACTAGCAAGAGTAGCAAGTTTTGCTGACTGGCAATCGGAGAACAATTTAAACTCGCTTAAAGCCCCTGGAGTGAATCCTTAACTCTCCCCGTTTGACAGATATCACATTTGAGGTATGAAAGAGCTGCTCAAGAACAGCATCACATGATATACCTCTCCTACCTTCCTCAGATTTATCGTAAAAATTGCTCATATTCGTCTCTTAAGTTAATTTATTATACAATGCACACATACCTACACCATTCCCCCATAAATCGCGACTCATTTCAACCAAAGATACACACTGAAGTGGGCCGCTTTATTTTCTGCCTTCTCGAATTGTTGTTCCCACGAAATAAATGTAAAACATCACCCTCACTCTGCCATTCGATTTAATAAGCCATGACCTTTTGAACCATCACTCCACCACACACTCCACTGTGACCACTCTCGAAGGCTTAACAATTCAACTCCATTCAAATGGCTTTATGATCCTTCACACTGGCAAACCATGTTCCTCCCTTTTAAAACTTTTTATACATATTTTCATTTATGCACCGCATCGCTCAAGGCACATCAAGAACCCCGGTCGCAGGCCCACAGTTCACAAGGAGAGCCTCCTGGCCCGAGAACAGATTCAGGCTAAATCCAACCTCTTTCATATCCAACACACAGAGAGTCTCTCTGAGAAGAGGAAGAACAAAAAAAATGAAAAAAAAAAAAAAACTAATGAGAGTAATCTCCTTGTGGCACTGTGCATACACAGATCCCAGATCCAACAGCAGCACCAAGAGCTAGAGCAGCACCCACCAGCGCCAGCAGAGAGTTCATCTCTCCTCGTCAGTGGGTATTACAATAGGAGCGTAATGTCCTGGAGCTAAGAAAGCGGAATGATGAAGGAAAATTACAGAAATAAATTCATTCCGAATCGTCCCGCAGGCACCGAAACACTGACAAATGCTGTTGGAGATGGTGGGGGAGGAGGGGGTGGCGGGCCGCGACGACTGACTGAAGCAGATCAAGCAAAGACGCGCGATACTCTTGTACAATGTACGGATACATGTGCTGTACTGCTGCTGGGACTTGTTGCCCCAGTCCATGACACGGGGTAGGAGGAGTAAAAATATACACACGGCAGTTTTTTTTTTTTTTTTTTATATTCAATGTACGTGCAATATGGGCACCCAAACACATACACACAATCAAATGTATATTTCCCAGTAATCAGCCAGCGGCCAGAAGCGGGTTATGCACAAAGGTATGAGGGCCAGGCACTGGATGTAAGTAATCAGAATTTAATTGCCTGGGGGTCACGGTCTCATTGGCCGGCGGCAGATCATTTTCTATATCCCACTGCCACTCGTTGTACTTTATCTACCCAAAACTCGCAGAAGTTTAAATTCATCATTTTTATGGCCCACGGGACTTTTGTGAGAGAAGGTAAAACGTACGTAATGCGAATGAGTGTATGTGTCCGCTGGATTGGGGGTTTAACGTTCTAGGTCGCCACAGTAGAGGAAATAAAAAGTGTATTTCCATGGGAAAGTGATTATGAATAAATGCATCTGTTAATAGGTAAACAGACAGAGGCATTACCTCTTATTTGGGTATCTTTCACAGCTTGTTGGAGAAATGCAGTTGTGTTCCTGATGACCTTTGTAAATCTGTTGTGCACTCATTCATCTAGAGTACCTCCTTCAGTCCATTTGCCTTGTTGAACCGGAGTATCTGGAGTGGATCCAACAATGGTAGATCTTCTTCCAACAGTTGGTTGGCATTAGCTCTAGCTTGGGTATATTTCACAGCTTGGTTGGAAAAATTTAGCTGCGTTCCTAATGATGACCTTTGTAAATCTGTTGTGCACCCCTCACTTGGAGCTCCAGTCGATAACCAACTTAGAGCACCTCCTTCAGTCAAATTGCCTTGTTGAACCGGAGAATCTGGAGTGGATCCAACGATGGTAGATCTTCTTCCGACAGTTGATTGGCATTTACATAAGTAGTGTCTTCTTTTGTAGATCAGTGCTCCACATTCTTAAAGCGGTAGCCCTGGGGTTTCCTCAATATCGCCATTATGCTCTATATTCAGTTTCCTGAAATGTTTCTTAAGTTTACAGTGACCTTCTAAGATGACTGTAAGAATGTGAAGTCGATTTTTATTAATACGTACCTTACTTCTATTGTTGTTATATTTCCCGAGAAGTTCTTCGGCCTGCCTCATAGTACTAGTAGAGACTTTTAATTTCTTTCAGCCCGCAGAATGGTTCATCTCTATAGGGTGGCTGACATGAACTGTTACCAACTTCACGTTGCTGTGTCTGTCAAACTACGAATGACAGCGCGCTGAAAATTTTACAGTTATTAATTATTTCATTGTTGACAAGTGTGTGTAATCGCGTGTTTAGTTTTTGTTCTATCGACAATGGAATTCAAACGTAATAGTGTTATTGCCCTCACAACTAGCTACTGTTCGTGAGCTGAAAGTGAACAAAATGTTTGTGTATGGCACCATATCGCATTACGAGTACAATGAAATCGGCAACATTGCAAAACGCTACGGAGGTGGTCCGAAAGACAGCAACATCGTCATCGGAGTGTGAAGGCCAGAATCGGGGGGGCTTCTGAGCTAAACATATCCAGAGAATGGATGCGTCACATTTTGGAAAATTAGCTCGGATTCAAGGCCTTAAAGTTCCAAACAGTGCGCGATCACACACCTGACTAAAACAAATTAGAGTGGAAAAAGCAAAGGAGGATCCGCTTGCACGTAAGTGGCCAATTGTCAAACATAGTCTTTTGTGATGAAGAACCATTTCGATTTGAGCACCTTGACAAGCAAAATGATCGAGTTTACCTTCCAAAGAGGTCATACGATAATTTCGACTAAAGAATAGCCACCAGGAAGCAAGCGCCACCGCTTTTGATGGTTTGGGCCGCAGTGACTGCCGATGGTCTGTTTCCGCTTGTATTTTTGAACCGTGGCATTAAGATAAAGGATTATAGTGGTACTGTCTTGGAAGCTGTGTTGAGGCCATGGGCACCCAAACATTTCGACCATAGATCCTGAACATTCCAACAGGACTCTGCACCTTCCCACAAAGCCCGAGCAAATCAAAAATGGTTGCGACATCCCGCACTTCATTTCCTCGACACAATGACTGTCGAATTCTCCGGATGTGAATCCATTAGACTTTCCTGTCTGGCCATTTTGAAGGCCAATGTTGGCACTAAAAAAATACCAAACAACGGAAAAAATACCAGCATTTTTTTCTTTGGATTCTATAAAAAATATTCAATACAAGTATTTGAATTAGTAACAGTTCATGTCAGCGACCCAAGTGACCTGTTACCCATTCATTCTCTTCATTCTCTTTTGTTGCTCAGCTTCAAGTATCCTCTCCAATATCTTTTAGCCATATCTTCTCTGGGAAAATCCACAGATTTGGAAAGTGTTTATCGCTCTCTATATGCGATGCATTTCCTTTCCTGATGATCTCTTTGATTATTCTTACAATGGCTTCTTGTTTCCAGCACTAAGTATGGGGTGAGTCCCAATATCACCTCTAGCGCCTCTGTGGGACAAGTTCTCGTAGCCCATTTTATGCATTTGCACTTTTCCAAGGGTTTTCCTTGCCGTTCCTTCGTCCCTTCTGAATCAACTGCATACCATGAGATTGACTTTTTTCTCCGTGAGTTTGTTGCAGAAGAACTTGGTATCTAGAGTTGTTCTTAGCTGTTCGATCAGTCAATTTGGACTCCCGCTAACTGGATAGGTTTCATAAGAACCCGTTCCGTTTTAAAAGTAATCATCGTGGTCTTGGCTCGATTGTTTGAGAGACATAATTTACGAGTATTTGTATTATTTTCGAGTCGTCTCTGTATAATTCCATAGAGTCTCATGAGCATGATGCACAAATGCGGCAAATCCAGTAATCCTCTCCTCCTAGTTCCTTATCCACTTATGTGAATCTACAACACCCTCTCACCAACGTGTACGGTTCTTTACGATGTATCTCAGCTCCGGACGAACTCCTGCGCCAGGTTTTTCAAGGGCTATCTAGGTTTCATTGCATGACGAGCTTTTCAGTTGTCATCCTTTAGCAAGATGCGACCAATTAGGGCAACCCTGACATCATCTAATACTAATTCTCAAGTCTAAATAAGAAAAGCATTGTTTCGAATCTTGAGCTCAATGTGATTTTCAGCCATAAATTTCGAAAATAAAAGTCCGTTTTCGTGGCCTTTACTGTAATTGTGGTGAGAAAGTCAGTTTAGGATGAAGAGAGCTAATATATTTTTCAACCCCTTTTTGAAATTAAGGGTGATTGTGCGGTTGTAAATTACAGGTACGAGATTAGAAGCGATAGAATGGGGAGTGCGGATGGGTCGATCGAAGTTTGGGTTTCTTGAGTTTAATATTTACCTTTATGCCAAAGGATGGTTCGTTGCGGTAACAAAATTTACCACACTTTGTGCATGCATAAATTTATGAAAGGGATTTAAAACTATATGTAGGTACAAAATATAAATCAAAGGAATATAGTATTTGAAATAAATTAAGTAGGAATCCATCTTTGTAAAGACAATTAACCAAAATTTTGGAATGTTGTACTCACTTCCAGATATGTTCAAACTTATTTGGAAAAGTTATTTAAATCGCATCAACTAAGACTACCAATCAGTCAGGACCCAGGAGGGATGACCATACAAGAATAACTACCAGACAGACATGTCCGAAGACCTACAACGAAGTAGTCTCATAGACGGCTAACCATTATCAATCAGTCATGAAAGAAAGCCTTGCAAGAATGACTATTAGAATGTAACTAAACAGTTACGACTGGAGATGGAGACTAACCTCGAATGAGTCCAAAATACGAAAGATTACCAACTAATAATGGCTGTGGAGGACCAAACACCAACAAGTCCCCAAGACCAGAGACTACCAATCAGTTATGAGAAAAGATAATTCACAAATAGAAAATCAGAGGCGAGGGATAGACTACCAACAAGTCTTAACGTATACGAATGACTAACAGAAACGACAGACTTCCATTGAATTCTAATGAAGAATTTACTACAAATGCGATTGTTGACGGAGGCCCTCACATAATCAAAAACAAGGCCGATGGGGAATACGGAGAAAAATGTAAACCACGTATAGCCGAGGCCATATTTCATAATTTGAAGGTCATACCCTTACACATATCAAATGCGACTTAGATATAAATTTGGAACAAAATCGTTCTAACCATATTCGACAAATAGCCAATTTTCGCAGGACCACTAGTAACTCGTAAGTAAAGTACATTCATTCGAATTTTTGCCTAAAAAATAGGTATGTAGTCTTATTTCAAACTTTTCCATAACTTTTTTTTTCAAAAGGAAATTTCCAAATCCCGGAGCACTCAAACCCACACGAAGTCCATTGTACTACCAAGCAGAACTTCTTTTGGTATAGTGGTCGGAGAAACTTGGATTATATTCGTTTCTCTTTTATGCTTGAGTGACTGTGGCTGTTGTTCCCTGCACAGTTTGGGTCACAGCACACTACCACTACGCCATAGTCACCCCTCAGTCACGTGTATATTACCTCAGATATGGATTTTGATAGAAATCGTTGCAGCCATTTTCGAGAAAATTGTACTTTATCGAAATCGACATTAAGAAAAGTACCGTTAATTTTAAGGCCAGAATGAATATTCTGATTTCTCCTCGCGATATGAGCCCACAGACCCCAGATATGAAGTTTGAAGTAAATCCATCCAGTCGTTTAGCCTGCAGTCCGAGGTAGAGACAGACGGACAAAATTACGAGACTCACTGCCTTGAGTTTATCCATGATAGTAACGTCAAGATTCATGAAAGTCTCAAACATCTTCAAGGGAACAAGTCCTAATGGACATATATGTATGCATATCCGATTTTTGTCCGCTCGTTTCCTTGTCTCGGTCTTCACCAAATAGGTATCAACTTCATCGATTCATTTTCTACAGTTTCTTTGTAAATTTTAAATTAATACGATTTTTGTATTTTTACTTGCACCTATGAGGTTCCTACCTATGGTTTCGTGAATATTTTCGATCTCGAGATGTTGATCAAACTTGACACCCTAGGTGAGGTCTTCCTTTACCGCGTCATACCTCCGGGATGAATTCAAAGACTTTACGAAACGGAGCGTTGATGCCCATTCGCAGAGATCTTAGGCGATTAATTTAAACCCTTCTGATAAACAGGGCTTTGCTACTCAATTGCCTTCTTAGCCCAAAGAAACATCTACAAGAATGATCCTTCGCTTGATCTGTGCACTGGTGTCATTGTTTGAATTTACAGCGGAGCTTAGGTAGATAAAGTCCTAAACTACTCGTACCTCAAAATTGTTACACTTTTATTATTGAAATAATAGAGAAACTCAAAAAACGGGTCACTTAACTCTGTTATTCCGCCTGTCTGTCTGTATGAATGGCTGCAGCCCAAACTGATCGACTGATTTTCCTCAAACTACATATCTGGAGTCAATGGATTCACAGTTCGAGTCTAAATCAGAATACTCATTCTAACCCCAAAAATTACGGTACTTTACCAAAGGTCTTTTTTTTGAAAATGACTTACAATTTTGTTGAATTTAATATTTGAATTGGGTTCGATATATCTCACTAGGTGGCGTACAAGGTCCTGGTTCTTGTTTTTTTTTTTTTTTAAATTGGTTATTTCTGGGGTATAACTCAATAGAAATCCAGGGATGGTATAGCAAGTTTCGGCAAATCTTCGAAATAATTTTTTTTACTTTAACGCATTTTTCAAAACAATTTAACAATTTCGCTCACAATTTAAATCAGAGTAATTTGCAAATCAACAATAAATAGGTACAAGTATGCATAAGGTGAAGCAAAAGTCATCACCCTATCGGAAGATGCTCTCATTTTTGCAAATGGCGTCTTATGTCATCGCAACTTTGACATTTGTAAAGTAAACAGAAACAGAATACACGAAGATAAGCCATGCATTCGTATACTCTTCAAGAAGTTAATGTTCTTCACAAATAATCGGTCTGTAGTTTTGGCTCAACATAAATTTCGTCGTCCATTCCTTCAACGTGTTGCACCAACTGGGCAAACAGTGCGGCGTTTAGCTGCTCGCTTCAAGGAGATCGGCCCAACACGAGACAGTATCATACGTGGCAGGCTTGCAGCAGCTGTTTGGTCGAAAATATCGCTGCTGTGGCTTCAGATGTCCAAGAGGACCCTCAAACACCAACCAGACGACGGACCAAGCAATTGGGAATCAATTGGGTTCCAGTAGGAGGGTGAAACCGCACATACAGAACGAGCGAAAGTAGACATTCCCCAAAAATCGAAGTCATTGCACTTCCCTTGCAACGGTACTTCGATAAAATTCAGTGATATTGCGATGACTAGAAGCTGAAAATCAACTTCCAGAAATCGGAAACCATTCTTTTTAGGACGCCTTTGTCTGGGGCCTCTAGGGATACCAGAAAGAATTGGTGAAAGTTCGCAATCATGGGACCGCACGGGGAGTCACTTGCATGTCGAAGTGTAGTCAAATACCTGGGGTTCTGTTTAGATCAATATCTATATTTTAACAAACATATAGATGGTGCTTTGACCAGAGCTAAGGGTCCGGTTGCCCTTACAAAGAGACTTTTTCTATAGCAAGCAACTCGATGCAAGGGTGAAGGTACTCTGCTACACGGCCCCATCCGGCCCTTGCTCGCTTTTGGATATCCCAGTGGTTCAACGTGGAAGAAAGCTTGTTGGATAAGATTCGGATGTTTATACAACAGGGCTAACCTAATAAGAGTGGATAATTTCGTGATCAAGGTGACAGAGGCTTTCCTCTATCTGGATGATCCAGGATAGATTGACTTTGCCGTCAACTACGACAGAGACGTCGCACACAACAGTGTGAATCCGTCTCCGGTTCAGTAGGGCGGTATCAAGTTGCGATCTGAAGGCCGTAGAACGTCAGTTCGGACAATTCTGGTGTCTAGCCGAAAAAAAAAACTTTCAGGAAAGTTACAATCCATCTGGTACGGATCGTTATGAAATTTTTAAGACAGATGCAATGATATCTTTTTATTCAGAGAATATTTCTGAGGTTTTTAAAAAATGTTATCATAAAACTGTTATTAAAACTTTTCTTAACAGAAAGTGGATCCTAAATTTTGTAACAGAAGTTCACGAACTCTGATGAAATATTCAGAATAAGACTTAACCATCACCGTAAATAGTTTTGCAAAAGCAATATATATATTTTTTTTAAAGAAAACGCCCCAGTAAGTGGGAATGGATACGGTTTAAGGAAGAGTTAGGCAAATCTATCAAAGATCTACCTAAACTTAGAATGAGACAAAAGGTAGAGGAAGCCGTTCAAGACCTGAATAGCACCCTTACCAGATGTTTTGAACTAACGTGTCCGCTGACAAAAAACCCCTGCAGAAGGCCAGTTCCGTGTTGGAACTCAGATCTGCAACGAACTCGCAAGGAAACCAGAAAACTTCTAAATAGGGCACTTTTAGGTGTACTGGAATCTTTACCGATCGAAGCAAAGTGAATATAAGAGGTTAATTCGATACGTACTTCGTATAGAGATTTTTGTGGCAAGATCAAAACTCTCGGTAAAACCAGTAGGCTGGTCAAAGTTCTCAAGAATGGAAAACCAATCAAGCCAAAATCACTCAGGAAACCTGATGGTACTTTCATTGAGTCGAAAGCGGATGCTTTCAGTCTTCTGCTGGAGACTCACTTCCCAGGAAATCAGGTCACCATCGGTCCGCAACCAGGTTCAACTAGTGAAGCTGTTAGCGGGCTGAGCCGAACAACTCGGCGCAGCTGGTATACTGCATCGGGCGTGGCGACGGATGAAGCTGTCAAATATGCTGTCGCATCTTTTGACAGCTTCAAGTCACCTGGCACTGACGGAATATACCCAGCTATGCTGAAACATGGTGTTAGTCAATTGCTGCCAACTCTGAAGAGAAATTTCACTGCTAGCTTGGCACTGGCATATATACCAACCCCCTGGCGATCAGTCAGAGTAGCTTTCAAACCGAAAATCGGCAGAGATGACTACTCTCTCGCCAAGAGCTTCAGACCTATTAGTCTGACGTCCTTCCTGCTGAAAAGCATGGAAAGACTGGTTGAGCTACATGTGCGCAAAGTTGCTTTGAGGGTACAACCTCTGTCAGAGATGCAGAATGCCTATCAACGCGGAAAATCCTGCGAGACTGCGCTTCAAAATCTGGTCAGCAGAAGATGATGTACGCTTGACAGGAAAGAATACGTGATAGGCATTTTCATCATTGAGGGTGCCTTTGACAATGCGACTTTTGACAGCATATGTAGCTCCGCCAGAAATCACGGCGTAGAAGAATCACTAGTGTTGTGGATCAAAGCAATGCTGGTGAACAGAACATTGACTGTAGATGCAGATTGTGGCCGGTGTGTTATGACAGGTGTAAATAGGGGCTGCCCACAAGGCGGTTTTCTGTCTCCACTGCTTTGGTGCATGCTGGTTGACACCCTGTTGAACATACTCAATAGTTCTAACGTCTACACTCAAGCATATGCAGATGATGTCGCCGTTTTCTCTGTCGGATCGTGCCTAGCGACTGTTTGCTCTAAGGTGCAGATGGCCCTAGACGCAATCGACGACTGGTGAGCTAGGAATGGGCTTTCAGTTAATCCTCTCAAAACCAAGGTGATTCTCTTTACGAGAAGGAGGAAATTGACTGGTATGACTCAGCCAGTGCTAAAAGGCGTCACTATCCAACTCTCCAAGGAAGCCAAATATTTAGGAGTAATCTTTGATAGCAAGCTTCTTTGGACGAAACATATCGAGCTGAAAACTTCCAAAGCTCTGTCAATCTTTAGGCAATGCAAAGGTGTTTTCGACAAGACATGGGGCTTGTCGCCAAGGAAAGTCATTTGGATCTGCATGGCAGTGATAAGAATTGGCTTTGGCAGGAGTCTGAGGCAGGAAAGGAATGTAGTCTCATTTTCACGGACGGCTCTAAAACTGCACAGGGTGCTGGTGTTTTTGTGGAATGCGGCAACATGAGGCTTCACTTCCCATTGGGAAAACACACATCTGTCTTCCAGGCAGAAATACTCGTATATGCAATCCTAATGGCTGCGGACTATATTGGAAGGGTGGAAGGGGCGAAGTATCTGCGTCTGTAGTGACAGTCAGGCTGCGCTCAAGGCCTTGCTCAATACTTTAATAACCACTTCCAAAATAGTTCGAGAATGCAAATCATCTTTGAATTCGGTCGGAAGGCTGAACTCACTGAATCTTGTTTTGGTCCCAGGACACAAACGGATAACAGGAAATGACATCTCTGACGAGCTTGCTAGACAAGGCTCAGAAGAAAATTTCTCTTGACCTGAACCCACGTTGGATTTACCAACGTCCTCGGTTAGGGCTTCCAATGACGACTGGGTTTTCAGTGAACACAATCGAAGGTGGCATGACTCTCCTGGATGCAGGCAGACTAAACGAATAGTCCCCGTCGTCTGTAAGAAATCCGCGACTTTCTTGCTATCTCTTAGCAGACAACTTACTGGCGTTCTTACGGGCCACTTCGCCTTTGCCAAGCACCTCCATGTGCTAGGTTTGAGCGCTACCCCTGTCTGCGACTCCTGTGGAGAAGGCGATGACACTGCGGAACATTTCCTATGTGATTGTCCTGCCTTTGCTCGGATCAGGTGGCGGATCTTAGGTGCTGATGTGGTGAATGCTGATGACCTAATTTTTACAAAAGACGAAAAAAACACATTGAAATGAGGTTCTCTGCCTGGTTGTAAAATGGACCTGTTTTTCCAGTCTGAGTGCTCCAGTAGGGTGTACCCGCCCCGACAAAAAAAAAAAAGTGGGAATGGCCATGTATAATGTTAGGAAGAAATGTAAAGAAAGTCAACGTCTTGCAAAAATATTAGTAGAACGATATGTTTTGAAAAGTGGGCGTGTCTGTGAGAGGATTTAAACCTTTTTTTAAACAAAATTGTTTTTTTTTTTGTCGGGCTATTAGCACTCAAGAACAAGTATTCATAATAGATTTCCAATAACTACTGGTGGCTGTCGTATCTCACTGGTTAAGCGCGGGATCACTGAGCGAGAAACTCAAGATACGAGTCCCGAAAAAAACAAAAAAAAAAGTTTTTTTCAATGTCAGTGCTTAATCAAACATCTCTTTCTCTATCTCTATCATTCGTGTGCCCCTCAGCACGAACAGCTGCAGGAAGCTAGACAAGGAACGCATTATGCATTCGGCATAAATCCTGTAGATAATTTCAAAACCTAAAGTACATACATCTGTGTGTATCTGCTCCTGCTCTGAAATTACTTTCAGTTTCATACCTCCAATATTTTCTAAGCGTTTCTATCCAACACCCAATTTAACTTTTTCCCCAAGTGGCCAGTCAAACCAATCGCTTCCTGTCCTTAATCCTCACCATCTCCTCTTTCCATTCGCACTTTCAAACAACAATTAATGAATAATTCATTCGCAGCGCAAAGTTTTCGCCGCCAAAATTGGCCGAAAATTGAATACATGATCCATTAATGTTTCACACCGATGAATTTGCATCCACCCAACACCAATCCCACATCAAAAAATAAAAAATAAAAAAAATAAAAATATATTTAAATTCCTCAGACGAAGCCTGCAACCAAAATTTCTTCCGACACGGTACATAGGTACATCTACTAAAGAAAATTCACGATGGAACTAGCCCGAAACCCCAATCCCAACGAAGAAGTATTGTATAACCAATGAACAAGAAATTCATGGCGGAAAGAACAAGAACACGAAGCGTAAGGAGAAAAGGAGAGAAAAAAAAGTCCAGCTTTAGCTTCAGTTTCACCTTGAGGCCAAACCGGGGCAGGCCGAACGAAATGACATAGTTCAGCAGGAAGAGCACAAAGGTGCAGAGAGGTAAGTTGCCTGCATGTGTGTGTATCCCGATTCCATCCTTCTTGGATCCCGCTTTACCTCAACTACCATCTCACCACCCAGCTAGTTCTTATATTTTCCAATTTGTGTTTAAGCCTCAAGGCGCGGGCGATGAATTATTTGTCTGCAAGGATAAGGATACAAAAAGATTGCCCAAAGGATTTCTTCAATTTTTGTACCCATGACTGAGAGAGAGAAAGAGAGTGAGAAATAGGGAAAGAGAGAGAGTGGGTACTGTTTTTTCATTATTCCACCCCAACGGGACTCACCTTGAGGCTATCATCATCATGATGCTGTGGTACAGAAATAGGATTCCATCGGTTGGAACAATGATGCACTCTGCAACAGCTAGCTCAATGCCAGTGCTCCATCTTAGTACACTATGGCTATTGCATTGCTATTGTGTGGATGGTATTACCCGGTGCACCACCAAATATGTCCTTAAGCTGTTCTCCTATGTTGTACTCCTTGCTCCTTTCTGACTCTCAGTGAAGGATGCTGCTTCAATCATCTCTATATGGAGATGGATTTTGAGTCGGGTGGGGGGCGACTCCGAGTATAGTGAAGGAATAATTATGAAACATGGTATCTTTGGACGGAAATTCAACCGAACTGGGATTTTTAAGTCGATTTCGTTGTCTGTATGGGAATATCAGGATGTATTATGTGTGCATCTCTAGCGTATATTCGAATTAAGTGTTGACATTGTGTCAATATCGTATTGTTTGCTACAAGAAATTAGTACTTCAGATATTTCATTAGGTAAATGTTTAGCTTTGAAATTAGTAAAGGATTTGTTATTTGTCCTGAATTGGCAATAAATTTGGAAATTGTATTGAAATTGCCTGCTAATTATCTGACTGATAATTAGAAGGAAGCGGCTCCAGCGACGTCTGCTTAGACAATTGTCACTCAAGAACCTAAAAGTGACTTCCACTACCTCTGGCCCTGAACGTTTAGTAGTCTCTCGCATCTGGTAATCATTCGTGGTCCGTTCTCCGTTCTGTCGGATTGATAGTTCCTATGTGTCGTTCATTGTTGGTATTCGATCATGACTTGTTAGCAGCCACTTGGCCTGGTAATGGTGATCATTAATCGGCTAATCCAACTTGCGCGGACAGCATTTAGAAAACGAAGAGTAAATATCAAACCAGGTGACCCTGTTGAGTCCCTTTTGTTTCTCCTCCGTGAATCATCTTAGCCAGAGTTATTGTTTCGATTTTCTCAAGGTTCCTCCTATTTGCTTCAAGGATATTTGGGAAATCTCCTCGGTATCTAACCAATACTAACCCTTTATATCCTATCTTCTACTAGCTAGCGCTAAAAATTGTCACCATACATGTGCGGCTATGTTCGTACCCTCCAACCACAATCTGTAGGTTGAACGTCTTCTTGAAGTTCTCTATTCTTTTGACGATACCTAAAGTTATTGTGTATTGTAGACATTCTAAAATCTGCTATTGTTCACGTCTAACCACCATTTCTGGGGTTCATTAGTGGCCCATTCCTCGATCATGTCTCTCGCCGTTCCTCTGACTAGAGCACCAAATGGTTCAGGACAAGGAAATTAAGAGGCTGCACCTGTTCGTCTTTGTATCCAGAAGAGAGCAATCTTAAATTAGAATTCTGTGTTAAATTTCGGCAACTCGCACACTTTACATCCCATCCTACATATTTAGAAGCTCTCTTTCGTTTTCCACGAGTTTTAGGAACGATAAATATTTAGTTATCTGTTCATCTGACTGTCACAGTCTTATAACTTTGGAATTGTTTACTGTAGAAAATTAAGATTTAGGCCAGAGACTAGTCTTTCTATCCCACAGATACCTCCAAAGTAAAATTTTGGAAAACTAAAAAAAAACAACAAAAGTTTGGACACCGTATTGAATCTATTAGTGTTTCGTTTATACCATTCTGGTATAGAGCACTAAAAACAAAACATTAAATATATAATAAAGGGTTTTTCAATAAGGACATAACAATTTAGCACAGAATAATCGAGGTATTGGGCTGAAATTTATTCCAGCGCCAGACGTAGTACAGATGTTAGATTTAAGTATGGAATTCGATCTCGTTCATATCACTCCGAGCACGTTTGCAGCGATCGATTCTTTGGAGCCAATTTTCGACCACTCTTCCACACATATCGGCCGGAACGTTGGCAATTTCGCGTTCGATATTGTTCCTGAGCTTCTCTAACGTTGTTGGCTTGTTCGCATAAACCAATGAATTAACGTAACCCCATAAAAATAAATCAATCGGCGTTAAATCGCATGAGCGAGCTGGCCTTTCGACGGGACCATTTCTCGAGATTACACGATTACCGAACTTCCCCTTTAATAGATCAATTGTTCGACCAGCTGTGTGGCATGTGGCACAATTTTATTGGAACCACATATCACTGATGTCAAGTCCATCGAATTATGGGCAAAAATAGTCTTCCAACATGGCACGATAGCGAACTCTATTGACCGTAACATGGCGAAAAAATTCGGCCCAATCACACTTCCGGGATGAAATCCACACCACACGGTCACTTTTTGTGGATGCAATGGAGTTTCTTGAAGCACATGTGAGTTTGTTGCTGTCCAATAATGCAAATTTTGCTTATTGACAAAGTCAGATCAAGTGGGGTTGTTGTCAAAATCCCGAAAATCCAAAATCCCGAAAACTAAATCCCGAAAAATTATATAAAATTAAAAATTTGTCAAATGTTCAAATATATATATATTATATCCACAATGCATAAACAGTAGAATATCTGTGGGGGACCCCCCTGCTTGGGGTAACTGTAGGATTTGGAGTGGGTGCGAGGTATTCACTTTCATTTTCGGGAATTTGGCCTTTCGGGATTGTGGGTTTTCGGGATTGTGGATTTTCGGAATTTTGGGTTTTCGGGACTTTGGGTTTTCGAGATTTTGGGTTTTCGGGATTATGTTTTTCGGGATTTTGTCCGACTCCCAATCAAGAGGCTTCAGTTCTTGAGTTAATTTGATCTTATAAGGGTGTAGGCCAAGATCTTTATGCAAAATTCGCCACAATGTGCCTTGAGAGAATTCCTGCGAACGGCTTGGGATCGACTGATTTGGTTCATTTTGAACAAAAGCACTTGCGGCTGCAATATTTTCGGTACTTTGACCGGTGCGTTGTCTCACTGGCACAGGATGGAATGATTATTACGACCGAAAATTGGAGTAAACGCTCTTAAAGTAGCTGCCACCGATTTAGAGTTTCGATAGTAATTTTTATTAATCTCCAAACATTGCTCGTTCCTGAACTTCACCATGATAAAAATGTAAATCTTGACTGACGTTGACAGATCATAAAAAGAATTTAAGGGTGCGTTTGTATTAAAATATAAAATTGTTATGTCCCTATTGAAAAACCCTTTACATACGAGTACCTTACCTCAAGACTATTCCTGACCGATGTAGAGTTTTATGTATGCTAGCTAGGTATCTTTTGTCAGCCGTTTAAGAGTGCTAGTTTGCATGTCCTTCAGAGTACTAAAAACTCTTTGCACTGATGCATTTAGAAATGGTAAAACCATTCTAATAATAATTTCTTAAATCTAAAAATAATAAATCTCCACATGTCTTTTTGATTTGTAAAACTATTGTCCAGCGTTGACTTCAACTTTTGACAATCAAGCGTGGCATGTTTTCGCCAATCAATATCAAGGGGTTTCAAGCTAAGATCTACGACTAAGGGTGGAAATCTTTTTAATATTGGTGAACGAGATTTGATTTTAAACGACAGGACTGTAAGTGGATCAACAATCTAAAAAGTTAAAACATCTCATCATTTTATCTAAACCATTTTTTTCTGAAATTTGTATTCTTTTTAAATACTTTCAGATCTGAATCGTAGAGTGTTAATGCAAGCAGCTTCCACGAGCAGAGATTTGCCAAAGCATCAACATTGCAACTACAGGGCCATCATCTAGTGCTGGTTTTAGTAGTTAGCAACAAACCAGACAAACATCAAATATACAAATACGAGTACATATTTAACGTGTACCACTGGAACGTAAATTATTTTTGAATGTCCACGAGGTTTAAGTTTATATTATATAAGTTGCTCTTGCGATTAATTGGCTCATGCATGACATAATTTGTTCTATGATGCGGGACACTGCACTAACTCCAAATTACTAGGTTGTAAGACCCCCCACAAAAGTTAATTCCAACTTTACTAGGATAACAAATCAAGCGCTTCTATTTAAGCCCATTATTTACCAGTCTTTGAAACAATCCTAAGATTTGTAAAAGTTTTATGCTATGCGTTACGTGGATCGTTCCATGGGACCCCTTTCAATGCGAGTAGAATAAAGTTTCGAGGAATAGTCTCAATCCGATCTTGATGAGCTTCATAAAAGGGAGTTCAGACTTGGAAAATATATGGGGATGGATGAAACAGTTATACAGAGACAGAATAACGTATAGGTTTTGAAATCCTTTTGACCATTTTTTTTTTAATAAGACCCAACATAGAATTGATCTTGTTATTAATGAAGTTAATATGCTTCGTGAAGTCAAAATTAGAGTTAAAATAAACCCCTAGGTCTTTAAAACAATCGACACGGCCAAAAGTATGTTGCGATAAATAATTAAAAGCGGTTGGCATTCGGCCTCCAAGAAATGCAAAATTTTTGCTTAGTATTAGACCGTTTTTAACACACCAAGTGGCGAAACTGTTAATATCGAATTGAAGAAGATCTTAGATCTTAAAGATTTTCACATCCTCAGCATAAATGAGAATATCGCTATGACTAATACATGGTGTACCATCATTGATAGCGAGTATAAAGAGAATATGACCTAAGTGACTATCCTGAAGAACACCTGATTGGACTATAAAGGAGGTGGAACGCGAACCCCTAAATTTGGTGTGGTTTGGTTTGTATTTAAATAATTACAGGGTGAAAAACATATACCTTAAGTTTATATTCAATTATAGTGTGAGAAAGTTGATCTAAGGCCTTGAAAAAGTCTGTATAGATACCATCGATCTTTTGTCCACTTCCTAAAACTTTAGAATATTTCTGCAAAAGCTTAATTTTTACAACTGTTTTACCTTCATCGATCGAAGGTAAAACAGCACATTTGGACCCAAATATATTTCATTTAAGACTTAAGCGCTTGCAACATAGGAGTGGTACAAAAAAGCATTTGGAACAATTGAACACGCAGTGAAAATTTTTAACATAGCTCCACAAAAAGAAATCCAACGAGGTCAGATCACACGATCTTGATGGCTAACTGATATCGCCAAATCTCGAAAATAAACAGCCGGGAAACTTTTCGTACAATAGAGTCAAATTTGCTTGCAGTCCATCCTGTTGGAACCACATGTCGCAAAAAAAGTTGGTTATCATTTGACCATAGCGCAGAGAATTCACCGTTACAGTGGCGCCTTCGTACTTTGCAAAAAAAATACGGCCAGATCACGCTGCCTGCCACAGGGAACACTAAACTGCCATCCGTGGTGGATGCAATGACCACGATCACATATGGATTCTCAGAACCCCAAATTCTGAAATTTTGTATGTTTACGTAGCCGAAAATTCGACGTCAACTTGTTGACTTTCCACCACCCAATCGGCGTATATTCTGCGCATTCTATGGTCATCAAGGTATAGTTGTTGTGTAAACTGGACCTTATAGGGATGAAGATGCAAATCCAAGCGTAAAATATGCCAAATGGAGCTGTGTGACAATTCTGGGTTTTCAGTCACTGAGACACTCACAGCGGCTATGTTTTCAGTTGATCGAGAACAGGTTTTACGACGTCACAATCACTACCAATTTTTTTGAATTTGGTGATTATGTTTCGAATGTGTGCTCAGTTGGGAGATTTTGGCTACCATAATCTGGATCTTAGGAAGTGGTCTTGTCGTTTTCTTTTTATATATCAGTGCTCAAGCCACAAAATACTATTTCATAAGAAAAATTGTAGAAATTGGGAATGGCAACACTGTTCGTTGCCCATACCACATTTGCTGGAAAAGGATGAACTTTTAATATTGTTGTTTCGCATATTTCAGCTCGCAAATGACTGACCGATGCAATGAATTTGCATAACGAACAGAATTAGAAGCATAAGGATAGAACTATATCTAACGGTAGGAAAGTATCAACAAAATTACACCCCCTATACAGAATTATTTTTCCCAATAACTTTGAATTCAAAGAATTTCATTCCGATATTGCTACGTACAGCTCCTGGTTTTCTTCTTTTTTTTTCATTTCCTTTCTCTTCTTCAAGTGAATGAATGGATTTACTGCTGCAAAGGTTAAGACTTGTGCCAATGGAGCTACTCCATCATCCCTATAACTTCCTGAACGTTAAATACGGTTACAAGTTACAATATGAGGCTCTAGCAGGGAGGGTCGGGTGTTTTTTCATCGTACGAGTACTACTCTTCAACAATGAAATGATGAAAACATCTCCCATGCAGGTACGAGTATGTATTATCCCAGGATGTAAGAACATATTTGAATAGACGTTATGAAGTTTTAATATCGCGTTGGGGATTTGTTTAAAAAAAAACATATATATATATCAACAGCTGGAGGGTAGAGATGCCAGAAAAGTGAATGGAATCGGTAACTGCTAAGAAAAATTCCTCTGCGGGTATGGAAATTAAATTTGAAGCTTGTAACGTGCTCACAAATAATTTTACTAACCGAGATTGGACGTTATTGGAGCGGAGGTGTAAAGACGGGATGAGTCTGGCCTAGAGCCGGAAAGAAGTCTTATTCTTAGACAATTTGGGACTGACTTTGTTATACATTCAGTTTATGTTCTGATCAAGTCCTTTGAAAATATTTAAGTAAAATTCTTTTCCACGGTTAAGAAGACAGGCTTCTAGTGAATTTTCATCAGTCCCTTAAAGGCGCTTTAAAAAACACGTAAATTCGAAACAGAGAGAGAAGTATGCACAAAGAAAGGAACCACAAAAAGGGTTTAAAAAAAATACTTCTTGGGAAAAAATCATCATCACTCACGGCTTCAGCATCAAAGTAATTAGCCAAATAATCCTGGTTAGCAATTATAATATTCAAATACAAAAATTCCTGCGTTTCATCCCGAAGGTGTATTTTTAATTTTGTCGAAAATTTTCAATTTACTCTTTTCAGTTTTTTTTTTTTTTTTTTTGCTTCGGTCTCTCGCCCCCGAATTCCCTCAAAGCTTGCCCCTGCCCGCCCACAAGTTCGTTCGCATGCAATCAAAAAACAAACTGACCCTTCTACATTGCTTGCGGCACATCCAATTAAAATTTAGGTCAAACATTTTTTTTTTATCCTGGTTTTCTTGGTTTGTTGGTTTGTGTACGAGTGATACTTAAAAATATATCTCAGCTTGAGCTTGGCAACCTCCCATCTCGACGGTGTGTGAGCATGAAGTAAAGATTCAGTAGCAATGAGGCAGCGGTTAGTAGTATCCTTTCTTTCGAGATTCTTCAAGTCGGTAGCCTGGAGGGAGAGAATTTTATTTTCTCCTGGTTTTGTTGTTTCAGTGAACACCTTTGGAGAAATTAATTACTCATTGGTCAAATAGATCATTATTCCTCTGAAGTAAAGATTGGGTAAAAGAATATTTTTTTTTATCCGTCTATTTCTCGTCTACATTTTTAAATTATGAATTGGTAATGGTTGGAGGCATGAGAGCAGCCGACTATGCGATAGGTTTTCACTTGGGTTTTGCACTGAAATGGTCATTAAAATCGCTATAACTTAAGACCGACTTTCTTTCCTACTATGTCGCTGGTACCGATATATATTTTATACCCTATGGGATGGGTATAAAATGGATTGAATTCGATATAGTATATTTTCAAATCTTATGCTGCTTTTTAGATAGAAACATATAGGAAAGTTTCCGTCTGGAACGGATCGTATGATGTCCTATCCTCCACCTTTTAACTCACCTCTAATAAAGTGAGCGTGGTGTAGGGAAACTTTTAAAACAGATACAATGATATCTTTCTGTGCAGAGGATATTTCCACGATTTTTATTACAAAACTGTAACTTATTCTTAGCAGAAAGTGGGCGTGGCTCCCAAAATTTGTAACTGAAGTTCACAGATTCTGATGAGGTATTCACAATAAGGCTTAACTATCACCATAAATGGCTTTGAAAAAAAAACATGTTTTTTTTTTTTAAGAAAACGCCCCCAATAGTGGGCGTGGTTCTGTATAATATATGGACGAAATGTGGTTAGACTCATCATCTACATATTTTAATTTGATGATGTATTTCAGTTCCTAGGAAAAATATTGAGAAAAACGATTGGATTTCAGAAAAACAAATTTTTTACCAAAAGTATATACGTATTTATTATATATTTCTGATCAGCATCAAAAATTATGTCGACCTGGCTATGTCCGTCCATCCGATCTTCTTTTCATCCGTCTGTCTGTATGCCACCACTTTTTGGGCCTTAAATTTTTAGCTAGGAGGATAAATTTCCGGGATCCGAAGCAGTACAAGCGTAAATAATTTTAAAACTCGCCCACGGAACGCTCACTTTTTAAAAAATTTCGATTTTTCAATATTGAAAAATCTAAATTTTTTAAACTACCTACGACCACATTGAGGGTGACCTTGGTGTAGTGGTAATATCATCTGTCACGCTACAGGTTCACGTTTCGAATCCTGATGTCAATAATCATCTATTTATTTCGCGGAATAAATAAAAAGTCAATCAATTGCGAAAGCTTATCTCAACTCAACTGCGAAGGCACTGGCAGTAGGGCGGTCATATAACTAAAATGCAACTTGATTGTGGTGATGACATCAGGAGGACGGAAAAAATACTGTGAATCATGAGCAACGACAAAAAGCAAAAACAAACAAGCTCCCCAGTTATCTGGAAAGCCACCCTTGGAGTTCACTGAAACTTAATATCAGCTGAGTTTCAAACCAACTACACCAATCTGTCTTTCTCTCTGTCTCTTCCCCTTTCCTCAAAACGCCCGTCCTAAAAATTAGTATAAGGGTATTCATAACCCCTTTCACACGTGCAAATTATAAAAAAAAAAAACATTTTTGAAGCGTGCTTTTCGAAAAACCGTATCTTGCTTTCTCAAAGCTATTTACCGTGATGGATAAGTCTTTGTGAATACATTACCAGAATTTGTGACTTGTGCCCACTTTTTTTTATTATTTGCGCGCACCAAAGGGGATATATGTAAATATCCTTATATTATTTCAGGCACGAGCGTTTGGGAAAAGGATCAGAGGGGAATCCTGTGCATTGGCTTTAAATATTTGAAGATTATGGTGATGACGAAATACAGAGTCTGGTAGATCATGTCGTTCGGCTTATAAGCGAATCCCTACATTTAAGTAAGACCGAAGTTGGGCTTAAGGGTGAACTGATGATGCCTATTGGGCGTGAAATTTTGAAAGGGAGGAATGCAACTGGCAATTTTGTTAGAGTATTTTCTATAAAAAACAAAAAAACGGTCAAATAGGGAAAGACACGAGGCATTTATACGATGTTCGAGTGAATCTGAGGAGTTCACAAGGTCTCTGTCAGCTATAAGTTCTAACGCGCGATTTTGTACCCTGTCTAGAGTGTGCAGAACGGTCTTGGGTGCACCAGACCAGATGTGGGCGTTATATTCCAGCTTTGGGCGGATGAATGCCTCATAAATTGTGGTCAGATCAGATGAGATAAAATATTTCTTGCACCGCTTAAGGAATCCTAGACATTTTGCAGCATTTTTGATGACCTCGGACATGTGATCGTTCCATCGAAGGTACTCGTAGTTATTAATGCTCATACAAAGAATGGCAAGTCTTTCGGTTTCAGCGGTGCAAGAACCATTCATGGATAATGGTTTACGGTTGATTTCGCTTGGAGGAGACAGTATTGTGTTTTGGAAGCATTAAATTCCACATTGACGATTGAACCACATTTGATTATGCTGTCAAGGTCGGAATTTAATGTGTTTACATACGTTGCCGTTCCTCTTCTATGGTCGAAGAGCAAGGACTTGATTTATGAAATGATTATGAAAAACTGAGGGTACTGTCATCAGCGAAGGAATGGATTGAATCAGAATTTGCAGACAAGAGATCATTTATAAAAATAAGAAAGAGAGTCGGAGACAAAACAGAGCCTTGTGGAACACCAGCATTTATATGGCGAATTGCAGACTTGAAGCCACCCAAGACAACTTATACTGAACGCCCCGAAAAATAATTTCTAACCAAACTCTGTCAAATGCTTTTTAAATATCAAGCGCAACCATCTTGGTTTCGCCGAATTGATGGAGAGATTGGTTCCACTTCTCGGTGAGATATGCCATCAAATCACCAGTGGACCGGTTGCTACGAAAACCAAACTGCCGATCATTGAGGAGTTTTCGTGAGACGAGATATTTCATAAGCAGACGATTTATCAGCATTTATATGACCTTGAAAAGAAGGGACGTAAGTGCAATGGGTCGATAATTGGACAAGGTGGAAAATTCGCATTTTTGAGAGAGGTTTTGCCAGCGTGGAAGTACACCTCTTCAGAATTGCTGATTTATGTACGAGTATGTTAAGACCTTTGACCACTTTTCTCTAAGCAAAAGTCTTAACAACAATTTATTTAGAAATGTCAGGTAAAAATCTCGAGAATGCTCTGTGAGCAGAAACATTTAATCAAAAAGTTCACAACACCACGCTCACATTATTAGGGGTGGGTTAGAGGACGGAGGTTAGGGTATCATACGATCCACTCGAGACGGATTGTAATTTTCTTGTATATTTTTGTACGTTACAGTGGGTGGAAATTATTGAGAGCTGAACAATTTATTTAAAATTTATGCTGCCCCTTAAAAAAACGACATTTCACGCTACAAGTCATAAATTGAATATAAAAATAATTTTCAATTGCTAGTCGGCCTGGCGCTATTCTCCTTAAAGTTATTTTGGCGTATTGTCTCCTTGTTAATCTGGAGATCTGATCAGGTCAAAACAAACACTTTTCGTTTCATGTCCACCTGTCTATTAGTTCCCACATGGTTCACTAGAGAACCAATGAAGACATTTCGATAAACTCTGATTAGTATCTCTATCCTGATATGTACATTTTCATCGAAAAAAATTAAAATCGGATGGAGTTCGGATAAGATGTATGTAAGATTTTTCTGAACAGATTTTGATGAAATTCTTCTGACTTCTACGGTAGTCTCACCTGAAATTAATCTAAATCGGATCAAGTGGTTGTAAGATATGGAGAAAAGTTTTAGAATTCTTCGAATCATCCTTCACACATCTAACTTAAGAACTGCTTAACGGATTCTTATGAAATTTCTACCAGAAGCTAGGGTAAGATATAGCGAGCAGATTTACAGCTCCACGCCTTTAAACTTTTTTCAAAAACGGCTTGTGCCAGGAGATCTTTAATATTTTTCGCATAACTCTACAAATTCTCAATTTTTTTCAATTTGTTCACGGTAATGCTTTCGGAGATAGAGGGGAGGTGACGGTGACTTGGTCATCGTTTTTGAGATTCTTTGTTCAACTAACGTAATCCCAATAAAAATATTTTTTTTATAATCAATTTCAAAAATGAAGTCTGGCTTTAATTTGGTATGTCACATGTTCGGGTGGAAAAATGTTATTTTTTATTCAGATACATACGAGTAATGCTTACATAACATACTGACGAACAGACAAACAGACGAACAGACACCGTGTTGAATTCATTAGTGTTCCGTTTTATGCCTTTCTGGCAGGGAACATTAAGAACACTTAAATGTCTGTTATCTAATGCCTTCACCTACAAAGTGCAATTATTTTCATTCGAACCTCAAAGAGTTAAAGAAAAAAAAATTGATTTTCTGGAAAACGACTCAATTTGAAAATGATGCAGGATCATGGCATATCAAGTTGAAAAAAATTTAAGAAACTAATTTTTTTCTATTCGTAACGGATTGATGCTAGTACAGAATACTCACTACGGAAGGCTAAAAAAAAAAATTAAAAGACCAACGGCATACATTCCGCCAGTAAAAAACAGCACTGGAAACTGGGCAAAAACAAACAAACAAAAGGCCGATTTATTTGCTGAACATCTTGAAAGCGTTTTTCAGCCATATAAAGATAATGATTATCTCCAACAAACGGAAGAAATGTGAGAAGATGAGAAGTTAATCCTAGCAGTAACCTCTAAGGAAATATCCACAGAAATAAAAGAGAAGATCAACCCGAAAAAAGCCCCGGGATTTGATCTAATGACGGGTGAAATTCTGAAAAAACTGCCTAGAAAAGATATGAAAAAAATAGCACAGATAATAAATGCATCGTTCAGACTAAGGTATGTTCCACGCATGTGGAAGGTCGCGGAAGTTATTATGGTACCAAAGTCGGGAAAATTACTCAGTGAAGTTACCTCATATCGTCCGATTTCATTGCTGCCAATACTGTCAAAACTCTTCGAAAAAATTCTTCTCAAACGACTCCATCCGATTATAGAAGAAAAGGCACTAATACCAAACCATCAATTTGGATTCAGAAATAGGTACTCCACTATAGACCAGGTCCACAGAATAACTGACAAAATAGAAAAAGCCTTAGAAGAAAAAACAAATATGCTCTACCATCTTCCTTGATGTAACACAGGCCTTTGATAAAGTCTGGCACAAGGGATTGGTCGATAAACTGAAAAAATATCTTCCAAAACAATACTCAGAAATACTTGAGTCATATTTAAAGCAGCGTTTATATTGAATTAAGCAAGAAAATGAGTACTCCGCATTCAAATGTATAAAATCTGGAGTACCGCAAGGTAGTGTGTTAGGGCCTGTGCTGTTCCTCCTATACCCGAACGACCTACCACAAAATGACGAAACTACTGTTGCCACATTTGCAGACGATACTGCTGTACTTGCTATCGGAAAAACCGTGCAGGAATTTACCGAAAAACTACAAAGGACAGTAAATGAAATATCTGAACGGTCCAAAAAATGGCAAATACAATTAAATGAACTGAAGTCAATCCATGTTAACTTCACTAATAAAAACATACAACACATACCTGTGTACATAAATAACAAAGTAGTTCTGCATTCGAACTCAGCTAAGTACTTAGGCATGACTTTAGACGCGAAGTTGCGCTGGAAAACTCATTTCAAGAAAAAACATGACGAACTAAACATTCGATATAAAAAAATGTATTGGCTAATTGGGAGGTCTCTCAATATATAATAAACTGCTTCTCTATAAGCAAGTTTTAAAGCCAATATGTACATATGGCCTTCAGCTTTGGCGGTGCACAAGTAAGACGAACCTACAAAGCATACAATGCTTTCAAAATAAAGTACTACGCAATATTGTTAATGCGCCTTGGTACATACGTAACGCTGATCTACATAGGGATCTAAAAATTGAAATGGTAGAGGACGAGGTCAGGAAGGTCGCGAGAAGACAAGAAGGTAGGCTTCGCAACCATTCTAATTTAAAAGTAGTCGAACTACTTAATAATAACAATCTAGTTAGAAGATTACGAAGAATAAAACCATTCGAACTAATTAACTAGGAGAAAAAATAAAAAGAAATATATAATATAATCACCCGAACAAAGTTTTAACGATTTAAAAAACAAAAGGTAACAGACCAAATTTAGTTCCTTACAATATAAATTTACAAGTATTAGAAAAAAATTGCTGATTAGTTTAACGACTAGGTGCGATTATTGGAAGGATGGTAACACCGGGTGTTTGTAGTGGGTGAGTCAAGTCCCACACTATCGCAAACCTCGCATGCGATGTTTTTCAACGATTTTCACCCAGCTACACGCAAAAAAAAAATTGTAATGGATTTGAAATAATGATTTTAAAGATTTTTTAAATTTCAAACCTGAGGGATTTGAAAATAAACAATGTACATACATACTCGTATATGTAGGTACAAGTGCGTGCAATCCAGTCGTACACTTTATTTCTTTTTTAATATTTAGATTTATGACCTTTTTTTTATAATTTGCACGTGTTAAAGGGGATATGAATACCCTTGTACTCATTTTTAGAACACGTACGTTTTGTGGAAAGGGGAAGAGGGAGAGAGAAAGACAGAGTGGTGTGGTTTGAAACTCAAGTGGTATTAAGTTTCTGTAAACTCCAAGGGTGGCTGTCCAGATAACTGGGGAATATTTTGTTTGTTTTCGCTATTATTGTTGTTGCTTATGATTCACAGTATTTTTTTCCGTCCTCATGATATCATCACAATCAAGTTGCATTTTAGCCATATGACAACCCTACTGCCAGTAAAAATTCGAAAACTCAGTGGTGGATTGAAAGGTAAAAGTATAGAGTAGAGTTAAAGTTTGGACAAGGAGCGCAAATGAGAGAAGTAGACGATGTGCTTTAATTTTGAATAACCGTACATTATAGGTTAGCTCCAGCTTTAGCAGCATCAGCAATATCTGCTGATTTCAACGAACGTCTGCTGAGCTAACATTGAAAAGCATTAATAACCCATTAGATCCCTCAGCACCAAGTTCCTTCCCAAGCTGTAAAGACTGTTGACAGTACTGGATTTATGACACATTGAACTCAACTCGGTTGACTTCGCTGTCGCTTTGGTAGAGATGTTAAAGACTAAGCAAAGTCAAGAGGACTGTCATCCGCGAATGAATACATTGGACTATGAGCGAATTTTAAAATCGGGACCAAATGTCGGAAAGGAAAATATCGATCACTCAATACATCGGCTTTTGAAATATCTATAAAATATTGAGTGTTGGAAATTGCCTTTGATTTGGATTGATAATATAAGTCTAAATCTATCTCGGAAAACAAACTTAAACTCAAATAAATGCTGTTGCTTGTGGATCGTGCAGAAATCCGTCTGTTTGTATACGTAAATTTTAGGTGGGGTAGTCAGCATAGGAATGTCAGTTCTTTTTTGACTCTAACAAGTGTGGGTTTCCCATTTAATACTTCCAATTGTTGTTCAACCTGGACATCATGCTATAGTAAGCAACTTTTATGTAAGTGCATAACTACCAATCAGTCAATCAATGTGAAACCATATCGAGCTAATACCATTTTGTATAATTCCAATCATCTACTAAGAAACAGATGTGACGTTACAGCCCTGCGGTAGTCCACATTCTTTTTTCTCCCCTGAGGGTGTCTGGCAACGATTCACTTAATCCAATAGTTATGAAGTATCCAATCTTTTCATGTTGCTACCACGAACATTTCCAGAGCTAATATGAATCAAAATCAAGAAATTTATAACTCTTAGGCATGCAGTTATCTAGACCGCAGATTGCCCATACGTTGTATCAAAAGTACACATAACTTGCACCCAGCATTGCTTGTAAAGCTGCCATTTTCTAATGAGCTCTTATTTTATTGCCACTCGGGACTAGATATTTTCCCAGATACACAAGCGTGCGCATGTGCAAACACCAAATGTATCTGCAACACACGCCCAAGGAACACTCATCTCGGTCCTCTTTTCTTTTTCGGCGACGATAGCAATGTTGCTGCTACACTTCCGCCGGGGTACTTTGGGTAGGAAGTTATTACGAATTTTGAGAGCCAATGCCTGGTCTGACTGTATTGCTGCACACGAGGGGGTCCATGAACCCAAATGGTAGATGTGTATTCAGATGAAGTTAGGCCGCAAGGCTTCGAAGCCTGTTCCTACCTGGGCTCTTGCGCTACATTGTTATTAACGAAAATAAAATACCCGAGGTGCACAGGAGAGCAAAAACGTACCATGGTCACTTTACAGTTTACATACATACATATGTATGTCTATAGTTCGTAGTCGGTTTTTATTTTTATTTTTCTCTTTCGTATGGAGGTTAAAGAAACGTGCGCAACAGAGATGGTGGCCGCGGGCAACTCTGTTGCGGAACGCCCGGGGCCTTTTGAAATAAATTTCCTCGTTATATATGGAAGATGCCGACAATGTGGGCTGGAAAATAATATTTCGCCGTGAAAAATGAGGCTAGCAAATGTATGCTAAAAGCAGTTTAATCAGTCTCTGGGATCGGGACAAAAGGTGTGTTGTGTGTGTATGTACTGTGCCTGGGTGTATTATTTTTTTATTATTTTCATTGGGTAGCCTTAGGGGTGTTTCGGGTGAACATATTTTTTTTTTTTTTTTTTTTTTTTTATTTTGTGTGAAAGTTTTACTTGCAGAATTAACATGAGGGTTCGTATGCAAATGAGAAATTAACTTTTTGATTAATTATTGTGTGTTTGGTGTGTGTTCAGGTTATGTTACATTTGCATTCCCATTGTAAAATATACTCGTAAGGAGTGGTGAGCTTAAGTGCATTTGTCAATTGATGTCGTTATGGCATGCTAAATGGTAAAAACGTGGGGAAAAAGTTGAATGTTAATGGAACCACCTTAAAGTTATGAGTCCGGATTGTGGATTCTGATGAATTCAATTGGTTGTGTGATGTATCTGAACAAGAAGCGAGTGCACTGCTCACAACTAATGATACACATATACGAGTACGTACGTATCTATACAAATCAACGTGCTGAGTATTACCCAAAAACAAGTCCAGTCAGTCAACTCGGTGTTTGGTTAACTTGGTTAACTAGTTTATCGAACGCCCTTTAGATGGTAAATTTAAAATTTTCTGAGCGAATTTACAAAGAAGAGACCAAAATCGTGATTTTTGAACTATTGTGGGTGTTCTGATTTCCATTCGAATTCTGTATCCTCACATCTACGAATTTTTGCTGTTCTGAATTCCATAATCGAACACGTTTTGCGAATTCAAAGGTGTTCGGCAAAACGAACGGATCTACAATCCGCCATATTTTTGACGTTCTCAATTCGGGCACCTTTTTGTTGGCGGAAAACAATTTCGTTTAGAAAAAAATGTAAGCAATCTAATTATTTATTAGTTATTTATAAGAAATGTATTAAATTATTGAAATTTAACTAACATTGCAACATAGGGGCTTTCCCCTATACGACACAGAAGTAATTTGCTCTACTAATAAACTTTATGGAAAAACATCCCGACCTAGCCAAAGGATGGGTTAAAACCGACAACAGGGCTGAAAACGTAGACAAGTTGTGGGAAGTTCTAGCATCCGATTTGAACGCACTAGGGCTGCCGAGAAGAGACTCTACTGGTTGGAAGAAAGTAAGCAATTGGCTTCGAACCTTACCTGATATACAAATGGCGTATCAATTTTCTTATAGGTATGGTCGGATTAGAAAGTTTTTATCAAAAAGAAGTTAACACAAAATAAAAAGGAAATTAACACAACAGGAGGTGGAGAAAGCTATCCATTATATCTCACTCCTTCAGAGGAAACTGTTGTTAGATTAACAGGAATGCAAAAAGCAGTCAATGGAATAGAAAATGCACAATCATTTGGGATATCTGAAAGAAAAAAATATTCCGCGACGCTTGAAACATCCGCAAACGTCGATCGAAACCAACCAGAAGAAGAAACACATACAAGTCATTCTTCGACCAAAAGATCTTTTGTCGAAATCATCGGAATTGAATTAGGGCCAATGGAAAATCAGAGATCTCCAAGTATAGAAGAAAAAATACGCAGAGAGAGTATCTACATGGATAGTATTGAATCATCTCCTACAGCAAATGCAGCAACGGCACCCAATGAAACTCCTCTTAACCCTCTGCATGCAAGTCAGAGAGAAAATATCTTCACGGGAAAATGCCAAACGAGTACTTCATCAAAAACACAAAAATTGGTAGAAATGCAAATGCAGATGAACAAACAGTTTCATGATGAGAAGATGAATAAACTCGAGGAACTCATTGCCGTAAATAAAGATGTAGCTGCTGCTTTGAAAAGAAATGATTGTGCATCTGAAAAACTTTTTGATATCCAAAAAATCAAGATTGATTTTCTGAAAAAATACTTCGAAGAGAAACAGCCGATCATTCAAAGAAAGATGCTCATCGAAAGATTATGCAGGAGCTTGTTATGAGGAAAATTATTATGAGGAAATTAAGCACAAGATCTTGTTGGAAGAACAAAGATTACAGCAAATCTTCGGAGGCTCGTAAGCTTTTGTCCACATGAGGGTGTAGTGGTAACATCATCGCTTGTCACGCTACAGGTTCACGGTTCGAATCAATAATCATCTATTTATTTCGCATGAAATAAATAAAAAGTCGATCAATTGCGAAACTTATGTCAACTCTACTGCGTAGGCATAACACTGGCAGTAGGGCGGTTATATGGCTAAAATGCAACTAGATCGTGATGATGACGTCAGGAGGATGGTAAAAATTACTGTGAATCATGAGCAACGACAAAAGCAAACACAAACAAACTCCCCAGTTATCTGGACAGCCACCCTTGGAGTTCACTGAAACTTAAATACCAGCTGAGTTTCAAACCAACTACACCAATCTGTCTTTCTCTCTGTGTCTTCCCCTTTCCTCTTACTTCAACAGCTTGGTTGAACCTTGCACCAGCTGTGATTTCAACCGAATCTTCGGGGTCATTATCAGTTTCGTGTTCATTGGGAGGGGTGAAACCTTAACTCTCGGGAACTTTAACATTTACGATTTGGGAAGCCTTTCTGGGATCATAATGTAGTGTTCTGTCCTGCAAAAGACATCGGAATCGGTGTTTTAAGACACCAATTGTTCTCTCTACAATATTTCTGCATTTTATGTGCTTCTTGTTATACCGCCTTTCAGCACTCGCGGGGACCGTATTTCTGTACGGCGACATAAGAAAAGGTTCCAATCCGTAACCAGAATCTCCTAGCAACCACGAATTTCTCATTCAGTTACGGTATTCTCTTTCCTTGTAAGATTGAACGCTACTTACATTCCATACAGCAGAATCTTAGCAGGATCCTGGATGCGTTGAATCTACTGCCATAATGCGCATTAGGTCGTCGCAAAGCTAGAAATAAAAAGAAGGTAAGAGGTTGGTGTATACATTATCTTCAAAGTTTTGATAACTTACAACCATCACGTTAAGACTAAAGTATTGCTTACGGCAATAAAACAAATGCTTATCTGTTACAGGTTGCACTATTTTTACATGCGTACCATCCACGCACCCAATAACGCCTGGAAAACCGGTTCTGTCAAAAAAAATCCATCCTCTTGATCCTTAGGAAGCCTTCTTCGGACTTTTCAATTTGAATCCACTTAGAACATAAATGCTCTTCAGCTAGGTTAACAAACTCCTACGTGGAAGTCATTTCCAACTCCTCGTTGATACCCGCCTTCAGCAAGGAATCTGAGACAAGCAGATAATTTGACCATTGGAGTAAGGGTTGAACTAATCTGCCAGAGATTTCGCATCTCATCTAAATGATTCCGTATTCAATCTGAACGTCTGGATAAACCTTTAAGGAGTAGATAATATCATCTGTAAAGGATTTGAATTGTCCCTGAACTTTCTTAGATACCTTCGCGTAGCAAGGAAAGTTCTTCGTCTTTCTCTGGTCTGTTCTTCTTAAAGTAAAAGCAAAATTGATATACGAGTATCCATATTCTAAAAAAAAAGAAAACAAGAACCGGCCGGCGGACACAAGTTTATTTAATCTACATTAAAACACATACTCGTATCTAATAACACAGAACTTTTTGTTCCTAATATAACTTACCATTAAATCTCAACTAAATCACTTACAAAACAGCAAATTACTTTCATAAGAGCTTAATGAGCAAGTAATGTAATATTTTTGTATAAAACACGAAATTTAACAATTTTTGACAGCGTTTGAATACATGAACAGCTGATTTCGAAAATGTTTTTGTGTTCTTAAGTTGGTAGAACTTAAAAGTAAATCCGAATGGAAATCAGAACAGGCGTTTTCAATCCATACGGATCAAATTTTCTTTTCCGTTTTCAAATTCGATCGAATATCAGAACAGCCACATATAATATTTGATTTTCGATTACAATAATTTGCCGAAAAATTCATGTTTGTGTCTTGAATCCAATGCTACATCTGATTTTAACCTTCGATAAGCGGTTTTCGAGAAATTGACTTTTTTCGGGGGAAAGTGAGTACGAAATCAGAGATGCCAATAATATTTTTGACGTTAGGGCTAGATTTATTTAAAAAAAAGGTGCTTCTTTTTCTTACTAATTTGCACTCAGGTCTCAAAATATATGCATACATACATACATTACATAGACATTCTTTTCTACTTCAGGTATATAACGCGTGATTTAATTGAAGGTTACAATTCAAATCCGGCGATACTGTGGTTCTGTCAATGATTGACAGCTGATATTTGACATCTGTGCATACTAAGCATTGACATTTGCAGTTATGGAGCGGTATATGAGAAAGCTACGCATTTTAATTGTTAAAACCCATCTTCGAAGTGGGGAAAATTTATCCAACACGATTCGTGTCAGTGTAGTAAGTGACATGACCAATGTGTCTTCGTAGTAGAAATATTGCCGCAATGAGTGACAGTGTTCGTGAAAATCCGTCAAAATCGATACGCCATCTTTCCCAGCAATTGAACCTTTCCTACAGCTCCACGCAGCTCATTTTAACAAAAGATCTGCATCTGTTGTGGCGGTACTGAATGGCTACGTAAACAAAGAAAATTATCGCATTTGGGGTAATGCAAATCCACGGCCATTTACGAACAACCACTGCATCCAAAAAAAAAAGTCGCTGTTTGGGCCGGGACATGATAGCAAATTATTTTTGCCACCAATTGGACGATATTGATGTGGAATACATGTAATTTTAACAAGACGGTGCCACCTGCCGCACAACGCGAAAAACAATGCAATTTTTGTATACAAAGTTCTCTCGATTCGGCGGCAAGAATTAGCCACCAATATCGTGCGATATCACGCCATTAAAAAGTAATGGAGATTTCATTAAAAGGTATAGGTCCTTGCCAGATGTGGCGCAGATGTCATTTTTCTTGTTTAATGTTAATGTCTCAATGGCCGTGGTGTAGCACGCTGTTGGTTCACGGTTCGAATCCTGATGTCAAGAATCATCATTTAATTCGCATGAAATAAATATAAAAGTCGATCACTTGCGAAAGCTAAGTCAACTCTACTGTGAAGGAATAACACTGGCAGTAGGGTGGTCATATGGCTAAAATGCAACTTGATCAAGATGATGACATCAGGAGGACGGAAAAAAAATACTGTGAATCATAAGCAACGACAATAATATCGAAAAAAAAACAAACAAAATATTCCCCAGTTTTCTGAACAGCCACCCTTGGAGTTCACTGAAACTTACACTACCACCTGAGTTTCAAACCAACTACACCAAACTGTCTTTCTCTCTGTGTCTTCCCCTTTCCACAAAAAACACCCGTGTCCTAAAAATTAGCATAAGGGTATTCATATCCCCTTTAACACGTGCACAAAAATATCAGCAGTGTACTTTATTTCAAATTTAAATTTTAACCTCCAAACGGATCACCCTTTACAAGGGACACGTTAAAATCGTCAGAATCGATTAGAGTGGGGGTAAGATATGCAAAAGATGTTCTTTTACTACAGGAAGAATTTTCATAAAACTAGGTTTGCAGTTCCTTCTGAAAATCATCACGTAAGGTTTCAAAATATTCGAAAATAAAAACTGAGTGAAATATGTTTTGCCAAACTATATATCAAAATTTAGCACGATCCTGAAACGCTGTGCCATTTACATATATTTTTCTATTTTAGGACCCAGACGATGTTACCTAAAGTCGATAATGTTTGACAATGCAAGGACATATCAAAAAAATTGTTGGGAAATAAACAAAAAAGTTATGTACAATTCTTCATGAACATTTTTGCAAACGCATTCATCATTTGACAAAAGATTACATTTCCGTTTATATTATTTGTATTCCTGTTTTAAAACGCTAGACTTTGTATTGGGATCGCATTATATTTGTTGAAACTATTTATAACCAACGATGGTTATCGATGATGAAATAAAAAAGCGCGTTTGCTGTAATAAAAGGTTTTTAATGGACAGAGTATAAAAAAGTGACGTTTTAACAAAAGCAAGAAGAATGTAAGTAAAAGTACTAGATTGATGCACATAAGGGTCAGATGATAATTCATTGTGTTGCATTTAATTCCCAATAATATTCCACTGAGCCATTTTGGCATTTTAGATGCTAGATTATGTTAGGTGGCTGTCCCCGCTAAGCAGAGACACACTTACACCAAAAGGTACGAGTACGTCCATTGTTATACCACGAAGCGTATCGGATTACCAGCACCAGGAACCTTATATAAGGAAATTAATGTAAGTAACCGCAGCGGTGTTAATCCTTCATGTTCCACATTTATGTGCAGACCCACTTACATAGATGCGGAGACGAAGTTCTTTAGTTTCTAGATATCGAGACTAGTTCTCCCCGAGGTGTTAGATCTAGCAATGTAGAAAAATTAAAAATGTTTTAGAATTTTCTGGCGGTTTTTGTTACTAATAACTTTTTACCATTAGTGTACGTAACAAACTGATATGCAGAAATTGCCATTCATTTGATCATGATACGAGTATATGATACTATAGTTTGGAACACTCATACAAAAACTGAATCTGCATTGGTAAAGCTCGCATGTATTCATGGCTGTATTAACGTAATGGTTGCATTTTTTTCTAATTAAACACGTGATTGTTGTTTTATTTTATTTTTTTAATACAACACTACTTTTTTACAAAAATATATATTGAACTGTTGTTTTATTAATAACACGGAATGAAAGATTGAAAGCTCTACGCCGCCGGTAGGCACAAAACGCTCACAGGAAAATTGTGTTCATGGATGAAATATAGTAAATTGCACTAGTTAGAAATCGTTCAATCAACAGACTGAGAGTCTACGCCCGGTCATCCAAAGAAGCATCAGAAATCATTCCGCGAGTCGAACGCTCCAGCTCATAAGGCAAAGAAACCAAGGGTGGCTCCAAAACAATGTGCCGGACTTCTTGGCAGACCGTAATCCTTGTGGTCTATTTTAGAGGCGATGGCTTGTTCTACTCGGCATCCAAATACTGAGTCCTTGAAACGCGCACTTATCTGTGCAGTGGACAATTTTCCAATGGACGAGGTGCGTGCTGTAATCGATCAGTGGCCAGAGCGACTTAAGGCCTGCAAATGGTGGTCATTTTGAATAAATTGTTTGCGTAAAGGGTATCCCACAATTCCAGCAAGTAGTAATTTTGATAGAAAACACAGGTTTATAATTAAAAATTGTAAATGTTTTATTGATGCATGAAGTATACATGAATGGAATAGCATATCGGGTAAATGGCCTCCACGACATACGCACTTTTTCGTCGAAATTTTCCATGACTGTTTTGCATAAATGTGGCTTAATTTCCTTGATACAGCGCTGGATTATCATGTCGCGATAGCGAGCACCATTAGCTGTTTTTGCCTGACCAGCCGCATTTTCAAAGAATGGTCCGATGATGTCTCCAGAGCAAAATCCGCACCAAACAGTGACACGTTGTAGATGCGTTTGTTTCTCAACAACCAGTCATGGATTTTCTGAAACCCAAATTCGATAATTTTGACGATTAAAAAAGCCATCAAGATGAAAATGAGTCTCATCGCTGAAGATGATTTTGTTTGAAGAATCAGCATGCACTTGTTTTTGTTTCATAATCCATTCAAAGAACTCTCTTCGCTGTGCATGGTCAGTAGACTTCAGTTCTTGAGTCAATTGCCCTTTGTATGCATGAAGATGCAAATCTTTCGTGAGAATACGCTGTAGAGAGCTTCAAGAAATGTCCAATTTTTGAACACGGTGCAAAATTCATGTTCCTGGACTCTCAACAACACTCTCATTAACTGCTTCGATGTTTTTTGTTGAACGACTTGTTCAAGGACGGCCAGAGTGTCTAAGATCATTGACCCAGTCTCCCTGAATTTTTGAATTAATCTCTTCACAGTTGATGAAGATAAATCACTATTCCAACCATTTTGTACTAAAATTGCGAACTGTAGCTGTCAAACCTTAATTATTTTCAAAATATTGCTCAACAATGAAAACGCGTTGTTCTTTAGAACAACTCGTAGAACTCCATTTTAACCCGGAACTGTCAGCTGTCACGCTGTCTTTTTTTCTGTTGGCAACACTTTACCGCACAAATGGCGCAAAATTTGAATCTTGCGCGAATTTTGGGACACCGTTTGGAATAAATAGTGAAAATAGATATATCGCTTTTATTTTATCATTCCTAAAATAATAATTAATTGATTCAACAATTAGTTCTAACCATATTCACATTAAACAAGTTATTACATGTCGCAGAGAATTGTTAAACAACTGCATCCATAAAGTGTTCATCAATTCACTGCTCTTATTTGCAATTTTTTCCATCACTTCGTCGAATAATGGAGCTCTAAATGGTGCAAAACAAGGAAACAAAAAAAAAAATACCCACTCACACATCCCATCCATGCATCTCCTGTGAAACTATTGACATCGCTACACCGCGATAGTTTTGTAACCTAAACTGATGTCAACGGCAACAAAACCAAAGACCAGACCAATCGTGTGGTATATACTCCATCGGTCCATTTCCACCGGACAAAAGCAACCAATTTTTTTGTGCAGTTCCATCCACGAGAGGTGTACTCCGTGGTGTTGTTATGTCGATGAATTCTAATCGCATGAGGATTGCGCGCCCAAGGTCATTGTCGCACCTCATTGTTGTGGTTTAGAATTCGCCCACCGGTTTGGTTGCACTGTCTCGGATTCCCCCGCTCACTGTGGATGAAATTCTCCATTGTTTTTGGAGTTTTCCCGCAAACAAATGAACCGCGCAATAGTTTTAACCTCTACAACGGCTATCCGACTCAAGTGCATCCTGAAAGTAACAATCACAAATTGATAGACAATTAAATGATTTTACGGCATAATCATCACTTTTCAACTGGGCGCTCCTAGTTGTTTACTAGCTGCTGCCTGACCCACACGCAAGTGTACCGCCCCATCTAATCGCAGTGCTCCTGATGCGGTTGCTGCTCTGTGCATATAACTGGTTTTACCATCTGCAATGAATTGGCAGAGAACGGATGGCAACGGTTGCACTCTGTCATTAGGGGATCTGTTTTATGCGCACTAATTGACTTAGCACACTACCTTATTGGGTCCGCAAGGCTTCTAAGCGTATCATTAAGAAGCGCCACACTTAGTGCTGCTGCGGTTTGAGAAAGTGGCAATATCGGAGCGCCAGCAATTGAAGAGTTACCCGACGGGAGATTTGAAAGTGAGGTAACCAGTTCGGATAGGCCAATGGCGAACGGTGTATGATTATTAAAAATTATGGAACTGTATACACTGAGGAAAAACACTGAGTTATGGGGTGGTACTTGTAAATATTGAGTGGCTTAGGAAAAACTCCATTGGAGCACTCAGACTTGACAACGGCCCATTGCTGTACTACCAAGAAGCAATCCCCTTTTAATGCAACTTCATCGTCTTTCGTGGAAAGAGGAGTAAGAACTTCAGTGATGAGGAGCTTATAGTATTAACCACATCGGCTTCAAAGATCTGCCACCGAGCTGGACACACGCAGAGGAAGTGTTCCGCAGTATCGATGCTCTCTCTACAAGCCAAGTACACTAAGTGAAATAGTCCGTAAGAATACCAGTAAGTTGTCTGCTTTACATTTACGAAACAGTTCTAGTGTCATTGTCTAAGTTTCCGCTTGAAAGACAGACACTGTTTACGTAATGAGGAGTGAAGCCTAATATTGTTGTCCTCCACGAAGACTCCAGCACAATACAATAAGCTCCAGGGCGGGTTATACCAAAAGCCACGTCGTTTAAGATGGAAGATAGCTTTTATTGTGCTACCCATGTCAAGCGGAGGAAGATTCAACAATGCATCTAGGCATGCTGGTGAAGGCCCCCGAACAGCCGAGAGAAACTGTTCTTTGGAGTTTAGTGAGAGAAGTAGTGACATATTTTCGCGAAAGCTTTTCATCAAGCAACCAACGCATATGTTAAGAAAGGTCTTATCACTCCCATGTAGAACCATGTGACCTTTCTTGGTGATAAGCCCCATGTGTTGCCGAAAGCACCCTTACACTGTCAGAAAACTGAGACCGCCTTGGCCGTCCTCTACTCAACATGCTTTGACCGAATAAATTTTCTATCCAAGATTACTCCTAAGTATTTAGCTTCATTTGAGATTCGAATAATGACGCCTTTAAGCACTGGCTGAATCACACCGATCAACTTCCTCCTTCTCGTAAAGAAAACAACCTCAGTTTTGAGAGAATTAACAGAAAGCCCATTCTAAGTGCACCATTCATCTATCACTTCTAGGGCCATCTGCGCCTTGCTGCAAACGGTCTCTAGACATGATTCGACCGAAACTACATCAACATTATAGAAATATAGCTGAGCGTAGACGTTAAAGCTGTTGTGTGTTTAGCAGAGAGTCGACCACCATGCATCATAATAGTGCACTTTGCGGGCAGTCCCTGTTAACCCCTGCCATTACAACATATCGGCCACAATAAGTGGTCTTTGTTCATAAAATAGAATTTTACTGATTTTTTGCACTAATATTCCCAAAGAAAGTGATCACATCATAGAATAAGGACACTAAAGTAGTCGAGAGAGAATTGAGGGGATTTCATTACATTGCTCAATGCTCAGTTAGCTGCGTAACTGTGTGACTAATCCACTACCACAGTTCCTAACCCAATCAAAGATAATGATTTTCGTTAGGGACTAGAGACATCTTTTGACCAGGAAACCTAGGCGTTGAATATCATAAACTTAACATTAAAACTATTCCCCCATATCATGGAGACTTGAGCAACACTCCAAACGCAGCATCACCAGACACAGATACCACAGACTATCTATTCTATTCGCTATTGACCGGTTGTCCAGCAATGCTCACATATGCAGATGAGTTATTTTCAAAGCTAAGATTTTGATTGCCTGCACCTAAGATGTAAGAGTCTACCGAATTAATTTTCTTTCCGCTGGCGATCAGAGTTAAGTTAGATATTAAACGCTAATATTATAAATGATCAGCTAAATAATTAAAAGACCAGCAAAATGCAAACAAATAAAAAGCATAATTAACCATCAGAAAAATTAATCATTCTTTGATCAGCAGAAAGTAATTTTTTGATCAGCTGAAAACTATTTCTTGATCAGCAGAAAGTGAAAAAACAAAAAATCAACAGGAAAAGTAAATGATCAGCAAAAATTAATTATTTCATCAGCAGAAAGGAACAAAGCTTCAAGGAAGAATTCGCGCGAATTTGTTTACTATTATTTTCTGATATACAGAGTCGCTCGAGTTCATTCTTAAAAAACTGTTTCTTTTTCAATTCAATTCACATCTTATTCATTATTCTCATTAACAATTTTTTTATGACCTAGCATGGATGTAACTCTTAACATTTATTTCTTTTATTTTTTTGCTGAAATTTTATTTTTGCTTGTAAATAATTTATTATATATTATATATAATGATTAAATAATTTATTTTTCCTGAAAAAAAAGAAAACAATTTTTCAGATGATCTTTCAGTATATGTACATATTTGCTAATTTCCTACTTTTTTCGCCCATCAAAAAATCAATATCTGCTGGTCAAATAACTAATTTAGTCTAATCATTTTTTTTTTTTTTTTTTGTTTTTTTTATAATTGTCTGTAGGTCAAACAATTTTTTACTGGTGATCAAAAGACTTTTAAAAAGCTATTCAAATAGTTTTATTTTGCTGGTCAAAAAGATTTTTACTGCTGATCGATTAAATGTTAGCCGTTATTAATCACCAGTCACCACTGTGATGCATCTTTTCTGGATCTTGTTTTGGAGCTTAATTTCTGACCTCGATAAAAGTTATTACACTGTTATCAGTTTCGAATTTTTCGAAAACGGCTTAGATTCCAAATTTGAGTTGAAGTAGGCACTTAACTTATTGACTGACTTTAATCAAAATCAATATCTAAACAAAATTTGACACATGCAGGGTCCGAACGTAGCAAGTTTTGGAAAGTTGACATATATTTTTTTTTTTGTGATTATAAAGGGGATTATTCAAATTCATATGTGCCATGTTAACTAGCAGGATCATTTCTACCAAAGTTGGTCCCTCATCTGCCATAATTAGTAGCATTGAAGGCTGTCCTCAGGGAGGCGTCCTATCACCTCTACTATGGTCAATAGTTATCGACTCCTAAATGACCTAAACAACTCCGGATGTACAACCCAATGCTATGCAAATGACCTAATCAAAATAATCAGGAAGCTACTGTCACTGACCTCATGCAGAATGCCCTAGATAAAATGTGGGATTGGTGTCAACTTGAGGGGCACTATGTCGACCCTGATAAATCGATCATCATCCCGTTCACAAGAAAAAGATTAATTAATCTCTCAAATCTTCTGTTAATCAACATACAAATCTTCTTTTCTAAAGTTAGGTTAGGTTGAAGTGGCTGTTAGCTAAGGAAGCCAACACACTTAGACCAGCAATAGGACGCCAAGCCTTGTTGCATGCTTGCCTATTAGACAGTGTTCAGTAATGACACCAATAACAGTGCTGATATGCATTCTATTGAGAGAAATCAAATTCTTAGAGCGTTTCAGATCTAGCTTGGGCCATTTGTTGCTAGACAGGTTGTACCACTTGTCCACCTAGAATTTGTCCTTTCAATGGCATACAACTTTAATTTAAGTTTGCATGTAGCGATAGGCATACCCAGTAAACTTTTGTCTGGATTTTTCTAAGGAAGTCAAATACTTGGGAATCACGCTTGACCACAGACTAAATTGGAACATACACCTAGACAATACTATCAAGAAAGCCAAATCTATATATTATGGGCTTTCTCAAAACTTTTTGGAAGGAAATGAGGACTAAGACCTAAAATGATTCATTAGGCCTACCTTGCCATATTACTTCAAACTATAATGTATGCATCACTGATTTAGTGGGAAAAGGTTGCACAAAATCTACGCAGAATGCACTACAAAATGACCAAAGATGACCCTGCATTGGTAGTAGAGGCGCTACGCACTGCTGCTCAACAAGAAGCTCTCCTACAACTCCCTCCTCTCTCAATAAAGCTGCAGCCATAAGCGCTGCAAAACTGCACTTAGTATCAAATTTTAATTTGCTAGATTTCAAAAGGGCTACTAGTCGTACTTTCCAAGTCAGCGATTCATGTTACGGACTTCATGCCCCTAGAAACAAATCTACACTGCCCTTTTAAAATAATGATCCTAGAGCATGACAAATGGAACAACTACCTAACACCTGAACTACCCTCACCTAACATGCTACAATGACGGATCAAAGATGGAACACGGATTGGGTGCGGGAGTGTTCGGCCATTACTTTCAATTGCCAGTCCCTTTGGGACATTTTCGACATTTTCGACATTTTCCAGGTCAGCCGATGATGACATCAGGTAGCCGGAAAAAAGTACTGCGAATCATGAGCAACAACAAAAGCAAAACAAACAAGCTCCCCAGTTATCTGGACGCTACCCTTGAAGTTTACAGAAAACTTAATATCATCTGAGTTTCAAACCACTACACTGAATTTTCTCTCACTCTCTTCTTCACAACGCCCGTGTCCTGTAATAGTATAAGAGTGTTCATATCCTCTTTGGCGAGCGCAATTTATAAATAAAAAATAAAAATCCTGACCAATTTGAAAAGTGTTACCAGTACCACCACCTTCTTGGACAAATTTTGGATCTCAAGGAGTTTTCCTCATATACAAAATCAATTTTTTTGCTCAATATACGAGTAATTCCAAATGAAATACACGTCACTAATATGATATCGAAAGAGAGTACGTAACAAATTTAAGCTATGTACATTACGAGTAATATTAAAATATTACCTATTACCTACCTATACCCAACCAAATTCACATAACGAAATGCAAATCCCTTTTGCACAAAAACAGTCAATTTTGGTCTACTTTTGCCTTGTTTCGGACAATCGATGACCAATTGACAGCAATTACATTGCTATAAAATGTCAGTTTAATATTTATCACGCCCTAGGGTTCTTATAAATTTTCGTCTTCAAATTTTCCAATTTATTTACCATAAACGAGATGTTTACTTTTCAACCGTACTTTGATGTGGAAAGGGGAATGTAGATGAGTACATATCGGAAATTTGAGGTTTAGCTTGCACACTGACAATTCCGTAAATGTAAAATCCGATTCCAATGAGCAACCCCTTTAATGGGCAAAACTCAATGTGGCACTCGCACGGTCGCGCGTTTGACAGGCATTCTACAGACTTACGATAATATTCGGACATACACGACACAATGCCTTAAGGTCCCGACCCATAGAATCCGTAGACGTCATTCCGTTGAAGGTTGACCGTGACATTCACGTATTGCCGGAAAGAACAGTCCCATAAAATTCGTCGCATACCTTCGTTGACAGATTGAAATGTCAATCGATTGTCAACGGCGATGACAGTTTCTCTTCTCTCTCAATGCTTCAACCAATGAAAGTGCTTACTCTCAACTAGCCGACTGCCAACGGATCAACGGACTAAAAAAGTAGAAAGTAAACCTACTTTATCCGTCGAAGTTCATACATGCGTCGATTATGGGCCATCTTCCATAAGAATAGGTGTATTCTATCTATGTGTCAGTTTAACCAACGCAACAACGGATCAACGGATTCTATGGGTCGGGGCCTTAATCTTGTTGCTAAACTCGTACAAGTCAAAGAATAATAATAATGTCAGTGCAAAGCAGCTGTGAGCTATCATAACGCGCGACAATAGTAGAGAGTAGCTCTACTCCGACGTTGAGGTGGCCCTTACGATATTTACGATGAAAAACTGTAAACCATAAGATCCCATTATTTCTACTCATTCTGTCAACGCGCGACCGCGAGAGCGCCGCAATGTATTTCTACTTTAAATCTGCGCCAATAAAGTGTTTTAATTTCCATTTTGCCTTGTATTCGAAAACAAGGGTTTCTAAGCTGTGCAACCAAAGAATGTTAATTCTTAGCAATTAGTGAATAAAGTCGGCACCACATTTAAATATCCAGAGTAGTTCTAATTTATTAGAAGAAACACATAGCTAGCATGTTATACAGATGGAAAAAAAAAAGAAACATTCTCTCCCTTCATCCTAAATACACTGGCGGGGAATATCACACAAATTCAAAATGCTAAAACTGAACTTCAATCAAACGCTGTTATTGACCAGCTTGATGCAGTGCCACCATTATAAAATGTTTATATGAGCACCCAAGACCCACGAACACACCTCCAGTCCATCACAAAATATTATCCGCTATGCACAAGTTACATCCGACCCAGCCAGAGTCACACGGCGCAACACACGAAACGACCGAGAGCAATAAACAAAATGCATCTAAAAGTAATAATGCGATGAAGCGCCCCTGGCGCAGTCGATTTTCACGGTTTGGTACAACAACCAATACGCCCGGTATTTGCGATGGGATATCTAGCTGCCCATCTCTGTCGATGTTGCTCCTGCCATCGGTCGGTTCCATTCAATAGCGACAATAGGGAATGAGCTTACGATAGAGGATTTGGTTTCAGGTGTCAGCGATTTTAATAAGTTATCAGCTGGGTTATTGCGCCATTAGTGACGCGGCATCTATTATTCCTTGGCAGCGAGGTTGTAGAAAAATTTACGATACGTCAGCTTTGTTGCTCTTGATTGGTGCAAATTTGACAGGTCTTTATTACGTGATCAAGTTTTGTTTTCGTTTTCTTTGTACTCTGTCGATAGAGTGAGGGTTTTTTCTTGTTTCTGGAGGATGTATAGGTTACAGAGTGCTCTAGGGAATCTTGCGGATTGTCGAACATAATTAGGTTGTCATAATAGATACTAGTAGACACTTGTAAAACATTGGACAGAGTAATAAGACAGATTAAAGAAATACACTTAATCTAAATCTATATTTTAGAACGCATATTTTGTGGTTGTCCGCCATAGAAAGTAAGCAGGTTAAAGATACTCCAACATACTATACTATATATCGATCGGTTTGTCATGAAGAGACGAAACTAACATACTCGTAAGTAAACTTTGGTTCTCGTCTAAACCCTTTTATGTGCTTTAAAACACATTTTGTTTCACGTTATGCGCACTTAACTTACAAATTACTGCACCGATTTGAATATAATTTAATTTGCTGATTAGTGCGTTAATTGGTGAAGATTTTGAGGTATTGTTCATTAATCTGTAGTTCTTGGAACCGAAGTACTAAGCACAAGTGTAAGTTTTTGTAAAAAAAAAAAAAAAAAACAAGCAATCGCTTGTCATTGCTATCAATAGCGCACAAGTGGTTGGGTGTGTTATGTTCATTTAACGGTATTTGTTGTCGCCACGGGAGTGGTGCCAAATTTGATGTGATGCAACCGCCATGACAGCTGTCAACTCATCCTTTCCTTGGCGCGTGTTTTTAGCTGGCCCCGCTATTTTTTTATCATTGCAATACATACGAGTATAGGTATACAAAGAAGAACAAAGAACTCAGTGAATAAAAAACTTGAATTTTTTAAAGCCACCAATTTTTAATTTTCACCGTTCCCAATCAGGGGAACTGTATTGTTTCGTTTTTAGCACTCTATTCTTTTGGTACAATATTGCGATCTTTAAATTTCTAAAACAGGCTGCAATCTGTAAACAAAATGAAACGGGAGCGTGCCTAATGGCTTTTTGGCACAGGCAGGTCTGCTAGTTTCCGATATGTTAAATAGAGCAACTAATGAGTAAGAGGGTAGGGTTTTAGAACGGTCTCAAAGCTCAAAAAAGTGACGCCTTGCAGCGAAGTGGGCATTACCAGTGCGATTTGAAGCTTGAACAATACGTCACCCTAAATTCTGGGAAAGACTCAAGAATACGTAATTGATAGCCAAGAACCTGTTCATTGATTTCAGTGCAACATATAACAGCGTAAATAGGAATGAGGTGAGGGCGGGCGGGGTAAGCCCGCAATGTTTGAACACCATTTAAACTTTGGAAAAAAGTTCTTTTTTTTGACGTTTATCGTATATCGATTTTTTTTTTTTTTATAAACTTGACCCTGCCCAGTGGCTGACACTGCGACCCGAAAGATCCGTTTGCGTCGCAGATAGTGTTGCCTTATGAGGGGTTTCCCCCCGATTTGGATAAATTTTTCAGCGTTAGACTCAAATTTAAGGGAACAAAATACTTAGTTGAAATCGGAGGTATTTTTTCAGCGATATTTCATATCGAATTAGCTATACATATCATGTATCATCATGGGCAAAACATAACCTATTTCTGGGTATGTATCGTACTGGAAAATATCATGCAGCTCTGCAAATTCAGAAAATCCTCTAATCCGAAAAAAAAAAAAACACCCAAACAATTACAAGAAAACAAATTTGAGAATCCCCGGTTTCAGTTCTTCTCACAATGAAAAGCAACAGATATAGAACATTTTTGAACGCGAGATTTTGATTAATCTTAGGTTTGGTTGAGGAGTTATCGACAGACTATCTGAGAGCACGCATAAGATTGCTCAGTCGCTACGCGTGCCTATGGAGTTCTACATGAACATGAACTTAGCCCATCCGGATTTGCTGCAGAATCTCACAATCGACGAAATGGATAAATCCTTCAACGCGTTCAAGTCATCGAAGAAGGATTTTTCTAAGATATTCCGACAAGACTACTGATGTTTGGACAAGAAGTGCATTGATTAATCTTTGTAATACTGCTATAAGGAAATTCGATAAAGTGTGCCTCTCGATTCCGTCCTCAGATACTTATTCCGTTTGTCTATATCTCGTAAGTGCAGTCTAACCGGCTACAGATTTTCTTAAAATTCCATATCTGGGGTCTGTATGATCACAATTCGAGGGGAAAGCAGAATTTGCATTCTAACCCCAACAAATTAACGTTACTCAACTACCGACTTTGATACTGCTAACGACAACGTATTTTTTTTTTTTTTAAATTAACAATTTGTTGAGGGGTTTCTTTCATAAAATTACCGACTCTAGGAGGTTTTTTAATTTTTTGTATGGGAACATTTTTTAATCATCTGGTAACACTGTAACAATTGTCACACAGAACCGGCCACTGCATAGGTACACCCGGTAAACACATGGCAAATTCTTAGCAGTAGATGCAATCTAATGAGGGCTTTCACATTACCCGGTTATGTTTCAGCAGCTATCAAAGTTATCAATAACATCCATCTGTCAAAATATTCAGTAAGGTTTGCCATTTCACCATGCATCGTTTGATTCTTCCCGACCGTGTGGAAATTATTAAAAAATATTATCGAATTTCCGGATCAGTTGTAAATACACAACGTGAATTTCGTCGTGAGGTTGGTCGTCATCATGGCAAGTTTCATGGAAAAGTTTGAGTATGAGTACACTCTTTTGGACTTTAAGCCATCAACCAGACAGAGATCGGTGCGAAGTGAAGAAAACATAGCCGCCATAGCGGCCAGTATCGAAAAAGACCCAGAAATGTAGATTCGACGCCGATCAGCTAAATTGGGCATCACCAGAGAGTCAACCAGGATTATTTTGCTGTTGGATTTGGGCCGGACGACCATAGACAACGCTGTGAGTTCGCTAATTGAGCGCTGGAAATGTTGGCCGAAGATTCGGATTGTGGCCAAAAAATCAACTTCTCGGACGAGACCCATTTTTGGCTCAGTGGATATGTCAACAAGCAACATTGCCATTATTGGAGCGACCACTATCGACAAGTGTTCGACCAAGCATCAATGCATCCGCAAAGATTGACTATTTGGTGCGGTTTATGGCACGGCGGCATTATCGGACCTTATTTCTTTCGAAATGAGGAAGGAGACACCGTTACCGTCAGTGGTCCTCGGTATAGAACGATGTTAACCGACTTTCTGTGGCCGGAGCTCGACAACATCGATATATCCGAGTTCTAACAAGATGGCGCTCTCATGGCGAGCGTTCATCAATTGGCCGCCGCGATCATGCGACTTGGCATATCTCGATTATTTTCTCTGGGGCTACGTCAAGTCCTTAGTCTACGCTAACAAGCCGAGGCCAACATTCGAGACGCTATTGCCGGAATAACACCGCACATATTGGACCGAGTCATCAAAAATTGGACCGACCGCTTGAAGCACTGCCAACGAAGCTGAGGCGGCCATTTAAATGATTTGCTATTCCATACATAATGGCATGAATGTAGTTTCAAAATAAAGCCAGAATCAATTTGATATCTCACACCGTTTTTGTTTTATTTAAATTTCTTTTCTGTCTGTTCACCCTATAGTATTGCATGTGACTTCATAAGCTCTTTCACACATGACGGTACTTACCAGGCAGTTTTTTTTTTTTTTTTTGAGGGGTGAATGAAGCAATGTGTGAAAGGAGTATTGATGAAGACACGACTACGTTAACTTCACCGGCAAAAAATCGGTGTGTGTGCAAGGAAACAATGGTCGATTTTTTTGCCGGCCGGCGGAGATCTGTGTATGTGAAACGGCTCTAAAGCAGCATGGAATGCATAAAAACGTCATTGGTGTCAACGACGAACATCAGGGGATGTGTACAAACAGTGCACGTTTGAAAGAAATGCTATCAGTCACTGATGTATACGAAAAGTGTATTATATTTAACTGTGTTCAATGCGCAATGGCAGACCATAGTGGAACACCTCGTTACAAGCTGAACAACCTATTTAAATCCTCGACTACTGACTTAAGTGGTTTGGTTTTTTCCAAAGTCATAAAAACACAAACCACGAGCCAGCAGTAGATTGTTGGTAGTACTCAAAATGTACAATAGTAGGACGAAGGGTTCTTCTCTACTTCTCCTACACACGGTGTATAGGTAATTTGAAACAATGAAGCACTTTCATCCGATATTCAGCACTTATTTTCTACGTCCTGTGATTATATAGTTTTCGCACAAAACTCACACTGAAACCCACCTAACTATTTGTCACATACTGCATCCACCCATCCCTGAAAGGTGATTCCATTTAATCTCGCTTGCTTTCAACGAAAAGTCATATTTCCTTCCTGTGACACCGCAGAATCATCATCGTTTTTCCTTCATTATTTTTGTAACTGAACGCCCCCCGAAGGCTGTTGTCTCAATTTTCATTCCAAAGGAGAAAATTAATAAACCAAAAAAGTTTTCGCTGTCTTGTCGCCACCGTCGCCGCGCCGCCTGACATCCATCATCATTGTGCCAAAGTCTGGGGAAAAATTGAAAGCGACCTCCTACGGATTATTATCCTTGCAGCTAGCACACACATCCTATAGAAAAACGATCCACCAGTCACTGTGATTCCTGATACAGGGAATAAGAAACTTAACTTGTATTGTTTGTAACCCTTTTCTTTTTGAAGCCGACGGGTAAGGGGCTCGAACCAAAACCCACGGAAGAGATAGATGATTCGCTTTCAAATTTTTATTATTAAAAAACTTTTAAATTTTCGGGTGAAAAACTTTGTTAACATCATGCCAGTCGTGCTCGTCGTCGTTGTTTACACACCGGCAGAAGAGAAGACAGGATTTGCGTGAGATGTACAATGGAGCATCAGCTACAGGAATCGAACCCAAAGTATAACACTTGACGTTTTGTTGAAATTTCGCTAATTAGATAAAAGTTCTTCAGATTGCTAATGACTTGAGTGGGTTCCCGTGAGCTGCAAAGGGGGTGTGGTATCCCAAATCACTCTCCCAAGCTAACCTTTTTCGGATGCGACGCGGTAGGGGTAGGAAGTTGTGTGTTAGATGAGCGTTTGGAATTTTAAATTTCTGATGATGAGTTGTAATATGCCTGCAGGAGTTTAATGCACAAAAATAGAAACCTCTTTCTACTTTCTATATTGAAAGTTTATTAAAAGTCTTTGTTTGTTGTAATGCGCCATATTATGTGTCAATAAGTCAACAATAAAGTGTGGCTTGCGCTTAGTTTAAAAGTTACTCGTGACTAAGTAATAGGCTTGATGAGATCCGCTTCAACACATCCGAACGATGACGCGTTACCCTACCTGGAAAGAGTAAAGAATAAAAGATATGTTGTGGGAATGTTTGGTATTGTACCGCTCTGGTCTGCTAGACCTTACGGACAGAGTAAGAAACTGGATTCGTTACCAGGAGAGCTTGGGAAAACTCTGACTGACTACACCATACCCAAATTAATTTTTTAACACAAGTCGATTTTCCGTCCAGAGTAGAACGGGTGAAGTCATAAAGAATTTTAAAACAACAATTTATATCGAGGATTCATAGATGGACTCTGGAATCTTTTTGGAAACACTGAAAATATCAGTATCCTTCCGCCATCCTGATTCATCCAGTGTCTTTCAGGCGGAAGTTCTGGCAATAGTACGTGAAGCGTGTCAGATAATAAGACATAAATCTATACCCATTCATAATATCACCATTTTGATTCATAGTCAGGCTGCTATCAGGGTCCTGATTTCAACAATATCATCTTCCCAGCTGGTGGAACCAAAAGCAGTCTTTGGTCTTGTCGGACCAAAATCAGTCTTCTCTAGATGCCAGGTCATACCAATATAAACGGGAACGAACGGGCCGACGAGATGGCGAGGAGGGGATCTGCTCTTGACAGATCCCTTGCAGAGGTAGTCCTCATTCCAATGGGAACTGTCAAGAGCGAAATCTTGCGAAATTTGCAGAATCGTGTCATTTCTAAGTAGATCTGGTCGAACTACAACTGGGTCAGAACACAAGAACTTGAGAAAAGGACACGAGTAGACACTGCAAGAATTGCAGATCACTGGCCAGTAGGTACGCATGCGTATATACTGGGCATCCCTTTTAACACACAATGCGTCTGTTGCAAAAATGTAAATAAGAAGGAAACTCCCACTTCCTCTGCGGGTGTCCGGCTTTAACTAGAACCCGACATCGAACTCTAGGCAAACCCCTTTTCGACAATCTTATGGAAATTTCAGAGAAAAGTATCATTCGTTTCTTGAATGCCATAGGATGGATTTGAAAACGTTTCCTATGAAACTATTCAACAAACAAGGTCGCGTGATTTGTGGTACTCAAAATGGCACTTAAGTGCTATTTGGCCTGCAGGGCAGTGCGCAGCAGCAACCACACCTACCTACCTCGGTGTAATACTTGAATTGTTTTCAAAGATATATATGATAGATAGAAAGGTTACTCCCTAGGAGATACCAATGTCTTCTGCTTAGGTTGGTTCATTGCATAGGTAGTGGAAGCTATCATCCACCACCCCTCAGGGTCCTCCACCACCTCTCATTTATGATTCTAATGCGCCCTGAGTATTTTCCTAGGATATTGTATCCCATTATCACCTCTTACGCTAGAGCAATCGATGGATTGTTTAGAGATTTTAAGGCTCTTAATCTGTTCCTACCTATTTTGGGCCACAGGACCTTTGTGTAGCTGACAGTTTGAATATTTTCCCACCTTCGTATACCTGACCAATTTATCTGCTTTTTTCATTTCCGATGTAGTCACTTCGGCCTGGTACCTAAATAATTTGGACATTGTTCTGTCTGCCCAGAGCCCTAAATTCTACGCGACAAAGCCCGCATATTTTGGATTTGATTTTTACCGCGCTGTTTGGCTATCAACGTAGATGGAGATATCCTCCACAGACATGTCCAGTACTCTCGACCTTTCGGCAGCTTCTAGAACGGCTGGAATTTCTGCTTGAAAGATGCTGAATTCGTCTGGTAGTCATATGTGTGAGGAGATGTCGAGTTTCTCAGAGAAGACGCCTGCACCTATACCATTATCCACCCGTAGTTCCCATCGAGGTCCATATATTTGGGTCATATAATCAGTTTGAATATTACCATCCACAATTGCTCTGAGTACTAAGCTTTGACTATACATGGCCGTTTTCCAATTACCTACTTGTTGTTGGATCGGTTTGTTTGATGTTCTGCATCTTAAAAGTCTAACAAAAGTTCCTCAAAAAGAGGACGTGCGACGAAAGATGGAATCAACGATGGCGTCAACAGTCACTAAGCTGACTTATATGAGCTAGTTCGAAATGTGGCTGATGAACCCTTAATGGGCCAACGGTAGCGCTCATATGCTCGCAGTGGGTTACTGGCATCGCAATATCCGACCCCTTATCCTAGGGGTTTTAACGAATGATCTAGCCATCCAGGTTGGGGATTATTCGTCTGGGTAACTGCCCTACCGTGGAAAATGCTTCTAGTTACGAAGCAACAACAAGCCTTAGATAAGAATGATTTTACTGTTAACGAACCTCGCAAACTAAGTAAGGACAATGAATTTTGGGTCTACACGTGGAATGTTTGGACCCTTTACAAACCACGTACAGTCGAGCAATTAGCGGAGACCCTAGACTGATATAAAACAGATATCACCGCCATCCAAGAAGTGCAGTGGGATGGACCAGGCATTAGGCGGATGAAAAACTGTGACATCTACTACGGTGACTGCTACAGGGTGCAGTCATGCGAAGCATCTTCATCTCAGCTGCCGTTAATTTGCCCTCATACTTTTTGTACATTGTCCAGCATTGTGAACCGTATGTGAGCGCCGGACGTACAACTGCGGTGTAGAGACTTCCTTTCAGCTTAGGGGACATTTTTCGATCACAGAAGATAGCGGAGTTTTCCCGCCACTTCATCCACTCTACGCTTACGCGATGATTGATTTCATCATCACAAGTTGCTTCGCTATTGATCATAGATCCAAGATGTTTCAACTTTTCGCACTTGGGAAGCACTTTTCCATTCAAGTGAATGTCCGGAATAGGCCGGTGTGGATCAGAGAACGGGCAGCACAGACACTCTGTCTTTTTGAACTATTACGGTACCCATTTCCCTCCAAAACATCCACCCATACATCAAGTGCTCGTTGCAGGGACGTTTGATCTTCACTTATGATAGCTCCATTGTCAGCAAAGAATAACTGATGCTCTTTGGAGTCCGGCACTTTTCCTTCAAGCAGATAATCAAGGACTGCAATAAATAGCAAAGGACTGATGACGCGTCCCTGGTGTACACCGACTTTGATTGGGAACTCTTCGGTACTCCTGCTCTTGTTCTTGTTCCCTCATACATGTCCACGATCATGCGCACGTAGGTTTCTGGAACTCCTCGTTGTCTTAGCGCCACCCATAAGAGATGTCTTGGTTGTCTATCAAAGGCTTTTTCAAAATCAACCAACACCATATGCAAGTCCTTTAAGGAATTACGATGTTTCTCCATTATGATCCTTATACTTTGGATTGCATCTGTTGTTGATTTACTCGAGACAAACCTGCACTGGTCATCAGATAGCCTTATTATTTTCCGCAGTCGGCCATCTAATTCCCGCTCAACGATCTTCATTGTGTGTAACATCAGCTTGACAGAACGGTAGTTATCGCAGTTTCGCGTACAAAGGAAGAAGATAACTTTCCCTCCACTGATTAGACATTTGATACCGCTCATAAGTTTGGAGATAAGAATCATGAGCCATCTGGACCCGTTGTTTCCCATCTTTTTTCTAGAATTCCCAACCGCTTTTCTTTTTTTTTTTAGTATTTGACCGCATTCCTAACTTCTTCGACAGTAATGTCGGATACTTCGTCATGGTGAGGAGCGGCTCTTGGAAAGTATACCCGGGGAAACTGTTTGTTCAGAAGTCTTTCACAATACTGTCGCCATCTGTGGAGAATTTTGTCGTCTTCCACAAGAAGCTGGCCTTGAGCATTGTTAATGAACTTTGGGGAACAAATATCCTGAGCATTTCTTCTTCTCTGGGTGGCTATTTTGAAGATAATTGTTCCCTTCGAAGTCGAAGCTCCTTAATAGCCTGGTTCCTATCAGACGCCGAAGACGATATTTCCTCCAACTCCCGATAGAGGTTTTCCATACTTTTTGCTTGAAATTGGGAGCACACCTACTTCGCGTGACCTTTGCTCAATGCTTTCACAAATCGATGGAAAGTTATTCCACAATTGCAGACCAAACAGGGTGTTGAAAGATTCGGGTGTTGGGACAAAGCTAGGATTGTTAACTTAGTTTATTTTCATAATTTCACTATTATGGTTGGGTAAATTATAAGTCATCTAAGACATGTTACTACCATGACCCATGGAATTTATTTAAAACTGCCCTACCTTAAAAAGCACATTTACCACGGCGTACTTTCTCTCGCTTGAGATTTTAAATTATCCTAAGACTCATTGATAAATTTAAGCTCACAGTATTTAGCAGCGCATTTCAATATTCAAATTCTCCAATACAACGACACAAAATATTCCCCAACTTAATTAGTAAATCACGAGCAAACACTCTCCGCGACAATGGCAACATTAACTCTTGCTTAATCGAATTTCACAGCTAACAAATTTTCACATCTCATCCTGTGTTGATCCTTTGATTCCAAAACCGAACGTTGACAGCAATTATGAACCACAAAGAACTTCCACACGCATGTAGCCAAACGACGCGTAGTACATCACATCCAACTCCACCATCGCATAATCACCATCAAAGGCCCAATATCACATCCTTTAAAAGTCAATTTACATGTTAACGAGGAATTTAGTTCTCGCGCTTTGGCATAATTTCACACCCATGGGCATAACGAACGCGCCCGCCTCGCTCTCGCCCACTTAAATCGCGAAAAGCCATTCAAAGTCGCTTTTATGAATTATCCTTAATTGTATCTGAGCAATTAAATTCCGTCCTAAAGAGGTTAGAACGACGACTACGACGACAACGATGATGGCGATAACGCCGACAACTGTCAGAATGCATGACTGGAAAATCAAATTGTTTATAATTGCATCGCATATGAGTGGATCTGTGTGTGTGTGTGGGGGGGTATCTGTGTGTGCGAGTCAGGGTTTGTTTGAATATCAGGCTCCGGTTTGTGTTTTTTTTTTTTTTTTTTTTATCGTGAGCAAGGAATTTTAATTACCCAGCATGGCAAATCCGTTTGGGAGTAGAGAGAAGTACCTTTTGGCGCTTTTCTGTGATTGTATCTCGACACGAGATGATGTTGCCAGAGATATAACCAAACGTCCATCCAGTCTTGTTGTATCATAGAGTGTAGCTTCTGTGTGTTGTTGTGCGAACGCAAACGGTTTTATCATTTAAATGTAAAACAGGATGCCAGCACCAGCAGTTAGATGGCCTTGGGCCATAATGAGAAGAAACATTAGAGAAGGGCCTAAAGGCTGGTATTGAATGTCTAGAGCTCACAGTGCGCCATCTCTATATGGTGCGTGGTACCAGTTCTTATTCTTGTTTTGCAATTTCGAATTTTGCGCCCCAAGGCTGTCTTTAAGGAGTTCCCTCTTTCTCTCATTGTGTGTGTGTGTGAGTGCATCTGTGTGTGCTTAGGTTTAATAGATATTGAGAGAGAAAACGAGATACTGGAAGTTACCCGTAAGGTACATCAATGAAATCGGCCCGTGGGATTTTAGGTGGGTGCACAAAATTTCGTCCGTAGGAAGACGGAGATGATGCTAGCTAGAACCGGATGCTGATAAACTACTCTGTATTGCTGAATTTGTGAACAAAAAATGAGAAGCACTAATGACAAATAGTGGCAGTGATGGTGGAATCTTAAAAGCAGTTATGGATTCGGAAGGCTGGTTATTGCAATTCCATTATTTCGTGGGAATTACCATGAGTGTCGGGTACCATACTAGAAGCTCGATGCTAAGACATTTTGCTTCATTCTTTCGTAATATTTAAATGATTAATAACTTTGACACAAATACACATCCACATTATGCAGGTACTTACAAAGCACTAAAACAAATTTATTTTAGCCATCAATCGCAATGACTCTATCCGGAGGGCACAACATTGATTTCTTTTCTTCAAATACAGATCTAAAAGTACGCTTACCCCTTGCATAGAGGTAAACATCACTTACTGTGAGCGAAAAAAGAAGGAAAAGTCAACGAAAAATAAACATATTGAATCGTATGCAGAGGGTTTAAAGGGGTTTTTGCAACTACAGAAGTATTAGTCTGTATATTTAGAGATATGAACGAGGTATTAATCAAAAATCAGACATTTTTGCACCTAATGCACATAGTAGGTTGCCTGTAGTCTGCCCAAAGCCGCATGTAGTTGCAAAAATGCCGATCATATGGTAACCAACATGTACGAGTACATAGAGCATTGCCGGGCATGGATTGGGTCAAATAAAAGTGCTGAGAAATGCAAATTAGAACGGAGATTATGCTTTTTTAATTAATGCAACGAAATTGGTTTTAAAAAAAGAAGTGGTATTAACAAATCATACTAAAGAATCAGAAATTAATGGAAATGCACGACGTAAGTTAAACAGAGGAACCTAGAGATTGCACCAATTTCCATTTTAGTCTTTAAGTGATTCGGAAACCAATGTCTGCAACCGAAGCTGGATAAAAAGTGTTGCTAAGAAAGCCATTCAAGGCCGCATCTTTACTGCCTATACTGTCAAAGATATTCGAAAAGTACTGCTGAAACTATCAATTTGAACAAGCACTTAGCGATAGATAAGGTGCACAGAATAACGGATAGCATATAAAGAGCCTTAGAAGAAAAGAATAATTTGTTCCAAATTGTTCCTTGATGTAACACAGGCTTTTGACAAAGTATGGCACAGTGGATTAATTCATAAACTGCAAAGCCAACTGCCAAGAAAGTATTCTAGAGTCCTATGTAATAGACAGATTATTTAACATAAAACAGGATGATCAGTACTCATCACTGAAAGAAGAAACATTTAAACCATTTGATGGACAAGCGTTTGCTGAAAATGATAATGCGTCGGATATAGCATTTCACAATTACACAGTAAAAAAAGCAAAGCTGACCGAACTTCAACAAGAAATAAAGAAACTGAAACCGAATAATGCTCCTGGATACGACCTAATCACAGGAGAGCTTCTGAAATCGTTACCTAGAAAAGCGTTAGTTAAGTTCCTCTACATTATAAACGCAGCGATAAGACTAGAATATGTTCCGAGTCAATAGAAAGTCGCGGAAGTAATGATGATTCTGAAGCCAGGAAAACCGCCGAATGATAAAAAGTCGTATAGACCTATTTCGCTGCTGCCGATTATGTCTAAAGTTTTCGAAAAAATAGTACTTAAGCGATTACAGCCGGTTATAGAAGAAAGATCTCTTATTCCCAATCACCAGTTTGGGTTTAGAACCACGCACTCAACAATAGACCAAGTGCATAGAATAACTGATTTAATTGAGAAAGCTTACGAAGGAAAAAAGATTTGCTCGAGCGTATTCCTTGATGTTTCTCAAGCTTTTGACAAGGTCTGGCATGAAAGATTGAAATTTAAATTACGACAAGTTCTGCCGGAACACTTATACAATATTCTGGAAAAATACTTGACGAATCGACTTTTCCGAGTCAAACACGGAAACGAATATTCGGAATTTAAAGAAATAAGGGCTGGGGTGCCGCAGGGAAGTGTCTTTGGACCGCTTTTGTACCTTTTATATACTCGCGATATACCGCAAGAAGAGGCACCGTATTAGCTACATTTACCGACGACACTGCCATCCTGGCAAAGGGTAAAACGATCGAAGAAACGACTGAAAAATTGCAAGAAGCAGAACAAAGTAAATGAATGGACAAAGATTTGGCGACTAGCTTTAAACGAAAACAAATCTGTTCATGTCAATTTTACTTATTAAAAAATAAATAATTTGCCGATCTTTTCAAACTCAGTTCAAATTCCGTTTGCAAACGAGGCTAAGTATCTTGGAATGACACTTGATGCTAAGCTGAAGTGGAAATCGCACTTGAAGAAAAAACGTAAAGAACTAGAAACCAAATACAGAGAAATGTACTGGTTACTTGGAAAACCTTCCAAGCTTAATATAGAGAACAAACTGCCTTTATACAAGCAAGTGCTAAAGCCGATATGGACATATGGAATACAACTCTGGGGTTGTAAACTTCGCGCGTAAGCATAAAGACAGATTACAAGGACACGTTAACAATGAAGTCCTTCGAATTCTAGATGAGAGGAATCTACTGCGTCGTCTACAAAGGACTAAACCTTTCGACTTAACGCGATAGCAAGAAACCGCGCCTAATTTGCGGAACAAGCAGGAACTTTCAATGGAATGGATCTCAATACATGAAAGGAAAACTGCTGGATAAGTAAAAACCTAGTTGTAGTAATCAAAGAAATTTATCACGAAGGGAGGTTTTTTTAGTGAGTAAAAATCTCACACTACTATGAGCACGCGCTATCGATTCTCATAGTGTCTTCAAGAAGATTTTTTACCTACCCTCGTTGAAAAAAAAAAAAAAAAACTCATCACTGAAAGGAATAAAAGCTGGTGTGCCCCATGGTAGTATATTAGGCCCCTTTCTATTTCTCACTTACCACAAAGTGAAGAAATAACTATTGCCACATTTGCTATTAATACTGTTGTGCTTGCTATGACAAGAACTATGCAGGAAGTAACTGAAAAGCTGCAGAGGGCCATAAATAGCATATCTTCATGGTCAAAGAAGTACACGTTTACTTTACAAACACAAATACAATAAAATAATGCAACATGTCCCAGTGTAAATACATCAATAACATAACTGACTCTGGACCCGAAATTGCGATGGAAAGTTCACATAAACAAATAACGAAAGGAACTAATCATACGTTACAGTAAAATGTATTGGCTTATTGGAAGATACTCTTGTCTCTCAATATATGATAAACTTCTGCTGTTTATGCAAATTCTAAAACCTGTATGGACTTACGAGTTCCAACTTTGCGGATACACATGCAGGTCACTTCTACAAAGTATACAATTTCTATTTAAAGAAACTGCGTAACATAGTTATTGCTCCGGGATATGTACGTAACTCTGATCTGTACAGAGATCTAGGAATAGAAATGGTAGATGGAGAAGTCAAAAAAGTCGCAAGAAGGCGTGCGACTTGCATTCGCAACTATAACAACGTAAAAGTTACTCAACTGAATAATGAGTAACGACAAAGATATAACTTATATTGCTCAGACATATAACTTATTCACAGGTGAGGACTTACAATATACGAGTACAAATAGGTGCAACTATTGGAAAGCTGTCTTCCAAGGGAGGTGATTTCAGTTCGGCTTAAAGTCTCACACAAGCTATCGCGGCTTCAATGTCTTCCGATGATTTTCAACTTCCAACTCAAAACAAAATAAAAAAAAAAAAAACTTTGCAAGTGCTACCACGAACCGATATGCGGTCTTTGATTCAATGCAGATTCCTCGCTATTAATAATTAATTTATTTATTTCTTGATTAATTTTGTTGGATGTGATTTCAGACAGAGAATTCGTCTAGCAGGATGAAGGACCGAGGAAGGATAAAAAAAGACGTAGTCTCCATCCCAAATGTGCACACTTAGCAACCCAGCTTCATTGCCCAACAATTCTTGGAATCTGTCGGAATCTGACGCACCAATTTCAATAACAATGAAGATTGGCTATTTCGCGATGAACAGCTCGATGTTCAACTAAGACTCTCTTCAATCTTATGTTTTATGAAAAGCGAAAGCTGAAAAATGATGTACAATAAAAAAAAAAGAACGCTTGCTACCCTGTTGAAAGTGTTGGGTCTACGTCCACGTACAGGATATTTTTCGATGTTCCAGACCGATGATTTTTAACTAACCATGAAATGAAACACAATTTCTAAAACTTATTTTTATTGACCGATTTATAATGTTTTATATATGGATTATATATGGATATTATATCAGTCAAATGGCCGCCTCTTCCAGCAGTACAGATGCTTGTTTTTTCAGCCATATTTGCATTACATTTTGGCTCATTCCCAGTGTTTATTTAAATTTAATTTTTTAATTTTGATGGGGGGAAAGCCCCCATTTATTTGGCTTATTACAAGCTACAACTAACTTAAGGCTAAAACTTAAAACTAAAACTTAAAACTGATACTTAAAGCTAAGGAGAATTGTGAAGGAGTTCGGTTTTGAAGCAGGGAGTGCTCAGGTTAAAATCAAACTGGGTGAGGTTTGAATTCACTTTTCGCAGCATACCGGAAATTGGTTAATTAGATCCATATGAAGTGCCGTGGGACGGTAGATAGAAAAGACGAGGGCATCGTAAATTTCGTGGGTTGAATTGAATTATAAAGAGATGCGCAATCGACAGAGCCTGAAAGAAGTCGATGAATGAAAAGAATGTCTGCAACATCTCTGCGTTTCTCTAGAGTACTCAGGTTGATGAGGTTGAGGCGGTCTTGATAGGGAGGCAAGATAAAAGGATCGTTCCAAGGAAGACCTCGAAGGGAAAATCGAAGAAATCGACGTTGAACATTCTCGATTCTGGTCACATGAACTTGCTGAAAGGGTGACCACGCTTGACTGGCGTATTCAAGGAGGGAGCGCACAAAGGTAATGTAGAGGGATCTGGTCACGTAAGGGTCAGAGTATTCTTTGGACCATCGTTTGACAAAGCCAAGTGATGGGTTAGCTTTACGAATTATCTCATCAATATGTGAACGGAAATGTAGTTCCCTATCGTACAATATTCCAAGATCGAGGAGAGATTGAACGATGGATACAGGTTGACCATGGAGACGGTAAAGGCGGGCGGAGGACATGTGGTGCTTACGTGATAAGGTAATGGATTGACATTTGGCGATATTGAGCTCTAAGCGATTTTGTAGGCACCAGTTCCAAAAACTATCAAGGTCTAATTGAAGGAGACAGTAGTCATGTGGTGAAGAGATGGCTTTGAAAAATTTGGTATCATCAGCGTACAGAGAGAGGGATGAGTGTTTAATAACCCTCTCGACATCGTCTATGGTTAGAATGAAGAGAAGGGGATCGAGATGGCTGCCTTGCGGAACACCAGAGGTGACCAAGAAGGGAGTCGATAAGATGGATCTGAAGCGAACTCTGTAAGAACGATTTTCCAGGTAAGAAGATATCCATTTTAACAATATGGGTTCGAAACCGAGGGCGGACTATTTGAAGAGGATTATGTTATGAGATATCTTATTGAAAGCCTTACTAAAATCAGTTGGAATAACGTCGACTTCTTTGTCATTCTCTAAGGCAGACAGGGCGAAGGACACGAATTCGACTAAGTTAGTGGTAGTTGATCTACCTTTCAGAAAGGCGTGGTGGGTGGGGGAGATAAGAGACTTGTACTGAAAGCTTAAGGCTTCGTATAAAATACTTTCGAAAAGTTTGGGTAGGTGAGAAAGTTTAGCAATGGAGCGATAGTTTGTTACTTCGTTCTTTGATTGATGATGAGTATGGGGGTTATGAAAGAAGTCTTCCAAATCTGAGGGAATTCTCCTAGTGATAGAGACAAACGGAAGAGATGAGAGAGGGGGAGGGAGAGAATGGAAGAGCATTTTTTAAGAAAAATAGCAGGGAGACCATCTGGGCCTGGGTTTTTTTTTTATAGTTGACGAATTGAAAAAAAATGACTTAAGGTCGTTTATAAGATTTGCTTGCGCGTTAATTAGGTGCCGCTGGCAGAGAGAGTTATAAAGATGATTGAATTGAATGTAGGAACCGAGATAGTTGGAATAGTCCAAAACAGAATTGGTACGAAGGAAAGCTGCCCATAACTTGCTTCTCTTGTTACGTAAGGCGCGAAGATTGCGATTATACCAAGGGGGGGACGATTATGACGAGAAAAGGGGACATGAAGAGAAATAGAATTAAACATTTCTACTCAGATAGGCATTTATTTTGCGGAAATTAGCTTTATGAAAGTCGTAAGAAGTGCGAAATGCAAGAGGTGTAGATTGAAGTGGAGAATTGAGGAAAAGTGAAAGAAGAAGGGGAGGATGAAAGTTATCAATAGTCGACACAGTTAGGGGACAAAGCGAGACTGAGGAATTAATTGGATCAGTTGTGAATATAAGGTCTAATTGCTTTCCCATGTAATTTAAGACATTACTAACTTGACATAGACTTGAATCAGTTAGCCCATCTATGAAGAGGCATTCCTTAGTGGAGTTGGCATTTGAAGCAATGAAAAAGGATTCATCATCGGAAGGACTCCACTGCAGCAGAGGTAGATTAAAGTCGCCAAAAATGAAGATGCCATCGAGGGAATCAGAAAGGTTGAATATTTGATCAATCGCGTCTATACCAGGTTGGTATTATTCGATAGATTGATTTGGTAGGATGTAACAACACATAAAATACAGGGGTGGGTGTGGAAAAGTTATTTTTATTGTAACAAAGTCGACTTTAGAAGAGGAAGAAATGGCAATGAGAGAAGAGTCAAGGTCATTATGAATGGCCAGTAGCACGCCTCGAGAGGGAGAGTCAACCAAGGGTTGGGTAGGGTCGTCGTCTCGAAAAACATTAAAAGTAGGGGGGAATAATTCTTGGCTTAAAAGGCTATGTTCCGTTATTACTCTGGTTACGACGGATATCGAAAATCTGTTAAGAGATAGCAAAAATAGTTTCTTTGTTTAGCTGCTATTTGGCCATAGACTTTTCGTAGTTTTGCAAGTTTGAAAAATGTGTACACCTGCTCTTTGATAGTCAGGAATTCCCGGCTATTATTGACTTCACGTATGACAGTTCTGCGTGGTCACTTGTATGAGTATCTGTTAATGATGCACATAGTTCAGGCCCCATTCTGCCCATTTCAATTGGTTTTTCGTTTCCGATGAAGTCACTATGACTTGGCACCCAAATATTGTAATTTTAACACTGTTCTGTCTGCTCAGAGCCCCAAGTTCTGCGCGACTGAGTTCAACTTCTTTTAAATTTATTGCTACAGCTGCCAATGCCCTAATGGTTGTCCGGCTGTTTACGTAAATAGAAATATCCTATCAGGATATGTCCAGTACCTTCGCCCTATGGTGGACTTCCAGAATGAACAATACTTCCGCTTACATGCTACAGATCAGGTGGACACAAAGATGGCGAACGAATCTGCACACATTGACTTCAAAAATAAGTCTGTCTTGTCTAATACAGCAAAGTATCTAAGTATGACTCTAGACGTCAAGATTCGGTGGAAAGAGCATATTAAAATCATAAGAACCGAACTTGATATTATAAGGCTTATAGGCCGGAAGCCAGTGCTCTCAACACCCTAAATAAAACCTAAAACCAGTGTAGAACTATGGCGTTCAACTATGAGGATGTGCAGGCCAAACCAATATTACAGTTATTCAACGCTTCCAGAATAAAATCCATAAAAGTATTGTGAATTTTCCGTGGTACATCGGGAACAGTGGCCTACATCGGGATTTAAGGATTCCTACTGCTCTCCAAGAACTCAATTTAAAGGCCGTAGTACACGAAAAAAAACTGTTAACGAGGAAGCAACAAATCTTTTTAACGCGCCTACTACTCCGAGGCGACTACAACGTACAAAACCATCAGTACTTGCCAGGCAACCGGTACCTTAGACCTAATCATATAACCAACGAGACAGTAATAGGGCGACAACAACGATCGAAAAGGCGCCCGCTCGGAGTGAATAAAACTTCAAACGCTTCAAATGATTTTCTTTGCTCCCTGTTACTGTACAAATTAAATTAGTTAAAATAATGTACTAATTATTGAAACTTTTGTATTTAATGTATCTAACCCGAAAAATAGTAAACTGTTAGTCATTTAGTTATTGCCTCTTATTCATTACAAGTATGATAAACAAACTGTTCATTAGTTAGGTAACTACAATAGCTATTGTGTTAACAAGCATCGTAAGTAATTGTTTGAAATAAAAAATAAAAAAATAATACCCAGTACAGTGTAGCACTTTGTTTTGCTGGGAAACCCCTTGTAGGAGATGAATACTTCTACGATATTTAGGGGTGGGAATCAAATCTGTTTAATAGTTTCAGTTGTCATGTGTTGTTGTGATGATGATTAATTATGAATGATGAAAGATAATAAAAGTTGGAGCTCCAGTAATCTTGAAAAGCGAAAAAACTTTCATAGGAACATCACATACTCGTACACTGCGAATCACTTGTCTAAAGCCACTTTATAAACCCCGTGCCAAAAAATTGCCGCACTGTGAAAATTTTACTTTTTTTATAACTTCCTGGTGCGTTCCCCTCATATTTTTAACACATATTCTCTGATCAAAAAGTACCCCGAATTCTTCAAAGAAACGAATACGGTTCAATTATTCATCGATATTCATTTTATTCCCTCCAAAGTAATCTTCATTGCAAGCAATACACACATTCCAACGCTTCCTCCAATCTTCAAAAGACTTTTATAGGCCGATTTTGGATCAAACAGATATTTGTGTGCCAGACGACAGTTGTACCAACCTAAAAAAAAAAGCTTTTGACAATATCTCATGCGCGGTTTGTTTGAATGGGAAATTCCGGGTACTTTTTGATCAGAAGGTATGTAGGTTCGATTGATATAAAAGATAAAACACTCAAGCCGATAACGCATCAGTGCTCTAGACCACGACAGTGTTTTGTGAACAGTGAAGGAATTTTACGGTGGTTATGTGCGAAGCAGATAAAGGACGTATGCTCTTCTTTGCGAACATTTTTCAAATAGGCGACTCGTAGACGTTGTGTGATGCAATGAAAGCACTGTGAGACGGCTTTTGAAGAAATTGAGCTCGACTGGGAGTATGGAGAGGCAACCTGGGAGGAGAAGACCCAAAAAAAAACGACAACACGGCAAGATTAGATTTTTGAGCTCATGTCTCTGAAAAATCGTTTCACAACTGCAAAGGAATTGAACGCCCCGACCCATAGAATCTGTCGACGTCATTCCGTTGAAGGTTGACGGTGACGTTCACGTATTGCCGGAAAGAAGAGTCCCATATAATTCGTCGCATACCTTCGTTGACAGATTGAAATGTCAATCGATTTTCAACGGCGATGACAGTTTCTCTTCTCTCTCAATACTTCAACCAATGAAAGTGCTTACTCTCAACTTGCCGACTGCCAACGGATCAACGGGCTAAAAAAGTAGAAAGTAAACCTACTTTATCCGTCGAAGTTCATACATGAGTTGGTTACGGGCCAGCGTCCATAAGAATGCGTGTATTACATCTATGTGTCAGTTAAAAACGACTTGAAAAAAGATTTGAACGAGACATGTTCTATTAACATCAGCATGCGGAGTGTTCAAAGCCGGCTAAATGAAGTAGGTCTTCAAGCCCGTAGACATGCAAAAAATCAGTTACTCTAAACAGCAACGGGAATGGACCGCCAACGATTGGAAAAGGGTCATATTTTCTGACGAATTCCAATTTAATTTGATTGATAGACGAATGGTTGCTTCCCACCGTTAAGCATTCACCATATGTTATCGTTGGGGGATGCATGACAAATTGGGGTCTTGGCAGTATTTTGCTTTTGGGCGGTTCCGTAAATGTAGCGAAATACAAAGAAATCATTGCTGATGGTGTTGTTCCTACAATAGAAGAGTTATGCTGCTACATCCCAAATCAAATATTTCAGGACGATTCCGTCTCCCTGTCATCGCACTCGTTACGTAAGCAACAAAAAATTTTCACCTAAAATTTTAACTCAAAACCACTTCTAAATATTGTTTTCTTTCAACAGATAACCCAATGCAAGGCAGATATTGGCCTTGAATCCCTAAATTGGCCAGGAAATAGCCCTGACCTTAATATAATAGAGAACTTGTGATCAATTATGGATCAGAAAGTACGCAACAAGGCACTTACATCAATTGAAGAGCTCAAAACAGTCATAGAGGAAGTTTGGACTAAAGATATGCATAACAACAGAAGAAATCCAAGAACTTTATAACTCTATGGCACGAATGGTTCAAGAGGTCATAAAGGCTAAGGGCGGTACTTTTAGGTACTATCATATACAATGGTGGTCGATTATTTCGATATAACAGCTATATTTTATTATTTATGTTTCTGAAATGTATTCGTATTTTTTAATTAGGTGTTATTTCTGTAATTTAGACAAACTTTCATTTACAAAAATTATTGTTTAAAAAGCGAAATCTTGTAAAATATTTTTCATTGGTCTTTTCTGCTGGTCAAAAAAATAAGAGTGTTTCTTATAGCTCTCTCAAAAAAGAATAAAATATTAGTTAAGAAGCAATTTTATTAAGAGAATGAGTAAAGGACACGTTACGCTGCTCAAACCACCTAGTCACCACCTTGGCAGTGTGTTTGGGGTCATTATCTTGCTGGAAGGTCCATATTAAAGGCATATTGTCCTCTGCATAAGGAAGCATTATGCTCTCCAAAATGTCGAGGTACAGTTCTTTGTTCATATTATCCTTTACCCAAAAGATAGGACCAACTCCATCATATGAAAAACAACCCCAAATTTTGATGTTACCACCACCATGCTTAACTGTCTTCGTGGTATTCTTAGGCTTGAGCTCTTCATTTGTTCTTCTCCTAACATACGTTGTACCATCAGATCCAAATAAATTTATCTTAGTTTCATCGCTGTATAAGATATTCCTCCAATTGCGTGTGTTCGCTGATGCTTGGTTTGCAGCCGCAAACTCAATCCGTTGCTTTATGTTCTTAGGGCTTAGCAATGGAACCTTTCTTGCGATTCTTCCGTGCAAATTCCTTTCCTGCAAACGTCTTCGAATCGTTCGAGAGTTGATATCCAAAGATAAATTCATTTTAATCAAGGTAGATGTTGTAAATGGATCTTTAAGTTCCTCTCTAACAATTCGCTTATCTAGCAAAGCTGTTGTTTTTTTCGGACGCCCTCTTGTTTCGACCTGTTTTAGGGGTAGATTTCGCTGCTTCAATATTCGTGCTACAACACATGGAGAACGATGAAGAGCATCAGCGATAAATTGATACGATTTGCCTTGATCTCTAAGTTAGAGGATCAAACGCCGTTCTTCCTCCGAACAATGCTTTTCGCGTCCCATAACTATTTAAAAATAATCTCCCAACACACTTAAATACAATTCTTGTAATTAATTCAACTAAATAATTGAAGAACGAGGTGAAATATGCCCGAATTACAGGAGATCTACACAGCACTCTTATTATTTTGTCCACAGTAAAAGTGAGTTTCATACATGAAAGTAACGGTGCTTTGACAAATGCTCATGGAAATTTACCGGTGTCACTGGAAATGTGTTACAGGTAATGCAATGAAAGTTCGTACACCTAATTTGTTTCACTAGAATAGATTACAAAGATAGGATTTATGAAGCTTCGAGAGCATCACAATTCACTCTTATTATTTTGACCACCACTGTATATAATAATGACTAATTAGTGTTATTCAATGTTCTCTTAATTACTTTTACATATGTACATTCATACAAGTATGAAGCAATTATACAAACTCTTATAAACCGATTATGCATAATTCAACGAGGCTCTATACAGAAGAGTGCATACCGACTTGACCTAACTAGGTTGTGTCGACATGCGAGCTTCTAGAATAGTTGTTCGCGATGTACATTTTTTACCCGCAAATATTTACTATCTGTGAGTAAGTACATATATTCCACAAAAAAATACATAAAATTAAAGAGGTAATTAAGAAAATCCATCGGAATTTCTGAAATTCTATTAAAAAGGAGTATATGCTGTTCCTTTCACAAAATAACCTGGAAATACCTACCTATTCAATATAAAAAATCAGTTATTCTTCGAAAGATTAAACAAATAAAAACATATAACAAAAATATACCTATTTATATGTATTTCTCCAAAAATATGTTTATTATTCATTTTTACGTGCACTAACCGGAAACAGTCCACGTATCCTCTATAAATGAATATAACCAAGTTGGTAACAAAAAAAAAAAAAAAACCAAATCAAGGCGTTGGATTATTTTAAACTCTGACATTCAACCTTTTGCGGATTACCAATGGATACGCATTCCACCCACTTACTGCCCGCAGGCAATTCCACTGCAACGTACATATTAACATTCCATCAAATATATTTTTTGTTATATTTTTTTTTTTTTTTTTGTTAGCTCTCCACACTCATACACAACAACAAAAAAAAAATATAAAAATGCAAAGTTTTATGCGATAAATTCACAGCAAACGCACCAAGGAGAGGGGCTGTGCTAGCAACAAAAATAAAAAAAGTTCAACGAACGCCAATGTTTGGTGCGGAAAAAAAGAACAGGACACCACCACCCCACTCACTTCTCATATTAGAGTGAATTTATGAACATTTTTAATAGTGTTTTGCCAACCCTGAGGCTTTAATTTATGTCACAAAATCATTTTCATAAAAAACAAAAAAAGTTTAAAAAAAAAAAAAAATTTAAAAAATATTAAGGGATGCTGTATAAAAAAGAAAAAAAAAAAAGAAAAAAAAACCCCAACACTCGAAGGGAAAGACATTCATTTGAATGCGAGTGCATGCAAACGAGTTCCAGATATGAGCCATCCCCGGATACCAACGTGCACCGTTCACTCTTACCACTGCGTGTGCAGCACATAGTAAGGATATGCATCGGGCTCAGCCCAGGCGAAACCCATCTGATGTGGGAGATGAGTGCCCACAGGCTCAGCCAATTTTTTCATCCCTTTTAATATTTCGCAATTAAAATGTGATGATATTATGTCATAGCGAAAAACGGACAAACGGGATGGGATTTTTCACTCTATCATTCATTCACAATCATACGGTGTATGTGTGTTTGTGTGCTTGCTTGAAGGGACTCTTTTTTTTCGGCACTAAAGTGTTGCATACTCTGTTCAAAACTAAAAAAATAAAAGGATATCCTTTCTGCTATGAGCGGCTAAAATAGATAAATTGCGTGGGAGATTAGTAGGTAGACGGTGAGGAATATGTGGGTATATCCTACATCCTGGAAAAGAAGGTTTTGTCAAAGGTTTTAATGGATTTTAGTTTTATCGCACACCATCAGGAAGGATGTTATACTAGAAAAATATTCTCATTCATGGATTAATTCTTAATTTGCTTTTTTCTAGCAAGCGAGCTTTTGTATTGATTTGATTTAACATAGAGTACGATCTATATTAGAAAACGCCAGCATTACACTACAAAATGCCAGTGCAGCCAAAGTATGTTACATCGTAGACGAATTAGGCGGTCACCTAAAGTTCTTGCTTGCAGGTGTCCCCCAAAATCCACATCCACATTGAACAATGTAGAGGCATGTGTTATTATCGGAACCAATTTTCAGTGACATTTGTCTACCTTGTATTCTTATTATCGACATCGCTCTTTGCACCAGATTTTCGTCATTTATTGTATTATAGAATAGCTTGTATCAAAGTCAAGACTCTTGCTTTAGCTCTTTTTCATTTCGCATACTAAATGCTGGTGGAAAACGCCCGAGAAGAAATACCAACTTGAAAGCGAACAGTCTGAAAGTGACGGAATCGATGAGATCAACACCAACAGAAGCTCTGGAAACAATACTGAATCTTCTTCCACTTAACATATATTGCGGGAACACGGCAGCCAAAACTGCAATAAGGCTAAGAAAAGCCGGTCTATGGAAAGCTAAACCCTACGGTCATGCCTCAATTCTAAACCGATGGAATATATTGAGACTCCGGACGGAAACAGACTACTCGTACATCCATCCCCATGCCAAACTGCAACCGGAAGTACTCGCTGTTTGTCAATAGATGGTTCCAGCAGAAAGTGCTGTCGATTTTGACATATCCAAAAGGTCATGAACCGAGCTTAGACATATGGTGAACAAACTGTTTTGACACATTAGTGATTTTGTTCTGGCGTCATATACTTTTGGTTGTGTGAAAATGTCTGATTTTGTGCCAAATAATCGTCATTTGCGGAAAGTGTTGATTTTCTTCTTTCATTCGAAGAAAATGTCGGCTGAAGGGCATCCAGAGCTCCAAAAAGTCTACGGCGATGCTGCTCTAAGTGAAACAACGTGCCGTGATTGGTTCCGTCGCTTCATAGTCGGTGATTTCTTCGATGTTGACGACCGCCCACGTGAAGAAAGGCCAAAATCCTTCGAAGAGGCTGAATTGGAGGCATTGCTCGATGAGGATCCGTGCCAAACGCAAGAACAGCTTGCTTCAGCATTAGCAGTTATCCGTTAAGCCATTTCTGTGAACAACTGCTCCACCGGCAAAAAAGGAAGGGTTTTCTTCATTGCATCGTGATGGGTGATGAAAAATGGATTCATTACAGCAACCCAAAGAAAAGAAAGTCATGGAGACTGCCAGGTCGTGCTTCTACGACGTCGGCTCGGCCGAATATTCACGCTCCGAAGATTATGCTGTGTATTTGGTGGGACCAGGTCGGTGTCATTTATTATGAACTGTTGTAACCCAACGAAACTATCTCTGGGGAACGGTATCGACTTCAATTGACGCGATTGAGCCAAGCACTGTGCGAAAAATGGTCACAATACGAGCAGAGGCACGAACAAGTGATTCTACAGCATGACAACGTTCGGCCTCACATTGTCAACACCGTTAAAACCTACCTGGAAACGCTTAAATGGAAAGACCTACCCCACCTGCCATATTCCCCAGATATTGCGCCATCCGATTATTACTTATTCCGTTCGATGGCACATGGTCTGGCTGATCAGCAGTTCCGCTCATATGAAGTCATCAAAAAATGGCTTGATTCGTGGATAGCATCAAAAGATGAACACTTTTACCATAATGGTATTCGAGCTCTGCCAGAAAGATGGGAAAAAGTTGTAGCTAGCGATGGGCAATACTTTGAATGATTCATTTGTAACCATTTTTTCACAATAAAGTTGCATTTTCATCGAAAAAAAGAGCGAGAACTTAGTTTCGCACAATTTATCTGGGTGACTTAGCCTAGCGGTTGAAGATTGAAATTTTTAGGTTCCCAGGGTTCTAAATATTGGGCAAAATGGACTCTTAGTGGTCTAAGTGAGCTGTTGACAACCCTGTCAAGGGCACCCAGTTACCTAACCTAACCTAAATGCTTGCAACATTTACGCAACCTCTTTTAAAGATAGCGGAATGTGGGGAGATCTACGAAAGCCGAGCTGCAAGCTACCAGGCAGGTTCATAGGTAGTAGATCGTGAAACGTTCTTTAAAAACAAAAGGATAGCTGTGAGTAAGTATGTATTTGCAAATAAACAGTCTCGAACATTGGATAGATATGGAGGACTTTGCACTTTGGCTTTGTCCAATATCGACAAGAAGAGCATATGTCGCCTTTAAATAAGCATTTCGCCATGATTCTACCAGCAGCGTCTCCAATTTAGCAGCGCCTGAAATCTCTCTCCATCATTGGGTTAATAAAGGACATTCGTAAGTGATGCAGAATATTGAAGAAAAAACATACAGGAATGTTACAATCGGTCTAGAATGAATCGTATCATACCCTCTTTAACTCATTCTCCTAAAGTGAGCGTAGTGTAGCGAAATTTGCTAAACAGGTGCAGTGATACTCGTTCTTTCTATATAAAGTATATTTCCGCGATTTTAACAAATTTTATCATAAAACTGTTACGCCCACTTTCTTAGCAGAAAGTGGGCGTGGCTCAATCAGACTTAATCATCACCGTAAATAACTTTGGAAAAGCTAATTTTTTTTTTAAGAAATCGCACCTAAAAGGGGCGTGGCATTATATAATCTATAAACGAATTGTAGAGAATGTAAACATCTTCATATTTCGTTAAAGCAATAGTTTTCAATTTCTAGTAAAAATATTTACAAAAGAGCACATTTTTAAAAAGTGGGTGTGTCTGTAGGTGGATTTCAAAAATGTTTACACTTGTATTGCTTCGGGTTCTAAGAAGGTTATATACCAAATTTGATCCTCCTGCTTAAAATTTAAGTCTCGAAAAGTGGTGAAATATGGACAGACGTCCGGACGGACATGGCTAGATCGACATAACTTTTGATGCTTAGCATAATTATATATACTTTTGGGGGTCTATCGTTATTATTCTCTTTGTTACAAAGTATATATCAAACTTAATATACTCTGAACAGGGTATAGAAGCACACAGAAAAGTAATAATCTGTCAAAATTTGTAGCCGATGGTCATGAATTCTGGTAAAATAGACGTAATCATCACCGTAGATAGAAGAAAACGGCATCCAAAGTTGGCGTGGCATTATATAATGTATGCACAAATTGTAAAAGTGTAAACGTCTTTAAAGTTTTCCAGTTTCTATTAAATATATTTATAAAAGGGTATATTTTGGAATGTGGAACCATAAAAAGCCTGAGTGTGGGACTTTACAAGTTATTCCATACATCCTAAACGGCTGAACCGATTTTTATAAATAGGGCATGAAGCGATTCATCTAGGTTACGCGGGTAACATGTTTTATGTACCTACGGTTCGCTGGATTAGAAGCAAATAATTTTGACAAGTGAAATTAATCTTTCACCCGTATATGACCGATTAGAGAGTAGTTTGAGTTTAATAAACCAAAAGAAATATCAAAATTGCAAGAGGAGATGCTAATGGTGCCTTTGTGGCCATTTTGCTGAATACTCGTAAGTCAGAATGGCATGAATTTAAATCTGTTCATAAGATTATAATCAAACTACTATCGTAGTTAGCGAAGTGATTTATTTTTTTATAAAATGTAAATTTTGTAAAATAGAAAGGTTTTGGTTTTTTTTTTTCAAGAATGGGTTTGCCATTCGGAAAGTTTGCCTAAGCAAGATCAATGGAAGTGATGCTGTTGGCAACTATTTTAAGGAATCAAAAATGTACGGAAAAAAAAATTACAAAGGAAAATTCCACGGCCCTTACAGTAAGGGAAAAACGAAAAATTATCAGACTAGCCTCCAATTCAGCTGTTTCTACAGCTAAAACCAGAGATGCAGCTGGTGTAACCGCAAGTAAATCTATTGTTCGTCATGTTATTCATAGTGCCAAACACCTCAAGTGATTAAAGCTGAAGAAAAAGCCACCACTTAATGTTTCGCGAAAACGTTCGAATAAGTCTTGAGAATTAGTCTTTTCTGACGAAAACAAATTTAATTTATATAGACCGGATGGCTATAACTATTACTTCTACGATCTAAGAAAGGAGGAGTTCTTTTTAAACCGCCATCACAGCAGAGAAGGTCGTGTATTGGTCTGGGCTGCAATATCTTATTATGGCACCATCGACTTAATGGTCCAAAGCTCAAAAATGACAGGAAATAGTTACAAAGTGTTGTTGGAATCAGCTCTTTCAAAAATTGACGATCCCTTCGGATCACTTTCATAGATATTTCAACAAAAAAACTTTGTCGAAAATGTTGAACTACTGCCATTGCAACCTTATTCGACAGACCTTAACATTATAGAAAATGTCTGAGGTTGGCTCACATGGAAAGTATCCGAAGTTGGAAAGAAATACGATGATAAAGAAGCGCTGATCGATGCTGTTAAACATGCCTGAGATTTCACTCGACTACTTGGCCTCATTGCACAACTCGCTCAAAGGTAGAATTTTGAAGTTATTTAGAAGAAAGGTGGAAAAATTATACCTGGAATACGAATTCAAAATAAAAATTTAATTTTCATTTGTAAGACGCGTCTAATCTTATGAACCGATTTAAAAGGTCTCCAAAGTACCGATATCTCGTTAAACACAAACTACTCTAACTTTCACCATCTTTTTTCGTTATTTTTATTTTTTTCTGTCATATAAATGCAGAAATATCAATTTTAACTACCAAAGTTGTCTGTTTCTAATCTAGTGAGCCGCAGTGTACGTGGGTGGGTCAATAAGTCCTTGAAAAATTAAATAAGGAACATCTTTTCGGTATAAAAACATTTTATTTTTCAACATAGTCTCCTTTTAGCTCTATTCATCCAACGTTTCTCCAATTTGTTGATGCCCTCCAAATAATACGATTTCTCGAGCCCCTCAAAATAAGCGTTTGTTTCAGCGATGACCTCTTCATTCGACCCAAATCTCTTACCTCCGAGCCATTTCTTCATGTCGCAGGGGGCTAAATCTGGGGAAAATGTTGGATGAGGGAGGAGTTCGTAGCCTACCTTATGCAATTTGCCATTGCGACTGCGGACTTGTGCGCCGGTGCGTTGTCCTGGTGAAAAGAACTTTTTTCTTCGCCAAATGCGTTCGTTTTTGCTTCAAATCGGCTTGGAATCGATCCAGCAGCTGTGCGTAATATGCGCCGGTGATCGTTTTACGCTTTTCAAGGTAATCGATGTGAATAACACCGCGCGCATCCCAAAAAACTGTCGCCATGACCTTGTTTGCTGACAAACCCGCCTTGACCTTTGTCGGCTTCGATTCACCAGGAGAAGTCCATTGTTTTGACTGTTCCTTGGTTTCTGGTGTGCTGTGGTGCCAAACACACCTTTGAAGTTGTCAAACGAATGCGTTTGTTGTCGATTGTGAGCAAACGCGGCACCCATCTTGCGGAAAGCTTTTTCATGTCCAAATATTTATGTAAAATCGAAATCACTGAGCCATGTGATAAGCCTGTGGCCTCTTCAAGCTCGCGCACTTTCACTCGCTGTTCGTCCATTATCAAACCATGGATTTTGTCGACCATTTCTGGTGGGGTGACCTCAATTGGGCGACTAGGACATTCGGCTTCACTTGTGCTTGAACGACCGCACCGAAATTGAGTAAACCAGTAGTGAATGGTTCCAATCGATGCTGAAGAGTCCCCATAATATTTGTCAAGCTTTTGTTTGGTTTGCGTGATAGTTTTTTCTCGCAAAAATAGACTTCCTAATAGTGTGTAATGAGAACTCGAAATTCACTTTTTCCATTTTAACGAAAATGCTAGTAGTCGTCTACATAAAATGGCTGCCACAACAAAACTATTTGACAGATCTGTCTGAAAATTTGGGTGCATTCTTTTGAAAGATGATTCTTGACAAAAAAAACATAAATTTAAGGTGACGACACAATTTGTGTTAATTTTCAGGGACTTATTGACCCACCCTCGTATGTACGAGTATATGTAACATAAAGTGACTTCATAACTGGACCGTAGGTTACTTTACAACCTAGAGCCCAAAGGGCTGAGTCTATTTTAATTTCGGGGGTGGCAGTGACTATGTACATAAGTAGTTTTGGAGAAAAAAGCTATATGGCGGGCAGCGGATTCCATTTTACCTATTTGAAGTTCTCAAAGTGATCCCAAATCGTAATTCCGCAACTAGCGGTTGAATAGTTATCTAAAACATTCAAATTACCCCGGTTACATTTGAATAGGTTTAGCATTACACTTTTGTTTCATTTATTGCAGAATTCTCTATGTTACTAATTGAATTTGTTGTGGGATTTTTTTCATCAAAAATATAAAGTCTTTTGTACTTTTGAATTAATTTTACTGAGCTCGTTGCTAAAGGGGGATGCCCTAGCTTCATTCTTCTCTATTATATTTGTCCTTTTCTTTGTACTTTAAGCATGATGAGTTAAGTAGTGAGTTTAACGTATCAGTTGCCACCTGACGTATATGTCACTGAGGCTTTATCTGCTGCTGTTGACATTAAGGTATTTCGGTTCATTCATCAGCTTAAATTTATTTACTGCACCCAAGCCGTTTAGTGGAACAAGATGCTGGCGTGCTATCGAAGCAACGTCCAGTTCCATGAGAGCTTCAATATACCACATCTCCATGTAGCAAACGATCTCTCGTCTTACGCATCATACAGCTCCAAACGTACATCGTACAACTCTCCAGAGAAATCGCCCTGACTTTAGTAATTCCTTTGGAGTCTAACTGACAAATTTTCAACTCTAAACATCTCTAATGTATGAGGTCTGCGAACTAAAACCTCCTCCGTGTTTCTTAACTCTCAAAAGCTCCCCTACGACATTTTCGATCTAAATGAAACACATCTGTCTTGGGTTTACAATAGCAACGAACTATTTACCTCAGACTTCATTCTTTTCCGGGACGATGGTCTTGAGAAAGGAAAACATTCGCCGTTCCCAGCTACATTCGCCGATCCCAGCCCACCAAATAATATCAACTCCACAAAGACTCGATTGATTCTCTGTTTAATGTTGTGGACACCCCCGACGTTGTCATTATCCTGATGAAATTTAATTCTCCCGAATCTCACTTTGTTGCTAGAAATCCCTCTTCAGACAAAGAGGTCCTTCTGAACTGTGACGAGAGTATCTCCAGGAGTTAGTAGACAGTGACTGTACAAAAATATTCATGCCTTTTAAATCTCAATGTCGACGAGACCTTAAACTTAGCAAATACCTAGATACTATCTTATCGACAGGTCTAACGTTACACCCCTTTCCACATTTACTGCAAGTCATTCTTACAGTAATTATTGATAATAGTTAAATACCTACTCATTTGCCTTCAATCCGTTGTACCCTCCGGTCAAAAAAGGACACAAAAAAAAAAAAAAAACATAAAACAAACCAAAAGGGTTTTGATTCCTCTGTATCAAGATGTTAACTCATGTGGAATCCTTTTTTTGCCGGAATGTGTATATGTATATCTACATATCCTTACCATATCCCCGCATCCTTTAAGCCACACATTCAAAAGTCTCTAGGAAAATGAGTTTCCCATTGCCTAAGGCCGATCGAAATTACAATTGAAAGTTAAATGTTATTGGTAACTTTTAGTCGATGAAGTTTCGATGAATTAAATGTGGAAGGGCGAACCCCGGCAGGAAAGGAGACCGACTTGTTAAAAAGGAAATAGTCCAAACGTAGTAGTAACAAAGACTACTTTTCATTATATTTGCCAAAGTTCAATGAGTCGACAATGACAAGGAGAACCGACAACGACGAGAACGTGAAGGACGACGACAATGACATGTGATGATAGCAAATGAAACATACGAGCAGAACCAATGAACCACTCTATACCCAAGTATGTTTAACTTTAATTTCGATTCAAATAAAACGTTTGTCGAGTTTAGTCGAGTAAGTACTATTTTCTTAATGGAATTGGATTTTTTTTTTTTTTCGTTTTATCCCTGTCATTACTCATTCTATGGAAAAGGTTTTTTGTTCAAAGAAAGTAAATTAAATAGAATACAATTTATTTACTTAATGGATGGGAGATGTATTAGTAAAAATGTTATCCTCTTTTTTATAGGGATTGCAATTGACCAGAGAAAAATGTCGTAACTAGGAAATATATTCATAGGAGTATATATAAACGCCTTCTTATTAAATGCTACTTACCACCATCCTTATCTCAAACTTCACTTTACTTTAGATAGCGCTACAGTCCGGGGTGGACCAACAAGCGTCTCCAACCAGCTCTACCTTGTTCTAGACGTCTCCAGTTTTTCACACGAAGTTGGTTGAGATCCTTTTTGTGGGCGCCATCTTAAGTGCCTAAAACCACACTGATACGGACGGATCAGATTGTTGACAAAACGTTTAACGCATTCACATAATACAGCAGATGCGATCTTAAGTGCCATGTTGAGGAGAATATCCACTGAATAATGCCCATTATCCAGAGCGTTGGAAAACAGCTGTGGTACAGCCGATCCCTAAAAGGGGAAAGGACACCTCCAATCCGGCAAATCTCCTTCCGAACATCAACAAGGTATTCGAAAATGTGATCAATAGAGTCCTGATTAAGTGCACTGAGGACAATAAAATAATTCCGGATAACCAATTCGGTTTAAGACGCGGAATGATACAATACATGCCGCGTTTAAACTGGTATCGGTACAAAAGCAAGAAACAGTGCACGGGTGCCTGCCTGATTGACTTGGAGAAGGACTTCGACACCGTATAGTTAGAGGGACTCTTCTACAATCTGAACAGGCATTGTCAAAAATGGCAATGTGACTTCTGCTGGGACATTTCAAATCAAAAACGGTCTGCAACAAGGTGCGGTTAATTCACCGATCCTTTTCAACGATCTCATAGGATCACTTAACCATGCCATAGCGTACGCAGACGACTTGATCGCTTACAGATCAGGACCAAATCATCCAGGTCATTGCACTGCTCTTGCAACGTGACTTCGATAAAAATCAGTGGTATTGCGATGACTGGAAGTTGAAGATCAACTTCCAGAAATCGGAAACCATTCTTTTTAGGACGCCTTTGTTTGGGGCCTCTAGGGATACCAGAAAGAATTTGCGAAAGTTCTCAATCGTGGGACCGTACAGACAGCCACTTGCGTGTCGATGTGTTGTCAGATACATGGGGCTCTGGTTACACCAATATTTATACTTTAACAAATATATAGATGCTGCTCTGGCCAGAGCCAAAGGTGCTTTTGCCCTTACAAAGATCCTTTTTTATGGCAAGCAACTCGATGCAAGGGTAAAGATAATCTGCTATACGGCCCTCATTCGGCCCATGCTCGTATTTGGATGTCTCCAGTCGTAATGGGTACGAACATGGAGGAGCAATCCTTGAAGATCCTTGCGGTGAATGTGAATTCACTGATTAGGATCGAGCGAAGAGCCGTATTGTTTAAGTTGCTTGAAGACTAAACCCCCGATGTGCTTAGGGTTAGCGAATCAAAGCTATCCCAGAAGCACAAATTGGGGCACAATAAATACAATATTGTCAGAAGAGACCGACCCAACTCCACACAAGGAGGAGGTGTTGCGATCTTCATACGCAAACAACTGCAATTTAAAGTAATGTATAGCGGTGAAGTGCGAAGGTTCCAGGAGCTGGAAGCGTGTATCGTGTGCATCCCTCTCCGTAGTGGAAAGAGGATGTACTTGGTCGCACTCTATGCACCTGAAGCTACTCAATCTTCTTTATTTATTTCAGAGCTTGAGAATTATTTCATCATGGCCGGAGATCTTAACGCCAAACACAGGGATAGGGGAAATAACACACCTAATCCTAGAGGGAACCTACTATTCAATTGATGGGGTCGGCACAGTGTCGAGTATAAACTCGATTTGAAAGCTACAGATAGTCCGTCGTTTCCTAGAAGCGGCTCCTATCTGGATCTTATGCTGTTCGACGTACGGTTACAACTGACCGACATGGACCGACAAACTATAAACTGCCTGCACACATTTGTGTATGACAGTGACCATTGCGGACTCAGTGCCGTAATAACGATTCCCAACGAAATTGTGGAATTGGACTAGTTTGTTCAAACGTACTCCTACAATTATAGTAGGACGCGTTGGACTCGCTTCTCCAGAACTTTAACAAGAGCACTCTCCTCGAACTCGCTCTACCCACCGTCCAATAGGAATCTGTCAAACGAGGAGATTGACTGGTACCTAAAACAAATGGACGAGACAATTGAACGAACTATGGACAATGCTATACCTCGGTATCAACATACTGACAACGCAGACATATTCCGCAATGCAACAATTGACGCACTACACCAACACAAAAGTAGACTGCTGTCGAGACTAAAAACCTTGTACAGACAGTTTACGGACAGACAAAACTCGGAGGTTAGGACACTGAAGTCGTTGATTAAAAATCTACAACAGTTAATTAGAGAAAATTACAGACTTTCTGTAAATTTGCATTGGAAAAACAAAATTCGGGCTGTGAAATCCAACAACCCGAGTATGTTCCCGCAAATTAATAAAATATTTCGGAGGAATAATCAAAACGACCTTCCATGTCTTAAGATCCCCCGAACGACGAACAATGGACGAATACTTATAGCAGCAGGTATAGATCCAGATAACGCAGTAGAGGATGACAACTTCTTTGTGATCGAAGATCCGCAGGAGAAGGTAGAGGCTATAGGAGCGACTTTCCAGGAAGTGTACAAGGTGAATGATACCATTTGCCCGAACCACGACCTGGAAAATCGCGTCCTTGTGCACAACTTCTACCTTCGAAATGATATAGAGCACTGGCGATCCGAGAACATAGGTTTTACCGAGTTCAATGACGATAACATGGCAAATAATGTCATCGCCGATGAAAGGGTACATCCCCCGTACATATCGAAGGTGGAGCTCCAAGCGATCTTCGACTCATTGAGGAGGAAAAAGTTTGTAGGAATCGACGGAGTGTTGAACATTGTGCTTCGACATCTCAATCTAGAAGCGGTGGACATTTACACCACTCTGTTTAACAATGCGCATTGGAAAACAGCAGTGATACAACCCATCCCCAAACGGGGTAAGGACACCTCCAATCCGGCAAATCTCCGGTCGATAAGTCTCCTTCCGAACATCAGCAAGGTATTCGAGAAAGTGATCAATAGAGCCCTGTTTAAGTGGACTGAGAACAGTAATATAATTCCGGATAACCAATTCGGTTTTAAGGCGGGGCATGATACATGCCGCGTCTAAACTGGTATCGGATATCCAATGGAACAAAAGCAAGAACCAATGCACGGGTGCCTGCCTGATTGACTTGGAGAAGGTCTTCGACACCGTATGGTTAGAGGGACTCTTCTACAAGCTAAGCAGGCTGGGCATAAGCAAACCACTGCTGTACATACTTTATAACATGCTCACCAGTAGACAGTTCATTGTCAAAAATGGCAATTTGACTTCTGCTAGAACATTTCTAATTAAAAACGGTCTGCAACAAGGTGCGGTTAATTCACCGATCCTTTTCAACATTTACACGAGCGATCTGATAGGATCACTTCACCATGCCATAGCGTACGCAGACGATTTGATCGCTTACAGATCAGGACCAAAAATCGAGGTCATTGCAATTCTCTTGCAACGTGACTTCGATAAGATTCAGCGATATTGCGATGACTGCAAGTTGAAGAATAACTTCCAGAAATCGGAAACCATTCTTTTTAGGACGCCTTTATCTGGGGCCTCTAGGGATACCAGAAAGAATTGGCGAAAGTTCTCAGTCGTGGGACCGCACGGACAGCCACTTGCAGGTCGATGTGTAGTCAGATACCTGGGGCTCTGGTTACACCAATATCTATATTTTAACAAATATATAGATGCTGCTCTGGCCAGAGCCAAAGGTGCTTTTGCCCTTACAAAGAGACTTTTTTATGGCAAGCAACTCGATGCAAGGGTAAAGATTCTCTGCTATACGGCCCTCATTCGGTCCATTCTCGTATTTGGATGTCCCGTGTGGTTCAACGTTTGATCAAGCTTGTTGGAAAAGATTCGGGTGTTTGAGAGGGCTTGCCTTTGGTCTTGCCTTCATTTATACAGAACACCAGAGTCCCAGTACATAAAATTCTATCCCAATGAGGTCCTATACAACAGGGCTAACCTAATAAGAGTGGATAATTTCACTATCAAGCTGATTCGAAGGCACATTGAGCTCGACGAACAACCTGATCTCCGGGGCTTATTACCCCAATTACGAGTATCACGAGAAAGTGCGCTTTAACGGCTTTGTTCTGATGATTGTTCATGTTGCTCGGACAGCTATGGATAGCCGACTCAACTGCGACAGAGACGTTGCACACAGCAGTGTGGAGCGTCTCCGGTTTAGTAGGGCGGTATCGGGTAGCGATATTGAGGACGTACAACGTCGTTACGGACATTTCTGGTGGCTAGCCGAAAGAAAAGAAACTCCTTCGTTGTTTCTTCCTAATCCAGGGTAGCCTATTTGATGTTTGAAGTTGGCTGTTTGTAGAAAGATATATATAAAACAGCACTTGATAAAAAAAAAAAACAAACAAATGTCATTCTAGTTTGACATTTATGTTATAGACAGATAGAGAATTAGTTGACAACAAGCAATGGAGCGATACACACCTGAAGAACGCGGAATTATTGTTACTGCTTGACCAATTTCCGGTCTGTTATTTTAACGTAGCCTGAATTTCAACGTTGTTTTAATCGTCGTCCAATTAAGCGAACAATTAAGCGTTTGGCTGAGCGTCTCGTGAAAACTGGGTCCACTAGCAAGGCCGACTCCGTATTGCTCGTTCGGCGAGAATATCACTGCTGTGGCCTAAGACGTCCGAGAAAGACGGCACCACCGTAACCGTAACTAGTGAGCGCTACAGACAGATGTGAAACGAGTTGTTTTTTTGTCGCAAGTTGCTGAATTGAGTGTCGATCATTGTTGATTCCAGCAGGACAGAGCAAGCGCTCACACAGCTCGGACAACGATGGAGATTTTGAATCACCAATTTCTAGGCCGTATGATCTCTCGTTTTGGCCATTTGAACTGGCCGGCCAGATCGCCAGATCTGACGGCGCCAGACTTTTTCCTTTGGAGCTTTTTGAAATCTCGCATTTACCACAACAAACCTTGCAAGTACCATCATTACCAACATGCCAACATTAAAGAAGAATCCACCAATTTGGAGCCAGATGTTTTCGAGTAACAATTCCAAATGCCGTAAAACGAGTACAAATTAATGTGCATCTCCTCAAGAGGTGGCCATTTGACCGATATCATTTTTTCAACTTAATATTATCAATTTTACACCTTCAGATAAACTTTTCGTGAAAACAGAGCCCAATTTTTTTCGTTTCTAACAAAATGGCAGCCAATTCACATTATGACATTACTTTTGCCCCACCTTGTAGTATCAAATGCTTCGGAATAGGGGGTAACAATATGAAAGTAACAAGACAACAACCGAAAAGTTATAGCTTTGTTACCGATTGCCACCGGTAAAGAGAGTCTCGGAAAATTCTCTAATATCACAAGATAAATGATGTCAAGATACCTATAACCGATTTCAAGACAATGATGTCAGGACATATATGATGTGTCGACATAAATGATATCGGGACATAATTGATGTTAACACATAATCATTTCAATGCATTTGCAAAGATATTATTCTGTCAGGTCTTAATATTATCAAGAATCAAGACAGAATCATGTCAAAACATAATAATAATGAAAACAATAAGATACCATCTTCCCAATTTACATCCTTAAACTGCATTAAAAGGGTTATATTACGTCTAAACCCCGTCCATCTAGAGTCATACATTTATGTTGGTCATATGCCTGTTTACATACTCGTATTGTACATAAAAAAAAATAAACTTTCACACTATGGCTCACAGGAAGAAGAAACAATCGCCTGGACTACTGATGAAATGATTTTATTTTAAGGACGGATTCGCATAGCAAATGCAAATACATATACTCGTACCTATTTGTACCGCCTTTTGTGGCTGATTATGAGAAAGTGAAAAATTATGAGAACTTTAGGATTTCCATAATAAAATATTTTATCGCCATTGGCACTTCATTAAACTCATGAACATTATGAATTCTGAGCGAAAGTCCTTTAAGCAATTTTTCTGTGTCTTCCATCCTGTTGTGGTATGAGATATTTGGGGTTGGTTGGGGTGTTTTTGTCAACGGCTCGCTCGTCTTGCCGTCAGAGTCAGTTGTACTTGATACATTGTTGTGCCCCCAACGGAGTTTTTTTTTTTTTTTATGTCTTCTCCTCTGGACCGCAGTTAGCCTTGGGGTGTTCTGTGTTTTTTTGCGTATGTATGGGTGAGTACCATCCTTCAACTAGCATCCGATATTATTTTTGCTTAATTTCCTTGAGAAAGGATTTTCTCTTTTTTTTTGTGTGTTATTTATTGTGATTATCATAATTTTCTTTCATTTTTTCCGCCAGTTGTTCTTGAGCGAGAGTTTTAGTTTTTCTTTATTTCTGTCTCTTCGCTTGTAGAGTGTGTTCCTTGTGCATTTTGCATTCTATGCATAGTAATATTGCTGTTACGGTGGAAGCATATTTGCATATCCTGCGGAAGAAAGTGCAGCAGAACGTGGCAAATAGAGTCAAGGTGGTAACGCTGAGAGGATTATCTCAGGTGCTGGCGATGCGTAGTGCTTTTCTTATTTTATTCATTTTAAGAAGTCTATTTGAATATTGGATACGAGGGATGGTCTTCTTGGAAAATATGCAGTGTCTGGGAGAATGTATTTCCATTCAGCTCTTTAGCCCTATAAGCCATTAATTCTAAAAAAAAAGCATTAACATTTTCCAAGGAGAATTTCGATACATAAATCATACTCGTATCTGCAGGTCGGCTTTACAAATTTTATTCCCAGAGTGACCTTGTAACTCAGCGCTGTACTTCGCAGTACTACATTAAATTTTTAAAATAAAAGTATTTCGAAGCAAATATAACAGTCAATGCATTTCAAGTGAGTGATGAACAAATTGTAATTGCCAGTCGTCAGGAATTTGAATTTGTCCCCTCCTGAGGGGTATGCATTCGGCGCCATATTGGAAGAAAAATGTGATGAATCTCTTTCTCGATAATATCTCGCTAAACGTCAATTTTATGAACAAAAATGCATATAGCTTTATTGTTTAGGTTAAAATTTTCTACGAAAAAGTTATAAACCATATTCTTCGTAAAATGGCTCATTTTCGAGTTAGAAATGCGAGAAATCGATAAATTTTCCAAATATGCACGAAATTAAAAGTTCGCTTCTTATGCAGGGTATTCCACTTCAGGAATAAAAGGGTTTTTTAATGATCTCTCAAAATTAAGCTTCAATTTAATGTATCGAATAATATTTCAAGATCTAAAATTGTGTGAAGACTTTTGAGAGCCCCATTCACAATGTGGAATTTGAGCACCGTGAACTGGATACCGCCGGGTTAAAATGTTTGCTTAATTCCAGCTTTGGAGACATTTTTGTAGCTTTAACCAAAACATAAGAGTAAATTTAAAATTTGTCATTTAACAAAAAATAGCAACATATTAGACGTAAACATGGAACAAGACTATTAAGTTATAGAGTTGACTAAAAACAGCCGAAGTAAAAAGGGACATAGAAAACATTAAGGCGAAAAAAGGTCCTGGATTCGACCTAATAACCGGTGAAATTCTCAAACAACTTCTACAAAAAAACTACATCAAACTGAGAAACATAATAGACGCTTCATTAGAACTGCATGTCCCACAGCTTAAGTAGGTTGCAAAAGTTATAATGATAGCTAAGCTAGGAAAATCACCAAAAAAAATCAATATCATTGCTGCCTATCATCTCGTAAATCTTTGAAAATACTTGAGAAAAGAATAAATAATATTATTGAAAGAAAAAGCTTAATTCCGGTCCATCAATTCGGCTTTCAGAAAAAAACGTATCATCGAAGAAGCACTAGCAGAAAATAAAGGTGAAAAGAAAGGATAAAGATCCGTGATGTGGCGAAAATATTCGGTAAGGTTTGGCTATCGGGACATGTTGCCAAACTTCTCGGTACCCGAATTAAAGCGATTGGACCTACAACACATGTGGTTCGATCCCCTGTTTTGACTGCCTCCGACTTCTTCCCTTCAGGGTACTTAAAGGGAAAGTTCTACGCAGCAAACCAATCATAATCCCGATGGTAAATGATAAAAAAATGGTGAAATAACACCAGAAGACTACGCACTTGCTCCGCCCCGAGAAACGGCTATTTGACCGATATAATATTCCATATATAATTATAATAACCCAAATAATTGGTCGGACGGCTTTTAATGTGCATCCGTAAGGGAACACACCAAAGCCACAAGGGGCTAAATCTGGGATGTACGGAGGATGATTTAAAAGACTTGTGACAGTGCTTCTTAAATAGTCTGCAGTGAGCCCTTCTCTGTTTGCCGGTGCAATATAGTAGTGTAGGAGCTATGAGCTTAGTGCAGTCCGTATCCACATATACTCTCTACTCTTCGTGGCATAGAGTCATACAATTTTTGGATTTCCTCTATTATTATATCTTTAGTCCACTGTTTTGAGCTCGATTGTTTGAGGTGCCTTGTTGCGTTATATTAAAGTCAGGTCTATTTCCTAACCAATTTAGGGATTCAAGGACAATATCTGCCTTGTATCGGGTTATCACAATATTTAGAAGTGGTTTTGGGTTTAATTTTTAGGTGAAAATGTGTTTTTACTTACGGAATGAGCACGATGACAGGGAGCAGAATCATCCTGAAATATGGGATTTGGGATGTAGAAGCATAACTCCTATATTGTAGGAACAACACCATTAGCAATGATTTCTTTGTATTTCGCTGCATTAACGGAACCGTCTAAAAGCAAAATACGGCCAAGACCCCAATTTGTCATGCATCCCCAAACCATAACATATGGTGAATGCTTAATGGGAAGCAAACATTTATGGAAATATCGCTCCTTAGCTCTCTGTCTTCTTTCCGTCAGGTCCAATCAAATTAAATTTGGATTCATCAGAAAATATGGCCCCTTTCCAATCGTTGGCAATCTTCATTTCTTCATTACTGCAGAGAGAGCTTCTTTTTTGCAGGGCTATGGGCTTGAAGAGCCACTTCATTTAGCCGACTTTGAACGCTGCATTGGCAGTTGCGAACCAGTTTTTCAACGACATGCGCTCCTAAATCTAATCTTGCCTTGCTGTCTTTTTTTGGCTCCCAACTTGCCTCTCCGTACTGCCTGTCGACCTTAATTTCTTCAAAAGCCTTCTCACAGTGCTTCCGTTGCATCCCACAACGTTTGCGAATCGCCTATTTGATAAATTTTCCCATGAAGATCGAGAATACGTCCTTTATCTGCTTCGCACAAAACCATCGTAAAATTCCTGAACTGTTCACAAAACACTTTGTCGCGGTCTAAAGCACTAATGCGTTTTCAACTTGAGTTTTTTTTTTTTTTGTTTTCTTTTATACATCAATCGTACCTACATATGTGTTAAAAATATGAGAAGAACGCACCCGAAAGTCATAAAATCATAAAATGTTCATAGTATGGCTTTTTTTTTTTGCACGGGGTGTATGAGGGCTTCCATCAGCAGCGGAAGACACTGTTTCATATACCACTTGCCGTCTTTCTAAAAAAAAAAACAAGGCCCTCAATCGTTTGTGGAAAGAACGAGATCTGCGGTATTCAGTCGGGATTGCTCTATGACTTTCTGGGAACGACATTATTATTTCGGATCTTTGGATTTCCAATTATTCAACTTCTTGATCATGTTTCGTGACACTCTGCAATCCTTTTCTTCTGGCGTAAGGATTTGAGCTACCCAGAGATTACAAAGCTTCCGAATTATGATATGATCGGCCACAATTCGATGTAAATTGGATACATTAATGCCCAAGGCTCCTCCATCTGCCGATACGTTTCTCGTCTATCTTTGAGAATTAGTTTGAAGGGTCCTGACCACCGTTTCAGGAGTGGACACCTCATTTGGAAGACTGGTTTGGGGTTGGTCATTCAGGTCATACCGTACCCTCCTAAATTTTGTATACCATCCCTCTGAGATCCTAAGGAATGGTAAAATATCCCGTAGAACAGGAGTCATCTCGCTGAAACACCTTTCATCACTAAGGTATCGTCGAAGAGAAACAGAATAAAGCAAAGCAGAAGGCAGTAACTACATTCAGTAGATACGACAAAAATTATGTAACATTCATACATACGAGTATGTCAGTCACAAGTCACAAGCCGTGAACTGATCAGGGCTGAATCTGTTGTTTCCTGGATTTAACTTCCTGAGGTGCTCTCGAAGCTTACAATGTCCTGTGAAGGAAGTTCCCCAAAGAATTTGAATCTTTAAATTTCTTCTTCTTCTTAGTTCTTCTGGTTTGATTTGTTCATCCATTCGTCAGAAAGGTTCTGGTGCTTCGGTTAGTGCCGCTGCTCCCTCTTTTGCCAGTCTATCGGCTTTCGCGGTACCATCCAGCCTGGCTAATGTTGTTGATCATGCCTAGGTGGTTGAGTTTGTCCAGCCATTTCCATAAAATCCTGAATGTGATTTTGTAGCAGCTGAATGCGTTCAGTGAAACTTACGAGTAGCTGTCTTACGTAATCGGAATATCTTGTTTGCGTTTGTTCAGACCCAGTGTGTTCAGACACATCTACCAGGCGGTTTGGGGGTGAATAAAACAAATCTGTTTCATTTTGTATTGGGCTCCCTACATTTATTCACACACAACCAAGCTATTTATGCAACAGTTAGCCAGGCACACCTTCCAATTGATCTCAAATTTTTGACTAGAAGATACTGGAGAGTTTGATCCTTTATTACGAATATTTGATTCTTGGCCAAAATGCTTCTACCCCAGTCCACTCAACTACGCTCGATCCATCCATTTGACCATTGAGGGCATACATCTTCTATTCATTTGTTCATACTTTCTTTTAGTGCTCGATTAGTGGGATTTCCACCAGAAGGGGTCCCATTCCCTGCTGCTGTTGATTGCTCTGTTCTGATGACAGCATACATTTTTCTTTCAATACTCAATACAATGCCATCAGCATACGCGAGTAGTTGCGCAGACTTTTGAAAGTTCGTAGTCCTGATATTCGCCTGCGAATTTTGTGCAATCCTGTCGGATACCTTTTCTAATGTCAGAGTGTTCGATGATGTTGTTGCCAACCTTGATGGATTAGCGTGCATTAAATTAGACGGATGAGTTTGGCATTGGTATCAAAACTATACGTGATTCTCTGACTCATCTCTCAACAGTTCTTAGAAAGTACTTTAAATTTAGCTGTGGGTATTTTTGATTTCTTAGAGAGTATCTCGAATGTATAAAATACTACCCACACATATTCCAATAAAGCATTAAGCAGGTTCTATCTGGATTCCAAGTAATACTAAAAACAACTGAATACTTTTTCTTTGGTGCCGCTTTCCTCCAGCATAGCCGATATGATAGACCAACTCCGATAGAGGCAAAGAATATCGCTCTTAACAAACAGAAAAACTTTCACAATTATAGCCTGCCATTAGGCGAACCACTTACACATCGTTTACGGCTTATCATTCGCAGTTATGAGCTGCACATTACCCAGCAGCCCAAAAGCGGTTGGTTGGTCAACTAGTGATGTTCTTGAAACCGCCAACCAAATTCCCGATGGGAAACCACCAAACATACACCACCATACCCCGCCTGCTCTGGAGTAATTAAAAGCCCATCAATAATCTCGGTATCGCATTGCATCTGGCAGGGATGTTGGGCGCAGGTCATTTCCTGAATTTTATCTTCTCACTCAGAGTGTGGGCCATATAAGTACCACCAACAACCAGATCCAGACAAACACACAGATATATACTCGTAATATCCGTAGTCCCGGCCAAGCTGCTGGCAAGAGTTTGTGCCGTACTCTCACCGTTTGTTGACTTTGCCCGCCTGAACTATTCTCCGACCCGACGAGGCAAATGATAAACCAGGATTTCTGGTCCACGTTATGGCTACGACGCGAGGTAACGGTGGTGCAGAGGCAGCGACTGTGGACAAAATAGCGGATTATCTGATAGTTGTGTTGCAAATTAGTGCGCCGCTCTTTCATGGTCGCATCTGGCATTCTCCAGCATTCTGATGGTATTTTCTGTGGAATCCAGTGGTGTTCTCTTGAATCTACGCTGCAATTATCCTCCAATCACTTGGGGGCCTTTGACACTAGCACCCAGTTTTGTTTTTCGCTGCAGCGGGTGTGTGTTATGGCGGGATGATGCTGCTGCTGGTGGTGGTGTTATGAGAGATACAATTTTTGGGATGTGTGTCTAGTTGTTTTGTTTCTACTCTAACGTATGAACTTGTCGACGGGAACGTGGCATATCCCACTGCACATACAACGAGTCGTATCTATGCGATTCAGTCATATCACTTGTGACTGATGGGCCACTCTAACAAGGGGATAATTAAGTGATGTTGCGATGTTTTCTTTCCATTTATGGCTAACGGCAGGTTTAGATTTTTATTTAACACTCGGATAATTGAGATTTAACATCTTAAGTGCTCGCAATAAATTTTAGATGGCGTTGTTGTCTGTCGCCTGAAGATATATGGAAGGGAGCGCTTCCAGGCTGTTCGTGCAGCTACGTTTGAAATATTAATGCTTACAGTTCTTGTATGTACTCCGTCGTTGAAAGCTGTTTATATGAGAAATACACGCATCACAAAAATGATGCATTTACAAAAGCGCCTTTGTGCCTCAACTCCATTCAGCTTCTCCTTCATAAGTTTTCTGATGACATTCCACTTGTCTTTCACCCAAGCCCTAGTTTTAGCTTGGTTAGCAGCCAAGTATCCGAATTTATCATTCATTAACAGACTGTGCCCATTACGATACCACTAAATATATGTTAAGTTTCGTGATCTGATTATCTAGATGTTCACAGGTTTTCGAGGTCTTTCATCATCTACAGCTCATACAATTTGATCTCTACAATCACAAGCAAGGCATTGGACAAATTCAACAATCTCGGCAAGTTCTAAAGCGTTAGTCCACAGTGGGTATCAAGCCGCGTTAGAGCGGACTGTAACTAGGAAGCTGATAGAGAGTACTGATCACATGAACATTTTATGAAGAAATTCCATTAGCATGGAGTGGAATGAACCATTACTGAGCATGAGTCCTCCAGTGGAGTATTTCTCACTTCGACGAAAAATTCAAATAAAAATAAAACAAAAAAGTATAACTAAAGGGTATTTCTTTTAGAGGTTTGTTTTTCGAATTGGCAATACTTTTTCCAGCGGCAGCCAATTTGACAGCTGACAGCTTATTTGTACTCAGTTTGGTTTAACATTTCACCATGATTATACTTACGCCAGAACAACGCTTGCAAATTGTACAAATTTATTTCGAAAATCGTGGTTCAGTTCGAGAACTTACCGTGTGCTACATCCATGTAATCGTCAATCCGAGCAAGTAATTCGAATAATCATGGATCGTTTTCCCATCACGCATACTCTGGTTGATAATACGCATCCGCAGAGATGACGTACAGTACGTACCGAAGAAACTGTTGTTGCTGTGGAGCGTAGTATTGAGGACGACTCGAATGAGTCAATTCGCCATCATGCACGGGAATTGGAGCTGTGTCCATCCACTTTACGGAACATTTTGCGTAAAGATCTTAGTTCACGAGCTTACAAGATCTAGTTCGTGCAAGAATTGGACCTTTGGATTGGCCTCCAAGATCGTGTGATTTAACACCTTTGGATTATTTTAGACGATGGACAACTTGGAAGCCACGTTATTGCCGATACACGGCTCCAGCTGCTCGAGAAGTGGTGAAAATTGGACTTGCAGATTGCGCTTTATAGACAGCCGCGGCACCCATATGCCCGAAATCATAAATATTTATGCACTAAGGCAAATTATCTTTCTAATAAAGCCAATACCATAGCCGTTATCACGATTTTTATGTGTTTTATTTCGCTTTAAATTTCCAGTTCCATTTCCTGACCAATTTAGGGATTCAAGGACAATATCTGCCTTGTGTTGGGTTATCACAATATTTAAAAAAAAAATATTATATTCTAAAAAAAAAAACAACGCACTGCTTTATTACAAATGAAGGCTCTTTTTTCTACTTTTACTTCACTTTGCTTAAATAAAAATGCGAACTTTATTAAAAATGGCTTCCTTTGGCATTAATGCAGGCCTTTAGTCGATTCGGCCACTCATCAATTACAGTACGCACCTCATTAATTGGAAAGTTGGCCACAGCTTCGGTCAGATCTTTGTATGCACTGGAAAGCAAAAATTTAGCTAAACCCTAGCTGCTGCAGCTTCTAGGAAATCTGAACTTTGTTCACACCGCACTTATGAAGCACTACGACAGAGATGCGATTCACTTTCTTAATCCATTCCATAGCGAAAATGCAAATTTGTAATATTTGTATAAATAAACAATTGTGAGGTTAACCCTCACAGAGTTCTATAAATCCAGGGTACGCCCAACTTTTGGTCGCGCAGTGGGTGTAGTAGGTAGTTAGCAACTGTGGTCATTGCTTAAGCAAATCACCCAAAAATAAATTAAGTTATTGATGTAATAAATCGGTAATTTAATTCACAATCAATATAATCCATAGTTATGAGGGTACCTGATATTGTACTTTCGCTCTTCATCCCTACAGGCTTCTGTCCGGGCTCTGTAGCCTTTTTGTATTCTCTTTCCCTTCTGTTAAAACTTTCGACCATAATTTCTGCTATAACACCTCTCCACGCTGTTATTCTTCCCTTCTCTTCTGGTAAATGTCGGAAGCTACTCTCGTAACTAAAGGGTGGTTAAATTTTAAGGGCCGATGTTGAATGTGAACCACACCTAAACGTCAAGTTTTTTTCTGCATTTCATTTGACATTTCTCAATTTCAAACTAACTCAATTTGAACCATCGAAAGATACACAATCGAGCAACGCGTTAAAGTTATTCAGGCTTATTATGAAAATGGGCGTTCAAATCAAAATGCATATCGTGCATTTCGTGATTTTTTCGGTCAATTTAATCGTCCAAATGTGCGTACAATCGGAAAAATTGTGCAAAAATTTGTGCAAACCGGGTCTGTAGGAGATGTGAAAACACGAGTGCATGCTCGTACAGCTCGTACTGCAGAAAAATATTGCTGCTGTTCGCGATAGTGTGGCTGAAGAGCCGTCCATCTCAACTCGTCGTCGTGCCCAACAATCACTCAATCTCACGCTCGTCGTCGATGAACATTATGCATAAAGACTTGCATTTACGCACTTACAAGGTGCAATTGACTCAAGAACTAAAGCCTCTTGACCATTTCAAGCGTCGTCAATGGTCACAATGGTGGCAAGAAATGGCAACAGTGGATGATCAATTTTCGAAGAAAATCATCTTCAGTGATGAGGCACATTTTCACCTCAGTGGATTCGTCAATAAGCAGAATTGCCGCATTTGGGCGAAGTGTGATTGTCGAAGAGTGATTGTCGAAAAACCAATGCACCAACAAAGAGTGACTGTTTGGTGCGGTTTATGGGCTGGCGGCATCATCGGGCCGTATTTTTCCCAAAATGAGGCCGGTCAGGCAGTTACTGTGAATGGTGTTCGCTATCGTGAGATGATAACGAACTTTTTATGGCCCGAATTGGAAGATATGGATGTGGACGATATGTGGTTTCAACAGGATGGTGCCACTTGCCACACAGCTAACGAAACAATGGCTCTTTTGGGCGACAAATTCAATGGCCGTGTTATCTCACGTGGTGGCGATGTCAATTGGCCGCCAAGATCATGTGATTTGACACCGTTGGACTTCTCTCTTTGGGGTTATTTGAAAGAAAAGGTGTACGTCGATAAGCCAGCAACAATTCAAGAGCTAAAGGATGAGATAATTCGGCACATTAACGGCATAGAACCTCAATTATGCCTCAGCGTCATCTAAAATTTGGACCATCGAATGGAGGTGCGCCGCCGAGGTCGCGGCGGCCATTTGGCCGATAACCATACCAATATTATCATAATAAAAAGAAATGACAGTAATTTCCTAAATAATTTGTGTTTTATTCAAAATCAACATTGGCCCTTAAAACTTAACCACCCTTTATATACAGCTTTAAAAGCCTCTTGTTTTGCTGCGTGTGGTTGGCGGCACTCTACACCAAACCAGGGGTTTCTTTGTAATGGATTCGAGAAATCTTGCACATCAGAGACGGCATTCTTGATAACTTGCTGACAACAGCTGTGTTTCTTTGTAACTGTATATGAAGTTTGGTTAAGTTTTACAAACAAATTATATTCTATTTTTTAGATTTAATCAGGTACTGGTTCTCAAAGAAAATATGTGCTTCTACCATCGCAACGCTTGTTGTCTTGTTATGTATGCATCTAGAGGGTGGGCCGCCTGTTGTTTAAAAAAAAAATTCCAATAAAAAATTCCATTTAATATTTTTCAAATTTTTTGCTTTATTGAAGAGAGTACGCTTTCCGATTATTTATGGAAAATAATTTCATTTCACGAATAGCTCGATCAATATTGTGCTTAAGTGACTGAATCGTTTCTGGATTGTCATCATAATATTTTCTACGACTACGTGTGGATTTTCCGAGCCCCAAATACTGCAGTTTTGTTTGTTTACATATGTAGCTCGCCGAAATGAGAATGAGCACCATCCGAAAAAAATACTCTTTTTAATCAAAATCGACGTCAATTTCGAGCTGCTCTAAAGCCCAAACAGAAAAGCGATAACAAAGAGGGTGGTCATTTTACTTCAATTCCTGAGTCAGTTGGATTTCGTAAGAGAATAATCTGAGGTCTTTATGCATGATGCCCAAAACGCAATGTGGCGTTCGCGCGGTAGCGCGTTAATGGGCTTTGAGCGGCGTTGTAGAAACTTTACGATTAAAGCTGCCAAAAAATGCGACCAACAATTTTCCAAAACGAAATGTCGCTTCAGCGTTGCGAGGTATGAAGATGACAACAAATAAGTTCCGTTTGCTTAAATTTCCAATACACGAATTCGTCGCAGAAAAAGAGTGAAAAATTACACTTTCGATTTTTATTGTTTACGAGTATGCAAAACTTTTTTTTTATGTAAACTCATAAACAGCTGTGAATGAATTGTCAAACGCGCGACATAGTAGAAAGTAGATCTACTTGAGCGTTGTAATGGCGTTTACGATATATACGATCTAAAGTGATCGCAACGCCTAAGGTTACATTTCGTTTCAACCCATATGCACGCGTTGTTTCTACTCAATATGTCAAAGCAAGAGCGCCACATTGCGTTTTGGGCATAATTCTCCTCAGACTAGTGCGGCTAATGTTCAGTTGCTGAGATCTATGGCGAGTTGAGCTTCTCAAGTCTAGTAGCACACTTCGGCAACAGCAGCAACATTTTCGGTTGAGAGCACAGGACGAACACGAAAATAACTTGTGTTATCAATTAGCATCCGAATCTCACGAACTTTCTTCACAAATTTGCGTACAGCACGCACGGTTTTTGTATTATTTCAACCGAAAATTCTTTTCAAAATTCGCACTGTTTCGGCAACACAGTACTAACTCTGGAAATAAATTTTCAATATTTCCCAACACTGTTCAAGCGCAAATCGATTCAGTTCGAACCGCTGAGATATGATACTGTGTTTCTGTCAATTTTTTGAGCACGAAAGAACTGTCACTGTCCAAATGACATTTAATTTGAAAAGAAATTAGCAGGTGGCCCTCCCGTTATAATTAAGGAAATTAAAATAATTATTATTGGATACTCAGTCATCCATAATTATTGTTATTGAAACTATATACCCAGTTAGTTGTTGTTCTTGTTCACTATACGACCTTTTCACAATAACACGTCTAATGATGTCATTGGTCATCTGCGCTTAACATTGACACTGGACTTGAGAGTTTAGGGCAAAGGCTCCGACAGTCTCATGTAATTGTAGCCGTTGGATGTTAAATTTTGTCACACTACTTCTTTGATGTTGTGGTGTTTGGAATATCTGCATAGCCAAGTAGTTACACCTATATAATTTTGAAATAGTGTCGGTTAGTTTCCCTGAAAGTTTCAGACTACGAGCATCTTTCCTGTGCGAAAAGTATGCATAAGAGTGACTCGAAATGCTTTAGGTAATATCGCGGCCTGAAGCCATACGGAAAGGAATAATTTGAATAGTTCTCCTAATGGCGCTCCTAATTTACCCACGATACGTTAGGTATAAACTAAATGCATTCCAAAATACCCTTAAATCCTTCTCCCTAGTCAACCCGCCCGGGTACATTGCGAAATGCATCTTAAAGTTGACTTTCTCTGGAATTGAAATTCATATGCCAAATGGTAGCACAACAGAGTTTTCCTTTTTTTTTTTTTTTTTTGTTAAAGAATATAATACATTCCTTGGAAAAGAATATACCGAACGTGAAACGCCCCCAAGGTGTTTTCCCTTGAAAACAGCAAAAACATATTTGAATAGACGTTATGAGATTTTCCGTTTTCATATTTTCATATTTTATATGTCATGGCATCGCAGGAAACTCGTCTTCTTCATGTCGTCTTCTTTGTCTTAGATCCTGTCTTGCATGTGTTTTTTTATTAATATGCTTTAAATATTTGAGAAGAGCTTTCTCACACATTCCCCATCCCTTTCGTATAAGGTATACTCGAGCGTTGGGGAAATACTCAATTAGAGTCATCCTTATGGGAGCGTTCTGTGAAATAGAGAAGAAATCTTTTGCTTTGTTAAATATTTGACGAATGTCGTCTAATAATGTCTGACTGAGTTAACATTTTTCTTTTTTACGCATAGGGGTGAATTTAATTAAAAATTTATTTAATAAAAAGAGTCATATTATAAAAAGCGTACAAAAGTATTTATTTTATTTTTCTTAAGTTACTCTTTACAATATAAATTAGCGATAGGAAGTTGTCTCTTTGGTGTGTGGGGTTGGATTTTTCTTTCATAGCAGTTGGTGATCCTAAGGTTGACGAACAAAGGCTCCCACATAAAATGGAACGCTTTTCCTCGACTTAACGATGTAAATGAAAGGGTGTGTAGCCTTAAAATGCTTGCGACGGAATCGTCTACTAAAGCTTACTGCCATTATCCGGATACCTGTGAAATAATCGAAAAGAAATGAAAATTAGATAATTGGCATTGTAATGAAAACAAAGATTTCGGTGAAATAGATACAGGAGTTAAGGAAGGACCTGACCTGGTTTCAAGGTACAGAAGATCCCTAGAAGAGATCTGTTTTTATTCTATGGTCGGAATGCAAATATCCATGGTTACGGGGAAACTTCCGCAAGCATCTGCACTGGGATCGTTGCTGTGTACAACAATATTTTAAGGATTCAAATTCCTAGTGAGATAGCAACCACTGGTCACGCTGACGATTGACGCAGTTGCAGTGGTCACAAAATTCTTGGATCTCCAATGAAACTATCATATACACATCCGTTAAAAACTTGTTCAAATTCATAGGTCTAAACTCGACTAAACATAAAGCCGAAGCAGTCTTATCGGAAGTGAAATTGGTGATGTCATTTCGGTTAAAGTTAATAGTCACAAGCCGGCCATTACCTGGGATAATTATGATAAATTCGATACGAAGCTCCCGTACCAAGAACACTTGCAGAGCTCTCTCGAGTAACTTCTGCATTGTCGAGAACAATGCCCAACATTGGAGAACCAAATCAGAGTTGAGGGCTACTCTTACCAAAAGTAATTCAATCAATTTTTCTGTAAGTACTCGTAGGGCCAATCTTAAGGGTCAAAACGTATCCGCCAAAGACAAACTATGTATTCATACTCAGCATACGACCTCGGGGTGTGTATCGAGTTTCCCACGGTGTGATGCAGGAGGGATGAGATGCAATGGTAGAGATACTCGTAGTAACACGTCTTAAGGTCCATTCACAGCTCAGCGACTTGCGAATACGAACAAGCGAATATTCGCCAATTTTGACATTTCATTCACAGCAACTTTTTTTTTCTAGTCGCAACAATCTGCGAATTTCACTTATCATTTGTTACCACCAATAACAAAACAAAAGAATTCTGAATGTTTGGGTCGCGCGAATGTGGATTGCGTTCCACATCTATGGAATGTGAATAAAATTTGACAGTTCGCAAGTATTCGCCTATTCGCGGAAAAATCAGCGAATTGTTAATTTCTTCGCAGAAACTAATTAAAATTTAACTTTTTTCCTATTAATCGATAGATAAGTTAAGCTCTGTTCTTTTGGAGCAGTAAAGTTGTCGATTGTGTGTCTTTAAATTTCTCGCCTTGTCTCAAAGAGGTGTTATTCTATCCCGGCCAAACCACTGCATAAACTCTTCCACTTATCATCTTCCACAGGCATTTTTTGAAATAGATGGAAACTTGCATATGTACAGCGATAAAATCTCCCATCTGACTACCGAGCAATAGCTATAACGTCAGTGCTGTCCAAGCTCTTGGGAGTCATCTTGAAAGAAACCATCTCCTTAATGACGCCATCATGGTTTTAGGCTACAACATTTTACAGGGGATTTAATCACCTCATGGTGAGTGCAGAGTTGTTGCCATTGTTATCTCCAAAGCTTTCTACGTGAGTAATATAGTGCCCTCCTTAATAAGATTGAAGCTCATGTTGTCGGTGGCATGAAGTTGATAGCGAGTTTTTTAAGTGGTCGAACATTGCAGGTTGTATTAAATGGATGCACTTCTACTCCATTCTCGACTAATGCAGGTGATCCCCATGGCTTCATACTATCTCCACCCCTTTTTCTGATTTATGTACATCTAGGTACATTATTCTTTCGCATTCTTGACTTAGCCGTCGAGTCTCAGCGTTAGAGAATGTCTATCGACGCGGGATATGAAAGTGGTCAAACTCAGAATGGATGAAGTTGATCTTGGGGAATCTAATGTTTGGTCTTTGCTTGGCATGTACATATGTTAGCGCAGACAATCGATGGAACCAGCATATAACTGATGCTGCAAAGGGTGGTACTAGAAGCTTAGCATTTCTCAAAAGGTGTAAACGATTTTTCACTCCTTCGGACTAGACCACAATCAATTCGTCCGGTACATGAATAAAACTCATATGTTTCGGAGGAAGCTTCTGTCATATGCTTGACTTTTTTTTATCGTGTTCAGCGACAAACTTGTAGACTAATCGGTGACCAGTCTATATGCAGCCGAATCCCTTCGCTCGAACTCCGACGGAATGTTGGATGCTTAGCGCTCCTGAACTGTTGTTTCCATTGTAAATGCTCGCACGATTTATGTGTATATAGTTATGTGCCGTCCATTCTGTACATGCATGTATTTTAGAGCTTAATTTCGCCCTCACCCATCACCGTAGAAGATCGATTTTTAACCATTCAGCACAAATCTGTACACAGATTTAGGCATAACGATTCTTCTTTTTATCCCAGTTGTAGTGAGGAGCGAAAAGACGTACAGATATGTTTTTCTAATGTTCGAGACTCGCAAGTAAACAGCAAAGACTTCAAATAAAAGAAGGATAATCGTCAAGCCCAGATAACATCATAGTTTATATGCTTTCAACGTAGGAGATATGGGATCCCTACAGCAGGAAGTAAAGTATTAATCATGCAATGTGGATATCCAATGGATATTATCCATTAACTATTATTTGTGCCTCGAAAATAATTTGTTACCCATTATTCTAAGTGGTCGAAATCTGCCAGTTCTTCGCAGTCCATCTGTATTCGAAGGCTGTCTGGGAATGTGTTGGAATTCATTCCAGGTCGATTTCGCGGGGCAGCCCGTCGTGGTATTGTGAAATCCTACAAAGAATTTTGCTCCTAAAAGTCGAATGTTATTTTAATCCGATATAGGCCAGTTGGGAAACCAGGGTAATAGAAAAACTAAAACAAATACGAAAATAAGTCAAATACGAACCTCTCCAATATGTACTCAGCATACACAATCACACAAACCCATCCACTGCTGCCCCGATGGTGGCAATTGTAATCGCTGATTACAAATGATTTCATGAAGGGAAGTCAAATCTATTCTGTATCTCCAGTAGTAAATGCCATAATCGTTTTTATAAAAGTTTTGAGAATATAGCAGATCCTTGATAATCCGCTGAAGAAATATGATTTGTGTGGTTGTCTAAAAATTTGTCAAGATGGAGTGCGGATGTGGGGGTTAAAAATATTTAAATCATATTTATTGGCCGTATAACTCAAGAATTTCGGCACAACAGCTTTGAAGTAACATATGGAGAGGAGTTTTAAAATCTTTGAATTATCCTTCTCATAAATCTAACTTAATAACCATTGAATGCATTTTGGGTCTATTGAATGAAATGTTCGCCCGCCGTTTAATTTCGGGATTCTGCGACATCAATTGGCCACCAAGATCTTGTGATTTGACCCCGTTGGATTTCTCTGCGTGGGGTTTTGATAAATGTTGTGTCTATGCATACAATCCGCAAACTTTGGAACACTTACAAACCAATATCCGCAACACAGCCAGAAATGTGCCGAAAAGTCATCGAAAATTATCTCACAAGAACCGAAGTTTGCAAAAACTCCCGTGGCGGCCATTTTATCTATTTTGTATTCCATACATAATGGCATAGTCCAAAATTTGAAGCAGGCGCATATAGTCATTTCCCATTAATTGTTCAGTCAGTCGAATTCTATACGAGTACAAATGCAAATCTTTTTTCATTATTTTAAACAAACTTGTGGGAGACATTCCAAATTCTTGTGCACGGCGTATAACGAAGGCGCCCGGACTTTCATCAACATTGACTCTCGCTGCAGCAATATTTTGTGCCGTACGTACGCTACGAACTCGGCTGGACTTCACTTTACCTGCCAGTGTATACTGAGTTTCAAAGTTATTCCTTACACGCTAAATGGACGACTTGCTAGGCACTTGATTTAAACCAACAAAATTACTCAAATTTCTTCGTGTTTTCACAACTGAACAATAAATTTGGTAAAATGTTTTAATAACTTCAACACGGTATTGAGGATGCTCCATAATATTGTTCACTGTTATCGACTGCTCTTCGTGACTGTCAAACGCGAACTAATAAAAGCCCACTAATCCAAAACGGCGGCCAAACAACATCGACCTGGGGCATAAAAAACACCCTGTATATGTAAACCCTAAAAATTTCGACGGCAAAATATAAGACTACAAATTCTATATATAAAATGTACTCGTACATATGTATATTCTTTATTTTAATTTATTTCAAATTTAACAAGTAATAAATTTAAAAAAGAAAATAAAAATCTTTTACTGAAACACACCGGCAAACAGTACCGATTTCTGATTCCAAATGAGGTATACAAACGGGTGATTCGCTAAAAATTTGTCTCTCATCATAATGCACTTATTCTCAATTATAAGGCCTATAAGTTATAAGAAAATTATTTATAAATATACATGTAGTAAAAATATTTCTATAATTCTAATAACATTTAACAAGTTAGCAGCATACGACGTGATAACAAAAGCATGATGGACGGAACTGTGTTTTTCGTAGATGGTTCGTAGTCATGTTTATTTGTATTTTGAATTTACATATAAAGTAAATATTTACAGGCTGAGTTCAAAAATTCAATATGACAATTTCATTATCTAATGCATTTAATATGTAACTCATATGATACATAGAATTTTCAAAAATATAAAGGGTGTCCCAAAATTCACCTAAGATTTGAATTTTGCGCCATTTGTGTGGTAAAGTGTTGCCAACGAAAAAAAAGAGACAGCAGGAAGGGTTCAAAACATTATCAAATCATTTTTTCACAAACGGTTAAGAATCATCGAACGGTTTTTGATGACATTTGGTTTTAAGCTATGTCAGATATATAGAAATGGTGGAATGACTTTTCACCCAACGTTTTCAAGAATTGTTAGTGCCAGGGGATTTGTTATAATTTTCTCCCATAATCCTCATTAATTTACGTGTCCCCCATTGTGTTCAAATTGTTCGCATTAATAGTTTCGGAGATAGAGTTGACATCGCCTCTTGAGTTCGTTTGATTAAGAAACTTTATCCAAAAAAAAAAAAATTTGGAATACAAAAATAAATTCAAAAAAATTCAGCTTTAATTTGGAATGACGCATGGTGGGTGTAAAAAATATTTTTATTTTTATATATTATGCCCCCAAAAGCCCCTCACAAAAACTTTTCTACAATTTTTTTCTTAGCTATTTTTGGACCACAGCATACTATTTTTGTGCAAAATTTCACCACTCTAACTCAAACAGTTCAAAATTACAAGCGTTAATCCATTAGTTTTCCGTTGATACCACTAAACACTAAAAAGGGAGGAAAATACATTTGGTTTTAATTCTTGAGTATATTTTGCATTAATAAAGCCAATATTTCTCAGGAACTGTTGTTAACAAAACTCTTTCCTTTACGTATTCTCTGCTAGACCGACTTCGGTTGTTTTGGTAAAACAAGATTAATAGTTGGAGCAAATCTTTTTGAAGAAACTGAAGAAGTGAAATCAAATTTGTTTGACTCATCTCTGAAAAAAAAGTGTAAAGTGTGAGTGTCATACCAAAATTTTAATGGATCTGATGTCCTGAATTGCTGCAAATACTGGTTCAATTAATTTGGCACAGAATCAAGACTGGAAACTTCCAGGACGACAATTTTCTCATGCTTGACCCAAATAAAAGTTAAGATACTTTCCGATATGTGACTTCCCGAAACTGAGACTTCAGGAGAACATTGTCCTCTACGACTATGCTCACAACGAATTTTGCTTGATAACTCTGATATCGCATTGGCGACAGCAGTTGGAGATGTGAAATAAAACCGCTTAAAGCGACTATCCAAAGCTATAGTGGCATCTATCTCTGAATGAGTCCATTTAATTAACTTTTTCCACCGACAATCTCACATCCGTTGCCAGATTTACTCTGTCGAGTTCTCGATAAAGCAGGTTTTGACACTAGACGGAACTGCTTTTCACACAAATTATCGTTTAAACGGACTTAGAAAACCAATAATATTTCCAACTATGATACAATCAATTGAGATGTACCTACAGTAATCATGTCAGGTACATTTCTTCTAGACTGACTTCTAGATGCCGACACTTTTGTCACAATCGCGGACAACTGAACAAATCGTTGCCATATTTATATCTCTTCAAATCATTGTAACCCTCTGCTTCGGTTCCTTCGAAAAATAATATGAGTGCATATGTTGGTACATATGCTAGATTATTCGTACTAAAATTTAAGAATTCCTTGATAAGATAGCATTTTTTGTAAATGTTTTTTTTTTTTTTTTTTGTGATGGCTTGTAATCAGTATTTAAGCAGAAGAGGCAAAAGATTATAGATTGTAGATTGACTTTAGGGGTGTAAGCGCACTGCGACCTTGTAGATCTATTGTGCTCCCCCGACTTGGAGCTGTAGTCGAAGAAATGCTCGTCTTAGAGCACCTCTTCCAGTCCAATTTCCTTGATGAACCTGAGTACCATCCAACGATGGTAGATCTTCTTCTGATAGCTAAAAAGCATCCAGGTGTTTTCTTCTTTTGTGGACTACTGCTCCATATTCCTTAAGAAGGTGCCCTTGAGTTTCCTTAACACCTCCGCAAGATCTTCAATCTCCGCGTTGCCCTATACCTAGTTGCTTTAAGTCTACAGTGACCCGCCAGGAAGTCTGTAAAAATGCACAGCCAGTTTTTGTTAATACAGTTTTGTTTCCGGTTATAATTCGCGAAAAGTTCTTTGACCTGTCTTAGCTTAGGGAGTTTCAAAAAGTTTGATTCGTTTAAAGGTGCCTCCTTCCTAACCACTTCCCGTAGCGTATACGGGCACAGCCCGCAGAATGTTTCCGGATCGGTAAAAGCGGTCTCTAAGCCTTTTCTTGCTAGTTCATCAGCTGCTTCATTTCCCTCTACTCCCACGGGGCCTGGTACCAAATAGAGGGTGACTCTGCTATTCTCACTCAGTTGGTTTATATTTGCAAGGCACTCCCACAGCAGTGTAGTCCTGATTCATGAGTGCTTAAAGCCTTGATGGCGGCCTGGCTATCCGACAATATCGCGATACTTTCCATCGAGGTTAAATTGTGCGCATTATTCGATCGCGTAGACCTCTGCCGAGTTTTGATTCTGGGCCAGTACACACCTACTCCAGTTCCTGTAGATGTTTTGGACCCATCCGTGTACCACTTTATGGTATTTTGTTAGAGTTGGTACATCCTGCTCAGCTTCAAGCAATTTCCCTTGACCATATCATACCTTGGCTAGTCCAAAACCGGTATTTGGAAAGTGTTTCTCGCTTTCTGTGTGGGATGCATTTTCCTTTCGCAACGCCCTCTTTGATTATTCTTAGTATGGTTTCTTTGGCAATCCTTTCTAGCACTAAGTGTAGAGGGGTGAGTCCTAATTCCACCTCGAGTGCTGCTGTGGGACAGGTTCTCATAGCCCCTGTTATACAAACGCTAGCTATCCTTTGTACTTTTCCAAGGGTTAAATGAATAATATTTTTTTAAAAGTGATTTACTTAAAAGTGGATTTTTTCATAGGAAAAAATATCGCCTTCGATAGTTGCTTTTCAAAATCGATATATCGATATGTAAAAAAATAAAATATCGCCTTTTCGATACATCGATATTTTGTGTGCGTCCCTAATCTGTACCCACTCGATGACGTTTACAATCACTTACCATTGTCTTGCAGAAACAAACTGCAACACAAATTAAAAACATTTTCAGAATTTATCTCATTCTACGATTATTTATTTTGTATAGTTTAATAGATTATTATGATATACATATGTATGTTTATATGTATATAGGTACGTGCATATATTACACAGAAATATTATATATTTAAACTTTTATTAGCTTTCCAGTGAAGAGTGTTCTCCTTCGATTATCGCAAATGAAAAACAAAAAAGGTTTATTAGCAATAAACTTTAGTATTTCGGGACGTCGTCCGAGGGAAGGAAATGATCCGAACATTAATATTGCTGTTAAGAATAAAAAAAATATGTAAATGAAATGACTATCATAAAAGTAGCATTTGATTATTACTTAAAATCACCCTTATTCCCATGTCGAAGTGACAGATTCTCACCTTATTTTTGGTTGACGGTTGAATAAGGGTGAATAAAGAATAATAATGAAAAGTTATTAAATGAAACCAAGTGATTATAGAAATCAAAAGAAAATAAATTTGTCATACTAATGGTGCACTCTAAACTTAAGGTTAACACAATTTTATCAAATCAAGAAAAGATAGATCACAAATTATGATTCTCATCGCAAACCGTATTGCCTACATATACTGGACTAACTGACATTGTCGCCTATTCGAAAACTGTAGAGTATATTGAAAGGAATTAGAATTAGAATAACATAGTAATTTAAAGAAATCTGAAAGAAAATTAAATATTCATTTAATTTGTACAAGAAAAATGTTTTTCAAGTGCGAATCGGGCTTCGCGCCTTTAATGTTGCATAAAATGACGTTCTAATTTGAAGTGCTTTCTGCGCGTTTTAAATTTATTTATTTTTCCTCTATGAACATTTTGAGGCTATGATGCCTCCACAAAATATTCATAGAGAAACAACAAATAAGTTCATAACGCGCTTTACATTTTGAGGCGTCTTCATAAAGGGATCATCAAAGAGGATCAACAAATAAATTCAAAATGCGTGTTAGTAAGGCATTCGATGTATCGGCAGCCTAAAGAGCCAACCATAAAGGCTGAACTATAATAGTAGAATGCTTTCGTACGACCACTTCCGAAACAGAGCGAATACACAGGATTTGTATTGTGTGACCATAATAGCTTTAAGTTTCGTTCACTTTTGCTCACTTGTGTACGTATGAAAACTTGACAAGCGGTCCCCCATCCAAGTACTAACATCGCCCGATGGTGCTTGATTTCGGTGAACGGACGAGAAGCTTTGCTTCCGAACACATACGCGTATTATGGGCTACTTGAGCAATTGACAGTACTGAAGGAAACTTAAGGTAGAATTATGACATTAGCTTCCGATTGCTTCCGACTATTATAGTTCAGCCTCAATGGACTTGAATGAGCTTACGCCAGCTTAATGAAATGTCCCATTACATGCAAATAGTATGGCATGACCATAATGGGATTATGCTCGGTTTCGACAAGTTTTCGTTAACTTCTATAGGCTTACGGAATGTCTCAATGAAATGAGACATTCAGTACGGAAATTTGACAGTTGACACAAAAAGAAAACAAAAAAGAAAACAAAATACCAAATCATTTCTTTTTGATAGGATATTTATCCCTTCCATTGGTAAATGCAGTAATTTTAATTTCTTTAATTGTTTTAGCTTATTTTTCATTTTCTCTTTCCTTGCACTGAAACCAAACCGAATGTAAATAATTTGATAGACTATAAGTTTGCTCAAGTACATTATGGGTAACTAGAGAGTTTGACAGAAATTGAGTGGGCTTTTCGTTAGGTTTTGACATAAGGTTAATCTCACTGAAGTCCATTATGGTTAGCCCTTAAAAGCTTTGACCTTTTTGAAAGGATCAGGTGAAAAGAAACTCTCTTTATTCCATACGCATTGCTTAAAAACTACTGAACAGATTTTAGTGAAATTGATGTTGAATGTACGATTGTTGTAATATGTTAGTAGTTTGCTTTAAAAATTGTCAAAATCGGATGAAGTACGAAATAGTGGAAACGCAGTTTCAAAAATCTTTAAATCATCTTTGTTTGCCGTTTAACTCAAGAATGCTTTGTTGTTCAACAAATTTTGAACAAAAAAGAACATTACTTACATACATAAATGGTGTCCCAAAATTCACGCAAGATTTGAATTTTGCGCCATTTGTGCGGTAAAGTGTTGACAACGAAAAAAAAGACAGCATGACAGCTAACAGTTCAGGGTTATTAAAAATGGAGTGCGTTTTCATTGTTAAGCAATATTTTAAAAATAATGAAGGTTTGGCAGCTACTCGTACAGTTCGCAATTTTCGTACAGAATATGGTCGGATTTAGCTTCATCAACTGTGAAGAGATTAATTCAAAAATTCAGGAAGACTGGATCAATTAGTGACCTTAACACTATGACAGTCCTTCAACAAGTTGTTCGACACAAAACATAGAAGCAGTTCATGAAAGTGTTGTTAAGAGTCCAGGAACATCAATTCGGCACCATGATCAAGAATTGGACATTTCGAGAAGCTCTCTATAGCGCATTCTCACATAAAATTCGCATCTTCATGCATACACTTAGTGCAATTGACTCAAGAACTGAAGCCCACTGACCACGCACAGTGAAGAGAGTTCGTTGAATGGATTATGGAGCAACAACAAGTGGATGGATCAATTGCGAATGCCTATGTCAAGTCTACTGCGAAGGCATAACACTGGCAGTAGGGTGGTCATATGGCTGAAAATACAACGACGGAAAAAATTACTGTGAATCATAAGCGACGACAATAACAGCAAAAAAAAAAAATAAAAAATGCTCTCCAGTTATCTGGACGCGACCCTTGGAGTTTACTGAAACTTGATACCATCTGAGTTTCAAACCACTACACAAATCTTTTTTTCTCTCTGAGCAAATTATTATTGATGGCTTTGTTAATTGTCAAATTTGGGGTTCAGAAAATCCACGAGTGATTGTTGAGAAATAAGTGCATCCACAATGTGTCACTGTTTGCTGCGGATTTTGGGCTGGAGGCATTATCGGATCATTCTTCTTTGAAAATGCGGCTGGTCAGGCAATAACAGTTAATGGTGCTCGCTATCGCGACATGATAATACAGTTTCTTGTGCCTAAATTACAAGATATGGATGTGGACGACATGTAGTTTCAACAAGACCATACAGCCTGAGAAATAATTCAATTACTGCATAACTCATTTCCGGGTCGTATAATTTCCCGTTTTGATGATTAGATCATGGAATTTAACGACGTTGGGCTATTTTTTCTTTGGGGTTTTTTGAAGTTTAAGATTTATGCCAACAAACCCACGACCACCCACTCCTCGAAGGAGCAAATTGAGCACTGTGTCAACGAAATTCAGACATATTTATGCAAAACGGTCATGGAAAATTTCGACAAAAGAGTGCGTATGTGCCAGCAAAGTCGTGGAGGCCATTTACCCGATATGCTATTCCATACATAACCCTATACTGTATACTTTATGAATCAATAAAACATTTACAATTTTTAATTAAAAACTTGTATTTTCTATCAAAATTACTTCTTATGTGTATTTTGGGACACCCTTTATTTAAATGATTATTCGCTAAGGACCCCAGTAGAATCATTCCAAGATTATTTCAAGCTACATATTCAAATTCCTTAAGTCTTAATTCTTTTTTCCTTATGGAAAAAAATGTGAACACAAAACTAGCCCAAAAAAAAAAATATATTTTTATTATAATTTAGGTAAGCTACACAAACATTCTTTAGTTTTTACCTTAAGCATTTAATAGCTTTCCAACGAACAGTGCAATCCTCCAATCATTACAAATGAAAAACAAAAATGGTTTATTAGCAATAAACCTTAGTTCTTTGGGACGGACGAACGAGAACGATATTCCTAGTGCTCGGATTGCTGTTAAGAAAAAAACAAATACGTAAAGGATGTGGCTATCAAGCCCTTCACACACTAAAGCGAACATAAACGCAAACCCGCCAGATGTAAGAATCAGCCACAAAATGTGTTCTGAAAGTCGATTTAAACTCTTTAAGTGAAAATTTTAGATTTTGGGTATTATTCATTTTTACAGCAAGTCACGTCAGCACCATGTATGATGAGCGAAGTTGAAGTAGATAAAATGGGAGCTCTTGTTGAGGGCAAAGGAAGGAACAGATACAAACTCAAACTCAATGAGCTGTAGCAAGATGTGGATGTATGTAGTTCAAAAAGTCTCTGTCCGATGACTACATTAGTTCGGTAATATCGAGCAAATAAACAACAACTTTCCAGCGAAGAGGAGAAGATTCGAGAAGATCGAGAGGACCGAGTCTCCGTCTGTAAGACCAAACGATAGCAGATGATAGGCAGAATTGGAAGTTCCTGAGATCGACGACTGTGGAAGGCTGTGATGTATTAGATGACTTTCTAGGTCCATCGCAATCCCTGACGAGTTCACTGTCAAAGTGTTTTATTCTCGAGCTATTCCTTGTCATTCACGTAATACTCGTACATGAGGACAACGTTGTTGCTTACTAACTATTGTGTGCATCGTAGTCAATGTCATGTTCGCGCTTGCATTCATCTTCGCTTTGGTGTGTGAAGCCTTTATAAAAGTTGAAAAGAGAAAAAATACGCATTATGATTAATTTGTACATGAGCAATAAGTAATGAAGCAAACCAATCACTGGTAACACGTAACTTAAGTTTTATAGAATTTAATCAAATCATAAAAAACTTATGAATAGATTATGGTAGCTAGCACAACTGTCAAATTGTTTTACTTATACTGGATTTAATTGCATATATACAGGAAAGCCTATATCGGTTTTGAATTACTGCTCAGCCTTCTTTAGACATACAGCCTATACTTACAAAATATTTTCGAAATACTGCTTAAAAACATTTCTTTGTAAAGATGATTTTTCTTTACCTGTGTTGTTGCCATTGCAGTCAAATAATACAAAAAAAGCCTCCACTAAACAGTTATTATAACAGTGTTGACATCGTGACATAATTTATGTCACTGGTAACATAAAACGTCTATTCCCGTACTTTCGAATTTCTGCGAAATTTTACGAAAATTTGTAAAATCTTATTCCTGTACACAGAAATCCATATGACTAATATTCGTCAAATTTCGTAGAAATTCGAAACTGTATGGAAACAGACCTAATTATTTCGGTGGTAACAAATTACTTACGTACGTTCGAATACTCGAATATGCAAACTTATTCAAAAGTAATATTTCATCTGAAAACATCAGCCGTATTCTGAAATGACTTTTTCTTCTTTCAATTTTCTTCAATTGCTGCCAGAGGAATTCAACCTCACGAAAAAATGAAAACTGTCAAATGAGTTACAGCTGATAGGCGTGACAGCAAAAAGAATTTAAAATCAAATGAAACATATTTTGTATTAAAAATGCTTGATTTGACATAATTTGTAGAATCTGCGATTTACTTGTAAATGTAAAGGTAAACGTTTTACATTGATATTTATTTGAACAGCACAATACATTGACGTTTCTCAAGATTTCATACGATAAACGTAGGGGTCCTTATCTTGAATTTTAGAGATTTGTCTATCAATTTCCGAAATTTTTCTTTTTTTAATTTTTTTTCCGAAAATTACCCGCACTAAACGGGGGTAAATTAAACAAACTCTGCTGACATAACAAATGACATTTGTTATCATTCTCAGAATAAATGAAACCCAAAACAAAGAAATTCTTCGAATTTTGTGTTGGATTATGTCATGTGACATAATTGTTTTCAAGTTGATGACAACACTGATTATAACTGCTAAAAATAAAAATTCCAATGAAAACGTTCGAATTATGACTGAAATAGAGATAAAAGTGAAGGGAAAGTATAGATCTCGTTTGTTGGAAAGTGTAGTAGAAGTGTATTCAAGATATGAATCTCTGCTAATATACAAATCTCCGATATCGCTACCAAATGTCAATATATTTATAAAATATTTATGTTATTCCCCTTTGGAGGGCCATGATTGTTGTGGTCTCCCTTTCATCCATGGCATTGTAATTAAGTCTAGTATGGTGTTGGATAATTTTAATTTCCGCTATTTGTTAATTTAGAGAATCTTAGCAGATTCACCTTTCGCAAGTTTTATAACAGAATGCGAAACAGCTGATTTTTGGCAAATTAAAGCTAATTTATAACTGCAGAGTACCTACTTCAGGTCTAGAACGCTCAAACTCACAGATGACGTGGCCAAAAATTTGTCAATAACAAAACAAAATATTGAAAAGAGATTTTAGTTGGTATTAAATATTTATTACATACTTTTATTAAAAATGATTAAAAAATAGATATTTTACATATAAAATGCTTATATCTTTTTAATGCTTAATAATTTTCCAGCAAACACAGTACTCTTCCGTTCATTCCAAATGAAGAACATAAATGGTTTGTTAGCAATGAATTTGTTCAATTTGGGACGCTTTTCAATGTAAAAGCATTGTCTGCGCATCTTCACTACTGCCGAAAGGAATAAAATAATAAAACAATTAATGTAAACATATTTTAAAATAACTTTACATTTACTACAAATATTTATTTCATTTATATGTAATAAATTCAGATATGTCTCATAATGTAATAAGTATAGATAGAGATTTGTAGATTTAATAGTAGGTGTATGCAGTTGTAGATAGTATTATATAACTGGCAAATAAAAGCTAAGTAATGAATTCATTAATGTTGGATGTCTACGACAATAAAAGTCTACAATAATTAAATTTGAAAGGAAAAAATTCAAATTATAGGAACTAATATTTGTAGACAAAAACAATTGTTTAAACTATACCTACATAACTAAAACAATCTATTTTATATTTACTTAATATAGACATTGAATAGTGCGAAATATTGGTAAATTTACAAATTTACGTACAAGGTATAGGACTGAATTTTCAGCTTGGCTTGACCTAGGCCACTATATATGTAACTATAAGCAGTCGTAAAGAAAAAACGAAGGCTATTACAAATTCTCGAAGGCCCATTGTACTCCAAAAAAATCTTTGCTCTCTTGCAAAGTAACAATAACTAATTTTACACGTATTGAGAAAACAAAGACACTCTCTTCATGGATATTGTATAAAATTATTTATTTTTATTTCTTAATATAAATTTATAAAAAATGTTTATGAAGACACTGAGATCCTTATTTTTAGTAAGTATTTGATAACATCCCAGCGAAAATGATATTCTTTTGTTTTGTCCAAATGAAGAACATGAATGGTTTATTAGCAATAAACGTTCGTGGTTTGGGGGGGCTTCCAAAAAATGCACACTTTCTGACTATCAGTACCGCTGTCAAGGAATAAATGAAATAAAATAATTAATATTTAACCAAGATCGAGCATATACTCATTTCACATGAACGATATTCCATATTTAAAACCATTTGCCAGTATATTGATTTAATACCTATCACCTTTACATAAATTTAAAGAACGCATTTAGTGTTACCATCTGGGAATTTCGACTATTATCTCTATTTTTCGAACTAACAAACATGACAACGAAGGTAACAAATATTTTTTCGATAGCAACACCGAGCTCGAATAAATTCTCAAATTCGAACATTTTTACGAATTCACCCTTTACATATGGGAGCAAGTAATAATTGATTACTTTTAAATACTTTGAACAGAAGTGGTAAACAGTATCTTGATTGGTAGATATTGTAGTCCCTGCGTTTCCCTCATATCCAGAGGGGATCTCGCCTACTAGATTTCGAGAAAAATTTAAAAAATAACTGGTTTTTTAAGCCAGATGAAACTTTGTGTATACCTAAAGGGTCCCCCAAAAACAGTGCTAGTGTAAACAATTTTGAAATCCGCCCACAGACACGCCCACTTTTAAAAATATTCTCTTTCCAGCCTTAAAATTTCAAGCTAGGAAAGTAAAAGGATTTCCTAATTCGAAGCGGTAAAAGACTAAAATTAATTTGATACTCCCGACCATAAATACACCCACTTTTCAAAAAAAATGTCTTTCTTCCAATATTTTTACTAAAAATTGAAAAGTGATTCAAGTCAAATAGATATGTATATAGACACATATATAAGATTTATACCTAGTCATGTCATTAATACTGGTACACGTTTAAGCGCACTCATCGTGAAACTAGTGTTGAACACATCCATTCCATATTGACAGGTTTTCAGTGAGTGACATTTATAGTAAGTTAACGCGCCAAAATATTAACACAAAAGTCGTTTGGAAATATGGAGTGGGGCGATATTGGAAACACGTGCAGTGATAATTGGCCTTCACAAGTGCAATATGGAATGAGGCGATATTTTCCGGACCCTGTGACCCCTTGCAATCACACGGAATTTTGTGTATCGAATTGTTAAATTCTTTATGGACAATGGTAGAGTCAAAGATCCGGACGCCCTCGTACTGTCAGAACTCTAGAGGCGATCAAAGCGATGGCTTGTTCTACTTGACACCGAAATATTGAGTGCTAACCCATGCATTGGACAATTTTCCAATGCTGCAATCGATAAGTGACCATTAAAACAAAAAATGAGCTTCTTCGTTGAAAATGGTTTTTCGATAAAATTCAGGATTTTCTTCAAACTTTCGCCGAACCCAATCGGCGGAGAAGTTTCGACGCTTCAAATGATCAAGAGGCTTCAGTTCTTGAGCTAATTTGACCTTGGAAGGTTGTAGGCCAAGATCGAGAAGGCATAACACTGCCAGTAGAGTGGTCAGATGGCTAAAATGCAACTTGATTGTGATGAATACATCAGGAGTACGGAAAATAAAATACTGTGAATCATAACCAACGACAATTACAGCAAAACAAAAATACTACCCAGTTATCTGGACGCCACCCATGGAGTTCACTGAAACTTAAAAAAAAATTGTATAAGGGTATTCATATCCCCTTAGACGTGCAAATTATAAGAAAAAAAAAAATCTTGACGAAAATATGTAATTAACACCAATAATCTATTTATGATACACAAAATTAATCAATTTTTATTTTATTTACATATACTCGTATTTATTTAACTTAATATCATATTTAAAAAATAATGAGATCGTTATTCTGATGAATATTTGATAACATTCCAGCGAAAATGATTTGCTTTTGCTCATTCCAAATGTAGAACATGAAGGGTTTATTGGCTATAAAAGATTGTACTTCCGGGGGACTTCCAACAAATGCACACTCTAAGACGATTTCCATTGCTGTCAAGAAATGAATGAATAAATAAAATAAAAATAAATAATATTTACTTACTATACATTTATTTAATGCACTCTCAACATTTATACAATTTTAATCAACGCAGCAAATATAGGTAGGAAAGACAAGTTTCTATATATACAAGGTTCCGTCCAATATAATTTGCGTTGGATAATGATGGAATATTTAAATTATTATTAACTGTCTCTGCCAAATGGCGTGTACCGACCGCCAATTCTTTTTCACTTTCGAATATAAAATGAATTACTTAATACTATTTCATCAAAATCGTTCAAGATGAACAAAAAAAAGGACCACAAGTTATCATTTTTAACATAAGACCCTTTATCCTAACATGTATCACAATTTAATCTTAATTAGATTCGCCACCATTACAAATGCGCGACAATCATTCAATTATCAACAAATAAAAAATGTAACTAAATATTTTGGCGCTAACAGGTCATACGGGGCCTGACCTACCTTCTCGCATCTATTCGTGATGTACGACACAGTTTTATGCTGTTTCCGAAGGAGAATTTCTGACAGAAAGAGACAATATGACCATGGAAATACTTTATGCGATTTCTGGGACTCGAACCTTGAGTCTCCCGTTCAGTGATCATACACTTAACCACTAAATCATTACAGTATTTGCCCGTAGTTTGATTTAAAATATTGATACCCTTCCCAACACATTTGGCTAAGGAAATAAGTAGTTTAATGCATTTGAGTGAGGAAGAAAGACTATATTCAACATCTATCTTGTCTTTGTATTTCAGTCAAGTAATGAATGTCATTCACGTTAATTTATGCATGCCAACAGTACATGTTAAAATCTTCTTCACTTTCGTCATAGAGACATTATCTCATCTTCCTTGGAACCTGATCGTGAAGGAACTACTTTTATACCTAGGAGGGGAAGGCTGCAGGGTGATCGCGATGTTTACGCTCCCAAATTCAAGACTTTTCATAGGTAAAGCAAGATATTTGAATCATTGCTCTTGTAAAAAAAGACATCGGTTGTAGGCTGCAATCTATCGTCCGTCCAATACTAATGCATGCATAATCGGTTCGTATACCAGATAAGGGGCCTCTCTTTCATGCAAATGTAAATTATTACTCAAGCTTGATGCAATGAGCAAAACCAACTGCGATGGTACTAAATGTCACGTCACTAAACAAGTTTGTCCTGAACCGGATCAAAGACGCTCTAACAGGTTGCGTTAAAAAGGCTGCACATAAGTACAACAGTAAGTGTCAGTCAACAGCCAGTGTCCCGGCTCTTGGGCTTGCATGTTGAAATATTTGACCTCTTCTCAGACGATTTTTGCAAATGTAGTGGTTGGAGAAACTCAGATTGTTTTTCGTTTTTCTCCTGTACTCGAGTGGTTTTGTTCCCTAATAGGCCTTAAATCTGCAAAGTTCGAGTAGCGAGTAAACACACCGAAGAATCTGTTTTTCAGGCTCTTTCCACTTGGATAGCCCTATACTTACTCGTAGTTATACTATAAATAGGAAGAAGTTGTAATTCTTATGTTAGCAGACTGAATCCATTTCTGGTGTCCGAATACAAAGGGTGACCAGATAGCATTGATAGTTTTTCCAATTGTTATGTTTCAGCAGCTGTCAAAGTTACTAATGACATCTAGCTGTCAAAATATTCAGTAAGGTTTGCCATTTCCTCATGCATCGTTTGACGCTTCCTGAACGTGTGGAAATTATTAAAAAATATTACCGAAATTCCGGCTCAGTTGTAAATACGCGACGTGAATTTCGTCGTGAGGTCGGTCGTCATCATGGCTTCAGTGCGCAGGCAATTCGTCGCACCGTGGAAAGGTTTGAGCGTGAGTACCCTCTTTTGGACCTTAAGCCACAACCAGACAGAGATCGGTGCGAAGTGAAGATAACATAGCCGCCGTAGCAGCCAGTATCGAAGAAGACCCAGATTGGATTTCGGTCTACATTCGTTTAAGATTATGCTGACGCAAGAATTGAAGCCGAACGACCATAGACAATGCCGTGAGTTCGCTAATTGGGCGCTGGAAATGTTGACCAGAGATCCGAATTTTGGCCAAAAATTCATCTTCTCGGACGAGGCCCATTTTTGGCTCAGCGGTTATGTTAACAAGTAAAATTGCCGTTATTAGAGCGACCACAATCCACAAGAGTTTGATCAAGCATCAATGCATCCACAAAGATTTACTGTTTGGTGCTGTTTACGGCACGGCGGCATCATCGGACCTTATTTCTTTCGAAATGAGGAAGGAGACACCATTACAGTCAATGGTCCTCGGTATAGAACGATGTTAACCGACTTTCTGTGGCCAGAGCTCGACAACATCGATATATCCGAGCTGTGGTTCCAACAGGACGGCGTTACACGCCGTGGTGAAGGAGAAATTTGGCGACTGGGTCATCTCACAGCGAGCGTTCATCAATTGGCCGCCGCGATCATGCGACTTGACACCCCTTGATTATTTTCTCTGGGGCTACGTCAAGTCCAACATGCCAACCACTTTGGACGAGCTGGCATGAATGTAGCTTCAAAATAAAGCCAGAATCAATTTGATATCTCACACCGTTGTTGTTTTATTTAAATTTCTTTTCCTATCGTTCTTATCTGGTCACTTTATATACGGTATGTAGGTATTATAATCCTCTCTCAAAAGAGGCTGTGCATGTTGAATGTGCTCATGAATAGCTGGAGATTTTTGGAGACATGACTCATCGGGGCAAATTCCTAAGTTAACTAGGTTAACACTCACGATATAAAATTACAAATTTATATATCCCTAATAATAATACTAATACTATATATTTCCATTTTTCCGTTGTAATGCGGTAACTTTAGAACGCCTTAGTCGATTTCCATCCTGATTGTATTGTTGTTTTGGTAATTTTTCAACCAATATTTACAGAAAAAATAGCGCTATATTTTCCAAAAGCTGAGCAATTTTAACAAAATCACTGTTATCAACCGATTTTTTTTAATTAGAGAATATATTCTGGACACAAGAGGAAAGAAAAGAGTGCATGATGAAAGAGAGCATTTTTGAGAAACTCTAAATTTACAACCTGTGTGAACAGCGTAGATACCCAGGTCAGCTGGTATATTTGTTTTATATATACATATAAAGTACGACAAAGAAAAATGTTAGTAACAAAATCTATTTAACTTTATTATTATGGAGCCCCATATTCATATTTAACATTGCATAGATACATGAAAACGATGTTGCCCTTATAAAGCTTAATTCAAATTATTAAATTTTCCAGTAAAAAGTACATTTCTCTTGCTATTCCAAATCACATACCAAAATGGTATATTTGCAATAAACTCTAATGAACGCCATCCATATGACATAGAATCTTTATAGCACCCTATTAAGAAAGAAATAATAATTTTAATTGATTTACTTAAAAAAAAAAAACAAAAAAATATTTGCAGTGATCTAATAAGTGAGTAAAATTTGATGATTTTAAGTTATTAGAAAAACAGCAAAAGAAAAGCATTTAAAAGTTAATTAACAAGGAGGGAATGATCTTTTTTGTAATACCCACTTTAATTCAATTTGGTACTAATTTTGAGACTCCTTCCCATAAAAACTATATTCGTCTTCTTCTTCCAAATGAAAAACAGAAAGGGTCTGTTCACCAAGAACTCCTTTGGCTTTTCCCTTTTAAGTTTTCTAGATCTCCTCATAACAGCGAAGTCTAAATAGAGTAGACAGTGTGAACCAAATAATAAATAATTTACACATTCCATAATGTCGCTCACTTTTGTTTGTTTTACCTATAAGCTAGTTATATGTTCATTGATTCAAAATCAAGAATAATCACTTCAAAACAGAAGAACAGAATTGTTCTTACTCAAAACGACATCGTGGATTTATTGAAAAAGTTTAGTTTACGAAAGGGAAGAAAATGGTTTTAAAAGAGGAATTCTTAGAGCACAAATTTTTGTTAGTAGTAGTAGCTAGCTTCAAGAAACCTTATATGCTCTACATCGGTTAACTTTTACGATTGTAATTTAATCACAGATTTTTAATAACTTCTAAGCAGAAAAACAATAATATTAGTGCAGAGCAATCCATATTAAAAAACAGCATTATTTAGAAAACAATATTTAAACAATTTATTCGAAATGGCCGCTATTTGCATTTATGCAGGCCTTGCGAGCTTCAAGGACTCAATATTTGGGATTCAAGTAGCTTTTTCTACCACCCAAAGCGTCCGGATCTTTGACGGTCAGTTACTCCATCACAGTCCTCAAACAATTTAACAGTTCGATACACAAAATTCCAGGTGATTCTAAGCGGTCGTAAGGTCCGGAAAATATCACTTCTTCCCATATTACACTTGTGAAGCTCAATTACTACAACAGGTGTTTCCATATCGCCTCACTTCAGATTTACAAACAACTTTTGTGTACATATTTTGGCGCGTTAACTCAGTATAAATGTCACTCATTGAATGCCTGTCAATATATTGTAGAATGGGTGTGTTCAATAATAGATTCATGATGAGTGCGTTTAAACGTGTACTGGTATTTATGACACTACTAGGTACATTCGAATAATGGTTGGAATGAAGCCTAAAAATATATGTAGTACCATTTACGGCTACCATAAAACAAGTAATAAGTGCTTATTTGACAGAAATGGGGGTATGTTGCTAAACTTTTTAGCAGTTTAAGACTTATTTATTGACTTATAGAAACAGAATAAATTAGAGAAAACTTAAAACTAAATGTTGACTCCAAAAAATATGGGCCATCTGTACACTTCCCGATTATTTATAGAAAATAATTTCATTTAAATGGTTGCCGCGGGCAGCTTGGCGGAATGCCTGAATCGTTGTAAGCATAACATTCTCTACGACTACGTAAGGGTTTTCCGAGCCTCAAATACGGCAGCTTTGCTTGTTTACATAGCCGCCGAAATGAAAATGTGCACCATCCGAAAAAAAAACTTTTTTTTTAACAAAATCGACGTGAATTTCGAGCTGCACTAAAGCCCAAACAGAGAAGCGGTAGAGAAGAGGGTGGTCATTTAATTTCAATTCCTGAGTCAACTGACTCCTGTCAGAGATTAATCTGAGGTCTTTATGTATAATTCTCCTCAGGCTAGTGCGGCTAATATTCGGTTCCTGAGATCTGTGGTGAGTTAAGGTTCTCGAGTTTAGGTGCACACTTTCGGCAACGTCAGCAATATTTTCGGTTAAGTGCACAGGACGAACACGAGGATAACTTGTACTATCAATAAACATGACAATCTTCCGCACGTTCTTCACAAACTTGCGTAGAGCACACACGATTGGTACATTATTTCAACCGCCTTCAATCTCAGATCAATGCCTTCAATCTCAGATCAAAAAAAGTTGGTTATCATTTGATCATAGCACAGAGAATTCACCGTAACAGTGACGCCTTCGTCGATTTCAAAAAAATACGAACCGATTACGTAACCGCCGAGCAAGAAGTAGGCCTTATCGCTGAAGAAAATTTTGTTCGAAGATAGGCATCAACTTACAGATACACAGATATTACAGAGCTGTTATTTTTGTAGTAAGATGCAACAATTTTAATGCGTTGAGCGGTAGTTAAACGATCCATATTGTAAAATGCCAACGTAAGATCTAACTACCTGTCACTATGAATGGCAGTTGGATTTGACAATTGCCATATAGCAGGGGTGTGAAATCCCAATCTCGAAATGAAAAAAATATATTCGTATCTTATTAGCAGACATTCACCTATTCTTACTAATTTTTTTTTGAGGGAAAATTCAAAACTTATTCACAACTACACAGCTCATCTACATGCTGCAGAGTATGTGCGGTTGGTGGCAGCTACATGTATGATACAATACTACTTGTACGATTACTTTTTCTCATATTCTGGTGTATTTGCATGTTGTTGGAAAAAAATACAGTAATTATTATGCTATGCTTTAGGAAATCTGCTGGAAACGTTCGTGTGTCTGGCGTAGGACGCTTTTGACTGCTATGACTTCCCTGCGATATCTCATACGTATCTTGGGAACCGTTTAACATTTCAGAACAGGGCAATAAGTCTCCACCTTATCGAAAACAGGATTATACGCCGACAAGAAATGTAGCAAAAAGGAGGATACATCTACATGGAATTTGTCAGAAAGAACCCGCGTAGTTTCGAGTTCGATCGTTATCAGTGAACGCGTAGATCTGACGAGCAGAATCAATTACGTATTCTCAGAGTCGCTCAAGATATTGCTTGAATGGGGTATTCACAATATAAATCTGTACCTGTCACCTTATTTTCGGATGACACGATTATGAGAATAAGGTTAAATATTAAACCTAAAAGAAGCCAACATTTTTTTTTTCAATTTTTAAACAATTTATTCGTACACTAGTGGAGTGTAAATAAAAAAAACATTATTTAAAACCAAAAGAACAGCACTAAAAATTAATCATTTTATTGTTTTTATATTCTTTTACAACTGACAGATACAGTATATTTATTGAATACTTATAGATTGAGATTTCTTCCGGCGAAGTATATGCCATTCTTGTTCCAAATAACATACAAAAATGGTTTGTTCGCGATGAATCTTTTTGGTATTGGCTTTGGACCAATCATAGCCGAGCAGTAACATACCATGATGGCTAATTGAAGATAAAGCATGAAAAGAAGCTGTTATTTTATATATAGGTATACAAAAATATACACATTTATGTTTGTAATAAGAGGCATTGTATAATATACCTTTGTATGTATAGGCACGTATAATTGCACTTTGGTGCTCCATGCATTGGTGTTTATCTTTTACTCGTTAAAATTAGTCAAAGTGTAAAGTGAAAGCGAAAAATGAAAACAATGGTACTTGTTAAATGCAAATAGATAGATGTTTCATAAACTTTGTTAATTTGAACTTCCACCTACATATGTATGTAACTACAATTTCGTTTTATCTCTCACTCTCGCCTACCTAAATATTATTAATATTCAACATCTTTACCTTCCGACGAAGTTATGATCCGGAGTAGAAGGATCACAACCCTCCCACTTTACTGCATCCCTACTGGTCCGCAAGTGGGGTTTGCCATTTTTAATGGGTAAAACACAATGTGGCGTTCGTGCGGTCGCGCGTTTGACAGACTTTCTCCAACAAATGTATATGAATAAGAAAATAAAAAAATAAACACCTCTGCATACTCCAACATAATTAATTTGTGTTCAGAACACATTAATTAGCAATTAAAATTTCTCACATATTAAATGCTAACAATTCGGAGTACATACACGACACCATGGCATACCTTGTTGCTAAAATCGAACAAGTCAAAGAATAATGTTAATCCAAAACAGCTGAGAGTTCTCAAAAAGCGCAACAATAGTAGAGAGTAGCTCTACTCCGACGTCGAGGTGGCGCTTATGATATTTACGATCAAAAACCAACCAAACGCCTGAGGTAACATTTGGTGTTACCCCATAAGATTCCATTGATTCTAGTCATTCTGTCAAAGCGCGACCGCCACATTGTGTTTCTACTTTAATGTTCAACATATGCAGGATTATTCGTATACCTAAAATTGCGTTCTTTGTATTTAACCAAATAATTTATTCAATTGCTCTGAACGTAGGACGCAGATCGCTTTCTATGTGGCCAGCGCTTTAGCGTTTCGTACCGCCTTTGCTGGAGACTCATTTCCCAGGTAATCAGATTAAATCAGGCCCATCAGGACAAAACCAATCATACATGTTTATTACTCATTCCAGTCTATAATTTGTCACAGCACTGTACTTGCATCTAGAGTATGTTGTTTGCTGCAAAAACTCAGATTTGAAATTTAAACGTTAAAATATTTATTTTTTTTCACACAAAAAAATGCGTTGAAATTCGAAAAAACAAAAACAATTTTAACAGTTTTCGAAAACTTGTTATGGCTTTCATATGTTAAACGTTGCTTCAATTTTGAATAAAATCGCTCGAATCACATTTGAGAATGAGCCAAACTTCAAAAAAAAAAAGTACCGTTATACGCATTCATAAGTCGCCACATTTCCGCCATCGGAAAGGTAAAAAAAAAAAAAACTAGAGAGATGATGCCCCACGTCCTAACACCAGCGAATATGCTACGACGTTTGGAGGTTGCAATATCTTTGACCAACAGACACCGTATGGATCCTTTTTTGCATCGCATCGTCACCTGCGACGAAAAGTGGATCCTATACTATAATCGGAAGAGGTCTGGAGAATGTGTAGACGTGGTTGAGCTTCCCAGTGGACTTGGCAAGGCAGACTTACACCCCAAAAAGGCAATGGTGACAGTATGGTGGACGAGTGAGAGAGTTGTCCATTATTCCCTTCTCAAACGCGGAGAAACAATCACGGTCGAGTTATACTGTAGATAAATCGACATAATGCACACCAAATTGCTCCAAAAACAGCCGCCACTGGTAAATAGACATGGCCCCATACTGCTGCATGACAACGAAAGACCACATACCGCACAGTCGACGTTCCTGAAGCTGGCGGAGTTGGGTTATGAAGTTTTGCCTCATCCGCCTTACTCACCAGATTTATCCCCAACCGATTACCACCTTTTCCGAAGTTTGGGCAATCACCTCCAAAATAAACAATTCATAAGCCCAGATGCCATAAAACAGGATTTTAAGGACTTCTTAGCCTGAAAGGATAAGGACTTTTTCAAAAGAGACATTTTCGCTTTGGTGGAACGTTGGAAAAATGTCACAGGTGTAAATGGAGATTATTTTTTGGAATAAACTTTTCTAATTTTTGAAAAAGCGTTGTTTAACTTCCCATATAAAAATCGGCAACTTCATATGTAACGACCTAATATAAATCAACTGCCCCACACGCCATTCCCTTCCATCTCTAAAAATCCACCTCACACCCCATATACTCCATTTGTAACCCACTCAACCCAAACATCTTTTTGAAGTTGAAATATAACTTTACTTGTAATCGATTCCAATTACAATTACGAATTACAGTAATTGTAGTTTCTTATTACACTAAAATTACAAAAATGTAATCAAATAATCGGTAATCGATTATATTTTTCCCAATTCTTATTGCGAATTCTCGCAAATATTTTACCAATAATAACTTCTTCTTTTCGTTTTCTATTTTTAGAAGAATTTTTTCTTTCTTTCTGCTGATCGAATAATTTATTCTTGCTGGAAAATCTTTTATTTTTCTTACTAATCATTACATCATTTACTTGGCACCGTGGCTCAGTGGTTAAATGAGCGATCACTGAGCGAGAAGTCCAAGGTTCGAATCCAAGAAAGCGTCATGAAAAGCTTCTCTCAATGGAAAAAATTGCCCTTCAGTTGTAGGTCCCAACCATTCATGTGGCGCATAGCACGAGTGGCTGCGAGAAGCTAGCCGAGCTATTATCGCCAAAATATATTTTTTTTTTTATAATCATTTACTCCTTCTGCTGATTTGTTTTTGCTGCTTGCTGGTCAAAAAAAATACTTTTTGCTGATTGGAAAGATTCAGCAAGAGAAGGCACAACATGAAAAGATATGATCTTTCTCGGCTTAAGTTGAAGAGTATCTCTAAAGTATAAGCTTCACTGCTAATGAAAACGATAAGAAATATTGCTTTAACACACTTTTATTAAATTTGTTTGGTAATATTTTAGTGTTACCAATTAAGGTATTTGTATGAAAAGTTATACTAAATATTATTAATTAAAATTATTACATGACGATTAAAAGTAACATATATGTCACATATCTTATTTAAATTTGTTCGGATAAAACGTGGACTGAAAATGCGCATTGTTTATGACTTTAGTGGTTGCATTATAAAAATATGAATTGTTTAACAAAAGAACTCAACTTTATTTTAATTATTCACGGGCTGGAAAAATAGTAATTCATAAATTGCAGGTGTAAAATTTCAAGACAATACGAACAGTAATATTTTAGATAACTGATTAAACGTTTTGCGTACAATAAAATCCAATCGGATTGGTTTTGGATTCGCACACTAATCAACTAGTAAAAACTAAATTGTTTTACGAATTTATACTGGGTTTTACGAGCGTCAATGCATAAGTTCGGTTCTCATTCTGCGTCAAACAGAATACGGTGACTTCTCATTTGAAATATGTACATATTTACATATATGCTAAAAAAAAGCAGTGCAAAGAATAGCTCATCTAATTTATTAATTAAAATGGAGTGCAGAAGGTCACATTCCATATTGAATAATGGGCAAATGGACTGTTGCCTAGATTTGGCACACCAGCATATAAGTTGCTGCAATTTGACAGCACGCGACTTACTGTCTCCTGCATTTGTCGAATTTTGACCTAAAATTTTACAGAAATTTTTTTTCCAAAACCCTAAACTATAAGACCATTAAAGTGGCTTTTTCTTAAACAATTTCGATCTTAAACACTTGTTTACCGGTCAGCAATATTATTTATATCTATATTATTTGACATGCGCCAAAACGGTCAGCACAAATTAATTTTGTCGTCTCCTTAAGTCCATCCAACTCCATAAGTTATAAAGCTTCTTTTTTACTTTACTCGGTAAGTCGTATGTTTTATTTGAATAGCTCACGTCATAGGTTTTTGATGTTACGCTTGTAAAATCTCCCGTCCCAACAAATGTTCCAACAAAGAAGATGCGATGCGCTTGATCTTTTAAAATGTACACAAACGGTCTGTCCAATGTAAACTTAATTTCTGGTGGTCCCCAGAGACAATCAGCATATAAACCTATGATTAAAATTATGTAAATTTATTTACTATTATTGCTTCTTTTATATTATTATGAATGTCTTTGAATGTGTAGGTAATATTTTACAAAAAATGTCGGAAGGAAGCATTAGTACTACTTGATATGTTTACACGATAGCACTATAGTTTGTCACAATTATAACAAATTTATGTATTTTGTTTTAATTTGGGCATTTCTTTTTTTGTCTACTTAAATTCTTTCACATTTCACTGTTGTCAGCGGTCAGGACAATTATACTCGCACACATATATTATTTTGTGGGCGCTGTGGCTCAGTGGTTTAGTGCGCGATCACTGAGCGGGATATTCAAGGTTCGAATCCAGGAAAACACACGCTTTTAGCGCCAAAATATTTATTTTGATATATTGTTTCTTCACAACTTTGACACATTTAATATTGTAGGTACATGTATATACAAATATAATACTAAATACCAGGGATGCAAATATGTAGCACAAATTTCGGCTCAATTTACTTTTCAGCTAAGCGGCTGAAAGCCCCTCTATTCTTGAGCACAAGCTCACTTTTTTGAGCTAGATCGCTTTTTTAAGCCAAGCCACTTTTTCTGAACTAACATACTTTCTGAGATAGCTTACTTCATGTGCGCGAAAAATTTCTGAATTTAGTTACGTTTTATACTTTATTTATGTTAGGTTTCGATAGTTACGTTATTATCGAAAATATTGTCATCGCAAAATTGAGCTAAAACTAAAGGCCAGCTTGCTTAAAAAGTGTTGGGCGCCATTGCGTAGTGGCTAAGTGCATGATCACTAAGCGGGAGACTCAAGGTTCGTGTCCTAGAAAACACCAACAAGTTTTTTCATCTGACGTGCAACGCCACAGTACGAAAAGCTAGTGTATTTATATTTATTGAAGTATGATTGATTAATGCATCTGATCGCACACGTACATTACGAACACCATAAGACATCAAAGTCTTCAAGACGCAAAATCCTTTCCGAAAAGGGGAAAACACTGACTCGAGAGATTAATGTAATGTAAAGTCACTAAACCGCATATGAAGATAGACCTGGAGCTAGGAGCCTTCAAACCCCATACTGGAAAACTGCTGACTGTGCCCCTTAAAAAAATAAAGAGGGTCCAAAAATCGGAGCTACTATTGACGGACTACACTACAGTTCTGCACAGACAATTTCTGTTCTGAAAATCTTCACCGTCCAGAAAAAATTCTAAGAAAAACAAAATTATAGCGACTATAGTCATCTTTGGAAGCGCTCACCCACCATTAAGCCATGGTTTAGAGGGATGTTTCTTAAGAAGTGCTCACTGACCTTCATTTTTGCGAAGAAACTGTCGAAACATCGACCAAAATCATAGATACCCTCTTCCACAAAATTTTTTTTTTATCTTGATAAGGCCTTATTTTCGACGCATATTTTTCAAAATGGCGCCGAACGCACAACCCCCAGGAAGTGGACAAATTGATATGTTGTTCACGGACTTATAATGAAACCATTTCTGAATCAGGCCTTTTTTTAGTCTCTAATGTCTAGCCTACAAGAAAATTCAAGATGCGTGGAATAAAAAGTTCTTAATTTGAAATTGATTATTCGCAGTTTGAAAGTGTATATTCTCAACTTGAATTTGATTTTTCTCAATTTAATATTGATTACTCCTGATTTTAAAAGATCGTTTCTAATTTGAAGTTGAAATGATATGGATCCACTTGGGCAAATTATAATCGATTACCAATAATTACATTCATGATTAAAAAATGTAATCGACTACATTTTATAAATTACGATTACATTTTTGTACTTTGAAATTCAAATTAATCATAAAAAATTCAATTACATTACTTGATTATAAAATCACAAATGATTAGAAATTGAGTATGAAGGTGATTAATGTTTTAGATATAAGAAGAGACAGTGGAAAGCGTTTGATCGTAAAATTACAAGATCCCTGCTTTTGTAAACGAATCGTCAAAACATGTAATCAACTGCGATTACAATTTAGTCATAAAATATTGGTTACATGTAATCGCAATTACCACGTAACTACAATTGCTTTGTACTTTCAATCAACATAATTGTTTAAGTAAAGAAATTATTATCAAACTCCCAAAGAAGTGTAACTTGATGAAATGCGGAAACTGGAAAATTATTTGAGTTCTTCATGCGGTTGCCAAATTAATAGCTATAATAATTCTGGATCGGGTCAAAGAACACATTGATGCAATTCTCGACATCGAGTGAGCAATTTTCCGCTCCGGAAACTTTTTAAAGACTTCTAGAAGGCTTTCGACAGAGTGAAACGGAATTTTTCTTGGTAAGACTTGCATAAGAGGTATACCTTCGAGCTATACATATAGCTTATAGCATAGTGTCATGTTCTGCACAAACGGTAAGGTGTCAGAAGACATTGAAGTTGCGACAAGGTTGCATACTGTCGCCACTGTTATTTTTCCTTGTTATCAGTGACGTTTTGCGAGGAGCCCTTACGAGCGCAAGGGAATGCAACGAACAATTAAATCTTATATAAAACATCTATATGTAGACTACGCTAACGACATTTGTTTGCTGTCGCACAGAAAAACGGGCCTGCATCAAATTGCTGATGATTTGGAAACCTTTGAAATTCCACCGCTCAAATAATCAATGCCGAATAGCTTGAAAGATGGCGGCACCAAACTCGATGTGAGTAGCAGAATTCGGTATGCTACCGAAAATCTGGGAAAGTAATTTTTGCAGCACAGAATCTAAGCTACGACTGTTCCGTTCCAATGTAGATTCAGTACTGCTGTATAGGTGTTGTACTTGGAAGGTGACTGCGACTATCGCTAGTAAACTTCAGTCCTTCATATACAGATGTCTCAGTGTCATCTTAAGAATTTCCTGGAACGAACAGCTTTATGCGAGAATGGTACACGAACACATCACTACGATGAAGGAAGTGGCAGTGGATCAGTCACATCTTATGGTGCAACATATACCATGCAATGCAGTCCTTTTACGCAATCCGGCAGAAGCGGCCGAACAAGGCATTGTTAACGCCCTATGCCAACGAAGGTTGACAGGACATACATAAGTTTTTCGTTTTTTTTTTTATAATTTGCACGTGTTAAAGGGGATATGAATACCCTAATACTAATTTTTTAGAACACGTGCGTTTTTGTGGAAAGGAAGAGACAGAGAGAAAGACAGAGTGGTGTGGTTTGAAACTCAGGTGGTATTAAGTTTCTGTAAACTCCAAGGGTGGCTGTCCAGATAACTGGGGAGTATTTTGTTTTGTTTTTGGCTATTATTGTCGTTGCTTATGATTCACTGTATTTTTGTCCGTCCTTCTGATGTCATCATCACAATCAAGTTGCATTTTGGCCATATGATCACCCTACTGCCAGTGTCATGCCTTCACAGTAGAGTTGTCTTAGCTTTCGCAAGTGATCGACTTTTTTATTTATTTCATGCGAAATAAATAGATGATTCTTGACATCAGGATTCGAACCGTGAATCAACAGCGTGACAAGCGATGATGTTACCACTACACCATGTCTAGCGATAACCATAACGCCTACATACAGTTACGAATTACTTGTCACCTTTTGCTAAGTAAATGTTAGGGCTGCCAAATTTAAAAAAAAAAAAAAAAAAAAAACAAATTCAAAATTTTGAACAGCTCTCATTGTTTATTAGTACTTGTAATAATTTTGACAATCCATTTAAAAAAAAAGATATTCATATGTACATACATACATACATATGTAGGTGCGTATCATAATTCGAATCGTAATATTACTTTCTATTCAATAGTAAGTATTGTTCCAGCAAAAAGAATTGAACTCTTATCCTTGATTAGATAAATAAACGGATGACTAGCTTGGAATTGAGTCGGATTTAAAACCATTTTGCACAACCATACAGTTCCTAGATGTATTTAAAAGTGACGATCAGTTTATTGAGATACAATTAATTAAATAATTCAAGAGAAAATAAACATTTACAAAAGCAATATAAAGCGTAACGAATGTATAGTGAGTTAAATTAATAAATATTTCATCCGAGTTGAACTCCATGTAAACACTAATCGATAAAATCCTAAATTCAAAAAGGATTAACTCGTTTTAATCTGAAAGCGAGTTGAACCTAAATTCAATCCTAGTTGAATTATATGTAAACTCAGTTCGAATTGATAGAAAGACGTATTGCAGGATTCAGTTTGTCAGACAGAGAACTTCTTTGCTTTGATGTCAGGAAATATATTTATAAGCTAATCGAGTAACTTCATAAGACTCAAATGGCCACTACCATGCACTTAGTACGAAGTGTCAATCTCAACCCTACTTTGATTCGATTTCAACATGATCCCTCAATTCTACATGTACGAAGTACGTATAGGTATATGTGATTTGCTTGAAATTTTCCATAGGATCAAGTTTGACAATTTTAACATGCGTCATTGCTAACTGACAAATACAATTTGTTAATCTTACATTTCAATCTATTTGAAGTTTGCACGCGCCAATTTGATAAGATAATCTTATTTTCAGCCTTTTAATTGCTTACTTTTAAGATTATGGTGTAGATATTTCAAAGGTTAAGAATTTAATCCATCTACACGGACAGTAATTGATACGTACAATCAATTTCATAATCGTACACCTGACGGGGCAATATATTTTAAGGAAAATTTAAACAAATTGGTCAGATACTGACAAATTGTATTACTTTCAGTAAGAATACATAAAAAAAACAAATATTTCAAATAAAGTATCGCAAATTGTTCATAATAAACCTAAAATTAACAAAAATTTGGTCAATTTCGTATCACAGATATTAAGTTAATTTGTTTACATTATATTACACAACTAATATTTTGTAGCATATCCTTTGTTAGCTAGGACTTGTTTAAGACGTTTGGGCATGGATCTGACTAATTTTTCAGTAAATTCAGGGGAAATTTTCGTTCATTTCTTTGTGGTAGTTTGTGTTCCTTATACTGAATGTTCAACTCATCTCACAATGCTTTGCTAGAGTTATAAAGAAGCCACATTCGACTTGTATAAGCTTTATGCTTGGGTCGTTATCCTGACAAAAGGTAAAACTGTTCCCAAAGACCCATTTGAACAGCACCTTCGGTCAGATTTTACTTCAATATCTCAATGTATTGCTTATGGTCCATTATTCCTTCAATTATGTATAGTCGTCCCACTTCAGCTGCGGAAAAACACTCCCACACCATTAGCGAAACACCACCATGTTTGACTGTCCTCCATGTGTTACGAGTATATGAAAGATAATCTGTATTTGTTTTGTTGTTTAGCGAATTCTAAACTCTTGCTTCTGTTTATCAAATTAATGAAAGGATGCATGCATTTCCTTAGTGTAAAATGTGCACAAACATTTTTATTTAAAGTACGACGAAGTCTTTCTGCCAGTTTTGGTACACTATATTTGGTTTTTTTTTTTTAATTTCCTGTATAATTATTCTCTTGTCATGTGTCATGTTTAAACCGATTAATGATTGTTTGGATGGTTGATCTTGGCCGATTTACCGAATTAGATATCTGACTTTAAGTTTTTCCATCGCCGTTATATTTGATCACCTTGTTATCTTTACATTTTTCCAGTAATTCTGACAAAATATTTGATTTTTTTCTTTTATTTACTTTGAAAAATAATAATTCAGTGCAAAGAACAATTTTGACAAGCGACAGTAATTTTTATCTTTTAGTGGCTAAACGATCGGTGTAGGTACGTATACTAAATTGAGCTACTTCTGTGCCCATTTTTTACTTTTTTTCTATTTCCAAACCAAAGTGAATGTTAATTATTCTCAAAACTAGATGGAGTGCAATTGCTTGATATCATGTAATAGTAGATACGATAAATTTTTCAAGTCGCTTGTGATCAGGAGTTAAATGTAATTCTTGATAGCTGGTGACGAAAGCTGGTGTATTTAGTTTCGTCAGCAGAAAGTGATTGATGAAATAATTCAGCTCATTTTTATTTTATTTTTCTTATCTAATCACTTATTTTTTCTGCTGATTTTGCTTTTTATTTTCTGCAGATCGAGCAAATATTTTCTGATGATCAAGACTATTAAATTGGTAATCAAATAATTTAATTTTGCCGATCAAAAAACCCTTCACCGCTGATAGATTAAATGTAAATGGTAGCTTTTTAATGATATTGCTTCAAATTTAAATAAATTACTTTCCGTTAAACAGAGTTCTACGTTTTAAATTTTTCTTAAATTTGTTAAGTAATAAGTTTTGAAGCTTTGGTAATAAAGAAGGAAAATGACACACAATCCATTACTGACGGATTATAATTTTTTCCTTATTTTTTGTTTGGTCCATCACATACTTCATTTCGTTCAAATGTACAAATGTACATGTCAGATTGACAGATATCGTGTTGAACATTTAAGTCTTCCGTTTTCAAAATCAGTACAGAACATGAATAAAAACAAATGTATGTAAATAAAATACACACAAAATATATAATCTATAATGAAATTATTTAATTTTTAATTATTATTTTAGCATATGTTAATATTTTCTCAGCTAAAATACCTGCTAAAGTAATGCCCGTTTTAAATATATAAATGAAGCTTAGACTCCCATTTTAGACCTTCTGAATGTTTGCAATCAACGGTAGTAATTTTAGACAGTGATAGTTTGAAATATTGCCATGACATTTCAACCTGAAAATATTAATGTCACTGAGAAGAAAACACATTTTCGTTTTCCTAAAGCGCTTTCTTCTTTACGAAAAATAAAATTTCCAAATCTCTGAGCACTCGACCCTTTTCGTGTAATGGTTGCTATTCCCTGCTGGGGTCGAACCTGCATTTTTCGGGTCACAAGCAAACACACTACACTGTGACAATAGGCAAACGAATTCTTGATTACCATTATTTATAAATTGACTGAATTTAAATAGTTTCGAATGCTTCCAACGTTTTTCTCTTCACTTGCTGTAAATCGCCAATCAGAACTTATCAAAATGAATAAATAATTATGGGAAAAAATGCTGACAAGTTAGCGAAATTACATTCAAATTTATTAAAAAAAAATACTTTACAACATTAAATAATTTAATAAAGTTTTAAAAAACGAATGGTTTTATATAAATAAAAAAATATAAATATATTTAAAAACTGTGACAATTAGACAATTTAGACAAGCTTAGGTCATGTGAAATATGTGAACATCCAGAGGAAACAATTAGAAAGTTTATTCATTGTTGACGAAAGTTCCAGCAAAGAGAATGGAATTCGCATCCTTGATCAAGAAAATAAATGGATGGATAGCTTGGAATTGTAACGGAAGCATTGCGCATCGCATCATCATAATCATTCCTAAACAAAAATTATTTTAATTATGTACGAGTATATGGAAATCATTAGGAGTCAAATCGACTGATACGTGAACGGATAACTCGTCACCTACGAGTAACGTAAACGAGGAGTTATTCGGTCACGGATAAGACAATTTGGCCCAACAATTTTAGCAAAGCATTAGCTGTGGAAGGGAATATAATTTATTATGAATTAGCACATAAGTACATACATTCCAATTAACTGCAAATAACCAATTCAAAAGTGCTAGTGGTGGTGTTGACAGAATATAATGTAAATAGACAAGGGACAAAATCAAATGGAAAACCTTTTCAATATGTACGTGGAGAGCTAAAAATTAAATTTTAAAACGTCGTGGAATAAATCAATTAAGTTATAAAATATGCCTATTCTCTAAATCGACAGTCTTTTGAAGCTAAGGACAATCCATATTCGGTAAGTATGTAAATTGAACTAGAAACATTTTAAATAACAGTTTAAGGGTCCTCCCTCTATGAGTGAAAGGTGAAAATTGTGTCTGAGAATCGCCAATCAGAACTTATCAAATTGAATAAAATATCCTATTTTGGCGGTAATTATGGTAAAAAAAAAATGCTGCCAAGTTACCGAAAATACATTCAATTTTATTACAAAAAATATATATAAATAAATACTTTACAACATAAAGTAATTTAATTAAGTTTAAAGAACCGCATGATTAAAATACAAATTTATTAAAAAACTGTGACAATTTAGACAAGCTTAGATCATGTGAAAAATGAGGAACATCCAGACAAAACAATTAGAAAGTTTATTCATTGTTGACAAAAGTTCCAGCAAAGAGAATGGAATTCGCATCCTTGATCAAGAAAATAAATGGATGAATTGCTTGGAATTGTAACGGAAGCAGTGCGCATCGTGCCATCAAAATCATTCCTAAACAAAAATTATTTTAATTAAGTACTAGTGTATGGAGATCAGCAGGGGCCAAATCGACTCATTCGTGAACAGATAACTCGTTATGTGACATGAACGAGTTAATCGGGCACGGATAAAACAATGTGGCCCCAGTAAATTTAGCATAGCATTAGCTGTGGAAGGGAATATAATGTATTATGAATCAGCACAAAAGATGTACATAAATTTAAATTAACTGCAAATAACCAATTTAGAGTGCTGGAAATGACAGCATACAATGCAAATAGACAAGGGACACAATGAAATGGAAAACCTTTTCAATACGTATGTAGAGAGCTTGAAATTATATTTGCAAACGTCGTGGAATAAATCAATTAAATCATAAAGCATGACTATTCTCTAAATTGACAGTCTTTTGAAGCTAAGTGACAATCCGTATTCGGTAAGTAAACTGAAATTGGTTAAATTTTAAATTACAGTTTGAGCGTCCTTTATGTGTGAAGGTGTGTGTCAGTGAAGGTCAGTGTCTGAAAATCGCCAATAAGAACTTATCAAATTGAATAGAATATAGTGCGCGCTGTACACGATCCAATTTTGATGGTAATTGTGGTGAAAAAGTGCTGCCAAGTTGGATTGAAATTTATTAAACAAAAGTTAATATTTTACAACATTCAATAATTTAATGAAGCTTTAAAGAAAAAAAACCCTGGTATTTTTAAATGAAACAAGCTTTGTCATGTTAAATATGTGACTATCCAAAAGAAAAATTAAATATTTTATTCATTTTTGACGAAAGTTCCAGGAAAGAAAATTGTATTCGTATCCCTTTACCAAGAAAACAAATGAACGGGTAGATCGTTTCGATCTCCATTTATAAACAAAAATTATTTTAATTTTGTACGAGTATATGGAAGCCATCATTTAATTTTCCATAGCATTAGCTGTGTAAAGGTTTATTATGCATTGGCACATAAGATGCACATTCAAATTAATTGCAATAAACAAAGAAACAAATTCAATAGAAACCCTTTCCAATTTCAAAACTCGGTATAGGTAGGTACTGTGGAATACATTTTTAAGAACGAATTTAGTCAAAGAACACGCCTATTCTCTAAATCGACTCTACACAGTCGATTGGCAACATTCCTGTCTTCCTTCCAGAAGTCAAATTTAAAACAGAGTTAAGGCCGAACTATAATAGAAGAATATTTCGTACGACCACTTTCGAAACAGTGCGAATACAAAGGATTTGTATTGTTAAGTTAGATTCGTTAAGTTTTCGTTCACTTTTGCTAACTTACGAAAGAGCGAATCCATTCGCTCTTCGTACGAAAATTTGACACAACAGCTCAAATGACAAGTAAAGCGATTTGACATTTGTTTCCGAGCACATACGGCTACTCAAGCAATTGACAGTACTGAAATTTAACGTAGAATTATGACATTAGTTTCCGATTGCTTCTGACTATTATAGTTCATCCTTAAGGCAACACTCTGTCACTCAGATTTCGGGAATAGGTGTAAATGCATGATGGTTTATGACTACACATACTGAAAAATATACGACATTCTTGTTTTCAACATTCCTTATAAATCGGCCGAGTCTATGCACGTATTTAAAATAAAAAAAATTAACATGTATGCAAGTACTACCTCAGCCAAAAAAAAATAATCTCCTTGCTTAGAATTTAAAGAGAAGATAGATAGACGGACGGAGTTGTCAGAGGAGAGCGACAGGGGAGACATCTACTCAGAAGACCTTGACAAACATTCACCCTACATTCATATACAACCCTCAAACCGAAATTTCCCAGCTCTCGATCAATTCTGAAAAATTATCTAGCTATGTTATATACTGCTTAGAGAATAGGGAAGGAGTAAGTAATATCGCAATTTAAAAAATATACAAATTGTTTCAGTAAAATAAAAAGAAAAGCCAATTTGTTTTATTTATCATAAAAGTCTTTGATGTTAGAGGAAAAAAAAAAAAAAAAACATAAATTAGAGATTCAAAACAGAAACATAATTTAAAATAGAAAAACTAAGGCAATGAAATCAGCTAAATTGTGCTTACACTATGTTTACTAACATCTACAATTCATCATGGGCTTTTACAGTTAAGCTTTTGGGGTGCACGTAAGCACCATAGAAGAGAATCGAACGTTTATTGGACCTGCCAGCTACCAAGGCAAATATGAATGGATGATCGGCAATTAATTCGTTTGGTTTCGTTACACGTAAACTGCGTTTTAGGCGGATAATACAAGCTATAAAAAGAACAACACGAGTGAGTTACAAGACAGTGACAAGAAAAGAAATATAAAGAGAATATTACATAATTGAATGTGACAGAAGCAACTTTAAGTGTTCTAATATATATTGTAAAAGTTTATTGGAATGAGGATAGGAGAAGTGAAAGCTTGGAAGATGCATTCAATTAAACTTACCAGTAGCAGCGGCAGCTTCTGCTCCTTCTTCGTTAACTTCAATAAACGCCTTGTGAATCACTTGGGAAACGGTAAGTTCTTCGCCTGAGCTCAGAAGATTGCCGAATTCAGCTTCATTGGTAAACATTTTTTTCATTCCCAGCTAGAAGTAGATACATAGTTTTTAGTTAGTTTTTTTTTTTCTAAAAACAAAGAAAAAAGAACAAGGGTTACGTGAGCAATGAGTCAATAAATAATTACATTAGCTGTGCCTACTTCGGGTCCGTTGAGAGCTAAAAAAGTTCTACTACCTTAAAGATTAAGCCCAATAAATGTGTTTATGATACATACAACATTAAGACACAGACTACCTATGTCGCACAAACTCAGTTTTCAAACACAATATTGCTGCACTGAAGACTGGATAAGAAGAAAAGCGGATAGCTTTAAGTCCGGAATTCTGGGAGGTCAATTCAGGCAAACTAATCGAAGGTTGCATCAGAAAGAATGAATGAATTGGATCAATGAAATGAGCAAATGGTACGGCATGCTGTCAAGGATAGCCAAGCATTTTCTGCGTATTCAGAGCTGGTATAGGTATCTGTGTCGTAACAAATTCTTCATCTTTCATAAAGCCTGCCCAATGACTGGAATATTAGCTTAATATGCCCCTTACACTGCGTACACTATGCTACCCAACATGTAAATCCTTACCACACGATTGGTTCTTATCAGTGCGGCAGATAAACGATCGACGATCGACCAAAGCAAAATCTTGGAAAAGACCAGCGAATCTCAAATCGAAACTTCATCGATTTTAAATTTACATACGATGGCATTCATCGTATAAAACTCTACAATACGATGGGTGACTTGGAACAAACTTATCCAGGTGTACCGCGTAACACTAACAAACACGCAGTGTAGTGTGCAATATGGGAAGAACTTTTCCGAGTAATTCGAAACGTTCACCAGATTTCGACAAGGAGATGTGTCATCAACTGATTTCTTTAATCTAGTGTTGGTACTGATAGTTCGCAGGACTGGTGTCAAAACGGAAGGTGCTATCTTCAGTTAACACTATCGTCCGTTTAGCTTCTGGCATAAGAAGATATTAGCATTATCGGACATTCGCAGCATGCCGTAATAGATGCTATCACTGCAATTAAAGACCATGCGAAAAGAGTTGGCTTTTAGGTTAACGAGGACAAAACCAAATACATGTTGCCAACAAAGGAATCACCTGTCTACCATCTGGGACAAAACGTTCCTGTTAATAATTCCAACTTTAAAGAGTTCATCTACATCGTAGTTAAAATAATCTCCACAAATGACACTCGTGAAGACCCGGCGACGACTGACGCTAGAAAATCATTGCAATCTCGTTTCGCACCAAGATGTGCATCATTGCCTCGGTACGTATGTACTTTCCGGGTAGCTTTATACTATGTTCACAGCTACAAATGTAACGGAAAGGCATAGAGGGCTCAGCAGAAAGGTCTGGGCAATAGCAGCAAATATCTGAACAGAAAAGCAGCTAAACTATGCAATGAAGATTTTTCAGCGGCCCAAAGCAGCGAACCGATCATGCCATTCGAAAAGAAGCTGTAGTAGCCAAAGCAGCTCGGGCATTTATACTGTTCAAAAGCATTTCAGGAAAAACCTGGCGATGCAAAACCACTGACATTGATACAACACTATGATGATACGTCATTACATATGGAGCAGTAACCTGGGTCAGAAAAAACAGATTGAAGCACGACAAGGAAAATACTTGAAGTGCAAAATCGCATGAGAACCTGTCCTACAGCGGCAGTGGAGGGATTTACTTGGGACTGCACTTGCGATAGACATCTGCCCTTGCGATAAATAATACAAGGACAAACAATTTTGCCTTAGAGAGAGCACACCGAAAACTTTGTTGAATTTAAACATACTTCTGTTGAGAACGCTCAGCGAGAGTAAACTTTTTTAGTGAAGAACTCCATCTACTTGGGAGAAACTGACTCTATGGAGGTATTGAGCTTATTAAGCCGGCTAAATTTCCAAAAAGCGCCAGGAGCAGATGGTATCAGAGCAATTGATCTCAAAACAAATGCTTAAATCTTTGCTCCTATCATCACCAAGCTCATCAACGTAAGTCTTGAAACAACAATACAATACCGAAAAAGCTCAACTAGAGGCACTTGTTAGACTAATCTACAAGGGAGGAGCAAAAAAAGAGATAGCAAACTATCGTCCGACAGCAATGTTGCCAGTCATAGAGAAGGAGCAAATAGTATCTGATCGTACGAGTATTTGGAATTTTGTTGAGAAACACAATCTAATATGCAAAAACCAATACGGGTTCCACAAGGGAAAATCCACAAACAAACTCCTTGGTGATTTTTCAAACCTTGTCGACAGCAGCCTTGCTAAAAAAAAAACACCATGTCCTTGTCTTATTTTTAGACTTAAGCATAGCATTTGATACCCTTGATAACAACAAGTTAATCAATGTCCTAAAAGGATTGGGATTACGAGGAAAGCTGATAGAGTGGTTAAGGGACTATCTGACAGAGAGGACCTTTCGTGTTAAAATTAACAATTGCTGCAGCACCGAATATGGAGTCCAGTATGGAGTTCCGCAAGGGTCCAAACTCGGTTCCCTACTCTCCATACTGTACACAAATGAAGAGCTGAAATGCCTGGAAAATAGTGTTCCATTCGCATGCGCAGACGACACCGCCATAGTTGTATGTCACAAGGACATAAACGAGGATGATGCAGAATGAGTTCGACGAAATAGGGAAGAGATGCCATGACAATGGACTTGTGTTGAATGCATCAAAAATCAAAGTTATGCACATTCGCAGTCCTCAATACCCGGCAGCAGAAATCAGGCTTAACACATTCAATTGCGCCAACCAAGGCTACCGTGAAGTTATAGACGTAGTGGCTATGTATAAGTACCTAGGTATCACCGTTGATAACCACTTCCTCTAGGAGCCGCACATCAACGATCTGAGGAACAAGCTAAGAGGGTCACTATTTACGTTGGCTTGCTTGCAGCACAAATCAACAGCTTGCGTGCAAAAGCAGGTATACCATGCTCTTATTGAGTCCAGGCTAAGATATGGCATACTAGCCTGGGGAGGTGCGGCGCAGACACATATTGAAAAGCTACAAAGTATTCAAGATCAGGCAATTATACTCATATCGACGAGGAGCACACAAACAACAGCAAGCAGAGAGAGGGTCCTAAGTGTAAACGAGATCTTCTAAATGACGGCGACGTTAGAGTATTATAATGATTTACGTTTCCGGATACCAATCAATCATGCCTTCAACACCAGAAGCGGAAGGAATGTACCAGCTACCACACTTCTACAACGCCTACGGCAGGAGACAACTAATGTACACTATTCCTAATGTATTAAAAAGTCTTCCCCAGAGCCTAAAAAGTATCATTGATATCAAACAGAGGAAAAGAAAATTAAAACAGTATTTCTTAGAAGATATTAAGTATTAGGTGCGCAACTAAGTTCTGTCAATAGATGGCTCCAGTAGTAAGTACTGGTCGATTTTGACATATCCAAAAGGTCATGAACCGAGCTTAGACATATGGTAAACAAACTGTTTTGACACATTAGTGATTTTGTTTTGGCGTCATATACTTTTGGTTGTGTGAAAATGTCTGATTTTGTGCCAAATAATCGTCATTTGCGGGAAGTGTTGATTTTCTTCTTTCATTCGAAGAAAACGGCGGCTGAAGCGCATCGAGAGATCCAAAAAGTTTACGGAGATGCTGCTCTAAGTGAAACAACGTGCCGTGATTGGTTCCATCGCTTCAAAGACGGTGATTTCTTCGATGTTGACGACCGTCCGCGTGAAGGAAGGCCAAAATCCTTCGAAGACGCTGAATTCGAGGCATTACTCGATGAGGATCCGTGCCAAACGCAAGAACAGCTTGCTTCAGCATTAGAAGTTACCCGTCAAGCCATTTCTAAGCAACTGCATGCGTTTGGAATGATTCAAAAACAAGAAACTTAGGTTCCTTATGATTTGAAGCCAAGGGACGTTGAGCGTCGTGTTCGCCTGTGAACAACTGCTCCAGCGGCAAAAAAGGAAGGGTTTTCTTCATCGTATCGTGACAGGTGATGAAAAATGGATTCATTACAGCAACCCAAAGAAAAGAAAGTCATGGGGTCATGCTTCAACGACGTCGGCTCGGCCGAATATTCACGCTGCGAAGATTATGCTGTGTATTTGGTGGGACCAGGTCGGTGTCATTTATTATGAACTGTTGAAACTCAACTAAACTATCACTGGGGAACGGTATCGACTTCAATTGATGCGATTGAGCCGAGCACTGCGCGAAAAACGGCCACAATACGAGCAGAGGCACGAACAAGTGATTCTACAGCATGACAACGCTCGGCCTCACATTGCCAAACCCGTTAAAACCTACCTGGAAACGCTCAAATGGGAAGTCCCACCCGACATATTCCCCAGATATTACGCCATCCGATCATTACTTGTTCCGTTCGATGACACATGGTCTGGCTGATCAACAGTTCCGCTCATATGAAGGCATACAAAAAATGGCTTGATTCGTGGATAGCCTCTTTTACTGTAACGGTATTCGAGCTCTGCCAGAAAGATGGGAAAAAGTTGTAGCTAGCAATACTTTGAATGATTCATTTGTAATAATTTTTCACAATATGTAGCTTCGCAGGTCTATATCAAATTGTATTAACAAAAATTGGAATAAATAAAGCATTGAACAAAATTGAAAAGACGAAGATAATAAACTGGCCTCCAAAATCTCATGATACCAACCCGATCGAACATCTGTGGGTTTAGGTCGAACGTACAATTACAGATCTGTCTGACGCAAATTAATTGGCACATTTTCAGTTCCAGCAAGTGGAGGACGCTTGTAGAATACATTACAAGAATAATTCAAGCGTTTCTGAAAGCAAAAAGAGGGCACACAAAATATTGAACAAGTCAAGTGCATTTGTTTGGTTTATTGTTAAATTTTGTTGAATGCCAAAAATGATTCATGAGTTCATTTTTTATTTGCTAAATCACAACATTGCTTCGAGCTTTTGTTCCAAGAATTTATTTCTTTAAAAAGTCGTAAAACCAGTGACCTAACTTTTGTTAATTTAAAAAAACTTTCTCTTGTTTATCATTGGTAGGGGATAAATTATTTCGTAACCAAATGATTCACCAATGCCATTCGTCATTCAGATGTGAAATCTGAATAGCGTGTAGGTGGAATTTCATATATGTACTAACTTTAAGGTCAAGTAGTAATACTAAGTGAGTAATCGTTTGTTTTTCTGCGAGAATTTCACAATGATATACAAATTGCCTGTGCGATCAAAACTATTTTACTGCACCAATGTTATTGTTTTGATTGAACATATGGTTTATCCGGAGTGAGATTGTGCTGAATAAACAAAATTCCATTCAATTGTTTATTCCTGAAAATGAATGATAGACAAACTTTTAAGAAGAATTGAAAAAGTGTTGAGTTGCACGAAGAAATATTTCTAAGAATTTTATTAGGAGTGCTGAAGTATCTTAATTTGCTCTCTAAGCGGCATATATATATTTTATAGCATAGACTTCAACTAGAGATCTCACAATTCGGTCTACCTATTCGTCCGTCTGTCTCATGGTTATGGTTATAGGTGCTAAAAATATGCACAGTTTGAGACAACTATGTTACAAAATAGTAAATATTTCCTTTTGAGAGGAACCTGAGGGCTAAAAATAAACCTGGAACGCACTAAAGACACCGAGCAAGCGTTTTAAATCCTCCTGCGTTGATACCACATCAACACCTTATGGAACATTATCGAACAATGCGTCGAATATAGATCTCTGCTACACTTCCTTTTTATTGAATTCAATACGACTACGACGTTCGATATTGTAAACGTACCTTATGGTGTACAAACTGCTAGCTATTATTAAGGTAAGCTACGAAGGCGCAAAAGTGTTTTTTTGGTGCGAAGTGCTGGAATCCAATGGAGTCTTACAACTATCTCAAACATTTCGATAATTACCTCGTATCGCATAGAATTATGGACCTGCACCAAATGTCTACCGGTTTGCTGACAGAGGAAAAACTTAAGGGGATTAAGATAAATTTCACCAAAACTAGAATTCTCAGTTTACTGACAATCCATTAGCCTCAGAAGTAAATATTGCTAGGCAACAGGTCAAGAGAGTATAAAACGTTCGGCACGTTGAAAGTATTATCTCGATTAACGATGATACCGAATTGAACGCAAACAGTAGAATGCAAAAGCTGTGTTCGGAGTGTTGTCTAAGATCTGGAGGAGCAGTGCAATCAACTTAAATACCAAGCTACGACTATTCCGCTCAAACGTGGAGTCGGTGCTGTTACATGGAAGTAACCACGAATGTCATAAGAAAGCTGGCGTTCTGGCCTAACCGTATCTCAAATGTACAACTTTGTGAGAGAATTGGGCAGTAACGTATAGATGCGATAATACAAAAATTAAGTTGACAGTAAATTAGTCACTCCCTGCAAAAGGATGAAGGATAATGGAACCCACTTATCCAATAAGGAAGAAGCAGGAAGCAAGTCGTTTGTGAAATTTTTGGCACAGGATATTTGAAGAGAATCTCTTCAATTGGAAAAGAAAAGGTCGCAGCTGAGACACATCGTCAAGAATCGTACATGATGGCGCGTAGACCCTACGGTCTCATAAGGAGACAAAGGTACTAAGAAAGTAGTCGTCTATGTTGTTCACTTTCAGCGAGCTCTGAAATCTATTAAACAACTGGCAGAAGTAAGCATGTTGCGATTGACACTTGTGAAAGCTAACCTGCGAGATCTTGTACCTAAATTTAAAAACCAAAGCGCCTTGATTTTCCATTCATATACCTACGCCACTTGATTTACTAGATGATTTCTGCAAACTGGCCATTTTCCAGATGTGATGCAGTAAAAAAAAAAAAACAGCTACTATGTACGACTATGTATACAAGTAAATGTTGAAATAAAATGACAATTCACATGAATCACTGATGACAATTGGCTCTCCACCAATACATGATTTAATCTAATTAAGCAATCGCTTAGAGTGCAGCAATTTATAGAACATGATTTACTTCCTTCTTTAAGGGCTGACAAATATTTGCCATGAATAGTAGGCAATATTGTATGGTCCACAACTAGGAATACCAAGTATTCCGTTGCCTTAAATAGTATTTAGCTAATTTAATGAAATAGATACTTCTTCAACTATTCATAGTCAACTACTTATTCGTCGCTATATTCAGGGCTACGTTAGAAAGCGGACTTGAAGAAGAAAATTGAAGTATGTTGTTTTGGAACCTATCCTCCTACGAAGAAGAAGCTCTTAACTGGAGGCGAACCATTCTGCTAAGGAACACCGTCCATGGAATCTGGATTAATAGTCAGGATTTGTCACCGACCAAACGGAAATTTTAATTCGATGGGGATTGTAGCAAATATTTAGGAGCTAGAACCAATTGGAGCTTTTAATAAAGCCTCAGAGGTTCCTGGCATCCGCTTCTACCAGCTCACAGATATCGTAGAGTAAACCTCCCAAGTTTCTTGCAGAGAGGGCTGAACAAGTACAGGAAAAATGTAGAATTGCTTCATTTTCCGCAGAGTCGTTCATTTTCCGTGCCTACGAATTGTAATGACGCCTGTTGTATTGATATGTGCTCTTCTTAGCGACACCAAACCTCTAGTGTCCTGACATTTGATGTCATTTTCTCTCCTGCATTTGCCCTCCTTAACCGATACAACCGAAAGTGAAAGACCTGCGGAGATTCCCATTTCGAAATCGTACTGTGCGATGCACGAATGGCAGGGACCACAGCTACAGTTGTGCGATTGAAGTCAATTTAACAGTTTATACACTGTCCTGCCAAATTTATTATGTGCACTCTCCGACCCATCTTCTGATTTATATCAGTACCTTATAACTTTTACTTGCAATCCAATAAATTCTTTCGCTGCAGACAGCACTTCTCTTAATTCTTTAAAAATTTCGCAGCAGGTGTACCAAATAGTAGAAGTCCTACGGCAGCTAATGTCTATTTTCACCTGGGGTACGAGAAATCGAGTTGAATTGACTGTTGAGTCTTCGAAGAGTGTTGGCAGTCGAACCAAAATACCAAAATCGTACAATCCATGGAATCAGTCAATTGCTAATGCTGTAAATTACGGTTCTAGATGCTTTGGCTTTCTCCAAAGACTTTGCTATCATTAAAGGACGGCGTGGTGAACACCAGCCAGTATTTATACAATATCCAGGGTATATTAAGTATTAATACATAGTTTGCAACATAAAGAAATAACAAACGACAGACACCCAAAAGTATACATACTTGTGATCAGCATCAAAATCTATGTCGATCTAGCCATGTCCGTCCGTATATCACCACTTTTTGACCTTAAATATTGAACTAGGAACATGAAATTTGTTACATAAACTTTCTATAAGTTTTGCCAAGCAGTACAAGTGTACACAATTTTAAAATCCGCCTACAGACACGCTTACTTTTCAAGAAATTTCGTTTTACTCAATATTTTTGTTAGAAACTGAAAAATATTGTCTAGGTAAGATATATAGACGTTGACTTTCTCTACATTTTAAACATGCATTATACATGCACACGCCCATTTTTTTGGGGTGTTGTCTTAAAAAAATAAAAACATTATTGCTTTTTCAAAGCTATTTACGGTGATGATTAAGTCTTATTGTGATTGTGAATATCTCATCAGAATCCGTGAACTTCATTCATTCACGATTTTTTTGGCTTAACTTCGCTTTGCTTTCACGTAGCCAACAATCAGCTTGCGACGACTTGCCATATAATTCACAGTGTTCAGTTTTACCGTATTACCCACAAACAAGCCAAATATTGTGAAATTCAAGAAAATTTCATGTGAGACATCTAACTTGGTTTGGAGTGGAGTTACATAGGTGGTAGAGCCTAAGTTGCTGAATACTAGTAAAAGGGCGTTTGTGGGAGCCGTGCCTCAGTGGTTAAGTGTGCGATCACTAAGCGAGAGGTTCAAGGCACTTGTGGCTGTGAGAAGCAAAGCCCTGCATTGGGCTGTTAGCGCCGAAATATTTATTTTATATATTTAAAATTAAAAGGGCTTTTTTAAGACATTCAACGAATCTCATTTTTATCTGACTTTTCGGAGTTCTTCAACAGTAGATGCCACATTCCTATCAGATGTTTTTCTGATCCCCTATAGCATTCGTTGTGTTCGTGACAACCAAAACCTTCTATCAATTACAGTCTACAGTGATTAGATAAAAAAAAAAAAACTTCCGTAACTGAAATTCTTTGCAAAAATTTTATAAAAAAAAAAACCCAATCTTACCTGTTGCAACGGCTTTGTCAATTCGGCCGAAAATTCCACCTTAAACTTGGGGAATTTCACAACAACCTCTTCGATGCCCATTCTCTGAGTTAACTCAAGCAAATTGATTCCCTTCAGCTTCTCTTCGAGATCTTTCAGTCCTGTACGCGACTGTGGTAATAAAACCAACATCGAAAGATCTGAATTCTGATAGGGCATCTCTAGCGCACTACAATCCAAATCCTCAAAATAACCATAGTTATACTTGGCTTTGCCATTCATCATCTCCACCTTCACACTGTCCTCTTCGTTAACGAAGAAATCCTCCTCCGCTGTGGCATCCTTTTCGAATTTCTTCTCCCATTCTCCCTTGAAATGGATCGCATTGACCAGCACCAGTCGCGTTAATGAATTCAAACTGTCTGGAGAAATGAGGTTTTTAATTTTATTATTCGTCCTCTCTTCGACCCAGGTATTAATTTTATTAGCTGCTTCCGCATTCTCAGAGAAGTTAACCGCTTCAGACGACGAATGGAAGCTGCTCTTCGCTATTTCATTGAATTCTGGATTGATTTCATAGCCTTCCTTCACATAGATCTTATTGGCAATCTTTAACAACGACGAATTGGCGTAAGTATCTAGTACTCCTCTGAAGGATTCACTAACTAATGCCCGGTCGTTCGCTACCAATCTCAATCCAGTGGCTATCTCTTCAGCTGTCGAGCCCGTAGCACCAGCATAGGCTAATGCGACGCACGTCTGAATGGAGAATGGTGAGAAGATAATATTTTGACCACCATTCAGTTCCGACAGTTTACTGTATAAATCAACAGAAAATAGAGCACTGTTCTGGGCGAACTTGACACTTGTTTCTTCAGACATTTTTTTAGTTGATATACAAGGTAACAGTAGGACGATGAAGAACAATTTTACTGCAAATAAATACAAACAAAATCGGGTAAACAAAATTAATACCACTACTGCGTATAATGTTCACAATTGAAATAAATTGGCTGACTCTGAGTCAGTTTTCCAACATAACAACACGTAAGCTGAAAGCTTTTACTAATTACCGACAAACATCAGAGGGGCTTACCCATTTAAGACTTTAGATGGAATACTATCGGCAATCGGTAGAAAAAAAAAAAAAAAAAAACAACCATCGACAACAGAATGGGAGATAGGAATACAAAATTAGTATTTGTCATACCTATTTTTGGAAATGTCATGGAAAGCTCTGTACAGTAGAAATAAAAATTATGGGTTTGTGCGGATGCTTTTGTGAAAGAAAAATTAAAAACATCAATTTAAATAAATGTCAATGGGAATTTGTTTTTCCTATTTTTAAATTAATTAATTTCATTATGCCTAACTTGCAAAAAAAAAAAAAAATTGGTTTATGTGCAATTGCCTATAAAGTCGACTACTTAGTCGTAGAAAATGAAACACACACGTATCAATAGGAACGCGCGCATAGAACATCTAAAAATCGAAGCTATTGTAATATGCGAGCTACGGCTCGAGTAGATAAAACAATTATTCTGTGAAATTATTTCTTTATTTTCTACTCTATAGAACAATTCAAGTTCACACTATACTATTCTTCGCAAATTCTTTTCTTACAATGTCTCTTTCCTCTCAAATCACTTTATCTCCTTTCAATTACTTAACTCGCAAATCCAAACTAATTACTTTTTCTTGTTCACTCTCAACTTTCAATTTATCACCAAATTACAACTTCGCCCATTATCACTTTTCCAACCTCTTCGCCACGGTTCTAAACCAACTGTGGTTTTTTTTGATCGCCATCTGTCCTTATATAGCAGAAGTTTCTGATAGCCAGAAACTTCTAGCAAATTCTTCGACCACTGGAACAAGAGAAATAATTCTTGCAGTTATAATTCCCTTTTATCCCTAATATTATTTGTCTCTTTCGTTGACATGAGCTGTGGAGACTTCGTCCCAGACACGAACCTCGAATGAAAGGACAGTTTGAACCAAAATTCTGCCAGAATGGAAAGTCACTTCGGAATTTGCTGCATAGACATAGGAGCGTAGTTATTATTATGCTACACTATTATTATCCCGCGATTTGTTTCATTCTTCGAGCGACTCGATAGTCACCAAAATAAATGAATCATATGAATTTAAAAGAGTAAGCACGCACTGGCGATTTTAATCGTCGCGATTAAAAAATCGTAGTCGCAATAATATAAAATAGTGCGCGCACTGACGATTTTTTATCGCGCTACTATTTAGCCTCGAGAAATGGATCGCATGGCTTGTAATAGAAATGCGCGCATTTGCGACTAAATAATCGTAGAAATTAGAAAAAATGGAACAAGTCTCATATTTATTTGCGATTTTTCAGTCGCAAGTTTTAATGACACATATGGTTGGTATGGATGCTAGCACACTTGCGAATACTTAATCGCAAATTCAACAGTTTGAAAATGGATTTCAATAAGTGTTGTGTTGTGGCTTTGATGCTCCTCTATCTGTTCCAGTTTTAAATTTAAATTCGCGACTAAAAAATCGCCTGAAAATCAGAGCTTAATTCAATCGCGGCGATTGTTTAGTTGCAAATGCGCGTATTAGAAGCCAAGTGCTCTATTTTTTTCCGAATACAAAATCGCGGCGTTTATTGTCGCCTGTGCGCGTATGGCCATTTCCTACAACGCCTATGATTTTTTAATCGCCGCGACAGAAAATCGCACGTGCGCGCCTATCTTTAGTGCAGAAATTATTATTAAAAGTTTTATAAACAATTCTAGTTTTTCGCCGTACGTGTGAAGTAAGCTTATTTTTAATGAATTAACATTGGTAAATAGCTGTTTTATGACATTAACAATGAAGAACATTTATACAAAAAAAAGAAAGAAATAAGTTCAAATATTCTGCAGTTGTTGTATAGTTGACAATGTGCCATGATGTGAAATTTTAATATATTTATTTTGATATACATTTATAAAACGTTATTCATTTCGAGGTTGGGATTTCACATCCCTGGCAAATAGACCCCTATGTCATCCATACAAAAATTACAAAATCTACTTCAGCGATGAAGTCCCTTTCTTGCTCAGCAACATCCAGTGACAGTTTGGTGCGCACTGTGGACCAGCGGCGTGATCGGGCCATTTTTTTTTTTTAAAACGACGAAATTCACTGTTACGGTGAATTTCTCTGCGCTATGGTCAAATGATAAATTTTATTACTTGAGATTGAAGACATTGATATAAGCGACATGTGGGGCTACGTGCAACACAACAGCTCTATTGCACGAAATGTTCCCCAGCCGTTTAATTTCGAGATTTGGCGACATCAATTGGTCACCAAGATTGTGTGATCTGACCCCGTTGGATTTATTTTAGCTATGCTAAACCAATATCAGTGAAATAATGGCCGCACAAATGTGCCGAAAAGTCATCAAAAATAAACTCACAAGAATCAAATTTTGCACCTGTCGCGGCCATTTAACCGATGTTGTATTCCACACATAATGGTATAGTCCAAAATTTAAAACAGTAAACAAAATTTCATTGCAATCTTTAATACATTTTATTTTATTTTAAATTAAAATTTCAAAGCACAAAATGAATAACCCTGTACATATTTACACTACAGACCAAGAGTTTGAGGTCTGCCTACGCAACTGATTTCATTAATGCAGAGAGATTAAATTTTATGATTTACATTGGGTTTTTATGACTTGGCTGTTGATTCAGCAATTGTTTATGACTCCTTTCATCAAAAGGGTGCTGAAAACCCAAAATTTGTCGACCTGAAATGCAAGGGTCTTACATAAAAGTCACACTTTGAAGTCAGAAGAATTTATTTGAGATTGTTCTCGTTAAAAGTGGGAAAAGTCGCGGAAACTACAACCGAGAAACGATCTGCAATCGTCACCCTTCTTAAAGAAGATAAATCGCAGCGGGAAGTTACTTCGCAGTTCAAGGTATCAAGGTGCTGCGTTCAAAGTACCATTGAACAACACGCTCAAACCGGAAGTCTTGAGGATAAACCACGGTCAGGACAGCCTAGAGCTATAACTAAATACGAGAACCGGCTAATAGTCACAACAAGCAAACGAAGTAGATGAAAAACAGCACCCCCCGAAATACACGCCGAAATAAATGAAACACGGAATAAACCACTGTCCTTGACAACGATCAAACGAAGATTAAGACATGATGGACTATTTGGGCGAGATGCTGTTTAAAAACCCCTGCTGCAACCACGAAACAGGCAGAAAAGGTTAGAATGGGCCAAAAAGTATAAAGACTGGACGGAAGAAGTTTCCAACAGAGCTTTATGGAGCTATGAATCCAAGTTGGAGGTGTTGGACACAAAACGGGGCGTTTTCGTTCGACGCAGCGCTAAACAAAAGATGCCACCAGACTGTGTGGTTCCTACCGTCAAGCATGGAAGCGGTTCTGTTATGGCCTGGAGATGTTTCTGTGTAGTGTATGTACTTTATGTATATATACTGTAACATGCGAGCTACGGCTCGAGTAGATAAAACAATTATTCTGTGAAATTTATTTCTTTATTTTCTAGTCTATAGAACAATTCAAGTTCACACTATACTATTCTTCGCAAATTCTTTTCTTACAAGGTCTCTTTCCTCTCAAATCACTTTATCTCCTTTCTATTACTTAATTCACAAATCCAAACTAATTACTTTTTCTTGTTCACTCTCAACTTTCAATTTATCACCAAATTACAACTTCGCCCATTATCACTTTTCCAATCTCTTCGCCACGGTTCTAAACCAACTGTGTTTTTTTTTGACCGCCATCTGTCCTTATATAGCAGAAGTTTCTGATAGCCAGAAACTTCTAGCAAATTCTTCGACCACTGGAATAAGAGAAATAATTCTTGCAGTTATAATTCCCTTTTATCCCTGATATTATTCGTCTCTTTCGTTGACATGAGCTGTGGAGACTTCGTCCCAGACACGAACCTCGAATGAAAGGACAGTACGAACCAAAATTCTGCCAGAATGAAGTCACTTCGGAATTTGTTGCGTCATATTTTTAGGGGGCGTAGTTATTATTATGCTACAATATACAAAGATTTCAATGGATAGGTATTGAAAATGATGCATACTTTTAGGATGACAGGAATTTTTTTTTTTTTTTTTTGTTTCGGTTGCAGGGAAAAAATAGTGGAAATTAATACAATTAATTCCCAAATCACAGTACTGCGTACTTTGCCAATGCGTTTGTATTTATTTCCCCTGTGTGATCGCACTGCATTTGTTCTGACATGCCATTTTAAAACCTACTCATATATGGGCGCTTTAAAATGGAGTGTCAGAACAAATGTGAACAGCTGATACGAACTCGAATTATGACCCTAAGGATCCCAGGATATGAAGTTTAAAGAAAATCCGTCCCGCTGCAGCCGTGCGTACAGACATGCAGAAGACACACTTTTTTCGAGTTTCTCTATACTAATAGTAATCGAAGTAATATTCAAATCAAATATATAGATACTCCTACATACGAGTACATACATGACTAGTTGTTTATACAAGTACAAAAATAAATCGCAATTAGCGTAATGTGTATTCCTTGGAGGGGAAGGACAAGGGGAATTAAGTCACGATTGGCGATATAACTTTTAATTGTTCAGAACATGAACTAAGTAAGAAGGGCAATGACCAAGTTCGTTGACCAAGTTCATTGCAAAGTGCTTCTTTCCTTTTTTTGTTTTGGTCTGCGGTTGCGGTAACTACCTGCGAAGGTACGTGTACAAGTTTGATTTGAGCACAATACTGTAGTATGCGGGCTACGGCTCGAGTAGATAAAACAATTATTCTGAGAAATTATTTCTTTATTTTCTACTCTATAGAACAATTCAAGTTCACACTATACTATTCTTCGCCTTATTCTTTTCTTACAAGGTCTCTTTCCTCTCAAATCACTTTATCTCCTTTCAATTTCTTAATTCACAAATCCAAACTAATTACTTTTTCTTGTTCACTCTCAACTTTCAATTTATCACCAAATTACAACTTCGCCCATTATCACTTTTCCAATCTCTTCGCCACGGTTCTAAACCAACTGTCGCTTTTTTTTGATCGCCATCTGTCCTTATATAGCGGAAGTTTCTGATAGCCAGAAGCTTCTAGCAAATTCTTCGACCACTGGAACAAGAGAAATAATTATTGCAGTTATAATTCCCTTTTATCCCTGATATTATTCGTCTCTTTCGTTGACATGAGCTGTGGAGACTTCGTCCCAGACACGAACCTCGAATGAAAGGACAGTTTGAACCAAAATTCTGCCAAAATGGAAAGTCACTGCGGAATTTGCTGCATAGACATAGGCGCGTAGTTATTATTATGCTACACTGCCCCCCTCTTAGACGTGTTCGTCCCGAACAAGTGCATCCTCATTTCGGCCATTGTATCGACTCAGTCGGTCCACATGAACCACTTTCATTTTGGCCCTCGGTCCTCGCTGGATGCGGTAGACAACATCGTTGATGCGGGTTACTATTCTGTAGGGACCTTCCCAGTTCCGCTGTAATTTAGGTGACTTCCCCTTTTGGCGATGGGGATTATACAGCCACACCAGATCTCCTTCCTGGAATCCTGACGTTGTTGCCTTGGCATCATACCTGGTCTTCATGCGGTCGCTCGTCATCTTAATCTGGCTTCTGGTCCTTTGGTGTATGTCCCTAAGCCTTTCCCTAAGGTCCGCCACGTACTCTTCTTCATTTCTGGGCTCATTGGTAGGAGATCCAAATTTCACCTCACTGGGTAAACGAGCTATTCCACCGAATAAGATTTCGAACGGCGTATGTCGAGTAGTGCTATGCACGGCACTTCTATAGGCCATCAAAAACAAGGGAATCTGCCGGTCCCAATCCCGTTGGTAGTCACCTACGACCTTCGAGAGATGTTCGTCCAAAGTCCTATTGAAACGCTCCACCATACCGTCCGACTGTGGATGAAGCGGGGTTGTCCTTGTCTTTTTGATTCCGAGTAGTTGACACATCTCTTGGAAGATTCTTGACTCGAAGTTCCGCCCTTGGTCAGAATGCAATTCCAAGGGCACACCGAATCTGCTAACCCAATTGTAGACGATCTGCTCCGCCACGGTTCTGGCTTCCTGGTTAGGGATCGGAAACGCTTCCGGCCACTTACTGAAGTAGTCCATCACTACGAGTATATACCGATTACCATTGTCGGTTTCCGGAAAGGGCCCTGCGATGTCAATGGCGATTCGTTCGAAAGGTGCTCCCACGTTGTATTGGTGCATCTTACCTCGAGTTTTGATTCTCGGACCCTTGCTAGCTGCACACACGTCGCATTTTCTGCACCAGTCTTCGATATCTTCCTTCGCTTTTAACCAATAAAAACGTTCTCGTACCTTTTCTAGCGTCTTATTCACTCCCAAGTGGCCTCCGGTCGCCCCGCCATGCATTTCCTGTAACACCTCCTTGACCCTCGTCCGCGGTACGACAAGCTGCATTACAAACGACTTTCCGTCGGAGGATTCCCATTTTCTTCTCAGAACACCTTCTTGGACATGGAGGGAGTCCCACTGCGCAAAATATGCCTTTAAGGTCGGGCTTCTGTGAGAGATGTCCTGATGATCCGGTTTCTCCATGTTCTCCTTCCAGGCCAGAATCGGCTCGATATCCGGGTCTTCCTTCTGAGCGTTCCGGATCTCATCTACGCTCCAGCCGGCGATAGGTTCGGCTCTCATTCTTTGGATGGAAACCAGCTCCCGTTCTTCCTGACGCGCACAATGTTTACAATCCGTTCTGCATGGTCTCCGGGACAGTGCATCCGCATTAGAGTGGAGCCTTCCTTTACGATGCTGTATTTCGTAGTCGTAGATTTGCAGCCTTTCGATCCATCTTGCGACCTGACCCTCAGGACTCTTGAACTGTAATAGCCATTTTAAGGCTGCATGGTCTGTGCGAAGAACGAACTTCCTCCCGTAGAGGTATTTGTGAAAATGCTTCGTAGCCAAGATCAAAGCTAGAAGTTCCCTCCTTGTCACGCAGTAGTTCCTTTCTGGCTTAGAGAGCACCTTGCTGAAGTACGCAACCACCTTCTCTTGGCCGTCATGCACCTGGGAGAGTACGGCTCCTACCCCGACATTACTAGCATCTGCATCCACAACGAACGTTTCCCCGGGAGTGGGGTAAGCCAGTATCGGGGCATCGCATAGCCGTTGTTTAAGTGCCTTGAAGCTCTTCTCGCACTCAATTGACCATTTGAATTGTTTTCCCTTTTCCGTCAACTGGTGCAGGTTCTTTGCGATCCCGGCAAAATCCTTCACGAACCGTCTGTAGTAGGTGGCTAGGCCCAGGAAGCTCCTTAGTTGGTGTTTGTCTTTGGGGACTGGCCAGTTTTTCACCGCTTCGACCTTCTCCGGATCGGTTCTCACTCCTTTCGCTGAAATTATGTGTCCCAGGTACTTGACTTCCGCTCTAAACAGGGCGCACTTCTTGGGGTTGAGCTTCAGGCGGGCACTTCGAAGCCTTTGAAACACATCCCTTAGATTGTCTCGGTGTTGCGCAAACGTTTTTCCTATGACGATGACATCATCCAAGTAAACCAAACAGGTTTTCCATGTTAACCCTTGCAGGACACATTCCATCAATCGCTCGAAAGTCGCCGGAGCATTGCACAGCCCGAATGGCATTACCGTGAATTGCCATAGCCCATTTCCTGCGGTGAAGGCGGTTTTCTCCCGGTCTTCTGGATGGATCTGTACCTGCCAGTAGCCACTCTTCAAGTCGAGAGTGGAAAACCATCGGGCTCCTGATAGTGTGTCTAGCGTGTCGTCAATCCGTGGCAGAGGGTAGCTGTCTTTCTTGGTGACGTAATTGAGCTGCCGATAGTCCACGCAGAACCGCGTGCTGCCATCTTTCTTCTTAACCAGTACAACCGGTGATGCCCACGGACTTTTGGAACTTTCAATCAGACCTTCTTTCTCCATTGCCGACACCATCTCTGCAACTTCTGTCTGCTTTGCCAATGGAAGGCGCCTAGCAGGCTGACGAATTGGTCTAGTATCACCAGTGTCTATTCGATGTTGTACCAGGTGTGTTCGGCCGTATTCTCCGTCCTGTGAGGCAAATACATCAGCGTACTCATTGATAAGATTCTCTGCCATAGTTCGCTGCTCCTGATTCAGCTCACTGGACTGGAGAATCGTTTCTCTCGTTTCCGCTGTCCAAGGTGATGTGAGAGGTTTTGGAGCATCACGTTCAGATATTGTTGCGACGGCGGTAATCGGCGTGCATTTTCCAGTCACCTCCCCTCGCCTTAGTTTGACAGTGTGTGGTCTTGCGTTCAAAACTCTTACTGGAACCATGGTGTTCTTTGGTTCGACTAACGTCTTTCCCACGATGTAGTCTTGAGAATTCTTCTCTGGGTCTGGTTCTACTATGTAGAATCGGTGGCTCCCAAGATCACCTTCCAGTTTCGTCCAAATGATTGTCTCTGAAGACGGCGGCAAAACTTCGTCTTTGCTGATGACTGTCCTGAGAGTTACGGCATTCTCATTTCCGTACACCATCGGAATCTCCACATTTCGATACCTCAGTACTTGCATCCCGATGTCCAAGATTACTTCATTTGCTTTCATGAAGTCTACTCCGATGATGCACTCGTCGCATATATCTGCCACCAGAAACGCATGGGAGAACGTCAGTCCTGCCAGAGTAATCGTAAGACGAACTTCTCCAAATACCTTCGCCATTTCCCCTGTTGCAGTCTTCAGGCAGTAGCTGTTGGTGTTGTGCAGCCAGGAGCTTTTGACGATATCTCTTCTTACAATGGAGGCAGTGGCACCTGTGTCGATGGTGGCTACGCACTTCTTCTCGTTGATTAGTGCCTCCACTGTCAGGCTCTTGTTACCCCGTTTGGTTTGCGAAACTTGAATGGTGGTCCTGGGGGCCTCGATTCCAGTAACCAACTTCTGCCCCGCGAAGTTGGTCCTTACGCATCTCCCGACTGCTGGTTTTGGGAAGTCTGACCGACAGGATGCTTCCTCTCTGCTTCTCCTACTTCCGCAATGTGGACAATTTCCTCGTCTAGGTGCACTTCTGCACTGCCGTTGTAGGTGTCCGGTTTGGTTGCAATTCCAGCAACGGATTTGACTTCCGCGAGCTTTGACGGCTGTTCTCTGGCATGAGCATTCCACGACGGACATTTCCCTGACACGGTGTATTCCCTGGTATGCTTGGTCCGCAGCCTTCATTGACAAAGCGAATGCCAATGCCTCGGGGAGTGTTCGCTTTTCAGCCATCCTTACAGCCATTTGCAGTTGTCTGTCCTCTATGGCCTGAATAAAAGCTTCCACCGCCATTTCGTTGATAAGCTCCTCACCGGCTTTAGGGTATGAAAGATGGGCTAGTCGCTCTATATCCGCTTGCAACTGTTGGAGCGTTTCCCCCCTTTTCTGGACTCGACTACGCAGCTGAACCCTGTACACCTGCTGCATGTGTTCATCCCCAAACCGCATCTCGATAGCCTGAACCAGAGAGTCGTAGTTCTGCTGTTTATCTTCCGGGATGGTCTGCAAGAGCTCCGCAGCTGGACCCCTCAGTGCAAGCGTGAGTGCAATAGACTTCTCTTCATCGTCCCAGCTATTGGTCATTGCGGCCGCTTCGAATTGCCTCTTATAAATTGGCCATGATGTTTGACCATCGAAGATAGGAGGCTGCATCTCCTTTCTTCTCAGACCGTCAGTGGAATATTCCCGTGCTTTCTGTCTCTTCACGTTGCTGAGCTCCTTAGCAAGATTTTCGACTTGCTTTCCTACTATCTCGAATTGCGTATCCACTTTTTCAAACTGAATCTCTATCTTCCCGAACTGAGTTTCCTGTTTCTCAAAATTTTCATCGAATCTAGTTTCGACTTTTTCGAGTTGCGTCTCGACCTTCTCGATTTTCTCTTCGATCACTTCGAATTTGGATTCCAAGTTCTTGTTTTGCTCATCAAGTTTACTTTCCAGAGCATCTAGAGAATTCTTTTGTTCGTCCATTGCTTTCTTTTGTTCATCCATTGCCTTCTTTTGTTCATCCAACTTAAGTTCTAGAGAATTCTTTTGTTCGTCCAGCTTAAGTTCTAGAGAATTCCTTTGGTCGCCCATTGCTTTCTTTTGTTCGTCCATCGCTTTCTTTTGTTCGTCCATCGCTTTCTTTTGTTCGTCCAGCTTAAGTTCTAGAGAATTCCTTTGATCTTCTATTGCTTTCTTTTGTTCGTCCATGACTAACTTAAGTTGCAGGAGCAGACTTGTTATACCCGGGTCGGCTGCTGTACTTACTGCTTCCTCTTCCACGTCAAACTCTACGTCGTGCGGATTTTCACCTTCCTGCGTTACTGCTTCTTCCAGACGAATCAGTAGGGCATCTTTTCCCCCAGTTGTGTCGAGGTTCCGCTTACTGAGTTCTGCCTTTAGTTGAGTTATAGTTAGTTTTCCCAATTTGCGACCCATTTTGCGCAACTAATTAACTCAACACAGAAATCGTTTTTTTTTTTTTTTTTTGCTTGTGCAATTTCACACCACGGAAATAGTTATTCACAGAATAAGTTTTATCCCACTTCTGACACCAATGTAGTATGCGGGCTACGGCTCGAGTAGATAAAACAATTATTCTGAGAAATTATTTCTTTATTTTCTACTCTATAGAACAATTCAAGTTCACACTATACTATTCTTCGCCTTATTCTTTTCTTACAAGGTCTCTTTCCTCTCAAATCACTTTATCTCCTTTCAATTTCTTAATTCACAAATCCAAACTAATTACTTTTTCTTGTTCACTCTCAACTTTCAATTTATCACCAAATTACAACTTCGCCCATTATCACTTTTCCAATCTCTTCGCCACGGTTCTAAACCAACTGTCGCTTTTTTTTGATCGCCATCTGTCCTTATATAGCGGAAGTTTCTGATAGCCAGAAGCTTCTAGCAAATTCTTCGACCACTGGAACAAGAGAAATAATTATTGCAGTTATAATTCCCTTTTATCCCTGATATTATTCGTCTCTTTCGTTGACATGAGCTGTGGAGACTTCGTCCCAGACACGAACCTCGAATGAAAGGACAGTTTGAACCAAAATTCTGCCAAAATGGAAAGTCACTGCGGAATTTGCTGCATAGACATAGGCGCGTAGTTATTATTATGCTACAATACTATACCAGTAGTAGGAGAAGGTATCCTTGTACAACACACACATCCTCTCGAGTAGAAACATTTCCATTCAAATAATCAATAAAAATGATGTAATATTTCAGCTCTATTATCCTAAAAATAAGTTTGAACTTCAGAGGTTAAATCATCGTTACGACATTCTAAACCACTTCAAATTAATTTCTTATTTTTCTTCGAATTATGAAGGGTTTTTTTTAGGAAATTCGATTTGCGGAGAGTAAAGCGGTTCCAATTAACGCAGCAGTAGAACTGCTGCATATAGTATATTATCTAGAACGATAAGAAATATTAGGTCTTCTTGAGAGAGAATCTTCTCAAATTCGAGAAAAGTGCTCGTACGCTTTTCGTATGAAATATTGAGTAACGTCAGTTTAAGGTGCGTTTCAAAAAAATTTCTATGGAAAACATCACAAATTTGCTTTGATTTTAAATCTTTTTTGCCATAAAACTTATTAGCTATTACTCATTTGAAAGTTTTAATTTTTTCGTGAGACAAATTTCCTTTAGAAGAGAATTACAGAAATATTAACGAAGAAAAATCATATTTGTGTCAGTTTCGATGAGTCTCTCAGTACGCGTACGTTTCACTGACGTTTTCAGACGCAATGATGTTAAAAATCGTAAGCGAAAAAATGTCTGCTAAAGGGGAGATTTTAGCGAAGATTAGCTGGAAAGTATTTGCTAAAGCAGAACAAAAAAAAAAAGTAAAGTGTGTGTATTAAGAGGGAGAGAACAATTGCTCTCAAACGGACTTTTTATTTAGCTATAAGACGTTCCACATTCTAGCACGTTAACAATTGGCAAATTGTATACGTACGGAAGGCGGCCAATAATACGATTGCATATGAATAGTACCCGAACGAACCCATTATGTGGTACACCTCCCGCCAAAAAAAAAAACAAGTGGTAAAAATAAACAAACGTCAGAGATAACACAAAATATTATAATCTTTAGGATATTGTCCACTAGTCTAGTCTACTGGGGGCTTATATAATATACGTACCTTCGTATAATTAAAATGTTTTGACTGAAATACAGCACGAGTAGGTGTTCCAACCAAACAATCTGAAGGCATTCAATGTGAGCACCCGGTGAACTAGACTAGTGAACAAAGTAGTCAATAAATAGATATTTTGTGTCATTCCTGACTTTTGTTTTTTTCTCCAATTCACCAAGTCGACTTTTACACGTAACGATTGAACTCGGCTGAGTTATCGTTATTCTCTTTTGGACTTCTGTTGTCCTTTTACATGGTACGATTTTCAACGACGATTTTTGATATTTCTGTATCACTAATTCCCGCCATTTTTTGATGTGCCTATTTCACTCACGAAAACAATTACGAAACAAGATAAAAGGAAAACGCAAAAATCGTCGACGATTCCTTTACACGTCCGAGTGACAATTGAGTGCCCACCGAGTTCAATCGTTACATGTAAAAGTCGACAAACAATCCGAACCAGCCGATTCTCTCTATATTCCTTCTATATTCTTCTGAATGCAATTCAAAAAAACATTCAAATACTATTGCAGAATGCTTTGCCATCGAAAATTAATGTTTTGATTGTTTAATGGTTAGCACTTGTCACCTCAACAGTTGTATAATCTTAAAGTTAATTCAATAAATAATTGGCTTATGCCTTATTTGCAAAATATTAAATATCACAACACAATTGAAGTGTGCTCAAATAAACTGAACTGACTAAAAAAGCATCCTTACAACACATTTTTGGTAAACAATTTTGTTATCAGACAAAAAACTACTTACTTAGGGTCACCGATTTTGACATTTCGAAACCGATAACGTAACCGATCGCGAATTCAACGAAATAACACTAAACACAATTTTTTAACTTTTGCTCTGCTTTATTTTATATTCAATGATTTATTCGATTTTATTTTCACTTGTATATCATTGCATTGCACTGTGCACAAGAATAACACTAAGTTAAACCGGGAATTGGACGCGAATTCAAGGAACAGATATAATGATAAACCAACCAATTGCGAAAGATATAAATACTATTTTTAATATTTTTGTTTTCCTTTTTTTTTACACCGGGAAGTACAGATTTTTATTAACAAATTACGACACGTCTATTCGATATTGCAACGAAACTGAACAAAGATTTCAACACAAAAATAATTTCACTTAACGAATTTATATAGAAAATGTGTAATCAACTTAGCTTATCTCTATGAGATTATCATTCTATTTGGTGTGTGTTTTGAATAAGAGAATGAACTTCTATTGTAATGTATTAACTAATGACGAATTTTTACTATTGTTATGTATATAAATAGTATAGTTATGAGAAAAACACGATGAGAGGATTGTTTCTACTTCAAAAAATAGAAACAGAAAACCTCAAATATTATTATTTTTAATAACGATTATTGTCGAATCTGCCCCATGTATCAATATAAAAGGTGCCTGTGTTCGAAATTTAAAATGAACTTGATAGACACACGAATTAATGAGAAAATACGCTTTCAAGCCATCTATATATATAAAAGTGAAAATCTGTTTGTATGTTCCCTTTGAACTGCTAAACCCTTCAACTGATCATCATGAAATTTTAAGCACGTATTATTAACGTCAAAAGTATTGTTTTGAAAATTCTGAGGAGTAGCAACGCGCGCCGGGTATTCACTAGTGTTATATATGAAGAATGTATACTTAATACGCAATCTTTTTACACTTTTGAGAAAACTAACGGTATTTCTACCATAAATGTGTGTTGTGTCCCGCCTGTTCGCCGTAAATGCTTGTATGTAGGTATGTACTTTACAGCCTGGTCGTCCTAAATAGTAACCTACATTGGCGCTGGAATGAAAGACTTTCGGAAAAAAATGTAAAATAGTAGTGAGTAAGAAAGAGAAAGGAAAAGTCCACCGAATATCCAATCGAAAAATAAAATCAGATGAATGCATGAATGTTCTAAGTGTTCCTCTTTTCAATGATTTTTTCAATGTTTCGGTAGTCGTCAAAGCATATGGTATGGTATTTTAATTACGCAAGAAACTGCGGTTCCTCTTCAACATCTAAAAGAAAAGGAATGGGCATAAAAGAAGTGTAGACACTATAGTCAATTTGATGACTTTCATTACTGTGCCAATGTAAACAGTGCTATTAGTGATCGTTTTTAAGCCATTCAACACAAACAGAAATCAATGAGTAAAGTGATATCAAACTTTGTTGTATGGGCATTTGTTTACATTATTATTTTTGTATTCAATTTCGTGTCTGGTCGTGTGAGCAAAGTGACCCTCCCGCCATTTTCACGAGATGAAAAATATAATTCAAGGTCTGTGTTCAAAAAGTGAATCCGTTCAATTTATTATACCCAATCCAGAGTATATCAAGATTGATACAAAGTTTGTAGCACAGAGAAATAATAACGATATGCCCCCAAAAAATATATATTTGTGATCCAAAATTGTTAAAATCCGCCCACAGACACGCCCAATTAAAAAAAAAAGTATATGTTTATAGATTTATATTTTTCTCTACGGCAGCGTTTTCTTAAAAAATCCTTAAATTGCTTTTACAAAGCTATTTGATAGTGGTTAAGTATTACTGTGAATATCTCATCAGAATGTGTGAACTTGTTACTGGAGATATAACTTGGGTTCCCTAATATAACCCTCATTCCGCGAACTTAAAAAATTACCCTTGTTCATATGTATGTTTGTCCTGATACATATGCATAGGTAGGTGAGTGTAGGTAAGATGTGAATAGGTTGCGACCCGGTCGTGAGTTTTATATCTTTAAACATGCAGTTTTAAAAGACAACTATTGGTATTAATTAATAGAGAAACCAAAGAAAGTTGATCTGTGCCTCTGTTTGTCCATCTGTCCGTCTGTGTGGATGTACAGTCGGCAGGGTTCGGACTGCATAAATCACTTTTCGAAGTAGATTAAATGAAAAAAATGATACTTGGCACGTAGTGATAACTGTGCCGCAACTTATAACGTAGAACAACATTTATGACGATTGTTTAATTTTTAATTTGTGTTCGTAGCCGTATCACATCACCTGCACCTCGTATTGCGCTTAAGGAAATAAAAAAAAATATGAGTATTAATCCAACTGGTAAACATTTGTTTCTACTTCAAACTTAAAAATTTGTTAATAATTTGTTTAACCCAATTTCGCGGAATCTGATGAGACTTAATCATTACCGTAAATAATAACTGTAAAAAAACGCCTCCAAAAAGTTGGCGTGGTTATGTATAATTTATGAAAGAAGTCTATAGAAAGTCAACGTGTACATATTTTATTTCGACAATATTTTCCAGTTTTTAGCAAAAATATTGAGAAAATCTAAATTTGTTGAAAAGTGGGCGTGTCTGTGGGTGAATTTTAAAAATGTTTACACCTGCACTGTTTCGGTTTCTAGAAAGCCTATATACCAAATTACATGTGCTTATCTCAAAATTTAAAGCCCAAAAAGTGGAGATATTCGGACGGACGGACATGGCTACATATGTAAATCGACATAACTTTTGATGCTGATCACAAATATATATATTTTCGTGGGTCTATCGTTATTATTTCTGTATGTACCTACTCGTATGTATTAAACTTAATATACCCTGCATAGGGTATAAACACAGGAAATTTACAATCGGCGTGGAACAGATCGTATAATACCCTATCGGTAATGTTTCAACCCAACCCTATTAAAGTAGGTGTGGCGTTGTAAAACTGTTGATTCAAATTAAATTCAAATTTGATTTTTAAGGTATTTTATTAGAATTAACTGCATTTTAAGGACTTTTACTTAAGAGGAAGTGGACGAGACCATCACTATTTAGAACCAAAATTCACGTATTCTGATAAGATTTCAGAATAAGACTTTAAAAAAGCAAAATCAGTTTTTTAAGCAAACGCCAAATGGATAAATTGTAAAAAATATCAACGTCTACACATTTTGTCTTAAATTTTTTTTGCAGTTTCTAGTAAAAATATTGGAGAAAAAAAACTTTTTGAAAAGTGGGCGTGTCTGTGGGCGGATTTCAAAAATATTTGCACTTGTACCGCTTCGGATTTCAGAAAGCTTATGCACAAAATTTCATCTTTCCAGTTCAAAATTGAAGGCCCAAAATCTGGTAACATATAGACTGGCGGAGAGGCGAACAGACTTACAGTCATGGCTAGATCGGCATAACTATGTACTTGCGAGTCTGTCGTTATTATTTTCCTGTATTACAAACTATGTATCAAAATTAATTTACATATGGTATAAAAACCATACAAATTATTGACATGTTTTATAAGAGCCTAAACGTACAGATGGCCGGAGTACAAAACAATCCATTAATTCAACTGCCAAATATATCATAATAAGCACAAGCACATAAATAGCACAAGATCGAGTTGGCTGCATATTGGTTGAGGCACAGGTGCACTCCGGAATGCAGCGCCATCTAAAGTAAAGAATATAATAACCTTGATTTTTAACTCCAACACCTCCAAAGTTTCCACACTTTTTATGTGCTTTAGGAGAATGACACGAACGGTAAAGTTTTCTCTTTCTGTCTTTTCTCTGCTTTTATTGGTTGCATCATTTATGATATCAGTCTCCCTCTTTCAGCAATGGTGTTAATTGCCTCCTCTCTCTGCTTTACCTGTTGTTATAGGAGAAAAATAACAAGAGATGCGATAGATAACCATCTCACTCTAACCAGCAACCACACGAAGAGAAAAGTAAAAGGGAAACTTAATTGATAAGACAGCTGAGGCACAAACACCTTTAATGGAACGGTTTATCGGCGGTCTTAATTTTAATTAATTTAAGCAGAATTTATTTATTTATTTCTCAGCTTCAAGATAACATACAAAGTATGTAGAGTAATAGCTTAATTACTCGCGGAGATATCCCCCAAGCAACAGAACTAAACACGTTAAAATCGGTGAAACCGCCCTGGATTTAAGAGCATAAGCATTTTAATTGCAGGTATTATACATATATTGAGATATCACCACATACCAGTTTACTTCCAAGAACTTAAGCCATATAATAGTGAAAATCCGGTCGAAATCCGTTAAGCATTAGGGGATTAGGGGATGGGGTTGGAAGTTTTTTTTTATGCAAATAGGACTATGTACGAGTAAGCTATCCATCGACGTTTTAACTATTGTTCTACGGTTTTTAACTCCGGAGATACAGCCTTTCAAAGTGTGACATATAACATCGTTGCAATCGCGTCCTCAAAGTTCTCGTCTATATAACGGATTGACCATTTACTGGTTTCTTTTAAATTACAATATTATTTTGACACTGACAGCTCTTTCGCGGTAAAAAAAAATTGACAAAAACACTGTACCATATCTCCGCGATACGGAATGAATCGATTTACGCTTGAACAAAGTTGGAAAATATTGAAAATTTATTTCAAAAGTGAGTGCTGTGTCGCCCTAACAGCGCGAATTTTGAAAAAAAAATTTCGATCGAAAAAATTGACCTACCGTGTGCAATTTTGTAAAGAAAGTTTGTAAGATTGGCATGCTACTTGATAACACAACCGATCTTTTGTGCAATAGTTTTAATAGTAGTATTTTGTTGATGTTGAACCGTTGAACTTCTTTTTTGTATTTTGCCGTTAAAGCGATCGATGTTATGCTGACAATCAAGAAACGATGTAGGCACTTAAGCACAATATTGATCGAGCTATTCGTGAAATAGAGCATCCGATAGGATGGGTTACTGCCAGCTGCGAGCTTCCATTTAACTGAAATTATTTTCCATAAATAATCGAAAAGTGGACTCTCTTCAATAAAGTAAAAACTTTGAGAAATATTGAATGGATTTTTTTTCAGCGATTAAAAAAAAAACCCACAGATGCCTATTCTTCATTATTTGTAAAACAATGTGCCTAAGGAACAGCGAATAGGTCAGAAAGTTTGAAATTTACTAATAAAATCACCGCATATGTCCAAATCTATGACGCAAATTACAATGTTAAACAGACTTTCTATCTGCCAGTATTACACTTTCTATTACAAAATAATTTATAAAACTTTTTTTTTTTTTTTTGTAGAGGAAGGGAAGATCTTCAAAAGATACTGATGATCCGAGTAATCAGCATGCTGAATTTTTACCACCTCCCACATAATTGCGATCTAGTCACTTGGACTAATAAGCAATTTTTTTCTGACATCTTAGTCTTTGAATGAATTTAAAATAAAACTTATTTTAAGATATTTTTTTTACGAGTCTCTTAGGTAGGATTTTTTACAAAAGCATGCATACATTCCATCTAACATATGCGAACCATTGTAACTTTACAGTATGATTTTCTTGACAATAGTAAAATATAAAGAAAAAAACATTTTACATCAACTTGGCGGAATAAACACGCTATATCAGGTCACAAAAATGACTGTCAGAAAGTTGACACACCTTGTAGCACCTGCTTTAAATAGTTTTTATAACGAAAAATTATCTCACCGTAGTATACGTAGATAACGAGTATAGTAAGAAATAGTTCTCTGGTACCCACAATCTCATAGTGATACCATATCGTTGCAATCTTATCGAAACAATTTTTTAAAAAAAAAAAACTGAGTCACCAAACACAATGAGTTAGTAAGTCCAATAAAATTGTTTGCAATAGTTCAAATTTCAGTCTTCAGTTCTCAAAATAAGTTGTCTAAACACGAGGAAAATATTGAGCAGTGATAAATATCTATAAATGACTAGATTTATGGAAAAATAAACACCCGTAATTCCTGTAAGTGTCAATTTTAACAGACGTTTTCTAGATAAAAATATTTAGAAAAACTAAATACGAAGCGGCTGGTCATTAGAGAAAATATTTTATTTGTTATCAACATGAAAATATCTGTATGTGACAGTGCATAATATTAGCTTTAACAAAAAATATATAATTAGTTTTGTTTCTCAATACACACAAAATTATTAAATACATATATATATTAAAATCAAATATTGCCCTCTCAGGGAACTAAAATTTGCATACGTTATTGTGACGTATGCACAATTTGTTTAAATTCAAAAAAAAGTATGACAGTTCGAGTTCACTAACCCTGCCTACTTATACTTTTCTTTTGATAAAAACACATGTTTATTTATTTCAAAGTGTAATATAAAAAAAATATATATATATAAACACGACTCTAACTTGATCCCACTTGCAACTGAAAAATGCAATATATGAGTATATTAAATAAAATAAAAGCATATAACAAACTTACAATCAGATTGAGGTAAATTTACCTAAAAATGCCCTACGATTTATTGATAAAGAGGTAATGAAGGTAATTTTCGTTGAAAAGAGATAAATTTTGAATGATCATTAAGATAGCGAAAAACAATTCTCGCCGCAAAACAATCAATCATTTGGAAAACCATATAGACCATGCATGTAGGAACTGTGAATTTTATGTATAATACTTCTTATACTTTCTTATTTCTCTAACTAAGTACATATGCAAATTAATATACTTTGTATATGGAATAGATCAAATTCACACCGATTCGCAGAAATAAAATCATTGATTGAATTATGTATAAAAACAAATATAAAGGGTTATTGATTTCGAGGTTGGGATTTCACATTCCTCTGTCAAATTCATCTGCCTTCCATAGGGACAGGTATAATATGGATCGTCTAATCACCGCTCATCACATTAAAATTGTTGTATCTTACTGCATATATATGCTAAATAGGCTTTGCTATGCGTATTTATGCAGATAATCCCCAATTTTTGGAGCACATAAAAACCAATATACGTGAAGTTATAGCCGCAATACAGTCAGAAATGTGCCGAAAAGTAATCGAAAATTACCTCACAATTCCCGTGACGGCCATTTAACTGATGTTGTATTAAAATAGTAAACAAATTTCATTGAAATCTTGTACACTTTTTATTTAAATTTAAAATCCTAAAGCACAACATCACCTTGTATGTTAGGAGACTCACAATTTCTTCTAGCATGTGTTGATAATTCAAATAGCACGTCTTCCGATTGAACAGTTTAAAATTACCACGTTTATATGGCGGATTAAATTCGGACTCATTCGGATTGAGTGTCATGTAAACTCAGATTGGATTGAAATAGGATTGACTCCATCCGATAACAAAATTCGATCGAGGTAGAGAAAGAAGAAGAAGTGGATAAGGTTGTTTGGCATACACAACTTCGCGCACAGGAGAAGAACTGTCAAACACATCATCATCATTCATGCCAAATCGAAAAGAGGCGATCAAAATTTGATTTTTTGACAAATGCAAAGGCTAAAAATAAATAGAAATAGACAATTTCTACAAGTTCGTTTATATATATGAAGTTTCAAGTAAATCCATAAAGTCATTTAGGCTGCAGTCCGAGGTACAGACAGACGGATAGACAAACAAAATTGCGAGACCTACTTTTTTTAGTTCCTCTATTACAGTAATGTCAAGATGCATCAGAATCCCGAGAGTAAAAATAATAAGAAATAATTACCAGCTACTCGTCTTTTTCTCCCCCTCTATAGGGCAATACTAACTAATAACTTAATTCAATGACTTTGTATATTACATTTTATAACAAAGATAAATTTTGTTTAATTATTAAACGAGATTTTCAACAAAAGTGGTCTATATTTTATGTATAACGAATGCGGATGACAAACTTTGGGAGGTGGTATGGAATATGAGGGGGATCCATCCATCCCGTAAGAAATGATTTTATGCATAAAAAACTACATCTACAGTCCTAACGTGGCTTTTAGGAACCCCAAAGAACCCGTAACTTCGTAAAGGAAGAAAAATATTTTTCTTGCAACACCATGTATTTTTAAAACTAAAATCGGAGTTAATCATGCTTCTTCCCTCGGTTCAGTCAATATATGTGCGAAGTTCCAGTTTTCTATTAGATCTGGTTGCGGAAAAACGCACTCATATTTAGAAATGGAATACAATTGAAAAATAAAATCTTCTTTGCAACACCATGTGTTTTGAAAATAAAAAATACACCTCTGCTAAGTTCTTTCCAATGATCTGTACTACAAGTATGCAAGGTTTCAGGTTTCTTGCTCAACCGTGGTCTTCTAGAGATGTATTTCATCTATTACAGAGAAGTAAAAGAGTGTTAAAACTTTGATTAAATACAAAGTTTTAACTCACTCCCACACCAAAGTGATTGAGCCATGAATATACATATGTACACTCTTTTACTTCTCTGTAACTCGGAAACAATTTGTCTGACAATAAAAAGTGACAAGACAATAAATAATTGTGATGAATAGTCTCGACTACAATATTTGTCATAATGAGTTTTGTCCTACGATGTAGTACAAATGCGATATTGCAAAAAAGTGAGATCTAATACTCAGAGTTTTCAGTTTTGTTTATAAACGTTCACCTACCAATTTCCAGGGCTGTATGTAAACTTTTGTGACTGACTGATGTATATTTTGTGAAATACAGTATTTAAAAAATAGGTTAATGAAAAAATAAGTAATTATTTTATAATTCATTCATATTTGATTTGCACGCGTAGTTCTGAAATTGTATTCACTTGGTGCAACTTTGTATCTCAATTTTCAATTGTAAATGTTAAATTCTTTTTACTCATTTTTGAAAATTAAATGATATAAATTGCACGTTCGTTTTTTGTTCTAACTGTACCCATAAATTTAGCTACGACTTAGATCACGATTTGTTTACAAAATTAAAAGCTCTGTATTAAGAATCATTTCACTTTTTATGTAAACCAAACCAAATTATTCACTTTCAAAGTTAGTAGTGCGCAAGAAGACGCTTAACATGTATATATTAAAAGCTGTAAATTGATGAAATATTGTGTGTACCTTTATGTATTTGTAGTGACGTGTTACACGTAAATTATTTCAACCAACACATAAAAATAATAATTTGTTTACAATCTATTTACGAATAATTTAATTTTCTGCGGTAATTTGCAATTATCTTGTGATTTTAATAATGTGAAGTAAAATATTGTTCTTATAACCTGCTGGAATCAAATATGAAACTCGACTACTGTAGCGGCTCTATTTAAAAAAAAAATATTTGTCCGTTATTTTCACATTTTATGGTGTGATGTCACTTTAATTTGATGAGTCTTTTGAAACACTTAAGTTTTATTAGACTTTCGAAACATTTTAATATGAAATTTCTGGATTTAAAAGTAGGAACTTTATTACTACATTACTTAAAAATATAGGAAACACGAATACAAATTTAATTAAAAAACAACGGATGCATGATATGTATTTCAATGATAACGAAACATCTAAGTAAGATAACATTAATTGGTTTTGTTCTTGTTTACTATTTTCGGGTTATTAATAGATTAACACACCTCCTATTATAGCGCACTGATATAAGTTATGAAGAATAGAGCCATCTGCTTTACTCGTATTTCAGTTACGAGGTCGATTTGACTCAGCATCATGCATATAGGTATACATATATTGATAACAATTGATCCTTTCTCAACGGTAATGTTCCGAGTTATCTAGGATGATGCACAACGTGAACCTGCAATTTAATGTCTATTCTAGGGCGTTCCAAAACTCCATAAAGTTTTCTTTCCATGTTTCATTGAGCAAAAACATAGTGCAGAGGAACTGCAACGATGTAGTGGTTTTCATTTACAATTTTTGAAATGAAGCTCAGTATATATATGTATATGAAGAAAAACCCTTTCGTATTACATAGTCTACGCAAATAAAACCAAGTAAAGTAAATAGAATAAAGAAAAAATAAAGTTTTCATATTTCAAATTCAGACATTTGGTACATTCTAGGGCTTAAAACTTAAGTCAAAATGGAGGCTTTTTATTCTTTCCACTTTATGCTAATATTCCTTTTTGCACTGAAATTGTCTTTGTTAAGGGGTATTAACAGCTCGGTGAACTGCGAATGCGCGAATGGCGACTAAACCATTTTTACTACATTTATACATACTATACAGTTGATTGCAAAAATGCAAATTCTACATTTGAAAAATAAGTGAGTTTATTCATCATTATTTAGCAAATAAAACTAAATTTAAAGAAGACTTTTCGAAGAAATTAACAATTCGCTTATTTGTGAGCGATTAAGCGAATACTTTTTGCGAACTGTCAACCTTCATTCACAATCCACAAATGTTGAACTCATTCCACATTTTCGCGAATAAAACCTTCAGCCTCAGAATTAATTCGTTTTGATCTGTCAGACCTCATAAAATATTTTCAATACCAATTTTAAAAGTAACAATTGTTGCCTCACTCCCATTATGCACCTTTATTGTTTACAAACACGAAACGAATGATGACTGAAATTCGCAGATTGCTGTAACCATGAACAAAAAATGGTTGTGAATGATATGTCAAAACTAGCGATTATTCGCTAGTTCGCAGTTCGCCAGCTGTGAACAGGGTCACAGCGAGCTGCGAATTCCGGTCGTCATTCGTTTTGTGTTTATAAACAGTAAAGATGCACAATCGGATTGAGCTGGCAAACTGCGAAAGTGCAAATAGTCGCCATTCACAACCAATTTTTGTTCATTATCGCAGCAATTACAAGATTACAGTTGTCATTCGATTTGTGTTTGTAAACAATAAAGATGCACACTGGAAGTGCACCAGCAACTCCTTAAAGGAGTATTTAAGAATTAAAAAGCAAAACATTTTGGATTAGAATTTATAAACTTTATTTGCTTAAATAGTAAGCATTTGAAAGAAAGTGAGATTTATTCAAAGTGACCGCCTTTTGCTTTAACGCAGGCCCTCAAACGGTGTAGCCACTAAGTTACAGCGGCACACACGGCTGCCAGGAATATAGACAACGCTGCTGTGGTTAAAACACTTTTGATGCTCTCCAAATTCCCGTGGGGTCTTTTGCAGGTCATAATCTCCAGCAAATCTGGGCTTCCTAATGGCAAATCCTCGAAATGAATATTGATCCTAAACCACTGCTAAGTTTGCTCCATTAAAAAGGGCATTCGTCAAGCCTTTAACGATGCCTTCTAGCCCATCTTCTTGGTACACGTTTGTCCCATGTTTTGACGCTTTTTTCGCAAAAATGGAAAGCAGTAACTCCTTGATGGGATACACCCCACCGCGTGCCAGTAGAAGAGTCGCTTACATCTTTCAAGCCTAATTTGCTTTAAATTAGGCTTCAATAAATGTCTAGTTGACTGACGAAAGGCTTTCTTGTTGAGATTATTCCGAATGAGCCTTGACATTCGTTTTGATCGGTCAGACCTCATAAAATATTTACAATACGAGTAACTATTTTGCAAGTAGCAACTGTTGCCTCACTCCCATTATGCACGTATATTGTTTACAAACTCAATGACGACTGAAATTCTCAGATTGGCTATTATTCGCTAGTTCGCAGCTCGCCGTTCGCAGTTCGCCAGCTGTGAACATGGTCGCAGCAAGCTCCGAATTTCGGTCGTCATTCGTTTTGTGTTTGTAAACAATAAAGGTGCACAGTGGGATTGAGTCAACTCCTTAAAGGAGTGTTCACAGCTGTCAAACTGCGAACGAGCAAATAGTCACCAAATCTGACATGTCAATCACAATCATTTTTTGTTCATGGTGCTACATCGCTATTTTTTTCATCTATCTTTTGAACTCTTTATCCTATGATGAGATTGTGAGAGACGAAAGCATTGTCAATGGAATTTCCTATAATAAATATCAGCCTACGAAAAAACTTCATAATTAATGAAAGCAGACCTACGCTTTAGGATGATAAATTGTACACACGAGAGTTCGGCATAATAAATTTTTAAAGTAATGTATTACATAAACAATTGTGTAATTAAAATTACAAAGTTATCCACAATAACAAGAGTGTGCAGCTTTTTTCGAGTCACTTTCCACGTATTGCACCCGTGTATTATAGCAGCATGAGCTACTCGTACATGTTTGAGCGGAACAGTTCTAGTTTGGGGTTTAAGCTGATTGCACTGCAAATCCAGATCTTAGACAGCTTACCGAATGTAGCCTTTTATTTCAATTCGATTTGATTGCTTACATCCATGCTAGATTAGGTTAGGTTGGAGGGAAGTGCACCTAAGTGCTTATCACGGGGGCCATACCGTCCATTGTGTTTCCCAATGCTAACTTTTGAGTTTAATGGGTGAAGTTAATTTTCAGCCCCACCAGGTTTGATTTTATCACATTTATTACAAGTCTATAATTCTATGCGATAAGAGACTAACATTGCCGTCGTGGATTAGGTGTTTAAAAAGTCATTGATCACCACCTGAAAGTAGTGGCGATGGTATGCAAACCCGTAGAACATCACCTGGTTTCTTTTTTAAATTTACTATAAAAGAACCTGAAACCAAAAAAAAAAAAAACATTTGAACTCAGCTCTATCAGCTCTTTTATATTTCTTTACATGGTTCTGCTAACGCATCTACTCCATGTTTCTAAACTTAATTCTAATTCTTTTGATTCTCTGCGAGATCCCTAAGTCTATCGCTGTTGTATCTGGCTCCTTGAAAATGTTATTGCTTTAAATAGCTGTAGTACGAGGGTAGACAAAAGCTTTCATGTTTCCACTAGTCAATGATAGCTCCTTCACATTTCAGTAGTTTAGGGTGACCACCACGGTACAGTAATGTAAGCAATTGGTTACAAACTTGGTTGTTACTCTATAGGGACTATCTATTTATGCTTTTCAAAATATATTGTTTCACAATCAATTGTCACCCAGCATGATTCTAAGTTATACGAGAGTAGTGGAGCCAACCAGAATGAAACCCTGATTATCAGCTATCTATCCTATCGGCTCGATCACGTGGCCGATCCATAGCGCGCACCAAACTATCAACCGTGGTGGATACAATGGCCTCTCAACGATCACATTTAGATTCACAGTACCCCAAATTATGCAGTTTTGTTTGTTTACGTAGCCGCCGAGCGATTAATGATCCTCATCGCTGCAGCGTCTGTTCTGCACATTCTATGGCCATTCTATGATAAGATGCAACAAATTTAATGCATTGAGCTATGGTTAAACAATCCATATGGCAGGGCACGAACTAACTATCTGTCAGTATAGATGACAGATGGATTTGACAGATGTCATAACCCTTTACATACATAGCGAAAATTGCTTTTAGGCAGCTTTTACTCTGGAACAATAGGCAACAAGCAATTATATTTCTATTTTTTATTATGCAACTTTGCTCTGTCCGGGACAGTTATACTCATAATATGCACACACAATTTCTGACAATTTAAAAGCCTTGCGATTTCGCATACCTATACCAAATAATTTACTCGACTTTCTATTTAAATATGATCAAGTACCTTCTCCACATACTTAGTTTATCGAGTGATATTGTGTTACTTTGGTGGAAGACTACAGTTTTCATTTAAACTGGATATAGAAATAATATTGCCTATTGCCAGTCTATTGCTTACATGTATGAGCTACCTTATTCTATGTAGTGAATATTAGCATGGGAAAGATACATATTTTAACTAGCTTCACTTTAGGTAGCCACAAAAACTCACTTAAACTTATCATACCTAAGCTATAATTAAAGCTTCCGTTGTGGTTAAAATGAGGTGTCTTATCATCAATAACGCAGGCAGCTCAATTGCTGTCACTCGAAATTAAAAAATAAATAAATATATTTTTGCAATATTAACTTAGTGACATCAATCATCATAAAGTTTTGTAATAATTGCTGTAAGACCTGATTAACTGCCCTAACCAACAATCATTGTTCCAGTTATACCAATGATCATCGAATATGATGAGACCTGCCTGAAAATGATAACGAAAGCGAATCTCCACATAGTATGATTAAAATCATATTTCTACCTTATTTATCAGATTGTTATCAGCACCTTAACCAATATGGAAATCTACTTATTGGGTATACACAATAAATACATCACATGTACTTGATTTGTGTGCTAACTCCAACTGAATGAGTGAAAATTCCCCCAGATCAAGCGACCACATACAATAAAATCAAGCTACTTCCGAGTTGACGAATCTTTACACTCTTGATTATAAATACCACAGAACCTTCAGTCCAAGCGGTTAGTATTCTCATCGAATTCACCTAGAAAAACCCAGTTCCTAATTTAGATTTGCTACTAGATCGTGCTAGTGACTAAAGTGTTATTTGTTAACTCAATTGTTTCAGTATGTTGGCGAAATTGTGTAAGAGTTTTTTTTTTTGTTATTTGGTACTATATTTCTGGTTTTATTTACGTGCAGTGTATATTTATTTATTTTTTGTTTAACAACAATTGTCTAAATTTGTCAATGAAAATAGTTAAAGGTTTTTGCAGTGCATTCGACGCATTCTGGCGAGGAAGTGTTCAAGCTTTTACTTCTACTAGTGAGTCGATCAAAGCCATGTACCAATAAGTGTAATCTTGGACATATAGTACATCCTTGTGGGAACCCACTTTATATCTCAAATTCCTATGATGGCAATGCACAGCATAATACGTAATCAGAATGCAATTTGAATTAACTCCTAGTTAACACCATTAAAAATCTTCTCAAAGGAAGGAGCCACAATAGAAAACTACCTGTTGACCATCGACTAGGAGCATAAGTTTTAGTTTGCAGGAATCGAAATTTCTCAACCTTCTAAGCTATTCTAAGGTGCTGATGTTTCTGACTTTATTCAGCAGTGATTTGATCTCTCATAAGAGTAGTAGTGCCCTAATAAAAACGAAAACATTAAAGCCTTTTAACCTAATGTTGGTTCGATCTGTGAATACTATTGTGGTCTTTAGTTGATATTATTTTACACAAGATTAGCTACTTAGTGTTCCTGTTTAGAGTTGCAGAGTATTAAGCATCAAATAGTCAAGGCTCAAACAAAAATGTTGGTGTTTCGCATTTTTTTGTAGCATAAAGAACGTAGTAAATATTTCAGCTATCTGTACGAGTACATAGCAGTTGCAGTTATATTTGTTGAAATTTTACCAATAAAAATGGTTAGAAAAAGCTATTTACAAATAGCAATAATGGCTATTTTTTCTTAACTAATTCTCCTACTTTTATTCCACAGGAAAAGTAATATTTTGGGTATTTTTCATAGCTAATTCTGCTATTTACATTATGGCTGCTGTTTTAAAAAATATCAGTAGACGTCATTTAAGTATATTGCAACTCTATAAGTATGAAGACATTTTGCTTTACTTTGTTATTGCTATGCTTGCTGGCTTAGTGGTTAGGGCTTTGGACTACTAGAAGAAGGAGTTTCCCAGGAAACACTAACAAAATGTTTTTTTTTTAATTATTAAAAGAACTATTTAAGAACAACAATAATGACTATTTTTCATAGTTAATTCAACTATAAATAATAGCTAAAAGAGCTATTTTGGAAAGCTGTTGAAGGTATTTTACAAAATAATGACAAGTACGGGCTATATTCTTCTATACAATTTATACTGCTAGTCTAGTTATTTTGTTATTGACTACATTGCTGTTGATAATTTAAAAAATTAAAATCTGTAGTATAAATGTTTGCAGTTCTTACCAGATGCCTGTAATTTTTTTCAGTGAATTTGGGTTTTTTTTATACCAGCTGACCCCCGTCGAAATTGGAAGATGGAAAATAATATTTTATGAATAATGTCTATAATGCATAATCAAAGTACAGTACAATAACCGCCACCATACATATCCTGTTTATCAATTTTATCGAGTGTTCACAAATAAGTTGACATTAGCGTTCAGCGATCTGTATCTTCGCTAAAAGATAATATTAGTAATATTACGGGTAATATTGAACTGTTGACTACAAATGTATTTGAAAGCCTACCACAGATAAGCCCTTAATTTTTGACGTACCGGGGTATTGTAAGTTCAAATTAAAAATTATAAAACACCTATGTATATACTATTCGCTAATTGATAAATCGTGCTACATTGTCTACGGATATGTGTCGATTCAGTTGTGTCAATATTGTTGACCCAATTGCTCTTTCGCAAGCATTTTGCGAACATATTGACATTTACTACAGGGTGACTGATATTGCAGCAAACAACAAGTTTATTCTGAATGTAGGGATTTTTTTCTTTTTGTTGGCGAAATGTTTCTACATTTGCGTTCAAAAAAATGATGCGCAGTGAAATCGTGCAGAGAATCGCTTTTTGGATTTGTGCTGTCAAAATTAGGAAGAAAAAATCGTAAAAGCACACATGGATACATGGATAGATTTTTGAAGAAATGTGTACACAGAAAATACACACGGTTATTTAAAAGTACCCCTTTCGATACAATAAATGTAAGTTTCATTCTATAGCTTTTCAATTCAGGACATTCAAGGACAATCAAGGTCACCATACAATTTGCCCTCAAGCTTCCTACAATTTTGCTGATAAGTGTTTTTCTCCTATTCTCAATCGTTTGTGAGGTAAATCAGGTAAAACTTTTTTTTTTTTTGATATTTCCGAAACGGACACGTTTGTGCAAAAAATGTTTCTAATTTTTCATTAAAGAAAAAGAAAGTTTAGTTCACATTCTTGAAATTAAGGACATTCGAGATCATTCAGGCTCAAGTGTTTTCCTCCTATCTCTAACCGTTCCCGAATAAAATGAGGAACATTTTAAAAAACGCACCCCGTGTAGGGCAAGTATTGGTTTCGTCAAAATTGTCTATCTCTGTCAATTCTGACTGTCTGTATATAAGTGCGCTGGACTGCAACCTTAAAGACTGGACAGCTTTACTTCACACTTCATATATGGGGTCTGTGGTGTCACAATTCGTAGCGAAATCGGAATTTCCATTCTAATGATTCGATAGAATGTGGCATAGTGCCCTCATTGACTAATTGGAAGCTCATAGCGTCGGTGACATTTTCGTGAAGTAGATTGCGAGCTCTTTAAGTAGTCGATCATTGCAGGTTCTATAGGTATTAGATGGATGTTTGATACTCGTGCTGCTAAACCATTCTCGACTAATGCAGGTAGTTTTCATGGCTCAGTATTCTGGTTTGTGTGAGAGCTGCTGTCACTTGCTTGAGTGTCTTTTTTAATGTATTTATATGTCATTTCTCTTAAAATTAAAATCTAAATAATTTGCAAATTAACAGCACATATGTACATACTTTATGTGCAATTGCATGCGACCCAGTCTTGTAAATACTTTAATTTTTACTAGTAAATAAAAATAACGTGACGAATTTGACGAAAGATGTGTTCGATTTAACTTACTGACGACAACTGGCAGAGGATTTTCTTTGGATATTACTAAAATTATGGATGCTTCCGAAATCCTGTGTTTTTGCAGAGGGTTTTGGTCTATTTTATTTTTACCTTACTTGAGAAATTTGAAGTCAATCCATTACCGTGTAACGAATATGTCTGGAAAACTTCTCATTTTTACTCTTTTACGCACTCTTTTAGGGAGAATATGCCTACCAGTGGCACAGAAGGAATTTTATTATAATTCAAAACGCGCTATAGAAAACGCTTCATATGTCCAACCCTGCTATTTATTTAGTAACTATAGTATAACTACAGTCAATTGTAATATCAATCAATAATTTTATTTCAATCATTTATCTCAAGATGACATTTTATGCTTCAACCTCTTCCTTTTCATTAGTTCTATTAACTGCTATAATTGGCATCGTTCAAATGGCGTCATCAGCAAGCCAATCTAGCCCTTCAAATAGAGGGCTATTCGCTGCAGAATTATTTAGGCAAATTTCCAAAGCAAAAAATACCGAAAATGTAATACTATCACCGATATCCGTCCAAACCGCCCTAGCAATGACATACCTTGGCGCCGAAGGTGAAACTGCTAGAGAACTGGAGAAAGGTTTACGCTTACCATCCAGCAACAAAGAAGAAGTAGGTAAAAGTTTCGCTGAAATTCTCAAGGAAACGAAGGGTGAAGCACAGCTAAGCATAGCTAATAGACTTTTCGTCAGCTCCAACTATCAACTTCTTTCCACTTTCAATGATCTGGCAAAGAAATATTTCAAATCAGAGGCTGAAACAGTGAACTTCAGCCAAAGCTTGGATGCCATTAAAACGATCAACACATGGGTGGAACAGAAAACCAACAATAAAATCACCAATATAATGCAGCCCGGATCAGTGGACGGTGATACAAGTGCGATCATTGTGAATGCAATATATTTTAAGGGCAAGTGGCAGGCACCATTCAGCAAGGATTTGACGCGTAAGAGTCCATTCTGGGTTAGTCAAACGAAATCGGTAGATGCTGAAACTATGTACGGAGATGAACGTTTCAATTATGCCGAACTTCCTGAATTGGATGCTACTGCCATCGAGATGCCATATAAAGATTCAGATATCTCTATGGTGATAATCCTTCCAAAAGAACGTGATGGTTTAGCCGCATTAGAAGAGAAGTTGAGTTCTGTTGCCATCAATAAGTTGTCATCGAAGATGACTGTTCAGAGTGTGAATGTGTTTTTGCCAAAATTTAAAATTGAATTCACAACTGGATTGACTGAGGTCCTTAAAGCGGTAAGTTTTGGATAAGCATCTCTTACATATCTTGGTTCATGCAGTTTTATTGTTTTTTTCAAAAGATGGGTATTCGCTCGATATTTGAAAATAATGCGGATTTATCCGGGATTTTCAAATCAGGTCCACGTGTAAAAGTTTCCGATGTTAAGCACAAGGCTTTTATTGACGTCAATGAGGCTGGATCGGAAGCAGCTGCAGCTACAAGTTAGTGAAAAAAAATCACCAGTGAGTCAAATACCAACTAACATGTTTTTTTTTTCTTTCCTTTTCTTGGCAGTTTTAAAAATTACTCCTATGTCGTTGAACTTGGATCAGAAGAACTTCAAAGTTGACCATCCATTTGTGTTTGCAATCAAAAGTCCCGAAACTGTATATTTTGTTGGACACATTGCAACACTTTAAATGTAGTATTGTACTTGCTAGTCGGGTCGAATATTATTTTTTTCAAAAATGTACATTATGTAATAATTAATCTTTAAATTAATAGATGTGTTTTACAATTAAGATGTTGACCTCTTGGCTTTGTTATTACCAGTTAGTTACTAGGCAGGACATTTCAAATCAGGAACTTGATGTGTACAGGTGAGTACACAGCAAAGTACAAAGTACAGGTGAGCACATAACAAAGTACAGAGTTTTCAAATCGACATCATCTTTGTCGAAAAAATACGTATAGAACCACAGCTCTGTAGGATTTCAAAAAAAAAAAAAAAACTTTTAGTGCTCCTCTGTAAGGATACCTAGTTCAGTTAGAATGCTCGGTTTTATCTTTCAGAAGAGAAGGTAATTTTTTTTTGTTTAAGTTAAAAAAAAGTATAAACCTGCAACGATCATTTATAGCTTAAAATTTTATTCATTTAATAGACTAAATGACTAAATAAACTGCAAACATTCAAATCAATTTAGCCATTCTGAAGTAATAGGAGTGAAACTTTTGAAAATATAAAAATTACTTATTGCAAGTTTCCTATTATCCCGAGATACATATGGATATATGCTATCTATGCTTGTATAGACTTTCTCAACACCTAAAAAATTGTCGTACAACAATTTGACGTTTCTTTAATAATTTAACCTATGTTTGCCCGTCCCATTTAATTTGATATATTATATGGGACGGGCAAATATTTGTTCATGGACTTGTGAAATACGAGTGCATACCGTAAAGAAATGCAGCTTCAATCCCTCCCTACTAAATATAATTAATAAATAAAAGGAAATTACATTGAAATTGGTTTAGCCGTTTTTAAGTTATATGATATGAAAGCAAACAAAACGTTAAAACAGTGCAAACATACAAAGATATTATTGCTACCAATTCAGTGATCTTACCTACAGTGGCGAGCAAAAATGAGTACATGTTGCAGAAATTAGAGGAAAATAGATTAATATTTTATTATTTCGCTTAGAACAATAAAAAAAATATTTACTTTTCAATACAAATAATATACTTCACTGCTTAAAATAAAGAAAATAAAACAATTCTAGTAAAAAAGTAAAAAAAAAAAAATAAAAATGTTGAAGTGGAATACTTCGTCCATAGTCCCTTGTTTTTGATAACACTTTGCATTCGAGTTGGCATACTTTCCACTAATTTTTCAATATATTCATGTGGAATTTTGGCCCACTCTGCTTGTAGTCTAATCCACAGCTCGTTTATATTTTTTGGAGGATTGTCATATTGCGCCAGACTCCTTTTAACTATAGCCCACAAATTCTCGATAGGATTTAGATCTGGGCTCTGTGCTGGCTACTTGAGCGTTTGAAATAATTGCTCTCCAAGCCAGTTTTGAACAATTTTCGCGGTGTGTTTTGGGTCGCCGTCAAGGGCCAATATTCCACCACGTGAAACAACCCCACACCATCAAACTTCCTCCTCCATGCTTCATTGTTTCTTTAACCTGGTATTTTTGTAGGCTTTCATTTGGTTGATGCCAGTAATATTCTTTACCATCTGACTGGAATCGATTAAATTTCGTCTCATCTGACCAAATTACTCGCTTCCAATCTTCAGCAGTCCAATTTTTATGTTCTTTGCAGAACATTTTTGTCTGACAAGGCTGTTTTTTTCTGTTTAACTGCGGACACCAAACCTATCCTGAGCAATGCTCTTCTGGCCGTCCACTCGCTGACATTTTTATTTAGGCATTTTGCTGCTGCCTTAGGTCTTCTGCAGTCCTTGGTTTTCATTAAACGCTCCATTAAACGCGCATCGCCATTTGATAAAAGTTTTGGTCGGCCTGGAGCATTGTTTGTAGACTGCACATTTCTTCTCTTTTTCTTCTCTTTTTTTTCACTAAAAGAACAGTTCGTTGACAAAGGTTTACTCTTTCTGCAATAACTCTAGAAGAAATTCCCTGTACAAGTACTGAAACGATGCTGTTTTTCTCTTCAAGTGAGATTTTTTTCATTTTGTCTCTATTATCCTATTAACATATTCTTTTAATTAAAAATATCTAACTTTAGGCCTTAAATTACTTACCGTCCACCTGGATCTGGTGTAACTTGAAGAATAAAGTCAAACAAAAGTTTCACATAAACCAAAACAAAGAACAACGGTACTTTTGGGCAGACAAAACGAAACGTGCAAAATTGAGTAAACGGAGCAACCACCGTTTATTCTTAATTTGTTCAGTTTATTCGGGAATATGTTGGGTTTGTATTACTCAAACAGTGAAGCACATATACATACATGTGCTGGAATAAATTTCTTTTTTTTTTATTTCGAAAGATATAATACAAAATAGGAGCCATTGATTGAAATTTCTAAAACATGTACTCATTTTTGCTCGCTACTGTATATGCTCTTCTACAGATCTTTTTAAATTCTAAAAGTCTCTCTATTGACGTACCTTTTACAGTTTAGGCATTATGCACTGCACTAATGATTTTTATCTGACTTCGGGGAACATATAGCAGCAACAGCATGCTTATGCTGGACTGAAATGACTAGTTCTAATAGGTTCTCGGAAAATGTTCCAATGAACTGAAAAAAAGCATTTGAAAATCGATTAAGTGGTTCTTGTGATAAAAATGGATACGCAGACAGACAGATAGAGAAACAGTTTTAATTTTTTAATAAAGGATTATTTATTTCGAGGGTGGGAGTTAATATACCTGCCATATGACATCTGTCTTCCATAGTGACAGGTAATTAATTCTTACCTTGTCATTTTAAAATAAGGATTGTTTAAACACCGTTCAATGCATTCAAATTGTTACATTTTACTACAAAAATAACAGTTCTGTAATATCTGTAAGTTGACTATGATTTTTCGAACAACATTTGTTTCAGTGATGAGGACCATTTTCTAGCGGCTACGTAAACAAACAAAATTGATGTTCTGAGAATTCAATTGTGATTTTCTAGGGATTTTCGATCCCGTTTGCGTTGACGGGTTTTGGAGGGGGGGATTTAACAGGGAACTCTACGAGCTGTACAGCGACATCAACCTGGTCAGAAAAGTGAGCATCAGTCGTCTAAGATGGCTAGAACATGTATAGTGAATGGACACCCACGCTCCGGCCCAACGACAATGCAATAGAGGAAGACCTCGCCTTATTTGGTGAGCGTAAGTGGAAGGGGACCCCAACTAACTTAGAGTGCCTAACTGTAGGCGGTTAGAAAAAGACCGCGCTAATTTGAGAGACGTTTTGGTTGAGGTCTAGGTCCACCCCGGACTGTAGCCTACCCAAGTAAGTAAGTCATTGGCCACTAGGATCGTGTGATCTGACCCCGCTGAATTTATTTTTGTGGGACTATGCTAAAGATCGTGTCTATACAGACAATCCCCGAACGTTGGACCAATTAAAAACCAACATCCGTGAAGGTATGGCCGTAATATCGCCAGAAATGTACCGAAAAGTAATCGAAAATTACCTCACAAGAATCGGAGTTTTCAAAACCTCCCGTAGCGGCTATATAACTGATGTTATATTCCATACATAATGGCATAGTTCAAATTTAAAACAGTAACAAAATTTTATTGAAATCTTTAATAAATTTTATTTTATTTTAAATTAAAATCCTAAAGCACAGAATGATTAACCCTGTAGTTACCCACTTCTTAGTAGACGGGATATAACATTTTTATAAATACATAACTCCTTTTCCTCCACTTTCAGAGAAAATCATATTAATACCAGTCCTTTGAAATTCAATTTTCTATCCAAATATTCAAATTCAAAACCACATTCCTAATTTAAATAATTGTTTTCCCTGCATTCGGGTAAAATACAAATCTTTAGTATAATTACTTTTATTGAAACTTAACTAGCTTTTAGTATGATCGTTTTTTTTCTTTTCCTATTTTTCAATCACAAGGAGAGAAGAGCAACCGCCTCAAAATATCTATCAGTGAAATAAGAAACGATAGGTTTATTTCCTTTTCTCGAAAAACTATGGCCGCCACCAACCTGAAGGTGGTTGCATTTGTTTAGTGGGCTGACTACTGCCAACGTCAGGCTGGGTATGTTCAGCGTTGATATTTATTTACTTTTTTTCTTCTCGTTATTTTACTATAAATCTGATACCCCCTACACTTACAGCATGGAAAATAGAGAAGAACCCTACATAGCCGAATTGTTGATTTGTTGAAATGCACTTGTGGAAAATGCAATACTGTGCCACATTCTGTATTCACAAACTCAGAAATTTGTCTACTTTGGAGTTTTGTCCATGGTTCGTGCTATAAGTGTGTAAAATTAGTTTTGCTAGGTCAACCATAGCCCTCTTCAGATCGCAGCATGCAACACACATATTAAAAAATGTCTTAGATAATTTTAGAATTGTGAATTATACTAATAGAACTAGCTTTTGTCCCATTGATTAACAACTGAAAGCGATAACAGCCTTAAGCATCGTATACAGCGATGGTAGGCAAACGCAGCCACCGTTCGGTAGGATGGAACTACTTTTATTAGTATAATACTCGAGTGGCGACTTTTAGTACATGTTTGTTGACACCAAACTACACATTTTGACATAAAATCCTGAATTTCACATTTTTTTAATGAGAAATGTTTAATTTTGAGGCTGCTTTATATCTCACTTTAAACAATTTGGGCCAAACATTGCGCAGCAGATAAGATGAATAGGGTGAAGGTCGATTTATGACTTATAAGAACCGTGATGAATTTACTATCAAATATACAACAAAAGCGAAATATGTAGATACTTTCATTCTCTACTTCAAACTTCAAAAAACCATCTGCTACAGTTGAAAGTGTATCCCTTATACTGATTTCGTGGTTTTAGGATTACGGTTTAGAGAATACCCACTCCTTATAAAAAAATGTTTAGTACTTTAAAGAAATACAAGTGTTTTAGAGGAAGTATTTTAGAGTTACCGAAAAGTGGGAAGCTGTGTTCCGTACGCCTTTTTCTCCATATTAGCAACTTACCCGATACTGTAATTTAGATTGAACCTGCCCATAGTATACGGTTTCTAAGAGTTTGCGCGAACAAAACAATCTCAGGTGATACAGAACCTTGGCTATGGTCACGTTAGGAATACACAAAAAATATTATCTCCATTTGACTGAGTATAAATGGTATCTCAAGTTGAATGAGTGAGAATGAGTGTGAATTCAAGAGAGCAAATCTTTGCGCTCTTTATTATAGGTATAAATAGCACTGAACCTGCAGTCCAAGCATTTAGTATTTACTGCGAATTCACCCACGTATATAACAGGCAGCTCCTAATTTTTGTTTTGCTAAACCTAAACCTAGACTTTTGGTGGTGAATAAAGTTTTATTGTTAACTAAATTGAGACAGTATGTCGACTAAATTGTGTAAGACTGTTTTTTTAATCTTTTTTCTTATATTTTTGTTTTATTCGCGTATAGTGGATAACTTAAAATCTGTTTGTCCGTCTGTCCGTCTGTCTGTCTGTCTATATATCGGACTGCAGCCTGAACGGATGGACAGATTTGCTTGAAACTTCATATCTGGGATCTGTTGGCTAATGCCTGGAGGGGAAATTGGAATTTTAATTTTAACCTCAAGAATAACTGTACTTTACTTTTGGCCAATTTTATAAAAGTGCAATTTTCTCGTAACTTATTAGCGGATTAACATAAACTATACTTTACTAAAAATTGATACCTAGGTCATTTGAGACATACGTGAGGACATGGCATTAAAATTTTGGACATATGAAAAAATAAATACCTTTGAAATCTGAACAAATCACGAACGAACAGCACATATGGAGCAAGTACGTTTGTTCCAGTCACGCTCTTTATTTTTTTATGATATAGCCATCATTTTTCAAACAACCCTACCTTATGCTGGTAGGTGGTTTACGTGGATGTTATTCGTTATCGTTCATTGTTATTCAATTCGTTATCATTTGTGATTTTATTTTTATTTTTTATTTTTTTATTTCAAACATAATAATAACAATTATTAAAAATGTTTGTTAACACTGCGACTAGTTATATAACTAACGAGCAGTTTGCTTTTCAAGATTAGTAGAGGGGAAACATTATAATTATATGTTTGCTGAGTGTTCTTAACTTCTTATGACAGTAAAAGGAACATGGATGAGATTTAATCCATCCAAATCGTTGGAAGTTAAGTTCACGCCGAGCGCCTCTTTTCGCCCATTGTTATCGCTTTGTCACTGTCTCGACAGTGAAGGTCTTGTGCGTTGCAGTCGTCTCACGCCACATGCGTTAAAAAGACTTATGCATTCCTCGATAACATGCTCCTGGAGTCTTTTCTCATGTTCTTTGGCCCTAGAGTTGATCTCTCAGTAGGAATCCTTAGGTCTCGATGGAGGTCGCTGTTTCTGATGTACCATGAAACATTCAAAATACTTCTAAGGACTTTATTCTGGAAGCGTTGGATGACTGCGTCATAATTCCACACTGGTTTTAGGACTTGGTTATATCAAATAATTTTGTTACTAATTGATAGCCCTGACTTCCTGTCTAAAAGCCATTTCATTTTTCGCCATTTAATGTACAATTCTATTCTCTTGATATTAATATGCTCTTTCCAAAGACGAAGCTTTGCATCTACGGTCATACCTAAATACTTTACTGTATTAGCATACGGTATAGCCGTGCAACAAACTTGTTTGTGAAATCAATATTTGCGGATTTGCTTGAATTAAGTTTTATTCAACATATTTGAGTCCACCGGGCTATTTGATCTGTAGCAGCTTGCAGTTTTTGCGTTCGAATCCGTGTCGGCGGCAAAGCTTGCAGTCTTGGTGTAGGGTGTTGTTGGTAAATCTTTGGTATAGATGAGGTATAACAGAGGCCCAAGGACACTTCCTTGGGGAACTCCGGCTTTGATCTGCACTAGTTTAGAGTAACAGTTTTCTTGTTTTATACGAAAAGAACGCGATGCTAGATAAGACTCCTTTAGATGAATATACTGTTCAGGCAAATACATTTCTAATTTATTAAGTAGACCTTCATGTCAAACTCTGTCGAAAGCCTGTGCTATGTCTAAAAAGTTTGCAGAACACACTTTTCTCTTCTAATGCTCTTTCGATTTCAGTCGTTATTCTGTGTACTTGTTCTACTGTGGAGTTCTTGCTGGTGACTTGGGATTAGGTTTCTTGCTTCTACGATTGGTTTGAGACGCTTAAAAATCAATCTTTCAAACAACTTTGAAGTCAAGGAAAGTAGAGATATTGGCCTATATGAATATACCTCATGAGGGTTTTTCGATTTGTATAAAATTTTATGTCGAACAGGCATTTGTCCGAAGAAGGTATTTTGTAAGGAAACGTCAGTATTGGGTACACAACAAAACAAGCTTTTACCAGAGAAACACTTACAGTTGGTCAAAAAAGAAATCGGACACTTACCTTTCCCCTCCTTAAACCGCAAAATAAAATAAAAACAAAACTCAATCGATGCATATTAATGCATTTTTTGATAGCTTATGTTATAGGCTCGTAATATACAACAAAAAAAAATTTAATCCACACTAACATGTTTGTTTAGAAATTAATATAAAAAAGTCCATCAAATTTTACCTCAAAAAGGAAATCGAAGAAAACAAATTATTTCAAAACAGTGGACGAAAGCAGATTCTGTTTATCTACATTGACATCTCTAAATAACGAGCGTTTCCATACGATTTTACTATGCAACAATTATCATGCTGCAATCCATCCATGACGCATTGTGTTATACCCTTCCATTTTTATCGAAGAATTTTTTTTTATTTTCCACGTTGTTTTTGTATTTTGTAGTACTCGTAAAATAGGCGTAACAGTTGACCTAAATTATCGATACTTGCATATACAGTGAACCAAAAAAAAACTTGAACAGTTCATTTGAAAATATTTAGAATTTATTATCTCTGAAACTATTTGCACCAGTGAATTAAAGTAAATTGCAAAATTTGTTATATTTTTATATCTTTCAAATTATTTTTTCCTTGAAAAATAACAAAAAACGTTAAATTGTTTTTTTTCCAAAGTAAAAAAAAAATTGTACACCCCTATTGGACTGCATTTAAAATACCGTTATCCTCCAGGAATTTTATTTTTTTATGTTTGTTGACTTGCTCAGTTTCTTCTTTGTTCTGTGATTGATCTGAAGTCAAAATTGTGGAAAAATAATAAGCGACTTGAACAATTTTGATGGATTCGTAAGCTTTTATCGTCTTTTAGTTCTATTAATTATCTTACATTTGAATGGCAAAACATTTTCCGACACTGAGCCCTAGATAAAAAATACCACTTTTAAATGTTCATCCTAGAATTGTCCACAGATTCATCAAAGATATTGTGACACACCTTAGCGCAGACATCCTGCAAATAAGACAAGTGTTTCTTTTTTCAAATCCCGGAGCACTTGAACTCAATTTTCATTCTTTTGTGTATGCAGACACCCCTTTTCGGTGTATTATCATGTAAACACACTACCGACTTCTATACTGTGGCCATCCTCCCAAATTTTAGGCTATGTCTGAGTCAATTCTATCATACGAGTAATTAATCTGGGTACAGAAAAACCAAATTATAATTTGAATTTATGTGTACACCATTTATAAACCTAGAAACTATAGTGACCAAATTATTTAATACCTGGTTCTACATACGAGTATATTGAAAATTTATCTCGATGCTTCCTTTTCATTAGTTCTTTTAACTGCTCTAATTGGCATCGTTCACCAATCTTCCTCTTCGGATAGTGGTCTATTCGCTGCAGATTTGTTTAGGCAAATTTCCGAAGAAAAAACCTCCGAAAATGTAATCCTTTCACCGATATCCGTCCAAACTGCCTTAGCAATGACGTACCTTGGCGCCGAAGGTGAAACTGCTAGAGAACTGGAAGAGGGTCTTCGTCTGCCATCCAGCAACAAAGAGGAAGTTGGCGAATATTTTGCTGAAATTCTTAAGGAAAAGGGGGGTGAAGCACAGCTAACCATAGCTAATAGACTTTTCATTAACTCCGACTATCAACTTCGTTCCACATTTAATGATCTGGCGATGAAATATTTTAAATCAGAGGCCGAAGCAGTGAACTTCAGCGAAAGTTCAGATGCCATTAAAACGATCAACACATGGGTGGAAGAGAAAACGAACAATAAAATCACCAACATGTTGGAGGACGGATCAGTGGATCACAGAACAATTGCGATCATTGTAAATGCGATATATTTCAAGGGCAAGTGGCAGACACCATTCAGCAAGGATTCGACGCTTAAGAAGCCTTTCTGGGTTACCCAAAAAAAGTCGGTAAATGTTGACACTATGTACACTTCAAATGAGTTCTTTTTTTATGCCGAGCTTTCCGAATTTGATGCTACTGCTCTCGAGATGCCATATTTAGGTTCAAATATATCTATGGTGATAATTCTTCCTAAAGAGCGTGATGGATTGGCCGCATTGGAAGAGAAGTTGAGTTCTGTTGCCATCAATCAGTTGTCATCGATGATGACTATTGAGTGTATGAATGTGTCTTTGCCAAAATTTAAAATTGAATTTGCAGCTGAATTGACCGATGTCCTTAAGGCGGTAAGTTTTGGTTAAGAAGCTATTAAACTTTTGGTTAATGTTTTTTTTAAACAGATGGGTATTCGCTCTTTATTTGAAAATAGTGCGAGCTTGTCTGGGATCTTCGAATCAGGTCCAAGTGGACAAGTTTCCGAAGTTTTGCATAATGCCTTTATTGACGTTAATGAAGCTGGATCGGAAGCAGCTGCAGCTACAAGTTAGTAACATTTTTTTTATTAAGTCGATTAATTAATGTGTTCTTTTTTCTTGACAGTTATAAAAGCTGAGCGTAGTAGGAACCCACCGGGTGATAAGTTTTTCGAAGTTGACCATCCGTTTGTATTTGCAATCAAAAGTCCTGAAACTGTGTACTTTATGGGACATATTGCTACGCTTTAAATGAAGAAAATGTTATTTCTGTTGAATGTTTTGTTTAGTGAATAAATATTAAACTTTGAAGTTAATAGATGTGATCTACAATATTAATATGTTGACGACTTGGCTTAGTTATTACTAGTAAGTTGTCGAAATGACATGCTAGGCAAGGTATTCCACATCAAGTTCACAATTTCAAGCCTAATGTGCAGAAATAACCTGACCACACAGCAATATACTGACTGTATTACTTTATAGATATTCTCAAACCGCTAACAGGCAATACTGGCACCGCATTTTTAATTTGGCAAAATCTATCTCTTCCTCTTTAACCTTCAATTCCCCTCTGTATTCTTTCTTCTTTCTCCATCACTCGGTAAATAAAACTTGAGAGACTTAGCTATGCAGAATATTTAAAAAGAAAACCTATCTGTAGTACAAGCCTTTTATGTGTAAAGAATCTACCTAATGGAGCAAAGTTCGTGTATACCCAGCTCTTTAAACAGATTTCTAAAATGTTTTTTTTTTTTTGTATGATTTGCACGTGTTAAAGGGGATATGAATACCCTTATACTAATTTTTAGAACATGTGCGTTTTGTGGAAAGAGGAAGAGACAGAGAGAAAGACAGAGTGGTGTAGTTTGAAATTCAGGTGGTATTAAGTTTACATATGTAAACTCCAAGGGTGGCTGTCCAGATAACTGGGGAATATTTTGTTTGTTTTCGCTATTATTGTCGTTGCTTATGTTTCACAGTATTTTTTTTCCGTCCTCCTGATTTTTTTTTAATTTTAAATTTCCAATATGCCATTAATTTTCAAAAAGAAAAAGATACACCAGAATCGGTTCAATCATTCAAAGGTTATATGAACAATGGCCTGGAAAACCTTTAAGTATATAAATATATATAATAATATGATGGATGTGACAGATGATGATGATGAATCATTTTTTTTTTTACTTGTAACAAGGGTAAATAATAAGGCTAGACCACAAGAAGTATATATGTATTTCTTCGTGGTTCTTGTGGGGTACACACGCATCAGAAATTTCCATTGTACTACAATATTATACAGTAACAAATTCTTTATCCTTTCTAAAAAATGTCGTGTTGTAAAGTTTGCAAACTTAAAGTAGAACGGTCGGAAGCTAAAATTGAGTGTAACGATTGCCATAGTTTTACTCATGCTACTTGCGCAAAATTGACGGTCGTTGATCTTGATTTCATCAAGAAAAGCAATAGACTTTCGAAATGTACTAGCTGTACGGCCACCAGACGCCGCAATTCCCTTTCCGGAGCTCCAATTACAATGTCTGTCAACTCAACAACATCAACCCGACTCACTGCAGCTGAAGAACTACTAGTTGAGCAACCTATACTTAACACTACGCTTGATAATAATGCAACATCACCCACAAATATTGCATCTAACAATCTATCTTCCATCAAATCTACCATAGACATGATTTATTCAGAAATCTTGTCAATGAAAAAAGTGCAAAAGGAACAGATCGATATGCTACAGGCTAAGAACAAAGAGTGTGAAAATAGAATCAACTTGCTTGAGAGCAAAGTAAATCACTTAGAACAACAACTTCTAGCCAACAGTATTGAGATCTACAACATTCCAAACACCAACAATTGTTCCTACATTGATACTGCACTAAAAGTATTTCGCGATGGCTTAGGTGTTGATATAACAGAGCGAGACATCGATTATTGCAAGATGAGAAAAATTGTAACTAAACGTCAGCAAAAAACAGCAAGCAACAGCTCATCCACCGTAGTACCGAGCACTAATATTCTGCAAGTAAATCTCGTATCTCATAACTGCAAAGAAAAAATTATGAAGGCGAAACAAGAGAAGGAAGCAAAACTTAAAACAACAATTGTCAACGCGCATCATGCTGTCCCCCAAGAGATGTACGTAAATGAGAGCCTATCGTACCATACTCGTCAGCTGTTCAAAGCGGCAGTGTCGACGAAGATCTCCAAGGGGTACAAATACGTGTGGTCTAAGAATGGGTCAATCTACTTGCGCAGGAAAGAGGGTGATAACTTAATTAGAATTAATTCAATCTCTGACTTAGAGAAAACATGAGTTTTTTACATTTAAATAATTTTTTATCTCCCTTAACTCCTTGTGTACATGATTTTCCTAATTATTCTGATAAATTTGTTCAAACATTTTGCTTGCTTCAGAACATTCGTAGTCTTAGGAAAAATTTTAATGCATTGTTAGCACACGTCGAATCGCTCACTAAACTTTCCTTAATAATTATTTTAACTGAAATTTGGATTTACGAGAATGAATTATGTTTGTATAATATTCCGGGTTATACGATCTTTGGTAAATGCAACAATTCCTATGTGTCTGGAGGTGTAGTTGTCTATGTCAAAAATGGATATGAGTATAATTGTACTGTGATTGATATTTATAGTGCTGATGTTGTTGAACTGTTTCTGTGTTTGGATTTGAAAATGAATTTTATACAATATTGTGCGTTTATAGGCTACACGAATTTAGTAAAAGTTGTTTTTATTAACGAGTTGGGAAAAAGTCTTGAGTACCATTTGAGCTAAAAATTTAATTATTCTAGGAGACATTAATATTGATCTTTTGTAGGTCTATGATAAGGATTGTGAGAATTATTTATTTTTATTGGCTTCTTATGGTCTTCAGAGCCTTATTAACATACCTACTCGTGTAACTAACTCTACACAAACTTGTATTGACCACATTTTTACCAGAGTTAGAAAATACTTTGAGAAATTATGCGAAGAAGTTAAGACTAAAGTTGTAGAAACGCGCGATCACTTCTATACGCGTAAGTTTCAAGGAGCCAAAGCTAAACCTAAAGAAGAGTGGAGGTTAGTTGACAGCATTTTAGGAAAGGATAGAAAATCTGTAGAAACGTATAATTTAGATATGAATGGTGTTCGTATTTCTAACCCAACCGATATTGCAAATCAATTTAATGAGTACTTCGTCGAAATCGCTGGAAAGTTAAAACCCTCCATTAAACCGTGTAACACTTGTCATTGTAACATAGCGTCGGATCTTCTTGAAGACAGTGCGCAGGCTAATAGTTTTGTTTTCGACTCTATTACACCGGGAGAAATTATTAAGCTAATACAATCTTTGGAAAATAAAAGATCGTGTACCAGCGATGGTATATCTAACCTTGTTTCAAAGAAAATTGCATTTTATGTAGCTGATGTATTGAGCCATTTATTTAACATGAGTGTTCTTAGTGGTTGTTTCCCTCGGTCTCTGAAATGTGCAGAAGTTATTCCCCTTTTTAAAAAAGGTAGTCGTAAAAAAGTAAATGATTATAGACCCATTTCCCTACTTTCAACTTTCTCCAAACTTTTTGAGAAATTGCTTAAGTGTCGGATTGTTTCTTTTTTGGAAAAGAATTTATTTTTTGCAATCAACCAATTTGGCTTTAGATCTAGCAAGTCAACAGAAGATGCTATACTTAGAGTATGCTCCCACTTATATGAAGGAATTGATCGTTCTATGTACATGACTAAAGCATTTGACATGGTCGATCACGATTTGCTTCTAAGCAAGCTATTTAACGCTGGCTTCAGGGGTGCTGTATACAATTGGTTTCATTCATACCTTAAAGAAAGAAAGCAAAGGGTCTGCATAAATGGATCCTTCAGCAGATTTCGTACTCTAGATAATGGAGTCCCACAGGGTTCTGTCCTCGGTCCGCTCTTGTTTCTGATATACATCAACTCTCTTTTTAAACAAAATTTCAATGGTATCTCCACTGCATTCGCTGATGATGTAGCCTTCGTGTACCAAGGCAATTCTTCGTTTGAGTGCATTACCAAGATAGAAGAAGATTTACAAAAATTGAGATTGTGGTTTACGTTTCATAAATTAATAATTAGTGAAAAAACTAAATTGATGACTTTTAAGTCATCTGGTAATGTCTTAATCGACTACAATTTAATTTACCTCTGCATATTTGCGGCAAAAATAATTTCAACAGTAACATTAAATGTAAGACAAGTTGCTTTAAAATCGAATCTGTAAATAAATATAAATATCTTGGCGTCTTAATTGATTTTAATTTGAACTGGAAAGATCACATTCATTCATTAAAATCATATATGATGCTTGTGACGCGTAAGATGTATCTCTTAAAGCCATACTGTTCTAAAAAAGTTCTAGCTATGGTTTATTATGGTCTAGCTAATTCAAAACTGCAATATGGCATTACAAGTTGGGGTGGAGCTTATGCGAACAGCTTTGATTCTCTTGTGACAGCTCAAAAGCATTTAATAAGAATAATCTCGGGTAGAAGCCGTTTTGCTAGTAGTTGGCCGCTATTTCAAGAATTGAGTATTCTCCCTCTAAGACATCTCTATATTTTTAAAGTTCTGAGAGAGTTCTATAAACGAAGCGGTAACACTCCCATTAGATTTTCTAGAAGTTATAGTTTGAGAGTAAATAATATGGCTTTAGTTAATGTTCCATTTGCACACAGTTCCAAATATACTCATTTCTACACCATAACTGCACCAATTTCATTCAACAAATTACCTCTTTCTATCAGAATAATTCCGAATTTTAAATTATTTTTAACAAAAGTAAAGGATTGGTTATTTTCATTAGACTGTGCTCACATTGAATTATTTCTACGAACTGTATCTTAATTTAGATTTAATTATTTTCACTTTCATTACTTATGTACTTTATAATTTTGCCTATTCTAATATAATTCTCCTTTTTTTTTCTCATTTTGCATTACGTTAATTACTAACTGATTTACCCCACATTTGAACTTTTTATTTTTGTACATCTATTTACATTCAACTCTAACTGGTAACAGTTATAGAATGATCTCTATTTTGTTCCATTTCTATGCTACTCTTATTGTATAAATTTTATTTTGAATTAAGATGGAAATGAATAAAAATTGTATTGAATTGAAATTGAAATTTGTCCATTACCATCGAATGTGATGATATATAAAAGATAACGAAAGTGAATCTATTCATTATATGATTAAAATCCTACTTCTACCACCATGAAGCTTACTTATTGATTGATTGAAAATATTCTCCTAGAGCCAGAGAACACACACAACAGAATCAAGCCACTTCCGAATTGGCGAATCTTGATGCTCTTCATTCTAAATACTATTCTCTGCGAATTCACTTATAAGAAGCAGCTCTTAATATTGATTTTGTACTTGCCGCGTTGGTGACTAAAGTGTTATAGTTAATTCAATTGAGTCGGCTAAATTATGTAAGCTATTTCTTTCAGTGATTCTTCAATAGCAAACATTTTTGATAAGTGCGTTTAAACGTGTACCAGTATTTATGGCATCATAAGGTACATACTATACATATTTGTGATCACCATCTCCGTCCATCCATCTGTCTTTATTTCACCACTTTTCGGGCCTTAAATTTTGAGCTAGGAAGGTGAGTTTTATATATGTACAAGCTTTGCACAATTCGAAACACTACAGTGTAAACGTTTCTTGAAATCTGACCAAAGGCACGCACACTTTTTTAAAAAATTTCCTTTTTCAATATTTTTGCTAAAAACTGAAAAATATTTTCTTTATAAAATACTCGTATGTATGTAGAGCCTGATTTCTTCTACATTTCGCTCATACATTACAATTGGCCACGCCCACTTTTGTGGACATTTTCTAACAAAAAAAAAAAAAACATTTTGCTTAACTATTTATCAATGCATTTGACTAAAAATTTTATAACGCCATGCTTACATCATTGCGAGTGGGTTCGAAGATAACGATTCATTGCACATTATAATTATAATAACACTTTTTTTAAGATTTTAGATCTAAAATTAAATGTTTCCAGTTGGATAAAATAAATATTATAATGATGTGACTTAATTGATATGCAGTATCTTGTGTTTACTTTGATTTACCAGCTTTATGACGATACCATATTTATTGACAATGTTGTGCAACTAGAAACTCTCAGATGCCTAAAATAAATGAGCATCTTTGTGGATAAACATTTTTACACATTAGCAGCTGCTTACAGCGCAATTCCGATATTCCGTTATCATCCATAAAAACGATTATTTAAATATATCACTACACAATTCTGTGGTCAAGCACACTCGTATGTATGTATGTATGTATCTTTTTACTTTAGATGGCGCTGCAATCTGGAGTGGACCCGGGCCAATATATACATAGGTATGTATGTATCTATTATTCGATTTCATTGCCACTAATTAAATACAATTTTGTTTCCTGGGTTTTATTGCCCTAATTTTTACTTGCACCTATAAGGCCAAGAGCTGGTTCCCGCAAAATGTTCGATTTCGAGATTTTCATCACTTTTGACATTTTTTAATTGAGAAACTCAAAAAAGTGGATCTCTCAAATCTATCTGTCTGCCGACTGCAGCCAAAATGGCTGGGCGGATTTTATTCAAACTTCACATCTTAGATCTGTCGGTCACAATTCAAGGCCAAATAGAATTTCATTCTAACCTTAAAATTAAGGGTTCTTTCTCGAAAATGACGACAACGACTTTATTTAAATTTTATGCTTTAGCTGTGGCATATACTAACAGATGGCGTACCAGTTTTTTTGAAAACGTATAACGTTATTTTCCTTATTAACCGATCCTATTTCGCGGCTGCGACTCAACCGATTTTGTAGAAAGCAATACATAAGTAATATTTGACATATGGAGTACCAAGTTTTGGAAAATTGTCGACACATTTTTCGATTTCAAAATATTTAAAAAAAAAAAAATATTAACTATTTTATTTAAAGTAATTTGCAAATAACCAACAACATATCTGCATAAGTAGGTGCAAGTACGTGCGATTCAGTCGTGCACTTTATTAATTTCTGGGCCATAATGCATTGTCGTGATATTTATGTTCTTTTTTTTTTAGATAATGCACCCATCAAACAAATAATGACTGCGCAGAACTGAAGGTAGTGAATAGGAAGAGAGACACGAATGCGATATTAACTTTGGGTATATTCTGACGTCAGAATGTTGTCAATCGTGTGAGAAATTTAAATTTGATCAGAAATTAAGAAATGTCTGTACCTTACATTTTAGAATTCAGCCTATTTACAGGTTTAGCAGGATTGCTCGTTAAAATGCTGGGTATTCCTAAAAAATGCAGAACATTGTGGTCACGGTAGGGATACCCAAAAAATACTAACTCCAATTTACTGAGTATAAATGGTATCTTAAGTTGAATGGGTGAGAATGAGTGTGAATTCAAGAGAGCAGATCTTTGCGCTCTTTATTATAGGTATAAATAGCACTGAACCTGCAGTCCAAGCATTTAGTATTCACTGCGAATTCACCCACGTATATAACAGGCAGCTCCTAATTTTTGTTTTGCTAAGCCTAAACCTAAACTTTTGCTGGTGAATAAAGTTTTATTGTTAACTAAATTGAAACAGTATGTCGACTAAATTGTGTAAGACTGTTTTTTTAATCTTTTTTCTTATATTTTTGTTTTATTCGCGTATAGTGGATAACTTAAAATCTGTTTGTCCGTCTGTCTGTCTGTCTATATATCGGACTGCAGCCTGAACGGATGGACAGATTTGCTTGAAACTTCATATCTGGGATCTGTTGGCTAATGCCTGGAGGGGAAATTGGAATTTTAATTTTAACCTCAAGAATAACTGTACTTTACTTTTGGCCAATTTTATAAAAGTGCAATTTTCTCGTAACTTATTAGCGGATTAACATAAACTATACTTTACTAAAAATTGATACCTAGGTCATTTGAGACATACGTGAGGACATGGCATTAAAATTTTGGACATATGAAAAAATAAATACCTTTGAAATCTGAACAAATCACGAACGAACAGCACATATGGAGCAAGTACGTTTGTTCCAGTCACGCTCTTTATTTTTTTATGATATAGCCATCATTTTTCAAACAACCCTACCTTATGCTGGTAGGTGGTTTACGTGGATGTTATTCGTTATCGTTCATTGTTATTCAATTCGTTATCATTTGTGATTTTATTTTTATTTTTTATTTTTTTATTTCAAACATAATAATAACAATTATTAAAAATGTTTGTTAACACTGCGACTAGTTATATAACTAACGAGCAGTTTGCTTTTCAAGATTAGTAGAGGGGAAACATTATAATTATATGTTTGCTGAGTGTTCTTAACTTCTTATGACAGTAAAAGGAACATGGATGAGATTTAATCCATCCAAATCGTTGGAAGTTAAGTTCACGCCGAGCGCCTCTTTTCGCCCATTGTTATCGCTTTGTCACTGTCTCGACAGTGAAGGTCTTGTGCGTTGCAGTCGTCTCACGCCACATGCGTTAAAAAGACTTATGCATTCCTCGATAACATGCTCCTGGAGTCTTTTCTCATGTTCTTTGGCCCTAGAGTTGATCTCTCAGTAGGAATCCTTAGGTCTCGATGGAGGTCGCTGTTTCTGATGTACCATGAAACATTCAAAATACTTCTAAGGACTTTATTCTGGAAGCGTTGGATGACTGCGTCATAATTCCACACTGGTTTTAGGACTTGGTTATATCAAATAATTTTGTTACTAATTGATAGCCCTGACTTCCTGTCTAAAAGCCATTTCATTTTTCGCCATTTAATGTACAATTCTATTCTCTTGATATTAATATGCTCTTTCCAAAGACGAAGCTTTGCATCTACGGTCATACCTAAATACTTTACTGTATTAGCATACGGTATAGCCGTGCAACAAACTTGTTTGTGAAATCAATATTTGCGGATTTGCTTGAATTAAGTTTTATTCAACATATTTGAGTCCACCGGGCTATTTGATCTGTAGCAGCTTGCAGTTTTTGCGTTCGAATCCGTGTCGGCGGCAAAGCTTGCAGTCTTGGTGTAGGGTGTTGTTGGTAAATCTTTGGTATAGATGAGGTATAACAGAGGCCCAAGGACACTTCCTTGGGGAACTCCGGCTTTGATCTGCACTAGTTTAGAGTAACAGTTTTCTTGTTTTATACGAAAAGAACGCGATGCTAGATAAGACTCCTTTAGATGAATATACTGTTCAGGCAAATACATTTCTAATTTATTAAGTAGACCTTCATGTCAAACTCTGTCGAAAGCCTGTGCTATGTCTAAAAAGTTTGCAGAACACACTTTTCTCTTCTAATGCTCTTTCGATTTCAGTTGTTATTCTGTGTACTTGTTCTACTGTGGAGTTCTTGCTGGTGACTTGGGATTAGGTTTCTTGCTTCTACGATTGGTTTGAGACGCTTAAAAATCAATCTTTCAAACAACTTTGAAGTCAAGGAAAGTAGAAATATTGGCCTATATGAATATACCTCATGAGGGTTTTTCGATTTGTATAAAATTTTATGTCGAACAGGCATTTGTCCGAAGAAGGTATTTTGTAAGGAAACGTCAGTATTGGGTACACAACAAAACAAGCTTTTACCAGAGAAACACTTACAGTTGGTCAAAAAAGAAATCGGACACTTACCTTTCCCCTCCTTAAACCGCAAAATAAAATAAAAACAAAACTCAATCGATGCATATTAATGCATTTTTTGATAGCTTATGTTATAGGCTCGTAATATACAACAAAAAAAAATTTAATCCACACTAACATGTTTGTTTAGAAATTAATATAAAAAAGTCCATCAAATTTTACCTCAAAAAGGAAATCGAAGAAAACAAATTATTTCAAAACAGTGGACGAAAGCAGATTCTGTTTATCTACATTGACATCTCTAAATAACGAGCGTTTCCATACGATTTTACTATGCAACAATTATCATGCTGCAATCCATCCATGACGCATTGTGTTATACCCTTCCATTTTTATCGAAGAATTTTTTTTTATTTTCCACGTTGTTTTTGTATTTTGTAGTAGTCGTAAAATAGGCGTAACAGTTGACCTAAATTATCGATACTTGCATATACAGTGAACCAAAAAAAAACTTGAACAGTTCATTTGAAAATATTTAGAATTTATTATCTCTGAAACTGTTTGCACCAGTGAATTAAAGTAAATTGCAAAATTTGTTATATTTTTATATCTTTCAAATTATTTTTTCCTTGAAAAATAACAAAAAACGTTAAATTGTTTTTTTCCAAAGTAAAAAAAAAATTGTACACCCCTATTGGACTGAATTTAAAATACCGTTATCCTCCAGGAATTTTATTTTTTTATGTTTGTTGACTTGCTCAGTTTCTTCTTTGTTCTGTGATTGATCTGAAGTCAAAATTGTGGAAAAATAATAAGCGACTTGAACAATTTTGCTGGATTCGTAAGCTTTTATCGTCTTTTAGTTCTATTAATTATCTTACATTTGAATGGCAAAACATTTTCCGACACTGAGCCCTAGATAAAAAATACCACTTTTAAATGTTCATCCTAGAATTGTCCACAGATTCATCAAAGATATTGTGACACACCTTAGCGCAGACATCCTGCAAATAAGACAAGTGTTTCTTTTTTCAAATCCCGGAGCACTTGAACTCAATTTTCATTCTTTTGTGTATGCAGACACCCCTTTTCGGTGTATTATCATGTAAACACACTACCGACTTCTATACTGTGGCCATCCTCCCAAATTTTAGGCTATGTCTGAGTCAATTCTATCATACGAGTAATTAATCTGGGTACAGAAAAACCAAATTATAATTTGAATTTATGTGTACATCATTTATAAACCTAGAAACTATAGTGACCAAATTATTTAATACCTGGTTCTACATACGAGTATATTGAAAATTTATCTCGATGCTTCCTTTTCATTAGTTCTTTTAACTGCTCTAATTGGCATCGTTCACCAATCTTCCTCTTCGGATAGTGGTCTATTCGCTGCAGATTTGTTTAGGCAAATTTCCGAAGAAAAAACCTCCGAAAATGTAATCCTTTCACCGATATCCGTCCAAACTGCCTTAGCAATGACGTACCTTGGCGCCGAAGGTGAAACTGCTAGAGAACTGGAAGAGGGTCTTCGTCTGCCATCCAGCAACAAAGAGGAAGTTGGCGAATATTTTGCTGAAATTCTTAAGGAAAAGGAGGGTGAAGCACAGCTAAGCATAGCTAATAGACTTTTCGTTAACTCCGACTATCAACTTCGTTCCACATTTAATGAACTGGCGACGAAATATTTCAACTCAGAGGCCGAAGCAGTGAACTTTAGCCAAAGCTCGGATGCTATTACAACGATCAACACATGGGTGGAAGAGAAAACTAACAATAAAATCACAAACATATTGCAGCCCGGATCAGTGGATGGCGACACAAGTGCGGTCATTGTGAATGCGATATATTTCAAGGGTAAGTGGCAGACACCATTCAGCAAGGATTCGACGCGTAAGAAACCTTTCTGGGTTACCCAAACAAAATCGGTAGATGTTGACACAATGTACACATCAGAGGAGAGGTTCAGTTATGCCGAATTTCCCGAATTGGATGCTACTGCTATCGAGTTGCCATATAATGATTCAGATATATCTATGGTGATAATCCTTCCAAAAAAACGTAATGGATTGGCCGCATTGGAAGAGAAGTTGGGTTGTGTTGCCATCAATCAGTTGTCATCGAAAATGTCTGTACAGAGTGTGAATGTGTATTTGCCAAAATTTAAAATTGAATTTTCAACTGGATTGACCGATGTCCTTAAGGCGGTAAGTTTTGGTTAAGAAGCTATTAAACTTTTGGTTAATGCTTTTTTTCCAAAAGATGGGTATTCGCTCTATATTTGAAAATAGTGCAAACTTGTCTGGGATCTTCGAATCAGGTCCAAGTGTAAAAATTTCCGATATTTTCCATAAGGCCTTTATTGACGTTAATGAGGCTGGATCGGAAGCAGCTGCAGCTACAAGTTAGTAATATTTTTTTTTAATAAGTCGCCTAATTAATGTGCTCTTTTTTCTTGATAGTTATAAAACTGGTTCCTACCTCGGCCAACATGAATCAGAAGTTTTTCGAAGTTGACCATCCGTTTGTATTTGCCATTAAAAGTCCTGAAACTGTGTACTTTATGGGACATATTGCTACGTTTTAAATGGAGAAAATGTTATTTCTGTTGAATATTTTTATTTTGTTTAGTGAATAAATATTAAACCTTGAAATGTTATATGCGATGTTCAGGAGACTTATTCCTCTGTAATTGGCGCTCAGGTTCCAATCATCGGAACGTACCTAGTCATCGCCTGCAGCCTTAAACAACTCAGCTGCTAGATCATCTGGGCCTGCGGTCTAGTGGTTTTATTGATTGGTTTTCCTACAGGTTGAAACTATCAGTCAGAGGGATTTTGCGATTTTGGCTTTTCCTTTTTTAGTACCCGTTTCTATCCTTGTAGGTTCCTGTTTGATTAGCGAAACCTTGGGTTGCCCTCTTTACCCTTTAATAGAAATTTCCGATTGCTTTCCTGCCGTAACATCTCTGCCTCTCCTCGATCTCACGTTCTCAGACTCCTTTTTGCTTTCGTTTGAGTACGTGCTACTTGTATCTCCTTTTCTGCTTATAGAGCTGAAGAACGGTTCTCGTCCTTTTTTGGAGCGATGTTTTATAGACATCCATTTTGTCTGCGTTTGTTTCTAGCAGCTGGAGGGGTGAAACCTAGAACCCCAGTCGTCGCTTTCCTGATCGCTTGCTGGTAGTACTGCCACTTGTCTTCTGCGCTTGCTATTGCTGCTGGAGGACTCTAGGGAAACTCAATCGCCAAAGGCTCTTGCGGAGGGAAATTATTGGTTCTAATAAGTTTTTATATATTGTCAGCCACCATGTAGACCAAATAGTCTGTGTAACTTTTTGGGGACAAAAAAAAATTTATTAAAAGAGCCTAAAAAAATCGGCAGAAGTTTCCAATATAGGAAATCGACTTTTCACTTAAAATTATCTTATAATGGCTTATTCTAAGATATACTATGTATTTTTTTTAAATTTTTAAAGTTTTCGGTTTTGACTAGTAAAATGCATGTTTTCTTCTTTATTAACTCAACAAAAGGGGTGTTTAGTCGACTTGTAGTGCTAAGTGTATCCAATATAACATAAATGGACATAATTTTATTTCTTTACAGGGTGTTAAAATTAAAAAATATAAGTTTTAATGGTTCATATTTAGAAATGGAAATATTTTCCGGTTTATATGAAATTTTAATATGTAATAGCAAGCATTTTTCTGAGGATAGTAATAGTTCTTTCAAAGAATTTTTTTATGCTTTTTAGACCGTTTTAGACCAACTAAAAAAAAAAAATGTTTAGCAAATTTCCAACGGCGGGTTTCCAACGCCCCAAAAAATCTGTAGAGAAAATCAGTTGATAATTTGAGATACGCCTTGAAATTGTTGTACACCCCTGCAGCCTAGCATATGTAAATGTTGCTTAGCCATTAAAAGGTATTATCTCTTTATTTACTGATTTTATGTCTGAAGTACAATTATATACTGTTAAGCAGGTTTAATAAAAGAAACACTTTCATCTACGAAATCAAAATAAACACCGCGACCGACTACGAACTCACGAAAAGCTGTTAACCAGAATGTTCTAGCATTTTGGCAGAGGCAATTCCAGCGGCAAAATGGAAATTCGGGAGTTTGACTGGAAAGCCACATGTGGTGTAAAAAGGAGGAGAAGCACAGGGATGAATTATGTTTGATGAGAAGGACAGTAGTTAATTGAGGCGCTCATATTAAAACCAAGGAAAAATTGTACTAGATTAGTTTTTAGAAGTTTAACTAAGTTAAGCAATTTTATTTAAATAAAAATAAGTTCAACCTCTCGGGAACCAGAGAAATTGCATTCTGTATTAAGCTCGCCGCAGTTTAGTAACATTTTTTTTTACTAACCCCAATCATACGGCGCAACCAGTAAATTGTGTTACAATACATAAGACCGAATTTAAGAATGAGGAAATTTCCCACAAAAATAAAGCAAAAGGACCTCGTCACTACATACATACATAGTACTGACAGAGTCTTTTTCACACAAAGTCAGATAGTCCGAGTAAACTAAACTTTCGTCAATCTTTAGGATGGTGAAAATCGAATAAGAATGAGTGGTTCTAAAGATTAGCACGCTCATACAAATACACAGCTCATTTTGTACTATGTATGTAGTGATTGTTATAGCGAAATATACTCACCTTAGGTTATCATACCTAGCATATAATTAGAGCTTCCGCTGAGGTTAAAATAAGGACTCTTATCGTTAATAACGCAAACCACTTAATTGTTGTCATTCGAAAAAAAAGAAACGCAATACTAACTTAGTAACATGCACGTAAATATTTTAATAATTGCTTTAGCACCTGGTTAACCATGATAATGTAGAAACAATTTTTCCATTACCATCGAATGTGATGATATATAAAAGATAACGAAAGTGAATCTATTCATTATATGATTAAAATCCTATTTCTACCACCATGAAGCTTACTTATTGATTGATTGAAAATATTCTCCTAGAGCCAGAGAACACACACAACAGAATCAAGCCACTTCCGAATTGGCGAATCTTGATGCTCTTCATTCTAAATACTATTCTCTGAGAATTCACTTATAAGAAGCAGCTCTTAATATTGATTTTGTACTTGCCGCGTTGGTGACTAAAGTGTTATAGTTAATTCAATTGAGTCGGCTAAATTATGTAAGCTATTTCTTTCAGTGATTCTTCAATAGTAAACATTTTTGATAAGTGCGTTTAAACGTGTACCAGTATTTATGGCATCATAAGGTACATACTATACATATTTGTGATCACCATCTCCGTCCATCCATCTGTCTTTATTTCACCACTTTTCGGGCCTTAAATTTTGAGCTAGGAAGGTGAGTTTTATATATGTACAAGCTTTGTACAATTCGAAACACTACAGTGTAAACGTTTCTTGAAATCCGACCAAAGGCACGCACACTTTTTTTAAAAAAATTTCCTTTTTCAATATTTTTGCTAAAAACTGAAAAATATTTTCTTTATAAAATATGTATGTATATACCTATAGATAATGATTTCTTCTACATTTCCCGCATACTTTACAATTGGCCACCCCTACTTTTGTGGGCATTTTCTGAAAAAAAAAAAAAACAAAAAAACATTTTGCATAGCTATTTCTGGTTCAGTGTTTGAATATTAAACCAGAATCCGTGAACTTTGGTTACAAACGGTGACAGCCTCACCCACTTACTTCTATAAATTGTTGGTGAAAACAGTTTTTCTGATAAAATTCCCTAAAAATTGCGAAAATAACCTCCGAATAGAAAGATATATATCATTGCAATTGTTTTAATAATTTTACAACGCCATACCCACATCATTGCGGGTGGATTCAAAGATAGGGTAGAGGCTACCATATGATACGTTCCAACGGATTGTAACTCTCCAGTAGGTTTTTTTTTAAATTTTTTTTTAAGGAAAAACTAGTTCTATTAGGTTTATTAGTTAGATAAAATAAATATTATAATGATGTGACTTAATTGATATGCAGTATCTTGTGTTTACTTTGATTTACCAGCTCTATGACGATATCAAATTTATTGACAATGTTGTGCAACTAGAAACTCTCAGATGCTTAAAATAAATGAACAGGTTTGTGGATAAACATTTTTACATATTAGCAGCTGCTTATAACGGAATTCTGATATTCCATTATCATCATTTACAAATTTTATTTGTCACCTACACAGTTCTGTTGTCAAACACACTCGTTTGTATATACATACTTATGTACGTGTATTTTTACTTTAGATGGCGCTGCAATCCGTAGTGGACCTGGGCAAATATATAGGTATGTATCTATTATCCGATTTTATTACCACTAATTTTCAGATACAATTTTGTTCCCTGGGTTCTATTACTTTATTTTTTACTTGCAGCTATAAGGACAAGAGCTGGTTTCCTGAAAATGGTCGATCACAAGATTTTCCTCACTCTTGACATTACTTTAATTGAGAAACTCAAAAAAGTGGTCTCTCAAATGGCACTTTCTCGAAAATGGCAACAACGATTTTATTTAAATTTTATTCTTTAACTGTGGTGGGCATATAATAACAGATGGCGTACCAGTTTTTTTTGAAAACGTATAACGTTATTTCCCTTATTAACCGATTCTTTTTGAATTGGCTATTTCGCGGCTGCGACTCAACCGATTTTGTAGAAAGCAACATATTTGTCATGTGGCGTACCAAGTTTTGGAAAATTGCCGACATTTTTTCCGTTTTCAAATTGTTTTTTTTTTTAAAAAATTTTAACGATTTTATTTCAAGTAATTTGGAAATAATCAGCAACATATCCGTATAAGGTGCAAGTACCTGCGATCCAATCTTGCACTTTATTAATTTCTGGGCCACAATGCACTGTCGTGATATTTATGTTTTTTTTTAGACAATGGAGGAGAGAACTCGTTGTTTACTTTGACAAATTCAAATATTTAATGTTAAACGAACATAAATTTGATCAGAAAGTAACAAATTCAGAATCTCCATTCTACATTTTCAGAATTCAAACTATATACAGGTTGAGCGGGATTGCTCGTTAGAATGCTGGGTATTCCTGTAAAATGCAGGACATTATGGTCAAGTTATTAAATAAATAAAATCCAACTCCAATTGAATGAGTGTAAATAGTATAACCAGTTGAATGAGTGAGAATTCGCCCAGGTCTGGAGAGCACATACAACAATATCTAGCGCCTTACGATTTGGCGAATCTTTGCGCTCTTTATTATAAATACCACCGAACCTGCAGCCCAAGCATTTAGTACTATCTGCGAATTCACCCACGGATATAACAGGCAGCTCCTAATTTCTGTTTTCCTACTAAGCCGCGCTAGTGACTAAAGTTTTATTGTTAACTAAATTTAGTTAGTATGTCGGCTAAATTGTGTAAGTGTTTTTTTGTTTTATGTGCGTACAGTGAGTAACTTAAATTCGCACAGCATAGGCAACAGAATATTTGTCCATTGTTCGATCTGGAGATTATAATCAATTTTGGTGTAGAGAAACTCGACAAAATTGGTCTAGCAATTCTGTTTGGCGGTCTGTCTGTCTTTCTGTATGTATGGGTTTCAGTTAACGTCAACTCATTTCCCCTTCAAAGTAATTAGGCCAAAAGGGTTTTCGGGGCTTTATGAATTTAAACCTAGAAACTATAGTGCAAAAATTATTTAATAATTGGTTCTAGATATATTGAAAATTTATCTCAACATTGCTATTTTGTTCTACAACCTCTTCTTTTTATTAGTTCTATTGACTGCTCTAATTGGCATCGTTCACGAATCTTCCTCTTCGGATAGAGGTCTATTCGCTGCAGATTTGTTTAGACAAATTTCCAAAGAAAAAACCTCCGAAAATGTAATCCTTTCACCGATATCCGTCCAAACTGCCTTAGCAATGACGTACCTTGGCGCCGAAGGTGAAACTGCTAACGAATTGGAAAAGGGTCTCCGCTTGCCATCCAGCAAAAAAGATGAAGTAGGCGAAAATTTCGCTGAAATCCTTAAGGAAAATAAGGGTGAGGCACAGCTAAGCATAGCTAATAGACTTTTCGTCAACTCCAATTATCAACTTCTTTCTACATTCAATGATCTGGCAAAGAAATATTTCAACTCAGGGGCTGAAACAGTGAACTTCAGCCAAAGCTTGGATGCCATTAAAACGATCAACACATGGGTGGAACAGAAAACCAATAATAAAATTACCAAAATACTCCAACCCAACTCAGTGAACGGTGATACAAGTGCGATCATTGTAAATGCGATATATTTCAAGGGCAAGTGGCAGATACCATTCAGTAAGGACTCGACGCGTAAGAAACCTTTTTGGATTACCCAAACAAAATCGGTAGATGTTGACACTATGTACACATCAGAGGTGCACTTCAATTATGCCGAACTTCCCGAATTGGATGCTACTGCTATCGAGTTGCCATATAAAGATTCAGATATATCTATGGTGATAATTCTTCCTAAAGAGCGTGATGGATTGGCCACATTAGAAGAGAAGTTGAGTTCTGTTGCCATCAATCAGTTGTCAGCAAAAATGAGTTTTCAGAGTTTGACCGTGTTTTTGCCAAAATTTAAAATTGAATTTTCAACTGAATTGAAAGATGTTCTTAAGGCCGTAAGTTTTGGTTAAGTAGCTTTTAAACTTTTAGTTAATGCTTTTTTTCCAATAGATGGGTATTCGCTCTATATTTGAGAATAATGCGAACTTGTCTGGGATCTTCGAATCAGGTCCAAGTGTAAAAATTTCCGATGTTCTCCATAAGGCCTTCATTGACGTCAATGAGGCTGGATCGGAAGCAGCTGCAGCTACAGGTTAATATATATATATATATATATATTTTTAATTCAATCGTCTAATTAATGTGATTTTTTCTTGACAGTTATACAAATTGTTACTTCCTCGTTGAGCTCGAATCAGAAGTTTTTCGAAGTTGACCATCCGTTTGTATTTGCCATCAAAAGTCCTGAAACTGTGTACTTTGTGGGACATATTGCTGCGCTTTAAATGAAGAACATGCGATTTGTGTCGAATATTTTGTTTAGTGAATAAATATTAAAAATTTAAGTTAATAGATGTGATCTACAATATTAATATGATGTCGAAATGACATACTAGGTAAGGTATTCCATGTCAAGTAAATGTTCACCAATAACAGTCAGATGGCCTGACCATATCACAATGTGCTAACTATATTTTAGCAGTTTCGGTTAAATAGTCCTGATTGGAATTTTTACATTTGGTCATTTTGCAATAAGATTTAACCCCTTTGATAATGAATTTTAACTTATTACTATTGGAGTAAACCGGTGTCCATTTTTTAGGTAAGTTCTAAGTAAATCCTAAATGCTGGTAGACTTCGTTGAAGCGAGAAAAGAAATTGAGCCGAAAGGAGGTCCATTTGAGCCATTGAGTGTATGTTATGAATTGGATTGGATTATTGAAAGTGAATAAAATAAGCTTTCCAGATTGCACAATCCGTCTGTGCTACCTCAAGCATAGTTTTTTTTTTTTATATATATAAAAGTTTATTAAACTCGTATATTTATAAAATTTCTAGAATGTTCAACACTATATGCAGTGCCCTATTTTGACTATATTAGGTGTGTTTTTTTCGTATTTTATATAAGTGTAAGCTTAGCGAAATATGTGTGTGTTAAATACGACAACAACCTAAATAAGTATATCAAATAAAGATTTTCGGGATAATATCGCATAGCTGCGACAGAAAATGGGTCGCACGTATTTGCATCTTTATGTTGATTATTTGCAGTATCTGCAACTTCATTTCCTTTGATACCAGCATGGCTTGGTATCCATGCTAAAATTATGTTGCCATTATTATACAGGATACTTCGAATATAGTTGAGATTAGGGCAGTTACTTGTTGCGCTTTTAATTCCGGTAAGGATACTCGTACTTAAGCTGTCAGTGAGTATCAATATTTTTCCCTCTCAAGTTTGTGCCATTGACAATGCTTTTAATAATGCTAAGTAGCTTCCAGCCGCGTCTGGAAGAAGACCTTGGAAAGTGATGATTTCTTCGTTATTCGCTCTGATTTCGATGACTGCGTATGTCGAGTTGTTGTCCTTATAGGATCCATCTGTATACAATGTCCTTATAGGTTTGAGTGTTTCGATCAGGTCCTGGTGAAGCTTATTAAATATTGATATGGGGTGCTTTCTTTATTGTGACTTGAGAGGCTGGTGTCGATAGGCAACAAGTGTCTTTTCCATGGAGGAGGAGAGCTGATAATTTGTGGTATTTATTTTGCTTAGGGTAGAGATCAAATTTTTTTTTTCCTGTTTTGTTTTTTCATACGTAGACTTTCTTGTGAAGCTGTGTGAAGTGGATGGGTCATATCTGTTAGCGCTTTTAAATTAACTGCTCTTTTTTGTCCCAGTCTGGTAATTGATTTGTAACCAATTGATTTGTTTCAATTGGTGTTGTTCTTATTGCTCCTGTAGTTGTTCGGTAGCATTCGCTTATGGCTACATCAATGCTCTCCAAATTTTTTTGTGATGTCCACATGAAGTGAGTTAGTCCATGCAGCCAAAGAAGAAACTCGGTATCTGTATGTAAAAGAGCTACCAAATATTCCTCAGCTCATCCGAAGAGTATTCATTACTAAGGAAAATGAACAGAACTTTCTTCGAAAACACCACTTCACACATCTCAGAACTCCGTACAATAAAACCCTAACTAGAGAAGAATGTATTTCGCTATTTCGGATCAGAGTAGGAAAAACTCTTTTTACCAGTCGACACTTTTTTACTAAGGAGCCTCCAGAGGAGTGTGAAAATTGTAGGGAGTTTCTTTCAATTTGGCATATATTTGCTGAATGTCCGATTTCTCACCAAACGAAAAATACCGACTCATCTGAAGAGAAGCAGAAGCAGCTAGCGGAAATCCCTAATCCATCTGATGCTCAAACTATATAACGCATTAAAGTAGCCACAACCTTGCATAATAAGTCTAAGGACATCTAAACTTAAATATATACACATTTATGTATATAAATAAATACTTAATATTTTTGTATAATTTTTCAACTTTTAACAAAAATTTCATTATTACCTTTGTACATTATTGTTAAAAAAAAATTAAATACAAAATTTACCCATATAATTGGTAGACGACACCTATGGTCTTGTTGTCCTGGTGTCTTAAATGTAAATAATTTATAAATTTATTTGTAAATTATTTTTGATAAATTAATGTTGTTTATCTGTAAAAATTCTGATTTAAATTTTGAACAAAATCGTAAAAATGTTTTTTTTGGTTGTCAAAAAATCAAATCTCTGAAATTCGAAAAAAGTATTTTGATAATTTTGTAAAAGTTGGTATGCTTGTGACCTTGCATATGACAAATGTTGTATAGACAACGATTTTGAATAAAAGCGCCCAAGTCATATTTGAGAACGAGCCAATTTTCAAGAACCGGTCAACAAGTGACGTACTGTTATACGCATTTTGGCGTTAGAATAAAAATTGCGATTTCGTCTGAAATTGTCAATCCGCGGACCCAAGATATGAAGATTCAGGAAAATCCGTCAAACCCTTTAGGCTGCAGCTGGCCAGTCATACCGACAGACAAACAGAATTGATAGACTCACTTTTTTGAAATTCTCTATGTCAAGTTTGATTAAAGTCTCGAGGTCGACGATTTTGAAGAAACCAATACTTGCCCTTATAGGTGCAAGTAACAAGTGCGCCCATGCGTACTGTTTATTCACATGTTATCGATAACTTACAAGGAGGTGTTATTTGTGCGCCATTTTTTTAGGAAGCCATTACAATTCAAGAAGGAGACAGAAAACAATGGACGAATAAGAAATACCACTCAATACCTGCAGCGATGCATGTTTTATTTCATTGAAATTATATGATTTGTTTCATATCTTATTATTATTTTTCCAAACACGGTGTTCACACTGGACTGACGTACTAGATTTTTTTTGACATTTCGTGTTCAGGCTAATAGTCCTGTCTGAACACTTCCGCGGATTCTTTTTGACATAATAATTGTCAGTGTCCATCAAATTTGTTTGTTTTTGTTTCTGTTTTTTTGATTATTTCGAAAATTTAAAGAAATTTAATTAAACAATGAGTGATAGCAGTGATAGTGAAAATACGGAATTATTTTTTTATTTTCACAATTCCTTTTTAAACATTTTTGTCTATTGACAACCGATTGACATTTTCAAACGTCAGAAAAAATCCTAATATTTTAAAAAAATCTAAAAATCCGGATTGATGTAACATGTCACGTCTCCACTTCCCCCTTTGCCTGTAAACGTCAAAAAAAAACCAGTCCGTCAGTTGTGTGAACACCCTCAAATAATTTTCTTTTTCCACTTTTAATAAACTACTGATTGATAAAGTGTCATTAAAGTGCATGTGCTGCCAAGTTATCATGATGATATTGCTTAACGGGGATGTGCGTTTTTTTACACAATTTTTTTTTAGTAGCCTGACTCCTTGTTGTAATTACTTCTGCAAGTTCTTTCTTCTCATTTGTTACTAATTCGAAAAGAGAAGGTTAAAGAAGAAGGGTAGTTTGTTTTCTTGCGACCCTAACGGTGCAAGTTCAAACCCCAGCTACCTGAGAGAAAGGAATGAAACAATGGACTAAAATCGAGTTTGATTTCTCCGGGATAATAGTATTGTATATTGTATATATATTTTGAAATTAATTAGATATACGATTTTTATAAACTTTTTTTATAAAAAAACTACCTTGAGATCACACAGCAACTGACGGCTTGCTCCATCTGAAGACAAATTTGTTTGACCATATGTCCAAAAAATTAAACTATTATAAAGGGTTCTTCAATCTTAATACAAACGCACCCTTAAATTTTTTTTACGATCTGTTAATGTGAAAACGTCAGTCAAGGTTTACGTTTTTATCGTGGTGAAGTTCACGAATGAGCAACGTTTGGTAATTATTAAAAATTACTACCGAAATTCTGAATAGGTGGTAGCAACTTTAAGAGCGCTTACTCCAATTTTCCTTAGTTTGGTCATAATCGAAGGTGTTTTAGTGCGGCTAGAATGCCACACTATTATGGGTTGAGATCCCCACAATTTCTTTCGAAATTTCCAGCTTCTTTAAAAAGAAAATAAAATCTTAACTTTTCGAATATATGCATACATATAAGTATATTGCATATTCGGATTCCTTAGAACTTATTTGATATATTGCATGATGGGGTGGAACAAATTTTGTTTTTTTCTTGTCATATGTATTTAAGAAAAATTTCAACCCCTAGATCGAAAGATAGATGTTTTTGTCCATCTGTCTGCCCGTCAAAGTGACACCATGCTAAATCCATTAGTTTTTGGTTTCACCATCTTTCTACTGAACTTCTTATTACGGCGAAGTTATGATCCGGAGTAGAAGGATCACAACCCTCCCACTTTACTGCATCCCTACTGGTCCGCCTGTGGGGTTTGCCGGTTTGACCTCAGGAAGTACAGGTAGTCTTCCCGGTTTTGGATCACTTCGTCACTGAGGCCAATCAAATGCTGGTGTTTTTGCATTTATGTGATCCAGTTGTTTTTTGGTCTGTCTTTTTGGCGCGATTATGTAGGAACGTTGATTGATCTTGCTTTTTAATCTTTGAACTTTTTATTCTATCAAGCTTTGTTACTCCTGCTGCCATGCGAAGCATATTCATCTCAGCTGCCGTTAATTTGCCCTCATACTGTTTGTACATTGTCCAGCATTGTGAACCGTATGTGAGCGCCGGACGTACAACTGCGGTGTAGAACTTTCATTTCAGCTTAGCTGACATTTTCGATCACTGAAGATAGCGGAGTTTTTTCAACACTTCATCTACTCTACGCTTACGCAATGATTGATGTCATCATCACAAGTTGCTTCGCTATTGATCATAGATCGCAGATATTTGAACTTTTTGCACTTGGGAAGCACTTTTCCATTCAAGTAAATGTTGGGAATAGGCCGGTGTGGATCAGACAACGGGCAGCACAGATATTTTGTCTTTTTGAACTAATACTGTACTCATTTCCCTCCAAAATATACACCCATACATCGTGTGCTCGTTGCAGGGACGTTTGATCTTCACTTATAATAGCTCTATCGTCAGCAAAGAATACCTTCCTCTTTTCCTTCAAGCAGATAATCAAGGACTGTAATAAATAGCAAAGGACTGAATACATTGATTGGGAACTCTTCGGTGACTCCTGGGGGACGTCTTACTCTGGGGGATATCTTACTCTGGAACTCCTCGTTGACTTAGCGCGACCCATAAGAGATGTCTCGGTTGTCTATCAAAGGCTTTTTCAAAATCAACCAACACCATATGCAAGTCCTTTAAGGAATTACGATGTTTTTCCATTATGATCCTTATACTTTGGATTGCATCTGTTGTTGATTTACCCGAGACAAATCCGCACTGGTCATCAGATAGCCGTATTATTTTCCGCAGTTGGCCATCTAATACCCGCTCAACGTTCTTCATGATGTGTGACATCAGCTTGACTGAACGGTGGTTTTCGCAGTTTCGCGTATCGTCCTTTCCTTTGTGCAAAGGAAGAAGATAACTTTCCCTCCACTGATTAGGCATTGGATCACTGCTCATAAGTTTGGAAACAAGAATCATGAGACATCTGGACCCGATGTCTCCTATCTTTTTCTAGAACTCAGAGGGTATCTCGTCTGGCCCAGCCGCTTTTCTTTTTTTTGAGTATTTGACCGTATTCCTAACTTCTTCGACAGTAATGTCGGATACTCCATCATGGTTAGGAGCGGCTCTTGGAAAGTATACCCGGGGAAACTGTTCAGAAATCTTTCACAATACTGTCGCCATCTGTGGAGAATTTTGTCGTCTTCCACAAGAAGCTGGCCTTGAGCATTTTTAATGAGCTTTGGGGAAAGAATCTCCTTAGTATTTCTTCTTCTCTGGCCGGCTATTTTGAAGATGGTTGCTCCCTTATTCAAGTTGTTTTGTCGAAGCTCCTGGATAGCCTGGTTCCTATCAGACTCCGAAGACGATATTTCCTCCAACTCCCGATAGAGGCCTTCCATACTTTTTGCTTGAAATTGGACGCACTTCTTCTTCGCGAGACCTTTAGCAACATCTATATATCCTTCTACTGAACAAATGGATAAAGAGCACAAATAAGCCCTCTAATCCTTTGCTGCGAACTTATTGATATTATATAGCTTCACCTTGAGAAAAATCAATTCTGCTCTGTCATCCCATCAAATTGAATCGTCTGTCATTTTAATCAAAAATTTAATTTTTATTTTTGTTTCGAATTTTATTCATGTCAAATAATATTAAAAACTAGCTACAGTAAGTCACAGTGAAAATCATACACCCACTATATCTCCCTTCAAGACTAATTTAGAAGAATTTGTGGCTAGAAATTGTCATTTTCTTTTTATTATGGAAATTGGTCAATCCTTAGAAAAAAATAAAAAAATAAAATCCATTCGAAATTAAAATCTAATTTCGAAATAGAATTAATTTTTTAAGATTAAAAAAATCGTCTCGCAGTGAAAATCATACACCGTGAATTAGAGGCGCCTATTTGACGCGACTGCAATTTCTTTCAAGATAAAATTGTTTACATGGTTCAGTTTCCTCAATATTATACTCCGTGTGTTAATTCATTACATTTCGGTGGATTGGATAGTAAAAAATGGCACCAACAAAGCAAACCACTATTGAAGAACGCAAAATGGCAATTTTTCAATACGAATTAGGAAAAATTTATAGAGAGATTGCTAAAATATTAAAAAGAAGTCATACTACTGTCCAATGTATTATTCAAAGGCACAAACGTGAAGGCAGGATTGAAAATAAACGTAAAACAAGCAACAAAAAAATTTTTAACGATGCTGATGAAAGGTGGATTGTCCGAAAAGTCAAAGCTGGCCCAAAATTAAGTGCTCCTAATTTAGCTACTGAAGCAGAAAATCATTTAGGAAAGAAAGCAAATGCAGAAACAATCCGCCGTGTCCTCAGGAAAAATGGACTCAATGGAAGAATTGCCCGTAAAAAGCCATACTTGTCTAAAAAGAACATACCTCTTCGAAAACAGTTCGCTAAGGATTTCGAAAACAAAGATGTTGACTATTGGAAACATGTCTTGTTTACAGACGAGAGCAAGTTTAATATATTTGGATCCGATGGACGAGTCAATGTTTGGAGAAAACCGGGTGAGGACTTAGATTAATATCCTGAAGCACAACATCTCTGGCAAGAATTCACTAAAGAAGGCACTACAGAAAGAATGGTCAAAAATCAGTAGTGAATACACAGAAAAATTGGTTAGGTCAATGGGAAATAGCCTAAAAGATGTCATCAAACAAAAAGGATTACCAACGAAGTACTAAAAACTGAATTTTTAGATTTTTTTATAATATTTTTACTGATGTATGATTTTCATTTTGAGCTCCAAATATCGATTTATGTTTTGTTTTTACTGTTTATTAAGTTTTTAAAAATGAATTATCTATTTTGTTATATTTTTACGTTTAAATATACCTATTACATATCAAGATGTCTATTAAAACTCCAAGCACTAGTTTTTTATTCACCTTCGAAATCGAAAAGTTTAGGTGTATGATTTTCACTGTGACTTACTGTATATTACTTATATTCTACGAGAGTTAATAACATCTTCAGATTCGCCATGTTCGAATCTACATTTGTTCAAGTGGGGTTTCTTTAGTTTTAAAAGTCGTGTATAAGTCAATGGACTGCCTCCATAAGGATTCAATGTATCATACATGTATATTTGGTTTTCTAATTTTGCTAAAACTGAAAATCAGGTTTTTTTAGATGTGACGTTATTGCAGTAGACGTGAGATATAATGCAAATATGCGCGCTATTTTTAACAATATTTTTGATTTAAAAAAAAAAAACTAACTTTATGTTTCCAGTTAAATAAAAAAAAAAAAATATTATAATGATGTGACTTAATTGATATGCAGTATTTGGTGAAAGTGATTAACTTTGCTTTATTGGCTTTATGACGACATCAAATTAATTTATTGACAAATTGCTATATAACTAGACGCTCTCGCACGCCGCAAATGTATTTTTGGATAAAAATGTTTTGATGGCCTGTTAAACATAACAGTTACAACGTGCTGACCACAATGAAATGCGTTGCGATATTAATGATTTTATTTGCATTTCTGGGTATTTCTGTAAAATATTTTCTAATATATTAAATGGGTATAAATGCGAACTCCAGGGATGTTATACCGACGCATTTATCGTATTTTCCACGAATTTTAGGGGTTCATATTTCCCACTTTTCACACGATTTCACGAAATTGTGTACGATTTCTCTCGATATGCAATTGAATACATTTTTGTAACACCGATATGAGTCACTTCTACAAACTCAGCTCACACTCCAAGGAAGTCTATCATGCAAAACAAAAACAAAATCTCAACAAAGTGAATAGACCACCTTAAACTAGAATGGGAAATGAAACATCTCAACTATGATACTTTCACATTTTCTTCACACAAATAATATAGTTATTTGCCTTGAAATAAAATTTAATTAAACATGTGTTTCATACTGTGAATCAAAAAAAGAAATGATAGCAAAGTGATACTTTTCTTTAAAAAATCGATTTTATTTCTAACTAGCAAATACCCGGCGTGCGTTGCAATGAATCAGATTTGTTTTTTTTTTGCTTTTTTCGCCAAAACAGCGCTTTTGATGTAAATAATACGTGGTCAAAATTTCATGATGATCGGTTGAAGGATTTAGCAGTTCATAGAGAACATACATACATAATTTTACTTTTATATAAATAAACTATTTTTCAATAGGGACATAACAATTTTGTATTTTAATACAAATGCCCCCTTAAACTTTTTTTTATGATCCATCAATGTTAAAACGTCAGTCAAGGTTTACATTTTTATCACAGTGAAGTTCACGAACGAGCAACGTTTGGTAATTATTAAAAATTACTACCGAAATTCTGAGTCGGTGGTCGCAACTTTAAGAGCGCTTACTCCAATTTTCGGTCGTAATAATCATCCCACCAGATATTCTGTGCGTACTATAGTGGATAAATTTGAGTCACTATTGAATGTTCCTTTGCCAGTGAGACAACGCACCGGTCGAAGGACCAAAAATATCGCAGCCGTTAGTGCTTCAGTTCAAAATGAGCCAAATCAGTCGATTCCACGCTGTTCACAGGAATTGAGAATCTCTCAATCCACATTGTAGCGAATTTTGCGTAAAGATCTTGGCCTATACCCTTACAAGATCACATCAACTCAAGAACTGCAGCCTCGTGATCATTTGAAGCACTGAAACTTCTCCGATTTGACTTTTCAAAAGTTTGAAGAAAATCCTGAATTGCAAAACACTTTTGGCTTAACGGCTTTGTCAATAAGCAAAATGTGTGTTATTCAAGAGTCTCTATTGCATCCACAAAAAGTGACCGTGTGGTGTGGATTTCATGTCGGAGGTGTGATTGGACCGTATTTTTTCGTCGATGAAAATGATTGCCATGTTACGATCAATGGAGTTCGCTATCGTGCTATGTTGGAAGACTATTTTTGGCCAGAATTTGATGGATTTGACATCATTGATATGTGGTACAAGATGGTGCCACATGCCACACAGCTGGTCAAACAATTGATCTATTGAAGGGGAAGTTCGGTAAAAATGTAAATTGTGTAATCTCGAGAAATGATCCGGTCGAACGGCCAGCTCGCTCATGCGATTTAAAGCCGATGGATTTCTTTTTATGTTCGAGTTTAAGCGCATTCAGTTTCCCGTTCGACTCGCATTCGCCACGACTATCAACAAATCGCAAGGCCAATCGTTGCAAGTGTGTGGCATTAATCTCGAATTTTCTTGGTTTTCGCACGGACAACTGTACGTGGCGTGTTCGCGTGTCGGAAAGCCGTCTGCATTGTTTGTTTACGCTCCGAACAACAAAACAAACAATGTTGCTTATCACAGAGCGTTGCAGTGACCTGAAATGTGTGAAATCCATTTGCCGTGTAAATAGAGTGAATTGAATTCAATTTCATTTCAAAAGAATTTCATTTTTTCTATAGAGAGGCTCAACTTTCGAAAGGGACATTTATAAATTATTCAATTTTAGGCAGAACGAAGTTCCCCGGGTCAGCTAGTTTATTATAAAAATTCGTGCTCTCTTCGACAAACACGCGCATTTTTGGTTGAATGGCTTCGTAAATAATCAAAATTGTCATATCTGGGATGATGCCAATCCACAACATTTCCAGGAGCTTCCTTTGCATCCAGCTGTGTGGTGTGGATTTTGGTCATACGAGAAGCGAGGCGGTAACTCTCAACAGCGAAGGTATTCAGAGATGATAACAGATTTATTTTTTGGCTCAAATTGAACGATATGGACAACATGTGCTTCCAAAAAGCTGTAGACGCCATTTGAATAATATTATTTTTAAAAACATAATGGTATTAAATTTACCTTAATTCACAAGAAAGATTTCGGCCATGCCTCTCATACAGCTCTTTTTATTCAATTTGAATTTACTGCAGACCGTTTATTCATTAAAATAATTATACACCTTAATAACAGAGGTAGATACAATACATTGAGGGTGGCCGTGGTGTAGTGGTAACATCATCGCTTGTCACGCTACAGGTTCACGGTTCGAATCCTGATGTCAATAATCATCTATTTATTTCGCATGAAATAAATAAAAAGTCGATCAATTGCGAAAGCTTATGTCAACTCTACTGCGAAGGCATAACACTGGCAGTAAGGCGGTCATATGGCTAAAATGCAACTTGATTGTGATCATGGCATCAGGAGGATGGAAAAAAAATCTGTGAATCATGAGCAACGACAAAAGCAAAAACAAACATGCTCCCCAGTTATCTGGACAGCCACCCTTGGAGTTCACTGAAACTTAATACCAGCTGAGTTTCAAACCAACTACACCAATCTGTCTTTCTCTCTGTCTCTTCCCCTTTCCTCAAAAACGCCCGTGTCCTAAAAATTAGTATAAGGGTATTCATAACCCCTTTCACACGTGCAAATTATAAAAAAAAAACTTATTTCGCAAAAACCATATTTTTACTTGTTAGGGTCCCATGAAGATCGATTATTTTGTTAAGGTTGAAAACTACGAGTACTGCTCAAACTAGATAATTTGTGTTTTATATAAAAAAGGGACATTGAAATTGGTACAAATTTAGAGAAGATCGATTCTAAATAAGGGTTTTAAAAAAACATAAAAGCCCTAACCGTAAAACCTAAGTTTTAAAAGATTTTTTTTTTTTGAAAATGGTCTTAGCTACGTACCTGTGGTTTACATTTGTAAATTCTAAGTTCTTATATATTTTCACATTCACAAACTATACATAACCTTGGGAAATATGTAAGTTAAAACTGAAGTTTTAATATAAAGTATAAAGTTTGTTCATACTTATATCACTGACCCATGATGGCGAGACATTATAATACTGCCTCCAATTGAATGATTGGGAATTCCCCACGTCATGAGGGCACGCACAACAATACCAAACCACTTCCGAGTTGGGGAATCTTGCACTTTTGATTATAAATACCACAGAACCTTCAGTTCAAGTAATTAGTATTCTCTGTGAATTCACCTATTAAACGAAACTGCGAATTTTTGGTTTGCTACTAGGCCACGTTAGTGACTAATGTGTATGTGTGTTGGCTAAATTATGTAAATGATTTGTTTATTTATTTTTTCTTATATTTTTGTTTCATATGCGTACAGTGAATACAACCTAAAATCATACATTTAAAGGGAGCTTTATCGCTACTTCTTTGATCCAATAGTAGGCTCTTTTCAAGGTTTGCCAATGTTTCCATCATATCTTACATAAAAACATCGATCTTCTAGATAACTTTTTAGTAGCAAAAAGTAGTCTTTTGGAATAATTTTACTAAGTTTGTATAAAAGTCCTTTGTGCCTGACCGAGTCAAATGCTTTCGCAACGTCCAGGTAAACCGGTAAATTGTTTTTCGTCGATGGGTGTAGATATTTTATTTGCCACTCTATGTATTTACTTAATAGTTGAGTGGCAGGAGTTGATGAAGAGTTGGTAGTCATTTGTTTTATTGTGGAATGGCAATTTAGTAAGTATATTTTTTTTTGAGTGCGAATATCCTGAATAGGTTTTTCCTTTTTTAATGTGAACAACTGACCTCATACGTAATTTTAATTTTTTGTTTTTAATATATTCCCGGCTGTCCGAATGAATGATTGAAATCATTCGATAGTAGAATTAATTCAGTTACTGGCAAACGATAGTTAAATTCATTTGATAGTGTCCAACACTTAATATAAGGCATTTCACATCAAGAAAAATTTTGGATTTCTTTTTGTGGGGCTATGCTAAAGATAGTGTCTATGCAGACAGTGTTCAAACTATGCAGCAATTAAAAATAAACATCCGGGAAGTAATGACCGCAATACAGCCAGAAATGTGCTGAAAAATCATCCAAAATTACCTCACAAGTACTCCATACATAACGGCATAGTCTAAAACTTAAAAGGGTAAACAAATTCACTGAAATCTTTAATATTTTTTTATTTTATTTAAATTTAAATCCTAAAGCACAAAATGATTAACCCTGTATTAAATTAAAAAAAAAACCTTTATGTTTCCAGTTATATAAAAGTTATTACAGTCTAAATAGATAATAAAATTATTTTGATTTGATAGTATGACGATACCAAATTAGGTGACAAAATGTTAACTAGTAAACAAATGAGCAGGTTTTTGAATAAAAGTGTTCACACATTAGTTGTTGCTAATTGTTGGATTTTGATGGCCCGTTGTCGTCATTAAGAACAATTATTTAAACATAACATTAACATAGTTCTGTGGCAAGACATATGCACATATTATTACAATTTACTGCCAAAAATTAGATTGTTTCATCTATTTTTAAATTTCTGGACCGTAATGCATTGTCGCGATGTTTATGGATTTTTTTTTTTTTTTGAATTTGTGCATTCAGAAACGGGGGGAGAGTGTTTCACAATGTTGTCAACCATATGACAAATTTAAATTTGAAAGGTTAAATAGACAATAATTTTGTCATAGAGAGAGAAATTCAGGTTTATCAAGGTACAATTTTTAGACTACAGGATATTCACAGGTTTTCAGTTTCAATAAATACTAACGCCAGTTGAATAACTATAAATGGTATCTCCAATTAAATGAGTGACAATTCTCTCAGGTCATTAGAGCACGTACAACAATACCAAACAACTTCCGAGTTAGTGAATCTTTTCGCTTTGATTATAAATACCACAGAACCTTCCGACCAAACATTTAGTATTCTCTGTGAATTCATCTACTAAACGGCTCCGAATTTTTGTGTTGCTACTAAGCCGCGCTAGTGATTAAAGCGTTATTGTTAACTGCATTGAGACAGTATGTCGGCTAAATTGTGTAAGTGATTTCTTCTGGTGTTTTTTGTATGTGCGTACAGTGAATACAACATAAAATCGTACAGCAATTAAATATTGTTATATTGTTTTCCTTTTACTAACACCTAAAAGGTATGAGAACGCAGGGAGTTTTTTAAGTTCGCGGAATAAGGGTGAAGGTAGAAAGGGGTTAGATTTTTTTTTTTTTATTGTCAGGTAATCCCTTCATGTTGATTAACCAATTAGTAAGTCTGCAGTACTCAAAAGAATAAGTTAAAATCTGTGGTAATTTTGAAAATTACAGATATTGAGTTCCGCGCTGTATTTAATTTCCTCACAAAACAAGGAAAAAGTCTGGAAAATATACTACATAAGTGAAATGCAAACAGTCTACCGAACTTCTTGCCCTTTTAAAACCATAGTTTACAAGTAGTCGGGCTGACTAATAATAAAAGTGTTAAGACAATAATTGTGATGAACTATCTGCTCTATAATATTCACCAAACATTTTACCCTACGATGGACTGGAGAGAATATATTGCGGCACTTTTTTTTAAAATGACATCGGTAGCCAGAGTGTGGGGAAGTCCATGACTCAGATCTTTTATACGGCCTATATCTATGATCCTTTCAAAATACAAAACCACTCGATTTGACCCTCTGCTCACATTTTATTTAGCTATACATAGTATAGTATTCAAATTATTCAACTGTTTGAATTTGCTTCTATTTTCATAATTTATTTCAATTTTTAACCTCTTTCCTTCTTAGTTCTATTAACTGCTCTGATTGGCATTGTTCACCAAACTTCCTCTTCAAGTAGAGGTCTCTTCGCTGCAGATTTATTTAGGGAAATTGCCAAAGGAAAAACCTCCGAAAATGTGATATTCTCACCGATATCCATCCAAACTGCCCTAGCAATGACTTATCTTGGTGCCGAAGGTGAAACTGCTAGCGAATTGGAAAAAGGTCTCCGTTTGCCATCCAGCAAAAAAGAAGAAGTAGGCGAAAATTTCGCCGAAATCTTCAAGGAGAGGAAGGGTGAAGCACAGCTGAGCATAGCTAATAGACTTTTTGTCAACTCCAACTATAAACTTCTTTCCACTTTCAATGATTTGGCGACGAAATATTTCAACTCAGAAGCTGAAGCAGTGAACTTTAGCCAAAGCTCGGATGCTGTTAAAACGATCAACACATGGGTGGAAGAGAAAACAAACAATAAAATCACCAACATACTGGAGTCTGACTCAGTAAACAGTGATACAAATGCGATCATTGTGAATGCAATATATTTCAAGGGGAAATGGGAGAAACCATTCGACAAGGACTCGACGAGGAAGAATCCCTTCTGGGTTAGCCAAACGAAATCGGTAGATGCCGACATTATGTACGGTGATGACCGTTTCAATTATGCCGAACTTCCCGAATTGGATGCTACTGCTATCGAGTTGCCATATAAAGATTCGGATATCTCTATGGTGATAATCCTTCCAAAAGAACGTGATGGATTGGCCGCATTGGAAGAGAAGTTGAGCTCTGTTGCCATCAACCAGTTGTCCTCGAACATGTCTATACAGAGTGTAGGCGTATTTTTGCCGAAATTCAAAATTGAATTTTCAGCTGGATTGACAGATGTTCTTAAAGCGGTAAATTTTGAATAAGCATCTCTTAAACATTTTGATTGACACTCTTTTCTTTCCAACAGATGGGTATCCGGTCGATATTTGAAAATAGTGCGGACTTGTCTGGTATTTTTGAACCAGGTCCACGTTTAAAAGTTACCGATGTTCAGCATAAGGCCTTTATTGACGTCAATGAGGCTGGATCGGAAGCAGCTGCAGCAACAGGTGAGTAAAAATATTCTAAGTGGGTCACTCCATTAACGTGTTTTTCTTTTCGCAGTAATAACAATTAAAACCTTTTCGGCGATCTTAAATCAGAAGTTCTTCAACGCTGACCATCCCTTTGTGTTTGCCATCAAAAGTCCTGATACTGTATATTTTGTTGGACATATTGCTACGCTTTAAATGAAGAGCTTTGAAATGGAGCCGATTATTATGTTTCTTCATAAAATACAAATGAATAAATAAATACGAATACATGTTACCTTTTGGTTTTATTATCACCAATTAGTGCCCAAAGTGGTATACAAGTCATTTCACCAATACCACATCAGTTACAAAATGGTTTGAGACTGATCATAGTCTGAAACACGGAATACACCCAGAAAAACCGAATTTCAGAAATATTCCCACTCGGATTCTAGAAAGCCTATATACATGAAATTTCACGTTCCTAGCAAAAATTTAAGATCCAAAAAGTGGTGGCATACGGACAGACAGACAACATTTTTTTTCAGAGGATCCAACTACCTATAAACAGTTATTAGGTTAACCGTGTACAACATAATTACCGGTCATTAATTGACGGCTATTAACCGGTTATTTTTACTCATCCCTAGATCTAGGTCAATACCAAAATTGTTTGAGCCATGTCTATCGGTCCGTATATAGCATGTTTCGAGGCTCTAATTCTTAAATTAAATGAATCAAACTTGGTACATACTCGTACATATGATTCTTGATCTATGGTTTAATAGAGCCCACAGATTTCCTCACAGATGAAAACATAAACAGTGTAGCCTCGCTTGTCTGGACACATAAAGTTTGGTTCTGTCTGGATTAGGAAAATATCCCGACTATAGAGAGGAATATAAATACTCATTATTTGTTTAATGCTTTATTTTAAATAATCGCAATGACAAAGAACAATTGGTATTCCGAGCTACGAATGAACGAACGTTTTACGAATAAAATCAAATATGTTAAAGGCATACCAGCAAATCTTTTTTTCCTTGCACAAAAAGGACACAATTTATCAAAATATTTTTAATGTCCACCTCATGTGGTCCTTGGAATGTGTTGGATCCGAATTATCTGATCTTACTCTGATTTCTTATTAAGTTTAGAAACTTAAAATTTCCGAAAGCTGTCTAACGGATTTCGGAGTTTCAAAATATATGGATTTCTCCTTTTATCCCGGTGTCAAGATTTCCTGAAATAGCCAAAATAAGTTTCTCTGAACTATAAGAACGGCTACCTCCACGAATCAAGGAGGGTTGCTAGACAACGCCTAAACAAAGCCTTAAGAACAAACGAAGGAGCAGGTTGAGAATCTTATAGAAAGTAAAAGTAAAAGAAGCTTCAAGAAGCTCACCACTGCTGCCAAAAGGGAATCATGGAAAACATTCTGCACCAAGGTATGCGACAACAATGGACCAGCGCGATTAAAGAAGATCCTGTCCAAGGAACCACTAAGTTATCAGATTCTACAGGCAGGCACCAACCTGGCAACCGCAGCCGATACCTTGGAGACGCTGATGTGCGCACACTTCCCAAACTGTTTCAATGAGGCAGCCACACCTTCCAAGTGTGAACTCGTGCTGAAACTAAATGGAACCATACTGACAACCTAGTTGATGCAGACAAAGTGGCCTGGACCAATAAATCATTTGCAACATATAAATCACCGGGTATGGACGGAATACTTCCCATCTTCTTGCAAAAAGGGATAGAATTAGACACTCTAAAGAAAACCCTGGTTAATATCTTTAGAGGATCCTTATATCAAGGATACATGCCAACACAATGGCAAGAGGTGAGAGTGGTGTTCCTACCAAAACCCGGGAAAGATTTATGGACGGCGAAGGGATAGGGGGGGAATAATATCTCCTTTTCTGTGTGTGCTCACAATGTACAACCTTCTAAAAGCACTAGATGGAACCTGTGCAAAATGCATAGCGTACGCAGATGATTTAGCCGTTTATTTTGGCACCTGAACATCATAGGAGAGCTTATGCAAAACACCCTACGAATCATAATGAAATGGGCAGAGGAGAGTGGACTAGGAATAAATTCAAATAAAACGGAACTGGTTCACTTCACAAAGAAAACCAAAACTAGTGACACAATTTGGAGGAGCATCACTGCAACTCCGTGACAGCGTTAAGTACCTGGGCATAATATTGGACAGGAAACTGCGCTGAAGAAAGAACCTGGAAGAAAGAGTTACCAAAGCTAAAAGGGCATACTGGATATGCAGGAGGGCCATCGGGAAGACAAGGGGCCTGAAACCGAAACAGGTCCACTGGATATACGAATGCGTAATAAAACCTATCATCTTCTACGGAGTAGTTGTATGGTGGCCAATGACAAATAAAAAGTACGCAACAGACTTGATAACAAAGGTGCAGCATATGACCTGCTTGGGCATTACAGAAGCACAATCCTCAACACCAACAGCGGCTATAGAAGCGATTTTAAACATCCTTTCAGTGCACCTGAAGTGAAGAAGATTGCTGGTCTGTCAGCCGCAAGGCTTAGAATCACCGGACTTTTTAACGAAGGCACTAACACGGGATATCGGAAAATCACCAAAATGATAAGAGAAATGACACCACTCATCGATTGTCCTAGTGATGTTGTTGTTGAACAATCTTATACGTTCACCAACAACTTCGAAACAATTTTATCCACAAGAGAACCTTGGACGAACGGAAGGACGACAAGAAACTCCAACGGGCCATCGGTATATACAGACGACTCTAAAATATCAGGGGAATCAGGGGCTGGCATCTTCTGTGCTAACCCACCGATTGAAATTGCTATTCACCTAGAACCATTTGTAACCGTGGAATTTGCAGAAGTCCTTGCAATTACGAAAGCAACAGAAATACTCGTAGAAGACACCAGCGAAGAGAGGCAAATAGACATCTGCTCGGACAGCAACGCAGCAATTAGCGCCATCACAAACCCTGTGTCAAAATCACGACTAACAAACGAGTGCAAAATTAAATTGAACCTACTTGCCAGGCGTAATAGAGTCCGCCTTATATGGGTACTAGGGCACGAAGGTGTACCGGCAAGGAAAGGAGAGAGTGACACAGAACTGAATCCCATTAAGTCTATAGGGGTCCCTCTGACAACTATTAAAATGATAATCAATGAGAAGATTAGACAGAAGTTCAATAACTACTGGACGAATCTAGACACGTGTAAAGTGGCCAGATCAGTGGTAACAGAACCGAGTAACAACACAGCTAACAGAGCTTTCAACTCAAGCAGAACACAATTAATGAGCAATGGTGGGACATTTAACAGGGTACATCAATCTTAATAAACACTCGTTCAGACTCGGGCTAGCTGAAACAACACTCTGTGCCAACTGTGAGGAGGAGGAGGAAGATATAGAACACTTCCTCTGCCACTGCCCTGCAACAGCAAGATTAAGACTGAAGATACTGGGATCCCCAAGGATACCGGATCTAATACACCTCAGCAAGAAAGGAATCGGTGATATATTGGAGTTCGCTAGACAAACAAGACGATTTCCCGGTCACTATATGACATAATCTCTTCCTTGACACAACCATGATCCCAATACCTACATAATCTCTCATCACTTAGTTCCTTCCATTACATTACTTTTCCCTATAGCTCGACCGACGAGGGGAACACAACGGGCCCAGTGGAGGCCTAAGTGAAGACCATAAGCTCATCCTCTTAAACCAACCAACCATAAGAAAAACTTTAAGCAAAACACCTGCAAAGTGATGACACAGCCTCGTACTCGTTTTTGAAACCCCGTCACCAAACCGTATCTGCGAATGGAGCAAATTTAGAAACCAGATTTCTATAAAAAGCCGTTCAGTATTTTTAGATTTAGGCATTTAAGAAACGTTTTTGAAACCCCACCCCATATATATGTATTACCCCCACTAAATCCTAAATTTGAATTATTTTCATATCTATCTACGCACTATTTCAAAATAACAGACCAAATCTCATCAAAATCGGTGCAATGGTTCTTAAGTTAGACGTGCGACGGAGATTTTTACAACCTCAGCCCGCATATCTCACATATCACAACTACATCTGATTTTGATGATTTTTAGATGGGGCCCTTTATACATTGGTCCAAACAATGAACAGAATTTGATAAATATCTATTAAGTGGTTCTTTAGTTAGCCGCGTTACAAAGGTAATTTTTGAAGATTTTGGAACTCCACCATCCATATCGTACCACCACTTTTTTGAAATGTTGATGACTTTAAGACAGGATTTTCTACAGGTAAGACCAAAGACACTTAGTCTGATTTACATGATTTTTGGATAGGATAAACTACATACCACACCGGACATATAAATATTTTCATAGAGTGTGAGAAGAACGACATGCAAACAGATATGGAAAGATCAATTGAAAATTTTAAAATCGGTGACCAAAAATTTGTTGACTTTCAGAAATGATCACAAACATACCTCCCCGTATTCTCCGAATACCGAACAAGCTAATTCAATTCTGATCTGTTCGCCAATCAATTTGAGTCATCAATCAATTTTAACGAGTTAAGTAAAAATAAAAACTGGTTATACTGGCCATATTCTACAACAGTCTATTTACTATCTACTTATATAAAAACCTTCATGTTGTTTTTATAAAACAATATTTTAAATTTTTAGATATAATATATGTGACTTGCTTTATTAGTTTTATGACAATACGGATAAAAAATTAATTTGTTGACAAAATATTATGTAACTAGGAACTCGTACACCCCAACAATAAATGAGCAGGTTTTTGAATAAAAATGTTTACACATTAGTTGCTACTTATTGTGCAATTTCGACAGCGTGGTATCATCATTAAAAACTATTATTTAAACTTAACAATTTAAAATTTAAGTGCTTTGGTAAAACATGTATATTTTATTACATTTTACTGCCAAAATTTGTGGGACACGATTTTGATTTTTTGGTTTTTTCTCCTATTTTTAAATTTCTGGAAAATAATGTGACAATATTTATGGTATTATTTTGAAATATTGCACCAGAAAAAATAATGGCTGCGCAGAAACTAAACGTAGTGAACGGGTAGGGAGACATGAATGCAGTATTTACTCTGTGTATAAATTTAAATATCAAAAGATTAAATCAACAAAATCGTGAGAGAGAAATTCAGGTTTTTCGAGGCAGAAATTTAGAATACAGGACATGATGGTCAGGTTAGGAATACACAATAAATTCGAACTCCAATTGAATGAGTGAGAGCTCTTCCAGGTTAAGAAATCGCACACAACAATATCAAACAACTTCCAAGCTGACGAATCTTTTCACTTTTGATTATAAATACCACAGAACCCTCAGTCCAATTTAGTATTCTCTGTGAATTCACCTATAAAGCGGAGCTCCTAAGATTTATTTTGTTATTAAGTTACGCTAGTGTCTTATGTGTTATTGGTAACTCAATTCAGACAGTATGTCTCCTAAATTATGTAAGTGATGTTTTTTTGTGTCTTGTTTGTTTTTCTTATATTTTTGTTTTATGTGCGTCCAGTGAATACAACTTAAAATTGCACAGCATACGCAGTAGAATCTTCTTGCATTGTTTTGTTTTCTTTGTGTTGAACAATAATTAGAAAATTTAAATAGCAATGGACTCGACCTACTATGTACGGAGAGTTTAATAGCTATAAGTATGGAGAGTTTGATATTTGTACTCCATCTCAGTGTGACCAATTTGGCATTTTTCTTGATAGATTTAGCCGAAATAAAAATACGTAGGAACTTCCAACTCTTTTGGCAGGATTTTTCCATCCAAAGTATGATGCCAATTCCTTAAGCAATTGTGCAACAATTTAGACCTTCAATATGCCACACATGCCATGTGATGCCTTTAAATAATGTATAACATTTTTTAGTTTTATTTAAGGCAGGCGCCAGTGCTTATTGGTGCGCCAACAGTGTGTGTCAAAAAAAAAAAAAAAATCTTATCCGAAATATGGAGAATAATTTTGTTTTCAGATTGTTTATTTGACGTTGACATTGGTGCCAATAGGATTAGCGGGTTTGAAAATACTGTAACATAATGTAGCATAATAACTACGCTCCAAAAGTATGCAACACATTCCGAAGTGTCTTTTCATTCGAGGTTCGTGTCCACGGTAAGAGACGGATTATGTCTAAGACGACGTCGCGGAATTAAGAGAGAATTATAACCACAAGAGATTATTGGCTCCAGCTGTCATCTTGGAATTATTACATCAGAATTTTCTTGTTCCAGTGGTCGAAGAATTTGCTAGAAGTTTCTGGCTATCAGAAATGCGACTATATAAGGACAGATGGCGATCGAGTCAGGGCAGTTGGTTTTCGAACCGCACGAAGAGATTGGAAAAGTGATAATCGGCGAAGTTGTAATTTTGTGATAAATTGAAAGTTGAGAGTTAACAAGAAGAAGTAATTAGTTTGGATTTGTGAATTAAGTAATTGGAATGAGATAAAGTGATTTGAGAAGAAAGAGACCTTGTAAGGAAAGAATTTGCGAAGAATAGTATAGTGTGAACTTGAATTGTTCTATAGACTAGAAAATAAAGAAATAATCTCACAGAAAAACGTTTTATCTACTCGAGCCGTAGCTCGCAAATTACAATACAATTAATTGTAGGTAATCTTACCAGATATTTTTTTGACGCGCGATAGCTTGTACAAAAATGCACCGATTTCGACGATTCTTCTTTCATGCGGCTGCTTTTGAACTGTCCTTTCATTAACTATAACTTCTTCAAAAATTAATGATTCTTTTTGCAATACTGGTATTTATTCAATCATATCTTATGTTCATTCACATTCATTTCTTCCAGAATATACCGATTTGATAGAATCTTTTTGTACGTTATGGAATATAAAGAGGACCTAAAGCCTAGTAAACTTCGTGCAAATCTAATGAAGATTTTGAAATATAAACAATTGTGCAACATTATTTTTGGAAATTGATTTTCTCACATGGACGTCACAAATGGTTCTCCATATCCATATTTTTGTCTGGAGAAAGACAACTTAAGCTAGGTTTCCACTTGTCGATTTAAAATTGACAAATGACGTATTTTTACGTCAATTAGAAAATTGGCAAGTCGAAATAATGAAAAACTGCTTGTCCTTGAATTGACTAACAGCACCTGTCAATGACTGTCAAAGAATTTACATGACAAGTGGAAATCGCTAGTTGTCAAAAAAAATTTCCGTTTGTCTTTAATTGACAGTAAAAATGAATTGGCATCATTTTCAATTGTTTGTCAATCAAAAGACACATTTTGATATATGTACAAGGTAGGTAAATTTATCTTTTCTCTAACCGGAAAAATTAAATAAATAAATAATTTCCATTTGTAAAATATGTAGAAAAGTGAATATTTCACCCACATCGAAAGATGTTTTACAAGAAGGCCGAGGAGAATACAAAAAAAAAAGAAGTAGGAAGGCATCTGTGGAATGGAGCGTGGAGTCCTCAGTTGTTCTCATCCATGAAATGGAACAATTTGAAAACATTTGGGACTCCAACTCCAAATACTACAAAAACCTACTTAAGACACTCGTCTTTTAATGTATCGTATATCGTCGTAGGTGATAGGCTCCCATTGCGCCAAATAACGAATTGTTACGGCCAATCTTTCGGCCGCTTTTCACATAAAGTCTTTTTTTGCGATGTAAGGTTTCACCCTTTGCAAAATAAACTCGAAGTCAGTTCTATTCATACGCATTTTGCGTCTGAAAAATTTCGGCTCCATATTGCAAAGTTTTGCATAATATCCGCAAGACTCTCGGTCGAGAAACAAATGTTGGACCCAAGTTTCTTTCTTTTCTGCTTTCGTCGTCTTCTGCCTGCAGCTCCAACTCGGATCCGACCAACGAAAGAAGCAAGAGCGATTCGCTTTCTTTTTAAATCACAATTGACAATGAGATGACTATTCCAAATTGGCAGGGCTAGTGGAAATAGCTTTTAGAGAACTGACTAAGACATTTGTCAAAATTTCATTATCAATGAACTGGCAAACGATTTTTTGCCAATAATTGACACAAGTGGAAATGAACTGGCAGTGGTGTCGTTTAATGACATAAACGAGAGGTGTCAAACTGTGTCAATTGAATGACATGTGGAAACCCACCTTTAGTATAAATATAATGTTATAAAAGTTTAAAAAGTTTTGAGCGCTGTGGCTCAGTGGTTGATTGCGAGCGGGAGATTTAAGGTTCGAATCCCAGACAACACAAAAAAAATAAGTTTTCTCACGGTCTCACCTCTCATGAACGTCTGACAAACATCCGAGGGTACATTTGTTATAAGAAGCTTCTCTCAATCGAAAAAAAATTACATTACCTATTCACTGGACAATCTGTTCACCTTTTATTTACCTAGCAACTACATATAGTGTTTAAGTTATTCAATTATATAACTTTGCTTCTCTTCCCTTTTTAGTTATATTAACTGCTCTGATTGGCATCGTTCACCAAACTTCCTCTTCAAATAGAGGTCTCTTCGCTGCAGATTTGCTTAGGGAAATTGCCAAAGGAAAAACCTCCGAAAATGTGATATTCTCACCGATATCCATCCAAACTGCCCTAGCAATGACTTATCTTGGTGCCGAAGGTGAAACTGCTAGCGAATTGGAAAAAGGTCTTCGTTTACCATCCAGCAAAAAAGAAGAAGTAGGCGAAAATTTTGCCGAAATTCTCAAGGAGAGGAAGGGTGAAGCACAGTTAAGCATAGCTAATAGACTTTTTGTCAACTACAACTATAAACTCCTTACCACTTTCAATGATTTGGCGAAGAAATATTTCAACTCAGAAGCTGAAGCAGTTAACTTCAGTCAAAGCTCGGATGCTGTTAAAACGATCAACACATGGGTGGAACAGAAAACCAACAATAAAATCAAAAACATACTGCAGCCCGACTCAGTAAACAGTGATACAAGTGCAATCATTGTGAATGCGATATATTTCAAGGGAAAATGGGAGAGACCATTTAACAAGGACTCGACGAGGAAGAATCCCTTCTGGGTTAGCCAAACGAAATCGGTAGATGCCGACATTATGTACGGTGATGACCATTTCAATTATGCCGAACTTTCCGAATTGGATGCTACTGCTATCGAGTTGCCATATAAAGATTCGGATATCTCTATGGTGATAATCCTTCCAAGAGAACGTGATGGTTTGGCTGCATTGGAGGAGAAGTTGAGCTCTGTTGCCATCGACGAGTTGTTCTCGACCAAGTCTTCACAGAGTGTGGAAGTGTTTTTGCCAAAATTTAAAATTGAATTTTCAACTGAATTGACAGATGTCCTTAAGGCGGTAAATTTTGAATAAGCAACTCTTAAGCATTTTGGTTGACACTCTTTTCTTTCCAACAGTTGGGTATCAGGTCGATATTTGAAGATAATGCGGACTTATCTGGGATCTTCGAACCAGGTCCACGTGTAAGTATTTCCGATGTTCTACATAAGGCCTTTATTGAGGTCAATGAGGCTGGATCGGAAGCAGCTGCAGCTACATGTAAGTAAAAAATACTTCGAGTGAGGCACTTAATTACCTTGTTTTTTGTTTGCAGTGATAATACTTAAAGCTTTGTCGGCGAACTTAAATCAAAAGGTCTTCAACGCTGACCATCCTTTTGTGTTTGCCATCAAAAGTCCTGATACTGTATATTTTGTTGGACATATTGCTACGCTTTAAATGAAGAGCTTTGGAGTGGAGCCGACTATTATGTTTGTCATAAAATGTTAATTAATAAATAGATCGTAATATATGTTGACCTTCTGGCTTCACAAATTAGTGCCCAAAGTGATATCCTAGGCATTTTACATCAAGGAAAAGTTCACCAATGTGACCATTAAATGCACAGATGACCACACAGCAATACTAACATTTACTTTATCGAAATTCTTAAAATGGATAAAGTCGATGGACGTCTTTGATAAAGCCACTTCAGTTATAAAATTGTTTGAGACTTTGTTTGTCTCTCATAAATTCATAAGTCCGCATGTCTGTATATTTGAGATTTAATATTTTAAATTATTAAAATTAATAATGTATTAGTTGTACATATTTATTCTTGAAGAACCAATAACTTGAAGTGTCCGTGAAGATCGGATCTAAACCTTTTTATATTTCTATTTTAATTTAATTTTGCTCTAATTTCTTCAGAATTTCTTTAATTCTGTTTTTTTTTATTTTGTATTGATAGCGGTATACTGACTTTAATGCGTAGTTAGCAACAAAAATAATAAGTACACTCTGTAAAGTATATACGTATATGTTTGTACGATCTAGGATTGCCCAAACCCGTAGTAAATTGCACAACTCATAATTCCGGGAAAGCAAAAAGAAAATAAGGAAATATAAATGGTTATTCATTTCGAGGTTGAAATTTCACATCCCTGCCATATGGCATCTGTCAAATCCATCATCATAATGACAGATAGTTATGTATTTCTTGAATTGCCGTTTTACGATATGGATCGCTTAACCACAGCTCAAAGCATTAATGCTGACCATAGAATGCGCACAACATACGTTGATTGGGTGCTGGGAAATCAACAAATTGACGCAAATTTGTTGAACAAAATTTTCTCCAGCGATAAGGCCCTTTTCTCGATCGGCGGCTATGTAAGTAAACAAAATTGCAGAATTTGGGGTTCTAAGAATCCAATGTGATCCAAATGTGATCGTTGAGAGGCCATTGCATCCACCACGGGTGCGAAATTGGTTCGCTCTGTAGACCGGGTCGTATTTTTTTAAAAACTACGCAGTCGTACAGTTGTTTCAAAATAATTAAAGGATGCAGAAAACTACGGGAAAAGACACGTACCTACTAAGAGAAGCGTCAAATTCCACAGCAACAACAAAGGAAATCGCGATATCACCAGGGATTTGGAATGTGGACAGAAAACTAAAGACTTTCCAGTGTGTGATAGCTGAAGCTGAACATCTTCAAAGAAAGAATTTGAAAAGAAAACCCGCCCTACTACAACTTCATCGAAACGCCCGTTTGACCTTTGCCAGAAATCATTTAAGATGGAAGAAGCGTTGGAGAACTGTCATCTTCACCGATGAGAAGCACTTTTGCCTTGATGGACCTGACGGATTTATCATATATAAAAGTTGGTTTAAAATGACTTTAATATTATTATTTTTTTTTTTTCTTTTGCTTATAAATTTTTTCTTATAATTAGACGGTTATTCGGTTAACCGGAAACAAAAAAATATGTCAGAAATCAAACTTGGTGCATATGTTCCCTGCATCTTAGACTTAATAGAGTTTTTGATTTTGCTTAAAACAGCTACTGCCAAGCCCACAATCGTGTTAAATATTGTACAGCCTTACCAACAAACATTATACTTAAATTATTTAAGTCTTCAGCTTTCATTGTCTACTTGCACCTATAAGGGCAAGTATTGGTTTCCCGAAAATGCTCGATCTCGAGATTTTGATTAAACTTGACATTACTATGATAGAGAAACTCAATAAAGTGGGTCTCTCAATTCTGTCCGTCTACACGCACGACTGCAGTTTAAAAGGTTGGACGGATTTTCCTAAACTTCATATCCAAGATCTGTGGGATCACAATTATAGGTAGAATCTGCATTTTAATTCTAATCCCAAAATTAACGGTACTTTACTAATGACCGCTTTCGTAAAAATCTATTTTCACGAAAACGATTTTGTCCCAGTTTAATATCTGAATTACAGTGGATATATGCCAATAGGTGCTGTACTAGGTTTTTACCACAAAGTGCTTATAACGGTACTTCACTTATTAGCTATTTTTTTGAAAATTTGCTATTTCTCTGCTATGATTTAGTCGATTTAGTTCGAAATCAATATTTTAACATGTACAAGATTATTGCTTACCAAGCTTTGTAAATATTTTCTCAAAATATTTTTTACGGATTTTTAAAAAAAAAAAACTTTTTAATAATTTTGTTTAAATTTTAAATCTGAATGATTTGCAGATAAACAAAATATATTTGGAAATACGTGCGATCCAGTAGTGCACTTTAACTAAAACTGCTAAAACGATTTCATATAACGTTTACTCCCTGACCATTTCATAATGGTTCAAGCTATAAGCATGTGGCAGATAGACACTGTGCTGAATTCGCTAGTGTTCCTTCCGATTTACCATTCTGGTATGGAACACTAAAAATGGACAAATGGTATAAAAATGCTTTCAAATTTTGTTCTGTGAACCTTCAGTTTAAGAAAAATCAACTGCTATTCTGGTTTTATTTTTAGTTACGTAGAAAGAGTTAGATAATAAAAAGAACTGGTTATATCTGTTATATTCTACGAAAGACTATTTATTATCTACAGTGGCGGTAAAATAAATAGAACAGTTATTTGGGGATCCATTAGTCCAATTACTCCAAATCACATGTACATATGTATATTCGATTAAGCATAATATAGTTTTAGGTCTTAGAATGTGTGACCTCCATGTCTTTTAAAAGTAAGCTTCATTTGAATAGCACACCCTTTGTTTACCTCAGTTTATTTATTCATTTTAACTCGAATTCCTGATATTATTAAGGAACGTAATAATAAAGCGATTCTTTTGTAAGAAATGACGAATATTTAATGAATTTGGTATATCAACGACAGTATGGGACGAGGAAATCATTCTACGGAGGAATTCGTGGTGTGTTCTTCCCTATAAGAATGAAAGGCATTCAAATTTCGATATAGCGCAGGAATTGGAGTGGTCGAGAAAAATCCAACATTGCGAAGAAAACAAAACAAAGTGCGCAAGGGTCGTACGCGAAAGACCACTTCTAGAACCGACTCGACCATAGTTCGTTTGAGCAAACTCGATCCATTTTTGACAGCTCCTAAAATAAATCAATCAAATTTAAGAAGAGCTAAATATAAATGTTTCTGTGAGAACAATTAAAAATTGAGTCGGTGGAAAAAAAAAATTGTTCGGACGGATTGCCAGGCAGAAACCATTGGTGTCAAAACGTAACTTATCACGCCGTTTAGAGTTCGCACGCGATCACTTTAATAAAGATCCCAACTGGTGGCAAAATATTTAATCGGTTCGGTACAGATGGGAAACAATATGTAAGGTGCGGGATCAACCAGGACTTCAATCCTATAAACCAAATAAAATATGAGGACATTTTGAACAACATTATGCTTCTCTATGCTGAGGAGGAAATGCCACTGAAATGGAAATTTCAGCACGATAATGACCCGCATACAGCTAAATCTGTTAAGCAGTGGTTATTAAGTCAACAAATTAAGGATTTAAGTTGGCCTGATCTCAGAACTTATGGCCGATTAAGAAATTGTGGTGATGTGTAGACAAATCAGTCGACAGACTCGCGGCCAAAAATTTGGATCAACTTTGGGTGGAAATCCAGCGCGCTTAGAGTGCAATACCGATAGAACAATGTCAGGCTCTGGTATCATCAATTGATGACACGGATTTATATCTGTATACCTATTGTTTTATTTTCTTTATTATTCTTCTAAATTCAAAGAATTTTCGTAAAGTGTGCTATTTATTTTGTCTTCCGAAAATTGAACCTAAGAATATTTTTTTTAATTTTGTTTATAAAGATCAATGAAATGTTTATAGTTTATATTTTCTTAAGTTAACTATTCCATATTCAATTTTATTGCATAAACAAAATTCATTTTTAAGTTATAATATTTATAATATTTATTAAATTAAAAAATGTCCCTTTAGAAAGTCGAGCCTCTCTATTGAAAGAATGAAACTCTTTTGGAATTAAATTGAATTCAATGCATTTTATTTACACGGAAAATGGATTTCACACATTTCACATTTGTGATAAGCAACGTTCTTTGTTTTGTTGTCTGGTGCGTAAACAAACAATACAGACGCCTTTCCGACACGCGAACACGCCACGTACAATTGTCCGTGCGAAAAGCAAGGAAATTCGAGATTAAGGCCACACACTTGCAACGATTGGCCTAGGGATTTGTTGATGGTGAATGAGAGTCGAACGGGAAACATCGGAATTCTTGGAATGAGAATTTCCTCGCCTTTGAACTTGCCCTTGATTACGGTGGCTTGGTTGACGTTGTTCATGAGTTTCTTCACCGTCAACCTAATTCCATTGCACAGTTTCGGATGGTTCAGATTGCGCAGCATTATCATGACAGAGCCGACTTTGAGTTGCAAATTGTGCGGTGGTAGACCGGCCACATCCAACGAAGTCAAAAATTCAATTGGATAGTTTGTTGCTTCATCATCATTTGTTACGCTATTAACTGATTTGAACGAATGCAGGGTGGCTGCGATTTGATTTTGAATAATGAAATTCAAATCATCGACGTCTTTATTCTTCGCAGCTAATATCGCGCGATGTCGATGTTCCACCAGGCGCATCGAGGAAGAATATGCCCCAGTTTTCGTCGTTTACCGTCTTCATCATTGGGACGTACACGTTCTTTTGCTGTGGATTCAGCAGTGGGACATTTGTGTGAACTGTTTCTGTCAGAGCGTCTCGATCGAAATCTCGCTCGTGCTGCAATTCTCAATTAAATGCATCGTTCATCGAGCGATTAGGGGCTGGCATTCCCAATTTACTCAACAGACTGCCGCACTTGAGCAGACATACGAGTATGTCTTCGATCAATATCAGCGCCTCGTTGCGGATCTCATCGTTAATTTGAAGTTCGGGCTTCGATGTCGTTCTTCGAAATCGATGCAAAATATCGTCAGCCATGTCGTCCTTGTATTTGTCCCACAAATTGAGTACGTTAGATGGACACCCGTCTCGTACTTTTATTGGGAGCTCCAATGTTTGATCGTCTTATCGGCGGCATTATTACACTAACACAGAAAAGTTCTGAATGAAAAATATCACAACCGTCAATCAATTTCTCAGTGACCAAATTTCAATTTGGTCACTGAGTAAATACCTTTATTCACTTCGTTGATCACAGAACAAAATACTTTCGTCGATTTAAAAGTAAAAAAACAGCAATAATTTGCGCACTATATCGAGACACAACCGCTTCGTATCATCAATCGTCAATGTGGAAAGTTCGAATATACTACTGAGCCGTCAAACGTGAGTCTGAGAGTGCAACGCCATCTGTTGGCGATTCCATTTTCGTGAGGGACAAAATTAGCCGATTGTCAATTCCGTAGTGTTTGTCATTCCTTAGAATCAATATTTTCTCCTTCCCATACAAAATGGAATTTTCAGATATCGCCACCATCCACCTCTGGAAGAATGCGATTTTGGGTTTTCACGATTTTCCTACTTTCCGGCCGAAATTTCCAATTTCCGGCTGCATAGTGTTTTTACCTTATTCAATACGAATCCAGCAAAAAAATCTCCATGCAAATCAAATGATGTTCAGCCGAGTTATGCGCGTTCTAACCGACACCAATTCATTTTTATACACTCGTACATAGATAAATACAAAAATTTCAAGTTAGAATAAAATGTGACTGGGTGTGCTATTTATTTTGTCACCACTGTACATATAATACTAATTTGCAAGCTATTTAAAAAAAATAAAAATAAAAAATTTACCAGTAATTATGGTATAAAAAAAAAAAAAAATATTATAATGATGTGACTGAATAGATAATTCAATTCCTTTACCTTGCTTTATTAGTTTTCTGCGATAGTTTGCAAAATGTTAAATAAAAACTTTCACACGCCAGAAAGAAATGAGCAAGTTTTTGGGTAAAAACGTTTACACATTAGCCGCTGCTATTCCGCAATTTATATGGCGGGATCAACCGTACATATGTACAAAACCTATTATTTAAACATAACGGTTACACACTTCTGTGGCCAAACAAAATTTGGGACACAACTTCGTTTTTTTTTTTTTACTTTTTTCAATATGCACCCGCAACAAATAATGTTGCACGGAAACTATACGTAATGAACATCAAGAGATGCATTAATGCGGTGTTTACCCTGTGTATATTCTGACGTCAGATTATTGTCAACCATATGACAAATTTCAATTTCGAAAGGCTAAATAAACAAAAATGTTGTCATAGAGATAGAAATTCAGGTTTTTCAGGCTACATTTTAAGAATACAGGTTGTGTGGGATTGTTCGTTAAAATTCATTGTATTCCTGTAAAATACAGGACACGATATTTGCTTTACTATAAATACTAACTCAAGTTGAATGAGTATGAATTCGCCCAGATGGAAAGAGCACATACAAACACATCGAGCAACTTGAGAGTTGGTGAATCTTTGCACTCATGGTTATAAATACGGCAGAACCGTCAATCCAAACATCTAGTTTTCAATCTGAATTCACCTAATTTTTGTTTAGCTAGTAAGCCGCGCTAGTGACTAAAGTGTTATTGTTAATTCAATTCAGATAGAATGACTGTTAAATTAAGTAAGTGATTGTTTTTCTTGTTTAAATATTTATTTTTATTTTTTTCCTATATTTTTATATTATGTGCGTACAGTGAATACAACTCAAAATCATACAACAAAAGTAGTAGAATATTCTTGTATTGTTTTGACGTAGAACTACACACGTCTCTGAAAATAAAAAACCGTAGAAGAATAGTTAAAACATCGATAAATAGCTTACATAGTCCCACTTATAACAAAAAAAGATCCAACCCCAAATCCCCTGAACCTAAAATACAGTAAATAAAAAGGGTATTTTTTATTTCACTTTTTATGGTGCTCGCATCATTTAAAAATGGCTGAACTAATTTTGACCGGATTTTCACAGTTTTATAGTTTGGTGGATATGTTATCTCGGCATACTATCAGGAAGCTGAGAAATTAAGGAAAAGCTGACAAAGCAGAAAGAGAAAACTGTTAACACCATTGCTGAAAGAGGGAGACTGAAATCACAAATGATGCAACCGACAAAAACAGAGGAAAGACAGAAAGAAAAAACAGTTTAGCATTCGTGTCATTCACCTGAAGCACATAGAAAGTGTGGCAACTTTGGAGACGTTGGAGCTAGAAATCAAACTTATTATATTCTTTACTTTAGATGGCGCTACATTGCGGAGTTGTCCAACAGGCGTCTCCAGCCAGCTAAACCTAGCACAAGGTGCTTGTGTTTATTGTATTCACCGTTGTTTTGTACTCCGGTGAAATCTTTTCTAAAAAAAGTTGTGCACTTTATTTTGAAGGTATACTGATGAGTTCCACTAAAACTGAAACAAAATTTTGTAGATATAACTTGTTATTAGATAATTTCCTTATTTATTATTAGTCTATCTGAATTAACTTTATTTGTAAATCCGGTACCAGAGCGACTACTTTGTAATGTAACTCACTACTAAGTCGAGCCAATATTGGAAAAATTAAACATTATTGTTATTATTGGCTAAATATGAAAGTAATTGATTACTTCTGCTCTGTGGGGTCCAGCGACCTAGAAAAGAATGTCTCCATGTGCTTCAAACCCTCTGTGAAATTTTATTAAGGCTGCTCCTTTGACCCTATTCAGGGTTCTGGTACTTACAGGTGAACATAAAGTAGGAACGGAACCCTTATAGTGAGAGTCAGTTGTCTGTCCGACTGTCTGTTCGTCCGTATGTCACAGCCTCATAACTTTTGTAAGGTTGAAATTTGGACAAGAGGTGAATCTTAGAAAAGCGGAGAACACAATGTTTTGGAGGTTAGAGTAAAAAAACAAAAAAAAAATGTTTCTATAAATACAATATTGGAATCACATGAAAGATGATGATTACAAAATTACGAGTATTTATTTTTGCTTTATCAGGTTTTGAGAAAAATCTATAAAACTGCCAAAACTTTATCTCTGTGAGGAATTATCTCCTCTACAATATTTATCACAAATCAGACTTGAGACTTAGACAAAAATCTTGGACTTACTGGAAAGGAGATATAGACAACAGGTATTAAGGGAGCCGTGGTGGGGGAGGTCCGAAACTGAGAATATTTTACAGGAAGCTTGTACCGATGATCCTACCAAACCACATTTTAATTACTTAAGGGCTGTACAGTGTGAAAATTATACAATTACGAGTATTTCTCTTTGCTTCTATTTTGATGATTTATAAACAGGCTATTTTGTTTTTCAACCTCTTCCCTTTTTAGTTCTATTAATTGCCCTAATTGGCATCGTTCACCAAACTTCCTCTTCAAATAGAGGTCTCTTCGCTGCAGATTTGTTTAGGGAAATTTCTAAAGGAAAAATCTCCGAAAATGTAATATTCTCACCGATATCCGTACAAACTGCCCTAGCAATGGCTTATCTTGGTGCCAAAGGTGAAACTGCTAGCGAACTGGAAAAAGGCCTCCGTTTACCATCCAGCAAAAAAGAAGAAGTAGGCGAAAATTTCGCCGAAATCCTCAAGGAGAGGAAAGGTGAAGCACAGCTAAGCATAGCTAATAGACTTTTCGTTAGTTCCAACTATAAACTTCTTTCCACTTTCAATGATTTGGCGAAGAAATATTTCAACTCAGAGGCTGAAGCAGTGAACTTCAGTCAAAGCTCGGATGCTGTTAAAACGATCAACACATGGGTGGAACAGAAAACAAACAATAAAATCACCAACATACTGCAGCCCGAATCAGTAGACAGTGATACAAGTGCGATCATTGTGAATGCGATATATTTCAAGGGAAAGTGGCAGACACCATTCAGCGAGAGTTCGACGAAGAAGAACCCCTTCTGGGTTAGCCAAACAAAATCGGTAGATGCCGACATTATGTACGGTGAAGACCGTTTCAATTATGCAGAACTTCCCGGATTGGATGCTACTGCTATCGAGTTGCCATATAAAGATTCGGATATCTCTATGGTGATAATCCTTCCAAAAGAACGTGATGGATTGGCCGCATTGGAAGAGAAGTTGAGTTCTGTTGCCATCAACCAGTTGTCCTCGAACATGTCTGTGCAAAGTGTGGATGTGTTTTTGCCAAAATTCAAAATTGAATTTTCAACTGGATTGACAGATGTCCTTAAGGCGGTAAGTTTTGGACAAGAATCTCTTCAATAATTTGGTTAATGCTCTTTCTTTCCAACAGCTGGGTATCCGGTCGATATTTGAAAATAGTGCGGACTTGTCTGGGATCTTTGAACCAGGTCCACGTGTAAGTATTTCCGATGTTCAGCATAAGGCCTTTATTGACGTCAATGAGGCTGGATCGGAAGCAGCTGCAGCTACATGTGAGTAAAAATCTTTCAGTGGGTCACCTAACTAACGTAATTTTTTCTTTTTTTTTTTTTTTTTGTTTATAACAGTTCTAATACTTAAGACCGCGTCGTTGAACCCGGATCAGAAGCTCTTCAACGCTGATCATCCCTTTGTGTTTGCCATCAAAAGTCCTGAGACTGTGTATTTTGTTGGGCATATTGCTACGTTTTAAATGAAGAACTTGCTAGTCGAGTGGAATATTATATTTTTCAATAAAGTAAATTAGTAAATAAACCATAAAATTATTAGATGGCTTACTTATCACCAGTTAGTGGTCAAAATGGCATTCAAGGTAGTGATAGAACTATTGAATTATTCGATAGTTTGATAGTAAAATTCGTTCATTACCATTTTCATTCATTGCACAGTTTCGTTCGTTTGAACTATTGTCTATTACTATTATCGTTTATTACTATTTTCATTCATTAATTTTTTTTTTTTTTTTTTTATGTAGTTTTCGAGAAAATCGATTTTTATTTTTTCAAAATCGGACATTTGTAAATTCAAATTTCGCCCACTTTCTTTGAGTTTTTGTATAATAGAAATACCAAGAGTGATCAATGTGGGTGGCCACAGTGTAGTGGGTAGTGTATTTGCTTGTGACCCGAGCTGTGAAAGTTCGAGCCCAAACGGGGAACAGCAACCAAGAGCCACCCGAGCATATAAAATCTGAGTTTCTCCAACCACTACACCAAAAAGGGATTTCTGCTTGGCAATATAGTGAACCGAAAATCTAGTCTGAGTGCACCAGAATTTGGAAATTTATTTTAAGAAAAAAAAAGTGATCAAAACCACAAGTTCGAAAATTTTCACGCAACAAATACTTGCCCTTTTAGGTGCAAGTAGAAAAGAAACTATTTTGGTTAAATTTAAAATCTTAGTGATTTGCATATGAAGAAAATGTACATAGGGATATGGTGAAATAACACCCGAAATGTGTTAAAATATTGCAGAAAGAGTACGCATCTACACCGTATATGTATAATATACATAATTGTTACAAACCAAATAATCGGTCCATAGAAAAAAAAAAATAAAAAATTATGTTTCACTTCATAGTCGGTCAAAAAAAACATCGGCGAGGCACATAAAAAAAAACCGTGGATCTAAGTCCTCTTCATACAAAAAACAACACAAAGAACAATTGAAGGACATATACATATATCCGTACCCTAAGTCCTACATGTCCATTATCTCCCATTAATAAACCGAAAAAATGAATATACCTAGCCTTCGGAAGAAGTATTCAAATCTCACCAAAAAAGGGACAAGCTCTGCAGTATAAAAATTTAAATGCTTTAGGACCTTTTCATGTTCTACAACCTACAAATTTGTTCATTTTGAAACAAGTAACATAAGTGTTTTTCAAACTCACCAATCGCATCAACATGTCCAGTCCGATTTATCTTCCACTAAAATCAAGTATTCTCCAAAAATAATCACTCAAATCGATGCATTTTTATATTAGTTACCATGAACGAAATAAATGGAGAAATTTAACAGGATTAATTGTACTTTCAAAAGCACTAGCCTGATTGACACCAAAAACTATAGGGCTCCATATCTCACGGAAGCAAATAAAGCGCTAGATAAATCGTCGATATCGCTGCATTTCTGCTCAAGTTAGCGTGAACGGAAGAAATGCACTCAATAACGTCATCAAATTAACTACATTTTCACAACCATTAATCCAATTGTCACTACGTTTAACAGATCTAGAGACCTACATACTCGTACAGGTAAATACTCTGCAAAAATAATTATTCAAATCGATGCATTTGCGCAGAAGTTATCGTGAACGGAATAAATGCACTAGAAAACGTCATTAAATTAGCTATGCTTTCGAAACCGTTAATCCAATTGTCACCACGACCTACTTAAGGTAAATAAAGCCTAAAAACAATTGTTCAAAGCGATTCATTTTCGCAGAAGTTATCGTAAACGAAAGAGACGAAAGGCAATGCCAGAGACAGACAGGCACACACACCTAGCCGTCATGTGGAAAACCACTTTTTTGACATTTTGAATATAGTACAGTTATAATCTGACCTTATCCGGGATAAGATTTTTTGACACAATCACCATACTTTCATTTCCTTAGAACATGAATTTACAAATTCTTTTAAAATACCACTAGACCGGTTTGCATACGAGTACGTACAAGCCATTCATGGAATTTACAGAGGGGATTTCTCCCACTACGTCAAAGAGTGGGAAAAATATGTTTTTCTTACTGAGACCTACACCAAGCCACTAGCTTATGTATGATACTAAGTTTTCACAGATACATATGTATATATGTAGGTACAATCGCCAAGTTCTTCACCTCAGTGTTATACCAAAATTGATATTTATTTTATTTCTAACACAATATTCACATTTTATTAGACATAATCTGTATAGACTTTATCACTAAATAAGAAAACAAATTAAGACCTGTGGGTCGTCGGAGTAAATAAAATATTCTACTATACACATTTACAGATATAGGAGCATATCTGCTGCATTGAAGTTTTTTTTTTTAAAAACGATCGATCGAAGATTGAATATATAATTCCGATGTGATGACATAAAGTGTGGTTTAGGAAGTTGAATAGCATCATTGATAGATGCCCTGTTGAAGGAACTTCTATAATGAACAGCCAGAATTTTTCATTGTTCATGTGAACCACGGGTATTTCCGATTTTTTATTTTTTTGATAAGAAAGACTGCAGGCAGAAAGCTAAAGTACTGGTTTTGTTGTGTACATATAAATACTACAAACCACAGAAATTTGTATTTCAGTCGACATCATCTTCGCACCAAGCATCGGGTTCAGTTGTCTATATTTAATTTATTTCTGACGCTTCCAGTATTCGCTTAGCGGTGAAAATAAACAATGTCAAATAATATAATAATAAGTAAGTCATCTTTTTGCACAATTTTATCGTAATTGGTTAAACTAACAACATCTTTTGTTTACTTTGTTTGACTTGTCCATCTGGGGAAATCAAAGCCAATTCCTGTTTAGTGGAAGAGTGTTTCTTGCTGATTCAGTGATTTATTTTTCATCTCAGTGTTCGTTCGAGTGTTCAATAAGAGTGTGCAGAATTGTTAAATATAAATTGGTTTCAAGACGGGCTTCTAAAAAAAACATGGCTTATATAAGTAATACTGCTAAAAAAAAGTGTACAAATTTTCCATTGCATAAAATTACTTTTTGAGTGATAATGCTTTTCAATATTTTGTTTCTTGTCTGATTTGCTTTATACTGGAATTGTTCTACATATACGAATAATACCACGATACAGAGCCTTAAATTATTTACTACCTGCTCCCGTCAATAGTTGTGTTTTGATAAGTGTGACCTAAGACAATCTTTTAAGCGCATGGTTGATGAGTGCTCTCAATCTTCAATAAATATTTTAACAGAAGACAGTGAATCAGAGGTCGTACGTGGGATAAACCAATTTCTATCATATTTGGGTGTTGTGATGTCACAGTGTGATTTTTCGGATCGTAGTAAAAACGGAAAGGGAATAATGAATTTTCCCCTCACTAGAACATACGAGGGACTTTTTTCATCAGAATGGCGGCGGCAACTAATCACGTTTGCAGATTGTGTGGGTCAAATCACGATTAGTGTTGGCACTTTAATGCTGCTTTAGTGCTGTACATATTCGTATATCTACCCCCAAATTCTGGTTCGAACATGGAAATACAAAGAAAGAAAACACCAACCTTTTACTCATCCCTACCTTAAACCACGAAGTGAAAGATCTCCATTCATATACGCATACGAAAGCCCCTTCAGGGGTACTGAAACGTTCGAAACATCCCGAAATGTACTGTATTCATTCACTTGTCAAAACTAACACAAAGAGAGAATTATCGAGTAGCGAGTATTCCTTTTCAGTGTTTGAATTTGCACACTTGAAGACGTGAAATTGGAACAGCTGATGGAGAAAAAGAAAAATTGCAAAGTTTTAAATTCGAGTTAAGCCTTAATTTTGATACTAACTACAAGGAAAATGTGACGATTCGTCAAAGAACAAATATGGCTCACTTATTTTTAATAATTCAGGTTAAAAAAAAACGTTTAGTGATATTTTGACACTTTGGTAAGGTCTCCACTCTCTGAGAATCGTCTCTCTCAACCTTGTGTATTTGACAGTTTACAAGTCATTTGCTTGGAAAGTACATGAATGGACCTATTGTATCATAAGATGCTATTAGCCCAAAAGGAACTCAATTTTCCTGATGGAAATGAGAATGTCCTTGGTAGAGGCGTTTTAGAAGTCAGCGGGGCTACAAAATTCACTCGTCTGTTCCAACGAAAAACAGCCTTCCAACTTTGATACAAATGTATTACTTAGATACATTTGTTTGCAAATTATTTTGATTAATGAAATGATATATTTTAGTCCTTAACGAGACTTTTGCTACAACGGTAAACATCATAGTGGGTGAAAATGTGATTAAATAGTACAGAAAGGTTATTTTTTACGAATTTGATATATTTAGCAGGATACTATCATCTAGCTTCATCAAATTCTTTTCATATTGAGACGTTAGATCAGCAAGTATGTCATCTAGTTTGTTTGTACCTCCATTATGCAGATAAAGAATTCCAACACACTTACTATACTTACGACTTGCCTAACAGCAGTGTCTAGTTACCATTATTAGTTTTTCGCGTAATCTATAAGTGTAGGTACTATAAGCTTACCCGAAATAATTATTCTTACATTGTCTGCAAACAGAGCCACTTTATTCCAGATTTAAGAAACATTTTTCGACTGCATTGGAAAAGAGCGTCTACCACTGCAGTGGGCAGACATTAGAAGGCAACACTCTTTTACCAGTATTGGAATGTATATGAATACCAATCAGTTTCTCGAGTTGAAAGCTAAACTGGCTAGTGGACCTTTTTTGAATAAACACTTAAAATGAGTCATTTCTATACACATGTGTTAGCACAGCCTACTTCAAAAACGTTCATAAGCCTGTAATGCGTCAGGTCATACCCTCATAGCCTTATGGAACAAGTGGGTCGCAAATCCACAATTTAAATATGACTATTGCACCAATTCGCTGCTCTCTCGGTACGCTCCACTAGCTCATGGGTTATAATTCCATAATACGAATCAACTGCCTGGATCAGAACTTCGCACAAAATACCATGCATCTACAAGCATTTCAGGGTGCTGTTCCAGCGTTATACGTACATAGGTATAACTCGGAGCAATGGGCGAGTTGAGGTTCGCGGGTTTAAGAGCGCCCACTTTCACCAACAACAGTAATATTGTAATATGCGAGCTACGGCTCGAGTAGATAAAACAATTATTCTGTGAAATTATTTCTTTATTTTCTACTCTATAGAACAATTCAAGTTCACACTATACTATTCTTCGCAAATTCTTTTCTTACAAGGTCTCTTTCCTCTCAAATCACTTTATCTCCTTTCAATTACTTAATTCACAAATTCAAACTAATTACTTTTTCTTGTTTACTCTCAACTTTCAATTTATCACCAAATTACAACTTCGCCCATTATCACTTTTCCAATCTCTTCGCCACGGTTCTAAAACCAACTGTCTCTTTTTTTGATCGCCATCTGTCCTTATATAGCAGAAGTTTCTGATAGCCAGAAACTTCTAGCAAATTCTTCGACCACTGGAACAAGAGAAATAATTCTTGCAGTTATAATTCCCTTTTATCCCTGATATTATTCGTCTCTTTCGTTGACATGAGCTGTGGAGACTTCGTCCCAGACACGAACCTCGAATGAAAGGACAGTTCGAACCAAAATTCTGCCAGAATGAAGTCACTTCGGAATTTGTTGCGTCATATTTTTAGGGGGCGTAGTTATTATTATGCTACACTGCCCCCCTCTTAGACATGTTCGTCCCGAACAAGTGCATCCTCATTTCGGCCATTGTATCGACTCAGTCGGTCCACATGAACCACTTTCATTTTGGCCCTCGGTCCTCGCTGGATGCGGTAGACAACATCGTTGATGCGGGTTACTATTCTGTAGGGACCTTCCCAGTTCCGCTGTAATTTAGGTGATTTCCCCTTTTGGCGATGGGGATTATACAGCCACACCAGATCTCCTTCCTGGAATCCTGACGTTGTTGCCTTGGCATCATACCTGGTCTTCATGCGGTCGCTCGTCATCTTAATCTGGCTTCTGGTCCTTTGGTGTATGTCCCTACTCTTCTTCATTTCTGGGCTCATTGGTAGGAGATCCAAATTTCACCTCACTGGGTAAACGAGCTATTCCACCAAATAAGATTTCGAACGGTGTATGTCGAGTAGTGCTATGCACGGCACTTCTATAGGCCATCAAAAACAAGGGAATCTGCCGGTCCCAATCCCGTTGGTAGTCACCTACGACCTTCGAGAGATGTTCGTCCAAAGTCCTATTGAAACGCTCCACCATACAGTCCGACTGTGGATGAAGCGGGGTTGTCCTTGTCTTTTTGATTCCGAGTAGTTGACACATCTCTTGGAAGATTCTTGACTCGAAGTTCCGCCCTTGGTCAGAATGCAATTCCAAGGGCACACCGAATCTGCTAACCCAATTGTAGACGATCTGCTCCGCCACGGTTCTGGCTTCCTGGTTAGGGATCGGAAACGCTTCCGGCCACTTACTGAAGTAGTCCATCACTACGAGGATATACCGATTACCATTGTCGGTTTCCGGAAAGGGTCCTGCGATGTCAATGGCGATTCGTTCAAAAGGTGCTCCCCCGTTGTATTGGTGCATCTTACCTCGAGTTTTGATTCTCGGACCCTTGCTAGCTGCACACACGTCGCATTTTCTGCACCAGTCTTCGATATCTTCCTTCGCTTTTAACCAATAAAAACGTTCTCGTACCTTTTCTAGCGTCTTATTCACTCCCAGGTGGCCTCCGGTCGCCCCGCCATGCATTTCCTGTAACACCTCCTTGACCCTCGTCCGCGGTACGACAAGCTGCATTACAAACGACTTTCCGTCGGAGGATTCCCATTTTCTTCTCAGAACACCTTCTTGGACATGGAGGGAGTCCCACTGCGCAAAATATGCCTTTAAGGTCGGGCTCCTGTGAGAGATGTCCTGATGATCCGGTTTCTCCATGTTCTCCTTCCAGGCCAGAATCGGCTCGATATCCGGGTCTTCCTTCTGAGCGTTCCGGATCTCATCTACGCTCCAGCCGGCGATAGGTTCGGCTCTCATTCTTTGGATTGAAACCAGCTCCCGTTCTTCCTGACGCGCACAATGTTTACAATCCGTTCTGCATGGTCTCCGGGACAGTGCATCCGCATTAGAGTGGAGTTTTCCTTTACGATGCTGTATTTCGTAGTCGTAGATTTGCAGCCTTTCGATCCATCTTGCGACCTGACCCTCAGGACTCTTGAACTGTAATAGCCATTTTAAGGCTGCATGGTCTGTGCGAAGAACGAACTTCCTCCCGTAGAGGTATTTGTGAAAATGCTTCGTGGCCAAGATCAAAGCTAGAAGTTCCCGCCTTGTCACGCAGTAGTTCCTTTCTGGCTTAGAGAGCACCTTGCTGAAGTACGCAACCACCTTCTCTTGGCCGTCATGCACCTGGGAGAGTACGGCTCCTACCCCGACATTACTAGCATCTGCATCCACAACGAACGTTTCCCCGGGAGTGGGGTAAGCCAGTATCGGGGCATCGCATAGCCGTTGTTTAAGTGCCTTGAAGCTCTTCTCGCACTCAATTGACCATTTGAATTGTTTTCCCTTTTCCGTCAACTGGTGCAGGTTCTTTGCGATCCCGGCAAAATCCTTCACGAACCGTCTGTAGTAGGTGGCTAGGCCCAGGAAGCTCCTTAGTTGGTGTTTGTCTTTGGGGACTGGCCAGTTTTTCACCGCTTCGACCTTCTCCGGATCGGTTCTCACTCCTTTCGCTGAAATTATGTGTCCCAGGTACTTGACTTCCGCTCTAAACAGGGCGCACTTCTTGGGGTTGAGCTTCAGATGGGCACTTCGAAGCCTTTGAAACACATCCCTTAGATTGTCTCGGTGTTGCGCAAACGTTTTTCCTACGACGATGACATCATCCAAGTATACCAAACAGGTTTTCCATGTTAACCCTTGCAGGACACATTCCATCAATCGCTCGAAAGTCGCCGGAGCATTGCACAGCCCGAATGGCATTACCGTGAATTGCCATAGCCCATTTCCTGCGGTGAAGGCGGTTTTCTCCCGGTCTTCTGGATGGATCTGTACCTGCCAGTAGCCACTCTTCAAGTCGAGAGTGGAAAACCATCGGGCTCCTGATAGTGTGTCTAGCGTGTCGTCAATCCGTGGCAGAGGGTAGCTGTCTTTCTTGGTGACGTAATTGAGCTGCCGATAGTCCACGCAGAACCGCGTGCTGCCATCTTTCTTCTTAACCAGTACAACCGGTGATGCCCACGGACTTTTGGAACTTTCAATCAGACCTTCTTTCTCCATTGCCGACACCATCTCTGCAACTTCTGTCTGCTTTGCCAATGGAAGGCGCCTAGCAGGCTGACGAATTGGTCTAGTATCACCAGTGTCTATTCGATGTTGTACCAGGTGTGTTCGGCCGTATTCTCCGTCCTGTGAGGCAAATACATCAGCGTACTCATTGATAAGATTCTCTGCCATAGTTCGCTGCTCCTGATTCAGCTCACTGGACTGGAGAATCGTCTCTCTCGTTTCCGCTGTCCAAGGTGATGGGAGAAGTTTTGGAGCATCACGTTCAGATATTGTTGCGACGGCGGTAATCGGCGTGCATTTTCCAGTCACCTCCCCTCGCCTTAGTTTGACAGTGTGTGGTCTTGCGTTCAAAACCCTCACTGGAACCATGGTGTTCTTTGGTTCGACTAACGTCTTTCCCACGATGTAGTCTTGAGAATTCTTCTCTGGGTCTGGTTCTACTATGTAGAATCGGTGGCTCCCAAGATCACCTTCCAGCTTCGTCCAAATGATTGTCTCTGAAGACGGCGGCAAAACTTCGTCTTTGCTGATGACTGTCCTGAGAGTTACGGCATTCTCATTTCCGTACACCATCGGAATCTCCACATTTCGATACCTCAGTACTTGCATCCCGATGTCCAAGATTACTTCATTTGCTTTCATGAAGTCTACTCCGATGATGCACTCGTCGCATATATCTGCCACCAGAAACGCATGGGAGAACGTCAGTCCTGCCAGAGTAATCGTAAGACGAACTTCTCCAAATACCTTCGCCATTTCCCCTGTTGCAGTCTTCAGGCAGTAGCTGTTGGTGTTGTGCAGCCAGGAGCTTTTGACGATATCTCTTCTTACAATGGAGGCAGTGGCACCTGTGTCGATGGTGGCTACGCACTTCTTCTCGTTGATTAGTGCCTCCACTGTCAGGCTCTTGTTACCCCGTTTGGTTTGCGAAACTTGAATGGTGGTCCTGGGGGCCTCGATTCCAGTAACCAACTTCTGCCCCGCGAAGTTGGTCCTTACGCATTTCCCGACTGCTTTTGGGAAGTCTGACTGACAGGATGGATGTTATCACCGCCAGATGCTTCCTCTCTGCTTCTCCTACTTCCGCAATGTGAACAATTTCCTCGTCTAGGTGCACTCCTGCACTGCCGTTGTAGGTGTCCGGTTTGGTTGCAATTCCAGCAACGGATTTGACTTCCGCGAGCTCTGTCTTCATCCATGACGGCTGTTCTCTGGCATGAGCATTCCACGACGGACATTTCCCTGACACGGTGTATTCCCTGGTATGCTTGGTCCGCAGCCTTCATTGACAAAGCGAATGCCAATGCCTCGGGGAGTGTTCGCTTTTCAGCCATCCTTACAGCCATTTGCAGTTGTCTGTCCTCTATGGCCTGAATAAAAGCTTCCACCGCCATTTCGTTGATAAGCTCCTCACCGGCTTTAGGGTATGAAAGATGGGCTAGTCGCTCTATATCCGCTTGCAACTGTTGGAGCGTTTCCCCCCTTTTCTGGACTCGACTACGCAGCTGAACCCTGTACACCTGCTGCATGTGTTCATCCCCAAACCGCATCTCGATAGCCTGAACCAGAGAGTCGTAGTTCTGCTGTTTATCTTCCGGGATGGTCTGCAAGAGCTCCGCAGCTGGACCCCTCAGTGCAAGCGTGAGTGCAATAGACTTCTCTTCATCGTCCCAGCTATTGGTCATTGCGGCCGCTTCGAATTGCCTCTTATAAATTGGCCATGATGTTTGACCATCGAAGATAGGAGGCTGCACCTCCTTTCTTCTCAGACCGTCAGTGGAATATTCCCGTGCTTTCTGTCTCTTCACGTTGCTGAGCTCCTTAGCAAGATTTTCGACTTGCTTTTCTACTTTTTCAAACTGAGTCTCTATCTTCCCGAACTGAGTTTCATGTTTCTCAAAATTATCATCGAATCTAGTTTCGACTTTTTCGAGTTGCGTCTCGACCTTCTCGATTTTCTCTTCGATCACTTCGAATTTGGATTCCAAGTTCTTGTTTTGCTCATCAAGTTTACTTTCCAGAGCATCTAGAGAATTCTTTTGTTCGTCCATTGCTTTCTTTTGTTCATCCAACTTAAGTTCTAGAGAATTCTTTTGTTCGTCCATCTTAAGTTCTAGAGAATTCTTTTGTTCGTCCATTGCTTTCTTTTGTTCGTCCAGCTTAAGTTCTAGAGAATTCCTTTGGTCGCCCATTGCTTTCTTTTGTTCGTCCATCGCTTTCTTTTGTTCGTCCAGCTTAAGTTCTAGAGAATTCCTTTGATCTTCTATTGCTTTCTTTTGTTCGTCCATGACTAACTTAAGTTGCAGGAGCAGACTTGTTATACCCGGGTCGGCTGCTGTACTTGCTGGTTCCTCTTCCACGTCAAACTCTACGTCGTGCGGATTTTCACCTTCCTGCGTTACTGCTTCTTCCAGACGAATCAGCAGGGCATCTTTTCCCCCAGTTGTGTCGAGGTTCCGCTTACTGAGTTCTGCCTTTAGTTGAGTTATAGTTAGTTTTCCCAATTTGCGACCCATTTTGCGCAACTAATTAACTCAACACAGAAATCGTTTTTTTTTTTTTTTGTGCAATTTCACACCACGGAAATAGTTATTCACAGAATAAGTTTTATCCCGCTTCTGACACCAATGTAATATGCAGGCTACGGCTCGAGTAGATAAAACGATATTCTGTGAAATTTATTTCTTTATTTTCTACTCTATAGAACAATTCAAGTTCACACTATACTATTCTTCGCAAATTCTTTTCTTACAAGGTCTCTTTCCTCTCAAATCACTTTATCTCCTTTCAATTACTTAATTCACAAATTCAAACTAATTACTTTTTCTTGTTTACTCTCAACTTTCAATTTATCACCAAATTACAACTTCGCCCATTATCACTTTTCCAATCTCTTCGCCACGGTTCTAAAACCAACTGTCTCTTTTTTTGATCGCCATCTGTCCTTATATAGCAGAAGTTTCTGATAGCCAGAAACTTCTAGCAAATTCTTCGACCACTGGAACAAGAGAAATAATTCTTGCAGTTATAATTCCCTTTTATCCCTGATATTATTCGTCTCTTTCGTTGACATGAGCTGTGGAGACTTCGTCCCAGACACGAACCTCGAATGAAAGGACAGTTCGAACCAAAATTCTGCCAGAATGAAGTCACTTCGGAATTTGTTGCGTCATATTTTTAGGGGGCGTAGTTATTATTATGCTACAATATTCTCGGCTGAACGTACAGGATGAATACGAGGATAACTTGTGTTATCAGTTCACATGTCAATCTCAATGAACTTTCTTCACAAACTTTCGTACAGCAGGCACGGTTGGTGTACTATTTCGTCCGTTTCTGCAGTACAGCACTCACTTTGTTAATAAGTTTTCAGATGTAAATCATTCATTTCGTTTCTGGTAATTTTTTGAGCGCGAAAGAGCTGTCAGTGTCAAAATAACACGTAATTTAAAAACAAACCAGCAGATGGCCCACCCGTTATAAGAAAAAACCATATATACTTCAACAAAGCTTCGAAATTGTGAAAATTTATTATAAAAAGTCATGCTCTCGAGAGATGATAACTGATTTATTTGTTGGCCCGAATTTTACGATATGGACAACATGTGGTTTCAAAAAGCCATAGACACCATTTGAATAATATTATTTTTAAGACATAATGGCATTAAATATACCTTAATTCGCAGGAAAGATTTCGACCATACCCCACATACAGCTATTTTTATTCAATTTGAATTTACTGCAGACCTTTTCTTCATTAAAATTATTCCACACCTTAATAACAAAGTTACTCGTAGATATAATACATATTTATTTTGCAAAAACCCTATTTTGACTTGTTAGGGTCGCATAAAAATCGATTATTTTTTTAAGGGATACAAGAGCCTCATAAAGGTTGAAAACAAACACATAATGGTGACCTCCAGTCTATCAGAGGTACAGATATACTTTCTACCTGTATTTTGAATGCAGCAAATCCCTTGCAATCAACAATAAGAAATAAAGGGAAGCAACCGTGGTATGACTGGGAATGCGAAGCAGCCAGAAAGAAATCATTCGCCTTCCCGCGGCTTCTGAGAAGTGTAGGTACCAATAACGCAAAACATATGTAGCAGGCTGAAAACAGGAGATTCAAAAACATCTGTGAGCAAAAACATAGAATACGCATTCAAAATCTGTCAATAATGCTTACGAACATAAAAGATAGTCGGTCCTTTTGGAAAATTGTGAAAACATTGAACTGTGCTTTGTTTGCGCAGAGCATCAAAGTTGAAGCACCCATATTAGCTGAATACTTCGAAAAATTGCTGAATCCATCTCCAAATTCAATTCAAATGCAATATGCACTTCCTCTTCTCGAAGTCCCATCTTTAGATCATCCTATAACTGGCCAGGATATCACTAGGGCCATAAAGAGATGCTGAGATAATAAAGCCCCGGAGGAAGATCGAAACCCCTACGAATTCTTTAAAAATGCGACGGACGCTTCCCTACAAAAGCTTACGGAAAATTACAATTTTATATTCTCTACGGGTGAAGTGCCAGCAACTTTCAAAAAAATATAATATTTCCGATATTTAAGAAAGGAAATCCAAATGATCCAAGAAACTGTAGAGGGATATCGTTTTCACGGGAATTATTCTGGAACGTCTAACAAACTGGACTCGAGAAAATGAACTACTTAGCTAGTTTCAGGCTGGTTTCCGCAAGGACTATTCCACAGTGGACAACATCTTCTCTCTTACAAGTATAGCCCGAACGTACTTGGACAAGGGTAAAAAACTATATGCCTTCTTGTCGATTTTAAGGCGGCATTTGATTCCATAGACAGAAGAGCACTATTTTTCAAGCTAAGTACCCTAGGGCTTTCAAACAAAATGCTAAGAGTGCTACAGCAAATGTATGCAGACAACAACACAGCGGTATGGGATGGAAACATTTTATCCGATTAGTTCCAATCGAAATCAGGTTTAAAGCAAGGATGACTCTTGAGCCCCCTCCTGTTCTCAATCTTTTTGGACGATCTTGTCGAATTTTTACCGGGAGGGATACCTTTTGTGGGTTTATCTATAAAGCTGTTACTCTACGCTGACGATATCGTTATACTTGCGGAAAGTCCAGACATGATGCAAATCATGATTAACAAGCTTCAACAATACTGTCACATGTGGAATCTGCAACTCAATACCAGCAAATCTAAAATTATGATTTTTCGGAACGGATGGTGTCGATACGCAAGGAATGAAAAATGGACCTGGCAAAATGAGGAACTAGAGAAAGTCAAAGAATACAAGTACCTCGGAGTTCTGGTTACCCCCCAATTATCATTTAAAAAACACCTTCAGGATAAGCTAAGGGAATCGAAACGCGCAATCAATTGTAGCTGAAAAGGGGTCTTAAGCAAAAAGAATATTGCGCCGAGTACAAAGTATAACATTTTCGAAGCAGCCATGAGATCAATAACATGTTACGCGGCACAAGTATGGGGGATTTGGGAATTTGAAGAGGTTGAAAAACTTCTAAGATACTTCATTAAGGAAATATTCAGACATGCTGCACTTAGAAACTGGACTACCACCACTATATATATTTACACTTAGATTACACTTTCAATACATTTCGAAAATAATATCACAACCAAGTCATCGTCTCCTCCATAAAATTGTTATGCATCTTAAAACTAGGAACCTTCATTTCTTTGGTGAATGGGCAAGGCTGAGCCGTGAGCATAATGTCCCCCTGAACGAAAATCTTGTCAATGGAGCGGCCTCGGGAAATGTGCTACAAGAGCTACTACTTATTAAGATCGACGGATCTACACGGGATATATTTAGGGTACAAGCCCAACAAAGTCAAGCAAGAAACACATATAAAATCCTTCATCACGATCTTGGGGAAAAAAACTACTTTCATGACCGGCACGGATTAGATGTAATTTCAACAATATTCAAAGCGAGGGGTGAAATGCTACAATTGAACTACATGCCACATAGAGCTGATAGAAGTGATAATTGTACGCTGTGCAATCATGGAATTAGAGAAGACGTCCTGCATTTTATTGGAACCTGCCCTATATGGAGCTCAATCAGAAGTTACAACTTAGGAAAAAACACTCTCTCTTCGGATGAAGTCATTCGCTTTTTAAATGGAGAAAACTGGGCCTTTCTGTACATTTTTTTTAAAATTTGCTCTAACATACCGGCATCAAATTAAAAACGAAGCTTTTTAATATAATTTGTCAATCACTCTAAATGAAATAATAATTATTGAAACTTTCTCTTTCGGCTGACGGCAGAAGCCAATGCTTATTGTAAATTTTGTAACAATTGAATTTTTCTTTTGAATTAATAAAGATTACTACTACTACTACTCGTAAATACCACAGAACCTTCAGTTCAAGGAATTAGTATTCTCTGTGAATTTACCTATTAAACGAAGCTACGAATTTTTGTTAATGTGTATGTATGTCGGCTGAATTATATAAGTGATTTGTTTATTATTTTTTCTTAAATTTTTGTTTCATATGCGTACAGTGAATACAATTTAAAATCATAGATTTAAAGGGAGCTTTATCGCTACAAAACCGTGGATGAATTTATCACTTCTGAGAAAAATAATTAAAAAGAAAAAGCTTTTTGTTTGTGTTAAAAAACATCCAAGTAACACAAGGTTTAAAAGATCATTTGAAAAACTTCGTCATGACCTCAAAACTGTTATTCCTCTCTGTTGGGACACTTATTTCAAAAATAAACTCTCTGAAAATTCAGGAAATTCGAAAAAAAGATGGGAAGTTGTCAATGAAATTTTAAATAAGACTAAAACTTAGGAAAATATCGTTATTAAAACTGATGGCACGATCGTATTTGAGTCCCTTAAAGTTGCTAATTTATTGAATGATTATTTCTCAAGTCTGAGATTAAAACTCGGAGCGACAATGCAGTAGAGGAAGACCTAGCCTTAGGTGGTGCACGCAAGTGGAAGGGGGGACCTCAACCAACTTGGCGTGCCTAATTAGAGGCAGTTAGCAAAACACCGCGCTAACTGGAGAGGCGTATTGGTTTAGGCCTAGGTCCACCCCGGACTATAGCGTACCTAAGTAAGTAAGTAATTGGCCACCACGATCGATTTCTTTTTGTGGGGCTGTGCTAAACATAGTGTCTATGCAGATAGTGCCCAAACTTCGCAGCAATTAAAAATCAACGTCCGAAAAAGTAATGGCCGCAATACAGCCAGAAATGTGCTGAGAAGTAATAGAAAATTAGCTCACAAGAATAGAATTTTGCAAAAACTCCCATGGCGGACATTTAACTGATGTGGTACACCATATATAACGGCATAGTCCAACATTTAAAAGGGTAACAAAATTCATTGCAATCTTTAATATTTTTTATTTTATTTAAATTAAAATCCTAAAGCACAAAATGATTAACCCTGTATTAAATTAAAAAAAAAACCTTTATGTTTCCAGTTATATAAAAGTTATTACAGTCTAAATAGATAATAAAATTATTTTGATTTGATAGTATGACGATACCAAATTAGGTGACAAAATGTTAACTAGTAAACAAATGAGCAGGTTTATGAATAAAAGTGTTCACACATTAGTTGTTTCTAATTGTTGAATTTTGATGACCCGTTGTCATCATTAAGAACAATTCTTTAAACATAACAGTTACATAGTTCTGTGGCCAGACATATGTATATATTATTACAATTTACTGCCAAAAATTAGATTGTTTCATCTATTTTTAAATTTCTGGACCGTAATGCATTGTCGCGATGTTTATGGATTTTTTTTTTTTTGAATTTGTGCATTCAGAAACGGGGGGAGAGTGTTTCACAATGTTGTCAACCATATGACAAATTTAAATTTGAAAGGTTAAATAGACAATAATTTTGTCATAGAGAGAGAAATTCAGGTTTATCAAGGTACAATTTTTAGACTACAGGATATTCACAGGTTTTCAGTTTCAATAAATACTAACGCCAGTTGAATGACTATAAATGGTATCTCCAATTAAATGAGTGATAATTCTCTCAGGTCATAGGAGCACGTACAACAATATCAAACAACTTCCGAGTTAGTGAATCTTTTCGCTTTTGATTATAAATACCACAGAATCTTCAGACCAAACATTTAGTATTCTCTGTGAATTATTCTATTAAACGGCTCCGAATTTTTGTGTTGCTACTAAGCCGCGCTAGTGATTTAAGCGTTATTGTTAACTGCATTGAGACAGTATGTCGGTTAAATTGTGTAAATGATTTCTTGTGGTGTTTTTTGTATGTGCGTACAGTGAATACTACATAAAATCGTATAGCAATTGAATATTGTTATATTGATTGTTTTTAATTACACCTAAAAGGTATGAGAACGCAGGTAGTTTTTTAAGTTCGCAGAATAAGGGTGAAGGTTTTATTGTCAGGTAACCCTTTCATGTTGATTAACCAATTAGTAAGCCTGCAGTTGCCAAAAGAATAAGTTAAAGTCTGTGGTAATTTTGAAAATGTCAAATATTAAGTTCCGCGCAGTATTTAAATTCCTCACAAAACAAGGAAAAAGTCTGGAAAATAAACTACATAAGTGAAATACACACAGTTTACGAAACTTCTTGTCCTGGTAAAACCATAGTTTAAAAGTAGTCGGACTGACTGATAAGAAAAGTGTTAAGACAATAATTGTGATGAACTATCTGCTCTATAATATTCACCAAACATTTTACCCTATGATGGACTGGAGAGAAAATACTGCCTCACTTTTTTTTTAAATAACGTCGGTAGCCAGATTTTTTATACGGCCTATATCTCTGTCACAATATAAAACCACTCGATTTGACGCCTATTTGTTGGACCCTCTGCTCACATTCTATTTAGCTATACATATTATAGTATTCAAATTATTCAACTGTTTGAATTTGCTTCTATTTTGATAATTTATTTCAATTTTTAACCTCTTTCCTTCTTAGTTCTATTAACTGCTCTGATTGGCATTGTTCACCAAACTTCCTCTTCAAATAGAGGTCTCTTCGCTGCAGATTTGTTTAGGGAAATTTCCAAAGGAAAAACCTCCGAAAATGTGATATTCTCACCAATATCCATCCAAACTGCCCTAGTAATGACTTATCTTGGTGCCGAAGGTGAAACTGCTAGCGAATTGGAAAAAGGTCTCCGTTTACCGCCCAACAAAAAAAAAGAAGTAGGCGAAAATTTCTCCGAAATCTTCAAGGAGAATACGGGTGAAGTACAGCTGAGAATAGCTAATAGACTTTTTGTCAACTCCAACTATAAACTTCTTTCCACTTTCAATGATTTGACGAAGAAATATTTCAACTCAGAAGCTGAAGCAGTGAACTTTAGCCAAAGCTCGGACGCTGTTAAAACGATCAACACATGGGTGGAAGAGAAAACAAACAATAAAATAACCAACATACTGCAGCCCGACTCAGTAGACAGTGATACAAGTGCGATCATTGTGAATGCAATATATTTCAAGGGAAAATGGGAGAGACCATTCAACAAAAACTCGACGAGGAAGAATCCCTTCTGGGTTAGCCAAACGAAATCGGTAGATGCCGACATTATGTACGGTGAAGACCGTTTCAATTATGCAGAACTTCCCGAATTGGATGCTACTGCTATCGAGTTGCCTTATAAAGATTCGGATATTTCAATGGTGATAATCCTTCCAAGAGAACGTGATGGTTTGGCCGCATTGGAGGAGAAGTTGAGCTCTGTTGCCATCGACGAGTTGTTCTCGACCAAGTCTTCACAGAGTGTGGAAGTGTTTTTGCCAAAATTTAAAATTGAATTTTCAACTGAATTGACAGATGTCCTTAAGGCGGTAAATTTTGAATAAGCAACTCTTAAGCATTTTGGTTGACACTCTTTTCTTTCCAACAGATGGGTATCAGGTCGATATTTGAAAATAGTGCGGACTTGTCTGGTATTTTTGAACCAGGTCCACGTTTAAAAGTTACCGATTTTCAGCATAAGGCCTTTATTGACGTCAATGAGGCTGGATCGGAAGCAGCTGCAGCAACAGGTGAGTAAAAATATTCTAAGTGGGTCACTCCATTAACGTGTTTTTCTTTTCGCAGTAATAACAATTAAAACCTTTTCGGTGAACTTAAATCAGAAGATCTTCAACGCTGACCATCCTTTTGTGTTTGCCATCAAAAGTCCTTATACCGTATATTTTGTTGGACATATTGCTACGCTTTAAATGAAGAGCTTTGAAGTGGAGCTGATTATTATGTTTGTCATAAAATGGCTTCACAAATTAGTGCCCAAAGTGATATCCTAGGCATTTTACATCAAGGAAAAGTTCACCAATATGACCCTTATATGCACAGATGACCACACAGCAATACTAACATTTACTTTCATAAGTCGGTCCATCCGAATATCTGTATGTTTGAGATTTAATATTTTAAATTATAAAAATATCTCGAAGAACCAATAACTTGAAATGTCCGTGAAGAACGGATCTAAACCTTTTTATATATTTTTTTAATCTAAATTTGCTCTAATTCCTTTAGAATTTCTTTAATTCTGTATCTTTTTTTTTAGTTTTGTATACACTACCCATTGATAGCGGTATACTGATAGTTAGTAACAAAAATAATAAAAGTACACCCTGTAAAGTATATAAATCTGTGTTTGTATGATCTAGGATTTCTTGAACGAGGGTTATTCATTTCGAGGTTGGCATTTCACATCCCTGCCATATGGCATCTATCAAATCCGTCATCATAGTGACAGGTAGTTATGTAGTTTTTTCCTTGCCGTTTTATAATATGAATAGTTTAACCACAGCTCAAAGCATTAACGCTGACCATAGAATGCGCACAACATACGCTGATTGGGTGCTGGGAAATCAACAAATTGACGCACATTTGTTGCACAAAATCTTTTTCAATGATAAGGCCTATTTCTCCCTCGGCGGCTACGTAAACAAACAAAATTGCAGAAGTTGGGGTTCTGAGAATCCAAATGTGATCGTTGAGAGGCCATTGCATCCACCACGGGTGAGAGTTTGCTTCGCTCTGTTGACCAGCAGCGTGATGGGGTCGTATTTTTTTTTTTTTAAAAACTACGCAGTCGTACAGTTGTTTCAAATTATTTAAAGAATCCAGGAGAGACACGTACCTGGAAAAAATTATAGCTTGACACCAGCAGGTCGGCGGTCCCTACTAAGAGAAGCATCAAATTCTACAGTAACAACAAGGGAAATCGCGTTATCACCAGAGATTTGGAATGTGGACAGAAAACTAAAGACTTGCCAGCGTGTGTTAGCTGAAGAGGAACATCTTCAAAGAAAACCCACCCTACTACAACGTCATTGAAATGCCCGTTTGACCTTTGCCAGAAATCATTTAAGATGGAAAAAGCGTTGGAGAACTGTCATCTTCACCGATGAGAAACGCTTTTGCCTTGATGGACCTGAATGATTTATATATGAGTTGGTTTAAAATGACTTTAATATTAAATATTTTTTTTTCTTATAAATAGGCGATTATTCGGTTAACCGGAAACAAACAAATTTACCTGTTATTTTTGTCCATCCCTAAATCAAGGTCAATAGCAACGTTGTTTGAGCAATGTCAGAATTCAAACTTGGTGCATATGTTCCCTGCGTCTTAGACTTAATAGAGTTGTTGATTTTGCTAAAAACAGCCACTGCCAAGCCCACAATCGTGTTAAATATCGTACAGCCTTACCAACAAACATTATACTTAAATTATTTAAGTCTTCAGCTTTCATTTTGTACTTGCACCTATAAGGGAAAGTATTGGTTTCCCGAAAATGTTCGATCTCGATATTTTGATCAAACTTGACATTACTATGATGTAATTTCTGTCCGTCTACACTCACGACTGTAGTCTAAACGGTCGGACGGATTTTCCTAAATTTCATATCCAGGATCTGTGCGATCCCAATTAGAGGCAGAATCTGCATTTTCATTCTAATCCCAAAATTAACGGTACTTTACTAATGACCGCTTTCGTAAAAATCTATTTTCACGAAAACGATTTTGTCCCAGTTTAATATCTGAATTACAGTGGATATATGCCAATAGGTGCTGTACTAGGTTTTTACCACAAAGTGCTTATAACGGTACTTCACTTATTAGCTATTTTTTTGAAAATTTGCTATTTCTCTGCTATGATTTAGTCGATTTAGTTCGAAATCAATATTTTAACATGTACAAGATTATTGCTTACCAAGCTTTGTAAATATTTTCTCAAAATATTTTTTACGGATTTTAAAAAAAAAAAACTTTTTAATAATTTTGTTTAAATTTTAAATCTGAATGATTTGCAGATAAACAAAATATATTTGGAAATACGTGCGATCCAGTAGTGCACTTTAACTAAAACTGCTAAAACGATTTCATATAACGTTTATTCCCTGACCATTTCATAATGGTTCAAGCTATAAGCATGTGGCAGATAGGCACTGTGCTGAATTCGCTAGTGTTCCTTCCGATTTACCATTCTGGTATGGAACACTAAAAATGGACAAATGGTATAAAAATGCTTTCAAATTTTGTTCTGTGAACCTTCAGTTTAAGAAAAATCAACTGCTATTCTGGTTTTATTTTTAGTTACGTAGAAAGAGTTAGATAATAAAAAGAACTGGTTATATCTGTTATATTCTACGAAAGACTATTTATTATCTACAGTGGCGGTAAAATAAATAGAACAGTTATTTGGGGATCCATTAGTCCAATTACTCCAAATCACATGTACATATGTATATTCGATTAAGCATAATATAGTTTTAGGTCTTACAATGTGTGTCCTCCATGTCTTTTAAAAGTAAGCATCATTTGAGTAGCACACCCTTTGTTTACCTCAGTTTATTTATTCATTTTAACTGGAATTCCTGATATTTGTGGCTGTTCTGATTTCCATTCGAATTCTGTATCCTCCCGTTTTCGAATTTTTCCTGTTCTGAATTCCATATTCGAACACGTTTTGTGAATTCAAAGGAGTTCGGCAAAACGAACGGATCTACAATCCGCCATATTTTTCACGTTTTCAATTCGGGCACCTTTTTGTTGGCGGAAAACAATTTCGTTTAGAAAATGTAAGCAATCTAATTATTTAATAGTTATTTATAAGAAATGTATGAAATTATTCAAATTTAACTAACATTGCAACATAGGGGAAAACATACGACACAGAAACAATTTGCTCTACTAATAAACTTTATGGAAAAACATCCCGACCTAGCCAGAGGATGGGTAAAAAACCGACAACAGGGCTGAAATCGTGGACCAGTTGTGGGAAGATTTAGCATCCGATTTGAACGCACTAGGGCTGCCGAGAAGAGACTCTACTGGTTGGAAGAAAGTAAGCAATTGGCTTCGAACCTTACATGATTTAAAATGGCGTATCAATTTTCTTATAGGTATGGTCGGATTACAAAGTTTATATCAAAAAGAAGTTAACACAAAAAAAAAGTGGAGAAAGCAATCCATTATATCTCACTCCTTCAGAAAAAACTGTTGTTAGATTAATAGGGATGCAAATAGCAGTCAATGGAATCGATAATGCACAATCATTTGGGGTATAAAAATACTGTGAATCATGAGCAACGACAAAAGCAAAAACAAACAAGCTCCCCAGTTATCTGGACAGCCACCCTTGGAGTTCACTGAAACTTAAATACCAGCTGAGTTTCAAACCAACTACACCAATCCGGCTTTTTTTCTCTCTCTCTTCACCTTTCCTCTTATTTCAACAGCTTGGTTGAAATTTGCACCAGCTGGGATTTCAACCGAATCTTCGGGGTCATTCTCACTTTCGTGTTCATTGGTAGGGGTGAAACATTCACTCTCGGGAACTTTAAATTGTATGCAAATGTTGTGTAACGCACAACAAACATTTACGATTTGGGAAGCCTTTCTGGGATCATAATGTAATGTTCTGTCCTGCAAAAGACATCGGAATCGGTTTTTTAAGACACCAATTGTTCTCTCTACAATATTTCTGCATTTTATGTGCTTCTTGTTATACCGTCTTTCAGCACTCTCGGGGACCGTATTTCTGTACGGCGTCATAAGAAAAGGTTACAATCCGTAACCAGAATCCCCTAAAACCACGAATTTCTCATTCCGTTACGGTATTCTCTTTCCATGTAAGATTGAACGCTACTTACATTCCACACAGCAGAATCGTGGCAGGATCCTGGATGCGTTGAATCTACTGCCATAATGTGCATTAGGTAGTCGCAAACCTAGAAATAAAAAGAAGGTAAGAGGTTGGTGTATACATTAACTTCAAAGTTTTGATAACTTACAACCATCACGTTAAGACTAAAATATTACTTACGGCAATAAAACAAATGCTTATCTGTTACAGGTTCCACTATTTTTACATGCGTACCATCCATGCACCCAATGACGCCTGGAAAACCGGTTCTGTCAAACAAATTTCTCTTGGTCCTTTGGATACCTTCTTCGGACTTTTCAATTTGAATCCACTTAGACAAACTCCTGCAAAACTTTGCTGAAAGTTGATCTTCCCATACCTACGTGGAAGTCATTTCCAACTCCTCGTTGATACCCGCCTTCAGCAAAGAATCTGAGACAAGCAGATAATTTGACCATTGGAGTAAGGGTTGCACTAGTCTGCCAGAGGTTTCGCATCTCATCTAGAATGTGTCTAAATGATTCCGTATTCAATCTGAACGTCTGGATAAACCTTTAAGGAGTAGATAATTTCAATATTTATATATAAATATGAGACTTGCCTACGAAAAAGAAAAGTTTATACATACATATGCGTTTCCATCTCTAAAGGATTTGAATTGTCCCTCAACTTTCTTAGATACCTTCGCGTAGCAAGGAAAGTTCTTTGTCTTTCTCTGGTATCTTCTTCTTCAAGTAAAAGCAAAAGTGATATATCCATATTCTAAAAAAAAGAAAACAAGAACCGACCGGCAGACACAAGTTTATTTAATCTACTTTAAAACACATATCTATAACACAGAACTTTTTGTTCCTAATATAACTTACCATTAAATCTAATATAAATTACTTCCACTTGATGTGCAAGTAATGTAATATTTTTGCACACAACACGAAATTTAACAATTTTTGACAGCGTTTGAATACATGAACAGCTGATTTCGAAAATGTTTTGTTGTTCTTAAGTTGGCAGAACTTAAAAGTAAATCCGAATGGAAATCAGAACAGGCGTTTTCAATCCGTACGTATCAAATTTTCGTTTCCGTTTTCAAATTCGATCGAATATCAGAACAGCCACAATTATTAAGGTACGTAATAATAAAGGGATTCTTTTGTAAGAAATGATGAACATTTAATGAATTTGGTACATCAACGACAGTATGAGACGAGGAAATCATTCTACTCAAATTTCAGCGCGGGAATTGATATAATTCAACATTAATACAATTCAACATTGCGAAGAAAACAAAATAAAGTGCGCAAGGATCGTACGCGAAAGACCACTTCTAGAACCGACTCGACCATAGTTCGTTTCGATCATTCGATCAAACTCGATCCATTTTTAACAGCTCCTAAAATAAATCAAATAAATCTAAGAAGAGCTAAATATAGATGTTTCTGTGAGAACAATTAAAAATTAACTCGGTGGGAAAAAAAAATTGTTCGAACGGATTGCCACACAGAAACCATTGGTGTCAAAACGTAACTTATCACGCCGTTTAGAGTTCGCACGCGATCACTTTAAAGATCCCAACTGGTGGCAAAATATTTAATCGGTTCGGTACAGATGGGAAACAATATGTAAGGTGCGGGATCAACCAGGACTTCAATCCTATAAACCAAATAAAATATGAGGACATTTTGAACAACATTATGCTTCTCTATGCTGAGGAGGAAATGCCACTGAAATGGAAATTTCAGCACGATAATGACCCGCATACAGCTAAATCTGTTAAGCAGTGGTTATTAAGTCAACAAATTAAGGATTTAAGTTGGCCTGATCTCAGAACTTATGGCCGATTAAGAAATTGTGGTGATGTGTAGACAAATCAGTCGACAGACTCGCGGCCAAAAATTTGGATCAACTTTGGGTGGAAATCCAGCGCGCTTAGAGTGCAATACCGATAGAACAATGTCAGGCTCTGGTATCATCAATTGATGACACGGATTTATATCTGTATACCTATTGTTTTATTTTCTTTATTATTCTTCTAAATTCAAAGAATTTTCGTAAAGTGTGCTATTTATTTTGTCTTCCGAAAATTGAACCTAAGAATATTTTTTTTAATTTTGTTTATAAAGATCAATGAAATGTTTATAGTTTATATTTTCTTAAGTTAACTATTCCATATTCAATTTTATTGCATAAACAAAATTCATTTTTAAGTTATAATATTTATAATATTTATTAAATTAAAAAATGTCCCTTTAGAAAGTCGAGCCTCTCTATTGAAAGAATGAAACTCTTTTGGAATTAAATTGAATTCAATGCATTTTATTTACACGGAAAATGGATTTCACACATTTCACATTTGTGATAAGCAACGTTCTTTGTTTTGTTGTCTGGTGCGTAAACAAACAATACAGACGCCTTTCCGACACGCGAACACGCCACGTACAATTGTCCGTGCGAAAAGCAAGAAAATTCGAGATTAAGGCCACACACTTGCAACGATTGGCCTAGGGATTTGTTGATGGTGAATGAGAGTCGAACGGGAAACATCGGAATTCTTGGAATGAGAATTTCCTCGCCTTTGAACTTGCCCTTGATTACGGTGGCTTGGTTGACGTTGTTCATGAGTTTCTTCACCGTCAACCTAATTCCATTGCACAGTTTCGGATGGTTCAGATTGCGCAGCATTATCATGACAGAGCCGACTTTGAGTTGCAAATTGTGCGGTGGTAGACCGGCCACATCCAACGAAGTCAAAAATTCAATTGGATAGTTTGTTGCTTCATCATCATTTGTTACGCGGTTAACTGATTTGAACGAATGCAGGGTGGCTGCGATTTGATTTTGAATAATGAAATTCAAATCATCGACGTCTTTATTCTTCGCAGCTAATATCGCGCGATGTCGATGTTCCACCAGGCGCATCGAGGAAGAATATGCCCCAGTTTTCGTCGTTTACCGTCTTCATCATTGGGACGTACACGTTCTTTTGCTGTGGATTCAGCAGTGGGACATTTGTGTGAACTGTTTCTGTCAGAGCGTCTCGATCGAAATCTCGCTCGTGCTGCAATTCTCAATTAAATGCATCGTTCATCGAGCGATTAGGGGCTGGCATTCCCAATTTACTCAACAGACTGCCGCACTTGAGCAGACATACGAGTATGTCTTCGATCAATATCAGCGCCTCGTTGCGGATCTCATCGTTAATTTGAAGTTCGGGGTTCGATGTCGTTCTTCGAAATCGATGCAAAATATCGTCAGCCATGTCGTCCTTGTATTTGTCCCATAAATTGAGTACGTTAGATGGACACCCGTCTCGTACTTTTATTGGGAGCTCCAATGTTTGATCGTCTTATCGGCGGCATTATTACACTAACACAGAAAAGTTCTGAATGAAAAATATCACAACCGTCAATCAATTTCTCAGTGACCAAATTTCAATTTGGTCACTGAGTAAATACCTTTATTCACTTCGTTGATCACAGAACAAAATACTTTCGTCGATTTAAAAGTAAAAAAACAGCAATAATTTGCGCACTATATCGAGACACAACCGCTTCGTATCATCAATCGTCAATGTGGAAAGTTCGAATATACTACTGAGCCGTCAAACGTGAGTCTGAGAGTGCAACGCCATCTGTTGGCGATTCCATTTTCGTGAGGGACAAAATTAGCCGATTGTCAATTCCGTAGTGTTTGTCATTCCTTAGAATCAATATTTTCTCCTTCCCATACAAAATGGAATTTTCAGATATCGCCACCATCCACCTCTGGAAGAATGCGATTTTGGGTTTTCACGATTTTCCTACTTTCCGGCCGAAATTTCCAATTTCCGGCTGCATAGTGTTTTTACCTTATTCAATACGAATCCAGCAAAAAAATCTCCATGCAAATCAAATGATGTTCAGCCGAGTTATGCGCGTTCTAACCGACACCAATTCATTTTTATACACTCGTACATAGATAAATACAAAAATTTCAAGTTAGAATAAAATGTGACTGGGTGTGCTATTTATTTTGTCACCACTGTACATATAATACTAATTTGCAAGCTATTTAAAAAAAATAAAAATAAAAAATTTACCAGTAATTATGGTATAAAAAAAAAAAAAAATATTATAATGATGTGACTGAATAGATAATTCAATTCCTTTACCTTGCTTTATTAGTTTTCTGCGATAGTTTGCAAAATGTTAAATAAAAACTTTCACACGCCAGAAAGAAATGAGCAAGTTTTTGGGTAAAAACGTTTACACATTAGCCGCTGCTATTCCGCAATTTATATGGCGGGATCAACCGTACATATGTACAAAACCTATTATTTAAACATAACGGTTACACACTTCTGTGGCCAAACAAAATTTGGGACACAACTTAAATTTTTTTCTTTTCTTTCATTTTTTAATTTTTTTCAATATGCACCCATAACAAATAATGTTGCACGGAAACTATACGTAATGAACATCAAGAGATGCATTAATGCGGTGTTTACCCTGTGTATATTCTGACGTCAGATTATTGTCAACCATATGACAAATTTCAATTTCGAAAGGCTAAATAAACAAAAATGTTGTCATAGAGATAGAAATTCAGGTTTTTCAGGCTACATTTTAAGAATACAGGTTGTGTGGGATTGTTCGTTAAAATTCATTGTATTCCTGTAAAATACAGGACACGATATTTGCTTTACTATAAATACTAACTCAAGTTGAATGAGTATGAATTCGCCCAGATGGAAAGAGCACATACAAACACATCGAGCAACTTGAGAGTTGGTGAATCTTTGCACTCATGGTTATAAATACGGCAGAACCGTCAATCCAAACATCTAGTTTTCAATCTGAATTCACCTAATTTTTGTTTAGCTAGTAAGCCGCGCTAGTGACTAAAGTGTTATTGTTAATTCAATTCAGATAGAATGACTGTTAAATTAAGTAAGTGATTGTTTTTCTTGTTTAAATATTTATTTTTATTTTTTTCCTATATTTTTATATTATGTGCGTACAGTGAATACAACTCAAAATCATACAACAAAAGTAGTAGAATATTATTGTATTGTTTTGACGTAGAACTACACACGTCTCTGAAAATAAAAAACCGTAGAAGAATAGTTAAAACATCGATAAATAGCTTACATAGTCCCACTTATAACAAAAAAAGATCCAACCCCAAATCCCCTGAACCTAAAATATAGTAAATAAAAAGGGTATTTTTTATTTCACTTTTTATGGTGCTCGCATCATTTAAAAATGGCTGAATTAATTTTGACCGGATTTTCACAGTTGTATAGTTTGGTGGATATGTTATCTCGGCATATTATCAGGAAGCTGAGAAATTAAGGAAAAGCTGACAAAGCAGAAAGAGAAAACTGTTAACACCATTGCTGAAAGAGGGAGACTGAAATCACAAATGATGCAACCGACAAAAACAGAGGAAAGACAGAAAGCAAAAACAGTTTAGCATTCGTGTCATTCCCCTGAAGCACATAGACAGTGTGGCAACTTTGGAGACGTTGGAGCTAGAAATCAAACTTATTATATTCTTTACTTTAGATGGCGCTACATTGCGGAGTGGTCCTACAGGCGTCTGCAGCCAGCTAAACCTAGCACAAGGTGCTTGTGTTTATTGTATTCACCGTTGTTTTGTACTCCGGTGAAATCTTTTCTAAAAAAAAGTTGTGCACTTTATTTTGAAGGTATACTGATGAGTTCCACTAAAACTGAAACAAAATTTTGTAGATATAACTTGTTATTAGATAATTTCCTTATTTATTATTAGTCTATCTGAATTAACTTTATTTGTAAATCCGGTACCAGAGCGACTACTTTGTAATGTAACTCACTACTAAGTCGAGCCAATATTGGAAAAATTAAACATTATTGTTATTATTGGCTAAATATGAAAGTAATTGATTACTTCTGCTCTGTGGGGTCCAGCGACCTAGAAAAGAATGTCTCCATGTGCTTCAAACCCTCTGTGAAATTTTATTAAGGCTGCTCCTTTGACCCTATTCAGGGTTCTGGTACTTACAGGTGAACATAAAGTAGGAACGGAACCCTTATAGTGAGAGTCAGTTGTCTGTCCGACTGTCTGTTCGTCCGTATGTCACAGCCTCATAACTTTTGTAAGGTTGAAATTTGGACAAGAGGTGAATCTTAGAAAAGCGGAAAACACAATGTTTTGGAGGTTAGAGTAAAAAAACAAAAAAAAAATGTTTCTATAAATACAATATTGGAATCACATGAAAGATGATGATTACAAAATTACGAGTATTTATTTTTGCTTTATCAGGTTTTGAGAAAAATCTATAAAACTGCCAAAACTTTATCTCTGTGAGGAATTATCTCCTCTACAATATTTATCACAAATCAGACTTGAGACTTAGACAAAAATCTTGGACTTACTGGAAAGGAGATATAGACAACAGGTATTAAGGGAGCCGTGGTGGGGGAGGTCCGAAACTGAGAATATTTTACAGGAAGCTTGTACCGATGATCCTACCAAACCACATTTTAATTACTTAAGGGCTGTACAGTGTGAAAATTATACAATTACGAGTATTTCTCTTTGCTTCTATTTTGATGATTTATAAACAGGCTATTTTGTTTTTCAACCTCTTCCCTTTTTAGTTCTATTAATTGCCCTAATTGGCATCGTTCACCAAACTTCCTCTTCAAATAGAGGTCTCTTCGCTGCAGATTTGTTTAGGGAAATTTCTAAAGGAAAGATCTCCGAAAATGTAATATTCTCACCGATATCCGTACAAACTGCCCTAGCAATGGCTTATCTTGGTGCCGAAGGTGAAACTGCTAGCGAACTGGAAAAAGGCCTCCGTTTACCATCCAACAAAAAAGAAGAAGTAGGCGAAAATTTCGCCGAAATCCTCAAGGAGAGGAAAGGTGAAGCACAGCTAAGCATAGCTAATAGACTTTTCGTCAGTTCCAACTATAAACTTCTTTCCACTTTCAATGATTTGGCGAAGAAATATTTCAACTCAGAGGCTGAAGCAGTGAACTTCAGTCAAAGCTCGGATGCTGTTAAAACGATCAACACATGGGTGGAACAGAAAACAAACAATAAAATCACCAATATACTGCAGCCCGAATCAGTAGACAGTGATACAAGTGCGATCATTGTGAATGCGATATATTTCAAGGGGAAATGGGAGAAACCATTCGACAAGGACTCGACTAGGAAGAATCCTTTCTGGGTTAGCCAAACGAAATCGGTAGATGCCGACATTATGTACCGTGAAGACCGTTTCAATTATGCAGAACTTCCCGGATTGGATGCTACTGCTATCGAGCTGCCATATAAAGATTCGGATATCTCTATGGTGATAATCCTTCCAAAAGAGCGTGATGGATTGGCCGCTTTGGAGGAGAAGATGAGTTCTGTTGCCAACAACCAGTTGTCCTCGAACATGTCTGTGCAAAGTGTGGATGTGTTTTTGCCAAAATTCAAAATTGAGTATTCAGCTGGATTGACAGATGTCCTTAAAGCGGTAAGTTTTGGATAAGAATCTCTTCAACAATTTGGTTGATGCTCTTTCTTTCCAACAGTTAGGTATCCGGTCGATATTTGAAAATAGTGCGGACTTGTCTGGGATCTTTGAACCAGGTCCACGTGTAAGTATTTCCGAGGTTCAGCATAAGGCCTTTATTGACGTCAATGAGGCTGGATCCGAAGCAGCTGCAGCAGCAGGTGAGTAAAAATCTTTCAGTGGGTCACCTAACTAACGTAATTTTTATTTTTATTTTTTATTTACAACAGTTCTAATACTTAAGACCGCGTCGTTGAACCCGTATCAGAAGCTCTTCAACGCTGATCATCCTTTTGTGTTTGCCATCAAAAGTCCTGAGACTGTGTATTTTGTTGGGCATATTGCTACGTTTTAAATGAAGAACTTGCTAGTCAAGTGGAATATTATATTTTTCAATAAAGTAAATTAGTAAATAAACCATAAAATTATTAGATGGCTTACTTATCACCAGTTAGTGGTCAAAATGGCATTCAAGGTAGTGATAGAACTATTGAATTATTCGATAGTTTGATAGTAAAATTCGTTCATTACCATTTTCATTCATTGCACAGTTTCGTTCGTTTGAACTATTGTCTATTACTATTATCGTTTATTACTACTTTCATTCATTCAATTTTTTTATTCATTCAGCTGAGAAGGCTCACAGTTTCTGTATGAATACATACATACATACATACGTATGTAAATGTATGCATAGTCGTATGTCCAACTCAACCCAAGCATGTAGTTTTTTATTTTTCCAAAATCGGCCATTTGTAAAGTACAGTTAATTTTGGATTTAGAATGTCAATTCAGATTTCGCCCACTTTCTTTGAGTTTTTATATCATAGTAATACCAAGAGTGATCAATGTGGGTGGCCACGGTGTAGTGGGTTGGGTAGTGTATATGCTCGTGACCCGAGCTGTGCAGGTTCGAGCCGGACGGGGAACAGTGACCAAGAGCCACCCGAGCATATGAGAGAAACGAATAAAATCTGAGTTTCTCCGACCACTACTCCAATACGTATTTCTGCTTGACAATATAGTGAACCGCAAATCGAGTCTGAGTGCTCCGGGATTTCGAAATTTCCTTGAAAAAAAAAGTGTGATCAAAACCACAAGTTCGAAAATTTTCACGCAACCTACAGGTGCAAGTAAAAAAGAAACCATTTTGGTTAAATTTAAAATCTGAGTGATTTGCAAATGAAGAAAATGTACATAGGGATATGCGATACTGAAAGAGTATCGATACTTTCCAAAGTACGGATACCGGTATCGTATCGAAAGAAAAGTATCGATACTTTCGATTATCAATATTAAAATTAAGTCAGTAGGTGTTAGGAGACAAATTTTAGGTGCGTATTTTATACGCAAATATTTTATAAACAATAAATCAGAATGTAATACTCCATATATATTATTCTGAATTCTGAACCCAGATTAAAATAATAAATAGTTATGATATTAATGATATGATGAAAAAGCGGTGGAATACTTTGTACTAATTTTCTTGTCAAAAAACTATTATTTATTGCTCCTACCTATAGGGCAAGGCAAGTATTGTTTACGTGAAAATTTTAAAATCTCGAGATTTTAATTCATCTTGGCATTACTTTAATAGAGAAACTCAAAAAAGTGGGTCTCGCAATTCTGTCTCTACAGTCATCTCTCTATACCTCTGGCTGCAGCCTGAATAGCTGTATCTGTATAGTAATGCCTAGAGGCACTTTACTTAAGGCCAATTTAAAAAAAAATCTATTTTCTCAAAACAACTCCAATGATTTCTATTAAAATATCTGGGGTAATGCTGACGTTTGCAATAAGACTGCAAATAACGGTAGGTACTTTACTTATTAGCGGGATTGCGGAAATTGGCTATTTCTCTGACTTCCGGCTGAGGTGATTTTGTTCAAAATCGATATCTACATAATTTTTGACGTATGTAAGGACATGGCATTCAAATTTCTGACATATGGTCGACAAATTTTTTCAGCTTTTTACCGCATTTCACGAAAAGGCCAATTTTTGTTGTTTCTTATCTACTTACTAGACGAATAGCACATATGGAGCAAGAGCGTGCCTCTCAGTAATGCTCTTTATTTTTTGAGTATTTGAGAAAGAAATACTAAAAGAAGAAAACCGAAAACATAATGGAAAAGAACTAAGTATATACGCCGGTGAGATTGGAGTGAAAGGGTTTTGCAGCTTCATATTTACGACGAGTGAGGAAGCCCATTTCGACATATATAATAAAATATCCGCTACTGGGGCAGTAAAAACCGTCAATTGATACACCAACGACCTTTACACCCTCGTTAATGTTTGGTGCGCCAATTTGGGCCGACGCAAAAGGCAATGCTGTAGCAATTAGTTATGATCACTATCGTGACATGTTTCAAATCATTTATCCCGACCGCATAATGTCAAACAAATGTGATATCGATTGAATCCCCTCAATCTCCTGACTTGACCTTTCTTTGGGGTTACTTAAAGGGAAAGTTATACGGCAACAAGCCAATTACAATACCGAAGCTCAAGGACAACATTACTCAAGAAATTGATGAGTTAGCACCCGAAATGTGTTAAAATGTTGTGCAAAATATGGCTGAAAGAACACGCATCTACACCGCTATTACATACATAATTGTTATAAACCAAATAATCGGTCCATAGAAAAAAAAATTAAAAAATTATATTTCACTTCATAGTCAGTCAAAAAAAACATCGGCGGGGAATATAATAAATAAAAACCGTAAGCCTTCATACAAAACACAGTATATTCTGCAGTATAGAAATTTAAATGCTTTAGGACCTTTTCATGTTATACAACCTACAAATTTGTTCATTCTGACACAAGTAACATAAGTGTTTTTCAAACTCACCAATCGGATTAACACCAGAATCAACATGTCCAGTCCGATTTATCTTTCGCTAAAATCAAGTATTCTCCATAAATAATCACTCAAATCGATGCATTTTTATATTAGTTACCATGAACGAAATAAATGGAGAAATTTAACAGGATTAATTGTACTTTCAAAAGCACTAGCCTGATTGACACCAAAAACTATAGGGCTCCATATCTCACGAAAGCAAATAAAGCGCTAGATAAATCGTCGATATCGCTGCATTTCTGCTCAAGTTAGCGTGAACGAAAGAAATGCACTCAATAACGCATCAAATTAACTACATTTTCCCAACCGTTAATCCAATTGTCACTACGTTTAACAGATCTAGAGACCTACATACTCGTACAGGTAAATAGTCTGCAAAAAGAATTATTCAAATCGATGCATTTTCGCAGAAGTTATCGTGAACGGAATAAATGCACTAAAAAACATCATTAAATTAGCTATACTTTCGAAACCGTTAATCCAATTGTCACCACGACCTACTTAAGGTAAATAAAGCCTAAAAACAATTGTTCAAAGCGATTCATTTTCGCAGAAGTTATCGTAAACGAAAGAGACGAAAGGCAATGCCAGAGACAGACAGGCACACACACCTAGCCGTCATGTGGAAAACCACTTTTTTGACATTTTGAATATAGTACAGTTATAATCTGACCTTATCCGGGATAAGATTTTTTGACACAATCACCATACTTTCATTTCCTTAGAACATGAATTTACAAATTCTTTTAAAATACCACTAGACCGGTTTGCATACGAGTACGTACAAGCCATTCATGGAATTTACAGAGGGGATTTCTCCCACTACGTCAAAGAGTGGGAAAAATATGTTTTTCTTACTGAGACCTACACCAAGCCACTAGCTTATGTATGATACTAAGTTTTCACAGATACATATGTATATATGTAGGTACAATCGCCAAGTTCTTCACCTCAGTGTTATACCAAAATTGATATTTATTTTATTTCTAACACAATATTCACATTTTATTAGACATAATCTGTATAGACTTTATCACTAAATAAGAAAACAAATTAAGACCTGTGGGTCGTCGGAGTAAATAAAATATTCTACTATACACATTTACAGATATAGGAGCATATCTGCTGCATTGAAGTTTTTTTTTTTAAAAACGATCGATCGAAGATTGAATATATAATTCCGATGTGATGACATAAAGTGTGGTTTAGGAAGTTGAATAGCATCATTGATAGATGCCCTGTTGAAGGAACTTCTATAATGAACAGCCAGAATTTTTCATTGTTCATGTGAACCACGGGTATTTCCGATTTTTTATTTTTTTGATAAGAAAGACTGCAGGCAGAAAGCTAAAGTACTGGTTTTGTTGTGTACATATAAATACTACAAACCACAGAAATTTGTATTTCAGTCGACATCATCTTCGCACCAAGCATCGGGTTCAGTTGTCTATATTTAATTTATTTCTGACGCTTCCAGTATTCGCTTAGCGGTGAAAATAAACAATGTCAAATAATATAATAATAAGTAAGTCATCTTTTTGCACAATTTTATCGTAATTGGTTAAACTAACAACATCTTTTGTTTACTTTGTTTGACTTGTCCATCTGGGGAAATCAAAGCCAATTCCTGTTTAGTGGAAGAGTGTTTCTTGCTGATTCAGTGATTTATTTTTCATCTCAGTGTTCGTTCGAGTGTTCAATAAGAGTGTGCAGAATTGTTAAATATAAACTTGGTTTCAAGACAGGCTTCTAAAAAAGAAAAACATGGCTTATATAAGTAATACTGCTAAAAAAAAGTGTACAAATTTTCCATTGCATAAAATTACTTTTTGAGTGATAATGCTTTTCAATATATTGTTTCTTGTCTGATTTGCTTTATACTGGAATTGTTCTACATATACGAATAATACCACGATGCAGTGCCTTAAATTATTTACTACCTGCCCCCGTCAATAGTTGTGTTTTGATAAGTGTGACCTAAGACAATCTTTTAAGCGCATGGTTGATGAGTGCTCTCAATCTTCAATAAATATTTTAACAGAAGACAGTGAATCAGAGGTCGTACGTGGGATAAACCAATTTCTATCATATTTGGGTGTTGTGATGTCACAGTGTGATTTTTCGGATCGTAGTAAAAACGGAAAGGGAGTAATGAATTTTCCCCTCACTAGAACATACGAGGGACTTTTTTCATCTGAATGGCGGCGGCAACTAATCACATTTGCAGATTGTGTGGGTCAAATCACGATTAGTGTTGGCACTTCAATGCTGCTTTAGTGCAGTATATATTCGTATATCTACCCCCAAATTCTGGTCGAACATGGAAATACAAAGAAAGAAAACACCAACCTTTTACTAGGCCCTACCTTAAACCACGAAGTGAAAGATCTCCATTCATATACGCATACGAAAGCTCCTTCAGGTGTACTGAAACGCTCGAGACACCCCGAAATGTACTGTATTCATTCACTTGTCAAAACTAACACAAAGAGAGAATTATCGAGTAGCGAGTATTCCTTTTCAGTGTTTGAATTTGCACACTTGAAGACGTGAAATTGGAACAGCTGATGGAGAAAAAGAAAAATTGCAAAGTTTTAAATTCGAGTTAAGCCTTAATTTTGATACTAACTACAAGGAAAATGTGACGATTCGTCAAAGAACAAATATGGCTCACTTATTTTTAATAATTCAGGTTAAAAAAAAACGTTTAGTGATATTTTGACACTTTGGTAAGGTCTCCACTCTCTGAGAATCGTCTCTCTCAACCTTGTGTATTTGACAGTTTACAAGTCATTTGCTTGGAAAGTACATGAATGGACCTATTGTATCATAAGATGCTATTAGCCCAAAAGGAACTCAATTTTCCTGATGGAAATGAGAATGTCCTTGGTAGAGGCGTTTTAGAAGTCAGCGGGGCTACAAAATTCACTCGTCTGTTCCAACGAAAAACAGCCTTCCAACTTTGATACAAATGTATTACTTAGATACATTTGTTTGCAAATTATTTTGATTAATGAAATGATATATTTTAGTCCTTAACGAGACTTTTGCTACAACGGTAAACATCATAGTGGGTGAAAATGTGATTAAATAGTACAGAAAGGTTATTTTTTACGAATTTGATATATTTAGCAGGATACTATCATCTAGCTTCATCAAATTCTTTTCATATTGAGACGTTAGATCAGCAAGTATGTCATCTAGTTTGTTTGTACCTCCATGCAGATAAAGAATTCCAACACACTTACTATACTTACGACTTGCCTAGCAGCAGTGTCTAGTTACCATTATTAGTTTTTCGCGTAATCTATAAGTGTAGGTACTATAAGCTTACCCGAGTTAATTATTCTTACATTGTCTGCAAACAGAGCCACTTTATTTCAGATTTAAGAAACATTTTTTGACTGCATTGGAAAAAAGCGTCTACCACTGCAGTGAGCAGACATTAGAAGGCAACACTCTTTTACCAATATTGGAATGTATATAAATACCAATCAGTTTCTCGAGTTGAAAGCTAAACTGGCTAGTGGACCTTTTTGGAATAAACACTTAAAATGAGTCATTTCTATACACATGTGTTAGCACAGCCTACTTCAAAAAGGTTCATAAGCTTGTAATTCATCAGGCCATACCCTCATAGCCTTATGGAATAAGTGGGTCGCAAGTCCACAATTTAAATATGACTATTGCACCAATTCGCTGTTCTCTCATTACGCTCCACTAGCTCATGGGTTATAACTGCCTGGATCAGAACTTCGCACAAAATTCCATGCATCTACAAGCATTTCGGGGTGCTGCTCCAGTGTTATAAGTACATACATATGTACTCGTAGGTATAACTCGAAGCAATGGGCGAGTTGAGGTTCGCGGGTTTAAGAGCGCCCACTTTCAGCAACAACATTAATATTCTCGGCTGAACGCACAGGACGAATACGAGGATAACTTGTGTTATCAGTTCACATGTCAATCTCAATGAACTTTCTTCACAAACTTTCGTACAGCAAGCACGGTTGGTGTACTATTTCGTCCGTTTCAGCAACACAGCACTCACTTTGTTAATAAGTTTTCAAATGTAAATCGTTCATTTCGTTTCTGGTAATTTTTTGAGCGCGAAAGAGCTGTCAGTGTCAAAATAACATGTAATTTAAAAACAAAGCAGCAGATGGCCCACCCGTTATAAGAAAAAACCGTATATAGATTGTAAACAAGTGCATTTTAACATGCTGGGTGGAGATATCAATTTTGCCCTGACAAGTGTTTTCTCGATAATTGTAATAAAATGTTGACGCTATTTAATGTTTTTCTTGCTATTGGCAAAGGATATAAGGATTATTGAAGCCCCAACCAGATCTTACTACCACTCCATCTGAAATGATTCTCGAATGACACCAACTGCTTCCATCCGATTTCATTAAAATTCGTTAAGTGGTTCTAGTGCTAGGCATGTGATGATTTCAAAGACAGTCATGATTTTTGAGGACTTTACCCCACTCCATTCTATTATTATTTATAAACCAGAAAACTATTAACCATTAAAATAAATCTTTTGATATTCAATCCGTTTAAATTATTCTTTTATCCACTTTCAGCGCTATTTTTATTGCCCATCATCCTCCAGTTGGTGTCGTCTTACACTACCATACAGTTCCCTAACATTTCGGAAACTACCAACCGTGGCACCTTTTCATCTGCACTTTTCAATCGGATTTCAAAACTAAACGAAGATAAAAATGTAATTCTTTCGCCATTCTCAATCCAAGCGGCATTAACCCTACTCTATATGGGAGCAGAAGGTGATACAGCTGAAGAACTTCGAACCGGTCTGCAATATACATCACCCAACAAGCTAGAGAATGCTGATAACATTTCGCAAATCCTCAACTCCAAATCAGATGGATTAGTTCAACTCAAAATCGCCAACAGAATCTACACTGGCTATGAACTTGCTCCGAAATTCAATGAAATCGCATTGAAGTACTTTAAATCGGAGGCGGAAAAGGTTAATTTCTCTAAGAAACGAACAATAAGGAAAATCAACTCATGGGTTCAGGAAAAGACGAACAATAAAATCAGAGATTTGCTTAGTCCAGGCTCCGTTGATGCAGAGACTACTGCAATAATTGTCAATGCTATTTACTTCAAAGCCCAATGGGAGGATCAGTTCAGCAATTACACAACGAAGAAGCAGAAATTTTGGCTTAATGAATCGCAATCTGTTGAAGTAGATATGATGTCCGGCGAAATACCCTCTAAATATGGTGAATTCCCAGAACTTGATGCCACTGCTATTGAATTAAAATATGAAGGTAAAGATATGGCACTACTGGTAGTCCTGCCAAATCAACGGGATGGCTTGAAAGGACTGGAGGAGAAACTTGCAAATGTAGATCTTACACGGCTTTCCGCTGATATGAATGAAGATGAAATTCAAGTAAAACTGCCCAAATTCAAAGTTGAATTCGATATCGAACTTGTACCTGTTCTCAAAGAGGTTTGTTGTGTAAAAGTTGGAATTTAACCGTGCTAAGTGTGTAACTATTTAACTTTTTGTACAATGTAGATGGGCATAAAAAAGGCTTTCAGTGATGGGGCAAATTTCAGTGAACTTTTCAAATCAAGTGAACCAGTAAAAGTATCTGATGTGGTCCATAAGGCCTTTATCGATGTGAATGAATATGGATCTGAAGCTGCTGCAGCTACATGTAAGAACATTTTACACCGTTGCTGAAATCAGTTTAAATACAATTTTCTTGCCTTTTTCAGATATAAAGACTGCATTCCTATCTAATACTTACAATCCTAATCCGAAGATCTTTACAGCTGATCATCCATTTGTATTTGCAATAAAGAATAGCGAAGCTGTTTACTTTGTCGGACATGTGGCTAAATTTTAAGTTAAGAATATAATTGTAATTTTAATAGGTTATAAAATTAATAATAATAAAATTAAAAAAAAAAAAATTGAAATGAGATTGTGTCTGTGCCTAGTAGTTTTGAACTCGATGTATGTTGTTATTATTAGAGCACAAACGGCTGAACCGATTTTGATGAAACAAAAATAGCCACTTTCCTGATCCGAATTTGATTTGGTTGCTGGGCGGTGCACGAAGGTATATGTGTATAATCTTACTGTCACCTAAACCGAAAATTACTGAATGGTTTCGATGAAACAAGAACTGCTGACGACCACTATAAACATCAGCTTTTATTTTGTGAATGTAACCAACATTCCTTTGCAAAAATTACTTGTTTTTTACCTGAGTTGTTGACTGTAATAGTCAAGTAATAAAACGATGTTTTATCCATAGACTGCGTACATTTGTGGAAAAATTTATAGATTCGTTTGTGTGCAGCCTGCCATTTATTCCCCTGCTATTTTTTTAATAACTTCCAAGTTATCCACACGCGCAGTCATATCCGCACGCTCAACATCCGGATGTAACCCAAGACGGTATCGGATTCAGGCATAGACACATCGCTTGCACTTTTTGCCTTGCATGCGCGGACGTGTTCGAATCATCGTGGGAATGACATGATCATGGTCAGCCAGGGCGAGCTTAGATTTTAAGCATAAAATAATTGTGAAGTTAGTTTTATCTGTAGCGTCGAGTAATAAAGATCGAATTGTATCCACACTGAAATACTTGTTTTTTATCTATAAATCGGTGGTGCACGCATAGGGTCGTGCTGTTTGGATTTTTTTAGAACATTTGAAAAGCAAATTTGTAACTTCCATTTTGTCTTGTTCATGTTTTATAATTCTGTAACTAGTAGCTATGTTTATTGTTCAATATTATACCTCTTTCGAAAGGAAAGGATGCATATAAAAGCCTCACTGACAAGTTCAAAAGCATTTAATCCTACTTTTTGTTCCTTGAATAAAAGCATATAGTCAATGGAAAAAGTCCACAAAAGCAGTGGTGTTGAGACATGATCTACAATGGGCTCCAGAAATTCTGTCGAAATATTTGTCTCTCAGCGCAGTGAAAATACGTGATACGTGTAACCCATGATTAACATAAACCCCATCTAGTCTTCTAATAATTGTAAGTGGATAGAGCTGTACAATATACAAAAGGTTAAACAAACAAAAAAAAAATGTATCGGTATCGCCCAAGAGAGGCCTAACTCTATAAGTTTAAAAAAAATCATTTAGTTTGAGTCAGGTCTCGTACTGTCATTTAAACTTTCTCCTGATGTTGAGAACAAGAGAGAACAAATTTTCTCGAAATAGATTCAAAGAATTGGTACCACTGCATTGAGGTTAAGTCAAAATTTCAAGTGAGGGTAATCAAATGAATCTTAGCGTTAATAATAAACAAAATTGTATTTCTATTATTTAAAACACAACTCTACAATGGTCTATATATTTATAGATAGTTCCGCCTAATATTATAGTTGTCCAAATCAGATGTAGTGCGGATAGAATGTGTGGAACGGGGTTTAAGAAATAGTTAAACCATTTATGTTAGCCACTTAACACAAGAACGTCAGAACTTATCTTGATGAAATTTGGCATGCAAATTAAGCTAGGGGACTAATAGCAAAATTGCCATTTGGCGACTTTTTAAACCGAACACTTTTTCCAAATGTTGACGACTTTTAGACCTTTTTTTAACTTCACGCACACTACTAACTTAATTACTCATTTATAATGAAAAAAAAATTAGGATCTTGGTTTGCAACTTTTTGCAAACTGAATACTACCACACTGTGCTAATTTCGAAACTATTTATAAACACAGAACACTACCACTCTGAAATTCTAAATTACAAAAAGCACTATAATTAGGTTTTTCCCCGAATCACAAAGAAGAAAACATGGGTACGAATAGCTCAGTTGGTAGGACATTGGTGGCTAAAACCAAGTCTATCACAGGTTCGATCCCTGCCTGTGTACACATGTTTTCCTCTTTGTGTAATTCTTCAACAAATATTTAACTTCTATCATTAGAGCAAAAAGTCAATTGAAAGAACTTGTTAACCGCTATTGTTAATATAATAATTGTTATTTGGAAGAACTTAAAAAAAAGAAAATACAAAATATTCCTCTACCCCTACGGGACTCGATCACAGATCAGCTGATCCAAAAAAATGTATTCGTGTTGTTGGCGCGACCCGCCTCGGTAACGGACGTGTTATCATTTGGGAGGTTAAACGCAATACTTGTTCTTCGCATATGTATGCAATAATTCATCATATAAAAAGCATTAAGGTGATCGCTGTTGAAAGTTGACAACACGGCGGGCGACGACTTAAACGCCCGAAAATCGAAAACGACAACGGGAATAGGGTGAATCATTTTTATGTCCCTAAGTTTATTTAAGATGACTTGCTCATATAATTTTACTTTATATTTTGGCATAAAGTATCTTAAGTTACATAAGACCTTGGATATGAAAAATATTACACAAGGTAAATCATCTTAATTGTTGTTTTTTTTTTTTTTCTTGAAATTAAATTTCCAAATCCCGGAGCACTCAGACTCAATTTTCGATCTATTGTACTACCAAGCCGAAACCCCCTTTTGGTGTAGTGGTTGGAGAAACTTAGATTCAGAATCGTTTTTCTTATGTACATGCTCGGGTGGCTCTTGGTTGCTGTTCCCCGCTTGAACCTGCACAGCTCGGGTCATAAGCATATTGTTCTCAATAAAAGCGTTATTCTGGATTCTATATTTTTAAAATAAATCTAGGACGAAAGCTCGTAAAATAGCTGATCTGAATATATATAGAAACATAGCCTGACTGATTCAACATCGCCGAGTCGAGACCACTGAATCTAGAACTATGGAATTTGGACCGTAGTTGCGTTTTGTGACGTAGGAACCCACTAAGAAATAATTTTTCGAAATTTAACCCCTAAGAGGGTAAAAGGGGTATACAAATTTATATAGGAACAAATATTTTTTTCGCTCGGATTTACTTGAAACCTAGCATACTCTACAACACTGATAATGAAATACGTATTTCAGCATTTCCCAAAATAGAAACTACTAGTCAAGTTACAGTCGACCCTCGCGTGATTAGTGCTCTGTAGTTATTTTAACTTTGGCTTGCTCTTTAATCCGGAAAAAAGGAATATCTATGATCGTATTTGTATGACTCAAATAAAAACAAACACTTCTTGTTTCATGTTTACCTGTTTGTTCTCACATGGCTCGCTCAATAACCACTGAAGAAATTTTGATGAAACTTGAATTATGTAAAAGTTTGGCCCAATTCAAATATACAGTGTTGCACCAACATAAAACAAGTTCAAAAAAGCAACAATTTGGCAGTACTGCACCACCAGCTTAACCAAACATCAAAACAAAGCAACCTGCTCAACAGTTCTTTTGCTGTTGCTTTCTTTTGTTTTAAATAAGCGGCTTAGGTTTCCATTGTGCGCACTAAGCAAGTTAATTTTTTTTATTTATTTTGTTTAAATTGACTTATTCTAAGATGTACTGTAAAATAATTTTTCTGCAGAAACTTTTTTTTCTATTTTTTTTTTTACTTTTAAAGTTTTCAATTTTCACAGAATGTGTACAAACTGCACAAATGGACGCGTTCACTTTGCGTAACGCTTGTGCTAAGTGATTTCTGTTGCTTAAGAGGGGGATGGGTGGGGTGGTGAATGCAGTGAATGTTGGAAAATATTATAGGTATTATGTCCCAAAGTTAAAATAATTTAAAGTTAATTTTGTCTTTTTTGATATTTTCTTTTTTTTTTAATTGACTGAAAATATTATACTACTAAATACCCCAGAGTAAATACAAATTAAACTTTAGCTCCAGGCGCCTGCCTGACAGTTGTTGACATACCCTTAGCGGAGCGACATGAGCGGCTAAACCCTGCGGAAAAAAGGGTTAAATTCCTGTTAGCGAGCGAAGCGAGCCACCCACCCCATAGTTTAAATACACCAGACTTTCTTACAGGCGCCTGCCTGACAGTTTTTGGTATACACTTATTCAACTATGTAACTTTGTTTAAAGCGCCAGTTGATTTTCACTTAAACTAGCAACACTGTTCTCAACTATTGTATAAACAAATGAAAAACGTGCGAAAAATGTAATGGTGCACTTTTGTAAACTGTTGTAACAGTTAATTATCATGATCGACAGAGCTAATTTTTACTACGTTTTTGCGATCCACTTCACTAAGTAGTTTCAAATCAGTGCGATGTCCGATCAAAATTCTGAAAATACGAGTACGTTAGACTTGAAACCAAGTACTTCGGGTGAGAGTCCGTATGTAAAGCGTCGGTTGTAGTCTGAAGAGGTGAAAATGCAGTGGAATATTGCTCGGTTGATAAGAGAACTTGGTAATTTATTTACATTCTTTCAATGTTGTTCATGTTTTACATTATGAAATAAAAATGATTGTAGGTGAAGACGAGCAAGCGCTTGAATTTGCTGTGACTCGCGGGTTATTGCTAAATTCGAAATTGTGCCGGGTTCATAGGATTCCAATGAAGACTTTTGCGCGGAAATCCAATTGGCGAGTTCAGGTGCACAAAATCAAGTTGTGCAGTAAAAAAAAGTCGCGCTGTTGGCAGTTGGTTTGAGCAAGCTCGAATGCCTTTGCCAAGATGTTTTTATTTAATGTACTACTTCGCTAGGAAATATTCCTACGAAACGGTAAAGGTGGAGGATTTCACTTCGACTCAATGTCTGTCCCAACGGACTATTGCCGACTGGTATAATTATTGCCGGGAGACAATAGTAATCCAGTTTTTGGAAACATTTGAAGCGAAAGCAAAGATAGGCGGACTAGACAAAATCGTCCAGATCGACGAGAGTAAATTTGGAAGAAGAAAATTTAATAAAGGAAGGCGCGTTGCTGGAAGGCGTACTATTGTTTGGGTGCTCATGGGTTCATTCATAAAAAAGTGAACTACACCTATTCGAATTCATTAAGTCTCCAGTTTACATTCGATACGTCACATGATGAGGTGGAAGAGAAATGGATAAGACATGTTCTACATAATATTTTTCTGTGAAACTTCGGCCCACTAGGTGAAGTGGTTCAAATTTAAATCCTGTGACATACAGACGAACAGTAACGTTTAAGTGTTTCAGTACCAAACACTCAAAATAGTATTAACCTTAAAGTTTTTAAATTTTAATTCATCTTATAGTCTGGACTCATGCTGAATGTTTTAATAACATTTTTTAACAAATGCTGGATGCCCGATCCAAATCATTTGTTTTAAACTAACAAAGAAACATTTAGACAAAATGATTATTCTCAAAAATATATTATTCATCTTTTTTTTTGCTAGTACATACTTTTTTCTTTGGCTAGTACTTGATATACAAAAACTGGTATAGTACACTGTTTTAATACTTTAATATCGTTTAAAAAAAAATAAAAAATATCCCTAAAAATCACTGGCTATTGTGCGCTATTTGATTTGAATACAAAAATAAATATTGTCTATCTATTCGAATAAAAAAAAAATATATATATATATATATAACTATAAGTATATACAAATTACACTTTGGTTTATTGTTAGCTTCCAATTTCCTGGTACGAAGTGTTAGCAAATGATTTTTGAATTCCAAACACGATTCTGTAAAGGAAGGTTGTACATTGTTTTACCATAAACGAACGGTATAACTTACGCCAAAAATATGTAACATATTAAAAACATCGCACTGCTGATATAATTGAATGCTCCTGGGTTACTGGTTAATGTTACACTGTACACAGTAGTGTACAATGGTGCTGAGGCAAGAGGTGAAATGGACTCCAAAGATGTGGTAAAAGCAAATATTTTTCCTAAAATAAGAAATCCATGCCTTTTACTGCAATTGATTCGAAGTTGTTTTTCTTACCGAGATCAGCAGCCGGAGTGACGTGTGATAAGATTGCTCGGCACATTGGACCGGTGACACCTCTTAGAGAACCCAATATAGTTCCCAAGTACATATGCCATGTGTATACGGCAGTGGCACGTACTGTTGACTCTAAAACGCTACAGCCAATAGCGATGAGAGCCATAGAAATTATGGAGAATCCTAGGAGCTGCGGAAGAAAAAATAAAGCATACGAAATTGACCAATCTTCAAAAGCAACTTGCATACCTTTCGCAGAATCCACATTCCGATAATACTGCCCACAATTTGAATAACAATTCTAGCTGCATTGAACAAAGTATAGTCCTCCAGAGTCCATTCGAAACGTTTCCTTACAAAGAGATACGTAATAGTGCTGTCGCCCTCTGAAAAGAAATGAGTGCTGTCACCAAATTTCAAAGGTTGGGTTTGGTGCTTTCCTTACCCATAGTTAAGATAGTGATTGTCAATGTCAGCATAATGAACCAAATAATCGCACGATCATAATTTGGTCTACGTTGGAAGCAAGTCTTAAAGAGATCCTTTGCCAAATCCCATCGGAAGAACTCTCGGATCTTAGACTAAAAATGTTTATATAAAGATTACATGTCTCTCTATTTGTAGATGACGTTGTTCTTACCCCAGCACAAATCCGGTCTGCGCTCAAACTTTCAGGAACAAAGATAAAAACATATCCAATCGCAATGAGGACAATACCACTGGATATCAGAAAAACGGTTAAGACATTCGTAGCTTCGTATATATAACTGCTGGCAACAGAACCAGTTGTAAGTCCAGTTAATATTGATGCCTCATTTAGCACCATTCTGGAAAATAAGTTACCTGTTCCTCTTATGTGCTTTAAGATAAAGGTAACCTCTTACCGAAGAGCTCTGGATCTAGAAACCGCCACATCGGATATGTAGCAATATATGCCAGTAATTAAGGCACAAGTTCCCCCAAAGAAAACAGAAGGAAGTGATGAGATAGTATAAATCCAGGGGTTTACATTAACATGTAGTGAGATAAGTGTTAGAATGGAAAGAATTACGTAAGCAAAAAAGTAACCTGAAATACAAATTTTTAAAATTAGCAAGGACTCTTTCAATGGAATATAACTCTAAGTACCAATAAAGGTGAGAAGGATGATTGGTCTCCGACCAAACTTATCAGACCACGGACCAATGAAAAGGCTAACAAAAGCTGGAATGATACTCTCCATCAAAGACCGGGCCATAAATATTTTCGCTACATATGGCTGGACTATCGTTTCGATGGCCTAAAAAAAAAAAATAATTTACCGTCAAATTTGTAAAAGCAATACTAAATATTATTTAATGCAATGAGATGGCTAAAATTATGTCATTTATTTTTCCTGAAAAGTATTTCTTTCTATTTACTTATTTATCTATCATCAAGACTACATAATACCTATATAAAAGCTAGTGTGGCTATGCCTGTATAAACGCGCTATTCTCGAGAACCACTGAACGGATTTTGATTTCCAGTAATCCCATGGTGACCTAGGACCCAAACAACACTCACCGAGCTTTGCAACCGAATTCAGGGAGCTCTTGCATCCTCGAGCTTTTTTTGGAAGTGATTAAAGGACCGAGCAAGGATTCAAGCGCAGACTGTCTATCGCTACAGACGCAAATACTCCGTCTTCTCCACCTATTCCTTACAATATAGTTCATAGCAATTAGGGTTGCTTGAAAGAGAGACGATTCCGGAAAAATTCTGTGTTGAACGTCAGGAAAGTCGACTTTAGCGTCGTCAGACGGCATATCCATAAGACAAGAGTTCAAAGATAAGTGTCAGGCAAGCTCCAGTGCGGGCTGCACCATTATGAGTTATTATGCGACAATCTTACTTTCACCAGAGTGGTGGAGATATTATTTCCACTCTTCGGCGAGAAATGCCATCAGATCTTCGCGATTCAACAGAGTAGTAAACGTACAGCAAGATGCAAAAAAGGTTGCTGATGCACGAACAGTTTATGGCGCTACCAAAACTATAGGAGATACATCTAAAAGTTGCATGGGAGATAATATGTATGTAGCTATTCAATTGCTTTACAAAAAAAAGTCAGCAGGATATACCGACAATCACTTTTTTTTTTATTCCGGGCAAAACTCCATGGATCCACTTTACTAGTCTTTTACTATTTATTAAATGGCGTTCAAGTACACAATACCTCGATCCGAGATTGGTTCTCAATTCAAGACGCGCTTTCTTGGATCCAGACAAATACTAGAGTTCTAGTCAGGTAGAACTGCTTGGTGAGTACCTTATATGAGCTACTTAAACATGTTCAAAGATCAGGTCAAGGAATGAAGGACTTCATGGATTGTGATCCTTTGTCGCCTGCTTGAGCACTATCGTCATCGGACTCAATACAATTACGCTGCACTGCAGGACAGATCTTCAGTTCGATATCGAATATTTATTCTTCTTTGGTACCTGCTTTCAATTACTCGTAACTGGAGTAAAAATATGTAACCACGGCAAGAAAGTTTTTTCCCTTCACCCATGGAGTATTCTTTTTCATTTTCTTTTTGCTGTTTACCTTAGACTGAAGAAAAAAATATATTCCACGATCATGACCAAAAATTACGTCAGGTCAGAGGACCTCCAAAGCTTTTTTAACTTTTTCAAAATTTGTATAGACAGAGAGACAATTGACTCTCACTATAAGGGTTTCTTTCTAACTTTTTGTTACCTTATAAGTACCGGAACCGTGAAAAAGTTTTTGGACAAAAACAAACATTTTTCTTTAATTTTTCTCGACCAGATTTGCATTTTCGACCACGACTGACTCGAGAAAACCACTGATACTCCGGTTTAGAAAAACAACTGGCTTGAAAACTCCTATCTTAGAGAACAAAATTGATGTTCCACAGATCGATGATCCTTCCTGTTCTACTATACTGCACAGAGTGCTGCATTACGAGTATACGCAGGAAAGCTAAGCAGATGTTAGCCACTTTCGTGAGAAAAATCCTTTGTCGTATACTAATGGACGAGAAGTTTAAACCGCGAAATCAGTGAGCTATACCAAAATGTGGATGTAGTCCTATTGTGTAAACCTATTCGTTTTCAGAAAACCAATAGCTTTAAGTGGCTCCACATTTTGATGAAAATATTGTCATTATTGACACTGAGCGTATATCCGTATCTCATGAGAAAATCATTTAGGACTATTAATCCAATTCCGTTATCTCTAATTGAACAAAGACTGTGAAGTGAAAAATGACTACAATGACTATGAACTACTGACTCAAATCCATAATCAGCAAAAACAAACAATTAATTCCCTACTGCACTTTGCTTTATTTGCTTTGCAGCGTTCAAGACGCACGCTTACAACTGATAACGAGAAATCAGCATTGTTTTCTTATTGCCTGAATTAAGTAATCAATGCAATTGTCGATATAATAATCCAATTAGCACTCTTTAATAGAATTAATTATCTGCGGAACATTGTTCCAAAATATCTGGTATAAATCATTATTTTTTTGCAATCGTAATACATAATTTAACAGATTAACGATCGAGTTGATTGGATATAATAAGCGCATTAGATTGGATTCGCTCGAAGGGGTGATGTGACGATTCTTAATGATTATAGCACTCAGGTGTAATTGGTGTTGTGTAACAGTCAAAAAATCCCCTTGCTACATTAATTTGCTCATGGTACAAGCAGTACGAATTAAGACAGTGAGTCTACATAAATCAGAAATCAGCAGGGCTTTGCAAAAAAAATCTAATTTTTAAGCGTACTTCGAATGGCACTAGACACTGCCGCAGGGAAATATTTACTTCAGTGTCTAACAGAGATTAGATAGTTTCCCACACTTTCTAGTAATGCCGAAAGTTATACTTATCAGTGGAATACAAATAAGTAAACGCAACGATAAACAGAGAAAAAATGGCATTCAACCGGTCACACGATATTTCCATCTGCAATGATTCATGGAAGTGTCTGATATGCATTTGATGGATTAACGCAGCATACGTATAGAGTGAGTGTACACCACCAAGCGTGCTAAAGGTTTATTGGTTGACTCATATTTGTTCAATACATGGGATACTCGGCCCCTTTATTGGTAAATTATTAGGGCGTTGATACCTTTGGGATTAATGATGTTAAGATAACCCATTTGATTGATAAAGAACGTACAGGTGATTTAAAATTTACGTTCAACTAGAATACGAAAACAGAATCAGAATTGATGACTGGATTGGTGTTAAGCTTCGAAGGCTCATAATGAAATTTTGTTTGAAAGACAATAGTAAATCGGATATATGAAGTCAAATACGCAATTCCTAGTAGTTTTCAGACATATTCAACGCCGGATATAAGACAATGCGAATGTTCACTCATTTCCAGCATCACACATAATTCGAGGCAGATATAAGGATATACGAGGGTGGGTCAATAAGTCCCTGAAAAAGGAAATAAGGAACACTCTTCTCAGTATAAAAACATTTTATTTTTCAACATAGTCTCCTTTTAGCTCTATACACTTCATCCAACGTTTCTCAATTTTGTTGATGCCCTCTAAATAATACGATTTCTCGAGCCCCTCAAAATAAGCGTTTGTTTCAGCGATAACCTCTTCATTCGACCCAAATCTCTTACCTCCGAGCCATTTCTTCATGTTTGAAAACAAGAAATAGTCGCAGGGGGCTAATTCTGGGGAATATGCTGGATGAGGGAGGAGTTCGTAGCCTAACTCATGCAATTTTGCCATTGCGTCTGCGGACTTGTGCGCCGGTTTTTTTTCTTCGCCAAATGCGGCCATCTTTGCTTCAAATCGGCTTGGAATCGATCCAGCAGCTCTGCGTAATATGCGCAGGTGATCGTTTTACTCTTTTCAAGGTAATCGATGTGAATAACACCGCGCGCATCCCAAAAAACTGTCGCCATGACCTTGTTTGCTGACAAACCCGACTTGGCCTTCTTCGGCTTCGATTCACCAGGAGAAGTCCATTGTTTTAACTGTTCCGTGCGGCACCCATCTTGCGGAAAGCTTTTCCATGTTCAAATATTTATGTAAAATCGAAATCACTGAGCCATGTGATAAGCCTGTGGCCTCTTCAAGTTCGCGCACTTTCACTCGCCGATCGTCCATTATCAAACCATGGATTTTGTCGACCATTTCTGGTGTGGTGACCTCAATTGGGCGACCAGAACGTTCAGCGTCACTTGTGCTTGAACGACCGCACCGAAATTGAGTAAACGAGTGGTGAATAGTTCCAATCGATGGTGAAGAGTCCCCATAATATTTGTCAAGCTTTTGTTTGGTTTGCGTGATAGTTTTTCTCGCAAAAAATAGTGTTTAATGAGCACTCGAAATTCACTTTTTTCCATTTTTAACGAAAATGCTAGTAGGCGTCTATATAAAATGGCTGCCACAACAAAACTATTTGACAGATCTGTCTGAAAATTTGGGTCCGTTTTTTTGAAAGGTGATTCTTGACAAAAAAAAATTATTTAAGGTGCCGACACAATTTGTGTTAATTTTCAGGGACTTATTGACCCACCCTCGTACATATATAAAAGGGGCCTAAAGAGCTAGAGAAGCTTTATTGTTTCCAACGAAAAATATGACTCACTCGCCTTCTCTATTGTAAGCTAAGACAAGTGTAGGTGCAATGGCTAATAAGTCATAACTCGTTCTCGTAGTTTTTGTAGAATTCATTGTTTTGTTTCAGATCGTATTCTAAATATATGTACCTATAATTATAGTTTATGACATAACTTTCATTATATTGCAATTACTATACAAAATTTAACAGAGGAACAACATCAAGCATCGGTACTAATGCAGATAAGACGGTGTTAGCTAGAAAGGTTCTATCTGCCCGACGGGTTTTTTTCATTGTGCACGACAAAGTCAGTGATTTTGAATTGTGCAGCACGTGTCTTTTTATCTCTCATTGTTAGTTTCTATGAATAAGCGTATTAGGAGGCGTGAAATTTGAAATATAAGAGCAAAGAGTAAAGTGTGTACATTAAAGCCTCACACAGTCCTTATACGACTTTACTTTAGTTACGCATGGTTCATTTTCGTTCATTTATAGAGTACAATTTGTTGGTACTTTTCAAAAAGTTGAGCTGAAATGTTTTACAGTATAGGAGAGATCGAATTATTGAACAACAACAAAAACGTGAATTAATACGTCACTACAATGCAGAACACGCTTAAATCCATTTTTGTTATTTCTCAGGAGAGCCATTTAAAGTTTTACTCGAATCATTTTAATAATACAACATGATGTAAGATATGTGCGTTATGCCAACCATAGACCCACTTCTCAATCTCAGATTCCTAAGAGAAACCGCATTAGAAAGGGTGCTGTAGTGCGAAATATCTTTGCCAAGGCAAAGAAAGATTGACCCTCGATAACAATTCTGAAGGAATTATATTCTAAGGGACTCTAATGAGGGAATAAACCTCTCCTAGGTATTAGAAGGGGGCACAATAGACCATTAGGTCGCAGTGCAATATAATCCTACACAAATAATAATAATAAGGTATGTGCGAGCGAGATAGAGACTTAATTTGTATACCCAGGCATGCTAAATATAAAAGGCTTTGCTCTGACCAACATTTTGGAAAAACATGTAATTTGGACTTAGGCTTATTCTGCATTGACGAATAATCCAGTCTATAGGTAGTTTTATCTTGTAAAATGAATGATAGTATTAATTTTTGGCAGGGTTACAGAAAAAAAATATCTGAATTCCGGACATCCTCCACCCCGGCTAGCGATGTCATCTAGGACAAATGGCGTTCAATTTACCAATATCTTCTCTGTCTCAGAACAATAAATACAAGGGCAAAAAAGGTCAATGATGTTTGGCCACCATTTTGGTTCGGTTGGCATTTGTCAGTTCGCATTTGACGGTCGTTAAGAACAGCCGATAACAATATATCATATTATGTACCATCTAATGTCTCAAACAACGTACTGAAGTTATTAAAACATTTTATCTAAGTAATCGTTCAATTGTGAAAACACGAAGAACTTTGCGTAATTTTTTTAGTTTAAATCATGTGCCTAGCAAGCCAACCATTCAGCGTATAATGAATAACTTTGAAACAGTATACACTGGCACATAAAGTGAAGTCCGGTCGAACTCGTAGCGTATGTATGGCACAACATATTGCTGCAGTGCGAGACAATATTGATGAAAGTCCGGGCACCTTCGTTAGAGGCCATGCACAAGAATTTGAAATGTTTCCGGCAAGATTGTACCCGGTTAAAATTCAATTGACTCAACAACTAATGGAAAATAACCATATTCGCTGGCGAAACTGGAGTGAAAAGGTTTTGCAATTTTTAAGAAAAAATCATCATGAGTGACAAAGCTCGTTTCGAGTTATCTGATTTTGTTAACAAACATAACGACAAACGATTTTGATCAAATTTGATATTTGAGTTTTAGTGTATGGTATATATGCTATCAGACAATCAGATTGCGTACCAGGTTTTCGCGAACAAAAATAAAGTGCACGACTGGGTCGTACGTACTTACACCTATGTGCCGTTCATTTGCAAATAAATTAGTTTAAATTTGGGCGTTTTTAAAAAACTAGCATTACAAATTTTTTTTTGATAATTTTCAAAAACTTGGTACAGCAAAGTACTGCTAAATTTGGAGTTACAATTTCACCTCGAATTGTCTCCCCACGGATCCCAGATATGAGTAAATTCGTCCTGCCGTTTAGGTTGCAGTCCAGTTTTTCAAGAAACCAATATTTGCCCTTATATGTGCAAGTAAAAAAATTAATTAAAATTAATTAATTGCAGATAAAAAATATATAGATGCAAGTACGTGGGACTTAGTTTGTTTAAGTGAGGAGAATAAATCGAGGAAAGTAGTGGAAACTTGAGCTCCATTAAAATTCATAATTTATTAGTTAAAAACTAAATCATTTTAAACAAAAAACACTTTATTACCAAAACACTTTCATTGTGTTCACATAAGCTTTAATCGTGTTTTTTTTTTAAATATAAAACAAATGTTAAAAATCTTGAACAATTTGCTAAATCAACAAGCGTTCCTTGTTATTTTTTTATTGAGTGAAAATGTCTCATAAAAAAAAACAAGTGATAAAGCTGAGGACCGCAGAAAAGATTATTACACATAACTCACTATATAGCAGTTTGCCATTGGCATCTCGCTCTCAAGAGAACTTGTGGGAAACAATAGAGACTCGATTAGATCGTTAAAGAAAGACATAACCGATTCAATTATTTCGCAGCTAAAAGCAGAAATAAAGCCATTAACCGATAGTCTATCAGAACGGATAAATTTGATCGAAAATGATTTTAAACAGAAAATCCACACTCTCGAGCAAGGTTACTCTAAGAGGTATAGCCCCATGAAAAACTGCATTTTCCTCGTAAGAATGAATGTTGAAAGCCAACTGATTGTATGAAATCGAATTTTTTGGCTGTGAAATCACTAATAATCTAAAACAACACCACTGAACTTCAGATGCAAATAGGCGCACTAGCACGGAAAAATATTGCTGTCGATGTCGTTATGCATGGGAGACCTATTGCTGAAGAAGAAAATGTATCCGAAACTTTCAACAAACTCTGCACAAAAGTGAATTTTCCAGCAATAACACCAAATTCTACGCACATGACCGGTGAAAAGGTCTTCGTGCAGCGCAGTCATTGTAAAACTTCTGCACGTACAATGCAAAATCAATCTGCTGAAAAAAATGGCCGAATACTACAAAACTAACTCCAAACTTGTTACACTAAATGACGTTGACTTTGTAAGCAAGAAATTCGTACTGTGTACGAGCATGAATGTCTAACAAATCAAAATCATACAATCTTTCGTCATGTTAAGTTTATAGGGCTCAACAAATGACTGATCTAGGGTGTCACTGACCTATGAAAGGCTACATATCTTGATGTTTTCCTATAGTTTAACAGCGCCCTAAGAATTGCGTGTGTCAAAAGCGACTTCCTGCATGTTTACTACTCATCCCTCTGAAAACACATAATATATTTTGTATAATTAAACCATACTCAGCTAATAAGCTATAGCATAGTGAAAACCGTATCAATATCCGTTCAGTGGTTATCAAGACTATTGCGTCCATTCAGGTAGACAGATAGGCAGAGACACGTCCTTTTATACTGTTTGGTCGTGATAGAAATAAGAAAAGAATTAATAAAACTAAATTACCGTTTAAGAATGAACGGGAAAACTATAGAATAAAAATTTTAATGTTATCGTTCATTTTATCTCTGGCTACCTACTATCTAATGAAGAAATATAGACATATAGTTAGGTATACAGTTTACACAGGTAGTAGACAGGGACTCACAATATTGTCGATAGCAGTCTAGCTTGTCGGATGGCTCGGTACTACAAGCACATGGGACAGTGCTATAGGTTTATAGAATTTTGTAAAATATATATGTACATATATATAACTATGTATATAAACAGTGACAGCTCACATAAACGGACACTCACGGTCCTAGTTTGTTTGTCCGGTCAATATATAACTAAATAAAACTAAACGCTAAACAACAGACTCAAAATCGTAAGCGCTTTTTATTGTATAATCAGGCAGACAAAAGAAATTACGCTTCTGACTTGACCGATTTACTTACCTTTCCTTTCTTTGCCACTGGCAATTGGTGGGAAGCTATTCACAGAATTTGCGTGCGCCAAAGGGGATATGATTACCCTTATACAGGGTGCGGCAACATAACTTCTTTTTTTTAAAGACGCGCCATTGAAGTGTTGGGGGCGTAGCGGAGTGGGAGTGGTCTTATCAGGCATGTGTGGTTCTAAAGTTTGTCCCTCTCCCGGTCAGTCGCCATCATGCGTTGGAACCGTGTGGAACGTGTGTTTGTCGTCGAGGCCTACTTTTCTAACGGAAGTTCTGTGGTCGCAACCCAGCAGGCCTTTCGAAATCACTTCAATGTAGCCCCGTTGGGCCCTGTCCCGGATCAGAAATCAATTTTTACATGAGTCTCTACGTTCAGACAAAGCGCGAGTACGACAAGACAAAGAACTGGAGTCCCTCGGCCAATCAGATCACCTGACAACATTAAAGCAATGAGAGCTTCAATCTTGCGATCCCCACGGCATTCTGCGCGAATTTTTTTTCCACGACTTGATGAATTCGACTTTAGGGCATTTGGTTCCAACAGGACGCAGCAACGGCTCACACTTGAAAGGCATCAATGGCTGTTTTGAAGAAACACTTTCCGGAGTGCCTCATCTCAATAAGGGGCAATTTGGAGTGGCCAGCCCGGTCCCCCGATTTGACCCCTTGTGATTTTTTTTTTGTTGGGTTTTTTTAAATCCCGCGTTTATGTCAACCATCCAAGGACCTTACAACACCTGAAGGCTAACATCCGCACAGAAATTGCCAACATACCCGCTAATATGCTGGTGAGGGTCATGAAATCGGTTTATTCAGTGTATGGATAATGGGGGGCGTCACATGATTTTCAAAACTGTGTAAAACAAAACTTTAGATATGTACCTACATTATAAAAATAAAATTAAAAAATGTCTGATTCATAAAATGGGTTTTATTGCGTTTTGAAAAAAGGAAGTCATGTTGCCGCACCCTGTATTATTTCAGGGCACGGGCGTTTGTAGACCGTGAGAGAGAAATAAAAATTAGTGTAGTGGTTTAAAGCTCCGATGGTATTAACTTTCAGTAAACTTCGAGGGTGGCGCCCAGATAACTGGGGATCAATTTTGTTTTGTTGCTACTGTCGTTGCTTATGATTCACAGTATTTATGTTCGTCCTCCTGATGTCATCATCACGATAAAAAATAAAAAAAAACAGTTTGAACCATATGACCATCACTGATAGTGTTATACCTTCTTAGTAGAGTTGACATAAGCTTTCGCAATTGATCGACTCTTTTTTTTATTTATTTAATGCGAAGTAAATAGATGATTCTTGGCATCAGAATTCGAATGGTGAACTTGCAGCGTGACAAGCGATAATGTTACCACCACACCACGGCTACCTCAATCGTCTTTTTGACTCAAGCTACTGTCTAATGTACACAGATTTATATACTAGAACTAGACCTTTTTAAGATTTGTGAAGAGTTTTCAAATGTCTTTACTTTTGATGGCGCTACAGTCCGGTGTGAACCTGGACTTATATTTTCTAAATTGCAACTGCCCTATCTTTTCCTGTTTTTGTAAGATTTACGAGTCTTCGAATTCAAATGGAATAAGGGTAAGGTCTCTTGGGATTTAAAAAAGTCTAGAATATTACGCGCCTAGCCACTGAATTTTGATGAAATTCGATTTATGAGTTTATTCTAGTATCCTCGAAATTGGTGATAGAATTTGGGTTGTGCTTCCGAAATAGAATAGTCTAGAAGGTTTTCCGGAATTTTAAGACTTTGTCTCAAAATCAAAGCTTACCGATCTGGAAAGCCTATATAGGTATACAATACAACAGAAGTGAAATATACATAAAAAAAGAGGAACCACCGATTTTATTTGAACATTCTTGTCCGTAAGTCCATCTATTAGAGCTCTGCGTTCGTTTATGAGAACATCCGCTTCTCAAAATGTATTCTGCTTCAAAAATATAAAAACAAAATTGGTTCCCAGAACTTTGTCCGCAAGGAGAGCTTTCACTGTAGTTGCACATTCTTTGAGCAATCGCTTCTACTTTATAAGAAAAAAAAAAAACATATTTGTTAGAACAACTGCCCTAGTTACGCCCTCAACCACCTTACCATATGTTAGTTACACCCAAAGTAAGTAGTATCGGTGGCAATGGACTTTCCAACGTCAAAGTTTCAAAGAAAATTCAACAAAGTCCTTATCAATTTGGCGACGACGTTCTTGCAAATAACGATGCGAAAAATTCCGTACTGTAGAATGTGGAAGCGTATCCGCTTGAAGCAGACTGTCTTATCAATATTTGCTCTTTCATAAAACTGTGTATGCTTTTCTTTGGTAGAAAGATAACTCCCACAGAAAAAATAAAAATAAACAAATAGCGCCACTAACTACTACTGATAAACTATGTACGTTCGCCAGACTTACCTCTGACTCTGGAGTTTCACGTTTAACGCCCAGCAGTGGACTGCAATCGGTTTCGTTAAAGTTGAAAATAATTTTACAAGTTTGATAGAGTATTTGATTCTGGAAGACCGTAGCTGAAAAAAGCGTTCATCAAAAATCCGATGAGGTGTCCACCTGTTTTAATTCCAACTCACATGAAAGATTCATTGCAAAAAACAATAGCAGCACAGCAGGTTCCAATATGAACCAACGAGTTTTGTTACTTCTTTGTAACGTCGCCGACGTCACGCCGTCTGCTCCATCATCGGTGGCATTTTTAGCAGTGCTTTCAGGTTGTGCTGGATCAAGTACTACCTGAGATTGAGCGACAGCATCAACGAGACGTTCCTCGTCAGAATTCATTTTGAACAAGTGCCAAGGAATATACTTTCAACAAAAAAAAAAAATATTCAACACGGAAGCGCAATTAAATAAAACAAAGAACAACAGCTCGCGTTGTCGAATGAATTCGCATTATTTAGTCGTCGAGATGTATACCCACATTCAGCTACAGAAACCCGCACGGTACTACTATATACTCGTATGAATCAACAAAACCCGCGATTAGGTCGTTACTTGTGCAATCATCTCGTCGTCACAGGGCCTAAACTCTAACGAACATTCTAAAACACTGACACGCTGACGATCAATCACCGGAGGAATATTACTGGAATTGGACAGAACCAAACGACGATCCGCATCGAAAACAACTGGTTACGAGGGGTCGTGTGAATTTGTAAACTCAAAAAAGCGCGCTGACGTAGAATTTTGCTTTCTCTTGTGCTTGTCCATTGTTTTGGTTGGTATGTTTTCAAAAAGCACCATGGTGACGTTTAGATCAACTGGCTGACAGTTGACGACGAAGCTAACAAATGTCAAATAGAGTATTGCCATTTGCGTATTTTAAAACATGTGTTTTGATGCTGGCCAGTTTAACGTCACACCCAAGTTGGCATACATTAATATTTCTACGTTTGCTGCCAGAACACAAAGTTGAAGTTGAAGCGAAAGCGTGAAGCTGAAGTATGAAGTGACGAGTGTGTGCTACACAAAATATGTTTTTATTGTAGAAAACAATGAACAAAATATTTAGGAGGAATAATTAGGTTCTAAACCACGTTCGGTAGAATTTTTTTTTCACAACTGAAATTGTTTAAATTAAAAATAATTGAATTTGCTATTTCAAGTACAATTAATTTTTCGATGTTTTCTTCCACTTTTTCCTTTGCTTATGAAACGTCAAATGTGTAGTGCACTACGAAAGGAGGAGTTGACTAAACTTGTTGTTCGGCAACACTATTGGCTTCTTCATTGTGTTCGCGTCAATGATTTTCTATACATTATAACTTTTGACAGCTCTTTGGAGAGTGGAGCTCTCACTCCCCAAATGGTAAGTGCTATTTGATTTTTCCATTTCAGGGAGTTTGAACTAGTACTAAAAGTTTCGAAAATCTCCTTATATGTCAATATCATCCTTCAAAACAATTTTATTTTTTATGAAAAATGTATTTTCGCTTGAAATACAAATAATTCAACATATTTTAGACGAAATATTATTTGAGTGGCAGAATAACGACCGAAAACAACATTTTCTTTATAAAAATATATTTTCCGGCTGTACACTCAGATATGTACTTCTAACTCCAATTACTTGCCAAAATTGTGTTCTTTTTGCGATTTTATCTTTTGCGCGTTTTTTGAAAGTCATTCCAACACTTCTTGCAAATATCCACATATTTAGAAGCTTAACATTTATTTGGAATTGTAGAAACATGGTTCCACAAGTTGCCCTCCTTTAAAACGGCTCCATTTGACTCAGAAAATATTGCCTATGTTATATGAAAATATTTCCACATTATGTCGATAAGTACCTTGGTAATTTGTGTATACCCTATCCAGGGTATATTCAATTTGATACATAGTTTGTAACATAGAGAAATAATAACGATAGACCCCCGAAAATATATATATTTTTGATCACCACCGAAAGTTATGTCGATCTAGCCATATCCGTCTGTCCGTATGTCACCAATCTTTGGGCCTTAAATTTTGAGCTAGGAACATGAAATTTGGCATATAAGTATCTGAAATCCAAGGTAGTACAAGTATAAAATTTGATAAAATCCGCCCACAGACACGCCCACTTTAAAAACGTGTCGTTTTTCTCATTATTTTTGCTAGAAACTGAAAAATATTATCTTTGTACAATATGTTGACTTTCTTTACATTTCGCCTATACATTATACATCGCCGCGCTTACTTTTTGGGGGCGTTTTCTTTTCTAAAAAAAAGCCATATATTGCTATTTACGGTGATGATTAAGTTTATTGTGAATCGTCAGAATTCGTGAACTTCGGTTACAAATTTTGGGAGCAGTTTTAGAACTTTCTCATATCCGTTATCTACTGTATGGGATCAGGCTCAATAGCGAAATTGTCTGAATTGTCTGTCCGTCTGTATGTTTTGAGGCCTTAAATTTTGAGCCGGACGAATCAAACCTGGCACATACATACATACATATGTATGTTCCTTGGGTCTTAGAATAAATGCAGTGTTTGAAACCCCAACAAAAACGCCCACAATCGTATCAAATGTGGGACGATCTTTCTTTTTGACAGTTTTCAGGACATTTATATGCAAATATCGATAATTGAGGTCAACTGTTACGGGACAGAAATATAAAATTTCGTCACACAAAATAAAATCGTGCGACTCAAAATTAAATCGCGTGTTTTTTTTTTATATAAAGGAAATTTCAAAATCCCGGAACACACAGACTCTATTTTACAGTCCATTGTACCACCCGGCAGAAACCAGTTTTTTGTGTACTGGTTGTACTTAGGTTTTGTTCCCTTCTCTTTTATTCGCGGTGGCTCTTGGTTGCTGTTCCCTATTCGGGCTTGAACCTGCACACTTCGGGTCACAAGCAAACACTACCCACTACACCGTGGCCGATATTCAATTTTTTGGCCATCGCTATGATCGTGAAAGCTATCTTTCACCCTGATTCCAAAGACAGAATTCTCAGATACATCTGCGTGCGAATATATGTTAAAATATATTTGAATTCAAAATCGATGATAAATTACTGTCTTTTATCGCTCTGCAACTATCTCCAAGCAGCAATGCCGTTGGACCGAGGGTTATTTAAATTATTCTGTGAGCTGATTGATGTTACCTCAATTGCATTTTTTCTTCTTCTTCTTCTTCTTCTTCTTACGGCGAAGTTATGATCCGGAGTAGAAGGATCACAACCCTCCCACTTTACTGCATCCCTACTGGTCCGCCTGTGGGGTTTGCCGAGGGTTTAAGCGTTTTTTTTTTGGTTTTGACACGTGCATGCTCCTGATTTTTTGATTTATGTTTGATCTTACTTTTACAACACCGGTGATCTCCAGTCGTGTCAACCCACGGATTCGCATGCATACTTGCGGGACAGTTTTAAGATGATATATGTGTCGCTAGGCTCACCTGGATATTTTAAAAATTGCCTAGATGTGATTTTCCCCTTAGTCGCCTTCTACGACAAGCGCTATGTATTTGTGGGGGGCGCTGCAGTGATATTCTTAACCCGTCCCTGCACGGGGACTCAAGTGCATTTTTTAACAACAAAAATAAATCTGGAAAAACCAAAGCCTCCATCTTATGCTGCCGTTGGTTTGTGGAAGCCTTGAAACAGCAGTTTCAAAATTTCTAATTAAAAAAGAAATTCGTAGGAAATATTTCCTCAAATAATGATAATGAAGCGATAGAACTACCCATTGACTGGACCACTATCGCTATCATTGCTTCTGGAAAATCGTGTCAATGTTGAGCATATTCACTAAAACACAAGTGGTCTCCTTAAATTGTTTATTTATGTTTTATTCATACATTTAAAAACTGAAACAGACTACAATTCAAGCTCTGGATCATGCTAATGCCTCCTTCGATCCCGATCTCTATCACCTCGGTCCTTATCCCGGCGACGGTCCCGGTCTTCATGACCCATAAATCGCTGTTCACGTTCTTTTCCCGAGTAGCGATCGTCTCTGACAGATCCTCCTCCACCGCCACCATACCAGTCATCTCGACGATCGTCTCGTTCATAGCGCCTTCGGTCACGCTCACCACGATCGCCTCGGTCACGCTCTCTGTCCCTATCCCTTTCACGTTCATATCGCAAGCAATCCCGCTCATAGTCGTCCAGGTCAATGTGAATCTTTTTTGTTTTCTTCTCCCTAGATCTCGATCTCGATCTTGATCTCGAGCGCTCCTTCTTCTTTTTCTTCTTTTGTACATCCTTGTGTTTCTCTTGCACCACATCTTCGTCACTAGCCACATCATCATCCAAGTCTTCATCCAACGCCGAAACTTTTGGTTCCAACTCATTGTTTTCCTCCAGGACGGACCGTTTTTGAATGCGCGGCAAAATAATGTCGCACACGCGATCGCTCTTCAACAGTTCGTCGATAAATTCGTCCATGTAGACTATTTCGTATTGACCGCCACGATTTTGTCGTCTTAACTTGCGATTGTCATTATACAAAGGCTCCAAATATTTATAGCAATCCATGGAGGAACCAGTGAGACGCAGATAGAATGCACCCAAGGCACGAACGTATTTGAATTCTTCGTTTTTGATGAACTCCACAACGATGTCCTTTTCTGGTTGAATTTGCAGCATTTTGAGGGTCAAACAGAGGAATTGTGTGGGTTTTATGTTACCGCCAAAGACACCTCCTACGAAACGCAGTTCCATGGCCTTGTCCACGAGAAGTTCCGCGGTTAGGGCAAAGCATTGCTCTTTCCAGTATTTCGAGTCGTATATGCGGGATCTGATGATTTTCTCAATTAAATACTGCGGATTTGTTCCGTGGACATTCTTTGCTTCTTTTACTGTCCTATTTGCCATCGATAGGACTTAGAAAATAGCCGATATTAAATAATTAAATACTTTGTAAATAACTGCAGAAAACCAAACAACATTTGGCGAATGAAAATTGTTGACAGCTGACGTTTGGATAGGTAAAACGTCAGATAGGGGAATGCCAGGAAAAAGAAAAAAAATTATTTGAAGAATGTAATAGAAGAATTTCAGATTTATTGCGTTCCTTTTTTCGGCAGGAATTCTGTCCTCAATGACATTTATTTTCGCAAAGGTTTGCTAAACATTCGTGAGAAGTTGGACTATAAAAAAATGTTTTCTCTACAGGAATTCTGTCCTCAATGATATTTATTTTCGCAAAAATTTGCTAAACATTCGTGAGAAGTTGGACTATAAAAAAATGTTTTGTTTTTTAATTGGAATAATAAAGTTAAACCTCCTATAAATGCACCAACAAGTACCAAATTTGTTAAGTTTTCTGAACAAATTCCGTGAAACTTAAACAATTACCCAAATTACTGCATACAATAATAATCATTTATAAATGGAATCATTTGATTAAATGGAATAGCTATTCCATTCGTCAAAGTCATATATATCATGCAGTCAGTCCCTAAGGCGAACTACAATTTTGGAGGATAGTACGAAAAGTACTACATTACAAACCATACCAAGCACAATAGTTCATGAACAAATGATAACCGAATACACTGCATATTTATAATGTCATCTCCCCAGGGGAAATAAACGTAGATTTGATAATAAAAAAATAAAACGAGTGCAATTTTTCTTCCTTCGCAGCTGTGTGTAAATTTAGTTCATCGTCCCTTTTTTCCTCCAATTTTTATGTTTAAGAAGCCAAATTTGCATTCTCATAGTCTGTTTTACTCCATTAAGCCCAAAACACGGACTAATTCGTCTCATACGTGAACTGATAACAGCTCACGTAAAAGTAAGTTCAGCATTATATTGTTGGTAGATCTACTTGTAGTTACTTTTAAATCTGGGTTTGATGGTCAATATCAAAAAAAATTTAGTTTAGTTCCATATGCGAATTGGTTACATGTCAAACGCTGAGGGTGAGAAAGAGCATCGGTGAGGGGATGGAGATCAAATCAACTTCTCTCATCCTCAATTTTTCATTTAACCAGGGCTTATTGGCCGTTACTTATTCTGTAAAAACAGACCCTGTGGTAATAGTTCTGACAAATTATGCACGGTATATATTTCATGTTTAAACAAAGAAGACATTTAAAACTTTTTAAGAATTTGAGAGACTATTTATCTGTCCATTTTATAATTATTCCTTTTGATGATGGTTTGGTACTAATGCGGATAAATTTAGACCAACAAATGACAATTAAATATGACTTCCCTTTATTTGATAGTGTGAGTGAAAAATATTTAAACTTCCACTCGAAAGGTGGTTTAAATGTGTAATCTTTTGAGAGAAGAAGGAAAAGAAAAATGAAAGGGTTAAAAAACTTAAAACTCCAAACTTGCAACGCGTCCATGAATGCCCCTAAATTTAAAAGTCTGCTAAAAAATATTAACTAGTACTGCAATAATTTATCTTCTATTACCAATCGCAAAAATTTCCCCAAAAAAACGTACTAAAAACACGAACAAATATCCCGTTTTAAAACTGCCTAAGGAAAGAGTTTCCAATTTTTAAAAAAAAATAGAAGTCCCCTCGAGAACATCGTATACCACTTATACATATACCACGGAGGATTCAAACGATTTTTCCTTGCATTAAACGCAAAAATTGAATCGATCGAAATTCGATAGTTTGACAAGTGGTACTTTTTTGTTTTCTATTAAATCTCTAAAAAAAATTGATAAGAAGTAAATTCAATGTAAAATAAAAACAAAATTCATGTCTAAGGTAACATGGACATTCTCAATAAGACTGTATACTCAAATAAGGGTAGTTTACTTATTACGGACTTTCCAATATTGGCTATTTCTCGAATATGACAAAAACGATTTAATTCAAAATTTATGTCTGAGTTACTTTTGACGTATGTAAGGACATGGAATCCAATTTGTTGACATATACCTAAAAAAAATTCTTTAGCTGTTAACGCGTTTTACAAAAAAATCCCACTTTGTTTTTTCTTATGGATTTTTCTTAAAAGTCTGAACAATTTACAAATGGACAGCATATGTGGAGCAAGAACGCGCGACTAGAAGTGGCCTTTATTTTAATTGCAGTTTAGTTCTGCGTTGAATAATGAATGACTAATAACTAAATTCAATCTTATGTTTATTAAAAAAAAATATCAATAGACTTCATTTAATACGGAGTGATAGCGTTGGTATGAGAGCGTTTTACCTGAAATCGAAGTACAAGTTGTTACTAGTTAAAAAATATAGAAACCCACTAATGCGAAAACAATGATGAAGCCGAGGCTGAAGCTGAAGAACAAGTCCAGTCAAATTGTACTTTCTTAGCCTGCTACACATCTGACGCACGTTTCATAAGCAAGGGAAAGAAAAAACAGACAAATTATGCCTGAAACACAATGATGCGTTGGTGCTACCGTTCTCCCGTTACGTTAAGAGTGCTTCAAGGGATGCGTTGAATGACATACTCAAATTTATCATCTTGTTGCTTTATTTGCTGAAATAAACAAAAAACTTTGATGCAAACAGTCAGAACACACACAAAAGTTCAACACAGTCGAACTTTTTCAAGAGAGCATGCGTTTGCTGCGTAATAATACGTAGCTCTTATATAAAGGAAATTTAATTATTTTTAATTTAACCAATTTCATGTACAAAAATATATAAAATATAGTGCACAACTGGTTCGTTGTTTGTATTGTTTATCTGCAAATCACTCTGATTTAAACAAAATTGTTAAAAAGTTTTTGTTCCTTATTCATTTTAAAAAATCCGTTAATTAAAAAAAACAAAAAATTTTCAAAATATTGTAAAACTTGCACATGTTAAATATTACTCAAATATTGATTTCGAACAAAATCCATAGTCATAGCCAAGAAGTAGCAAATTTTCAAAAACCAGCTAATATGTAACGCCGTCTGTAAGCATATACCTTCTGTAACTCAAATTTTTCTGGTAGTAATTGTGATCGGGAGTTAATAGCGAACAATTTTGCTGTCATGGGTATTACTTTGTTAAAAAATTGAGCTCAAAAGGCAATAATTCCTACTTCTATTACCAATAAGAAATATTCCCACTAAGAACGTACCAGATTGCTCCGAAAAACCCACCAAATATCCCCATTTCATGCTGCCCTTGTTGTTGTTCTTGCTGGATGACGCATGCTGTCAAAATTTTCATTTCCATTTTTGTGGACACAGAAAAAATAAAGAAATTCTCGGATTTCTCTGTTTTCCTTGATAAATTTCACGCTCCTCCCTCGGTTTGCAATAAAATATAATCGCGAAAACTTCGCTCTAAATACTAAATAAACTAAAAACGCAGTAAAACTAAATCCAAGATGAGTTTCTTCGGTAAAATGTTTGGGAGTAAAAAAGAAGTGGCCCCGACCACTGGTGAAGCAATACAAAAACTCCGTGAAACAGAAAATATGCTCATAAAAAAACAGGAATTCTTAGAATCAAAAATCGATCAGGAACTCGACATGGCCCGGAAGAATGCATCAAAGAACAAACGAGGTAAACGAACAGAGAACAAGGGAAAATTGCTTTGCTATTTTTTTTATGTTTTTTTTTGCGTCGTTGACGTGTTGAGTCATAAGTTTTCCTAACGAAAAGATCTTTCGATTCTAATAGCTGCCCTCCAGGCTCTGAAGCGAAAGAAGCGCTACGAGAAACAATTGCAACAAATCGATGGAACCTTGTCGACAATTGAAATGCAGCGAGAGGCGCTGGAAGGTGCCAATACAAATACTGCCGTGTTGACCACGATGAAGAATGCTGCAGATGCCCTCAAGGCTGCTCATCAAAATATGTAAGAACTAAAGGTGTTGAAATGAAGCTAAATATTTATGTGATTATTTCTCTCTAGGGATGTGGACCAAGTCCACGACATGATGGACGATATTGCCGAGCAACAAGACGTTGCCAAGGAAATCTCAGATGCTATTTCGAATCCAGTTGCCTTTGGTAAGCTCTAATAGTATATTTGCAATAGTAGTACCACAATCTTGTCTTTTAGGAACTGATATTGATGATGAAGAGCTCGAGCGTGAATTGGACGAATTGGAACAGGAGAACTTCGACAAAGAGATCATTGGAATTGGCGAGCCAACACCACTACCAGAAGTGCCCACGGACGACGTCAGAGAGAAGGCAGCGGGCGCCAAACAGAAGGAGAAAGAAAAGAAGCAAGTGACAGGTAAGCCCAATGATCACTTTATTCCATTTTTGGTTCTCAAAAAAAGCTCGTTTTCAGAAGACGATATGAACGACCCTAGCATGAAGGAACTCTTGGCCTGGGCCGAATAATTTAATCCCCACTCACACTTTCTCTATGTATGCTTCGTATTTATACAATAAAACAGAACACTGTAGGAACAATAAAGTCGCTAAGGTAAAGAATTGCCTCAGTTCTATAAAATTTTCTATGCAAAATAACGAATTTGGATTAAAAGAAGAAAATGTATGATAATGGTTAACAAAAATGCAATTTTATTCCAAAAGTAAATAAATTATTCTTCATAAGTAAATGAATGATTTAGTCGTTACACATTTTAATTATTTTTCCTAGGACTTCTCGCGTAATCTCTTATTTTCTTTACTTGTTTGCTTGTTTTACGGTAAATTTATGTTATTTCTGAATTCCGCTACTAACTACATATTTCTGTAAAAGTGATTTTTTTTTTTAGATTTTATTTGAATATTTTCTGTTGATGAATAAAATTATTTAGCCAGAAATCGTCTTCAGTTGTCATTTTTGTTGTTTATGATGCTAATTTTCTTTTTAATATGAACTGCGTGCATTGGGGGAATTTTTCTTATCAGAAATTTGATAGTACCATTATTACTTTTGGTATCTTACCGGTTGTTGGGTGATTCATTGTGTATTCTTATTTCTGGGCCATTAATGGTTAATCGCCGTAATTAAGAGATAAGAGCATAAAGACATGAACATCTTTTGTGTAAGTGGTGTAGCTTTCTTTTGGTGGTTGCTTGAAGTAATTATGTTTTTGTTGAATAATTGTTAGTGAAAGCATTGTACTATACTAAAACTAGGTAACACAAATCAAATGAACACAATGCACTATTAGTGCTAGTCATATTCAATTACAGAGCGCTTTGGCGCTATTGGTATTTTAGGGCTGTAAGCAGACCTTGTAGTGACATTTTTAATTTCCTTTGTTCCGAAAGAGTGCCTGTTTGTTGTTCTAAATTGAACTTGCTCCCAACTTGTATCTTTATAGCTTTTCTTGTAAGGGAACACATGCCTTTTACAAAACATACAACTTTTTCAGACATTTTAATCTGATCGTTTATATTTTTTGAGTTATTGGTGGCCATCTCATCACATAGCAACTTTAGGTCGAAACAAATCCTTGAAGCTCAATTCTTTCACAATAAAAGGTTTTCCTTTTTTCTTAGCGGTTTTTATAATGGAAACATATTGATCAGGCGCGTATATTGGTTCCGTGTTTGCAGGTCGGCAATGGATAACCCACCATAGTGCTAGCTCTCAAATAATGACTATGTGCGCCCTTATAGAATCCAATACTTCTTTGTCTGCTCTCGGATGCTTGCCATGCTTGCCAAGTTTATCCTCCCCGACGATCAATGAAGCTTTGCATTGAATGATCAATCGAATTGTTCTTTCGGTCATTGCAAAAGTGCTGATCAGAAAATGTTTGCAAACTAGAACTCGATTTTCATTATCAAGTAAGAAAAACACGTAGTTCTGTTTTCTAGGTTCTGCCTTAGATAAGACTATATGACGATATATCAGCTGCAGTGCTTCGATGCACGAATTCAATCAGCTATCAAATTATGTCGAGCACGAAAGCCTACAACCATCAGAGCAAGGTCATTACTCTTCATTTGACAGACTTGCCTTTTTTTTTATAATTTGAACCCGCCAAAGAGGATATACCCTTACACTATTTCAGGACACAGTTCTTTTTTTTGGAGAGGGGGAAGAGACAGAAAGAAAGATTGGTGTAGTGGTTTGAAACTCAGGTGTTCCAGATAACTGGGAAGCATTTTTGTTTATGACCCACAGTACTTTTTGTCCGTCTTTCTGATGTCATCATCACGATCAATTCGCATTTTAAGCCATTTGACCACTCTACTGCTAGTGTTTTGTCTTCGCGGTAGACTTGACATAAGCTTTCGCAATTGATCGATTTTTTTTATATATTTCATGCGAAATAAATAGATGATTCTTGACGTTAGCATTTGAACCGTGAAAATTTTCTGGGTTTCCCCTTCCCCTGCTTTATAGGTGAGCACCCCGAATTCAAGATTAGTGGTAGCTGATCAGCCATTTCGTCACTTGGAGGTTTCGGCGAGTCACATTTTTATTTTTGCATTTGCTAGCATTTTTCCTCCTGCCGACATTTTGTTAGTATGCCCTAAATACAGAATGTGATCAAAATATTTGAATGTATAATGACAGAAAGAATACTTACGTCACTATAAGAAGATTTTTACGCTGACAACGACACAGTCCGCATTTATGTATTATTATGTAAGTTGATTAAAAATTGTATGTTACACTGACATAATGAACACTTACGTCTTTGTTCAACCGCAATCTAGGTAAAATTCGGTAAAAATCGTACGAATTCGTAATTACGTCGTTATACGGAATGACGTGTTCCACCTTCGGGATTTAAGACACAACTGATAGTTACCGCATAGTTCTTGCGACAAATTTGTTTTAAATACTGACTAACAGCACAAAGACGTATATGCCTCCTAGTGACAATTAGGCCTTTGTTTTATTGGAAAGAATTATCATTTTTGATACTCTTGGCATACTTAATTAAATTTATTAGTTTATATTTCCCCCAATACTTGTTTGTTCAATAATTAGGATTTCTAATGTACGAATGAAGGGAACAACAATTGTTAAACCCGCGATTTCCACACTTTATTTCTGAGTAGCTCAAAAATTATTTTTCTTATAGTGGCTCTAATAATATGATAACCCATTGTATCTCTCAAGTGCACGGCAGATTCTGTTGAGCGGACAACCGCATCAGCCCATCCATTGCTGATCCGGCAGAATTACGTAGTTTTCTCAAACCAAATTAAATTCTATTCAAATAAGATGAACTGTTATTAAGTTAAGAGCAATCAATAAGTCAGTGGTAAACGGAATTTGGTTGCTTTGTGGCTAAATGTTCCAGCGTTGATATCTGTTGTTGTTCTTATTATTATTAATAGGTAGAACCTCTGTCCATTTCCAATTATTATAACATTTGATCGCGGTCTTCAGCGTTCGGTGAAAACGTTTCACTAACCTATTGGCGTTGGGGTGGCAAAGAGTAGTCCTTATGTGTTGGATATCCAGCAGTTTGTTTAGCTGTTTGAACGACCTTGATCTGCCGACCTTGATCTGTAGTTATTTTCATTGGACATTCAAGGGTGGCCGTGGTGTAGTGGTAACATCATCGCTTGTCACGCTGTTGATTCACGGTTCGAATCCTGATATCAAGAATCACCTATTTATTTCGCATGAAATAAATAAAAAAGTCGATCACTTGCGAAAGCTAAGTCAACTCTACTGTGAAGGCATAACACTGGTAGTAGGGTGGTCATATGGCTAAAATGCAACTTGATCGTGATGATCACATTAGGAGGACGGAAAAAAATACTGTGAATCATAAGCAACGACAATAATAGCGAAAACAAACAAAATACTCCCCAGTTATCTGGACAGCCACCCTTGGAGTTTGCAGAAACTTAATACCACCTGAGTTTCGAACTACACCACTCTGTCTTTCTCTCTGTGTCTTCCTCTTTCCACAAAATGCACGTGTTCTAAAAAAATTAGTATAAGGGTATTCATATCCCCTTTAACACGTGCAAATTATAAAAAAAAAAAAAAAAAAATTTTCATTGGACAAATCCACTGGCTGTATAAATCCGATGCTACTGTTTCTACTCCCGGTCAACATAAAAAACCATCAACGATATTGAGACAGTAGCATCGGTTTTATACAGCCAGTATATGTACGAGTATGTAGTAAATGGTGTGAATTCAAAGAAAAGCTGGAACGTTTTATTAACCTAAGATCGACATTAGATAGAAAAGCCCAAATTGTCATGAAAATAAAGCAATTTATTGCTGATGTCCAACAAGATGCTGAAAAAAGCACGCAAATCAAAAGACAAACCAGAATAAAATTCCCAGCGGACGTCAAAGAAATGATACTAGAAAAGAGAAGGCCGCGTAGGAAGTAGCAAATGAAAAGATTTCCGGAAGACCAAACTATCTTCAATCTTTAACTTGACGACTCATAAAAATACTGACTATTCCCTCTGGAAAGCAGCGAAATATTTAAAAAGTCCACATCTACAAGTGCCACCATTGAAGGTACCCGATGGGAAATGGGTCGGACACCCAAAGCAGAAAGCTGATTTTTTTTTGCAGAACATCTGTCGGGCGTTTTTAAACCTTTCCCATCTGACTTAGTGAATGAAAATTAAGAACTTGTGGATAAAGTAGATGATGAAGAAATACCCTATGTCACTACAAGAGAAATAAGAAACATGTGTAGGCTTAAAATATTAAATAAAAAAGCGCCAGGTTACGAAATACCGGACGTAGTCACAATAAAACGTAAGCTTCTGATCAATTTTTGTAAACTAATACATGTACCTCATCACTGGGAGATGGGTGAAGTAGTCGTAATACCGTAACAAGGTAAGTCATCTACAGAAGTTACTCCCTATAGAGCAATATCGTTACTTCCGATACTATCAATTTTTTAAAAAAAAACTACTCCTTAAAAGACTAGATAAAATTATTATTGAAAGACGACTCTTCCCGAACCATCGAAAGCATTCGACAATAGACCAAGTGCACCGTATTACCGACGTAAACAGGTATGCTCTGCATTATTCCTGGACGTAGCGCAAGTCTTTGACCAAGATGTGGCATAAAGGCTTGAAGTTCAAACTGCATAGGAACCCACCTAGACAATAATATGAAATACTGAAATCTTATGTAGCAGACCGATTTTTTTTTTGTACACAGAATTGAAGGAAATAATGGCAGGTGTCCCACAAGGTTGTGTTCTCGGACCAACTCTGTATTTATTATATACAAGGGATATACCATTAGACAACAACATCATGGTAACCGCTTTTGCAGATGACACCGCAATATTTGCAGTTGATAAATGCGCAGACAAAGCTACTATTAAGCTGCAGAAGGCAGTCAATGAAGTAATAGATTGGACGCAACAATGGCGCATTAAACTTAATGAAACAAAATATGTCCACGCCAACTTTACATACAAGAGAATAAGCTCTCTGCCCATTCTTATCAACAACCAAATAGTTCCTTACGATAACAGGAATTCGAAGAAACACGTTAAAAAGAAAGCAGAATTATTAAATATAAAATATAGAAAGCTGTATTGGCTAATAGGATGTGATTCAGAGCTTTCTATTCAGAACAAAATTATGCTATATCAGCAAATACTTAAGGACGTACGGCATTCAAATATGGCACTGTACAGAGAAAACAAATATTAAATTAATACAAAACTATTCAAAATAAAGTCCTTCGTGGAATAGTCAACGCCATATGGTACGTAAGAAATAAAGACTTACATCGTCTTGCATATCTTCCCGGTGATAGATGTTAGTAAAAAAGAATGCAATGCAACACAATCAAAGATTGCTGATACACATCAACACGTTCGCAGATTGCGAAGAACTAAGCCATACGAGCTTATGATTTAACTGTGAAGAGAAATTATTCAAAATCATAAGTGATGATCGAAAGTGTTTTTAGTGCATGTGGGGATTCCACATCCACACTACTATGGGTTGAGATCCCCACAGTGTCTTTCGAGATTTTCACCTTCTTTAAATGGGATTACCTCTTTTATTTTATCGTTTAATCTTTTCACTTGCTCATTTGTCTAAAGTAAAGGGTGTCCTAAAGTTCACGCAAGATTTGAATTTTGCGCCAAAAAAAGACTGTGTGACAGTTAAGGGTTATTAAAAATGGAGTGCTACACGAAAGAACGACGCGTTTTTTGTGCTTAAATTGACATGTGGTTTCAACAAGACAATGCCACATGCCATGTTATACAGCCCCAGAAACAATTCAATTACTGCATGAGTCATTTCCTGGTCGCATAATTTCCCGTTTTGGTGATCAGAATTGGCCGCCCAGATCATGCGATTTAACGCCGTTGGACTTTTTTCTTTGGGGTTTTTTGAAATCTAGTGTTTATGCCAACAAGCCCACGCCTTGAAGGAGTAAATTGTGCCCTGTATCAATGAAATTCAGCCACATTTATGCAAAACGGCTATGGAAAATTATGACAAAAGAGTGCGTATATGCCCGCAAAGCCGTGGAGGCTATTTACCCGATATGCTATTCCATACCCTATACTGTATACTTTATGAATCAATAAAACATTTACAATTTTTAATTAAAAACCTGTGTTTTCTATCAAAATTACTTCTTGTGTGAATTTTGCGACACCTTTTACATATTACATTTGCAAGTAAGTCAGTAAGCAATTTATTTACTTGACTTCTCGTACAAATCTTCCATTAATGAGATATTAAACATATGTATTATATGTATGTAGAAACTAATTTAGAAAGTTAGAACAAAATCGAACCATTTTATAGAGAGTAGATATTATAAAAATTTTCCTGTTAAATTTAGGGTAAGAATGAAAACTCAGATATGAACTAGTCCGGTAGCGATATTAGACATACTTATGCTATTTCTGTCATAAGATCTGTTACAAGTGCAAAATATTATAAAAATTAAACAATAAAACATTTTGGATTAGTATTTACAAAATTGATTGCTTAAAATGTACGAGTAAGCAGTTTTTAAAAAAAAAAATCAAAGTTTTAACGTAGATCCTCAAAAGATGTGACTATAGCAGTACGTACGGTTCCCAGGGGTATCTATATACACTCCAACACTGAATACAAACATTAATCCAAAGGATTAAAATCTGAGCTTACTGAAGGTCAATCCTTGAATGCAATAAAAGCAGGAATATTAATTCTAAGCCACTGCACATTTAGCTTTATGTGCTGGAGCAGAGACTTGTTGCTCCATTAAAAAGGGTATTCGTCAAGCCTTTAACGACGACTTCTAGGACATTTTCTTGGCACACCTTTTGGCCCAGTTTTGACTCTTTTTTCACAAAAAATGGAGAGCAGTAGAGTTAGTATTTGATGGAATAATCCCCACCAAACCATTACCGAAGCAGGATGATGGCCGCACTTAACCTAGGAACTGTATTTGCATCGATTTTATCTTTTTGTTTATTAAAAACTTCCTCGACGGTGAAAATCTTTTCTTCCGTAAAAAGGATATTTTCGTGGCTGTTGTCCGCTGGCAACAGTCGCTTGCATCTCTCAAGCCTAATTTGCTTTCATACTCCACTCCATGATAACCGATCAGTAACTGAAACCAAATTGGGTGATATTCATTTCGTTTTATAGTCTGTTCTGAAAAAAAGTTAGCGGTAATATTCCTAATGTTATCTTCATACAGTTTGCGCTGAAAGTTTTTTAACAGAATTTATGGCAGAACTAGTTAGCTTACAGACAGTGACTGCTATAAAAGACAAATGATTTTCAAAATTAAATTCGCCGAAAAAGCCTGAGCATTTCAGAGCACCGCCTGCTCTAAAATGTACGAGGTTTATTGACGGATGAATAATGTCGTTCTAATAACCTGTGGGGCACATACATCATTTATTTATAGAGCAGCAAAAAAGCTTAAGTTTATTAAATCTATTCCCGTACTTGCGAACTGAGAATTTCTACGAAATTTGACGAAAACTGATCAAATACTGTTCCCGTACGCGATGATTCCTGTGAATTTGACCAATTTTCGTCAAATTTCGTAAAAATTCTCAGTTCGTCAAGTACGGGAACAGACCTATTATTGTAAAGATAAGCAGTACTTCCTAGCTTAGTCATTGAACTTCGTGCTATAGTTTATAAACAATTCGAACGTTTAAACTTCGTTGGACCGTTGGACGTTTCTGAGATATAAGAAAATTGAACAAACGATAAATGTAGCGTTTGGTTTCAAGCCCGGTCGAATCTTGCAGTTTAGTAAACTACTATACCAAATGATTGATACAAAAAACCTTATTTTCTTGGAACACGCGGCTCACCCTAAGCACAAATTGTTTTGGGCATTCATTTAAATATACACAACGGCACAGGTTAGGTTTGTTATGGGTTAATTCATATCAGCCACACGAGTGGTTGCGCCAGTTGTGGAACAAAGTAGTAAAATGGATATATAGACACAGACACATGCAAGCAAACTCTTTTTATTTTCCCAGAGTAGTTGCAGAGTTATCGCTTGTTTGGCCAGGACTTATAACAATTGGTGCACTTGATTAGGGCGAACCGCGTCTTTCTCTGTGACGCCGAAACGTTACGTACCAATGGTTGAAGATTGAAAGCCTTCTGGGAGTAAATTTCAAAGTTTACCATTTCGTTAGCAAATATAATATTGATAGATAAGTGGACATAGAGGTGATGGACCCTAGCATAGTAAGATGACCAAATGACGCATTTTCAGGGATAATTCCATTCTTAAGGACAAAATTGCAAAACAGGCTATTGCGATTCTGTTGGTCTATTTATCATTGATGTCAGGGCATAGTCCGCACCTCCTAGAGGCTTAACTGTGAATTAGATGAGAGAACAAGATCCAGAGTGTTAAAGCAATTGTTTGGGTTGCCTAGAAACTGTGTGTGCTCTTCAAAAACCTATGCTAGTTGAAATATCGATGAGAATAAATTCAGTTGATGGGTGATGACTCTGTATCTAGGCGACATCCGTCAGATTAATGTTGAAATAGTCGTCATTTGGAGAGCGGTAACGGCGCCGTGACTCAGTAGTTAAGTGTGTGATCACTAACCGGGAGACTTAAGGTTAGAGTCACGAAAAAATACGAAAAGAATGTCTGACAAACATCCGAGAGTAAAATTGTCATGAGAAGCTTCTCTCAATCGAACAAATTGTTCTCCAGAAACGGCATAAAACTGTAGCGCCCTCCCATTCGTGTGTCACAAAGCATTAATGGCTGTTATGGGCTGTAAGCGTCAAAATATTTATTTACTTACTTAACAGCAAAACACACATTTGGTGGAAATACATATGTTTTAGTCACATAATATCGAAAGCATCAGAGTCTATCGACTCGTACCTCTGATAAGCCAAATTTGCTAGAGTAAATATATATACAGAGGCCACACTTGAATATAAAGTGGGCATGCATTTATCAGTCGAAATATACAGAAAAAGGTTGATGAATTGTCTTGACTTCTGGTTAAGACTAACAGGTGTGTTTTTTTTTTTTTTAGATGCTGACAGATGCAGTTTACGTTCAAATTGTTAAGTACTGATCCCTAAGCCTTCAATGTTGCAAAATTTAATTACAGACTCTAAATGGTATTTAGGATATGACCGATGTCGGTTGGGACAGTGACCAACATCATTTCATATATCCAGCTTATACCGCATGAACTTGAAATCATTTCTAATCCTAATTAAGATTGATGTGCTTGTTTGTTTTACTGATGACCCTATCCATGTTTTTAGCAGTCTTTCCGATCAGATAGCCCTAAAGAGTTCATAGTTAAATGTAATTTCTATTCGACACCACAATATATCTACAGACTGTCAAGTTTAATTGATTTTTTCCCTATTGCTCTTATCCGCAAACGTTATTTCACTCATAAATGTCACCTTGACTTAATTTGTTCCGTGCCTATGAACCCAAAATTTACGACTTCGAAATACAAGACATTGCACGACAACCAGAGCGTGTTTCCGACACGAAACGTGCCTAGATTCACTCACCAAACTCTATCAATCACGAATTTTGCAACAAAATGATTTGATACATATTTTGTTTAACTATTTCTGCGACACTGACCAACAGCAGCTGCAAATTTACCATCTCTTATAATGCTTCATAATTACCCCAGACTACGCCGGTAGGCAATTTGCGTGCTCAAGCACCCACCACCAAATCAATCATTACATCAAAAGCGCAAATGTAAGTTGCCCACTGCTGCTTCGTTTCATAATCATGGAGGTCCAAATTTATCGTTACAGACCTGGATTCACTTTCATTGGGACATAAGTGGTATGATACCGATGACGGTGACGAGTTGCAGAGGACGTCGAATGAATTCATAATTAGCTGTTGGGTTAAGTTTTGTTTCTTGGGGGCATTTGCGCCACTATTATTTTTTTCAATTGCAATTTTAGTACATATTTTGAGTTATTGATCAACGGTTGTGAATTGGACAGAATTCAATATGAAGAGAGTGGGTTTCAGCCTTGTTTTGGTGAGGAACACTATGGAGTGTCATAAATTTTATCGTTAATGTCTGTGAAATTTCAGGCAACTTTATTGTTAGTGCCAACGAGTAATGCAGCCTTGGAGGAAATAGATTTATCCAATTTGGATTTGAAGAACTTTCGATTCTTTAGAAATCTACCATCACAGGATCCAGCCACGGCACCGTATGCCAATCCGATTCTAGAGCTTTTTCAAAAGAAGAAAGCAATATTGGAGTACATAGACCGACTTCTCTTTGGGAATTCTCTATTTGGACCTCCAGTGACGATAGAATTCCACCCGAACTATGGGCAGGCATGGCAGCCGTACTTTGAGCGCAACTACGGCAGGAGAGCGGAAAGACTAATCGAACTGTTAGGCAGTGGGGCGTCAGAGGAAGAGCTGAAGTATTACGGAGCAATCCCCAAGGATTTTGGCTCCTACCACTAATTTATTTACAATGCCATTTATTTTTTAAGAAAATTTGTTATTATTTAGCTTTAATTAAAGATATAAACATAGACTAGGTGTCGTGGAGTATCAGTTAACGCGCCGCTTTTGCGTTGAGATGTAAAGGACGTTGTTGCCGCGAATGAAGGCGTCGCCGTATTTGTTCTTCAGTTGGCCATTTAGGTATTCTTCGGTTTGGTCAAGAGCGATGTTCATGTAGCCATCTAGGCAGGCTAGAACACCTAGAATGGGACAAACAATGGGAATGGGGAACATGGTTAAACCGGTAAGTGACATACCTCTGTAATCCACTCCGGAGTTTAATTTTACTACAACAGGACGTCCATGGATCTGATTGATGAATTGCGAGAGGGCTTCTTTGCGCGACATGTTATTGTTTTACACTTTGAATTCGTTTTCGTATAAATTTCTGGTAAATTAAACCAAAATAAACGTTTTTAGCGTTTTGGCGAAAATCGCGGTGGAAGTGTCAACATTCTGACAGCCGCTGTCAAGAAAATTCCCATCGCAGTTGCTGTCGCCATGAAGCTGCAGATGGCGCAGGTATCCTCAAAGAGATTCAAATATTTGCAAAAGCTCGTTAATTTCAAAATTATTTGGAAATGTACATACAGTGAATCGAAAGAAAGGAAAAACTGTTCAGTTGATTGATTTAGCTCAAAATTTAAGGCCCAAAACGGGTGACGTATGGACGGATACAGGGGCAGAAAGATGGACACAAATAGATCACATATAACTCAATAATTAATTTTGTTGAAATTTGAGCTTTGAGTTAAGCAAAATGTGTAGACGTATGTATAAATACATATACATCAAAATCGGAGGAAGACGGGGTTAGATAGATTGGGTGATGTTTAACACAACGGCTTCCAATTGTTATCAAAAACTGTTTGCGCTAGGTGACCTGTTATATTTTTAGTGTTAAGTTTTAGCGTTAAAACTTTCGGTGATAAAGGGTTCATTTTGTGCTTTAGGATTTTAATTTAAAATAAAATAAAAAATATTAAAGATTTTAATGGCATTTTTTTACTTTTTTAAATTTTGGACTATGCTATTATGTATGTAATACAACATTCGTTAAATGGCCACCACAGCAGTTTTTGTAAACTTCGATTCTTGTGAGGTATTTTTCAATGACTTTTCGACACATTTCTGGATTTACTGCAGTCACTACTTCACGGATGTTGGTTTTTAAGTGCTCCAAAGTTTGAATATTGTCTGCATAGACACGATCTAAGTAAGAAATCTTTTCGTCTAATCAATTTGATGAAGAAATGAGTTACTATTGCGCAGTTGTTATTCTCCAGAAGCGCACGAGTGATATACTTATACACTTAACCAACAAAAAAAACTTGTACTGAAAACAAAATATGCCATCGAAGTGATATAAATTGCAAACGATAATTTATTTCTTTGACTTTTTAATCACCTTTATTTCTAACTTAACAATAAATAAATTTCTTAGCAAAATAGCCGTAAACGAAAAATGCCAAGCCAACAAAACATTTTATAAAAATTCATTTTGAAATAACTTTTTACAAAATGTTTCGCTGAAACTAATATTTTGTGTGGTGTCTCTTAGCTTCCAGAACCATTTGTAGTCTCTTAGGAACAGAAAGTGCCAAGATTCTTGTAATGTCTTTGGTTATTGTCTCCTATATGCTTTTATTTGGGTGGATATGTATTTTGTTTACGTTGTACGACACCCATTCCCTAATTATTTCAAATTCATTTCTTTGAGAAAATACTTCATATCTGGGGTCGATTGGTTCACAATTCTAGACGAAATCATAAAATTTTTCATTCAAACCCTAAAATTAACGGTACTTAACTAAAGGTCGACTTTGAAAAAAACTGATTTGCTCGAAAACGTCTCCAACGATTTGGTGCAAATTTGACATTTTAGCTGAGGCGGATATATGCTGTCAGATGGCGCACTACATTTTTGACAGAAAATACGTGCAACAGATATGACTCAATCGATTTTCTTCAAAAACAATATATAAGCGATATTTGACATGTTATGTGTAAACCAGTCATGCGTCGATACAAATGAGACGGGATCTCACTTTACTTTACTTTAGACGGCGCTACAATTCGAGATGAACCTGGGCCTCTACAAACAAGCGTCTCCAACTAGCCGTCTCCGGTTTTGCACACGAAGTTGGTAGAGGTCCATATCCGCTTGTGTGCGCCAGCTTTGCTGAGTTCTTCCTTTACCGTGTCGTCTTTCCGGAGTAGATTCGAATGCTTTCCCGACCGAAGCGTTGATGTCCATTCGCTTTACATATTCTAGCCATCTCAAGCAATGAATTCGAATGCTTTTGACCAGGTCCAAGTCCATGTACAACTGGTATAGTTCGTTGATTTATCTTCTCTTCCATTCGCTGTGGATATAAATGCGACCAAAAATTACTCGAAGAATTTTTCGGAACAAGTCGACTTTATACGCTGCGATTGAATTCCCTTTTTTAAACGACGTACTTTTCGATGCTTATTATGAACCTGAAATAGCTATTTGGCGGTCGCGATCCGCCTTCAAGTTATAGACATTTAAAGTTTTGGCAATTTAAAGAAGAATCGTCTTGTTGGCACCGGACTTCTTGACAGATTAAAGGACACCAATGTGGCAAAAGCTCTGGCAGTCTGTTGCAGTTGTAGGTGTTTTTGGTGGGGAAAACGCCACGGCTCTTATGAATATTAATGTGTGGGAATCATATGATGCTACTATGGCTTTTCCCCCCCACAAATGTGGTATCCTGGAGGCTATATCTTCCGACAACATCACCAAAGATGCTTTAATTTTTTATTTTTACATTAAAATTCCCAAGAACGTAAGTCCTGTCAAAGAGTTTCGTCAAAGCAATCTTTGGCCATGTCGTCTTTATCCTCTGTTGAGACGTGAGCGTATATTAGGCTGATGTTAATTTTAGTGAATTTAGATTTGTGCAAATTGTCATCAGGCGTCCGTCCACTCAGTTCAAAACTTCTTGCATTCAGTCTGCATCTATAGAAGTAACATCTCTTGCATCTGCCTCACTTATTTACTCACCCTATCTTAAACCGACAGTTCACACAATTATATAGTTCAGTTGAGCATCATCGCTTTAGCGAATTAATGCAATAAATTACCATAATGTAGGAGGTACCTACTAATGTTAAACTAAAATCAAACCCATCACTACCCATTAGCCAATTTCACAATGAAAGCACATTAATTCTTAACAACTTAAAGACAAGCTTTAATCATTTAATTTAAAACATTCTTAAAGCTAAAACAACCAATTTTCGGCATTTTTTTCTAAACGAAATACATACAGGAGAAATAAATTATCTATAATTTCTTATCAGTGTATTCCTTCCAATGGTGTGTATGTCTTGTATTGGTAAAGTTCAGGACCTCCATAGCCATACAACAGTTTGCCTCGTCCATTTTCATCGTAATAAGGGTATCTGTATTTTGGTCTAAAAATAATATTGATAGAGATGTCAAATTGTTAAATATTATTACTCCTTTCAACGTACCTTTCAAAATATTGGAAATTTGGCGCTCTTGGTTGGACATTTGAGGAGGTCAGTTGTACAATGCAGACGAAAAGTAAAAGAAGCTAGAAAGGTGAAAAAAAGAAGTTGTTACAGTATTTATTTTCAGCCGTTATAGGTTTGCTTTTTCCTGAGCAATTCAGGTGCGGAACTCATAGGATTTCGAAGGAGCTTTAATCCCTATTGAAGGAAATGTAGTTTAGTTTCTCAAACCAAAAGGCTGCTACCGAACTATTCACTTGTAGAAAAGATCAACGCTACAAATTTGGTGTTTTTCCACAGAAAATGGTCATTATATTGCGGTAGCAAGACAGATACACATGTACTAGATAAACTTAGGTACCTCCATAAAATTCAATGGGCGACATATGACTGCATAGCCTTTGTGGATATTTCCGAAGGCCAGAGTACTACCACTTCATTGTTCACTAAGGAAGGCTAGGAATTTCGGCCATTGTCTATTATCGCAGCTGTTTGGATACGGAGGAAAAGGAAACATCTTTTCATTTAAAGAAGGTGTAGTGGTAACATCATCGCTTGTCACGCTGTTGGTTCACGGTTCGAATCCTGATGTCAAGAATCATGAATATTTCAATTGCGAAAGCTAAGTCAACTCTACTGCGAAGGCATAACACTGGCAGTAGACTGGCAGTGATGATGACATCAGGAGGACGGGAAAAAATACTGTGAAAAATGAGCAACGATAAAAGCAAAACAAACAAGCTCCCCAGTTATCTGGACGCTACCATTGGAGTTTACAGAAACTTAATACCATCTAAGTTTTAAACCACTACACTAAAATCGTTCTTTCTCTCTCTCCTTCACAAACGCCCGTGTCCTATAATAGTATAAGAGTATTCATATCCTCTTTGGCGCTCGCAAATTATAAAAAAAAGAATGTGATGTATGTACAAAATGGCGCTAAAGTCATCACTCTATCGGAAGATGCTTTAATTTTTGCAAATGGCGTCTTATGTCATCGCGACTTTGAGATTTGTGAAATAAACAGAAGCAGAATACAGAATACTCTACAAGAACGCGGAATAATCGTGTCAATGTTTTTGACAAATAATCAGTCGTGAATTTCGTCGTCGATTCCCAGGTCATGTAGCACAAACTGGGAAAATACTGGGACGTATAGCCAGTCACTACGAGGAGACTGGCTCAACATGGGACAGTAGTAGACATGACCGGCCGCGGAGCAGCCGTTCGGTCGAGAATATCGCTGCTGTGGCGGCAGATGTCCAAGAGGACATGAATAGACGGTTTTTACAACGAATTTTGGTGAACAACTTGAAGATGTACTCAAACAAAATGCAAGCAGTGCATCAGCTATTGCTTGCAGAATTACTGGAATCAAATTTAAATGTCTAAATAGACATAATCAATTCTTTTTATTTACAAACAAAGTGACTGCCTTAGGAAATCGAGTGTGAAGTTTTGCGCCACCTTATATTTATAAGCCTATTTCCATAATTTTGTTTTCTTCATGTACAATACATCAACGAAATTGGCATTAAGTGCGCCTTGATCTGCTCAGAAAGGGTTAAGGAAAAGAGACAAATATTTATGACCAAAGTTGTTGGGCACAAGGCAGTTATTTATTTGGTGGCCATGGTTGTCCTTAAATGTCTTTCATTTTAAGAATATGGATTGACGTGATTTTTAAATAACTTTAGCCGTACAATTTTGCATTTCTGTCAATATCTCTAAAACTAAGAATATTCAAGGACATCAACAAACAAATAATCGTCATATTTCCAAAAATGTGATTTTCTCCTAATATGAACAGTTTCCGTGAGGGGCCGTGACTTAGTGTTTGAGTGCGCTATTATTGAGCAAGAGATTCAAAGTTAAAAAAACATTTCACACGGTCTCACTTCTCACGAACGGCTGACAAACATTCGAGAGTAAAATTCTCATGAAAAGTTTTTCTCAATCGAGAAAGATATACCTTTTGGAAACTGCATAAAACTGTAGATCCCAACCATTAGTGAGACGCACAGCACTGATGCACAGGAAACAAACCACTGGGAGACGACTCTGTATGCTGGATACAGCTGGAAAAGTATTGGAACGGATTATTGGTACCAGCCTAGAAGCAGCCATTGAAAATGCGGGAGGTCTAACCGAACACCAGTATGGCTTCCGTAAGGGACGGTCCACGATCGATGCAATCAAGGTGGTAGTTGACATTGCACAGAAAGCCAAAGATGGCCGAAGATGGAGAGGAGGCTCAAAAAAGTACTGTGCTCCGTCATAAGTACTGCTCCGTCATAACATATTTTGGCTGCTCTAAGGAACAAAAGAGTTCCACAGTATTTAATAAATATAATAACGGATTATTTTAGGCGGTGGATCCTATTGTATAATACAGATAAAGGTATTACGGAAAACATAGTCACGGGTGCGGTGCCACAGGGCTCGGTCTTATGGCCGCTATTGTGGAATATTATGTATGATGACATTCTTCGATTATTAATACCAGAAGAAGCAAAAATCGTAGGATTTGCTGATTACATCGCCATTGTCGTAGTGGTCAAATTTTTGGAGGAAATTACAGAAATCAGAAATGACACTATTAGTATAGTCCAAAAATGTCTCACTTCAGTAGGCCTAAAGTTTGCCAAAAATAAAACAGAAGCGGTGCTGATCAGCAGGAAAAAATGCGAAACAATTACCATCACTGTAGGCGGACACGAGATTAAATCGAAACCAGCAATCAAGTATTTGGGTGTGGTGCTCGATACTAAGCTAACATTTAAACAACATCTGGAGCATATAAGTGAGAAAGCCTAACGAGTGAATAATATACTCATGCGGATAATGACAAACATAGGAGGATCAAGGAATAGCCGAAGACGACTGTATGCGAGTGTAATCAAGTCAGTAATCCTGTATGCAACACTATTCTGGGCAGGAGCTATGAAGACCAAGTCGTATAAGAAGAAAATCGAAACAACGTACAGATTATGTGACTAGAGGGTATGTAGTGCATATCCCACAACATCTATCGGATGAACTGCAGAGGATATATGAAAAGAAAAACAACACATTTCACAATGGTGAAACGAACACCACTGAGGTAACAAATGAGCTAAGAGAAGCTGAAGCTGAAGAAATCCTACAAAGGGAACTGGAAGAAATACCAAACCATGAAAACATAATAGGGCACATGCTACAGTCGGAAGCAAAATGGGATGCAGTAGACACCTAGACTTAGAAGACTGGAGCGGAAAGAAGGAGAGATGGAGAAGGATAGGCTAAGAGACTGGCCACGTAGACATCTGAAGAAAGCAAGAATTGCTAAATCCTGCCCCGCGAAGGAATACCTGGAGGTGGTACCGCAGGCTATAGAAAAAAGGGTATGAAAGGGAGGTGGTTTTAGTCAGTAGGAATCTGGCATACTAACCAACCGAGTATTTAGTCAGTGTCTTTTAGAAGATTTCCCCTTTAAAAAAAAAAAAAAAAAATCAGCACTGGTGGCTCCGAGAAAACACGCTTGGCCCTATATGGACTGTTAACACCAAAATATTTATTTTTACTTAACCGTTTCAGGGAAAATCGAGGTGATATTTTAAAAAAATCATTTACTTCTGCACTAAAGAAAGTTAAAGTAGGTGTCCCACAAGGAAATATCTTAGGACCACCTCTGTATCTGTTGTATACCAGGGACATACCGTTGGATAACAATGCCATGATGGCTATGTTCACAGATGACACTGCAATATTAGTAAACTGCAGAATGCACTCGAGCTTGAACGCAACAATGGCGTATTAAACTAAATGAGTCCAAATAATCTTACATAAACTTCACAAATAAATATTTTAAAATGTACTGGTTAATGGGAAGAACCTCAGATATGACTGCTCTGTAAGCAAATTATACAGACATTCCAAAACCACAGAAGTGGTTAGAAAGAACGCTGAAAAACTGAAAGAAAGAACGCTGAAAACAACGACTGAAAAACTACATCAACTCCGAGATAGGAACCGTCTTAAATGTACGAGACAATATCCGGAGATTGAGAAGAACCAAACCTCATGAGCTAATGGTTTAAAAGCTATGAGAAAATAATTAAAACTTTAAATTTCCCTTAACGCAATTTTAAATATAAGAAAGAAAAATCATTTGTCGATCTTTCATAGATTGGTCTTGGTTAAGGAGTAGTTTTTAGTGGCGTTAAAATCCCACACTACTTGGTAACCGAGATCACCAAGTGTCTTACGAGATTTTCACCTTCGTTGCAAAAAAAAAAAAAAAATCCTGGCTACTAAAATCTGTTATCATACTTTATTAATTGTTTTACAATCCCCATAAATTACCTCACTTAACAACTTTTAGTCACTGAAATCGCTTTAACAAGTGTGAATACAGAATAGCACGTGCCCATCTCATCCTAATGTTAACAGGGAATGTGTGTGTGTCTGCCAACATGTATATGGCGTGGACATTAAAATAATCAACTTTTCAGATTTTTCGGAAATTGTAAGAAATATTCCAAAATGGAAATCATTTTGAGTGTGAATACATATATTGAAAACGGTGTCACGAGCCGCCACTGTTACAACTACTGAAACATTTTTTATAACAAAAATGTTATCTAATTATTGACTCTGTTCAAAACTTCATTTCCCAAGTTCAAAACTTGAGGCCAAAAAATTGCAGATGCACAGATAGGCGAACGAACATGCCTAAATGGATAGCAATTCTAAAATTGAGTCTATCTCCAAAGTATAATTCTCTATGTTATAAACTACATATGTATGTGATATGCATGTATCAACATCAATATCCTATGAGGTTAGGCATAAAAAATCACACACACGTAACTTAATGTTTACCATGACTATCTACGACTTTTAGAGCAAAAGACTATCGACCCAACGAATCCGTGTCAAACGAAAGACAAACTTCCCCAAATTATTTGTTCAACCTAAAAACCCACAAGTTACGTGATATTAATAAAAAATTGCACTAATATCCACTGTAACACATAAGCAATTCCATCCATTAAAAGCAGAAAAAAAAAATTGTTATTCCAGGCTGTGCTAAGTGACGTCGATAATACATAGTGTTGTAGGTGTTGCCAATTCAAGGTCTTTTCCAAAAATTTCAACAAACCCATTCAAAAAATGAAATTCATGGAATTTCGAATTTCACAAATTTCATGAATTTTATGAAGAATTCCTCTTGCTCATCAATTACCGTGCCAATGCTTGACTTATCTATTCTTTGAATCTCAATAACAATGAATTGCTGACCGATTAACCCAACAACTCTATGTACTCGTACATTGTACACTCTTTCTATGGAAATTGTGTCATTTTCACATTCGATTGTTAATTGCATGAAGAAAATCAGATCAAAAGAAAAGAAAATCGAAACGTATCGTCGTCGTCGGCAAACTAACAAAATGTATCGACCAACAACAACAACAACAACGGCGGAAGTGTGAAAGTATCTACAAAAAAAAGTATTTATCGCAATTGTTAACACACAAAACTAGACTATAACTATGCGAATTGCAACACTTACGGGAAATAAAAATTTTGAAATAAATTTGGCCATTGTATAAAAAAACTTTAACTATTTAACGGTCTTCTTTCTGTCTTTAGTTTTGGGCCAAACCCGCACTGACGTTGCGTGTGTAACGTTTCGATTTGTTTGAATACTGTCGCGATCACTTGGATACTGAAGTCAGGTCGATGATTGTAAGTGGCCCAAAGTGACTGCCTGCTGCTAGCTACTGCCGTCCGTAATTTGTGTGCTCGTGTTGCATGAACTTAGTGGGCAGGAGGAGAGTATTTTTTGTCGCTTTTCCTCTGTGCATGCGTTTCTTTAACTATTGCAGAGAGCTACATAGATGGTTTAACTCCAGACCAGAGAGAAAAGATGCACTTGATGTTTGGACTTAATTGATTTTATTTTGCAAAAACTTGCCGTGTGGTCTCAATCATAATGAAGCTAAATAAAAGGAACCACTGGGTCGCTCAAACTTGCACCATATATGCTGTGTGTTCAGATTTAAAATTTATGCAAAGTTGTGAGGGCGACAAAAAATGCATTAAAAGGCAAAATATATTTATTGACTATATGTTAAAAATTTGAATGCCGTGTCCTCTAAATTGAGATATAAATTTTGAGTAAAATAGTCTAAGGCGTAACCGAGACATGGCTAATTTACCGAAGTCCGCTAATAAATAAAGAACCGTCTTATTGCAGACAACAATCTTACTTTCGATATTTTTATCGAAATCGCTTGACCCATTTTCGAGGAACTTTATAGAGTTAGAATGAAAATTCTGATTTCACCTCGAATTGTGACCCCACGGACCCCAGATATAAAGTTTGAAGTAAATCCATCACAGGCTAGGAATGCTGATTCTGTAATCTTCAGTGACGTTGCCAAGGAGCACCTGATTGAGACCGTGATAGACCCTATGGTCGGACCACGATGAAAAAATCACTCGCAATAAGGGGAGGCTGGCAGAATCAGAACAAATCAACCATCTCTTATACGATGTTGGTTAACACAGAGGCCAACCAGCTCCATAGAATACTAACCACGGTTGGAACCAAGGCGGCATTAGGTTCGCTTATTGTGTTGACAAAATGTCTTGAGATTACATAAAGCAGGCCGATTCAGCATTTATTGAAGACTAGACTGGCGCAAAGCTGCAAGCTTCTACTCATGCCAAGAAATCCAGCAGCGTATTAAGAAGTCTGTATGGATCTGAAGTATGTAACTTTCAGAGGAACCAACAGGTACGAGTAGATCGGTTCTGTTTATAGGCAAAAGATAATCTCTTTCTTGTTCTACTACAGGAAGTCAGTTTTCGAATATTGTTCCTGCAACAATCATAAGGTGACAGACATTAATTCTCCTGGTATGGGTGTGAGTTATTGAGATAAGTAGACTGGGCCAGAAGCAGACGTTGAAGTAGCAAGGAAAGGTTCAGAGACGGCCTACATTGGCCAAGAATAATCTAGCGTGTTGGTAACTCACAATATACCTAAGTGAAGAAAGAGCTAAGTTTTATTAAAAAACTTCTCGGGAATTATAACCTAAAGGAAAGTAAGGGTAAGGAATGGAGTAATGGTGACATTATTGATGCCTCAAAAAAAAGTTTAGAGGGATCAAACACCAAGCTGTACTCTAAAAAGTACGTCTAAAAATTTGATTTGTCGTTCAAGAAATGTTAGACCAGAATCGAAGAGTTTCTATTACGGAAATAGCCGGTAGCTTAGACATTTCTTATGGATTTTGACTGATCACTTGGGGCAATTAATTTAATTAAGTTTCAGGCAGATCCAAACAACGTTTTCTGCTCGCATCGTATCTAGGGAGTGAGACTTGGTTGTATGATCCTGATTCCAAAATGCAATCAAAAGGGAAGTTATGGAACAAAAAAATTCAAAGCGTCAGTTAAAAAAGTTATGGCCACAGTGTTCTGGGATGCCGAAGGAGTAATCCTTCTGATTTGTTTGAAGTATAATAAGATCGTGACAGCAATTTATTGCATAGGCATTTTACGAAAACAGGAAGCTGCAGATCAGAATAAATAATCTGGGAAACCAAACGAGCGTGTCTTGTTACATCACAATAATGCCCTAGCCCATCCCTCGAGGCAATCTCAAGATGTTTTCAAGGAATTTCGCTGGGAAATTTTGTTCCATCTATCCTAAAACCCAGATATGGGATATATGTTTGATTTTTTTTATTCTCAAAACTAAAAGAGTACATTAAAGGGAAACAAAACCTTTTTTAAGTTGGGTTTCGTTGAAGTATGTGAGGCAGGCCTAGTGTATTCTGGCAAACAGTCATTAAAAACATTTGGCTCAAAAGCCGCGAACGCGTAGCTCTACGAGTATGTGGCTAGCATTACGTGTACCCGTACAATACAATGGAACGCAACGTCAAAGATTTCTCTTTGACGGGACCATAAACACAGTTCTCTGTCTACACTTTAAACTTGACCTTACATTGCTCAAAAGTCTAATTTGTTTTGAATGCTCGTTATAGCCTAATTTCCAATTAACACGAAAAACAAAAATTACCTTTCACTACAGTTCTTTGTGTAGCCAAGACCGAGCTCAAGTGGGTCTTCGTTGGAAATCTTTCATCGCTGTAAAACCAACAAGTGTACCGCATTTTCAATAACAAACATGCGTATAACATGTTTAAACTTTTAACAAACCTAGCTTTATTGGTTCAGTTATTTTTTGTGTTGTGTTTCTTTTATTTTGTCTTCTTTGTGGTCTTTGTCGTGATTCGTCTGCATCGTTTGCCTTCAATTTATTCCGCTTCCACTTTTTGAAGAAAAGTGAAAGTTTTGTTTTTGTCTACCACATGACAGACATTGGGAACGAGGTAGTGGCATGGCAGCAGGTTATTTAGCAGTCAAATTAGTTACTTTCCAGTGAGAGACAATTTAATTTCCAGTGTTGTTTTGGTGATCATTCGCTAAATTTTTGCGCGGTCTCCCTCTTGAACGGTGACGTTCGAATGGATTGTAACACAGACTGGATTTCGTTGGGGGGTTACGAGATTGTCGTCACGTAAGTTAAGTGCTTTTTAGTGCTTATGAGCTGGCAAAGGTCTCTGAGTAGTAGATAGATACTTCAAAGATCGGGTGGGGAGATCTCGTTATCTTTGCGGGATTTTTGAATTATTATGAAACGTATTTGTGCACCTTGAAGTCTAGTTGCTCGTCACTTTAATGACGGGGCAAGACATACACGAGATATACGTAATTTTAAATTCGGTGTAATTGTTTGCTTTGATTACATTTGCAAATGTTTACTTGGTATTTTTTTTTTTTTTTTTTTAGTGAAATTTTGCCATTGTAAGACGGTATTGACGGTTTTCAAAAAGTGAAATTGAAGATCGAGTGGGTAATATGAACTCGTATTTATTTTCATGCGGCCTCAGGGAATCCCTGGTGATGTCTGAATTTTGAGTATCGTATGAGACCCGATGTAAAGGCATTAGTGAATGGTGACTGCAAACAACTGGGGTAGGTAAGAGTGTTTTTACAAAGGCACTTCAGACGAAATCAAAAATGATAGTTCCAGTCAAGTCGAAATACTTAGAGAATATCGAATGCTTCGAGGGGAATGAAATGTTCGAATACCGTGCCTCCCTTTTGCCCGAGTCTAAAAGGTCAACTTAGCTAATTTAATTTTTCGAGTTGATTAACTATCGCACATGTAGCTCAATTCTACCTGTAAGTTCTTGGGTAAATCGCGGTTAGTAACCGAGGTACATAACCTTTAGTTCTAACTTTCTTGGTATATACCAGAACATGTCCCATACATCATCTAATGGGGTCTCTGTTATAGGACAGCATACGCGGTCACTTGTCCTCTATAGCGTAGAAAAGACACCACTTGCAAATATCAACGAATAGATAAACTTATTCTCTATGAACCGAACGACTCGGGTCGTGAAAATGCTAACTTGATATACTGCGCAAGCATACTTGAAAGGGATATAGTTGACATCGACAAGTTGAAGAAGGTGAAATACTGGTGGCTCGACTGGGTTAAGGCTAAGTAGGGCTGAGCGCTGACATGTGAGTTTTACCTTGCCGATGAAATGGTTGAGTGGATATCACTATCATCGTCCTCAAGGCCATAAAATCGACGGACTGTAGATCACATGTCAGGGACCAGCCCTAGCCCTAGGGCTGTAAAGCTTTGGTCACATTTCCTTTAAAAAAAAAAAGAAATTGTAAACGATTAAGGTGATTTACTTTAAGACATATTTATAGCTGTAGTTTTAAGTTTATTTTTCACAATAAGATATGTTATAACACAAGTTGATAAATAAACGAGAAAACAAAAGTCGGTCCAGCAAGAGAGCAAAAATTAATGCTTCCTTGTTTGTGGAGATAACAGGAGCAATAAACAAAGGAGTGTTGCTAGACGACTTCCTGAACGATCGTCTTGAACTACTCGTACATACATATGCATCAACACGATAATATTGTAGTGCAAGCTTAAGTAAACTGTATATTGTAGTCTGAAAAATGTTGCTTTGGTAGAAAGCCAAGTTTCCGCAACATTTTACGCTTACGTACGTCATTATATTGCGCAAAAGAATAAAGTGCATGACTGGGTTGCACGTACTTGCACCTATATGTACATATCGTCGCTGTTAAATTAAACCGGCATAGTGCAAAAATTGAGTTTTTGAGTTATTGGTGTCAACAAATTTCTTTTTTCCCGTTTATTTTTATGTCGAACCGGCATATCGTATAGTTGAATAAAAATCCGTCAGATGGCGTTGGGCCGGTATGCATTTACGCGGGAATACCTATTTTGTTTATCAGAAGACAGATCTATTGCGCAATACGCCAGTCGCTTCAAAATCTTCAAGGAGGAAAGACGCCCATCATGCAAGTAAAACTGAATTATCTCACAATAGTACATTTTTATTATTACCCAGATACGACTTATTGGTAGATAATCCGGTTTGCACTTAACATTAATGCGTTTATTATATACTGTTTATTTGCAAATCACTTACATTTCAAATTTAAATAAAATCTTTAAAATGTTTTTTTTTGTTTCTCAGAAAAATCGTTAAGCATAAAAAAAAACAATTTCACATTATTCCAAAACTTTGTTCGTCATAAACAAAATCGCTGGATTCATAGCCAAGAAATAGCCAAATTTTAAAAAAAACCTGTTAAGAAGGAAAGTACCGTAATACGAATTTTCTGTCAGTAATCTAGTACGCTCAAATATAAAATTTGAACAAAATCGTAAGAGGCGTTTTCGAGAAATTTTTTTCCGAAATCGTAAGTACCGTTAATTTTAGGGTTAGAATGAATATTCCGATTTCTCCTCGAATTGTGATCCCATAAACCCCAGTTCTGAAGTTTCAAGAAAATCTATTCAGCCGTTTAGGCTGCAGTCCAGTGTACATACACACAGACAGACAGGCAGACAAGTCAAGTTTGATAAAAATCTCTAGATCGAACGTAAGTGCAAAAAAATTATGAATTTAAGGTTCAAGCAATTGAATTTATGAATGAATTCATTCATTGACTTAATTTTTGAATGGTAACTTACAAGTATAAATCACCATCCGTTTTGAAATCATTTTGAATTCATTTGAAGTCATTTTCATTCATTTGCATTCACTTTCAGTCTTTTGCATTCATTTGAAGTCTTTTGCATTCATTTGAAGTCTTTTAAGCCATTCCCGTTCATTTACATTCAATTGAATTCATTGAAGTCTTTTCCATTCATTTACAATCATTTGCATTCATTTGCATTCATTGCAATCTTTTGCATTCATTTCTATTCTATTAATTAGCAGTCTCTTGCATTTATTTGCATTAATTTAAAGCGAAACCTTAAAGAATGATAAAAAAAAGTTGTGATCAGTTGTTTTTAGAGACTCGATGAATAAACGTTGACAGTAGTGCATTAAGAAAGGCATAGATGGGCATTTTTGGGAATAGGTGGCGTTATATAAAATAACAGAATAGAATTGAAGAGAAAAAAAAGCAATGGAGTCTATAAAACTCAATTTATATAAGATAATGGAGCCTCTTTGCATTAACCGCTAAATCAAAGTGTACACACACCAAAAATTCAGCCTATTGCTAGTTATCCGCATGAGCTGACTTTGGATTTCTGCTTATATTACCCAATGCTGAAATTTGCTCAAACAGGCAATTGAAATAGGATCTTCGAGATATACAACAACAAATTCCATTACCAAGAAAAATTAAAATTAAATCATAATCCAATGCATCTAAGTCTTAGAAATAGCTTTGCATAAAAACGATACGATTACCGTCAAACTTAATACACGTATGTATATGTACACCTTCATCCTGTACTGCACTAGTGGTGGTAGTAGTAGTATATAGTAGCACACACAAGTTGATTGTTCAATAATGACGATGATAAAATCCCAACAACTAAAGCTATGTCGTCTCTGCATCCATCTCCATCGTACAACGAGTCGCTCAATGATTATGATTGCTTAAGAAGGACTGAGTACAGGATAATGATTTTCTCATAAATGAATGACTGCACATAGAGCGCAGATAGAATTATTATAGTTGTTAAGCAGATGACAATAATAATCTCATCTAATTGTGCATGTTGTACTTAGTGAACACATACACCCACGCAACCTGTGTAACTTACTCACAAATTGCTCTAACTAAATGTAATATGCTCCTTCTGGGAAACCACCCATCCACTCACCCGGTGTATGTACTTCTGATTATGGGATTTCTTTCCGTGTGCATCTCCTAGGCAGACATTTCGCATACGCACACCAACAGATATGAAGGACGACGACACATGTTCTATAAAAAAAAAAACTCCCAACAAATAGGATGTAGGAGAAAAATAAAATTGCCTAGAGGGGAAAAAGTAATGCCTTGGAAAATTACCTCAATTACGCCAAGTAATGCAACGAAAAAGGGAAAAAATTAAATCGTTTCTCACAATTGAAAATGCCGTAATGGTGAAATTAAAAAGGACTTTCCACTTTTCACATAAAGTAAAAATTATGCACTCCATCAAGAGAATGAAATGAGCCCTTAATGTGGGGTGGTTTATTTCGAGTTATTATAATTAGCTGAATTGATTTACAATTGCACGATTTTATGGAAAATTACGGAAGTGTTCACCATTCAGCCGACCAACATCCCTGATTCTTTGTTCCTGTCTGCGTTCTTCCTCTTTGCCGTCGATGCCAACACCGATGCTTTCGATGAATTTCGATCCTCGGTAACCGTTTTTCTGAAAATTAAAATAAAATTATGTACGCAGGCTTTTATTTATTCTTTTGATTTTATAATTTAAGTAGGCACTTACCTCGTAAAAAAGAGCCCGACGTTGCTTACTGATTTCTGGATTAAAATCCCAATTGGTTCGTTCGTGAGTTATAGGCTCACCGGCAATATTATTCTGAAGAGTTTCAGTTATCAGTCTATAGACGACAGCATCTGATTTGTGAAGAGTGACAAGGAAGATGCATAATGAGATCTAAAAGAAGTAAAAAAAATTCAAATTTATAAAACTTTAGAATCAATATCTAATGCTACTATAATCTAAGCCCATTGGTCCGTTTTTCAGAGTTTCGGGAATAGACCACGCTAGCGTATATAGGCATGTGATATATCACTGAAAAGAGTTCTTCGAGTAGAAACCAACAATATTTTTTTCGAATGAAAATTTGCGCTCACAGTGGAATGTCTGCGAAAAATGAGTATCACTCCTCCTTGCGTTTCCAAAGTCACCGAAAAACCTGAACAAAATCATGGTAATATATAATATTCTAGTTAATTTGCGAGATATTACATTTCTTATCAAAGAAGTGTTTATTTAATTTTTCTTCTGTACGCATCCTGAAGGAGCATCCGAAGGCTTTCCAAGAAAGTTCTCTAACCAAAAACACTTTTTTGTTTACCAAAATCGGTACAATAATACGGAAATTATGTAGGAAAACGACCGACAGAAAGAGCTGTTTGGTTTTCTTTAGCACTTGACAATTTTTTTTTTTTTTCATTAAGAGTAAGACCCTTTTTGATAGCTTCGCTCAAAATCAGTCAATAAGCTCGTTTTACATATATCCAGCGTCAAGCAGATAGCCCAGAAATTTTAGGCGAAATTTGTGTCAAATCAAATCAAAAGGATTATTCATTTCAAGGTTGGGATTTCACAGGGATGTCATCTGTCAAATCCATCTGTCATCCATAGTGACAGGTACTTAGTTTTTGCCTTGCAATATTACAATAGGGATCGTTCAACCACAGCTCAATGTATTCATATTGTTGCATCTTACTACAAAAATAAAGGTTCTGTAATATCTGTGTATATTTACGAACAGATTTTTCTAACAAAATCTTCAACGATGAGGCCTATTTTTCTCTCGGCTGTTAGGTAAATAAACACAATTGCAGAATTTGAGGTTCTATGATTCCAAATGTTATCGTTGGGAGGCCATTGCATCCACCACGGGTAACAGTTTGGTACGCGCTGTGGTCAGGCGGCGTAACCAGGCCGTATTTTTCTTCAAAAACAAAGAAGGCGTCACTGTGAATTCGTTGCAGTGAATTCTCTGCGCTATGGTCAAATGAAAAACAATTTTTTTTAACCTGGCATTAAGATGAGCGACATGTGGCTTGAACAGAACTAGGCTACGTGCCACACAACACAAGCAAATTTGACTCTATTTCACGAAAAGTTCCCCGATTGCTTAGTTTCGAGATTTGGCGACATCAATTGGCCACCAAGATCATGTGATCTGACCCCGTTGGATATCATTTTGTGGGGCTATTCTACAGATCGTGTTTATGCAAACAATCCCCAAACTTTGGAGCACTTAAAAACTAACATCCGTGAATTTATGGCCGCAATACAGCCACAAATGTAATCGATGTTTGCAAAAACTCCTATGGCGGCAAAATTTAAAATACTAAAAAAATGCCATTGAAACCTTTAATACTTTTTATTTTACTTAAATTTAAAATTCTAAAGCACAAAATAAATAACCCTTTACTAAAAGTCCAATAATTTTCCATGTGCATCGCGGTTTTCTCGATACTACTGCTACGATACTACTTTCGATACTTTCCTTTCTTTCGATACCACTTCCTATAGTATCGATACTATCCATTCGATAGTGTGTTCGCTTGTGACCCGAACTGTGTAGGTTCAAGCGCGGATGGGGAACAGCAAACACAGCCATCGGAGCATAAAAGAGAAACGAATAAAATCCAAGTTTCTCCAACCACTACAACCAAAAAGGAATTCTACTTGGTAGTACAATGGATTTCGTGTGAGGCTTAGTACTCTGGGATTTAGAAATTTCCCTTAAAAAAAAAAAATAAAAAATCCATTCAATACTTTGCTGATATCAGTATTAACGAAAGTCAACCTTTTCTTAATTTGAAACAAATATTTCGAAACGAAATTTCAGCACTTTGATATATTTGAACGTGGAAAAGGCCAAATAATCAGATCTACTCGTAACTCCTTTACTTTGAGAATTTTTGTATTTAAGAACTTGAACCTAGAGTAAGCGTTTTTAAAGTCTTTTACTTCAGTAACCGCTTAAGTTAGGAACTTTTTATTTGATATACATACTTGGGGTACAAAAGAATTGAATACCGATTTGTATGTTAATATTATTATGATGCTTTAGGTTATATAGCTTAATATAGTTCACGGCTCTCAAAAAGGTTTGGAAACATCGAAATTGCACATAACATTTGACACGTTACTGAATTTATGGCTCAAAACTCAAAACGTTCCAAAATGCGGCAGGAACGTAATACGGCTGTTGAAAAAGAAAAAATTCTCATTAATACAGAAGCGTCTTACAGTGGGAGTGAGAAGTCGGATGCAGGGCCGGTGGAAAAACCAGATTACTCTTTTAAATTTTGAAGGCACCATTCGAATACAGCGCATGAGAAGGGGAAATTGAAAGCAGTAATATACATACATTTAAAAAACCCAATCAAACCATTAAAGCCAACTCCGTTCCACGTTTGCAAGTTTGGGACTACAAAAAAGTTAGTCTTCCCCAGAGGGTCTTTTTTCAAAGCAAGAGCCACTGTATGTTGAGACAAAAACAGACGTTTAGGTAAGAGACTGGGTAAAGTGCTATTCCTATTAATATATCTTAATCTGTTGTTTATAAATTATTGTATTTGCGTATAAAATACGAGTATTTATGTTCATTCGTTTTCACATTTTCCCTTTTTTTTTTCTATCGATATTTAAAAGTATCGATACTATTTTTTGATACCAGTATCGATACTTTCCATTGTATACTTTCGAAACTGATGTATCGATACTTTATCAGTATCGCACATCTCTTTGTATTGTAAAATTTGGCACTACTGATATAGTCGCGGATTGGAGTTCAAAGAAAATTAGTTAGCTTTTTTCATCATTCAATGATTTTACATTGAGAGAATGTAAAATTAAAGAAATTAAAATAATTATTATTAGAATTCTTTTTGCGGCATCTGTCTGTTGTTGTTCTGGTTTTCCATGAAGCGCTCCTAATGACAGAGAGTGCGAACTGTAAGACATGAGCTAAAATTCAGTTAAGAATTATTATTTACTATATTATATTGAATATAATAATTTACAAAGTATGTTTGTAGTGTTCCTTATCGCTATCTCCAAAATTTTAGGGATGGCATAGAAAGTCAGAACTTTGCGTACACTTAGAAGGATTTAGTGGGCGCCGTGGCTCAATGGCTAAGTTCAAAGTTCGAATCCAAGAAAAAAAAAAAAATAAATAAATAAATAAAAGTTTTCTCTCAATCATACGAGAGTCAAAATTGTCATGAGAAGCTTCTCTCCCTCGGAAATGGCATAAAACTATAGGTCCCAACCAATCGTGCGATGTGCAGTACGAGTGGCTGCGAGAAGCTAGGCTAGGTTCTGTATTGGTCTGTTAGCTCCAAAATATTTATTTATTGTATAGTACCCACACAAGGAAACCTGGTGTAGGCGAATTTTTGGTTGCTGATATACAGGGTGTTACAGTAAACGATTTTCTTCTGACTTATAAACAATTTTTTTTTGAGAAGAATGTAATGGAGTCGCATCTCTGCTTTAAGTACATTGTGTTAGACAGAACATTTATTTTCTGGGTTGAATATATTTTTCCCATTAGTATGCGTCTTCCTACACCTCTCTAGAAGTTATCGGAGTAGATGATGCTATAACGTGTTTGCTTGTATTTTGAATGGTTAAAGTCTCAACGGCGAACAGCAACCCAGCATAAAATCTAAGTTTTTCCTATCACTATACCATAAAGGTATTTCTGCTTAGCAGTACATACTCGTACTTTGGGATGTGGTTTCCTCCTTTTAGGAATAAAAAAAAAAAGAAAAGCTGAATTGTGATCAAGTTGCCTTGAAGTTAATGTACGATTTTCCTCAACGGTGATTGCATAACAACAGTACAGACTGTACAAACAAAATCAACAACAATTTGATGAGGTCAGCTACCTCATTGTTAACGGCGCCCTTCACATACATTATTTTGGGCACTAATTATTGCAAGTTTTCACACAGATGCGGTATCTATTGTACAATTGACCGTAAGGTCATGAAAGTTTGAAGTATGTTAGTTGATGGAGGTTTTTTTATTTTTTAATGACAATTCATTTTAAAACTGTGTCACCTAATAACATCTTTTCACCAACAAAAATAGTAATAAGTAGAGTCACGGGAGCTATTAAAACCGCAGTCTGTATTCGACTTTTACCATCTAAATGCCACTTTCTATTCCTTTTTAATGTTACACATAAACTAAAATAAGATTTTATTCATAGCACTGAAATCAAAACACTCACTGCAGTAATTAAAACGACTCTATTCGCAGACATATTCACAGAAGCGATTCTTTTATTAAGCGTTGTTTAAATTAATTGCATAAAACTGGGTAAAAAAAAAACTTTATACTCTCAGTTCACTATCTTCACTGCTAGAGTAATCGCAAATCACTAAACGACGACGGAATTACGTAAATTTGGTTGGTTTTCGTAATAAAAATAAAATACCCCCGCCGCCAAATTGAACGGAAATCAAATCTCAATATACCAGTCACAAGCAACTTTAGTGCTGGAGTGTCTCTCGGGCACGCAATTTTTTTTTTTTTTTTTTTTTTTTTTTTCAAAAAGTACGTAACAGCTACACCATACAAAATCTTGTGGTTAGTAAAACTAGATTGTAAGATGACGATGAAATGGCATGCAAGAATTAATGCGTTACTAGTTACTACTGGTGAATTAGATGGTTGAATTTGTGGGTTCCTCTTCCACTGCATTTACATAAATGTCTTGCATTTGGTCTGAGTGGACACGTTTTGTGTTATAGATATTTTTGACGGTTCAAGGTCAGATTGCATTATTGCATTTGCTTACATTTACATAGGTATGCACCTAGTCATGTCATAAATACTGGTACACGTTTAAACGAACACATCGTGAAAGTAGTATTGAACGCATCCATTCTATATTGACAGGTATTCAATGAGTGACATTTGTAGTAAATAAACGCGCAAACAGATTTACACAAAAGCCCGTGTTGTGGTAATTGGCATTCACAAGTGTAATATGGAAAGACGCGATATTTTCCATACATTGAGGCCATTTGGAATCACTCAGAATTTTGGGTATCGAACTGTTAAATTGTTTGAGGACACTGGTGGAGTAACTGATCGTCAAAGATCCAGACGCCCTAGCACTGTCAGAACTCTACAGGCGATCAAAGATGTTAAAGCCAGTATTAGTCGGAAACCGCTGCGAAAGTAGAAAATCTTGTCACGAGAAATAAAGATATCGCAGAAATCCATTACATTATTAGACAAGATTTGGGACACAACGCATATAAAAGACACCTAGCAACTTACTCAGCCCAATTTACTATTGAGGAATCGTTCAGTAAGTAAAATTACAGAGTTACTATTGAGGAATCTTTCAGTAAGTAAAATTACAGAGTCTATGCCCGGTCATTCAAAGAAGCATCAGAACTCATTCCGCGAGTCGTACGCGCCAGTTCATAAAGCAAAAACAACTAGGAATCGTTCAGTAAGTAAAATTACAGAGTCTATGCCCGGTTATCCAAAGAAGCATCAGAACTCATTCCGCGAGTCGAACGCGCCAGTTCATAAAACAAAAACAACGAGGAATCGTTCAGTGAGTAAAATTACAGAGTCTATGCTCGGTTATCCAAAGAAGCATCAGAACTCATTCCGCGAGTCGAACGCGTCAGTTCATAAAGCAAAAACAACGAGGAATCGTTCAGTAAGTAAAATTACAGAGTCTATGCCCGGTTATCCAAAGAAGCATCAGAACTCATTCCGCGAGTCGAACGCGCCAGTTCATAAAACAAAAACAACGAGGAATCGTTCAGTAAGTAAAATTACAGAGTCTATGCCCGGTTATCCAAAGAAGCATCAGAACTCATTCCGCGAGTCGAACGCGCCAGTTCATAAAACAAAAACAACGAGGAATCGTTCAGTGAGTAAAATTACAGAGTCTATGCCCGGTCATTCAAAGAAGCATCAGAACTCATTCCGCGAGTCGTACGCGCCAGTTCATAAAGCAAAAACAACTAGGAATCGTTCAGTAAGTAAAATTACAGAGTCTATGCCCGGTTATCCAAAGAAGCATCAGAACTCATTCCGCGAGTCGAACGCGCCAGTTCATAAAACAAAAACAACGAGGAATCGTTCAGTGAGTAAAATTACAGAGTCTATGCTCGGTTATCCAAAGAAGCATCAGAACTCATTCCGCGAGTCGAACGCGCCAGTTCATAAAGCAAAAACAACTAGGAATCGTTCAGTAAGTAAAATTACAGAGTCTATGCCCGGTTATCCAAAGAAGCATCAGAACTCATTCCGCGAGTCGAACGCGCCAGTTCATAAAACAAAAACAACGAGGAATCGTTCAGTGAGTAAAATTACAGAGTCTATGCCCGGTCATTCAAAGAAGCATCAGAACTCATTCCGCGAGTCGTACGCGCCAGTTCATAAAGCAAAAACAACTAGGAATCGTTCAGTAAGTAAAATTACAGAGTCTATGCCCGGTTATCCAAAGAAGCATCAGAACTCATTCCGCGAGTCGAACGCGCCAGTTCATAAAACAAAAACAACGAGGAATCGTTCAGTGAGTAAAATTACAGAGTCTATGCTCGGTTATCCAAAGAAGCATCAGAACTCATTCCGCGAGTCGAACGCGTCAGTTCATAAAGCAAAAACAACGAGGAATCGTTCAGTAAGTAAAATTACAGAGTCTATGCCCGGTTATCCAAAGAAGCATCAGAACTCATTCCGCGAGTCGAACGCGCCAGTTCATAAAACAAAAACAACGAGGAATCTTTCAGTAAGTAAAATTACAGAGTCTATGCCCGGTCATTCAAAGAAGCATCAGAACTCATTCCGCGAGTCGTACGCGCCAGTTCATAAAGCAAAAACAACTAGGAATCGTTCAGTAAGTAAAATTACAGAGTCTATGCCCGGTTATCCAAAGAAGCATCAGAACTCATTCCGCGAGTCGAACGCGCCAGTTCATAAAACAAAAACAACGAGGAATCGTTCAGTGAGTAAAATTACAGAGTCTATGCTCGGTTATCCAAAGAAGCATCAAAACTCATTCCGCGAGTCGAACGCGTCAGTTCATAAAGCAAAAACAACGAGGAATCGTTCAGTAAGTAAAATTACAGAGTCTATGCCCGGTTATCCAAAGAAGCATCAGAACTCATTCCGCGAGTCGAACACGCCAGTTCATAAAGCAAAAACGACGAGGGTGGCTCCAAAACAATATGCTGTACTTCTTAGCAGACCCCAATCATCCATCTTGTAAAGAATTACAAACCCTAAAGTTTCCGTCGAAATGATTTTTTTCATATGACGCAAGGTTTAGATATACAAGCACTCAAAAATGATTTCCACCAATAGCCTCATTCTAAAGTAGGACATAAGGACATAAGGACAAGGACATTCTAAAGCGATTTTTGCGCTTCATTTATTTTGAAGCGAAGAGGAAGAGTGCTTCATTAGCATTTTTTTTTAGCGGTAAGCATTTTCCAGCTGCGACATTTTGAAGAAAACTTGGAAAAATGTTAAGCATGTGGTGGAAAATAAAAATGATTGCTAGACACGTTCAGTTGGTCAGTAAGTGATTAGTGATTAAGCGATGCAATTCATCATAGTGTTTAGACCAACTGAACTATTTTGTTTCGTTAATCGTTCTAGCATTTGATACCTTGCACTTCACAACATATGTAAGTCGTGAACGCCTTGTTGCGAATTTAAAACGGTGATGTGGAAGGCAAACTCCTTTACGTTTTAACCGTTCACAGTTTATTTGTATGTCGTTAACAGGTAGCGATTAAATAAGCAGTGAATAATTCACAGGTAGTGATTTTTTGCTCATCCGAGATTAGGGCGTAATCGACTAATTTAACCTATTCATCTGACCCAGGTCCACCCCGGACCACAACGCCGCCTAAATTAAAGTTAGTTCAAGTTCACTTCTTCTCTACTCCAATACAGCAAAGTACAAAAGATATAAGCAATAAACTCCTATCTTCACAGCTGTCACAGTGAGGACGAAAAATAAACTTATTTTATCGCTCTTCCATAAAACACAAGCGACACTAGTCAGTGCGGCTGATTAACCGCCACCAAAACAACACTCATTCACTAAATAACACACGGACAGAGGACCTCATTCATAGGAAAATTGCAGCTTTGTCATTTGCAAAATATTCCCATAATTAAATAGCCATCGGGGTTGTTGTTGGAGTGGTTAACAATTTATTAAACAATTTTATGGTATCACCCGAAATTTGTTTTCCCCATTATCATTAAGCGCGCGGTGTTATAAGTGTGTTCATCATGTCACAATTCTATGTCTCACAATAAAGATAATCATCACGATAATGTGGAGATAATTTTATCAATATCGGATCGATTATTATGATTGTGCATAATGAAATTTCCCTTTGGAGCATTCCACCAGTCATCATCTGTGTGGACAAAGTTAGATAAACGTTGAATTGAATACTGTACGAGTGCGAGTACTTGATACTTGTGCAATTGGCCGCCCTTATTGGAGGGATAATAGGTGTAAAACGGAGTGTAATTACAAACGCGGGGTTCTACGCGTTTCTGGGATAGTGTAATGAATTTATTTACCCACTAATAAATTGGTTTATCAGTGAAACTTTGCTTTCAATAGAGGAGATTTTTTTTTTTTGCTGTTGTCAACGCGGAATTATGTGATTAAGGATCAACATGGTAAATGTTGTCAGATGGATTTTGGAAAATTTTCGATCTGATAATGTTAATTAGTTGATGTGGTACCGTACATTAAGTAGGTACATACTCGTATGCAAGCGTAAGTATGAAACTTAAAACTTAAATTAATATGTGAAGCAGTAGCTAAATAAATTATAAATGGGAGGGGACTGCACTGGTTATTGTATGAGCCACTTACTTAAATTTTGACCCCTTTGATGAGTTTACCCTCCATGGGTATCTGCATTGTGAGCTATGATGTCCAACTCGAAGTCTTGGTGTTTAATTACCTTTATTCTGGCGAGTCTTCGTTGACTCACAAGGTACCTGATAAACTTGTGAGGGTCGACGTGCATACAGATTTTTAGCAGTCTACAGGACTCAATCGTGGCAGACTGCAATCTAGTGTAACAATTGCGTGAACTATTGAATTGCTGGTGGAATTCTTAAAAGCTTCCCGACGTCGGCTTTTTTAAATTGAGGACGAATGTTGACTAAATTTTGTACAATACCTAATCTACAAAAACTAAACACCAACTAAAATGCAGCCAACGGCGGAATAGGAATATATGTGGCAAACACCAAAAAGATAGGATATAGAAAAACAGGCTCCTTAATTGGCCAAAACGACGAGTACCTACCAGTGGCGTGGGGTGAAATTTCAAGAGAGGGAAGCCGAAAAAGTTTAAGTAAAATGTTTTATTCAAGACTTACCATTTTGGTGCTTATTCGAAACACAGACCTAAGAAATGCAATCCAAGCCACCTTTGTTATACTTTAAGTCATTGGAATTTACGCATACAAAAAGTGCCTTCGAAAGAAGCCGTTCTGGGCAAAGTAATCTATATAAGTTATTGATAACTCGGAGCATTGTTAAATATAAAAAATTTAGCAATTACAATTATGTACTACCTATTTGTACTCTAAAGCCTACGATTCTTTTTTACGAATTCTGCTAAAACTCTTTCATAAAAATTTGAATTATTTTTAATTTCTAAAAGAAGGTGCTTTTCGATAGATAAAAGTGCCAGGTCTGAGTGTCTTTCTTCTTTGTGGGAATTTCTTAAGTGTGGACTATTTTTAAAGTCGAAAAAGATCTTTCGACAGAGGCCACAGTCAAAGGCAGGGTTGAAAACATTTCACACAATGTTAGAGCTTGAGAAAAAGTATCTCTAAGCATTTCCGTATTAAAATGTTTATTAAGTTGAAAAACGTCAAGCTTTTTAAGTGAAGGGATAGTGTATAAAACTTTGAGTTCATTTTTTAAAGTAGTAAAATTAAAAATGCCAGGAAATAGGGTAATTAAAGAAGATATTTTGTCATCCGGCATTGAATTAGAAAAATATTCATATTTTGATTTGTTTAATAAATCAAAGAAAATATATGTACTAAATGAACGAAACGAAATATGTAGTCGGCGTTTGCGTGGATGTTCTGCGCAGTCACTTACCCAGTTATCTAGACAGCTACCCTTGGAGTTTACAGAAACTTAATACCACCTGAGTTTCAAACTACACTACTTTTTCTCTCTGTCTCTTCCACTTTCCACAAAAAACGCACGTGTTCTTAAAAAAAAAAATAGTATATGGGTATTCATATCCCCTTTAACACGTGCAAATTATAAAAAAAAAAAAAAAATAGCACAAAATAACCGCTTTTCGACCGATACTCACGTCAAATAAACCTAGAAATCTTTCTTGTATTCTATTTTCTACTAAATAACGCACTACAATACTAAGCTGTTCTCTGTGGCTCACTGGTGTTTCATCGACCATCACAGATACAAATTTTATTGAACTGATTTGATCCTTAATTTCGGATTTGATGACTGCAGCGATACTATGCATTTTGAATGTCATTGGAGAGGCCGGAAAAAATGGATTTTGGAAACTTGAACTTTGTTCTAAATGCGAATCCATTAAATGGTCGTACTTAGCCAAGTATGAAAGATTTTCAATATAATTACCGCGATTATCTGATCCAGATTATTCGTCGTGACCACGGAATGCCAGCTCTTGTTTTCCTAGAAGAACTACAGTGCCTATGAAACGCTTCATTAAATCGCGATTGCGATCAACTTCATCCATTATGAGCCTCGTAATAATTTCCTATAGAAGTCTCTATGAGATATTCGCCAAATTCATGCAAATGCATTTTCCGTTTGAATATGTTTTTTGGAAGAATTAATAAAATTGTTTATATTGTAATATGCGAGCTACGGCTCGACTAGAAAAAACGATATTCTGTGAAATTATTTCTTTATTTTCTAGTCTATAGAACAATTCCAGTTCACACTATACTATTCTTCGCAAACTCCTTCCTTACAAGGTCTCTTTCTTCTCAAATCACCTCCTTTCAATTACTTAATTCACAAATCCAAACTAATTACTTCTTCTTGTTAACTCTCAACTTTCAATCACAAAATTACAACTTCGGCTGTTATCACTTTTCCAATCTCCTCGTGCGGTTCAAAACCAACTGCCTTGCCTCGATCGCCATCTGTCCTTATATAGCAGCATTTCTGATAGCCAGAAACATCTAGCAAATTCTTCGACCACTGGAACAAGAAAATTCTGATGTAATAATTCCAAGATGACAATAATTTCTTGCGGTTATAATTCTCTCTTAATTCCGTGATGTTGTCTTAGATATTATCCGTCTCTTATCGTGGACACGAACTGTGGACACGAACTGCGGACACGAACCTCGAATGAAAAGACACTTCGGAACGAAATTATGCTCGAATGAAAAGACACTTCGGAATGTGTTGCATAGTTGTAGGAGCGTAGTTATTATGCTACATTATGTTACAATATTGTAGCATAATAATAACTACGCTCCTATGTCTATGCAGCAAATTCCGAAGTGACTCTCCATTCTGGCAGAATTTTGGTTCGAACTGTCCTTTCATTCGAGGTTCGTGTCTGGGACGAAGTCTCCACAGCTCATGTCAACGAAAGAGACGAATAATATCAGGGATAAAAGGGAATTATAACTGCAAGAATTATTTCTCTTGTTCCAGTGGTCGAAGAATTTGCTAGAAGTTTCTGGCTATCAGAAACTTCTGCTATATAAGGACAGATGGCGATCAAAAAAAACACACAGTTGGTTTAGAACCGTGGCGAAGAGATTGGAAAAGTGATAATGGGCGAAGTTGTAATTTGGTGATAAATTGAAAGTTGAGAGTGAACAAGAAAAAGTAATTAGTTTGGATTTGTGAATTAAGTAATTGAAAGGAGATAAAGTGATTTGAGAGGAAAGAGACCTTGTAAGAAAAGAATTAGCGAAGAATAGTATAGTGTGAACTTGAATTGTTCTATAGACTAGAAAATAAAGAAATAAATTTCACAGAATATCGTTTTATCTACTCGAGCCGTAGCTCGCATGGTACAATATCAAAGAAACCTGTGTGACTCCAAACACTAGGAGAATTAGAAAAAAAAAGACAAGGAAAACAAAACATTCTATTTAATTTGCAACTGTCAGTCAGCCATGGATTCTTTTTGTAAAAAGACTCATGAAAATGTTTCTGATACCCATCCTTTCGCGTGTAATCAATTTTCATTGATGGTGTCGAGGGACCTAGTTCTATAACTTTTTTTTTCTGGCAAAAAAGAAAGCTTACTGAACTCGTGGGTTTCTTTTAGAAGAAAATCAGTTAAACAACACTCAAAATTAACTAGAGACATCTTGTCTAAGAATAATAAGAATGTTCAATGCGGCACCTCTTGAGTAGATTTATAATTACTTACTTGGTATATAGCTAATAACTATTCACTTAGCTCATTCACTATTTTATAATAATTTAATAATTTAAAACACAACTTAACTACCAATATGTAATTGCTAAATTTTTAAAATTTTCTAATAATTAGCAGCCACAATCACGCACAATTACACAACCGATTTGCAACTGTCATTTCAAATTTGCAAAAAAAAAAATTATGCAAAGAAATTATACCCAACAAGTTTAAGAAAAACCTCAAACGCCGTTCGAACCAATATATTACCCAATAACCCGATTTTTGCCGGCTTATTTTGTTGCCTACAATAAAAAAAAAAAAACTCCCTCGATGTTCATCCACAAAAGCCGAGAAATCCCGGGTTATTTTCCTCATAAGTGAATGTATGTATGTATGTTAGACAAAGAAATTGCAAATAAACTTTTACTATAGGTATATGCCAGAAAGGAATAGAGTTGAAAGTTCGTACTGTGACCTTTTCATTGCACGCTTTTCTTTTGAAAAAGAAGTTGTCTCTCGCTAGCGGAGTTCATACTTGTCTCGGCTATGTGTGCGAGTTTGTGTATGAGTAAGAATGAATAAACAACCGAAGTGGTCGCAGCATTTCATCTTCGAGTGTGTATAAAGTTATGATTTATGAATGTAAAATGGTTTGATGAACAAATAATTGAATGTGATGGTTGGCAAGTAGCCAAATAAAAATTTTTGATATTTGAAAAGGGAAGCCGGAAGGAATCGGCTTGTATGGACGCCACGCCACTGTTACCTACTAAACGGAATCCTGCAAGACTGCTTAAAATAGAAAGGCAGAACCTTCGCTGGGTCTTTTAAAGCGGACATGCGTTCTAAGCTCCATTAAAAGAGGCTGTGAGCTGAAAATCATTAATAATTGTTCGAAGCCTTGATGGTAAAACATTTTCCTGGTTGCCCAACGATGGAGACTGAATTATTATGCCGACCATCAGATTATAAAAGTAGGTGCCTAATCTATTGTACATACAAACCACGAGACTATCATGGAAAAGCTTAACAAAAGCGACACTAATATTAAAATCTTAAAATTCACGATCCCACGATAACCAGATCATATGGAGCATGACCACAGTCATATAGATCCAAGACGGGGATCTAACACTGGTCAGAGGAGCACATCTAGTAGATCAGACAAAGGTTCAAATCAAGTCAAGGGAAAAGATACTAAAGTTATGTATAGTGCAACAAGAGATACAGCCCCAAAACTAGCCTCCCACATCCCGGAAAAAATGTTGGCTCTTACGAGTATGATTGACGCAGAAGCTGTCTTAGTGGGTCTGGTTTTAGGTGGCTGCTATGCTCCCGTGATCAGGGCATTGAGCTCACAACCCAAATACCCCTTTTTGATCAGCATAGCCCTCACAGTAAAAGTAGCTACACCTGGATCTAGTCACAGTTACGGCGAGGGCTGGGTGGGGATTTCCACAAAAAAACACTGAGTTAGGGAAAACTTACTACACCACAAGCTCTATGTATAAGGCATCTAATTTTAGCCAGAAATGATTACACTAACCCAGCACAGACAGCCGAGTGGCTGTTAAGTAACTAACAAGCACTTGAAAAGTATGTATGCAGTTGATGGCTTGCCTAGAAGACATATCAGAAGCACATATCACCATATTAATACCTACAAGTTGCGGCCAAGAACGAAGGACTAACACCTAAATCTGTTATGGAGTAGGGAATGAACCAGGTGCTAACAATCGATAGACCTACGTACACAATTGTTAAAAGCCATCAACAGGAAGGATAGCAACATCCACTCGGGACAATCCTGATTCATGTGCCTAATAGCCAGATAGCCAACATCACCGAATTTTCCATGAGTAGTAGACTAAAATATGACACTAGACTTGGTACCAATTGAAGTGCTCATAAAAATAGAAGACACTCGCGGTGCGCCTGAAACGTTTTGATCCCACTAGGGCCTATCTCTCTACCAAAATCCCTTCTGCCGCAGAAGAATGAAGCTTTTAATCTCCAGCTATTCAAGAGCGAAACAATAGGCATCTAAAGGCATCTCGGGGCGCTATTCTAGCGTTATAGGTTCATCTATCCTAAGAGAAGATTATAAGAAAGAAAAAAACTGCTGGTGAAGCCCTGTGGAGCTCACAACATATGGAAAGAGGGTACTAAAAAATATTGCCTAGTGATAACCCTCGATATCAAGAATGCATTCAATACTGCAAAGTGAAGCCATATTCTACACACACTCACAGACTTGCGATTTCCAGCTTACCTCATCAAAATGGTGACTAGTTACTTCAGACGTAGAGTCTTAATCTACGATACAGACAGTGGACACAAAGGGTACAAAATTACCGGCGGAGAGCTACAGGGCTCAGTGGTAGGTCCATTACTTTGGAGCATCAAGTACGATGGGGTCTTACGCCTCCCAATACCTGAGGTGACAAAAATTATAGGTTTCGCCGACGATATCGCAATTATTGTGACCGCCAAGAGGTGGAATAGATAAGTAACTCGAAAATAAGGACCGTATGGCAATGGCTGTGATCGGCTAGCCTCACGCTGGAGGAACACAAAACGGACGCTGTTTTTATAAGCAGCAGGAAAAAAGGCTGATTCAGTCAACACATAATATCATAGAAATCTAACATAAAATACTAGATACGAGGCTCTTCTTAAGGAACACCCCAAACGCGTGAATCATAAGGCAGCGATCGCCAGCGTTGCCATCTCGCAAATCATGTAATACAGGAGGCCCAAGGCACAGTATAAAACAAATTTAAGCCATAATTCATAATCCTGTACGCAATCTGGGTAAATATTACCTCAGTGTACCAAATTTGTGCACTGAGAGTCTTCTGACATCCTGACAGAAGAGCAACGACGACAAAACGAACTGAATTAGGCAGAACGAGAACGAAAAGCTTCAATCGGCGAAGTCCAGCAGATGACAAGAACGCTGGAATACTTCCGAAAAAGGCAGGTGGACACATGCTGAAAGTCCCACACTGTTAATGGGTATGGGCCCAGTTTCGTCTATAACCTCCCAGCGAAAAAAAAAGCTCACAACATCAAATGGGCGACTAACTAGAGCTTACAACCTCTGGCATACACCCACTAGGGTTAGAAAAGTAAGCGAAGTGCAAAGATGCTTGTTTACAAACAGAAAGGAAAACTGTTTACTGCGTGGTTTACAGAGAGGAGTGGAGAATGGCTTTCCCCCATCTTTGCTGAACAGCGACTGAAGTGTGGTATAAACACATTCCAAATAGGGCTCGAACTTTGTATCTTTAAATTCGGGCTAGAATCAGCGTGAAAATAAGCTAAATGGAAAATGTCCAAGCTTGATAATAAATTTTTATGAAGTTCTTCTCCCATTTTGCGAATTTATACCGTACCGCTATTCTTTGACTAAACGCAGACAAAAGGTCCAGGTTTTCGATAAAATTTACTGAAAGTAAAATAGATTTATATGCATTTGAGTTGCTGGAGATACAGGGCTAGAAGTGCTTGCGTGGGTACCGAATAGTTCTACGAAGACCACTCTACAAAAAGAGCAGCCATTTGTGGCTTCATAAATATAGAAAGAGACTGACAACTCATCATACAAAGCCTTTAAATCCTGACGAAGGAGGAGGTTTCAAAGTGGATACGCGGCATGATGGACATGAGGACTGCCGAAACATTTCTGGGGTAGAGCATATTTAAGCTATGTACAATACGAGGCTGTGACCGAGGATAGAAACTGTCTCTATTAATGTAAAGCCTTGTTATTCAATGAACGCTAAGGGCGATGAGAAACCCTGCATCTTATACAGAGACGACTTAAAATCACGAAGGAATGGTGTCTCTGAGTAGGTTGAAGACCGCTGCGACTACTTTTCAAACTATGCACCTGCTCTTGTATTTGAAATTTTCAGATGATGAAACGGATTCGAAACACTCATACCTACCCATGAGTAGGAACTTTATCAATGAGCTAAATAATAAGAAAGTGGATCAACGAATCCACAACGAAGGTTTTCTTTCGAGCTAAGAACCAAATATCCTTAATCTTCCTACTTACTAGCGGAGTCGAATCCTTCTGCGGTAGGGAGGGCACATCATCCAGAAAGGAGAGGGGAAAGTCTAAGCTTAAGTTTAAGATAAATAGGTTTTCTTACTGATTCTTTATCGAAGAAGACTCCGGACCACCTTACCGGCTCAGATTCGCAGACATACCCCCTTTAGACCAACTAGGACTTATGGTTTTATACCATAAAGGAAAATGTATACGTAGTATCAAATTGAAACTACGTCTAAGCTTTTGAGAATATAGTTAGCACAATATTTTGCAAAATCGCGTAGCAAAATCACACAGGCTTTATGCATACGCTTTGCAAGGCTTAGCATCCTCTTCATATTTGAATGCACACCACACGATGAAACTCTCTCTATGCAGATTCAATTTCATTCGCAATCTTTTTCCAAAAAAAAAGCAATCCCTTTACACAATCTCTCAAAATTGCCATCACTACGATGTGGAATACAAAAAAAAAAAAAAAAAATCCCCAAAACTATACTTCACCACCAAGCCTCAAGGATATCATTTAAACGTGCACATCGCTTTGACTTCCTATGTAAACAATCAGAATCGAGCTAACAGAAAAAAAACCGAATTCCCTCCAATAAAAACCGAATTTATTGAATTTGATTCTGTTTGCATTGCCATTCCACCCACTCACCCCTCTGCAGCCATCGTTGTTGTAGTCGTCGTGCCCACATCACTTTCATCCCTTTATTCAGGAAGTGAAAAGGTGTGCTATCGACCCAATATAACAAGCACTGAAATCCTTCAGCCGACTCTATCAATAGCCAGCAACAATGAGAAAAAAAGGACCACACCGCCACCATAGGGTAGACAAAAGCCAAAAAATGGCTCCACACAAATGATGAGAGTGGGTGGGTTAAAAAAACACAAATCAGAATCCTTAGCAAATAGACAAGGACGACGACGACGACGACGACGACGATGACGATGACGACGATGATGCCGATGACTCTAAGGACGAATGAACGAACAAACCAAACAGTGGAATACGCTTTTAATGAAATTCTCCACTTCAATGTCGTATTTTATTAAAAATTTGCTAAAGTCAATTCTTTATCCGCTCTTCGCTTTTTAAGATTCCTCAAGAGTAAAACTTGATGTTCCGTTTGTTATTTGTGCTCCTTTTATTTTTTATTTTTCATTAGATATTTAACCCCAAAAGAAAATACCATCCAAGTTCGAAGTTAGGAGAGCGGACGGGTATGATGCTGACAGCGAGGTTAGGAATGGGGAATCTCTGGAAATGAAAACGCTCAACCAATGCGGTTAGGGTTTGGGTGCGAAAAAAGTGGTTTTCTCTGGGGGCACCTTGATAGCGCTATAGCTTATCCAAGGGTTGGTGACATAGAAAAATGTAAAGCAGCATTTCTACCACCAAAAAATAAAATGCGGGGGGGGGGGGGGGGGGAGGACATTGCAAAATCTTTTTTCCAGCAAGGGAGTGCTCAAAGCGAAGAGTTTGCTACTGAATCATCGGGATTACTGTGGATTTGTTTTCATTGAGTTGGAGATGTGGTGTGCCCAGGCTCACTAACAGATGAAGAAATAATTAATTTTATTCTACTTAAATGTTGACAGAGTCGGTTTTTATTGGCATGCCAACTGAAGGCTTCAATTAAATGGAAAAAAAAAAGGCAAAAGGATGTTACCTACGAATCGTAATGAATGTGAATTACCTCAGAGTGTAATTAGTTTTATGTTTGAAATTTGTTTGAATTTCGTTACTAATTTGGAGATTCAATCGACTTTAGGTCGTAATATGAATTACCACGAGTTGGAAATCTTCATTTTAACAGATGTGCCACCATAGGGTGACTTACCTGTAATAAATGGTAATATTTTCTCACGAAGGATGTCTGTAAGTCTCTCTTAGTTTCATACACCTATCGCCCTAGTAAACGCAGTGAAATTTACAAAATCATTTCTAAGCAGACAACACGAATGTGGAATAGTTTGCCAGATATGGCCAGAGATTAACTTGGAGGAAATCAAAAGCTTAAGCCACCATATGCCAAGATGTGCCAAGAGAATGAGTCCCTATTCCCTCCAATAATCCGAAGTGAAGTTGACGAAATGAAAGGAAAGAAAAAACGATCACCAGTAGCGTAAGTTGAGACCATAGTCGGTGTGATATTTTGAAAGCACCTTCATTTTGGAACAGACCTTTCACACACACCTGATTTTTGTCAGTGAAGTTACCACTCATCAACATTTCCTTCATAAATTGTAACACATGAATGAACACCCCTCGAAACAAACTGGGAAAAATTGAGCGGACTAAATGCCGGCGTGTGTGAAAGCGCTCATATAGCCACATGCCTTACTACACCGGCAGACACAGGGCGATAGCGCCGGGAGCGGGTCATGTGAAAGCTTCCATTTGATTGCATGTTCCACTGTAAAGAATCGGGCGCAAATCGGTGTGTGTGAAACGGCTCAACCCCCAGTTGGTCACATGCCTTAATATGGTAACAAAATATATATTTACCAGAATCGACGTAGAATCCTGTGGTGGACCTCATATACCTGAGTAACTCTTTCTCAAGAGAATAGTGAGGGGAACTCAGCGATAACTATACTTACAGTGACCACATGGCCATCCTGTTTGACGTGCGACAAGAACATTTCCACAGAAAAGCACAAACAAAAAATTACAGGAAGCAAGCACACTGAATGAGAATATCTTCGCGTAGGTTTTTGTGGAGCCAACATTAACACCAAGAGCAGTAATAGAAATGACGGCCCGCACTACTTGCCATGTGGCCATCGATGCTATACACCTGCAACTAATAGTCGAATGCCAGTGTACAGCGAGCCAGAGAGAGTAACCTCCAACAGGATCTGTAACAATTGTACAAAGATAAGTGCATGGAACTCTAATTAGCCATACAGAGGAGCAATAACAGTGCCACCTATGCGAGCAGGCGGATATAAACCCATGGGGTATTGTCTACAGAATAGTTATGGCAAAGCTAAAAGGAACCAGAGCGCCCTTATCTTTCTACTCCATGCTGATGCCGAAAGCCGTGTCAGGATTGTTTCCACCACAATGGCAATAGCCACTCAAATGGCGCTCTTAAAAGTATTCAAACGGATTCTGGATGGTAAGGCACCTGGACTGCAAACAAGGCTCTTTAGCTGTTAGTGTAAAATGGGAACTGTTCGAGAAGTACATACAGGAAGGCATCTTCCCAGAGCAATGAACAAAAAACAACGCCTAGTGATCTGATATGTTTGCTAGACATAATGGGCAAAATGATACAACGGATCATATACATTCGACTAGACGCAGCCATTGAGGAAGTAGCCGACACTAAAAATGGAGTACAAGAGTTCTCCATATTTGGCAGAGTTCCTCAAGGATCGGTGCTTGGACCTATCGTGTGGAACACAATGTACGACGGCGTTCTGAGACTCGGAATTCCAAACGAAGCCAAAATTTAAAACTAACGCAAAACGACTTCAGAGAATTTACAACGCCAATAACCTGAAAATTCGAGACTCAGCTAGAGAAAACAAAAATGCTGAACGCATTTGAATCAGGCATGAATGGTATCAGAGATGGAACCAGTCCACAAAGGGAAGAAGGACCGACTGATACTGGACATGAAAAAATGTTCAAACAGACGTCACGTATAAGTGAACTTCTATCTCAGTCAGCTGCTAATAGGGCACGGCTGTTATCGAGCAAAGCTCCACAGGTTCAGACGCCCATGCGGAGACGCCCAAGAAGATGCGGATCATGCATATTTTCACTCAGCACAAAGCAAAGAAGCTTTAATAAACGGTTGGAGAGTCACTTACCCCAGAAAACATTGTGACATAGCAACGAATATCCTCAAAGAATTTCGGGAATTGGAGAGGGTTAAGAGTAGAAGCAGAGAATGCTAATACCAACCCCAGACGATAACGCAACCGGAATAAGAAGCAGCGAGTGCTTAACTTAAAAATCTCACACTACTGACGGGTATCTTTTAGTGTCTTTGGAAGATTTCTCCCTTCTTGACCCAAAAAACCCATAGTCGGTAGGTTGGACAGCTGGAAATTGGACCAAAAAAAGTATGTGATCAGCATTAATATATGCAAATATAGTCACCTTCCATCTGTCTACTTATATGCAGTCACCTCTCATGTGCAATACCCGTCATCCTGTTTGGATTTCTACAACGCATTTCAACTCTCGCCAAATTATTCCCGATTCCTCCTTAACTGTTGCATTGGGCGACCCACTGTTCTGCCGGATTAGGTAAGCGGATTCCACTACATAAACCACAAAAACGCAGAGTGTTCATCTATGGCTTTGGCAAGGTTATCCCTAAAAAGTGCACGATCCCGAATTATGATGTCGATTTTGCCTTTTGGTGTTGAATTATGGGTGGCACCCAGTTGGCTTTCAAAACACCCTCAGTTGCGGCCAGGGGGTCTGTTTTGTACAGCAAAAACACACTCTCTTGTTGGAAGAGTCCTTACGTTCCAGAATCCTATCGTAGTACGTAGTCGATAGCCAAAAGTCATCAACGAAGTATCCTTCCATTTCAAAGCTTCAAGTCTTTGTTTGCATGAACCCCATTTCAGTTTGATCGTGTCGCTGGGAACTCACCTTTCGGCCTCTTACATTCCAAATGTTATTCCGTGGAGGTGGGAGTAGGACTTAATAAAATGGAGAAGAATACACTGTGTACATACTCGTATGTATCCCAAACATGACTTACGTAATTCCTTCATATGTGAAAAATAAAATCCATTAAATCGTCATTACTCTTATTTTCAAAATACACTTAGCTGAAATTTCTTCAACAGTACTTCAGTATGAACTCTGTTCCATTAGAAAGCATAAAACAATTAAAAAGGACACAATGTACCACAGCTAAAAGGAGCAAAAGTACAACATACAAGATTAACGCAAACCATTTAAAAGGTTGCATTATTAAGGCAGCGGAAATGCATTAAATCGAAATGAATCCTTGACATTCTCAGGAAATAGCGCTGAGTTCCGTAAAAGAGTACCTACACCCTTCGCACAGTACCTGTCCTTGTTAAAAAAAAAAATTCTTCTAGATGAAATGTAACAGCGGTTTAATGTAACATATTAGTGGGAGGGGTGCGGTGGTAAGGTTAGTGTGTGCAACAATTTCATCTCAATCGAAGTCATATCAAGTGAACTGTATGGGATTCTTTTTTTTTATAAAGGCTTACTTGATATTGGAAAACAAGTTTAAATATAATGGGGTTCACAATTACGTTTCACTTTACTCGGGTTGCTCTAATGGAACTTCAAGAATGAAAAAAAGTATTTGTATTTGTTGGTGCTATTGTGTTCCAAAATAGTGCATTTAAATCTGATAGAAATAAAAAGGTAGGATTTGAAAGGGGTTTCTTTGGACTCACCTCGCACGAGGTAAGGCTTGTATAATGCGCGGTGTTTTAGGCTCCGGAACCTGTTTAAATATGAGTCCTGAGTCGCTGTCGAGTCGACTATGCATACGCAACTTGCAACTGAGAACATGAGCAAATGCAAAAAATTGCACGCAAACCTTTAATTTCAAAATTATAAATATTTTTGAAAAGCCTTTTACTCATATTTTAGCAGAGCAAATAACACAAGGAAATATAAAAAAATTGCAAAAATCCTTTCACGATTTATTTGGAATAAGTAGAATGGCACGTGCTCATCTCAGCTTAAGGTTAACATGGAGTGCGTGTGTATCTGCCAACAAGTATATTGTATAGTTACGCTGCTTCAGTATGGAGGGAATTGTGCACAAAAAATGTGTGCCTAAAGCATAATTCCCATAATAATAGCGTGAGCAATGGAAGATTGATAAGCTTTTTTCGCTAAATAAACGGATTTTTTGCTGCCACAGCGAAGTTCACTTAGATAAGTATGGTCTAATTGATAGCTTGACATATAAAATGTATACCTTGGGAATGCAGTTAATAGAAATTGGATTTCCCGATGTTAAGTGGACGTGGTCAGACGAAGATAATATGCTAATCCCCACGAATTGTTATATAGAGTATGAACTTAATTGTATAGACTTTTTATATTCCTTGAACCTCTCGCAAGTTAACACTGTCCACAATTCATTAAACAGATTATTAGATCTTTTATTTGTTTGTGTAAAGGAATTAAAAGTAAAATCAAATTCACTTCTTGTGAATTACTTAATCACTCGATCTATCACAAGCAAACTGAGTTCGACTTTGAATTTTATTATATTCTGGATCCGGTTAATACTAACAGTAATTGTAGTTATTTTAATTTCTTTAAAGCAAATTTTACTGGTCTAAACAATTGGATTAATTCCTTCGATTGGAAGGAGGATGTATGCTCGTTTTATAGCTATTATTAACTCTGGGTTTTAAATGTATGTGCCATTAACTTTGAAGAAGAGACTCTCTAAACCCCCTTTGTATAATCGTCGGTTGATGAATTTAAAGAATCTTAAAACTAAAGCACTTAAACGGTACAAAAAGTCGCAAAACTTGGTTGATTATGCTGGCTTTGTACCTTGAGAAAACAATTCTGCATGCTTAGCAGGTTTCTCCACAGAAATTATATTATGGATATCGAGAGAAAGTTAGTAACTGACGCCAAAAGCTTTTGGAGTTTTATAAAGCATAAGCGTAATACGTATGATATTCCGGAGATTATGTCGTATGAAAACGTAGAATCCAATAATATTGGAACTTCTTGCGAATTGTTTGCTCGATTTTTCGAATCTGTATACGTAAATAACACTTCGATCCACTTAGCTCCAGCCAACGTAATCGATCAAAGAGTGGATATTGGTTGCATTTATCTCGATTTTCATGACATCATTCTGGTTCTTAGCAATCTTAAACCATCGGCAAGTGCAGGAAAGACAGTATCTGTTACCCCCTTCTACTTATCTTTAACTTATCACTTAAACTTGGAATTTTTTTAGATGAGTGGAAGGTGTCATTTCTAGTTCCAATATTTAAATCTGGCTCTAGAAATGACGTCAAGAACTACAGGGGGATCTGTAAATTATCAGCCATCCTTAAGCTCTTTGAGAGTATAGTCAAAGATAAATTGGAATTTTATGTCAAAGAATATATTTCGGAATCTCAACATGGTTTCGTTTCAGGGAGATCCACAGCCTCCAATCTCGTATATTTCACATCGTCTGTATTAAATTCATTTGAAAGGGGTTATGAGGTGGGTACGGTCTATACCGTCTTTAGTAAGTCATTTGATTCTGTGAATCATAGTGTCTTAATACGCAAACTGAATTGCTTCGGTTTTCACTCATCTATTTTGAGATGGATTTCGTTTTTTTTAATGAATAGAGTGCAGATTGTAAAAATTGAATCTTTTCTTTCAGAACCATTCAATTGCAGCTCAGGTGTACCTCAAGGCAGTCACCTGGGCCCTTCACTTTTCATTATATTTATCAATGATATAACAACTGTACTAAGCTACAGTCAATGCCTACTATATGCAGATGATCTAAAGCTGTTCCTATGAATTTCAAGTTTAAATGATTTTATAAAGCTCCAAAGTGATATTAATGCTCTTTTTTATGGTGCAAAGATAACTACCTTCTCCTTAACATAAAGAAATGCAACGTAACAACTTTTTGCAGATGTTTCAACCCAATTATTCACCGATACTCCATTAATTCAATAGAGTTAACTCGGGTAAATGTTGTTAAGGACCTTGGTATCGTTTTTGATTAGACGTTAACTTTTTGCGATCATGTAGACTATATAACGTCAAAGGCTAACTCCATGGTTGGCTTAATTAAAAGAAATGCAGTAGAATTTTCTAATCCTCACTCGCTGATAACCCTTTTTATAGCCCTTGCTCGATCTCTTCTGGAATATTGTGACATCGTTTGGTGTCCTTTTTACCAGGTGCATATTAATCGAGTGGAAGATTTTCCAAATCTGTTTTTTTTTTTTTAAATGCGTTGGAATTTTTCACCCGAATATGATGCTAGATGCCAACTGCTGGGTTTAGCTAAGCTTTTAAATCTAAGAAAGATCTATGATGTAATGTTTGTGAGAGACCTCCTTTGTTATCATTTAAAAAGCCCTTGCTTGTTAGCTTTAATCCCCATTTACGCTCCTGAAAGGCCATTGAGACAAAGAGAGTTTCTTTTTCGTACAATACATAGGACAAACTACGGGTTGAATGAGCCTATGTCTCGAGTTATTTTAAATTTCAACTCGGTTTGGTCTGTTGTAGATCTAAGTTTATCCAGAACTATGTTCAAAAACACTTTATTTAGTTTTATTGGTTAATTGTGTAGGTAAATTCAAATTCTCATATTTATTTTATCTATTTTTAATTACTTTTGTAATCTATTATATATATACATATATATCACAATCTGTTAAGTTATATATTGGGTTTATAACTTAATTCGTGCGGTTTTTTTGTCAAAATTTGAACGTTTTTTTAAGAAAAACATGTACAATAGTATTATTCAAAGTATTGCCCATCTGAAGCTATGACTTTTTCCCATCTTTCTGGCAATTTGTGGATCCCATCCCAAAAGAACTGCGCCGGCTTGGCAGCCAAGAATGAATCAAGCCAATTTTTGATATTCTGCTCTGATGTGAACCGTATTTCAGTGAGGGCGTTCTGCATCGACCGGAACAAATGGTAGTCAGAAGAGGCAAGGTCTGGGCTATAAGGCGGGTGGGGTAAAACTTTCCACCCACTGTTTTCCAAATAGTTCTTAACCGGAATAGCAACGTGGGGCCGAGCGTTGTCATGATGGAAAATTATTGCCTCGTGTCTGGTCGCATATTCCGGGCGTTTTCGGCTACTGCTCTCTTCAAACGGATTAATTGTGTTCGGTAGCGTTGTTAATTGATGGTTTCACCCGGTTTTAGCAGCTCATAATACAGCACAGCCTTCTGATCCCACAAAATACAGAGCATTACCTTCGGGCCATGGATATTCGGCTTTGCCGTTGATTTGGCTGATTGGCCGGGTTTCACATATGATTTTTTGCGCTTGGTGTTGTCGTAATGGACCCATTTTTCATCACCAGTAACAATGCGATGCAAAAATGACTTCCTTTTGTGGCGTTCCAGCAGCATTTCGGACATGCAAAACCGCCTTTCGACGTCTCTCGGCTTGAGTTCATGTGGAACCCAATTTCCTTGCTTTTGAATATATCCAGCTGCTTTTAAACGTTTTGAAATGGCTGCTTGAGTGACACCCAAAAATTCTGTGAGCTCTTCTTGTGTTTGGCAACAATCTTCATAGAGTAATGCTTCCAGTTCTTCATCTTCAAACTTTTTTGGCTGCCCAGGACGTTCATCGTCTTCCAAGCCAAAATCACCACTTTTAAATCGTGCAAACCACTTTTGGCACGTTCGCTCAGCTAGCGCATGTTCACCATAAACTTCCACCAAAATACGATGACTTTCGGCAGCAGTTTTCTTCATATTAAAGTAATGAAGAAGAACTCCCCGCAAAAACACTTTTTCAGGCACAAAGTTCGACATATTTGAGTGAAAAAAAATTATTTTTGTTTACCCTTCAAATGAATGACATATACTGAAATGACGTACAATGACAGTAGCTTTCCAACGCATATTCCAATGGAATAATAACAATGGAATAATACAAGTTACGCCATCTCTTAGCAAACCGCACGAATTAAGTTATTCACCCAATACTTGTAGATGAAATGAAATGAAATAAATAAATAAATAAATAAATAAACTGCGAATATCTCCCTAGGAAAAAAAAAAAAATACTTCTATGAACATTTTAAACTCTGAAATTCTTTACAAGATGGATGCCCGACCTTTTAGAATTTTCGAAAATCTAAGGTACAAAATCTTATCTTCAAAAATGCCAAACTATACCCGTAAGATAATAAAAAAATTGTTTTTGATTGCGAATATGTATTATACTTATCTATCTGCGAACGTCCTACGAAAAAAGTTAATATGAAAGAAATTTAAAGTTTTCAAATTTTCTACAAGTTTTTGAAAATTTTCGAAAATTGTAGGAAATCATCCAAAAAGTCAGACTTTACCGCAAAGTTATTGGATACTATTTTTAAGTGCGAATATCTCGAAAACGGTCCGACGAACAATACTTAGGTACCGAATTTCAATATTTTCCTAATTTTTTTGGAAATCATCAAGAATGTCCGACTTTACTGCGAAAGTGGTAAACTAATGATTAGAGTTGGACCATCATATAAAAACCCTCGCAATGTGCGATGTCTTGAACCGGTTTTGAGGAAATCTGAACCTGCGGCATCTACAGATTGCTACTACGAATAGAAAGAGTACGAAGTGGGAAGATAAAATTGTCCTGGGTGTTTTCAACGCCAAAAATTAAAAGGAAAATTATCCTTGGTAAGGATATCATAAAACAAAGCCTAGAATACTGCCAATTGCAAGGCTCTAACAGAGCATCGAGTGTCCCTAGTGCTCTAGAGAAATGCAACCGAAATGCAACTGACGCACTTTGCTTATTTCTTGACATCGCCGATCAGAGAGATAGGCACAGTTACCAAGGGTTGGCCAGGCTCAATAGCAGGGTCCTTACTGCTAAGCTAAGCTGCTGATCCACTACAATCAAAACCAGTAAAGGTCGCCCTCAGGGAGGTGCTCTTTCACCTCTGCTGTGACCTGAATAACTCCGGATAAGAAAAGCTAGGTAGTTATGCAGATGACCCGTTTATATTTATCAGAGGAAATCATGAACCTACCATTACGACCCTCATGCAAAGCGCCTTTGACAAAGTTTGGGACTGATGCCAGATCGAACAGCTCAGTGTAAAGCCAAACAAAACGATCATCGTCTCCGATCCCTTCACTAAAAAAGAGGAAAACAAACCTCTCAAATCTAGAAATCTGGTGCTGAACCGCATTTTCCAAAGAAGTCAAATTTTTTAGAGTAACTTTCGATCAAAAACTCACTTGGAACAAACACCTTGATAAAACGGTTAATAAAGCTACATCCATCATCTGGGCGTGCTCGAAACTCTTTGGAGGAAATGGTCTACTGGGCTTACCTCACAATAATAATTCGAACTATCACGTGTGCTTCACTAGTGTGATGGGAAAAAATTGAACAAACCTCCGAGCAAAATGCATTACAAAAAATTCGAGTTCCTGCCCACCTAACATTGGAGTGAAAACAGCTGCCGCAATAAGTGCCTCAAAACTGTACCACTCTTCAAACTTCTCCGTCTTTATGCCCCTAGAAATAAATCTTTCCCGCCCTTTCAACTTCCTGATGCCGGAACGCAGAGAGTGGAATAATGGAGGTTTATCTCTGAATGACTCTTACTCAACGTAGTCTACCTGTGGATGCAAAATGGAGAACGGAGTTGATGCGGGCGTCTTCGGCACCAATTATGAAAGAGTAGTCCCAATACGACATTCTTCATCCATATACCAGGCTGAAATCTTCGCCATAAAATTCTGCATCAGAGAGTGCATCAGATGAAATCTCCGTAAAGCCAACATCAACATTCTTCCTTTGACTGTCTTGAGGCAATAAAAGACCTTCAATTGTTCTACTTTAGATCTAAGCTCCTGGTCATAGGTAAGCGGAAAGTAATGAGATTGCGGATATACTCGCTAGACTCGGCCCTTCATCACAATTCATAGGCTTGCCTCTAAGTCACCTCAGATTAAAGCTGAACTCTTGAGGCATTCGTCAAGCTAAGAAATCCATTGACTTCTCGACCAAAAAACGAGCTGATGAGCGCCTATCTTTTTATAAAAAGGATACAAATAGGCTTTTTAACCAGACACTGTTCGCTCTACATGAAATGGGCAAAATTCCTTAAGATCTTTGTCGACTCTGCCTGGAAGGGAATGCTGAGCACATCTTATGTGAATGTCCCGCCATTTCTCGCAGGAGACATAAACTCCTCGGAAACGGATTCGTCTCTCCGTCTGATATTCGAAAGTTATCTGCAAAGAGCATTCTCAGGTTCTTTCGAGACATAAACCTTTCGCTTAAGACATAGTAAGTCTTGTCTGGTTGCAGTGTTAAGGGTTTTTCCTTCCTCTATATCCTTCATAGCTAACAGAAATAATAATAGCTGACATCCTAGATATCACTCAATTAAGGTTTAGTAGATGGATAGAAAATGGCCCTCGATGAGGTGCACTTAGAACAACACGGCTACTGCGCCATGAAGACAATACGGTTTGTTTACAGACAGTATTGTTTGTAGAGTTGCAGCGGCATAAGTCCTCACGCAGCCGTGGTGCTGAGACATGGCACTCGTTGTGTTTTTTCTCAGTGTTTTTACACTGGATGTCGAATGCTGAAGGTGAGTATCGGTCTAACTACAAATGCATTGCCAGTGCATTATCCTAGCCGAGAAAATGGATCTCCACTAGGAGATACAGTAACTCTTTTTCTGAATCCTCAAAAGTTCCGCTTGGGTTCATAAGAGCACTTGACATTTCTGGGGTTCTACAAATGACTTTGCGCAGTCTAAATAATTATGTGAGGGATCAATCTTATCAGAGAAACTGCGCCAGAAGCTACATTGGACTTTCCTATAGAATATCAATCTTGCCTTGTAGATTCTTCAATCCTTATTTCCACAAAGGTGTCTCTTGCTGACAACAAGGAGAGCATTGGTAAATGGTAAAAGGCAGGACATTGTTTAGCTTCTCTAGTTCAATCTGATAAGGTTCTTGACAAATTATTGTTGTAGCTGGATAGGTTAGCAGAGATAATGAATCATCCAACATCAGCGTGAATAGGGTCAAGACTTATCGTACCATGTCTAGTCTCAGTGAAATCTTTAAGACCATTTATTTGTACCACTGCGAAACCACTACAAACTAGTCGCTTCTTTGCCGTTTTTCAATATTTTACTGGAGAGATGATTTTTAAAAGTTAATGCAGGCGCAAGGCCTCCCTAGATAGTAAGGTCAAACCCAGGTGCATCTATCACACAATATGCGGCACACTGGTCAGCTTCTGACCCCAGAGGTGCGGCTGCAACACATACAGGTGGTAGGCAAGGATTCACTCCCTTCTCACTCAGTGAGATACGACCAAATCTTCGTATGAGCTCTGTGCAGATCACGGGCTCGTACTACAGGCATCTCGGCATGCAGTCACAGTGTTTGTAAAAAAAAAGTTTGTTGTTCGGACAACCTTGTCATCACTTGCAATACGAAGCGAATAGTCACTGGAATCTTCACTATCGTCGAAAATATCGTGGCCAACACTATTCATCGTTTGGTGTCGAATGGTGAGCACGGGACAGTGGGGGATCGTCGACATGCAGTTCATCAACGCCCAAGACGTTCCATTCCAATGAACTGGTTGAATCGGTAAGAGAGAGTGTTGCCGAGAACCCACATGTGTCGTATCGTCACCGCTCTCAGCATTTTGGCATAAGTGTAACCGCCTTGCGGCGCATTTTGAAGGATGATTTGCATTTGTTTCCGTATAAAATGAAGTTGACTCAAAGAATATTGCCGACAGACTGTCCACGTCGCTTGCAATACGGCCAAACCAGTCGCTCGAATGGTTAACACTGAACCTGGTTTTTGGAAGCAAGCTAAATTGCCGTATTTGGGGAACGGAGAATCCACACGAGATCCCTGAAATACCATTGCACGACCAAAAAGTGAATTTTTGGACCGGCGTTTGCGCCAAAACCATCATTGGGTCATTTTCTTCAGAGAAGGCGAAACAGTCGATGGGAATCGATATCGGTGGATGTTGGTTCATTATGTCTGCCCACAAATGTGTGAAAAAGGACTGGACGGTTACTGGTTTCAACAAGACGGTGCGCCATGCCACACTGCAAATCAAACAATGCAGTTTCTGCAACTAAAATTCCCTGGATGTGTGCTATCAAAAAATGGAGACATTGACTGGCCACCCAGTTCTCCAGATTTGACCCCTCCGGATTCGTTTTTGTGGAGTTATTTGAAAAGCAAAGTGTACGCCAGCAAGCTTCAGACCATTGAGAAAGTTCAAGGCAAACATTCGTGCCGAAATCATCGCTATACCGCCCGAAATGCTTGAAACAAAAACTAGTCCAAATACGAGTAAATTGCAAAAGACCAAATTAAATAAAAATACCTCATACGAGTATATGGAAACCGGTTGTTTTTTCCCTGTACATATCGCACGTTGAAAACAAAACGGGCACTATACAAAATTTTACACTTTTGAGTTAGAGCGACATCTAGGTTCCGATATATACCACGCACCCTTTGTGGAGATACCCGTCCTGATACTTCGGTTAATTTCCACAAGAGGTGGAAAACTTTTAAAACTTTTTTTTAGAGCTATTGACCATTGAATTAAGTCCAAAAATTTAATCGGCCATATTCGAAAATTAGGTTTTTTGTTAAGTGCCAGTTTTGTTTTCAGTGTGCGATATATACTGTCAACTAATAATCATTCCCCATCGATACCTTGACTGAGTTCATAGGCTCTTCTGTTAGAAAATTACTCTAGCTATTTCTTTGGGCTATAAAAAGCTATTCAAATGCTATACAATCAAGGTGCTATCATTATATAAAAGCTTTATCACCCCAGTCAAGCAAAACATGCACTTATGAAAAAACTCTTGAAGTTACACTCACTTTCTTAAGTTCTCAATATTTCCTATAATCTGATTGCATTTAGAGAAAAACTCTCAAAGGATTATGTCACCATTTAGATCATTATGAAAAGATATATTCCTTTGAAATGAAATTTATGAGTGAAAAGTATCACCGCAGCAATTCAATTGATTTGATATAATCTCCAAGGATTTGCCCTCAAATGCCAAACTTATGAGCAATATTCAAATTCCTTTTCAAAGATATTTCCTTTATTGAGAAGTGGACCATACTCGTAAACCCTTTGCCCGCATTTCAAACACCTGCCGCAGTCATATTAAGGACTTTTTTTGACAAAGCAACTCTTCTACAGAAGGACATACGAATAAACTATGCTTTAATCGTTTGGAATTACCCCTAAGTGATCTCATTAGAAATATTCATGACAAAATAATTACCCTGAATCTACGGAACCCCCACGGTCCGTCTCCAACAGTTGCGGTTCACGAGTATGATAGTAGTAGTAGTTCGGGTACATGGTGCAGCAGGATAATATAGTTGACATGATATTATGTTACAGTGAATTATCCTTTCATCCCTTTTTTGATTTATTCTTATTACGAGCCGAGCAGGACGCCACCGATTTTCGGTCGGCTAATTCGAGGGAGAGAGGAAAACGAGCCGTAGCAGTACGATATGAAATTATGTTTTCTATTGTCAAGGAGCAATTATAAATGGTTGTGTATACAGGATAATGTATAGTGTACGGTTTCTTTTTGTGTATTTTTTTTAAGTTAAAGTGGGCCATCATTTGCAGATGGGTGTCCTGCAGTGAAATTTAATTGCAATTCTTGAGTCTTGAGATAGCTCGTCGCTGTGCACAGATACAAACAAAGATTACACACATGGGCGTAATATTCAGATTAATGAATACAATTTGCATTTAATAATGAAAATCAAGACGATGAAGACGAAGGAGACTGTAATTTGATCTCAGACGATGAAGATAATACCAAACTTGTGGTGGCTTTGTTCAGTTTTTGACTGTAGGTGACATGAGAGATCTGTTTGCTTTGTGTATTACGTGACACTGCGGTGGGGAGTTTTTTTTTTTCACAATTTGTTGCGGGAATGAATCCTTTACTTTTACTCGTAATTTTAGATTTTCGTTAATATTTTCAAGATATTAACAGAAAATAATTCAGAAAAAGTCTGTCTGAGGTTTGTTTTACAATGAAACGAATATTACCATTACAGGGCATTTTTGAATGATCCTGATCGGGATCCTGTTGTAAAGAATTTATAAACCATATTGCCGAAGGGAGGAAAAGAGAAGGCCATCAACTTCCCCAAAAGGAAAATAATAAGCATGTGAAGCGTTCGATAGAGGGAATAGAGTGGCTTTATAACAGAAATGATGTTCGAAAATGTTACAAGAAGGTAAAGAGAAGATACCCAGACTGCAGAGCCTGAAAGGAAACCTATGGGGACGAAGAAGAAGTCTTATTTGAGAAATATAATCAACATTCACCTGCATATGCACGCATATATAAACCCACGAGTACCCACAATCTTATCATCCAACACATAATAAGCCCAGAGTCGATTCGTTAAATGTTCGTTCACTTTTGCAAACATGAGCGAACATAAGAGAGAGCGGTCTCAGTCGCTCATTGCATATGTAAATCTGACAGTTGTCATGTTTGCTACGAAAATTTTCCGAAAAAAATGTCGGACATATTAATAGAAAGTGTTCGCAAAAATTGGTGCCTTTTCGATAAAATAGATGCCTTTTATATTAATAAAATGAAAAAGGAAAGGGCATGGGATGATGTTTTGAAAGAAACGGGCAGATTGATTTGACAGATAGGTGTGCAGGCAAAAGTATTATGGTCATCGGTTGGAAATGACATTAGCCTATGTTTCCCAATGTTGATTATGGTTGAGCCTTTAAGGCTGAACTATAATAGTCGAAAGCAATCGGAAGCTAATGTCATAATTCTACGTTAAGTTTCCTTCAGTACTGTCAATTGCATAATAGGCGTATGTGCTCGGAAGCAAAGGTTCTTGTCCGATCACCGAAATCAAGCATCGTCGGGCGCTGTTAGTAGTTAAATGGGGGGATGCTTGTTAAATTTTCATACGTACACTTACGAAAGAGTAAAAGTGAACGAAAACTTAACGAATCGAAGTAAAAAGTTATTATGGTCACACAATACAAATCCTTTGTATTCATACTGTTTCGGAAGTGGTCGTACGAAACCATTCTTCTATTTAGTCGGTCCGGTGAATCCGGAAACAGCATTTCTACCCAGACGATGACAACCAAAATTTCCTTTTTTTTGTTTATTTATTTATTTAAGCTTAATATAAGCAAGAACTTAAAGCTAAATTTAAAACTAAAAATAACTATACTAAAACTGGACTTAAAAGTAACTTTTTCGGCCAGGAGGAAGACTTAAAGGAATTAAGGGCGTTTCTCAGGGAAGCTTTGCTATTGTGAAATTCAAAAGCGTTTTGCATGTGATTTGCTCTGTGGAGCATTCTTGACATTGGTTCATGATATCTATAATTGGTGCGGTGAGGAATAAGACGGAAGAGAGGTGAAGACCTGAGGTTACGTGGGTTGGTGTTGAAAGAGCGGCAGCGCGGTGGAATCAATATTACCAGCTAATAACTGATGAATAAACAGTCCGCGTATGAGGGTAGATTGTAGTTATTAGACCAAGCAAGACCATGTAAGGCAAAGCGGATGAACTTACGCAAGATATGGATTTCGTAGTACGGTGGAGGGGTCTGACTGATGATGTATAAGGTTTTTGTAACATAAGGGTTTGAGAATTCCTTAGACCATCGTTTAATGAAACCAAGCGCAAGTTTTGATAATGTTATCAATATGAGAACGGAAGTTGAATTCCCTAAGGGATGGTCGGATACGCTTACGAAAATATGTAATAGCTTGACACTTGCTGACATTGAGCTCTAAAAAATTACTATGGCACCAAACTGAAAATCGGTTCAAATCATCTAGCAGTGAGAGAGAGTCGGCACGGGATGATTTAGTTCTGAAGATTTTCATATCATTCGCATATATATATAGAAAGGTGGGAGTCATTGATGATACAGTCGACATCGTTAATTGTCAAAATGAAGATCATTGTACCAAAATGGCTGCCTTGAGGGACTCCATGCCGGTTCGGTGAAAGGATAGTCTTGCAGTGAAAAAAAAAAACATTGTGTCATAAACAATGCTTTCAAAGAACTAAGGTATGCAGGACAGTTTAGCGATGGGCAAATTAGTTTGTAAATCTTATCTACTAACGACGCCGAAGTTTGGGGACAGTTGTCTAAGTAGCGGAAGTAGTTATGATCAGGTTGAGTAACGAGATCAGTAAACAATTGGCTGAAAAAATGTGATTGGTTTAGTGTCTGCCGAGGATTTATTAGCAAATTTCAAAGTGGATGGATAATTATCAGATTTCCGCTTGGCATTAATGAAACGTTTAGAGTCATTGATTAGCGTGGATTGCATTCTGTTAAGATATTCAATTCACAGAGTTCTGAGAGCTGGGAGTGGATGTGTTGGTAATGGGAAAAATCAGAGTCAGGTCGAGATTTGAGAAATGCTTGCCATATTTTGTTTCTTTTGTTACGAAATGAGCGGAGCTCTTTATTATACCATGGCGGGGCTGACGTAAAGTTCTTCTGAGGCACGAAAGGCACTGATTGAATGAGGCAGGTGGAAATTTTGTCGTAGAAATACGCTAGAGCATTGTCGATGCTGTCAACTCGGATAGGACTAAAGTTAATATTACTGAGAAGATTATTAAGTTTATCGAAATCTGCTTTACGAAAATTTTAAGCTATATAAGTTCTCACAGTGAGGAATTGTACTTAAGTCGTACGAATACGTTAGGAATAGAGGTGGGTGGAAGCTATCTAATGGGGAGAGAAGGTGGTTGCTGCCAGTTACAATGCAATTGGTGGTATCGGTTGAGAAGATTAGGTCTAGTTGTTTACCTAAGTTGCTCATAATGCCACTTATTTGGAAAAGGACGGAATCAGAGAGGCAATTCAGAGAAACGTTCAAAGTGAAGTGAAGATAACAATATCTAAGTTTAGATGCAACAAGGCTGATGGAGCTGAGATATTTCATGGAGCAGGGAATGATTTTGGGAGAAATTTTGTTCAAAAATTATTCTGTAAATTATTGTCGAATGAAAGTATGTTCGATGAATCGAACCTAATCATCGTCGCGCCAACTGCAGAAGCATCAGTGTCCATCAGTGTCAAACCTTTTGTCAACAAACTAATCGATTCTAGAGTAGCCTATGATAGCTCTTATAAAGACGAGCAAAACAGTGCCGTGTCTTCTTTTGGAAATCCCACCAAACTCGTCCGCCTGTGTAGGATGACGATAGAGAATGCACACTTCTACCTCAACGTCAGTACTAACTTCACCGAAGAAATTGATCTTTTTCGGGAAAAGCTTAGGTCAAAATTTGAACATAGCGAATTGGAAAAAATTGTATTCCGTTATATTCTCTATTGTTTGCTGATTCCAAATCTGTATTCGAATTTGAATTTCGAAAATCAGTTTTCGAGAAATTGAGCTTTTTCGGGAAAAGCTTAGGTCAAAATTCAAACATCGCGAATTGGAAACATTTTTATGCCGTTAGATTCTTTGTTGTTTGCTGATTCCAAATCTTTATTCAAATTCGAATTTCGAAAATCAGTTTTCGAGAAACTGAGCTTTTTCGGGAAAAGCTTAGGTCAAAATTCGAACATCGCGAATTGGAAAAATGTGTATAAAGTTAGATTCTCTAGTGTTTGCTGATTCCAAATCTGTATTCGAATTCAAATTTCGACGTGTGAAACCTCTAATCCAACACATTCTTTCACTGATGATATGGACTCTCAGTTTTTCATATTAGTTTACAGATTCACGTCCTTTCTTCTGGAATGGAATCTTGATAGCATAAAAATAGGGTGTAAGCAATTGACTGGAATTTAATGCTTCGAAACCATTTAGCCATGAATGACATTTTCATCGCCAAGACCGAATAACTTTTAATTCTCGGTCAAGAACCCGAAAGTGTCTAGCTTTTCTTAAAAGGTCTGAAAAACATTTTAGACCTTCTGATCTGGCCGCTATAAGGCATATTTATATAGTACCCATGTCTATGAAGTTTCTTGCTTACAAGACAAAAATCCTTGCATTTAAGGTAAAAATTAAAGGAAATAGCGCAGTTTATAGACTCACTCGAACACTCAAGGCTCCTTCCTGTCTTATCGCTTCTTTCACAATCAGTGCTTCAGTAAAATTATGTATATTCAATTATGTATCATTCAAATTACCTACCGACTTTTGAGAGCACTCACCGATGGGAATTGGCCATTGAAAACGACACTGATTTTGGAAAAAACTTTCATTCAGGTCAGATTCAAATCATCACTGCAAGCACAAGCGCGGTAGATACGCAAACAATCAACCACGCTAATCCCTTACTTATCCCCAGATAGTTAAAATTTGCAAGCCAATAACAATGTTAAGGATGTGAGAACCAACATCTAACTTTTTTTTGCTTTATTTTACAGGGAGGTCACAACAGGATATTTTTGCTTTTAATGTTCCTAACGGGGTCGTGTCGTGGTTCGGTTTGATATAGAGCAATTAGCTCTGGCAATTTGAAAACCTCCCGGAGGGAACAACTTGGTTTGCAACCCTGGAGGCAACTGGCTAAGGATCTAACTATCTCGAGAACCTTGCTATTGACACTACACTGCGAGGTTCATATGATTGAGAGGGACAACATTTTTCCCACATGCTTTCTTATTGTGCTGTGACGTGTCTGTCTCATATTTAAACATTACTCTTGCTGATATCTTTTAGACTTCCAGGCAGCACGTGTAATACAAAAATCAATACTCTCGTCCTTTACAACGGATGGCAGAATATGCTTCTCATGCAACAGCAGCACTAAAGCTGTGAGCAAGGTTTTCTGCCCACTGATCGTTGTATTTAATACAGTGGCGACAAATGCCATGGGTTTGAGGGTTTAAATTGCAAAAAAAAAGAAAAAAAACTTTTTCCAAATATTCTCAATGAAAAGCGATAACCATTGAGCGCGGGCTAAAGTCGGACATTTGCGATGATTTCAAAAAAATTTCCGAAAATATTAAGAATTTGGTACCGACTGTGTAGAATAATACAGTACCTAAAATTAGGACCTTAATAATTATTTTCGAACGACGCACCGTTTTTGAGATATTCGGACTCTAAAACGATTTCCGTTAACGTCAGGGTTAAGACTAACATTTTGGAAGACTAAGTACCTTAATTTTTTGAGAATTTTTAAAAATTCGGCATCCATCTTGTAAAGAATTTCAAAATCTAAAAATTCGATTGTAATAATTTTTTTCATAGGGCGCACCCCTTTGGAGATATTCGCAGCTAAATCCGATTTCCACTAACTGCAATCCACCGGTACATATTTTATATGTCAACTCACCAAGGCCACGTTTATCATAAGTGAATTTCGGTGCGATAGCGAAAAAACTGTGTATGTAGCGAGACTTTAAAAAAAGCTGTTAAATTTTTCATTGCTCAAGCGAATTACATTGTGGGAATTATACTGAAGGCACACATTTTTTGTGCACAATTCCTTTTCATATAGAAGCAACGTAGCTATCAATATAAATGTTGGCAAACACACACGCGCACTCCATATTACCCTAAAAATGAGGTGAGCACGTTCCATTCTACATACTTATTCCAGACAATTTGTGAAAGATGCTTCACGATTTTGCTTAATTCCCGTGGAATGTGTATTTCCAAAAAATATCAGTAAAAGGCATTGTTGTCAACATTAAATAAAGGAACTGACTTAGTTTCATGCCATTTTCGAGGGCAATTCTTTCGATTGAGAGAAGCTTCTCATAAGAATTTTAGTCTCAGATATTTGTCAGATGTTCATGAGAGGTGGGACCGTGAAAAACCTTAGTTCTTGTATTTACTGAGACCCGAACTTTGAGTCTCCCATTCAATTATCGCGCACTTAACCACTGAATCACAGCACCCGTTTCTAATAGTCATGACACTTTAGGGAGTTTTTAATACAGTTACGCTTTGGTTTTGATAAAAAGAAGAAGAATACCCAAAAAACTTCTCCCTCTGAAGCTAATTCAGTCAGCTTATAGTTCAAATTTTGTTCATTTGTTTTCGGATTTCAACATTTTCAGCACCATGCACCCCAAAAATACCTCAAATTTCCGAAATTCTCTAACAAACTTAATCCAACCCCTCAGTTGAATAGCTAAAAATTCCATCTCTCAACAATAGGTCAATGAAGATACGCCTGTACACCCTTGCACCCCATTAAAAGGCCATCTTTCATCCCCCAGCGGAAAACAATTGAGTTCACGTCTAGTAGTTGGTTAAATTCTAATCCTTCATGCAATGCTATGCAACGACATCATCAAAATCAATTAAATGAATCCAAGAGAAATATCTGAAAAATGCACGCTTACAATCCACACCCCAAACAAAAAAAAAAAAAAAAAACAAAAAAATCCACCCTCTCCTGAAATTCATTTTAGCAACTTTATCAACAAAATTTTCGGGGGTAAACCTCATGTGAGGGTGCACTCTTGTTAACGTTGAATGAAATTTAGCGGCTTACCACGAGAAACCAAAAAGGACTTGTGGAGAAATTCGGTCCCTCCACGTAGGAGAGTAAAAGTCCTTCTAGAACTTTAATTAAACGAAATTTCCCTTAAATGCCAAGCGCCCCCCACCCACATTCAAACTGCATGCGAGCGGTTGGATGCAAAAAGAGGGAGTCCTCCTCTGAGGGCTCTGCGCCATTATTAAATAGACTTGTGTTCGCATATTTTCGTTTTATTACGTTCATTTTGTGAGTCCACCCTCTCTAGCATCCTTCTTCCTTCACTCTCTACTGTGCTGTGGCAATTTGCAGCCCATCTGGTTCCTCCAAAAGGACCAATATGCACATTTAGGTACCCTTCTGTTGCCGGAAGGGCTCAGCACAAAACAAAAAAAAAAAATGAATCAACTTAACCCGCAAAGCCTTCTCCTGAGTGATGGTGATGGTTACTAGTACGGTGGCGGCATACACCAACTATACAAAGTGGCTTGGTTGGTTATAATAATTTTCGCTGGTGCAAGACCTGAGACCTGGGAACGGGTAGCGTTTCGGTGTTCCCAAAGGGGTTAATGAGCCCACACTAAACCACCCCACATATTAGTGCTATGTGTGGATACAGTTTTTTTTTTTTTTTTTTTCATATATGCTGCTGACGGTTTTTAAACAAACTCAACCCTCCCCCCCTTTCAGCGAATATACATTTCGAAAGTTGTTCAAAAATTTCATTAAATATGGTTTCATTGTTGTTCAACGAAACCAGCCAAAATTAAAACCAAAATAAAAATAAAAAAATGCATGAAGAGGAGCATAATGCAAAAAAAAACCCACCCACCGAATGAATAAATAAAAAGGACTCTCAAACAGTCTGTGGTGTTATTTTTGTTCAAACCGATGTTGGGATGGATACGGCGCGGCTATGTAACATACTGACTTTATATTACGCCGCCATGTCGTTTTAGTAAGTACCTACCTACTATTTTTGTTCAGTATCCTTTAACTCGTCTCTGGATTCGGGGGGAGTGGTATAGGTCTTGGTCCTGTTCTCGTAAAAAAATGTGACTAAATAAAAATTGCATTTTCTGCAAAATACTCATTTTTTTATTCCCGGAAAAAAAGGAATATTTTCTGACTCTACAGCCACCACATGTGGGTGTGTGTTATTTGTAAATGAAATAAGGATGTGAGGGCTTAATATGGCAGAAATTGTATTTATGCATTTATTTTCTTTTTTTTTCCGGTCGACTTGAATGGGTGGACTCAAGTGTACAAAAATTAAAACTTTCTCCATGCATGCGGGGTGCTACACTTTTAGCGTTTTAGCTGAGCACTGTCAGAAGGAAAATTGGAAAATTTTTATTTGTGCAACGAAACCAGGAATAAAAAAAGGAAAAGATAAGTTCACATACAAAATTTGTTGAGAATTGAGAATGCAAATATAGTGCACACGAGTATAGCAATGAGAGAACGTAAATTAGATTTTTTTTTTTTGGGGAGCTACTCGTACATGAGGGTTTTTTTGTTTTAGCAACTTGTCCTGGAAATGAGAAAATAAAATTAATGGAAATAGAAAAATTTGGCCAAATTACATCCTTAACCTTAGATTGGGGTAGACTTCGAGGTATAACATGCATCTCATCAATCCTGCCTCCAGTTTTGCATACCAAATGGGTCGAGGTCCCATTCTAAATATTTGTGTGCGCCACCTTAAGCTAGGCATTCAGGGATGTATTCAAAGAATCTCCGGGACAAAGCGATGACGTATATTCGCTGTATATCACCTTAGGCGGTGACAGATTATCCTTTCTGTTCTATTATCTGGCGTCGAATACTAAACCGCGGAATTTATAACCTGTACAAAGATGTCGAAGTACTTCAATGCTTTGTTCATAATAACCAATGGCAGCACCATGAGACTGCTACTCGGTTCTAATAGGCCCCAATGGATGCCTTACCATCTAAAGACTCCTGTCTTGACAATACTTCTGCAATAGCAGGTGTGATAGAATGAATCCGTGGGGTGTTCGCCTTGAACACTTGATGATATTCATAGTTTTGGGGCATACTAGACAGACATGATATGTTAAAACTATCTAAAGCTTTTTTAAACAACATAGACAGATGTTGTGCCGGTCTTAGGACGAATTAGGTTAGTTGGCTGTCCCCGCTCAGGTAGGGATACACTTATACCAAAGATAGGTCCATTGTGATACCACAAGGAGAACTGGATTTCCGGCATCAGGAACCCTATATGACTAATTTCTAACCCCTGTTAACCCTTTTCTGCTCCTCATCTATGTGCAGAACCATCTATAGACAAAGCTCCCTATTTTGTTAATATCAAGCTTGGCTGAGTAGTTAAGATCTTCATAGAAGTATTCCCCTAGAGTTTTCTTTCTCAACATTGATAAGGCAGGACAGGTGCACAAAAGATGAGTAATAGTTTCCCCCTCCTCCTCGTCTCTACAGTTTCTACAGAAATCGTTGGAGGGGACACCCATTCTAATAGCATGTTTATATATTATCATACCAATGCGTTTCCTATTAATGGACAAAAGTCTTTCCGTTCCCTTCAGATCCAGGTTAGACCAGATCTGATTCGACGAAAGATCAAGTACTGATATAATTCCACCCGCTGTTTGCCAATTTTCTGGATTCAGTATCAAGGCGGAACTTAATCGATTCTAAGGAAGCGGACGGTGCATTTTTATTTTCAGTGCAGTTCATCCTCCCTACAGTTGCCTTGAAAGTCGCTGTATCATGGAATCCAGAACAGAAAAATGTCGCAACTGTCAGCGATCTCGTCAAGAGACTACAGTGATCCAGTAGGCGTCTGACTCCTACACCCGTACCATACGCTGTCGTAGATACATCTGTGTATACATATCTCTGTAGCAGAATAGTTCAAGATTTCTCCAGATCCCCAAGAGCTTCTGCTACGAATTCTGGTCTAGTATCTGACATCAAAGTCAATGTGAGGGACAATATAGTCCGTCTTACTATGAATAGTATTTTAGGCGGTCAGGATTCTGGTGTGGCCAGTATTAGCGTTAACCAACTGTGAGGATTCCCTAAGCCTCATTGCTGCTTTAGCCACCATTTGTTCCTAAAGATATCAACAGGACGCAAGTGGAGCATTGTCTCTAGCGCAGGAGTAGGAGTTGATTTCAAAGCTCCCATTATATACACGCCTGATAACCTTTGAACTTTTCTTAGAAGATCAGAATTTGTTTTCTTGTACAGTGCTGTTCATCAGACTAGTACTTTGTACATCAGGATGAACGTCACTATTGCCATATAAATTCAATGGACCACTTTAGGCTGAAGACCCCGTTTTGGGCCCAAGGCTTTCTGATAGGAATAAAGGGCACTCGAGGCATTCCTTGCATATTCAGTTTCCAACTGAGTTTCTTGTCGAGAATAACCCTCAAGTAATTGGCGTGATCTGCGATACGAAGCATCGTGCCATTTAGCTTTGGAGGGACGCTACATGGTACCTTTTACCTAGTTCGATGTTTTCGGCGTATACTGAAAAACCAACATCAGGGGTCGAATTACCGCATCAGTTATCGAGCAACACGTGCCTGATAAATGTTTATTTGACATGACCGCTTAAGAGATCGAGTATCGAAATTTGGAATTCTGTCATCAGTGATCGTTTCTGCTGACGAGCTGAGGTGCATTTGGGAGAAAATATGTGAGAATATCTTTGTTTATTATGTTTGCGCTTGTTTAAATTTATTGTTTGAAATTTATTTCAGGTTGAGTCTGCAAAAGGAAATTTTTGACAAATTTTATGAGCTGGGACAGCGGTTTAGGTGCATCCTACGTACGCAGAGTCTTGTAAAGAGAAGGGATCGCTTTTATCCTTTAAAAGGCTTCGTTTAATACACTCATAGCGATTATTTTTCATCTTCTGATACAGAGGATATCAAAAGATGAAAAATAAAGTAAATATTAAATTTTTAATTGAGGACGATAAATACAAAACTTTTCCTCACACAAAAATAAATAGTTTTTACATTTGTCAGCCATCTCAATTCAATGTAGTAGAATTGTACTAGTACAGAATTGGACTGTAAGATTTTAGGGCAAATTAAGAAAACCTTTTTTAGTCGGGAACTCAGACGCATCTGGTCCATTGTACTAATCATTAGTGTTACGTCCTGGCAGAATCCGCGACTGAGAATGAAAAGCAACATAGCCCCATAACCAATACCTAACATCGACATCGTTACCGTAATTGCTGATTTGAATGCCAAGGTAAGCAAGGACTTCTCAAATATCAATCACCTTGTTATTGAAAGAATCTAGTTTGAGCACAAAATCTGACACAAAATAAGTTGAGCCTCAACAGGGAGCAGTATTTCTCCGCCGCACAACTAAACTGCTTTAACGACGACGCTGCCATGGCCGGAAAATTGAATGGACTTCATGGTGGACTTATTTGATATCTAGATTTAGGGTGAGTATAAGATTTGGGCCGCATATTTCATCATTCGTTCCGGTTGTTTTGTGTAATGTTATTCTGTATTATATGCAACCAGATATTAGCAGATGGCTCATTGTTACATTTAAGAAATTTGGCATAGATGTAGCCGTTGCCGTTGCCGTTGCCGTTGCCGTTGCCGTTGCCTAGTGACTTATTACTTTTTTAAACTTTTAATTGTTTTATCTTTATACCTTCTCTTTTGTTAACGGGAGTATTGATAGCCCAAAGTTACTAAGGTATGTTTTCATGAGCATTTAGTTTTGTATGGACCAAGATATTGTAATATGCGAGCTACGGCTCGAGTAGATAAAACGTTATTCTGTGAGATTATTTCTTTATTTTCTAGTCTATAGAACAATTCAAGTTCACACTATACTATTCTTCGCAAATTCTTTCCTTGCAAGGTTTCTTTCTTCTCAAATCACTTTATCTCATTCCAATTACTACTTAATTCACAAATCCAAACTAATTACTTCTTCTTGTTAACTCTCAACTTTCAATTTATCACAAAATTACAACTTCGCTGATTATCACTTTTCCAATCTCTTCGTGCGGTTCGAAAACCAACTGCCCTGCCTCGATCGCCATCTGTCCTTATATAGTCGCATTTCTGATAGCCAGGAACTTCTAGCAAATTCTTCGACCACTGGAACAAGAAAATTCTGATGTAATAATTCCAAGATGACAGCTGCAGCCAAGAATCTCTTGTGGTTATAATTCTCTCTTAATTCCGCGACGTCGTCTTAGACATAAGCCGTCTCTTACCGTGGACACGAACCTCGAATGAAAAGACACTTCGGAATGTGTTGCATACTTTTGGAGCGTCGTTATTATGCTACATTATGTTACAATTTTGTTAACCGAATCCGAGAATTGTTCAGCCTATCTTGCCCCTTTGCTGATCATTGTTAGTCAGTGAACTTTCTTGTTTATTTTGATAGACCTATTACTTATGGTTGATCATCCTGACAGTGTTCTTATTAAATTATCAAGCATTCTTATTTCATCAGTCGTGGCAGCAGCCTCCACATATTTGTTGACAAACTTTTTTTTGCATCTGCCAAGTTTTTCAGATGAAATGAAGTAGAAAAAGTAAATGATTAGCAAAAATAAATCATTTAATCAGCAGAAACAGTTATTCAAGAAAAAAGTGCTGATCAATAATTATTTTTTGCTAATATGGGTGCCATTTCTTTTGTGTATGTATTTCCCAAGAACTACGAGGTGTTAAAACAAATTTTAAAAAAAAGTAAAGTGTACGACTGGGTCGCATTTTTTTTAAATACTTTAAAGATGAAACTTATTTTGAATATTTTCCAATACTAGGTATGCCATATCATTGCATTTGTCACATATTGGTTAGATTTTCAACAGAATCAGCAATTTTTAAAAATTCGTTAATACTTGGTGCGCCATCTAGTGTATTTATTATATCATACAACTTGTACAATTTATAGTTTCACTTCGTTCGTGCATTCACCAGTAGGTATCACGTAAGATGCTTAAGAGATTTTCCAACTAGATCGTCATTTTTGTAGGGAAAATTCAAAGTGGTGTGCAAACTTGTCTGTGTTCTTTCAAAATATGTATCAACATTATAATAAAAAGGATACACCAGCTGTGTTTTTTCTTTGGAATAATATAAAAATTCTTATGGAAAATTAGTAACAAATTAGACAAATGGTGCTTTCTGAAAAAACACTAGAGGCTAGATTTCAGAAACTAATTCCTAAAAAATTGTATTCCAAACACAAGGCGTTTAAGTGGTCCTGTCATGCTCTTTTGGTGACAATTTGCTCAAGAATATTACATAAGATTTAAATGTTAAATGTTTCTCTGTATGGTACGCTTAAAAAAACATGGCGGTGATTTCGGACTAATGGAAAGATCGCTGCACTGCACACACAATTATTAACTCGTCCCTAAAGATGCACTCTTTGCTAAAAAAGTTGGTTGAAGTAGCAATCGAACGCAAAGCTTAATAGGTAGCTGGTTTGAAGAAATGAGAATCCTTTTTTTAATCCGATTCACTCACTGCATCTATACATTAAAATTTAAAAAAAAAGAGAGTGTCCGCCCGCATGTGTAACATACAAAATTAAATAAATTACCCAACAGTAAACATTTTAAGGTTCAGTTAATAAAGATATGTAAAAATGTTTCAAAATTTATTTTTATATTTAATTCCCATTGGGTGGAATTTGAAGCCCTAACATTGACTACTCCCTTTTACCTGATTAAATCCACCAGGAAAGAAGCCTTAAAACCTTAACTTGTAAATAAAACTTAGCAGAACTGCAAAATTGAGCGTTAAAGTTCAAAACTAGTCAATGTTAGGGCTTTTGACGGTCGTAAATTTCGGGGTTTTGGACCAGTGCATAATGTTTGTAAGATCAGAGTTTAGTTTATCAGCTCCGTCTTCGATCATACCTAATTTGCAACTTAAATAAATTTGCACACCGTCAACATACATATGCAATGATGAGAATTCAACAGTAAGTGGAAGATCATTTATAAATATTGAAAATAGTATCGGCCCTAGTATTGATCCTTGCGGTACTCCTGACTCTAATTCAATGAAGTCTGACAAATTTCCACCTATGTCAACAGCTTGACTTCTTCCGCTGAGATAGGATAGCATCAAATCAGCAGCAGTGTCAGAAAAGCGAAATTGGTACTTCATTTTGGAGACGAGTATTCTGTGGTTTACTGTGTCGAATGCCTTTGAAAAGTCAAGGAGTCCCAGAAACGAAACAAGGTCATTATCCATGGCACGTCTAAGATCTTCCGTAACTTTCTCAACCTACGAAACGAATCGTAAAGCTCGGCAATCTGAAACGCTTCCAACGTTTGTACGCTAAGTTTCTCTGCTTCATAATTTCTTCAATTTCTGGAGAAAACCATGAACTTGCCTCATTTTGCAGATATTTTGTTTTCAGTGGCACATGTTCGTTAAACAGACCCTTGATAATTTCCTGCAGACAGTTAACCTGATCATTGGGAGAGGTCATGAAATAAATTTGCTGCCAGTTCATGCACAAAGTGTGTTCCTCCAACATATATAAGTTAAGTCCCCTAAAGTTCCTATACTCATAAGAGATAGGTATTTTTAGTATATCTATTTTCAAGGTCACAAAGAGGAGATCATGTTTGGAAAATACAGGTGCTGATAACTGAGAATAGAGTAAAGTGTTATGAGGGTTATTAACCAGAAATAGGTCCAACAAGGTAGCCACTGGGCCCATAAAGTGAGTTGGATTATTTATATACAATGGTTCCAAGCCTTGGGTGTTTATACGTTCCAAAAATAATCTCGACTCTTGATTAAGTAGATTACAATTGAGGTCACCACACACAATAATTTCTTTATAAAGGGAAGTCGTATTCTCTAGCGTTGAAAAGAGTGGTGACAAGTCGATGGTCTTGTTGGGCCTATATACTACTCCGAGCAAACATTTGTTCTCACCGCTAAGAATTTCAATAAAACTATACTCAATTGGAGATGCAACATGTGATGAAGCGACACTTTCAAAATTAATGCAATTCCGTATGTAAATAGCTATCCCACCACCAATTCGATTACTTCTGTCAGCGCGAAACAATTTGTAGCCTTTTACACGATACAAAATATCAGGAAAATTAGTTTGAAACCAAGTCTCCGTCACACAGATAATGTCAATACTAGACCCTTCAAACAAGTATCTAAATTCATCAATTTTTGGGTATAGACTTTGTGCATTAATGTGGCAAATACGAAGTCCGCTAGCCTGCTTACACAAAACATTTAACATTATACGCAAGTTCATGTTTACGTCATCGATAGCAGATATATTGTTGTTAATCATTTTCAAAGTATTCAAAGAAAAGTCTACCCCTATAAAAGACAGAAGACAAAACATTCAGCATAATAACAGAACAACATTCAGTTTGGGCTGCAGTCTTGCGTACATTCGACAGACGGTCAGGCAGAGAGACAGAATTGAGAGACCCACTTTTGAGTATCTCTATTACAGTGATACCCAGATTGATTAAAACCTCGAAACCGAGCAATTTCACGAAACCAATATTTGACCTGTATACGAGTAGGAGCAAAAAAAAAAAAAAAATAAAAAAAAAAAAATGAAATACAAAAATTTAAGTGACTTATGTCTTTCCCTCCATTTTAAGTTCTAATAATTTTTTCTTCAAAAAATTTACGCACCTATAACAATTTTATAAAACATTTATTCAATACACAGAGCGGGATATTATTAAAAAAAAGAAAACTCACTCATCGTAAAATTTTTCTGATGAAAATTCAACATATCGCTGGCTTAAATCGCTGTGCATCAAGTGTACTCATATCTAAGTAATTGTAGTGCTGACTGAGTGATTTCTGATGAAATGATGGCAGCGATTAGTCGGAGTAGATGAACCCATTTACTTTTTCTGTTCTTTTTTTTTTTTTTTAATTTTCTACAGATTAGAAAATAATTTTCTGGTAATAAAAAAATTGCTAAACTAATAACTTTATTTTGCTGGTCAAACATTTTTTTTTACTGCTGATCGATTAAATGGTAGCATGTAGGTTTTGAAAAATACTCAAGGTTTAGTGTAATATACTTGGGTGTTTATGAGTGCAAAATGAAATATTTTCAAAACATTAAATCAGATTAAATGTTTGTATTCAAAAGTTTTTATACATTTGTACTTAGGTGTGTACTGGGCTTAAGTTTTTTTTTGTGTAAATAAGGTGGAAGCACACAAGTTGCTCGAAGAAAGTACTTTTTTTCATTGGGAACAGTTTTCCCCATTCATACCAAACTTATAATATTTGTCATAAATCTAATCAAATACCAGACACCCACCTACTTGTGTATGGTAGTTCATGAATGTTTACATGTAAAGGGTGTCCCAAAATTCACGCAAGATTTGAATTTTGCGCCATTTGTGCGGTAAAGTGTTGCCAACGAAAAAAAAAAAGATAGCGTGACAGCTGACAGTTCAGCGTTATTAAAAATGGAGTGCTACACAGCGAAGAGAGTTCGTTGAATGGATTATGGAACAACAAGTGGATGCTGATTTTTCGTACTTTCGTTGTTAATCGTCAAAATTGTTGAATTTGGGATTCAGAAAATCCACGAGTGATTGTTGTCAAACAAATGCATCCACAACATGTCACTGTTTGGTGCGGATTTTGGGCTGGAGGCATCATCGGACCATTCTTCTTTGAAAATGCGGCTAGTCAGGCAATAACAGTTAATGGTGCTCGCTATAGCGACATGATAATCCAGTTCTTTATGCTTTCCAGTTCTTTCGTACTTTCGTTGTTAATCGTCAAAATTGTTGAATTTGGGATTCAGAAAATCAACGAGTGATTGTTGTCAAACAAATGCATCCACAACATGTCACTGTTTGGTGCGGATTTTGGGCTGGAGGCATCATCGGACCATTCTTCTTTGAAAATGCGGCTAGTCAGGCAATAACAGTTAATGGTGCTCGCTATAGCGACATGATAATCCAGTTCTTTATGCTTAAATTGCAAGATGTGGAGGACATGTAGTTTCAACAAGACGGTGCCACATGCCATACAGCCCGAGAAACAATTCAATTACTGCATTAATCATTTCTTGGACGTGTAATTTCCAGTTTTGGTGATCGGAATTGGCCGCCCAGACCATTCGATTTAACGCCATTGGACTTTTTTCTTGCGGGTTTTTTGAAGTCTTTGCCAACAAGGCCACTACCACCCACGCCTTGAAGGTGCAAATTGAGAGCTGCATCAACGAAATTCCGCCACATTTATGGAGAACAGTCATGGAAAATTTCGACAAAAGAGTGCGTATATGCCAGCAAAGCCGTGGAGGCCGTTTACCCGTTACGTTATTCCATACATAACCCCATACTTTAACAATTAATAAACAATTTTTAATTAAAAACCTGTGTTTTCTATCAAAATTACTTCTTGCGTGAATTTTGGGACACCCTTTAGATGCAAGTAAACGGTCTGTAAATACATATAATCAATAATAGCTAGCTGAATGTGGTATTTGTACACTCGGGAAGAAGCACAAGGGTGATGCTCCTCTTCAACTGCCAACGAAAACGACAACGATGATGATGATGACAACTTATTTATCCAATATCCCGTCCAGAATGTGCCCTTTGGGTATAATAACCATTTCAATATGAAAACCAAAAATCCAAGTCAATCCCTATACCGCCAGCGCACAAACTTAAAGTTTCGACTTAATATCCTTGGCTGTGGCTACAGCAACCCCATGTCGAACGTCTGTGCAAAATGTGTAATTGCGCAAATAAGATAATAACGCAAGAAGGACGAATTACTTACGACGAGTTATAAATAAAGCAGCTGAAGCAGTATGTGGCGTGGCGAAGGATATCTATAGAAATCGAGACTATTCATAGAGAATATTAATTTTTGAAAGTACATATAAGGATATCTTATTATCTGCGATCGGAAGTGTACACATCGACCGCAATGCCGTACATAACACAGGCGTCTTGCCTCCTCCGTCCGATATTAGCCACACCATCTGAAATGAAACATCATACCATGACTACTTTTTCGTCGAAGTTACAATTTATTTATTTTTTTTGATAAATTGTTTTAGATACATGTATCGTACATGAATGGATAGTGTGTTCAACAAGAAGGGAAGCACATATTACTTGTGCAAGTAAGCAAATAAAGTGCATACCTTTGCCGTGTTGGCAAAGGTATGCACTTGTTTGAATATTTCCAACGCTCAAAAGATTCGATTTAGCCTCAATTTTAGTTCCAGAAATAAAAGTGCTTAAAGTGGGAACAGTTCTGTGTAATCCCTTCTTTATGGATCGGTAAAGGTAGGTCGAAGTCCGAACCCGCAATCAACAGAATGCGAGATTTAATGCTTCCTAAAACCAGATACCAGATGCACTCTCCCAGGTACACGCGCATGAAGAACCCCCATTAAGTATTGCTTCTGGGGGAGGTCTTGGTAATCATCTACTTTTTCAACTATTCTTCAACCTTTTCAGGTGTCGAAGCTTTCTTATAATGGTAGTTCCTATACAACCACCTTTGCCCAATTTGCGGTGATGTTTTAGCCTGATGTATCCTTTCAATATAGAATAGTGAGCATATTCGATGATTGAGGATCGATGTCCTCCGGCGTTTCGTAGTACTTAGAGTTTGGCTCACTCTCATGCTTGAATCTGTGTATGCACTGAAGTACCCTTGTCCGGACAGTAGTTGTTTTATGTCGTGTGGAAATCAACTTCACCGTTTTTTTAGCCGATAGGCCCACCGTCTCCATTGGTTCTGTCATTCCTCTAAACTTTTCATATTTATCAGTCGCGAAGGCACCTACCCGTATTTATCTCCCTGCTTTTCTCAATTTTCAGAGTATTTGTTAGTTTTGTCTTCCACGAAACCTTTTGCGAAATATTCAAAATTACTTTTAATTTGAAGTAAGGTCGGACATTTTGAACGATTTCGCCCTAGAATGGTACCGTTTTCCAGAATGAATTCCAATAGCTTCTACCTAAAGCTGGATATTTTGGAATATCGCGTAGCGACATTTTACGGAAATCAACAAGAATGCGGCATCGTCTTGTTGGGAATTTTGAAACTTGAAGGACTTGAAGACTCGTTTACACTAGAAAACGGTTTTTCATATTCGAACACATTGGGGGGCTGTATATCTTCAATTTTGGAAAATTTTGAAAAATTCTGCATCCATCTTGTAGAGATTTCGCTCCAACAGTGAAAAAGAAGTAAATCTATAAAGCAATTCTCCATTTCTTAAGCGAATTACCTTACGGGAATTTCGATTGAGGCACATATTTTTTGTGCGCAATTATTTTTCCATATAAAAACAACGTAGTTATGCAATGTATATATTGGTAGGCACACATGCACCGCACTTTAACCTAAAGCTGAGATGAGCACGTGCGTAGGCATTCCAGACGATTAGTTTTGTTACTTTGTTTCATTCCCTTGCAATACCTATTCTTCAAAAATGTTAGTAAAAGGCGTGTTAAAGTGTTTTAAAAATATTAAAAATTTATGAATTAAAATGTTTACGTAGGACGTTTTTGAAACAATATTGGGGATTCAGGTGCTTTTATAGAGGAACACACAATAGGTAGTTGATTTAAATACTTCTGGTAAAAGTAGTCTTCGATCTTACGTCAGTCCGAAATCCGATGTTATTCACAAATCGTTGGAATGACAGTTTATCCTAGTTTTCTGTTGCTTATTAGAACAGTTTCAGATTTCTGGTGTCATATATTCTATAAAAGGGCTCCAAGCGCTGAACCCTGCGGTATGTAGCATCAACTGTAACTCAGGCTATGTGACTTCTGTAAATGTAGGACCAGTCAGCAGAACTGGCAGCTTTTTATATCGAGGGTAACTGCATGGCCAGTATTGTTTTTATCTATTGCGGATAGTGCATTTCTGAATACACATTGATGTGTAAATATCCCTCTTGAACATATGATCCATGCTAGGATCTTCTCAGCCGTATCTACATAACATGCAAGGTTGTGCGATAAGCTGAGGAATCCACTAGACGTTTGGTACTTTGCGAAGCGTCTGTCTCTTCCGGCGATCAGTAAACAATCCTCCTCTTAAACATGAATTTCAGAGATCCATTGAAGTCGAAAGGCGACCAACGCTTCTTTTGCAGAAATTGAAGGAACGCCTATGGAAACTGTGGGATATCATATCTGTCAAGTCCTTGCTGTTTTGAAAACAGAAAAGGGCAAACTGAGGACGATGCAATTTTTACCACCAGCAGTTCACGGGTTTTTGACGAATTCATCACATGGTTCTAGGAAGCATTTACGTTTGTTAATAATTATCTCCCCCTTCAGCTGTAAGTCACAGAATATTGATCTTCCGCAAGATCTTTGGAATAACCTCCGAAAGTGATGATACTTCCTCGCAATCTTTTGACTTCATCGTTCCATTAGTAAACTGGCTGTATTTTGCTCTATGAATTGTCTCGTCATTGTTTCAGAAGTCGTACCTCCTTAATAGCCCTCTGATAAGTAGGAGCAAAATTAAATTTTCGGTCCTTCAGCCTACTTTCCGCCATTCACTTAGAAGATTTTGTTTTGGAGCATTTTTTCCTGCCGTAGATATTTCAAATACTATGTCTTGGTAGTCGAGTCGCTACCCTCCTGTCAATAACTGACGCAGCACATCCCATGCTGTAGCCCTTTTTTCATATCAAAGGCTCAAGTGATCTTTTTATCGACTTCCACAGAGCAGCGTGCATTATCCATTGACATAATATGGCAAATAGGATCTTATATAGAAGTAGACTGAAGCCTCTGCAGTTGGGGCAGTTCAGACGGTATGGGAAGCGATTGCGATTTGATCGATGAATTCGATCATATTATTCCCAGATTTTGCTAGCTCGGCAATTAAACTGTCAGCCCCAATAGTCTTGTTGGTTTCAATTCTAATTTGGTGGCATAGATAGAAATGTTGGTTGTCATCTTTGTTTTGTAGCCTTGGCATATTCTCTTACCTTCTGGTAAAGCGTTCGTTCATCATTCCTGTTAAAACAACTCTCTACTGACTCGATCGCGTGCTCATAATATTACGTCTTTTCTTCGAAGAAGCTGATGTTTTCCCTTCTCTTCTGCTTGTAAATCGCAATATTTGCCAGCACAAAATCTAGTGGAGCAAAGCTTCTTCATTACTTGTCCCACTTATTTTTTGGCTCAGCCCTTTCTACTGTCGAAGCAATGAAATCGCCTGCTATAATTAATGAGATTATTATCAAGCTTGTCAAGGACGCTCTTGAAGTTCTCAATTGCAACGCTGGTTGGCATATAAGAGCAGTTGTATCTAGATATACGCCCTATAGACTTTTGCTCGTTTCCTTCAATATAAAGGGTGGTTAAGTTTTAAGGGCCGATGTTGATTTTGAATAAAACAGAAATTATTAAGGAAATTACTGTCATTTCTTTTTATTATGATAATATTGGTATGGTTCAATTATGTATGGAACAAAATATCGGCTAAATGGCCGCCGCGACCTCGGCGGCACACCTCCATCCGATGGTCCAAATTTTCCATGACGCTGAGGCATAATTGAGGTTCTATGCCGTTAATGTGCCGAATTATCTCATCCTTTAGCTCTTGAATTGTTGCTGGCTTATCGACGTACACCTTTTCTTTCAAATAACCCCAAAGAAAGAAGTCCAACGGTGTCAAATCACATGATCTTGGCGACCAATTGACATCGCCACCACGTGAGATAACACGGCCATTGAATTTGTCGCGCAAAAGAGCCATTGTTTCGTTAGCTGTGTGGCAAGTGGCTCCATCCTGTAGAAACCACATATCGTCCACATCCATATCTTCCAATTCGGGCCATAAAAGGTTCGTTATCATCTCACGATAGCGAACACCATTCACAGTAACTGCCTGACCGGCCTCATTTTGGAAAAAATAAGGCCCGATGATGCCGCCAGCCCATAAACCGCACCAAACAGTCACTCTTTGTGGGTGCATTGGTTTTTCGACAATCACTCTTGGATTATCATTCGCCCAAATGCGGCAATTCTGCTTATTGACGAATCCACTGAGGTGAAAATGTGCCTCATCACTGAAGATGATTTTCTTCGAAAATTGATCATCCACTGTTGCCATTTCTTGCCACCATTGTGACCATTGACGACGCTTGAAATGGTCAAGAGGCTTTAGTTCTTGAGTCAATTGCACCTTGTAAGCGCATAAATGCAAGTCTTTATGCATAATGTTCATCAACGACGAGCGTGAGAGGTGCAATTGTTGGGCACGACGACGAGTTGAGGTGGAAGGCTCTTTAGCCACACTATCGCGAACAGCAGCAATATTTTCTGCAGTACGAGCTGTACGAGCATGCACTGGTGTTTTTACATCTCCTACAGACCCGGTTTGCACAAATTTTTGCACGATTTTTCCGATTGTACGCACATTTGGACGATTAAATTGACCGAAAGAATCACGAAATGCACGATATGCATTTTGATTTGAACGCCCATTTTCATAATAAGCCTGAATAACTTTAACGCGTTGCTCGATTGTGTATCTTTCCATGGTTCAAATTGAGTTAGTCTGAAATTGAGAAATGTCAAATGAAATGCAGAAAAAAACTTGACGTTTAGGTGTGGTTCACATTCAACATCGGCCCTTAAAATTTAACCACCCTTTAGAATACTCATACACCAGCATTACTTTCATAACTACGACTGCCTACAACTGGAAATTCCTGGTAGGAAACTGTATCTCATTCTGTTCAGTTCACTGTACACTTACGAGAATATGCAATTGAATTGGTTAATCTCGATAAGGGCATTACCACCACCCCCACCAGGACCCGGATGTCGTTGGTGCATTTTTCTTTTTGAAAATATAATATTTTCGGAATCCTTCCTGGTGAACTGCTTTCAAAGTGTGCTTCTAGCTAGGAGTGGGTTAAATATTTAAAATTGAACCAACCAATATCATTGCAACGCCGAGATACCAAGGAAACATTCGTATGGTACTCGTATCTATTTGATGTGTGCGCGGTATATTTTATCTCAAAGTTTTTACAGGAGAATGGGTATATATTATGCTACTGTGCAATCCTTTTTCCACACTCATCCCATTGGACAATGATATTCATTGGAATTTCTTCGATTTCTACAATTGTCATGGAATCAAACAGCATCCGAATGAAGATGAGTGAATTTGCAAACAAATGCTTATTGTTGTCCTGCATACTATTCTGCTCAAGTGTGCATTGCAAATATCTCGAGCAATACTTGTTGTTCGCCTTTTGCTGTGCTCCTTTTGTTGTCCTTTTTTTTTTTTTTTTTTGTGGAATATGGATGCTCCTTTCTTGGACCACTATCTGTCGCGTATTGGAATATTCAGATGTCCTGGCCTATTGTTTGGCTTTGTTACTTTTGGTCAGAATTTATGTAATTCACATGCTTGTCAATGCATATATACGAGTATACTTAGTGTTAAGGATTTTTGGGTGCGTGTTTTTTTTGTGACTGTTCTGTTTGTTTGTTATGTGTCCGAAAGGTGGCAATGGAAACACTCTATGGTTGGTGGTAACGCCTTCGTTTTTTTTTTTTTTGCAGTTTAAGTTGCACACATATGGGTGGTGGCAGGATTGTCCATTGCTTGTATTGTGCGGCATTGCTTTGAGCGATTATCAGCTATGTAAATTCATTAGCTGTGAAAGGAAATGACCAACAAAAAATTGAACTAAAATTCTGACGCACGCACGATCTGTTATCTAGGTTGGACTCCATGGAATCTGGTGCTTCATGGGAAATTTATTTCTTCGGTCATGCATATGATTATCCTTAATATACAATGCCTCATATTCTTGTTTAGCGATAATGGGTGTCAATTTTCTCACAGATTAGCTGCGGATAATGTCTTTATTGGACCACATGTGTCCGAAGAATTTTGATTTACATCTTGAACGTGCGTTTGGTCGAACAATACAACAAAGTAGGAAATGGATGGTTTCTGGTGTGCTAACTTTTGTGTTAATTTCGGAGAATTTTATAGAAAATAAAAGGACATTATTGAGTAAATCAGAAAAATACTTGAATTAGAAGACAAGGTCTTCAGATTTATCAAAGAAATTTATTAGCAAGAAGAGATGAATACGAGTAGATAGTATGTCCTGTAGCCATTGTTTCAGTAAAAAAGAAAAATCATGTCGCGCAGAGGAATCAAACATACGACATAGAGCTTAAGAATTGATGACGCAAAGTTGTATTACTCCGTCGAGTAATACCACTTTGTGAGTTGTGTGTTCTACGTATTTTCCGCACAAATGGTAGAATCTGCAGCAGTTTATTGCCGGTTCACGAACGGTGTTATTGATAAGCTTACCGGACACTGTTCACTCAACAAAACAGATAAAAAAGTCCTTCCGACACTTGCCAAATTTGTCTCTAAGATCAAGAAATGAGCAATTGTCTCAATAAACTAAGTGTTACAACGGAGCCTCTTTAACCTGGATCCACAAAGCCAAACCCAACCTCTTCCATACTCGGATCATTTCCCCATTATCACCAATTTGAGTGCAATGGGTCAAATGCATGAATTGAAACTTCTGCCTAAGCTCAAATGGAATAGCAATCAGTACGAGTACAGGCTTAATCTCAATGGCTTATCACTTATCAGAGCTACACGAAAACGGGGAACTTACTTTAAGCGATTTGGAGAGACAATAATTAAAACATCGGTTCCAAGTCAGATACAAAATACCAAGGAAAATAACAAAACTGTCATGGTTCGATGAATATTATTTAAAAAGAAGACGCACCTTTACCTTTCTTCGTGCTTTCAGAAAATTGAACGAGGTATTATTCAAGACGCTTTACAATCAAGCTAAGGCCCAGCATAAGCAGGCATGTCGAACGAAAGAGGCAAAATTTGTTGTAGCCGAGGCCCAAAAACATGGGAACTGTAAAAACTCAGCAGTATTTTGGAAAACAGCAAAACACTAACAATTATGATGCAACTATTCGCTGAAATCCTTAAAAATAATTTTAAGAGTCTTTTAAATCCGATAAGCAATGATTTGCCTATTTTGTAATTTTTCGTACATTATTTGTGAATGAAACTTTAGATGCACAGATTTAAATTTTCGAAGTAAGGTAAACCGACAGTGGTGGCCATAGTGTGTTCGCTTGTGACCCGAACTGTACAACCACCCGAGCATAAACGAGAAACGAATAAAATCCAAGTTTCTCCAACCACTATACCAAAAAGGAGTTTCTGCTTGGTAGTACAATGGACTTCGTGTGAGTCTGAGTGCTCCGGGATTTGGAAATTTCCTTTAAAAAAGAAAAGAAGGTAAATCGACCCAAGGATCATAAAGCTCCTGGATATGACAGAATTCAGGTTGAATTCTATAAATATAGCTTTGACGAATTCGTGGAAACCCTTACGTTTGTCTACAATTCCGTACCCGAAACTGGAAACATACCGGAAAGTAAGGTAAGTTTTAAACAGGCGATAATATTTCTATAAGGCGACTCTTCAAATTTGTTCAACTTAGATACATTCCCTTCTAAATGCGTCATCAAAAATCTTTACAAGTGTTCTGCAGACAAGATTAATGCAATTGATACAGGAGAACTCACTTCTGAAAGAGTTTCAAGCTGGGTTTCGGTCCGGTTACTCTACTACGGACCACATCTTTGTACTGAGAAACATAGCGGAGGCATTTGTCAAACAGAAGCAGCTTTACACATTTTTCATCGACTTCAGAGCAGCTTTCGATACCGTAGACCGATAAAGATTCTTTTACAAATTGTATTAGTATGAAATGTCTTATAAGTTTGGAAGTATACTAGATAACTTATACAACAATTCAAAAGCAATGAAGATGAATTGTCGAAGTGGTTTTCTACAGGAATAGGAGTTAGGCAAGGATGCAATGCAAGCTCATCAATATTTGCCCTATATATAGAAGATATTATTGATTACCTCCCAGGGGGAATCACATTCGCAAGCACTTCTATTAAGGCCCTACTGTACGCTGACGATATTGTCCTGTTGGCTAGATCACCTGAGTTAACCAAGACAAATAGGAAATTATGATTTTTAGAAGAGGAGGAGATAGGCTATGTAGAACCGAAAGATGGACATTTAACAGCGAGCCCATTGAAGTGGTTAAACAGTACAAATACTTGGGAGTCGTGCTTTAGAGTAACTTGAGTTTGAATGTCAATTTAGGTGAAAAGTTAGTGCAGTCTAAGAATAAGATAAACTCTACGTGACGAATTTGCTTCCAGAATCGAAGTGTGAAATATCGATACTTTGAAGGATTTGGATACTCGTCCATCTAATGTTTTCCATAGAGCGCTCTCACTGTATAGAAAAGTTGCAGAAGTTTTACCTTCGTAGATTATTTAGACTTCCCACAACTGCTCCTGGTCGAAACTGCACCATTGTTCACACAGGCTCTCAAACTGAGCATGGATTATATCCTCAACAGACTTAGGACAAGACAAGAGAAACTGAGAAAGAAGACTGTTATGTTCGTTCAAAGTTTGTGGTATAAGGAGATGTTAAATCTGGCGGAAAGATATGGATACGACCCTAACATAGATGCCCGATTCACAATGCAGCGTGAGAGCGAGACGAGTCTAGTGCGAGTTGTCAAAAAAAGTTTCGATCTATGCAAATGTATGAAACAATACACAATGATTAGAGACTCGTTCTATCGCAACGCATTCTTTTCAGAAAATTGAAAAACTCTCGCGACGAGATAGCCTGTTAGCAGGCTGATGCGAGAAAGGTGGTGTGTTGCCGTTGTTGCTTTTAGATAGATAATACAGGCTCGCTGTCAAAAGTATCGCATTGTGAACTGGGAAACGATTTTCTGAGGACGAGGATTTCTCGCCTCGCTCTAGTCTCGCTCTCACGCTGCATTGTGAATCGGGCAAGACTGGAATGATCGGACTAGTTGGATGTGGACACTCTACGACTTTCTATCTCATGTAGATACATTGCATTCTCAACAGCTTTACCGAGCAAGCAGAGGCGTGGGTTACACAAGGAGATCTGTAAGACATTGCAGTTTAACTTAGGTCCCCTTAATTACATTAAAAGTAATTCTTCAGGTCACAATGTGATTAGGTATTTTTAGACCTCAAACACCGCTTATATATTAGGGGGGATTCCCTTCACTAAAAGCTTTATAAACGTCATAAGCAAATATTTATCTGCCTGTACGCATTTTTTTTTTTTCCGAGAGGGTGAAAATCTTCTAAAGACACCATAAGGCCCGACCGCGCGTGCGTGAGATTTTTACTCACTAAAAACACCACTCTTCAAGATTAATACTACAACTAAGCCGACGCTTATCCAGCAGTTTTATTTTAGCTTACAAGACTCGTGATTTTTGGAAAAAGGTGTTCGTATGTATTGTAATTTAAAAAGAATGTAGCGCTTTAGACAGGTTAAATTCCAATGAAAGTTCCTGCTGTTTTCACGACCGACATATACTATGACGCGAGGTTAAAAGGTTTTGTCCTTTGTAAACGACGAATTGAATATTGAAGTCGAGGACCTTTTTATACTGCGGTGCACGAGTGATTTGCCATTTCTTTCGTGCTTTTCCTTTATCCCTCACCAGTTCAATGATTTCACTTGGGCACTTTTCGTTGCGGTTAATCTTATAGCTTCTAGAAGGAGTGTTTCTCCATGCCGCTCTTTGGATTGCTTCCACGAAACGATCAACTTCGTCCTCTAGTTCACAAGGTGTTTTAAGTGATACATATTTGTTTCACAATCAATTCTAAAGCCCTCCCAATTTGTTCTATTGCTAGTAAGTCTTGGAGGTCCTTCTTTCTTGATCAACGCTTCACCAAGTAATAAAATTACCGGATAGTGATCAGAAGAGAGATCAAAACTTTCTTCGACTGTAATAAATTTATAGTAAATACCTTTTGAAACGAAAAAATCGATAAGATCGGGAATTTTTTCTGAGTCGGTTGGCCAACAGGTGGGTTTTCCTGTCGAATAAAAACAACAACCGAATTCATTTGCCACTTCGTAGAGAATTTTTCCTTTAGGTGATGTATATCTTGAGCCTGTACACATGACTGCAGTATAAACGTCTGGACATATTTTCTTCAAACTTCATATGTAAAGTTCTTGGGTTCACAATTCAAAGCGACATCGGAACTTTCATTCTAACCCCAAAATTAAAGGTACTTTACAAATGGCTGAATTAAAAAAAAAAAAAAAAAACATTTTCTCGGAAACGGCTCAAACGATTTTGTTCAAATTTTATATTTATGGTGAACATATAGTAATGTATCGCGTATCAGGTTTTTACCGAAAAATGCATGTAACGGTAATTTACTTGTTAGCTGTTATTTTTTTGTTTTAAAAAGAAGCTTTTTAAGGATTTTCATCAAATTTCAAAGCTGAGTTATTTGTAAAATTGTACAAAAGCGACATATTGGTGCAAGTAAAGGGTGGTTAAATTTTAAGGGCCGATGTTGAATGTGAACCACACCTAAACGTCAAGTTTTTTTCTGCATTTCATTTGACATTTCTCAATTTCAGACTAACTCAATTTGAACCATGGAAAGATACACAATCGAGCAACGCGTTAAAGTTATTCAGGCTTATTATGAAAATGGGCGTTCAAATCAAAATGCATATCGTGCATTTCGTGATTCTTTCGGTCAATTTAATCGTCCAAATGTGCGTACAATCGGAAAAATCGTGCAAAAATTTGTGCAAACCGGGTCTGTAGGAGATGTAAAAACACCAGTGCATGCTCGTACAGCTCGTACTGCAGAAAATATTGCTGCTGTTCGCGATAGTGTGGCTAAAGAGCCTTCCACCTCAACTCGTCGTCGTGCCCAACAATTGCACCTCTCACGCTCGTCGTTGATGAACATTATGCATAAAGACTTGCATTTATGCGCTTACAAGGTGCAATTGACTCAAGAACTAAAGCCTCTTGACCATTTCAAGCGTTGTCAATGGTCACAATGGTGGCAAGAAATGGCAACAGTGGATGATCAATTTTCGAAGAAAATCATCTTCAGTGATGAGGCACATTTTCACCTCAGTGGATTCGTCAATAAGCAGAATTGCCGCATTTGGGCGAATGATAATCCAAGAGTGATTGTCGAAAAACCAATGCACCCACAAAGAGTGACTGTTTGGTGCGGTTTATGGGCTGGCGGCATCATCGGGCCGTATTTTTTCCAAAATGAGGCCGGTCAGGCAGTTACTGTGAATGGTGTTCGCTATCGTGAGATGATAACGAACCTTTTATGGCCCGAATTGGAAGATATGGATGTGGACGATATGTGGTTTCTACAGGATGGAGCCACTTGCCACACAGCTAACGAAACAATGGCTCTTTTGCGCGACAAATTCAATGGCCGTGTTATCTCACGTGGTGGCGATGTCAATTGGTCGCCAAGATCATGTGATTTGACACCGTTGGACTTCTTTCTTTGGGGTTATTTGAAAGAAAAGGTGTACGTCGATAAGCCAGCAACAATTCAAGAGCTAAAGGATGAGATAATTCGGCACATTAACGGCATAGAACCTCAATTATGCCTCAGCGTCATGGAAAATTTGGACCATCAGATGGAGGTGTGCTGCCGAGGTCGCGGCGGCCATTTGGCCGATATTTTGTTCCATACATAATTGAACCATACCAATATTATCATAATAAAAAGAAATGACAGTAATTTCCTAAATAATTTGTGTTTTATTCAAAATCAACATCGGCCCTTAAAACTTAACCACCCTTTACATACCAGTCGTACACTTTATTTAATTTACGAAATAAAACAATTACTCGAAAATAAATTCCTTTGTATGTACACTCCGTCTCACTTGATTACGAACAGGCAGTTTTTTGTTTTAATTTTAAGATATTTTTCAATCTGGGAAAAACCAATTGCACAAGGAATGAAGGATATATTATGTTTATATTGTAAAAAGTTGATAAATGCAACTTTTATGACGCTTTTTCCAAAAAGGTCATAAAATTTACCTGTTTTTTTTGTCTCACTTCATTACGAACAGTAGCTAAATCTACCTGTTGCCATGTTTTAAATCAAATAAAAGGATACTTAGAGTATTAGGGAGCTTAGTTCAAGAAATAACTTCATACAATCCACAACTATGGGTAAAGGAAAGACATTAACCAAGGAGGAAATAGGCCAAATTCGAGCTTACCGGGAACAAGGAAAATCCATCCGTTTCATAGCCCGCAAGATTGGAAGAGGCGCCACTGTTGTACACAGCTTTATTAAGGACCCGGAGAAGTATGGAAAACACCGCAAAGGAAGAGTCAGCAAAGCAACAACTTGTCAGGAAAGGCGGGCCATACTGAGAGTTGCTTCAAATTCAAGGCTCTCCGTAAGTAAAATTAAGGCAGAAACTGGAGTTACAGCTAGCAGATCGACTGTTCATCGCATGGTACAGAAGGCCAGCCATATTCGCCATGAAAAAATGAAGAGGAAACCACCATTGAATGCGGTACGTAAAATCCACGGACCTGATGGATACAGATGTTATTTCCATGATTTGAGATCAGAAGAAATACACCTTCAAAGGCGGCACAGCAAAGGAGGTGGTGTAATGGTATGGGGAGCAATAAGCTATTACGGAACTGTGGAGCTGGATTTCCAAAGCTCCAAAATGACGGCAATCACTTACAAATCGATACTGGAAAGAGCTTTTCCACAGTTTTCCGCACCGATACATACCGCACGGGCAACAAAAGCCTGGATTCAGAACCAAAATGTGAACCTACTTGCATTGCCGCCATATTCACCCGAACCTGAACATCATGGTAAACGTGTGGGGTTGGCTTTCAAGAAAAGTCTACGAAGGAGGAAGGCAATATGATGAAACGGAAGAGATTATTGAAGCCATAAAACGAGCCTGGTCCGAAATTTCGCTAGATTATTTGACAGCACTCTATGAATCTCTACACAGCAGGCTACTTGAAGTGATTCAGCGATCAGGAGGTAGTACCCATTACTAAAAACTATTGCTACTCTTTGAATAAAACCAACATTTATTTATACAAACAAATTTTGTAGCTTCTAAAAGGTAGATTTAGCTATTGTTCGTAATAAAGTGAGACAAAAAAAAAAAACAGGTAAATTTGATGACCTTTTTGGAAAAAGCGTCATAAAAGTTGCATTTATCAACTTAATCCCATTTTTTTTTTTTTTACAATATAAACATAATATATCCTTCATTCCCAGATTAGCGAAAGGTTTGAAAAATATCGTAAAATTAAAACAAAAAACTGCCTGTTCGTAATCAAATGAGACGGAGTGTACATACATAATTGCAGGTTTGACAAAACAGCTGTCGCTGATTGATAATGAAACATGCAGGAAAGTTGCAATCTGTCTTCTAACCCATAAAGTAGGCATGACGTTGTGATTTTTTTTTTTTTTTTTTTCAAATGCAGTGGCATCTTTCTACTCAGAGTATATTTTGGCGATTGGTAAAAATGTTCATTAAAAAACTATTACAGCTTTTTCTTTAAAAAAAAATAAATGATTGCCTCCATTTATAAAGGAAGTTCACTTATTCTGATGACATATTCACAATAAATGAGATCAACGTCTCTATATTTTCTTAAAGCAATATTTTTCAGTTTCTTGTAAAAATATTGAAAAAAAAGTACATTATAGTATGTACTGCTTCGGATATCAAAAAGCTTTCTCCATTGACTCATAGCCGAGAAATAGAAAATTTTCAAAAACATATTGTAGCATAATAATAACTACGTCCCCTAAAAATATGACGCAACAAATTCCGAAGTGACTTTTCATTCTGGCAGAATTTTGGTTCGAATTGTCCTTTCATTCGAGGTTCGTGTCTGGGACGAAGCCTCCACAGCTCATGTCAACGAAAGAGACGAATAATATCAGGGATAAAAGGGAACTATAACTGCAAGAATTATTTCTCTTGTTCCAGTGGTCGAAGAATTTGCTAGAAGCTTCTGGCTATCAGAAACTTCTGCTATATAAGGATAGATGGCGATTGAGAAAGCAGCAGTAGTTTTTAAACTGTGGCGAAGAGATTAGAAAAGTGATAATGGGCAAAGTTGTAATTTTGTGATAAATTGAAAGTTGAGATTTAACAAGAAGAAGTAATTAGTTTGGATTTGTGAATTTAGTAGAAGAAAGGAGATAAAGTGATTTGAGGGACAGAGACCATTGTAAGAAAAGAATTGCGAAGAATAATATAGTGTGAACCTGAATTGTTCTATAGACTAGAAAATAAAGAAATAAATTTAACAGAATATTGTTTTATCTACTCGAGCCGTAGCCCGCATATTACAATATTAACAAGTGAAGTATCGTTATATGTATTTTCTTCCAAGAACTTGGTACACCGAATGTTAGCATATTTCCACCATAGTTCGAGGAAATCGTTGTTCTCGAAATCGACCTTTAGTAAAGTACCATTAATTCTAGGTTGAAAATTAATTTTCCAATTTCCGTCCAGCCGTATAGACTACAGTAGGCCATACATACACAGGCAGACAGATTGAGGTGCCCATTTTTTTTTTTTTCGAATTTCTCCATTCCAAGATTGTTCAAAATTTCGAGATCGAAAGTTTTCAGAAAACCAATACTTGTGCTACATATAAGCAAGTAAAAATTGTCCAATCCTTCGTTTTAGTACAGTGTGATCAGAAGGTGAATGGAATATTATATTCCAGTTTGGTATTTTCATTATGTTTGATTTTATATTCCACTTCATGAGATATATTTTTAAACCATTTTTTATGAAAAATTACATATATACATATTTATATAATGTAAAAGGTTATTCATTTCGAGGTTGGGATTTCATATCGCTGCCATATGGCATCTGTCAAACCTACATGTATGTCATCCATAGTGACAGGCAGTTAGTTCTTGCCTTGGCATTTTACAATATGGAGTGTTTAATCACCGCTCAACGCATTCAAATTGTTTATTTTAAAATTGCAGAATTTAGGGTTCTGAGAATCCAACTGTGATCAATGAGAGGCCATTGCATCCATAACGGGTGACAGTTTGGTGAGCGCTGTGGACCGGCAGCAGCGTGCTCGGGCCGTATTTTTTGAAAACGACGAAGTCGCTATGGTCAAATGATAACCAGGCCTAAACAGCACAACCGATATTAGTAAACACAATTTTTTTGATGTCATTATGTCATATGAGTCTTTTTAGTGGTCCGCAATAGAATGGTATTCGTATAAACGGAACGCGAAAATCCAATATCCTAAAAAAAAAAATCCCGAAAACGAAACCCCAAAGAATTTGTAAATGCTTGTTGCCTGGCATGCGCCTGTATCTTAACTGTACTTGCGTGGCTCACTTCGCCGGATAAAAGGATTTCACATTATGGGACATCTCTTCGACTCATACACCGGATGGCCTTCGGCCTCGCATGCAGGTGTTCAGGGCGACGCTACGCGGCGTGCAACCAAACACCAAATTTTAAAATTTTTCCTTCAATTAAATTTTCAATTTCACTTTTGGAATTTTGGATTTTCGTAATTTGAGCTTTCGGGATTATGATTTTCGGGATTCTGTCCCACTCCCATTCAACACGGTGTCTGCCTGTCCGTCGTTTGTGTGTCTGTCACACGCTTGTACCTTTTAAGATGTTTGGATTAGAGTGCTAAATTTTCTCACAAAAATAGTATGCGCTGGTCCAAAAATAGTGTTGGGGGGTGGGTCTTTTGGGGGCTTTTAGGGGCATAATGTAAGTCAATTAAAGTAAATAGTTTTACACCCCATCACGCGACATATCAAATTAAAAATTTTAATATTTGTTTGGATAATATGATATTTCCGAAACTTGTATTTTAAATTAACTAATTACATGACGTCGCAGTGGAATTGAGATTAAAGAACACGACTAGGGAATTGAGCTCAGTGTTTTTCTTTGAGATTAACGAGGATTGCCTTATGATAAACTTCCCATTCAGACTTCGCCATAACCAATCTGTATTCTACAGCAGCATTGTAGAAAAGTCCTAACTATTCTTTGGCCCAATATTTATTTCTGCGTATGAATGCTTTAGTCAGGATACTGGGCAGTCTATCATGCGGGAGCGCAATTAGTCTACACATGTTAAATGCATCTTCAGAGTGGCTAAGAAGCCCTTAGGATGGGTGTATTGTCTGGTAAGAGAGAATGAAGAAACGTCGTAGCCCTCTTGCCCCACTATTTCGGAATACAACATTTTCGGACTTAGTAAGTTTTACTGAGCGATAGTTGTAGAACCTGTTGGTCTGGAGGATGATGGGACTATCAGACTTAAAACTACCTACCTAGGTAAGAATTCTCTAATATCTTCTGTCGCGTTATCGCAATATTATGCATTCTTTCTTGTGAATTGTTAGTATCTCATCTCAGTGCATAGGTCCTATTCTCAATTCTATTTCGATCGGGACCTGCTAAAGAAATTAATTTTCTTTTCTTCTCGAAGTTCAAATTGAAAAAAAAAATCCTTTATCCAATTTCTTAATTTCCCAATTCCCATCTGACCCATCCTGCACGAAAAATGTGAACCTTTCTTCCATTCCCTCAAAACAACGGCAACAATATGCATCTCATCCCTTGCACTTTCACACGTCAATATTGCTCATTCGCTGCCAACGCAAAAGTCAAATTTAACTCTAAACTGCCATATCCACATCTTCTGACATCGTCCTCGAAAGAATCACAAAACCCGTCACTCTTCACCGTCTCTCACAATCGTCATCATCATCATCATCATCATCATCATCATCATCACTACAATGCAACCCCCACCCACCTCAGCTCTTCAGAAAACAAGGTAAATCAAGTTTCAAGAAGCCGTTGACAATATACCTAAAGAAAATCAAAATCAAATTTTCCATCCCTTATTGTTCACTCATTGGATCCTTAGAGTCCTTAATACATTAAATTTTCATTTGAGCATGCTGCTTGCATAAAAACGGCAAAAAAAAAAGAAGAAAAACGTGAACGAGACGTGAAAGACAAAGGACCCATTGGATTCACCGTGTGCACGTCGGTGTCATCGTCATAGTTAAATGGATCCTTCTTGTATACCTGGATCAACCCCCAAACCATTCATGCTAACGTCATCGTCATCGTTGTCAATCTGTGAATGTATAGTTAACCTTATTATATGGAGCAAAACCAAACACCCAAGGGTAGGATAACGTTTAACCTTTGCCACCCTCTGTAACCTCAGAACTCAAACTCTTTCCATCCCTTAGAAAAAAAAGAAAAAGAAAAGTATGCTACTACCACAGATGTACTGCTGTGCGGGGTGAGATATGCTTATGTGTGCAAATGACCCATCCGGGCAATGTCTGCGTGATGTCTCATCCAATCGGGTTTGGGAGCACAGGCGCATGTCTGAGAATGTTCCCAGACTCACCACAAAATACTGACATCCTTGCCAGCTAAGCTGAGCATATCGAGATTTCTATGAATTCGAATCTGGAAATCGCAAAAATTATCCCAAGCATCTGTGAGGGTGAACGACGAGCTATCGCAATAACAATCGTGTCATGTGGAATGGTGGTGGGCTGTATAATAATGCTCACACACATTTTACGGGATAAATGGCTGCTGATTCAATTTGTGTCTTCACACTTCCTTAACTAACCGATGATGGTGATACACATGGGGGAGAGAGCAGTCTCTCACCTCCCGCATTCCCCAAGGACAACTTGTTGGTGAATTAAAGAGGCAGTTGCTTGGATGAATGATGATTGGGTAAGTGGATGCTGGGTAGTGATGAGTTGGGGAATAATGACACCACTGAGGTGAATTAATTGAATAGATAATAATTTACGGCTCAATTAAGGACAGACATTTAATTTAGATGAGATTAGTTTTACGTTTGTAGGTACACGCTTGTGGGCGATGTTATATAATGGAAATAGGGGTACGATATGGAAAAAGTTACACTTTTTCCGAACTATATGACTTAATATGGAAATGCTTAACAATAAATTCAATTTAACTGAAAGGATAGGTATCTCGGTTTTTACCAAAAGCGTTTTTTTTTTTCACTTATTGTACGCGTAGGTTTAAAACAAAGTGTAAAAAGTGTATGATAGACGAATCCCATACCATACCATTGAGTCTGGAAAATAGAACCCATTCCACTCACTTGGGATTAACATAACAAATTATGGGATGCACGCAAAGATACGATCCTACTCTATAAATTTATTTTATAGAAGAAGAAGAAGACTGGAGATAATGACCAAGCGTCTAAGGTATTGAACGGCAAAGTTTTATTAAAATCTGTCCAGTAGTTTTTGCATGTTGCGCGCACAGACACGATTCTAGTTATCATTTTATTTATAAAACATAAAATATGAAGAGTAGGCCATAAGGTAATTTTTAAAATTGTTATACAAAAAAACAAAACCCAAAAATTCAAAGTGGGTAACATTTTTAGTGACATCGAAACAATTAATCTGGGTGTTCCGCAAAGTTTCGTTCTCGGTCCGATTCTTTTCCTCGTATATAGGGTGATCAGATAAGAATGATAGGAAAAGAAATTTAAATAAAATAACAACGGTGTGAGATGTCAAATTGATTCTGACTTTATTTTAAAGGTACATTCATGCCATTATGCCTCGCCTTCGCTGGAAGTGCTTCAAGCGCTCGGTTCAATTTTTGATGACTCAGTTAAATATGTGCGGCGTTATTCCGGGAATAGCGTCTCGAGTGTTGGCCTCGAGCTCATCCCAAGTCGTTGGCTTGTTAGCGTAGACTAAGGACTTGACATAGCCCCAGAGAAAATAATCGAGTGGTGTCAAGTCGTATGATCGCAGCGGCGGCCAATTGATGAACGCTCGCCGTGAGATGACCCAGTCGCCAAATTTCTCCTTCACCACTTCGAGCGTTGCGTCGCTTGTATGGCATGTAGCGCCGTCTTGTTGGAACCACAGCTCGGATAAATCGATGTTGTCGAGCTCTGGCCACGTAACGGTATCTCCTTACTCATTTCGAAAGAAATAAGGTCCGATGATGCCTCCGTGGCATAAACCGCACCAAACAGTCAATCTTTGTGGATGCATTGATGCTTGGTCGAAATTTTCGATTGTAGTCGCTGAGCCAAAAATGGGCCTCATCCGATAAGATGATTTTTTGGCCAAAATCCGGATCTCTGGCGAACATTTCCAGCATCCAATTAGCGAACTCACGGCGTTGTCTATGGCCGTCCGGCTTCAATTCTTGCGTCAGCACAATCTTATACGGATGTAGGCCCAAATCCAACCGCAAAATAAGCCTGGTTGTCTCTCTGGCGATGCCCGATTCAGCCGATCGGCGCTGAATCGACATTTCTGGGTCTTCTTCGATACTGGCCGCTACGGCGGATATGTTTTCTTCATTTCGCACCGATCTCTGTCTGGTTGGTGGCTTAAGGTCCAAAAGAGTGTACTCATGCTCAAACTTTCCCACGGTGCGACGAATTGTCTGCGCACTGAAGCCATGATGACGACTGACCTCACGACGAAATTCACGTTGCGTATTTACAACTGAGCAGGAATTTCGATAATATTTTTTAATAATTTCCACACGTTCGGGAAGTGTCAAATGATGAATGCAGCGCACCGAAGGGGTTATGGATACTCTTAAACTGTTTCAGGGCGCGGGCGTTGAGAAAAGGGGGAAGAGGAACAGAGGAGGAGCTTGTGCACGTTGGCTTTGAATGTTTGAAGGTTGTAATGATGGGGGAATACAGAGCCTGGTAGATCATTCCACATTCGTGTCGTCCGACTTATAAACGAATCTTCATATTTGACAGTACGACTGAAATTGGGCTTAAGGGTGACCTGATGTGCATTCGAAGCATAACGCGTATTGCGGGTGAAATTTTGAAGGGGAGGAATGCAACTGGCTATTTCGCTGGAGTGCGAATATTTTGACTGCTGGAAGTGATTGCTAACTTTGACAATTGCTGAAACATAATAATTGGAAAAACTATCATTGCTACCTGGTCACTCTTTACATTAAAGCTGCTTGCACTATTATAGTCAAATTATGGAGGAAGCCTTATAGGCTATCTGTACTTTTAAACTGAAATAAATCGAAATGAATATAAATTAGTTAAAGTAGCATCCGTTGCTGATGGGCGTAATACAAATTCTGAACTTAACGGATGCATAGGTAAATATCTATGAAATTTAAAAATTTTAAGAAACACTAAGTGTTGTGCAAAAATTATTTCACTTTCTTGTAATATCATGTCCCTTCCCTCTTTAAAAGGGATTGCCCGGCGGGATTAAAAGAAGACACATAAAACTCTTAATCAGGGCTCTGCAGCAGGTACAAATTCGTGGAACCTGTTTTATGATCACAAGGGCTATTCTTCAAGAGATCTATATTAAACTGCTTAGAATGGGATTTGTGAATGAATCCGATCCTATAAAAACATTGTAGTTCCTCGCTTTCGCTGAAAATTATATTCACATTGATTTGTGTAGCTCGAAAATCCGTCCGCTTGGAGTGTGGCGTTACCATCTGGCTGGTAATGAGTTTGAGTAGTGTCTATGCATTTCAACTATTGTTTATCTAATGGATTATATGTCACAAAGAAAAGACTGTCACACTGAAGATTTTAGTGGAGTGAAATTTAAGAAAATGTCTGTAGATGTTCTTTTTTGTTTACTTAAAAACATGTAAAATAGTGAAAGTCTGGATAAATGAACTATAAGACAAGGAATGCTAATATAGAGATTTTTAGGACAGTAGTAGGAGAGAGAAGCAAGTTATTTCACTTTGTAAAGTCAGTATATGCTCAGTGAAAGTGAGAAAGGATTTGAAAGTCATCCCTGTCTACTCGGTTTCTATGCTTTCGATTTTGTGTCTAGCTTTTAATGTATTAAGACTTTTACATTGGTTTCTTAGTTAGTATTTTCAACTATTCACTATGGAAACCATGAAAGGTATTAAAAAACCCCAAATGCAATCGGTACAGATAAGAAAAAACAATGGCGAATGGTCAAAAGGAGACAAAGAGAATTTATTTGCCGTGCACCTGGTTTAAGCCATTTGATGGACAGGCGCTAACAGAAGACCTTGGTGGTACGATTACGAAACCTGACAAGAGCGTGTCGTTGGTCGAACTTTGCTAGACAATAAAAAAACTTAAAAATAACAAGGCCACTGGCCTTAACCGGACAGATTCTCAAAGAATCCCTGATCAAGGTTCTGCATATTATAAATGCCGCGCTTAGATTATTATACGTTCCCAGGCAATGGAAAGTTGCCGAGGTTATAATAATTCTAAAACCGGGAAAGCCTCCAAATGAAAAAAATCGCTATCGCTCCTGTCGAGAGTATCTAAGGTATTTGAAAAGCTTTTGTTAAAACGCCTACAACCAGTCATTGAAGAAAGACGTTTGATTCCTGACCATCAATTCAGCCTCAGAACAAAGTATTACACAATTGATCAGGTTTATAGAATAACAAATGAAATAGAGAAAACCTTAGAGGAGGAAAAGGTATGTTCTAGCGCTCTTCTGGACGTCTCTCAAGTCTTCGACAAGGTATGACATAAAGGCTTGAAGTTTAAGTTAAGATAGGTACTTCCGGAACAATTATATTGAGATTTCAGAATCCTACCTTGCGAAGAGACTATTCCGTGTTAAACACGGATTGGAATACTCCCAATTTAAGGTAATCGTTGCGTTGGAGTACCGCAAGGAAGTGTTCTTACTCCGGTCTTGTTCTTATTATACACTCAAGATATACCACAGGAAGAAGCCACTGTCGTAGCTACATTCGCGGACGATACGGTTATATTAACAACAGATAAATCAGCCGAGAGACAAAATTTTCGAGTGGACACAGATTTGGCGCATTCCTCTCAACGAGACCAAATCAACTCATGTTAACTTTACTTGCAAACAAATTAACAACCTATCCATTTTCATTAACTCGGTACAAATACCATATGCAAACGAGGCAAAGTATCTATGAATGACACTACTCGTAGACATGAAACTCAAATGGAAGTCGGACGTTAAAAAGAAACGCGACGAGTTTGAAAATAGATTCAGACAAATATACTCGTATTGGCTACTTGGAAGACATTTCAAATTAATCATATATAACAAACTGCTTTTAGACAAGCAAGTGCCTAAAACCGTTTAGACGTATGGTATACAACTTTGAGGTTGTACCAAACGAAGCAGTAGAGATATCCTACAATCTTTCCAAAACAAAGTGCTAAGAGTCATAGTAAATGCCCCATGGTATATCAGAAACAATGATATCCACAGAGTCTTAGGAACTTTGCTCGAAAACTCTGTATTCGTCTTCATGGTCATTACAACAACGTTATACTTCAAATTCTGGACAAGACAAACCTTGTGCGCCGACTACAAAGAACGAAACCGTTCGATCTAGCGCAATAAGGGTCAGCCGCATTTAATGGCGGGTTTTAGCAGGTGCTTTTGATGGAAAGCTGCCTGACCAATGTGAATATTTTGAAACTGAAACTGCTTGATAAGGCAACTTAGTCGTAGTAAACCAGTAGAAGGGAGGTGTTGTTAACTGAGTAAAAATCTCACACTACTATGAGTACACTACAACTACACCTACCCACTGTTTTATACAGAAAACTAAATAGCTAAAAATCTCGATGATTAGAGTTTCCCTCGGAAGATAATTCCTTTAGAATTGTTTTCGAGGGTCAAACACTCTTACTTTGCCCAAGAGCACCCTCTCTGATCCGGTTTCTCTTAGGAATCTGAGAATTAAATAGAAGTGGGTCCATGGTTGGTATTTCCTCATCCGATAGTTGGTACTTTCCCAAGTATTTCAATCTATTGTGGGTCAGTACCCCACAAGACTCCAGAAGGTGTTCTGGAATCACACTGCAGTCATTGCAGAATCTGCAAAGTCCTTCGTTTGTTACACCTAGTTTCCTTAGATGCTGCCCGAGATTACAGTGCCCAGTTAGAAAACCTGTTAGGATATGTGGTTTATTCTTGTTAAGGTAGATGCACGCTTCGAATTTTCCGGTTGTAGTGTCCCAGAAGTTTCTTAGTTTGCCTTAGACCTGGAGTATTAACCCTGTCTTCTCTCTCCATCTTCCTGAGTTCTTTGCATATGGAATGATTTCCTATTCCGCAGAAGGTCCAATGAAGGATTCTTCTTCTTCGTTGCCTTTTATTCCAACATTGCCGGATACCCAATAGAGGGTTACCTTGTTACCAATTCATTAAGTTTGTATAGGCATTCCTATACAAGTTTTGATTTAATGACATGGGAGTCAAGTACTTTGATAGCTGCTTGACTGTCTGATAATATTGCTACGAGTACGAGTATGTCGCAGTTATTGTATCTTCTATCGAGATTGAATTGGACACATCTATCTATAATGTATATTTTTCGACTTGAAAGATGATGGTACTTTGCCATAGGTTCTGAGTGCTTTGTTCTTCGCCCAAATGCACCTGCCCCTGTTCCTTCTTCAGTTCTCGAGCCGTCTGTATACCGCTTTATTGGCTTTATTGTGTGGTCACTCAGTCTGTATATTATTGATTCATTGCTTCAGTCCTTCTTATTACTCACTTCGCACGCAATTTTGTATCAAAGTTAAATTTCCTGATACTATCGTCCCTAGGGATTGCTAGAAGAGGGAGTTTCTTGAGAAGTACATCATATTCTTTCGAATTTAGGATCGTCCGCTTTGCATTTTGCTCAACTACGATGTGAAGCGGAGTTAGTTCCAGGAATACTTCCATGGCTGCAGTTGGACATGTTCTCATGGCCCCAGTAATACAGAGGCAAGCAAGTCTTTGCACTTTAGTGAGTGTCTCCCTCGTTGTGGCTAGACTAGTTCGTTTGGCCCACGCTATCGCTCCATATGTGATCATTGGTCTCACAATGGCGATATACATCCATCTTAGAATGCTCGGGCTAAGACCCCAAGACTTACAAGTAAGGCTCATACATATCATGAAAGCACGGTGTGCCAAGTAAAGAGTTATTTATTTCGAGGCTGGCATATGTCAAATCCATCTGTCATCCATAGTGACAGGTAGTTAGTTCTTGCTTCGCCATTTATGGTCAAATGATAATAAACTTTTTTTTATTCTGATATTAAAGACACTAATGTGAGCGACATGTGGTTCGAAAAGGACGAGGTTACATGCCACAGAACACAGGTAAATTTGGCTCTATTGTACGAAAAATTCCCCGAATTTCGAAATTTTGCGAAATCAATTGGCCACCAAGATCGTGTGATCTGACCCCCGTTGGATTTCTTTTTGTGGGGCTATGCCAAGGATCGTGTCTATGCAGACAATCCCCAAACTTTGGAGCTCTTAGAAATGGACATCCGTCGAGTTATGGCCGCAATACAGCCAGAAATACTCGTAAGAATCGAAGTTTCCAAGTCCAAAATCTCCTGTGGAGTCAATGGCATTTTTTTTCTTGGTTTTTAAATGAAATTTTCAAATTTCGGGAGTACTCTGCCTTAATTTTCGGAGAAATTTGGATTTTATTCGGATAGTTGTGGTTACAACCTTTTTTTTTATAATATACGCGCGCCAAAGAGGATATGAATACTCTTATACTATTACAGGACACGGGCGTTATGAAGAAGAGAGAGAGAGAGAGAGAGAGAGAGAGAGAGAGAGAGAGAGAGAGAAAGATTTAGTGTAGTGGTTTGAAACTCAGATAGTATTAAGTTTTTGTAAACTCCAAGGGTAGCGTCCAGATAACTGGGGAGCTTGTTTGTTTCTGCTTTTGTCGTTGCTCATGATTCACAGTATTTTTTTCCATCCACCTGATCAGCATCACGATCAAGTTGCATTTTCAACCATATGACCACTCTACTGCCAGTGTTATGCCTACGCAGTATAGTTGACTTAGCTTTCGCAATTGATCGACTTTTTTATTTATTTTATGCGAAATAAATAGATGATTCTTGACATCAGGATTTGAACCGTGAACCAACAGCGTCACAAGCGATAATGTTACCACTACACCACGGCCACCTGCACAGTTCGGATGATAAGCGAACATACTACTCACTACACCCTGACCATCTTACATAATGGCATAGTCTGGAACTTAAAATAGTAACAAATTTCCATTGAAATCTTTAATATTTTTTATTTTATTTAAAATTAAAATCCTAAAGCACAAAATGAATAACCCTGTATCTAAACAGTTTTAAAGGCAGTTTTTTTAGTCTTCTCATCCTCAGGTGCAATTCAAAACACCCCAGAAAAGCAAAGACTTTTTTGTAACAGCGTTTGCATATAAGAATATACAAGATGAGGCTCATATGTTGTAAATTAATTAAATTCACTAAAAGTATTCCACACAAAATTAAGTCCGTAGTAGCCCAAAACGCTTTGAATAATAAACCTCTTCCGTTGCAAATAAAAATAATTATCGGCAACAATAGAACAATACTAATTTCGAAACCGCAAAATAGTGGTGTAGAAGAAATAATAAAAACTAAAACCAATGGTTTATGACATCTTTGAAATTTATGACATCCTGGGTGGAAATTCATAGGGCTGTTCCCTTAATCCTTTGTTTTGATAGCAGCACTAAGGAGCACGGCGACTCCGTTAATAAGGATGAACTACTATTAGATATTTGTTATCCTACTAATGAAGAGATATTCTATTCACGATTAGGGAGATTTTCCCGGATATGTCCTCGGGATCTTGCCGATGTAGGTAGAAGATTTTTTTCCTTTTGCTGATGATCATACAAGTTTGCAAAAGTTACTTACACTGCCGGCATGTACGGTAGGCAATGAAAATTCTGAGAATATTAACTCAGGCAGAAATCCTGTTTAATTCTTCGAAAAGGTAAGCGTGACATTGCTTGATCTGTGTATCTGTCATTAGTGTGCTGAAGATAAATCGCTGAAAATTAATTTAACAGATACGAGTAGATCTAGGTTGGTAAAATTGGATTTTTTTTAGTGGGTTTTTCTGGACATTCTCGGACTGCTTTTGAGTTTTATTATATTTGTTTTTTGTGTTAACAAGTACTGGTATGTTTATTTCTGGTTTTACAATGTTGATAAGTATTGCGAAATGGGTGGAAGATTTCAATATTTCCCCTTTAAGCAATATTTAGGTCAGTCTACCTACCAACTCCTACTCTTGGATCAAAGTGGTACCTCGAAAGATGATAAAGTTTCAACTGCTTATATGGCATTATGTCGACATAGTCGAAGGTGAGATTAACAAGTTTTTTCCAAAGCTGCGTCAGAGATTTAAAGAGAAATATGGTAGTGGATACTGAATCTTTTGTATCCCAGAGGTACAGAGATCTAACTTAGACGCACAAACTTGTCTTCAAGACTGTTTGACGATTTTGATATTTTTCAGTCCTAATATCGATGAATTTGTTCATCTGAGTAACTCGAAATATCAACTTGTAGTTTAATCTTCTTAATTGTCATTAAAACCCGTGCAATGGGTGATTTTTGCAACCTTGTCCCGCATATATTTACCACCACACCTTACCATTTTATAAAGTGTTGCTGATTTTCAGTTAGAACTATCTGCACCCAATGCCAAGGTTAGATTAGTTTAGGTGTGCTTGTAAACACGTGGGGCTACCATATAAAATTGGAAAATAAAAAAGTTCGCGGGTTCCCTTTATCCCATCATAGTACATATTCTTACCTGCAAGCTAATACACGAATATTGAGGGTGGTCATGTGGTAACATCATCGCTCGTCACGCTGTTGTTTCACGGTTCAAATCCTGATGTCAAGAATCATCTATTTATTTCGCATGATATAAATAAAAAAGTCGATCAATTGCGAAAACTAAGTCAATTCTACTGCGAAGGCATAACACTGGCAGTAGAGTGGTCATATGGCCGGAAATGCAACTTGATCGTGATGATGACATCAGGTGGACGGAAAAAAATACTGTGAATCATGAGCAACGACAAAAGCAAAACAAACGAGCTCCCGATTGATTTGGCTTATTACAAGCTACAACTAACTTAAGGCTAAAACTTAAAACTAAAACTTAAAACTAAGACTTAAAGCTATGGAGAATGGTGAAGGAGTTCGGTTTTAAGGCAGGGAGTGCTGAGGTTAAAGTCAAACTGGGTGAGGTTTGAGTTCACTTTTCGCAGCATACGGGAAATTGGTTCATTAGATCCATATGAAGTGCGGTGGGACGGTAGATAGAAAAGACCAGGGCATCGTAAATTTCGTGGGTTGGTATTGAAAAAAATTGAATTATAAAGAGATGCGCAATCGACAGAGCTTGAAAGAAGTCGATGAATGAAAAGAATGACTGCAACATCTCTGCGTTTCTCTAGAGTACTCAGGTTGATGAGGTTGAGGCGGTCTTGAAAGGGAGGCAAGATAAATCGATCGTTCCAAGGAAGACCTCGAAGGGCAAATCAAAGAAATCGACGTTGAACATTCTCGATTCTGGTAACATGAACTTGCTGAAAGGGTGACCACGCTTGACTGGCGTATTCAAGGAGGGGGCGCACAAAGCTAATGTAGAGGGATCTGGTCACGTAAGGGTCAAGTGACGAGTTAGCTTTACGAATTATCTCATCAATATGTGAATGGAAATTTAGTTCCCTATCGTATAATATACCAAGATCGCGGAGAGATTGAACGTTGGATATAGGTTGACCATGGAGAAGGTAAAGGCGGGTGGATGACACGTGGTGCTTATGTGATAAGGTAATGGATTGACATTTGGCGGTATTGAGCTCTAAGCGATTTTGTAGGCACCAGTTCGAAAAACTATCAAGGTCTTGTTGAAGGAGGCAGTAGTCATGTGGTGAAGAGATGGCTTTGAAAAATATGGTATCATCAGCGTACAGAGAGAGGGAAGAGTGTTTAATAACCCTCTCGACATCGTTTATGGCTAGAATGAAGAGAAGGGGACCTAGATGGCTGCCTTGCGGAACACCAGAGGTGGCCAAGAACGGAGTCGATAAGATGGATCTGAAGCGAACTCTGTAAGAACTGTTTTCCAGGTAAGAAGATATCCATTTTAACAATATGGGTTCGAAACCGAGGGTTATGAAAGAGGTCTTCCAAATCTGAGGGAATTCTCCTTGTGATAGAGACAAACGGAAGATATGAGAGAGGGGGAGGGAGAGAATGGAAGAGCATTTTTTAAGAAAAATGGCAGGGAGACCATCTGGGCCGGGTGAGAATTCATCATTAAGATTTTGTAGTTTACTTTCAATTACAGCAGGAATAACGAACTGGCAGCAGGCAATAAAAAAATGCAAACTGTGCCTGCGTGCCATTTTGTTCGGAGCTCTGCAATGCGACTTTGAATCCTCTTCAACTTTTCTGTGCCACGTTTTTCAAGGAGGTCCATTCTTCTGCCTGCCTGGATTCCACTGCATGGATGGTGATATCTATAGGTTCTTGTCCCGTTCTCTGATAAAGCTGTTCGTTAGAGGTTTGGCCAACAAAGCCCCCAAATTAACGTAGATACCTATTTAGGAAGGTTTGTAGCTTTCGTATGAGAGTGATGGTCCTTTGAAGTACTACCACCATACAGCAGTGCTGATTCGACATTAGAGCGGAACAGTCTCATCTTGGTTTTTGTGCTGAAAACATTGTTCTTTCAAACTTTCGATGGGATTCTAAACGCAGGTTTAGCTTTTCTGATTCTGCTGCCCAATTCTAGTTCGGAGCCACCGTAGGCCGAGGTTGTGTTTCCTAAAAATAGGAAGTTGTCCACTTGCTCCAACTTCTGTCCCGCATCGTTGGCATGTTGGAAATGCCCAGGGATTTTGTTTTCCTCATATTTATATTCTTTGCTTGCTTCAGCTTCCAAATTGTAGTTTATTAGATGTAGGAACATTACCCTCTCTGAAAGCAGGCAAACAAGGTGAACAACTTGTCAGTGCCTAGTCAAGGTGTTTAAGGTAGGATGTCATTGTCTATTTTATTCCGTGGTTTCCCTTCGCTAAGGCTACCCAAAGTACATCGTTGATGACCACTAAGAACAGCACTGGTGATAGTATACAACCCTGTCGTACCCCACTTTAGACGTCTAAGTCATCCGATACCTTACCATTGTGTCACCCTCATATGTAGGTATGAGTTTTTCTGAGTTGCCTCTCCTGCTCAAGGCCAGCCAGATAAAAAAAAAGAGTTTGAAGTAGTTCTACCGGAATACCATCCATGCCTACTGCTCTATTTTTCTTAAGGGACTTAATCATGGTTGCTATCTCTGAGCTGTTGAGAGGTCTGGCACGTATTCGCGTATTTGTAGCTACGGAAAGCTTTTGGAATTTAAGATCATAATGCTGTCGAACATTATTGCAATCCTCATCCCAGAAAGGTAGGTTCCCGCCTTCACGGGGTATTGCTTGGATTTCTGATTAATTATAAGATCCTTGGAAATGCTGTATACGGTCCTACTGTCGCACCTGCTTGTTGTTTCCTCAGCTTTAGGGGCAAGCACGGTAATGTAAGTACGTTTGTAATGTCTCTATGTAGCTACGCTGCACTTCTTTTTTCTTCAGTCGATACTGCTCTTCGAGCGCGGGTCTCTATACTGCTGAGGCTGCTGAAAGCCATGTGCTGTAGTTTTTCTGTCTCGCATAGCTGCAAAAACATTTTTCACAGCAGTGGACATCTATTGCCTGATTCTTGAAGGTGATTCTTGAATTGTTAGCGTACTATAGGATCCTTTCAAGATTGCATCTGGGTATTTTTGGCAAAGACGCCGGTACCGTAGGGAAGAAGGCAAAGAAGGGAGGTGGGTTTATGGGATGGAAATGTCACACTGTTACTGGGTATAGGCTTAGTTTCGTCTTTAAAAGATTCCCACGTAACAGCGCAAACAAAAAAAAAATCCTTATCACCCTGCCAAAGCTTTGGCCACATCCTAAATTTGTCACACGTGAAGAGTAATTTTTACCTATTCTTAGCTCTCACCAGAAAACTTCTCCCCAGATATTGCAGAGTGGAGTTCTGACTGATTTTCTAGCTTTTTCACGATCTAACGTGGCCCCATTTCTCTTCCTACGTACTTCATTGCCCGCAATACGCCTGTGGCTAGGGGCCCAGTAGAGTTTTACATTATGCTGTTAGCCAATAACCTTAAGCTCTATGCGACAGTGCTTAGTCTATCTCACCAGTAGAGATTGTTTTTATGGCCGCCTGGAAATTAATGAAATTGTAATAGTATCCCGCGGTAGTGGCGTCTTTAAGGTTGAGTTGGTGGCTTTCGTCACAGCTAGGACCTTCGCTTAAAAAACACAACTGTGATCAGTCTGATAGAGCTACGTGTATTGTAGAAGATGCGACTTTTGATCCATCCGTGTCGATGAATAGGTTTGGTCTTTAATGTTTTCTCGGTTTCTAATTCATTTCTGCTGGAAAGGTATAGGAAAACAGTTTTTCAAAGTCTAGATTTACAGATCTACTCCCATGAATATCTTACATTTATTTTGTTGCCGGAAACTAATGATCTGAATTCATATAAGCCGGTCCCTGGTAGCACTGGTGTAAACCTAGTTTATTTTTTAAGTATGTCTCCGGAGGAGTTAATGAAAAAACCGCTATTCAGTGCGAATATCTTGCAAACAGTGCGTTCTACGAGAAATGTTTTCCCAGTCGAAATTTTAGGTTTCGAAATGCTCTACAAGATGTATTCCGAATTTTCCAAAATTTTTCAAAATTGAAGATAAGATAATCTTTCAAAATGTCCGACTTTTCCCTGAAGTTAATGGAAGTTGTTTTCTATAAAAAAAAAAAAAATGTACCAACTATGGCTTTACAAATAATCTGCCGAATTCGAAATCCGAAATCGTTTTTGAGTGCGAATATCTTGAAAACGGTGCGTCGTACGAAACAAATTATATTAAGATTGAAATTTTAGGTTCTGAAATATACCGGATTTTTCAAAATTTTCCAAAAATTGTACGAAGCCCTTAGAATAATTTCCAACTTTACCTTGAAGTTAAAGAAAATAATTTTTTCGTCGAAATATGTCGAAAACGGTGAATAGACACAATAAAAAAGATTTTTTACGGTCGAAATTTAAGGCAGACATTTTCAAAAACTGTACGGAATAATCTAAAATGTCCGACTTTACTCGGAGGGTAATCGAAATCGCTTTGGAGTGCAAGTATTTCGAAAACGGAAACAGCTGGGTATTTACGGAATTTTTTAAAAATTTCAAAAATTATACCAAATCTTCTCAAGCAATGTTCCAAAATACTCGTAAGGCCCATCTTATTGAAGTCAATGCGAAAGCAAAGTCATTATAGTACGACAGTACCTACCCCAAATAGATTCTATCAAATTATAGTCCCCATGAATCAATTCACATCTATTTAAAAACAACCACTCAGTAATTTTACCATTTACCACTAAATCTAGTTCAACCAAGAGTAACTACTGCACTAGCAAAACCATTAATCAATCATACCGTCACCATCACCCCTAATTCTCTCATTTTCTCGCATTGGAGGATACGCACTATAATCCTTTGTCAAATATCGTATTTACATTTGAAATTATCACCCAATTTCGATGACACTAAAACGATGATTTTATTACCCTCCATATTTACCTGTTGTAACAAAAACCACGTGCTATCACCATTACCATCCTCATCATGGTAATCCTCTACAATTATGATGCGCAACCCTTAGCCCCTGCACTACTGCGCAAAATCACTACAAGCACACAGAAAACAAAACCCTAGTAAAATTTCGATTTTTCAATGTGTATTTGTAAAACTGGAGAAATTTGAAAAAAACCACCCCATTTGTGCGCTACAAATGGAATGCGAAGTTTCTTCCCAACCCCTCAGAACAATCATGGGAATCTCACCCGCATACCAGCGCAATCCACCACCAACACATACGAAAATTGTGCATTCCTTGTTTTTGATTGCTCATAAGTATCCATACGTTGCCATATCAACTACTGGAGGTTTAATTAACACACACACACACTCTGAATGAATACAGCCAGGTGATTTTAAGGATATAAACTACCCTTTAAGACGAGTGCAATGGAGAAATAGCAAATGTATGTATTAGTGAGTTTAGAAAGCATACACCCCTTGTAAATATCCTTAGGGTGAAACGAAGACACACAGCTTATTCGTGCATCTAAGCGAGAAGAAAATCCCATCCCCTCATGACCTCATATGCCAAAAACCTACCCTTAGTCCTTGTTGTTTTGGTAGTGTGAATGAATTATCCGTATTTAATGCATTGAATATTACTGTTGAATGTTCAGTCGGTGATTGATGGTTGTCCGTTGACGTTGACAGACGTAGACAATACACACGCCAACGCGTTAATATTTTAATTTAATAAATAAATTATTACGGTTCAATTTTCTTATGAGTGCGCATTGTAAATTTTGTGATACACTGCATTTGTTAGTGCAATTGTTCGAGCAGTCAACGAAGGATTTATTTATGTGGAATAACATCGTCTACTGAACAAAAAAGGATATTCAACTATTGGATTATAAAAAAAAAAATAAAAAAAAGTGTCAAAAGTGAAATAAAAATATTGGTGTTAGAAAAATTTTACTGAAACAAAATGATGTCAACAACAACAACACATTCATCGGTTGCGCCTTTGAGACCGTCGCAAGACGCTCAAGTATCGCGACCCAGAGCGGTATACAGTATCGATCAAATTTTAGGAACCCAAAGCAGAAGAAGTGGTAAGGATTGCCTACAGTTTATAGATTTTCAATCGGAATTCGATTGAATGGGTCAAAACCCATTTGTTATCAAAGTAATGTGGAGACTCTATCCTGATTTGAATAAGAATCCTTACGATTTAAAGGTCTCAAGTTTGTATGAAATGATTGTAGCTCGTGACTTTTTAAAACACAACTTAAAGATAGATTCTTCATTCGGTTAGTGGTAGTGGTGTAAATATCTACCTTTTGTGAATTAGAATTGTAGAACTCCGTTATTTAGCCAGCTTTATTCAATTACGCTCCCTGTTTCAGAATTGAAACTTTACAAAGTCGCTTATCAATATCTTCACAATTATTTCTGTCTACGTACTAATTTTGAAATCAAATTAGAATTTGCTCTTGTTTTACGGTGTAGGTAAATAAAGATATAACTCTAATGGCAACCTAGTGGAGAGTTGCGCATTCATTTTCAGGAGTCGATGGATTTGGCATTCGGAAAAGCCAGTAATTCGATTTACCACCCTGTGATTAGACACATACAGTGATAGTTAGGGATAGATTAAATTTACAAGTACATTTCCGTCAGAAAGCTTATAGGTATGTTACATATTTGACTACAGAAGGATAATAATATGTACTAGCTGACACACCCGACTTAGACCGAGTGGGTCGTCCCGCAGAATGCATGTCCCGTACAAATAAACAAATTCCCCGTCCCAGGATTTTGGACTTTCGCATGTTATAAAATATCGCCGTGACTCAGCGGTTACGTGAGGGATCACTAAGCGGAGACTCAAGGTTCGAGTACAACAAAATATTGTACAAATATCCACGTCTGACAAACATCCGAGAGTAAAATTTTCATAAGAAACTTCTCTCAATCGAAAAAAAATATTGCTCTTCAGAGGTTCCTACTACTCGTGTGTCGCACAGCATGAATGGCTGCGGGAAGCTACTATATTTATTTATTTTACAAATATCTACAACACTTTGAACATCAGTTTGTTCTATCACCGATTTTTGGGAGGAATGCGTCACGCAGACCAAGTGTGCAAACAAATTCTCAAACCAAAAATGCCCAAACACAATTAAACAAAACATCGTCCTCGCTTTTGGAACTACATTTACAAACATATCAGAACTACATGTGGATTATTTATCCGATTTATACTCGTAGACATTCAGGACAAACTTAGAAATCGAAATTCATCAAAATCCGTTCAGTATTTCTCGAGTTAGGTGAGTAACGATTTTTAGAGGCCCGCCCCTCATATCTTATCACTTATTATATCACATACTACTTACATACCTCCTAAGTTAGACGCCCGACGGGGAAATCCTGTTACTAAAGGGTAACAAGAGGAAGTGGTGTGCCATCCCTTGGCAGATCTTTTCACGGTTCCGGCACTTAAAGGTTAAAAAGGAAGGGCACGACTGAATCGTATTTTCTTGCTTTCGTAAAGCTCTTTCGTAAATTGTTCAGATTTTAAATTTACCGAAAATTAGTAAAACACAATGGACCGTTTGGCCCCCGCAATAAACACTTAGGTGCACTTCCCTCCAACCTACCCAAAATCAGTAAAAGGTGGTGAACTTGCTATTTTTTTGTAAAACGCTCTAACAACTTACAAAAGTCGAGAATGACTTTTGTATATCCGAGAAACGCCCAATTTTAAATTTTTTAGCAAAAACTGAGTACAAGGTCTTATGGCAAACTTCCGTTTTACCTCAGATATGTATTTTAATCAAAATCTTTATGGACATTTTCGGGAAAATAACAGTTTTTAAAAATTGGGCTCAAGTAAAGCACAGTGCATTTTGGGGTTAGAATGAAAATTCCAAGTACTCCTACATCCGTCCAGGCAATTGGGGTGCTATACACAAATAGACGAACAGACATGCAGAATTGTGAGACCCACTTTTTGGGGTTTTTCTGTAATAGTAAAAAGTTTTTCAAGTAAAAGGTAAGAACGGAAGCAGAATAGGTAGTGAAAGTCAGTTGTCTGCCCATCTGTCTGAAATTTAGACCAGAAATGAGTTCTGCTAATGCGCAATTAATTTCAAGGTAACATTTTGGAAAAGTGAGACAACATGGACAAAATTAATTTTTGTGTAAGCAATTTTCGAAAAAATAATTATTTTTTAAAGAAATATGTTTTTTCTTTAACTCTGACATCCTGTACAAAGCTCGATAAAGGTTTTTCAAATCCCAAAAAATATATATCTTCTTTCTTATTACATTATCTTTCGGAAGTGATCAAAAAACAAACTTCTAGCTATAGCCGTTTAAGAGTATTCATGTGATACGAGTAAGTGATGTGAAGTCGAAACCTAATTTTTTCACCTTTTGTCCCCCTATTGGCTTAGGGGGTGATTTAACCACGTAACCTGTAATACAATTTGTTTCTTCTATTTTTTCCCCAAGTATTCGACACTAGGATTGAAACACCCTATATGTATGTAAATTTTAAACACATTTCGTGAAATTTTTGGATAAGAGCAATTTTTTTTAAAGAATGCTGTGAGACGATGTGCACATGATGGTGATAATGATTGGATTGTACTAGTAACAACTGTTTTGGAACACAAATAAAGGCATTCGTTTGTGAAAATAAGAAAATATTGATAAGGATAGATAATCAGAGGGAAAATAGGCCTTATCTTCAAAACCTGATTTCCCGGTATCTCACAATACGGGAACAAATCTGGAAAATCCACAAAAGTCACATAAGACCCAGAATCGAAAAGTATTTATTTCTATTGAACATAAGAAAAGTTGGCAAAAGGTAATAGACCAGACAAACTTCTTACAAAAGTACACATAAGAGTTACAGTTCGTTTGGAATGGATCGTAGAACAGATAGAGGAGAATGGGGCAAAACTGACTACTTAAGTTTCCGATCCCCCTTATATGTAAACTATAGTTACATTCTATTGAAACTTTACTTCTGCAACAGCATGTACTTTTAACTGAAATAATTTCAAGGAAAAAAATATATAAGTTCATCAGACATTTTTTTATATAAAAAATTCTAAAACAACCAAAAAAAGTTTCCGAAAAATATTTTCACTATTTCCAAAATGTGATCAACGGGTTCGGTTTTTTATTTTGTTGATCTTTTTAGAATCTTTATTCTACTTACAGGTATAACTACAGGACCATTTTGCCCCACTTGTACTGGTTGGTTTTGCCCTTATTGTAGCTTAAAAAAAAGAAAAAAATTGCATCTATTTTCCTTTAGTTCAAATCGATATTTAATGTTTCATGAAACAAATACAGCACCTTTAATCTTTTAAAAACACATTTTAAAGTAACACATTTAAAAAAACAAATTTTTTGACCATTTTGACGTCTAATATTAAGAGTAGAGGGAGAGCCCAGCAAAATAGTTTTTATCTATTTTCGTTATTTATGAATAATTACGCCGTGGGTCCATTTTGCCCCACTCTCCCCTACCCTTTATGCTCATGAGAATTGAACAAAATTAAAATATTTTGAATTCAAAATAAGGTTATCCATAACGGTAAATAGTTTTAAAAAAAGCAAAATCGGGTCTTTTTTAAGAAAACGACCCCAGAAAGTGGGCGTGACTCTATACACATTTTAAAAAATATTAACGTCTACATAATTTGATTAGTCGAATGTGTTTAGTTTTATGTAAAAATATTGGAAAAAGGGCATTTTATAAAAAGTGGGCGTGTTTGCGCGCGGATTTGAAAAACTGTACTGCTTCGGGTACTAGACCAAATTTAATCTCCCTAGTTCAAAGATATAAGGCTGAAAAACTGCTAACCAACAGACAGAGGGACGGATTACTCAAAAATAACCCTTTTAGTGCAGCAAAAATTAATCTTTAGTTTGAAATAATTTCTTCGATTTCTGTTTCCGGAATCCTGCGGTTGTTTTCTTGGGATTATGAGTTACATCTTTAGCCACGGGTAATGGGTGGTTTGGAGTTATAGACAGTTTTTTGTATACCCTATCCCGTAGGGTATATTAATTTTGATACATAGTTTGTAACATAAAGAAATAATAACGATTGACCCCAAAAGTATATATTTGTGATCAGCATCGATTTAGCCATGACCGTCCGGTTGTCCGTCAGTATGTCATTAGTTTGTGGACCTTAAATTTCGAGCTAGGAAGATGAAATTTGGTATATAAGCTTTTTTTTAAATACGCCGACAGACACACCCACTGAAATAGGCTCTCTTCTCAATATCTTTTACTAGAAACTGAAAAATATTGCCTTAACAATATATATAGATCTTTACATTCTTTATAATCCGTCCACGTTGTATAATGCCACGCCTACTTTTTGAATTATTCGTCGTTACAAAAACAAATATTACTTCGTTAAAACTACTTATGGTGATGGATAAGACTTATTTTCAAGATCTCACCAGAATCCATGAAATTCGGTAACAAATAGTTATAGCCACGCCCACTTTCATATAAGAAGAAGTCATCAAATCAATTTCTCTGATAAAATCTCTTAAAAGTCACTGAAGTATACTTTGAATAAAAAGATAAACGTATCATTGAATTTGAGTTGGAAATTCATAACACCACGCGAATTTTATTAGGGATGAGTTAGAAGATGAGGGATAGGGTATCAGCATTCTTTGTTTTATTCGAAAACGAATATAAATGGGAGATGAGCACTTTGGATCAAAGTTGTAGAGCTCAGAATGGATTTTCTATGGCGTGCCTTACACAGGAGAGGCATTCCAAACAAATTGGTGGATATTATAAAAGCAAGTGCGAAATGTCAAATGCTGCACAGGGGTAGGTTGACGGAAGAATTTGAGATCCGAAGCGGCATTCGGCAAGGTTGCATACCACCACTTTTTTTTGTGGTAATTAGTCATGTTTTGCTGAGCGCTCTATCGACAAAAAGTGGCGGAATTTAATGGAGCCTTATAACCTATGTCAAACACTTTAATACCTATCGCATCAAATGAACACTAGTTGTGTGTATAATAGGGGAGACAGACTGCTGGTATTGATACCATGGTACGAATACCATGGTGTAGTGAATACTACGACCCCTGACAGACTGCATTTCGTAGTATTCGGTGACTTTGGCATTAAGTAGTATACTTTGACGTTTGTGTTGTATGTAATAACAAATAAAAATAGAAAATTCGAGACAGGATGAATAAAAATGATTCACTTTTGTGCCAAATGATGAAAATAAAGAAAATTCAGATACTTAAAAGCGAAAGTGCATACATAAGAATTGTCAAAGAAGCTACGGAGACTAGCCAATAGAGAGAAATTGGCGCTGCAATCAGTAAGATGGTGGTATACCAGCAAAAAATTGCGAATCTCAATACCAGGTATATTTCATGGTATACCAGCTTATTATGTAGTATTGCAGTGACAGACATGTGGTATAGAACGTAGTATTGCTATACCATGGTATCAATAACAGCAGTCTGTCTCCCACATAAGTCCCACAAAAAGTATTCGATAACTTCTGGTATCCAGTACTTTAGAAAATAAAAATAAAATTCATATCTACTTCGTTATAGTACTCATTTTATAACAAAAAAAAAAAAAAACTCTGTCGAAAAATTGTTGACATTCTCTGTCGTAGTACCTGCGAAAATAGACACGACAAAAAGTCAGCACTTTTTTTTGAAAAGACACAAAATTTAAGGATTTGCAGAGGGCTCAGTGTTCGGCATTCCAGCCCTTTCGGTTCGAAAAAATTAAGAAATCTGAAATTTAAAAAAAATTAAAGAAAAGAAGTTGAAAGTTCTTTATGGTGCTTTCAGAAGTCGTTTCATGATGTGATGGAAGCAAGCACGGAGTCTCCATTTAACCCAGTTTATACGACTGGACAAGTGAATGAACGGAAGATGGTTGTTACTATAAACCTTTATAATTAACCTGTAACTTCGTTAACGTGAAGGCTAAAGGGATCGAGTTGAAATCAAATCGAATTTCGACGCGGTTAAGGGTTCTATTTGAAATCGAACCAAAATCAGATTGGAATTGACACTTCTTACTGAGTGCATGGTATTTGGGTCTCATTACACAATTAGACGAGGGCAAAATCTGCGTCTCTGTCTATCGATCCGCGTCTGCTATCTATCGTCAAAATTTTAACTATTACAAAAATGAGTGTGATTGAGTCGAGTCAATACCGCTTCAACTAAAATCGGACTTTATATGAGATTTAAGATTCTACTATGATTTAATCCAGAGGCTAAGTTATCTTATCCGTGAACGGATAAGGCGTCACGTAAAAGTGGATATCGATGTCAAAAGTAGTTGGTATCGAACCAATTGTATCGGTACTTTACTTGTATCGTTCCATCCCAAGGTTGTATGCTGATTCCAAGTACTGTTGGTGCCGTGGCTCAGTGGTTAAGTGCACGATCACTGAGAGAGAGGTTCAAGGTTCGAATCCAAGAAAACACAAAAAAAAAACAAATTTCTCTCGGTACCACCTCTCGCGAACGTCTGACAAACATCCGGGAGTAAAACTGTCATGAGAAACTTCTCTCAATCGAAATGGAAAATTGAAAATGGCATAAAACTGTAGGTCCCAACTATTCGTGAGGCGCACAGCACAAATGACTGCGAGAAGCTATGCCAGGCCCTGCATTGGGCTGTTAGCACCAAAATATTATTATTATGATTGCAAGCACTGGACAATTTTTGTTCGATAAAAATAAGAATCGCTAGAATCGGTACAGATTTGATAATTTGTTTGCCTACACATAGCAAGGAAAACCTAAGGAAACATCCTGTATATACAAAAAAATTAAATAATTTTTCCAACTTCGCCATCTTTCTCTCTTCTTGTACCCGGATTCCATTTTCATCCTTACGTAGAGTGTGACATATCATATCTATACGTTCCTGGCCCGTTCTTTCATAAAGCTGTTTGTTTGAGAAACGATTTGGCCAGAACTGCTTCTCTCTATTTTAGACAACATACCGAATGAAGCCTTAGGTTTAGATATGCGGCTACCATGGTTAATCGAGACGAAACTTCCAAGGTAACGAGAGTTATCAGCTCTCTTGAGCTGTGGCCCTATAATGTGAGTTGTTGATGAGTTAGAGGGAAGAAAAGACTTAGGTATTTAGTTAATCCTCAGTCCCACCTCTGCCACCAAACCCGGATTCATTTGATGCAGGTCCATTATTCCGTGCGATAGTAGGCAAACATCGTCAGCATAGTCGAGGTGTTTGAAATACATAGTTTATAAGGTTCCATTGAATTCCGTCACTTCTTGTCGACAGAGCGCTCTACAAAATATCACTAATTACCACAAAAAAAAGTAGTGGCGATTGTATGTAATCTTCCCGAATGCCGCTTCGGATCTCAAATTCTTCCGACAGCACGTTCATAACTTGCTGTCATAATAGCTCCTAATTTGTCTGGAATGCCTCTCCTGTGTAAGGTACAAAAAACTCACTGTCGAAGGCTCTTCCGGAATCAATGAACAGAAGGTGTGGCGGAGATCTATACTCGACGTATTGTTCGACTATGATCTGTAAGGTGTTATTGAGGTCAAGGCAGCTTCCAGAACGGAAACCTGGCGCTTCATTGTGGAGAGTACTTTTTACGTAGATATTCTTTGATGCGTTCGAGGATCATGTTGGCTTTCATTTTAGCAATTTCATTTAGCAATTGCAAAATGCATGCAAATGCTGTTAAATTGCCTTCCTTTGGGAGCTTGACAAGCATCCTTTCCTTCAAGTCCCACCGCCTTGTTGGCTTGATTTCATCCTTACTGGGAGACGTGATGAGAATTCTGGAATCTGTATCGGATAACTCGACTTTAATTCGAGGCAAAGCATCAAAACATTGTCCTCATAGTTTTATGAGAAAATGTATGTATTTATGAGATTTGTTTACTAGATTTTACTAATCAGATTCGCTTTTTTTTATAAAACACTCTCATTCCAAAACCACAAAGGAAGCTTGACATTCAAATACGTTCGTTTCTGTATGCACGCGGGCATATTACGACTATAAGCTCAATACCCTACTCTACCAACCCCATTCGTGTGATATATGCAGATACTCGTAATTGGCTATTAAAATAACATTTTTCAAATCTCCTTTTTGATCTTTTACTTTCACCACATCGTTTGTGGCCCCATCCACCCGCTCTCTTTGCAACAAACCAATTTGTATATGAAATTACTTTTGTGCGAATGTGAAAAAGGGAGAACGACATTTTCCATAGAAAATCAAATTTCAATCCAAACAAAACGTAATAACATTGATATTTGAATAAAACACCCTCACCGTCTATCCCCATGGAGTCAAAAATTTGGATATTTATTAAAATTATCATATAAACCGATGATGACATGCAATTATCCTTCGATCAAAAATTTGCTAATTGCTGCAAAAGGATATACAGATGGGTGTGCTGTTGATGATGGCAACGATACCAAACCAAAGATCGAAGCGCATTAAGTTGATTTGAAAGCGTTTTTTTTTTCTGTAAATAACAAAATTAAAAAAGGACGAACTTTCGTCCTTTGAAGCGATTGTTTTGCAAAAAAGTAATTCAATTACCATATACTCGTATGCCATGGACACCCTCAAAAAACTGACAAGAGAACACATAAAATATCTATCGAAGCGTAGGATACAGGATGTACACATACGATGCAGCAGGAGATTGATGCAGTTCTGAGGTTTTGCTTGTCCGAAAATTGATTGTATCATCACATCGTTTAACATTTCAATCTCAACAAAACGTTCGTAGAGGGAGTCGCTATATAATAGTCAATCTAAGGGCGTTCCTGTGAGTGTACCCCTCCGCATGTGTGACAGGATGCTATAGTGTAGTGTCCCCCTGCCGTAACTCGATTGCAATGTGCTAATTTTATTCAATTTTGGCAAAAACGATGGCGGTGCCATGGGGTACATGGTACACGACACGGGTTGGATATCTTCCTCGTGTACACGATTTATATTGAACATCAAATGCTATTATATGCAAATTGCATTAACACTACACTCTGTAGGAATCACAACTTCATCATAGGACTACAACAGGATAACCCCATTATCGGGTGGACACAACACAGAACACACACTCTCCCAGGCAAAAACAACAGAGCCTAATGCAATTGCAATTGGTAATTTTGCGGTACGGAAATTGAAAATCCTCCTCACACTCTCTATGTTTCTGTCTCTTTCGTCAGGATAATAACAATTTGAATCAAAATTTTTACAGTAAAAAAAAAAAAAAAAAAAACAGGATCCCCTCTCTGGTAAGGAAGAAAAATATGAATTTTTGTCACACACAGTTGGAAACTATCGTATTATTAAAATTTACAATATGCAATATCATTATCCTTGCGGCAACTAACCCGCCCATCCACCTCTGCGTGAATATATATTTCACCCCTAGGCTGTCAATTTGGATATTTTTCTGCGCTGTCCCGCTGTGAAATATTCTTTTTCATTTTCACTCATTTTATAAGGATACATTAAAATTAATTTGAGGTTCAACTTCAAATCGATTCATTAAGAGGTTCTTCACAGACGGAGGTTAGGAAAAAGGATTATAAAAAAAAAATGCATTTTCGAGTGTTTTCATCATCGATGAACACGAGGCATACAAATGGAGGCCATACCTACTTATAGGTAGTGTGCAAATTCAATTTTGTAATTGTATAAGGACTTAAGTGAAAATCCTTTTTTGCGCGTCGATAACAATAGATTTCGATTCGATATGAAAGTTCTTGCATCTTTCTTTCTGTTTTATTAGAACTTATGTGAGAGCAAAAATGGATGGATTCGAGTTTCAAGGAGTATTGATTTTTTAAACTCTACTCTATGCAATTAATTAAATGGATTTTTTTTTTTTTCGTTGAAAAATTTAACAAATAATTAAAAAATAAAGGATTAACATTAATTTTAAATAAAAGAAAAAAAAAAAATCAATCGTAGAGTTGCAAAAATATAATCCTCTTGGAAAAAAACGTTTCATCATCAACATGCATCGTGCTCATTGCTAATCCTTTCATTGAAGGACGAAACAACAAAATTGTTTGAAAATGTAGAATGTAAGGGAATCCTCTTTTGTTTTGGCGCTGATTTTTTTAAATTCCCAAATTTGATTCGTTACTTCTGTGCACTGGATAGGTACTCGTATGTACTTTTGTTTGGGGGCTTTTGACTTTTGAAGGATTTGAATTTATGTCCCGCTTGAATGGGTATGCTACGTATCATATAACGAATGAAATAATCCGATTTTTGTTCGATTGCTGTTGGATTTTTTTTTTTTTTTTGAGAGAGATTATCTGTGGTTACAATAAAAAAAAAACGATTTGGGAACTGATGATGGAAACAAATACACATGCAATAGATACATTTTTGCAAAACTGTGACTGTTAATATTTCAGGAAGTTACTATGATTTGTTGATGATTTTTATACATGTACGAGTAAATTCCTCATTCCAGGAATCCATCAAGTCAAATGACCGATCATGCGTTTTCAGGGTCCTGACACTTACATATGTACAAAGTATACAATTTCGTAAATTGGCTGGCGCGGTTGGTGTTACGTACTGATTATTCGAGCTAATCGGGACCAAAGGTGTCTCGGATAATGCTGATCGAAACTAAATCCGTGTTATCCGAGCGTCGACGAAATTACTTTCGCATCAACCGAGTGATCATGTCAGTTCCTTTGTGGTGTAAAAAAATTTCTATTTCATTCCCCTAAAAATTCCTCGACAGAAATATCTCTTAATGCCAAGGCTAGAAAGCCCGAATAGAAGGATGTTGAAGGAAATCTTGTAGTAGAGTCACAGTCTGGGCTGGAAATTTGGATAGATCACTTATGCAGACTGTCAAACTGTTGACAACCAAAACTTCACTGTCAGCAGAATGTTTCATTCAACTGGACGATGACGATCAACAATTTCGTCCATCCGACCAAAGTGAAGTGAAGATAGCAATATCTAAGCTTAAAGCCAACAAGGCTGCTGGAGGTGTCGGTCTAACTGTCGAGATATTTAAAACAGCTCGGGATGATTTGGTACGGAGCATACACCAACTGATCTGTGGTCGGATGAAAGTATGCGAATTTAACCTGAAGAAAGTGGACCCTGTGAACTGCGCCAAGTACATAGGTATATGTCTCTTCAACATTGCGCAGCAGAACCTATCTGCCATATTATGTGAACCTTTTGTCAACAGTCTGATTAGTTCGTATCAGTGTGGTTTTAGGCCAGGAAAGTCCACCATACTCGTAGATCAGATTATCACATTGCGATAGATCTTTGAGAAAAAAAGTAATAGGAACTCCATATCCATTACTTTTTAAATGTTTATGGTTACGCCCATGGCCTAAGGAAAGATCTATTGTACCATAGCCAATTTTATACCAGCAATAAGTTCACTTTTCTGATGAAGGCGACAATTACTGCTGCGGGGAAGTTCCTAAGATTTTTTTGAGAGATAATCTCTCTGTGAAACATGCTTCTCCTAACATTACACAGAGCCAAACACTCACACAGTATGTGTTCTGCGGTTTCATCCTCTTCTAGACAGACAGAAGCAGAAGATGTCATTTTATGGAGGTTGTACTTGAGCTGACAGTGACCAAAAAGTAAACTCAAAAGCCTTCTTATGTCGTCTCTGCAGTATTTGAGGATATCTCTAGCTTTTTTGTCGGACGGCTCTTTTAGCCTGTCTGAGTCCTTGCATGTTGTTCCAGTGGGATATGCATATGTTGCCTCCAAATCGATACTCATCACCTTTTCGTAGATTTTAAAGTCGCCTATGATAGCGCCTGTAGAGACGAACTGTACAGAGCCTAGTTTTAGAATCCCTGCCTAACTCATCTGTCTCCATTAACATCACAGAGGCTTCTAATGTCAGAAAAGGACTACGAAAAAGTGACGCGCTGTCATGCGATTTCTTTATCATCATAATTGAAAGGATTGTATAATACAAAATTCTGAAGATAACATCAGGGGTACGATCTTTGAAAAGACTGTACTCGCATACGCCGATGAGATTGACACAATTGGAAGAACGCAGCAGACTGTCAGTGATGCTTTCGTGAGTATTATTATTTGGCTGTGAACGAAGACAAATCGAAGTATATGCTTCATCAAGAAAGGACGTCACAATAGACATCTATAATTTTGAAGGACTAGAGACAATCTAGGCTGCGCTATAAATTCAAAAAATGACACTAGCGCAGAGATCAAGCGAAGAATCATTCTTGCCAACCGCTGTTTCTTTGAACTAAGAAGGCAATTGAGTAGCCAAGCCCTCTTATAGACAACTAAGGTCACATTATATAAGACACTTATCATCCCAGTCCTGCTACAAGGCGCAGAAGCATGAACGAAAAACACCCTTTGCCGTGTTGAAATAAAAATTCTTCGAGTGATTTTCTAGTTCCACTTGTATCGACGGGGAATGGAGAAGAGGATACAACAACGAACTATACTGCTTGCACAGTGTCATGGACCTAGTCAGAAGGATTGAACTTCAATGCCGATGGCTAGGACATGTAGGGCGAATTAAGGATCTCAACTAAAGTGGAAAAATATCTCAACCAACTTCTTGTGCAAAACCGGAGGCGACTAGCACAAGATCGAGTCGACCGTTGACTAAAGACGCTTGGTGGTTGAGATGCAGCGCCATCTAAAGTAAAGTAAGTAAGTAAGAAAATTTAGACGATTTTTTGGTTTTTCAAAACTTTCACGTCAATACTTTTACTTTCAAAGACAGAGAAGTAAGGACCAGTTTCAAAAAGGAATTGAGTAGATGTCAATATAAAGAATGACACTTTTGTTGGAAAATTGAAGATTTATCCAAGAGCAGGATAGATATGGTTTCAACCACCAAATGAGTTATCCCTGGATGTCTTCTTCTGTGATCAACTCTCCAACATTACAATTCGCTGTCTTATGAGTCAACGTTTCGTACGCACGTGTGTCCAATGTCATTACATCAAAGCTATACTAGTCATTCAAGCACGCAATACACTTAATAAGTAAATAATCGCAATGGAATTACGTACATACAAAATTAGCTAGGAAAAAACTTCTTTTTAGACATCACCTTGTCAACTGTCACTGTCAAAATGACAAATATTTCCATCGCATTAAATTTGACAGCGCTCAGCGCTGGTAGGGTAGCGATGGTTTTTTTGGAACTTTTTTATGGAACAAATTTTATACGACAAAAAAAAAATTGTTTCAACACCTATTCCGATTTGGTTTGGTTTAACTTTTATTAGATATGTCACGTGATGTGATGGATTTTTATTTTTTTTTCTTGGGATGCATTATTCCTCCTAAAATACCAAATTGATTTCCTGACTACTTTCGTTTGACTACATGGGTAGATGCTATATTTTTGGAAAATTTCAGTCCTCTAGGTCTAACGTTTCAAAAGCTACTAGGGTATCACAGACACGCGAACAGACAAACAGACACAGTTTTGAATAAATTAGTGTTCCGTGTAATGCCATTTTTTCCACTTTGGATTTTTAAGTTTTGATCCTGGATTCCGATTCAGAGATAGCTCATTCACTTCATTAGTTTAAGTACTTTAAAAAGTACTGAAACACACACAAATCATTCAAATGGCCATGTTTTTATTTGATTTGCAATATTGCCTTCCAAGTGGTCAATAGTTCCTGGTTTATCCGCATAAACTAATGCCTTCGTCGAGAAGTGTCAAATCGCATGTTTCGCAATTGACAGGTCCATTTCGCGAAATCACCTTCTCGCCAAATTGTGATTGAGTTACTGTATGGCATGTAGCGCAATTTTGTTGAACCCACATCTCGTCTGGATCAATGTCATCCATATTTTGAAAGAGATATTCGTTTATCTTGGTCCGGTAACGATGTCCAATTACCTTTATTAAAAAAAAAAAACCGATGATGAACGTGTAAACCGTACCAAACTGTGCATTTTTCGGGATGTAATAGACTTTGAAGAACCACTTCAGGGTTTATTTTAATATTCCCGGAAAGTCAGAAACGAGCCTCGTCACTGAAATCGAAAAAAAGAACGATGCACTCTATAAGTTTGGAGAACAAAACACGAATTTTGGAAATAAATTTTCACGACATGTAAGCGTTTTTGAGGCGGGATTCTTTTCATGATGATTTGCCAAAGAATACTGAATAAAAATGTCGTATACATCTGCCAAATTTGACTGCTCGTTTACCAGTTATCCCTACTGAAAGTTCTGTCACTCCTCAAAAAAAAAAAAAATCTTTATAATAATTGATTGAATTGATTGAGACTATTTCCAGTTTTATAGGAATTATTTCCGAATTCAAAGTCGAATTGTTTTTAGTTAACAATTTCTCGAGTTGCAGACACCCTGGGATCTCCTAATTCTGGTCATGTCACATTCGGGCCTTGGCCACTTTCCAAATGTCCACTCACTTCTGCTGAATGATATGATGAGGAATTCAATCTTATTTTGCTTCCTGCTTTTCTTCAGGATAACGTACAAAGGCGACTGATATTTTAAAACCTTCGGAAATAGGGTATTCAAAAAACTCACATTCAAGTCAGTTAAGTTATTATAAGCGTTTCGGTTGGATAACTGCATAATTTTTCCACGCGGCGTGTATTTAAAAAATAAAAATCAATAAAAGGCTTTTTTTTCGATTTATTCTTGCAGTTTTTCATATTTTGAAAAAATAATTTGGAACTATCAAGTACAAGCGCCTAACAATCTGGTAAAACTTTCAGAACTTTGATTTTCGAAATAGAAAATTCGACTTTCGAAAAAAGTATTGTAACTGAGATGATTTTTGAAAACGTTCCTGTATCTTGCCAACTATAAGATTGGACATTCATTCACGGAGTTGCCGTGGTGTAGTGGTAACATCATCGCTTGTCATGCTGTAGGTTCACGGTTCAAATCCTGATGTTAAGAATCATCTATTTATTTCGCATGAAATAAATAAAAATATCGATCAATTGCGAAAGCTAAGTCAACTCTTCTGCGAAGGCATAACACTGGAGTTAAGGTGGTCATACGGCTGAAAATGCATCTTGATCGTTATGTTGACATCAAAAAAATGCTGCAAATCATAAGCAACGACAATAAAAGCAAAACAAATATGCTCCCCAGTTATCTGGACACTACCCTTGGAGTTTACAGGAACTTAAACCTGAGTTTCAAACCACTACACCAAATCTTTCTTTCTCTCTGTCTATCTACACACATAAGGGTATTCATATCCCCTTTGGCGCGCCCAAATTATATATAAAATAAAATTATTTTGCAAAAATTATTTCAAACAATCAAGAACAGACCTAGAAGAACTTGGAGCAACTTTAAAAAATTAGATTTTCGAAAAGGGGGCTAACTTTACATGACTGCGGTTGCCAAAATCAGAAACAAATCATTTACCATTTGACGTGGTCAGAGAGTACAAAGAGGCCTTGGTAACACTTTTTTTTCCAAAAAATAAATCTATATATAAAAAAAAACTACTAAAGTTACTGTAACGTAACCAATATTTGCTAGATATCTAGTAAATAATATTGTAACTGTCATGGAACAAGGTTGCGCACAATTTTTGGATCTGCATGGAAACCAGAAATGCGGAAAGGTGTTTTTGTTTTACTTTTATTGTTGGTGAATGGATATATATACAAACAAATTTGAATCGTGATATTAACTACGCGTAAATCTTCTCTAATAAATTCCCTCAATAAAAAAAATAAAGAGCATATAAATCGGTTCAGCCGTTCTTGAATTACAGAGTTACAACGCAAAACACAGAGAAATGCATTTCATTTTATATTAGTAGGAATAACGTTCCTCTTTAGAGCGGTTCATATTCCATCAGCATAAACATACTTTCGTGATTCTTGTTGGCCTAACATCTAAATAGCAATGGTTTCTTTGAATTATTTAGCCCTTCTCTCAAACATTGCCTACTAAAGTCTACTAAAGTGCATCTCTTATTACACATATCCCTCCAATTTACACATCAGTTACAATATACACTCATAAGTATGTATACGACTTACAAAAATATGATTCAACACTGTATCCCATTCCATTAAACCTAAGTATCTCAATTCGGTAAAGAAAACTTCACGCCAACACCCCTGGTTTACGCCTCAGATACATCAATTAGTAAAAAAAAAAAAAAAAAACTTCAGAAAAAAAAAAACTTAAATCCCATTAATGTACTTTTAATTTTAGATTCCGAGTCCTTATCCCATCATCATACTCATCAGCATCACAATCATTGTGATGAATCCTCGCCAACGAATACAGATAATGGCTGTGACGGAGACAATGACGACGACCTCTCGAATAGTCTCAATAATGGTCATGATCAGAACGACATGGAGCGACCCAGAAAGGTTCGAAGGTAAGTCACAGTCACAATCATGCCAAAAAGGAACCGACAAAATCTCTTAAATCCGATTAATGTATCTTCTAAATTTGTTTTCCTTCTTCTTTAATTTCCCTTCTTTATCCTTTTTTTTTTTCTCAATCGTCTCTAACAGATCAAGAACGACTTTCACCACATTTCAATTGCATCAGCTCGAGAGGGCATTCGAGAAGACTCAATATCCTGACGTATTCACCCGTGAGGATCTAGCGATGCGTTTGGACTTAAGTGAAGCACGTGTACAGGTGAGTTTACACAATTAAAAAAAAAAACAGATGAAATCATACAATAACAATTTATAGAGGATTAAGGGAGGGAAATTACATATTATTTGGTTACGGGTATTGGTAAAACATTTTCAGTTGCAATTTTAATTAGCTGATTTCCGTTGGCGTCGATACGTATAATGAGTCGTCCGCTCCACTACGCTGCTCGTACAGAGTAACAATGAGAAACAAACAAACGGAAATCCGTTGACTAAATTAGTCCATTTAATTTTTGAATTAAGTGTAATTTTCTCCCTGGATAATTACATTATGTACTGAACGTTGTCGATGATATAAAATGATAGACTTGTGTGTACGAGTGCATTGCAGGTCCTGACGCGTGTTGTATACGCCTGAATTGTCACAACTTTACACAAATTGCAAAATCCTTTTGTGTACAGCATGTGTGTAGCGCACATGGGAAATTATTTGCCATTGTAAACGCATGTGAATACAATATTGCAAACAGTGCAATACATTTTCTTAATTATGATTTAACATAGCATAGTGGGGTTAACAACAATGTTCTGGGTGAAGAAAACATTAGTTTTAGTGAAATAATTAAAATATCAGCAAAAAGAAAACAAAACAGGAGAATAATTCAACCACAAGAAAATCATTTTCCAATCAGGAAAAAGTATTTTTTTAACAGCAGAAACTAATTATTTGATCAGCAGAAATTAGAAAACGAAATCAGCAGAAAAGCAAATATTAATATTTGATCAGCAAAAAGAAACAAGGCGTAAAGAAAGAGAAAGCGAAAAGAAAGAAACAGTTACGATTGTTAATTTCAGAATATAATAGTATAAAATTTAGACGTTTAAATTCGTTTCCATTAAGTCGAGAAGTTAATATCGGTCAAGTTGCCGCTGCCAGAGTTGATGTACATTCGAGCTCGTTCCACAGCATTTTCCATGTCTTTTATCAAAACTCCTGGCGATAAATTCTCTACTTCTTTTCGGATGTTCTCCTTTAGGGCCACCAAGGTGTGTGGTTTGTTCGTATAGACCCGTGACTTCAATAAACCCCAAAGAAAGAAGTCTGGAATGATCTTGCGAGCGCAAGATCGCCGCCCGATCAGTGCAAATCAGTGCAAATCTCAAAAACGAGAGATTAAGTGACCGGAGACCGCTTGCTGCAGAAAGTCGCTTGTTTTGTGTGGGGTTGCAGTGTCCTGCTGAAATCACATATTCTCCAAACCCTATTCGTCAATTTGCGGTAGCAAGAAGTCATTAATGGTACCGCTCAGCAGTCATGGTAACAGCGTGGCCGACGTCGTTTTTGAAAAAAAGTAAGCGTCAATCACCTTTCCTCTGTAAACGCCGCATCAAACAGTGACATTGAGTAATGGCTCTTCGTGCTTTAATAATAATAATAATAATATTTTGGCGCTTACAGCACAATGCAGGGCCTGGGCTAGCTTCTCGCAGTTTTGATTAAGCTAAGCTTCTCATGTTAATTTTTTCTCCCGGATGTTTGTCAGACGTTCGCGAGAGGTGGGACCGTGAGAACTTTTTTTTTTGTGTTTTCTTGGATTCGAACCACGAACCTCTCGCTTAGTGATCACGCACTTAACCACTGAGCCACGGCGCCCACTTCTTCGTGCATTTCACCCAAATTCGTTGTATAGACCGTCTATTGATGCCCAATTGCTTAGCACCGTCGTCTGGTTGATATTTGGGGATCCTCTTGGACATCTGCAACCACAGCGGCGTGTCCCTTGTTGAGCCAGTCTCCCAGAGACGAGAGGCTAAACTCCGCAGTGTTTACACAGTTGGTGTCACGCTACCAGGGAATCGACGACGAAATTCACGTTAAACCAAAACCACCGACCAATTATTTGTCAAAAATATTGAAGCAATTATTCCGCGTTCTTGAACAGTATAGCAATCCATGATTTGTCTACGTGTATTCTGCTTCTGTTTACTTCACAAATGTTAAAGTCTTGACGAAATAGGAGCAATAGCATCTTCCGATAGGCTGATGACTTTTGCGCCACCTTTTTTTTAAACATATTTGCTGATTTCCTATTTTTTCTGCTTATCAAAAAATTATATTCTGCTGATTGAATCTCATTTTTTTACAAAACATTCACTTTGCTTGTGAGAAAACCTTCCAGTGCTGATCGATTAAATGGTAGTCCAGAAAAAGTTCACGAATTTGATAATTGTCCTTACCTCAACCTCACTTCATCAAGGAACAATTTATAACCATATTTCTGGTTGTAATTACGAATTTTCTCAAACGAGTTTGTACCAAATTTGCCAACATTTTGATCGGCAGATATGATACGATTTTTCTATAGGTACATACCTAATAATACAAGAATGGCTGAACCGATTTCAGTAGCATTTCATTTTTGGATTAGGACATTTTTCAGTTAATGTTTACGGAATCTTCAACTTCTCGCTCTATTTTGTAAACCCCAACAATAATGTTGATGCTGATCACACCCTTACGACGTTTGGCTGTAGCGCTTTGACAAAGATTGATTTCTGGAATGTAATGACCATCCCTTGCGTCTGTTTTTGCACAGAAGGCTTGATTCCTCCAATTAGAGAAACATTTTATGCGGTATAAGCTTAAGCACCTTGCGACTAAATAAGGTGGTTAGAGGCAGATGAATTTCAATCTCCAACGCATAGACTGTCCTTACTCTATTCCGGATAACCGCCTTTAAGTGCTACTGTGCACTTCTTCTGGTGGAAGTCCACTTTTAAACCCAGACACACGCAAAAGCCTCATATCATGAAAACTTTTTAGTGATCAGATATTGACGGCTAGATTTAGGAAAGAAACAGTGTTTTGGTTTCTATAACCTAATGGAGACAACGTCATTTCGATTGGTTGTGGATTCACAAGGTCTGTTATAAAAATGGAAAGAATATTTTTCCATTATTTTAAACCGCATGAAACACGACTAATAGGAAGTATTCTCATGCAATCGATTCAGCGCCATCTAGTAAATATATTTTCTCATTTAAAAAAGTAGATAGATGAATGTCTTTGCTAAGGATTTTGCAAAAGGTGTTTGCATTTGCTAACAAACTACAGTCTTTGTATTAAAAAAGGAAGTTTTTGAGAAAAAGGAAAGCATCTCTGTGAAAACAATAAAATTGAGGTTAGAGTGAATTTGGGCATGTATGATACTATTGATGGGGGAGTGCCTAAAAGTCGGCATTCGCATCCACCTCCTGGCAAGGAAGAAATTTTTAACGTGGTCGAAATTCAAGACAGATACTTTTCCTGACAAATGGAGGAAGGGCAACTCAAGAGAAGGCGTTTGATAGCTTTACACAAAAAAGCATTCCAGATAAATTAGTGGCTATTACCAAAGCGGGATGAGAAGGTGTGAAATGTCACATCAGTCACTCTTCAGAATGTTTTGTCTGTGCTGAGTGGTGTAGAGAGTCTTAAAACTTATCTCAAACATCTCGACTACTTTGACAATCATAACTAGTCTCATAAGAACGGGTCAGTGGCTGTAGTAGTTTAGTCACACCTTGCAAAACAATGGAATCTACTTATCCAAGGCGGAAGAAGAGCTACCCACAAAAAGGATATTGAGACACATTACCAGGAACCACACACGGTAGAGAATAGGTGTGGTAGATGTCCTAATATATAAGAGTGACCTCAATAGGTGGTCTGCTAGTCACTTCCACGCATTGCAACGCTGTAATTCGAGAAAGGATAAATCGATATCGATCCTATTTCCTTTTCTTATTGAATTTTTCACGAAAGGATTACAGGTACTTTAACAACCCCGCCCACTCCATGAAAGCTTGACAATTGTCACGGAATCACACCACATGGACAATTTATAAAACTATACGCTCAAAATGTTTATAGAAACTTATTCGATACTGATTAGCGAATTATTCTAAAACTGAACAATAATTAAAATATTTCAAGGCTATGTCCTTTAAAGTTTATTACCACAATGATGGAGAGAGAGAAAAGGGTATAGAAGATGATTAAAAATTAATTGATTTCTTCATGAAATCACCAATTTCAATCAGCGTGTACCTCTGCCAACAGCAGTGCAGCAGTGGATGGGCTTATGTGGATGTGTGTGCTGTGTTGCGGGACTGGAAAGAATGATTTTCGATTCTTCATGGATTGGTTTGAGACCATACTTTGGGTAGGGATGTACAAACATATTTGTGGGTGATGCAATTTTTAAGAAAGTTGTGATAAAACAAATCGATGTTCACAGAGGTGAATCTATGATACAATCCGTAGACGGGTGAACGTGCTTATTTCTATATGACGAACAAATTCGACGGTAGGCCTTCTTGTAGATCCCACTGTAAGGCGACAGGACCTCATCCCGCTACCTAGCTCCACATCTTCTTTATTGAACTAATTACATTTAATTACATTTGTATTTGCGATGACTTCCGTAAATTACACTCAATTGCATCGTTACATCTGCAGTGCGCATCTATACCAGTCAGCCCACAGTCAACACGATTATCCATTCAATGAGGAGGCAATTAAAGAAAAAAAAAAGAAGCAAAATCTCGTACAGTCGTACAGAGGAGGATAATTTCCAGTAAGCAAGTAATTTTCAGCTTTTTAATTGTCGCAATTATCATTCGATATCAACAAGATTTGCATGACAATACAGGATCTGCATAAATTACCTCTGACCGAGGCCATGCTGGTGGGTGCTGGCAAGATTCTTCTTCGTCCCATATGATGTGGGAAAGTATCGTTTTCGAAACTCTGATTCTATTTAGTAGAGACGGATTACACAATAGCGAGGCTTAGGTTTCTTGTTACTTCCAGGTGATTTAATTGAATTGTAATCCACGTTCGGGTAACAAATTAATAAAAAAATGAAACATTTCACAAAATAAGGGATGTGCTTGGGTCGAATGCACGTTTGAATATCCTGGTAATCGCCTTTAATACACACTTAACGGCAATGTAATTAGGGGTGCGCGCAATCGCTTGTTATTCCCGTGTCCTTTAACTCGCAAAACATTTAACAACAATTTTTATTTATTTATTTGTGTGTACTTTTTTTTTCCAAAGGGTGGCGACGGGCTTGACCTTTGTATTGGAAATGTTTACATGGTACTTTGTTATCTGTTTTTACAATGACATAAAATCCATTTGCCGCGTGCCTTTTTCAATGAGGACGATAGATACATACGAGTATAGATGATTCTCGTTTAGCTCAATCATCCTCTTGTTGGGATGTGATTTGATTTTTTTCGAGTCCTGTCTGTCAATATTGTATGGCAATTATTTTCGGATTTAATGCACTTCGAAGGATAATTTCTCTCTGCTGGTAACTGGTTTAGAATTATGTATGCTCGGGAACGGTTTTGTATCTCTATCTCTACTTTTGAAGAGGCAATGTCCTGCTTGGATGTACGAGTACGAGTATGATACGCGTGTAAGGTTTTGTAACGAGACTTTGTTTGGAGGAGCAACAACAACAAAAAAAATTGTAAAAAAAAGGGGCAAACGCAATGTTCAATATAACAATCATATGATTAGGCAGGATGAGTCTGGATATCCATGGAGAGTTTTATGAGTTCGAGGAGTACTTGAGAAAGGTCTTTGGTATTATCTGCCATTATAGTGAAAGGATACTGTTAGACTTTTATGAAACGAGAGATAATCTGATCAATTGAAATTGCGCTTGTATTAGGGTAATGGGAATAATATGAAAGTAGGTATGGACTAGGAGTGGTGTGAGAAGTGAAAAGGGTGGAGAATAGTGTTTTGGGAGAAAAGGAGCAAAGTTGCATATTAGATTGTCTCTATAAAAATGCATAGAGAACAGGACATCCTTCAAAAGTGTTTGCTTTTCTATTCGATGTCCTTGATTGAAGCAGTTTGGCACATAATTTTCTGTACGTTCTCTTGAGGCACACTGTTGGTTTGAGTATTTTATTTGTTTGCACAAACTTTTGTTATTTCGTAAACCTTTTTCTATTATCTTTCGACATTAAATTTGTATTAGATTTTGTCTGGTTACCGCTAATTTCACAGCCTTTACGGCTATCTGGTTGTCAATATACACCTCTCCGCCGATATTGTCTACTTTAATCACTTTTGCAATGCGATAATGGCTATGATCTCCGACAATCCGACGTTTGATACCTAGAGTTTTACAGTAAACCCCAGCTCCTTCACCGACATCCCTTTTGTATCTGTCAGTGAAGAAGCTGAGCCTGCCGTTTCTGTCAGGAATCCGAGAAACTATGTAGTATCTGTGTCATATAGTCTGTTTTTACCACCACCATGACCACAGTCCTGCTTCCCTCAGCATGACTGCAGCTTAAGCCATTCAGTTGTTTCACTAAACGTCCAGCAGAATGAGATTTAACAGGATTTCAATTACCTCTGTCGGTGTCGTTCTTGTAGATCATGTTCTTCTGATGCAGACCACCCTCAGGATCTTAGTCAGGTTTATAAGAAACCATTTCTTCTCAAGGGAATTCCATCAGACCGACTAGCGATATTTTAAAATCGGTCTCAACCGCCGTGAATTCCTCTTTGCATGTGTAGCCGCCTTGCAGTGTTCTCTTTCCAGTTTAGTTTCGAATACACGAGACAGCTTTTCAACAGCTCTGGCACTTATTCATTAAGAAGCGTATTGCGGGGTATCTTAATGAAATCTAGGACAGCTTTTTCACTCCAGAGGTTTACAGGAAATCAAGGCTATTCTCCGTATGAATGGCAGTGAGGTTTTCCAGAAGGGTTGCTGCGTTCCTAAATATTAGATTTTTAAGGCAAAAGAGAGCCGCTGCTCTAATTGGGAGACCTTGACCCTTATGCGTAATCTGCACAGTCTATATGATAGGGGGTTACATTTTCCTTTTAAGAGTTTAGTGAATAGGAGCTTAGTGTCAGTGGCGTAGATTGCTCTTTGCCAGTTCATAAAGTATCCAGAACTTAGATTTAATAATATGTGAGCCGAGGACCTTAAGAGCAGCTTTGGCTATCTTAGAAGATTGATATTGTTTTGATTGTAGAGTGTGAAGAGTCTGAATAATAGCAAAGACTTCTCCCTGGAATAGTAACGAGTGTTCACCACACAAGGCGGTTCTTCAGATACCCTGAATCCTATTCCTGTCTCCATACCATTTGGATGACTATTGAGAAGCTTTTGTTGTTATTTAGAGAATATGTCAACTAAGCAAGGATATACTTAAGTCCTCCATGATGTGATTTTGTGACGATATTGATTGAGTGGAAATGGCGTTGGATGTTTAGTCTTCGTGATTAGGTGTACAGACACGCGGGTTGCGATTGGTAGTTGTCTCGTTCTAATTTACTAACTATGATGATTTCCTTAGACTTTGGATTCTAATCTACGGCAGCGTAAGGCAGTATCAATTTGACGGGCAAGGTATACAACCAATCACCCCAGTTCTTCTTGTATATCAGATAGTAGAGCCAATGATTGAATGATTCGATTAATTTGTAAATTTGAAGACAATTTGTTGTTCATGGTACCTCAGATATTTGGTTCCATGTCAAAACTGAAGTTAAGAACTCTATACAAAAGCCTTCACTTATACAAAGCCTTCAGCACCACACCTCTTCAGAGATTGTGAACTATAGGACATTGTCAGCATAGGCTATGGCGTCAATGCCCTATATATTCAAGGACTGGAGAAGACTGTCAACTAAAGCAAAGAAGAGAGATCCTCCCTGATGACATCCTCATATTTTAAGTGCCGAGATTTTCACATCTCAATAGTGGTCATGACCTACCTACAAATATGCAGTTGACATAGATTCATACTGATAAAACCTCTGTTGAATGCTCCTTCAGTGTCTAGAAGAGCGACAAGGTAGGCTCAGTGTAAAAATGCTCAAAGCTTTTTTGCGGGACATGCTTATCAACAATCTTCCCCATGTCCTGCAGAATAAAAGATATGAGGCTAATGAAATGAAAGTATCTAAATCCTTCCGTTTCATTGCCATTTGTTGGAACCCGGTTTCCTTTGATAATTAGTTGACTGCCTATTTTCGCCATATTTCTAGTTTAATTATGTTGTTCTACGGACAAATATTGCTTCTCATATCGCCCAGCTAGACAGTGCATTAACTTCTGCTGGGTTAATGCAATCCTCACCGTCTTGTATCGCTTAAATGCTTTGAAAGCAACAGACTGCGTTCTTTTTCAGCAGACAAACCTCTACGGAGATGAACGATGATGGTTACAGGCTTTGTTTTTCATCAGCAGAATTTCCCGCCCAGATCGTTTTTTTCTGCAAAAACCGACATACAAATGTGTTTTCAGCTACTAATTTCGCTGTTGCGACGGGTGGGTAGTCTTGTAAAAAAAAAATAACGAAGTCTATAGTATCCTTTAACTTTATGATAGTTCTGGGCTAGGCTCTTCCAGAGTTATCCCCTTTACTTTTGTTCCATTCCCGTCATGTCAACTGGCCTCTCATAGTTCGGAGACGTGTGGGAATTTCATTACATTCAGGCACAACATTGTGTCCTTGAACAATTTTAATAAGAAATAAAATAGGGCATAGATGTGACCTCTTATAAAACAACATCAGCTAACAATGGGTCTATTGTTTTAGACCTCCTTTTGCCGCTATTATTTCTATTAAAAGAAATCAACCCTCTAATTTAATCAACGCATTTTACAAAATGTCCTGTTTTGTTCTAGCTATGTTTGACTTTTGTTAAAAAGAACATTTTCTTTTCAAAGAACTTTATTCACTAAAAAAAAATATAAAAATCACATCCTTCCGGATGTCAGTAAAGAAAAAAAAAATAAAAATAGAACCGCGCCTAGTAATTTGAACCAATTTTCCCATCCATTCAATTCAATTGAAATGGAATGAACAATTTCAAAATAAAAATCTCCATACTCGTATACCAACAACTCTCACAAAAAAGGATACAAAAAAAAAAATACCACCCCACATACAAAAATTATTCCAGACTCTAATTGACAATATGCCAATTATCCTCGGCCAATTATTCTGAAGATTGCACAAAATTGTCTCCTATCTACCCATCGTATCGTGTCGTTGTACCACACGTCTCGTCCATCGCCATTCATTCACTTCACATCCTTCTACTGATTGTGTTGGGTAAATCGTTTTATCTCTCCCACATAATCATTTTCGCTTTTTTTTTTTGTTCCTTTTGTGAATGGGTAAAAATTTAATTGTGACACTCCATGCAAAACGCAACGTGGATGGGATGGAATAAGAACATGCATGATGAGAAAAAAAAAATGATGAAGAGATACAAGTTTCCAACTTACGACTACGAGTAGGTATCATTTTGAGAGCAGTGTCCTGGTATAAGATTGAAAACAAAGGCAATAGGGCGATGGGGGTGCGAACGAGAAGTAAGACCAACTTAATTACACCCCAAGGATAATTGCATCAAATTATCTATGCCCACATATGGTTTGTTTGCTCTGGGGAAAAAGGATCAAAATAAGTGGCTTTTCTATGACAAGAATGAGACAATGACATGAAGAGAGCTTCTTTTTCTTGATAGACACACATACACGATGAATTAACAATCGGAAATCATTTCTAATGTTCTCGCCCAAGTGAACTGCTCAAAAAAAGGACGAAAAGAATAAAACGAGATGCGTAGCAAATGCCAGTGGAATACAATTGTGATGTACATCCTTCCTTCATCTCTCAGATAGAAGAATCTTCTGGAAATCATCATCAGCAGGGCATTCAGAAAATTCACAATGGAATTGGTTGGAATACAGGAAGTCCTTTTGCCACTTGTTCTACACACACATACACAGAGTTCGTGTTTTCCTCGAAGAATTTTGTGGCAATTTATGATTTCCAGCCCACTCTCTCCCCCACCCCCTATCGATTAAGTTCAATTGAATTGAAGTGGAGAGCAATGAGTGAGTGAGTGTATGAATGAATGGGCTTAGATGTGTGGTGTACACTTCTCCATTTCGTTGCGCACAAACAATTGAATTTCCCTCGAATGAAGGGCGAGCGCACACATGCACTCCTATCAGTACGAGGCAGAGTTTAAGGACAATTTGCAAGTGCAGAAGGACAATAATTGAATGCAAAATAAGGAGAGAATGCACTGTATACAGATGCAAAAAAAAAAAAATTCTGCTTTTTTTTTTGAACTGAGGGAGGGCGATGGGTGCTCGAAACATTCAAATGGAATGAAAATCAGAGAAACACACTTCCGATTGGATTCCATTGTCTGAAATTTAAATTATGATTGTCCTTTTGCCACCCCTTGTACCGAATGAGGGGGGGACATTTTCTACTTCATGAGGATGGTTAGCCAATTATTTCATATCGTGGTCGGATTGTGGCGCTTTATGTTTGGCTACCCTATATTTGGGGTGGATTGAGACTGGAGTTGGAAAAAAGTGCGCGTGGATTGCTTTGGTTAGAAGGAAATTGGATCGAAAGTGATTGGTAATTGCCATTTAAAGGGGTTGGTTTTGGGGAGATGCAAAGTTAAAATTGGGGAATTCTAGTCAATTGGGGGTTTCTGAGGCTTGCAATGATTTGATAGAAGTACTTCAGGGGGGTTGGCCGCATGTCAATTGGGTTGTAAATAATTAAGTTTAGTTTCAATTAATATAAATAATTATTTTCTGTTGTCTTTCAGGTATGGTTTCAAAATCGTCGTGCCAAGTGGAGAAAACGTGAAAAATTCATGAACCAGGATAAGAATGGATATCTTCTACCTGATCAAGGTAAGTTTACAATGACCGTGCTTTTAAAATAGCACTCTTTATAGTTTGGGACAAGTTAGTAGCGATGTTTTGACTAGTAGCTGACCCGACCCGGTTTCGGATGTGCTGTAAGATACACAAAATCCCCATCCACGAGTTGTACATTTTGAGATGTTATAGTTCCTCCTTGAACATGTGGAACATTGGCTATATTGTTGCTCACATCATTTCCCTTGTACCTAGAAAAATCCTGATCATGAAAGAAGTCCTACAAATCGGAACGTGTTGCTTAGGCATCTGTATACTTTCCCTGGGGATATTTGTAGGCAACAAACTAAACGAATTGGAAATCAGTTTAGGCGTTTTAGCAAAAAAAAAAATATTATTAGTGATCAGCTAAATGATTAAGCAAGCAGTAAAAAATGCTAGCAAAAAAAAAAACACTAATCAGCAGAAAAATAAATCATCCGCAAGAAAATCATTTTCCAATCAGCAAAAAGGAATGTTTTGACCAGCAAAAAAATATTTGTTGATTCGCAGAAAATAAACAAAATTTAATCACCAGGAAAAGTTAAGGATTGTCAAGAAAAATAAAAAATAAGCTGAAATAAAATTTTCCCAGCAAACATTAATTATTTGATCAGCATTTTTTACTGTTTGAAATTTTTTTCTTTGATAACTTTCTTTCTTTTCACTTTCTGTCGGAATATTTATTACGTTTTCTGCTGAATTTTTTTTCTTTGTTAGTCAAAAATATAACAGAAAATATGCTGATAGAATTATTCATTTTTGCTGTTATCTTCAACTTTATTTGGTCATCAAAAAATTAGCTCTTGGTCATCGAAAACTGCATTCTGCTGATCAAATAATTCATTTTGCAAACAAATTTTCAGCTTATCTTTAATTTTTCTTTCTAATAATTTTTTTTTCTGCTAGTTTTTTGCTAATCAAATAATTTAATTTTACTGGTCAAAAAATTATTTACTGCTGATCAATTTAATTGTAGCCAGTCTCTATTGTAGTGGTTGATCACTTATATTGGAGAGAAGAGATGCTAGTATTCATTAATTTTGTATGGCAGTGTAGAAATTAAGAACAGCAATTGCGAACGGGTTTTTATAAAATTTCCATGAACTGTGGTATCGTCAAAATAGATAGAGTAGACTTTTTTCCCGTGACGATAAGTAATTATGTGTAAATGCTTTGGACCCCTGGATCATGTTGTTATTGTTGATCTAGAGCTTGTGCATCAACATGGCTAAGTCATCCTGCTTAAGGACATAATCGATCAAGCAGGATATAGTTTGTCTTCCTATGATGTAGCTTGATTGGAATCAGCTCTATCATGCTCTATCGCTTTTTGATTTCGACGGTTTAATAACAACGCGTTTCAGATTCAGACTGTATCGCACTAACGCACTTTTTCAGCTACAATTTTTGATGATCACAATCTCTTCTCGTTCTAATTTTAAGGACTTTCCACATATCTTATATATTCGTACATGTACTTGGACATCAGTGCCTTAAGCTCCCTGTTTTGAACATGGGAAAATGCCAATCAAATTAGGAAGGTGGGGGAGTGGCATGGGACCTAAATTTCTGCATTCAGCTGAACGTACAAACTTTGGAAACTTTAGTTTGCTACCCTGCCATACCTCCTCAACTTTCACAACGATTCGTACTGAGAAAATCTTCGGACGAAGTGTTTTCAGAAGTAATAACCTTTTGGATCTAACTAAAGGAGGCTGTTCTCTGTGGCCGCTCTGTGGGCCCTCCTGAAATGCATTTCCGACACCCCTCCATTCATTGTCAACTACCTATGTATATATTTACAGCAACGACAATGCAAGTAAAAATAATGCATTAACCAACTCGTTTTTGCCAGCCTTGAACCTTCTTATTGTAGCTTCTAGCAGTCTTTTTACTCCACCAGACGTTAGCAGAAGTTTTGTACTTTTGTGACTTAAACGTAGTAAACGGAGTAGATTTTCCGTCCAACACTGAGAGTACAAGAGTAGGATTTGAGAGCTTTGATTTCACCTCCAAGTCTACGAGTATCTATGATATAATTGCGCTATGTTTGCTAGCCGCTAACCTCCTTCAGCACGAGCTCTTGCGATCATAGCGTAGTGACGTTGATATTTAGGAATGGGAATGCTGATATTATGTATCTACGAGTATGTATGTCAGTGATGCTGACTCATTAATTATAGTTCTAGACTGTCTGTCAGATAAGTATTTTGACATTGATGATACATTAATTATTATTTTCTAGAATACTCGTAATGATCGTACTGCATTCAGAACTACATATATTTCGCTAAAGCCCAAGAAAACAGTGGATTTGTTGCATCCCTACTAAAATACAAAGACTGGCTTGCAACTACATAACAGGGTCTACGAGAACCTGCCCGCAGTGGCACTGAAAGTAACTTTAGGATTTACCCTATTTCACATAGTACAAAGAGGGCAAAGGAAAATGCGTCTCCCAAAAAAATGAGACGCACTTTCGTATCATTCCCGCTTCTAGAATGGCCCAGGTATGATACACGGACAGATCCAAAACTTCAACAGAAAATGGGAACTGTATGTACGAGCTCAGAACTAGGTACTTCGGATCCCTGAGAGAAATTCCCTAGCCTTAGCTAGAGTATCTCACAAACTAGAGCTCCATGTAGAGTACAATAATCTTACAAAGATCGCAGTGCACTAGCACCACTACAATCTGCCTGTCTATTTATCTGTACATCTCTATTGCTGGAAATTAGTTTCAGCCTTAGAATTGGTATTGAATTCTATGTTCTATGATTTCAGTTGGTTACCAAGTGGGTTTAGTGAAAGACAAACCAAAGTGGGTTGAAGCTAGGGGGTAAACTATAACAGTTCTAGAAGATAGCAACTTCAAATGAATTCAAATGCCTTTTTTTAGTCAATGAAAACCAAGGTAATGTTACGCCTACGCAGTAATGGTTAAATGTGTCTGTTTATCTTCTGATTTTTCAAGGCATTTAGTTGATTGGTTAGGAAAGCTTTCGAAGTTAAAAAGTCTTTTGAAAAATTCGTTTGCCTTCTCTGCAAGTTTTGTATCTGCCGAACTGGTTGTAAGCTTTGATGAACAAACACTTTATGCTTTTTGTTCGACTAAAAAATAAAATCGCCTCTTCTAGGTTGAAGTTATAGGTGAACTTTCCGTAGGCTCCGTACCGTAAGAGAATGGTATAAAACGGAACACTAATGTCTGTCTGCCTGTCCATCAGTATGTCACACGCTTGTGACTTTTGAACCATTAGACCTAGAGAACTGAAATATTGCACCAAAAATAATTTGGAAAAATAATAGTAAAAAATATTTTTTGATGGGGCTTTTTGGGGCAAAAAAAATATTTGTTTACCCCAACATGCGACATATCAGATGACTTTGGATAAAGTTAGTTGAACCTTAAAAATTAATGCAAAGACGATGTCCCCCACCTCTATCTCCGATAGTACTAACGCGAAAAATCTGAAAGAAATTTTGAATTTCTGAAGTGAGACAACTTCCGTATCAGTCTAAGCTAACGATTCGAATTTCATTGAACTCTATTCAGACCTTCATGAGTAGGGATCTCAAATTGTTTGTTTTGCACACTTTTAGCGGGAATCTTCATTCTACGCTGAAGAGCTGTACGAGTATCTATCTCTATGTATTTATTATGAATTTCTTTTTTTCAACTTCCTGTGCTTCGAAACAAAGGATAGAACATTAACAAGCTCTCCTGAAATTTCTAATACAACAAGGACCTGTATTTGGGCCCTTCTACGAGTATGTTTGTAATTTGATAGGTTTAAAATGGAGGTTTCTCCTGTTGTATCTAAAGAATCTTGCACATTGTTAAACGTACACCAGAGTAATTAAGAAAATGTGATAACTCAATTACTACTGCTCTATACACCAAATAACTTATCCTCATAACTTCTAGTTAATTAGTTTTACGCTCACCCTCCAAAAGCTGTTCCCTTTATTTCTCACGAAACTCAATTTAGATTCCCTGTTTAGATAAATTTACCACTGCTTCGCTAATTTTTTTCACTCTGAGAATACTCGTACATTTTTCACTGCACGTTCCCATATATACGTATGAGTATTGTAGTAATTAATGGCGGCGACATGTTAACAAATCCTAGGGAATTTGTTACGTTCCCAAGCATTGTCCTACAGGACACCTGCTCATTTGTTTTATTCAAAAGGCACGCGCAATACTACAATTAAAATTGGCACAATACACGCCTAAGTACAATCTAAAATTAATCTGAGATACTTTTTCTTCCATCATCGCGTTTTGTCTAAGAAACCATAAATTCCCTGTCACCGCGAAAAGACAAATATTGCAATTCCAAGCATTGTTTTGTTCTGTTCGAGGCGCGGTGGTTATGAGATAAATTGGTACTCATCCGTATAGTTGTAGTGCTAAAAATATTTCTAAAACACTTTGAAGATGAAGGCACGCTTGATAGAGAACTCTGTATATATATTTACATTTATAGTTTCTTTTAATAAATTTTCTGTTTCATTTATTTTCTTTCTAGGAATGCCCGATTTTCCCCTGGGAATTCCACTACCGCACGGCATGGGAGGTCATCCACCATCAATACCGACCGAATTTTGGCCACCAAATTTCGCCTTACATCATCATTTCAATCCAGCGCTAATTCCCCAGAGCCTTATACCACACTATAAGTTGCCAAATTTTCAGACCCTACTCTCACAATACATGGGCCTAAGCAATTTAAATGGAATCTTTGGTTATCCACAGAATCTATCCATGCATTCGCAAGTTAGCCCGCCATGTAGTAGTAGTCCACCACGTGAGAGTCCACCAGCTGCTGCAAAAGTTGAAGAGTGAAATTCAGCATGGAATTCAAGTTCACTATGTACATATAAATTTTAAAATAAACATCAATAAGTACGAGTAGATTGTTATTAGAAATTACAAGCGCGTTATTAGAAGCGGGTACTCGTATCTTCTTCTCAAAAAAAAAAAAAAAAACAAATGCGGTGATATCAAAATTTTGTAAATAAAAATATAATAAAAAATAAAATTCAGAATAAATTAAAAATCAATTTTGGGCTGTAAAATAAATAAAAATTATTTGAATTTTAAATTTAACAGAGAAACAATGATAGTTTCTAATTAGCAAACAAATTGTAATATGAGTAAAAAAAAAAATTAGTAACAAAAACAAGGGGCAGGTTTATGTTATTCTACTTAGTGCTACATAATTAATTAAATTGTACAAAGTTTAAAGTTAAAAAAAAAGAAATACGTAAGGAAAATTAAATTAATTTGGCCAAACTATTCTAAGAGAGATCATAATAAAAAGAAAACAATTTATACAGAAGCAAAAGGAATTTATAATTTTTTTTTTGGATTACACTGGTTTAAAATTCTTACTCTTTTTATTTGAATATTTAATGGTTGGGTAACGTTTTAATTCAGTTGTAGATTTTTTTGACGGAGGAAAAGCAGAAATCGTTGGAAAAAAAAAGTAATCAAACGTGATACAGGCATACGTTGCTTTGGGCTGGTGTCAATAGTTCGAGATGCTCCATGCACGGCAAAGTATGAGACTCTTGTAAACAGAGGGCTTACGTTGCTGCAACGAGGTACTCGTAATTGATAATGAATTAAACATGTGATAAATTTAAAACATCAGGTAAGGGGGTGTTCTTTTTAGAGGTATACGAGGGTGGGACAATAAGTCCCTGAAAAATTAAATAAGGAACACTCTTTTCGGTATAGAAACATTTTATTTTTCAACACAGTCTCCTTTTAGCTCTATACACTTCATCCAACGTTTCTCCAATTCGTTGATGCCCTTCAAATATTACGATTACTCGAGCCCCTCAAAATAAGAGTTTGTTTCAGAGATGACCTCTTCATTCGACCCAAATCTCTTACCTCCGAGCCATTTCTTCATGTTTGGAAACAAGAAATAGTCGCATGGTGCTAAATCTGGGGAATATTCTGGATGAGGGAGGAGTTCGTGCCATTGCGACTGCGGACTTGTGCGCCGGTGCGTTGTACTGGTGAAAAAGAACTTTTTTCTTCTCCAAATCCGGCCGTTTTTGCTTCAAATCGGTTTGGAATCGATCCAGCAGCTCTGCGTAATATGCGCCGGTGATCGTTTTACCCTTTTCAAGGTAATCGATGTGAATAACACCGCGCGCATCCCAAAAAACTGTCGCCATGACCTTGTTTGTTGACAAACCCGCCTTGGCTTTCTTCGGCTTCGATTCACCAGGAGAAGTCCATTGTTTTGACTGTTCCTTGGTTTTTGGTGTGTTGTGGTGAATCCAGGTTTCATCCACGGTTACGAAACGGCGCAAAAACTCAGCCGAATTTTTCTGCAACATCGCCAAACACGGCTTTGAAGTTGTCAAACTGTGAGTAAACGCGGCACCCATCTTGCGGAAAGCTTTTTCATGTCCAAATGTTTATGTAAAATCGAAATTAC